>JBBGZY010000265.1:3730000-5160000 GCA_037952925.1 Lithobates clamitans | reverse complement strand
ACCCCCAAAAAAAACAAAAATTGATTTTCAAACCAAAAAAAAATAAAAAAATTGATTTTAAAAACACAAAAAAAAGAAAAAATTGATTTTAAAAACAAAAAAAAAAAAAAAAAGATTTTAAAACACAAAAAAAAAAAAAGATTTTAAAACCCCAAAAAAAAACAAAAATTGATTTTCAAACCAAAAAAAAATTAAAAAATTGATTTTAAAAACACAAAAAAAAGAAAAAATTGATTTTAAAAACACACACAAAAAAAAAAAAGATTTTAAAACACAAAAAAAAAAAAAAAGATTTTAAAACCCCCAAAAAAAAACAAAAATTGATTTTCAAACCAAAAAAAAAATGCAAAAATTGATTTTAAAACCCAAAAAAAAAAATATTGATTTTCTCAAAAACAAAATAAAAAAATAAACTGGATTTAAAAAAAAAAAAAAAAAAAAAGCCTGTTTGCGAAAATCAAAAAGCCAAAAATATTTTTTTGTGGATTATGTCTAAATATTTAAATATAATTATATTTTTCAAAATTATTAAGATATCATTATATTTTTGTCTATGAACATTTTATACTAAATGCAGAACTGAATGCATAACAACCATTAATAAAAACATCTCCTTATAGGAATTAAATAAATGTGTGGTTTGTTATTTCAATGCTCAGTATCAGTTTGGTTATAATTGTCAAAAAGTTGTTTACAGTGGCAATGGAGCTTTTATTTAGACATTTAAAATGAAAATACAGTTGGCACTACAACTGCTCGACCATAACCTAGGAGAAAGCCCAAAAGAAAGGCAAGCAAGAAATATAATTCAAGATTTCATCCATATTTTTTTTATTTAAAAAAATTAAATATCATGGCCCATTGCAATGGCCCCCCTACCCATAAAATAATTAACATATTGCTGTCTTGACGGGCACTTTGGGGGGCCAAGCCAGTACGGACATTATCCAGGCCCGTAAGGTTGGCATCTATAAGTCCGGCCTCAGGCCCAACTGTGCCTATATAATTCTGAGAATGTTTGTTTAAAAAGTTGTGCAGAATGCAGCACGATAAAATGATAAAATTAAGTTTGTATTCCGCCAAATTAATGGCTGTTTGAAACAGGCGGAACCGGCTGGCCAGAATTCCAAATGCATTCTCAACCACTCTTCTAGCTCTGGCCAGCCGGAAATTAAAAACCCTCCTCTCCGGGGTGAGGGTTCTTTGGGGGAATGGCCTCATGAGGTGCTTGCTCAGAGCGAAGGCTTCATCGGCAATGAAGACAAAGGGGAGTCCTTCCACATTATCCGCATCAGGTGGCAATCCCAGGCCACCACTCTGGAGACGCTGGCAGAACTCCGTCTGGGCAAATACTCCTCCATCCGACATCCGGCCATTCTTCCCCACGTCCACATATAAAAATTCATAGTGTGCAGACACCACCGCCATTAAAACAATACTGTGGAACCCTTTATAATTGAAATAGTATGACCCCGAATGGGGTGGTGGCACAATGTGGACATGTTTCCCATCTATAGCCCCTCCACAATTGGGAAAGTCCCAACGGCTGGCAAAATGGGATGCCACAGTCTGCCATTCCTGTGGCGTTGAAGGAAACTGGGGAATCAAACAAGAAAACCAAAATCAATTAATTTGGAAGCTAACATTGCAATAAAATTAGACAATTCAAAACATTATTCCCCAGCATCAGTATAACATTAAATAATTTAATTCTTCTGGAAAAACTAATATGGAAAGGCACACTTATCAGATTGCTCACCCCCTCTGATGGAACATTGATTACATTTTAGGGGGTTGTGAAATCCCTAAAAAAGATTACTTTTAGGACACGCAGGAATTTAGGGACTAAAAAGGCTACAAGACTGCAGTTGTCGCACTCTGCAGTTGCAGTTGCTAACCAGCTTACAGTAAATGAGGTAATATAAAAACAGATTCATGTTGCAAGGAGTACACAATCACATGCAAGGGCAATTAATGAAAACACTTTGAGGCTTGCATATGATTTGATGATGAAAATCAGCAGAGCTTCTGCTCATTTACTAAAGCACTAGAACAAATGCACTTGTAGAGTGCACATGCATTTTGCAAAGTGCAACATATATTTTCTTTAGACAAATCAACACCACAGAACATTCAAGCAAATTTTTACGAGGGGGGGGGTTGGGAAATCTAGCTAATTGCTAATTAGCAGCACACTATTTGGAGTGAGTTTAGGTGGGGGGGGTTGGGAAATCTAGCTAATTGCTAATTAGCAGCACACTATTTGGAGTGAGTTTAGGTGGGGGGGGGGTTTGGGAAATCTAGCTAATTGCTAATTAGCAGCACACTATTTGGAGTGAGTTTAGGTGGGGGGGGGTTGGGAAATCTAGCTAATTGCTAATTAGCAGCACACTATTTGGAGTGAGTTTAGGTGGGGGGGGGTTGGGAAATCTAGCTAATTGCTAATTAGCAGCACACTATTTGGAGTGAGTTTAGGTGGGGGGGGGGTTGGGAAATCTAGCTAATTGCTAATTAGCAGCACACTATTTGGAGTGAGTTTAGGTGGGGGGGGGTTGGGAAATCTAGCTAATTGCTAATTAGCAGCACACTATTTGGAGTGAGTTTAGGTGGGGGGGGTTGGGAAATCTAGCTAATTGCTAATTAGCAGCACACTATTTGGAGTGAGTTTAGGTGGGGGGGTTGGGAAATCTAGCTAATTGCTAATTAGCAGCACACTATTTGGAGTGAGTTTAGGTGGGGGGGGGTTGGGAAATCTAGCTACTTGCTAATTATAAGCACACTAAATACACTCAAACAAAATACATTAAAAATGTGTAGACTAGGTAGATATGTTCCCATCACTGCATGCTGGGGAGGTTATTGAAGGAAAATATACATGCATGACAAAAAATAACAGGAAAAAAATCCAGCATGTGTGAGGATAAAAAGGGGACATTCACACTATATTGCAATGATGGTAAGTAGTGTTTGAAGCAAGAAATACATTACATTATCAAAGATTACATAAAAGAACATGTGATGCTAATAAAAGCAAAATATCTTACCTTAATATAGTCCTTCTGCAGGACCTGGATGATGGCAGAACAGGTCTCTGGGATAATGATCCCCAGAGCCTGGGGGGAGATGCCTGTCGAGAACTTAAGGTCCTGCAGGCTTCTCCCTGTGGCCAAATACCGCAAGGTAGCGACCAGCCTCTGCTCCGGAGTGATGGCTTGCCTCATGCAGGTATCCTGCCTGCTGATATAGGGGGTCAGCAAAGCCACCAAACGGTCAAAAACGGGGTCCGTCACCCGGAGAAAGTTCCTGAAATCCTCAGGATTATTCTCACGGATCTCACGGAGCAATGGCATGTGACAGAACTGGTCACGCTGGAGCAACCAATTCTTGGTCCATGAACTCCTCCTCGCCCTGTTCATGGACTGGTCTTGGGCTGAAGAATAAACTACAGCACCAAACACATACAATGCACGAGCTCGACGACGAGTACGTACAGGTAACATGGTTTCAAAACGGTCGGCTGGTCAGAACGCACTAAACAGAACGCACTGAAGAACAGCAAGGCCTGTGAAGAACGACCTGAAAATCAGGAACGAGCGGCCAATAAAACAAAGATTTCTCAATGCCAACTGACCAAACGCACTGAAAAGCAGATACAAACCTCACAAGCACAGACTGAACAACAGTTAAAACGAACTGAAAAATACGAGTCTCACAAGCGCGAATCGTCTCTCACCAAACTTCTACTAACACGAGATAAACACGAGATTAGCAGAAGGAGCCCAAAGGGTGTCGTACGGGCTATTGAACTTCCGTTTTATAGTCTCGTCGGACTTGGTGTACGTCACCGCGTACTAAGCTGTCGTACTTTTGTGTGATCGTGTGTGGGCAAGTCCGTTCGTAAGAAAGTCTGCCGCAAGTCCGCCGAAGGTACGCCGGAAGTATGTCAGACAGGCTGTCCGACTTTTGTAGCTGAAAAGTCCGACCGTGTGTACGCGGCATTATTGTTTACATGAAAAAGTTTTTTTTTTTTGCAAGAAAATTACTTTGAACCCCCAAACATTATATATTTTTTTTAAAGCAAATGCCCTACAGATTAAAATGGTGGGTGTTTCATTTTTTTTTTCACACAGTATTTGCGCAGCGATTTTTCAAACGCATTTTTTGGGGAAAAAACACACTTTTTTCAATTTTAATGCACTAAAACACACTATATTGCCCAAATGTTTGATGAAATAAAAAAGATGATCTTAGGCCGAGTACATGGATACCAAACATGACATGCTTTACAATTGTGCACAAACGTGCAGTGGCAACAAAATAAATACATTTTTAAAAGCCTTTAAAAGCCTTTACAAGTTACCACTTTAGATTTGCAGAGGAGATATACTGCTAAAATTACTGCCCTCGATCTGACCTTCGCGGTGATACCTCACATGCATGGTGCAATTGCTGTTTACGTTTGACGACAGACCGCCGCTTGCGTTCGCCTTAGCGCAAGAAATATATGCAAAATAATTCTGCGCTGCTCACAAGAGATACAAAAAAAGCAGCTAACACAACCAACAAAGTGTATATGGAAAGAAACAACAAAAAGTGTAGCGCTAAACCATATCATAAGTGACAATAGATTGGTAGGTATGCAGTGAAGGGGATCACCTATGCAAAGACCTATTCATAGGTAGGAAGTCCTGATATAGGTGTTATAACTAAAAGGTAACAATAGTTAGTCCTTATGTAGACATATGATAAACAAGTAATTCCAGTGTCCCAAAAAGGCAGATCCGCTCACTACCACCAGGAGAAGAAAAGGCTTACCAGATGTGGTGGACCGGACAGGGCATACGCCGAATTGGGTCAGATAAGGCTTGGGTGGTAAGTGGCTGTGGGTGTCTGTGATCTAACGGATTGCTGGATTCCTCCAACTGGCACCCGGGTCCTGGAAGGTGTGGGGAGTCAGTGATCATGGAAATCAGCTCCACATTGAAAAAAACCACACTTCATGTGGAGCTGATTTCCATGATCACTGATGCACCCCCTATATATATGAGTGTGGCTACAGTGGGGGTAACCCCCCAGATGATGTCTTTTTAGGACGAAACGCGTCGGGTAGGACCCCATTGTCGCCACTTTGTTACAGCGCTGTTTTACACTTTGGACTTATACGTGAGTGTATATCCTTTCAGTTTTAATTAAAATTTTGTATTCGGATTTACACTATGTGGCCCTTCCTTTCTTTTCTCCATATTAACATCATCACCTAATCCACCAAATGCTGGTTTGAGGGATCTATCCACGGAACACCTCATCCCTCCTAGGATCCATAGAATCATCTACATTTTTGGGACTCCCCACACCTTCCAGGACCCGGGTGCCAGTTGGAGGAATCCAGCAATCCGTTAGATCACAGACACCCACAGCCACTTACCACCCGAGCCTTATCTGACCCAATTCGGCGTATGCCCTGTCGGGTCCACCACATCTGGTAAGCCTTTTCTTCTCCTGGTGGTAGTGAGCTGATCTGCCTTTTTGGGACACTGAAATTACTTGTTTATAATATGTCTACATAAGGACTAACTATTGTTACCTTTTAGTTATAACACCTATATCAGGACTTCCTACCTATGAATAGGTCTTTGCATAAGTGATCCCCTTTACTGCATACCTACCAATCTATTGTCACTTATGATATGGTTTAGCGCTACACTTTTTGTTGTTTCTTGCCTTAGCGCAAGAGCAGGGGGCGACAGGGGTGCTTTTTTTTTTTCTTTATTATTTTTTTTGCTTTTTTATCTTATTTTTAAACTGTTCCTTTCATTTTTTTTTTTTTTATCATTTTTATTGTTATCTCGGGGAATGTAAATATCCCCTATGATAGCAATAGGTAGTGACAGGTACTCTTTTTTGAAAAAATTGGGGTCTATTAGACCCTAGATCTCTCCTCTGCCCTCAAAGCATCTGACCACACCAAGATCGGTGTGATAAAATGCTTCCCCAATATCCCAATGGCGCTATTTACATCCGGCGAAATCTAAGTCATAAAATGCTCGTAGCTTCCGGTTTCTTAGGCCATAGAGATGTTTGGAGCCACTCTGGTCTCTGATCAGCTCTATGGTCAGCTGGCTGAATCACCGGCTGCATTCTCAGGTTCCCTGTTGAGACAGGAGAGCCAGAGAAAAACACGGAAGACGTGGGGGGGGGCATTCCCTCCCACGGCTTGTAAAGGCAGTCTAGAGGCTAATTAGCCGCTAGGATTGCTTTTACATGAAAGCCGACCGCTGGCTGAAAAGAATGATACCAAGATGATACCTAAACCTGCAGGCATCATTCTGGTATAACCACTCAAAGTCGTGAATGACGTACCTGAAGACAAAAAAATGGTTAACAATAAAGCACAGTAAACGGTAAAGTATAAATAATTACATACCTGAAAAACAAACATGATAAAACATAATAACAATAAAACATTGCAGAATAGAATACAGTAAAAAAGAGCAGAACAATAGAGAGAGAGAATAGAGAGAGAGAGAGAGAGAGAACAATAAAACGACAACAATTTTTTTTTATTTTATATATATATATTTTTTTTTACACTTTTTTTGTAACTAACTTTTATAACTGTAACCGGTTCCAGGTTGGGGTCTCTCAAAATGCGATGGCATCTTGGCAGACCCTGTGAAAGTGTGCCTAGTCTGTGCAATGCTGTACTCTACGCTAATACTCAACTAGTGCATGGTAGCGTTCAAAACATTCACCAATGCAAAGACCAGGATTGTCAGGACAGGAGGGACAATAATAGCGGGTGTCACGCCTATATCCGCGCTTGCTGCAGACACAACATCTTTTTTGGGGGGGGGTTCGTTGGGTAGGGGTACTCGGAAGGACATAAAAATGCCTCTCATGCAGCCGACTGCATTTGGTTGGGGATGTGAATGGGGGAAGAACGGGCGCTGCAGAAGTGGTGGGTTCCCAATTAGGATTGGCGAATGCAGCAGGAAGGGCATTATGGGCACGACGGGCCTGTGTTTGTCTTTTTGGTGGCAGCGGGACACTACTTGTGCTTGCCACCTTACCAGCTTGAACTGCACTTATGGGACTCGCCACGTCACCAAGTGTTACTGCAGTGCTGGTTTGACTACGACCGGTGTGTACTAGGCCGCTGGTGCTTGCCAGTTCAATAAAAAGCTTCCAAAAAAACTGTTAGCGATCGCAGGGATCAGGCCTGACTCTGCGAACGCTGCAGTTATGCGTTTAGTGTTTTGTAAGTGACAGTGATCGATCGATACTGAACTTGGGTGGGCTGGGCTGGGACGGGCGGAGGGGCAAAACGCAGGTGCTAGCAGGTATCTGGGCTGATCCCGCTAACACTGCATTTTTGGGAACCCTAAACTGCTGGGGATGCTAGTATAGATCTGATCGGATCAGATATTGATCCGTTCAGATACTATACCACTAAGGGAGGTGTACGGCACGTGTGTGGGTGTTAGCGGTACTGGCGCTAACCTGACGCTGCCTGGGGCTGGTGCTTGCTAGTTCACCAAAATGCTACCAAAAAAACTGTTAGCGATCGCAGGGATCAGGCCTGACTCTGCGAACGCTGCAGTTATGCGTTTAGTGCCTTGTAAGTGACAGTGATCAATCGATACTGCACTTGGGTGGGCTGGGCTGGGCCGGGCGGAGGGGCAAAACGCAGGTGCTAGCAGGTATCTGGGCTGATCCCGCTAACACTGCGTTTTTGGGAACCCTAAACTGCTGGGGACGCTAGTATAGATCTGATCGGATCAGATATTGATCTGTACAGATACTATACCACTAAGGGAGGCGTATGCCGCGTGCGTGGGTGTTAGCGGTACTGGCGCTAACCTGACGCTGCCTGGGGCTGGTGCTTGCCAGTTCACCAAAATGCTACCAAAAAAACTGTTAGCGATCGCAGGGATCAGGCCTGACTCTGCGAACGCTGCAGTTATGCGTTTAGTGCCTTGTAAGTGACAGTGATCGATCGATACTGCACTTGGGTGGGCTGGGCTGGGCCGGGCGGAGGGACAAAACACAGGTGCTAGCAGGTATCTGGGCTGATCCCGCTAACACTGCGTTTTTGGGAACTCTAAACTGCTGGGGACGCTAGTATAGATCTGATCAGATCAGATATTGATCCGTTCAGATGCTATACCACTAAGGGAGGCGTATGCCGCGTGCGTGGGTGTTAGCGGTACTGGCGCTAACCTGACGCTGCCTGGGGCGATGCATATCACCGCCGGAGGATCAGGGGGCTAAACCTTTATTCGGTAATAAACGGCGGGTTCCCTGACACTATAAAATATAAACGAACTAACCAGCGTCACCCGTAACGGTTATACGGTGATCAGTGGTGAAAGGGTTAACTAGGGGGCAATCAAGGGGTTAAAACATTTATTAGGTAGTATATGGGGGTCCCTGACACTATAAAATGCTGACGGCGAACCTAAATATTTACCTCACTAACTAGCGTCACCAGCGACACTAATACAGCAATCAGAAAAATGATTGCTTAGTGACACTGGTGACAGGGGGTGATCAAGGGGTTAAAACTTTATTAGGGGGGGTTAGGGGGGTATCCTAGACCTAAAGGGGGCTAATATTCACTGTCCCAACACTGTAACTGTCACAAACTGACACCAATGCAGTAATCAGAAAAAAAAAAACTGCTGGTGTCAGTTTGTGACAGGGAGGGGGGGTGATTGGGGGGGGATCGGGGGGCGATCGGGGGGGGATCGGGGTGTTTTGTGTGCCTGGCATGTTCTAGTGTGTTGTGTAGTGTTGGTGCACTCACAGTGAAGTCTTCTCTCCTCGGCGCTGCAACGGAATACCGAGCCGAGGAGAGATGACATCATTTCCTTTGCTGCTGTTTAGCATACAGCAGCAAAGGAAGTGATCTGATTGGCCGGCGGCGATCGCGAGGGGGGGACCACGAACGGATGGCCTCCCCCTCACCTCCAATCACCGGGGGACAAAACAGGACCGCCTCGGGCACCGGGGGAGGGGTCCGATCGGACCCCCCACCCGCGGGAGGCAAATCACGTACATGTACGTGATTTTGCCTGCCCGTGCCGCCTTGCCGACGTACATCGGCGTGAGGCGGTCCTTAAGTGGTTAAGGTATAAGTAACTTTGTTGAGGGTGAATGTCAAAATGAGATATCGCCCATTGGGATCGGGGGTTTGTTGTAGTAGTTGGAAGTCTAGACCCTGTTTTATGGCAATGAGCACCCCTCTTTTCTTGGTATTATACATGGCATGGTAAATTTGGGGGTATTTGCTGTTGTAGCAGAGGGCTGTTGCCGTGGGGAGCAGGTGAGTCTCCTGGACACAGAGGATATCACAGTCCATTTTAGCTGCTGTGTGCCAAAGGGAATGATGTTTTGCCGGGTGGTTTAGGCCCTTGGCATTGAGGGACACAATGTGACACGGCATGGCCAGAGGATAGGGGATGGTGTAAATCAAGGGTAGAAGTAGCAGTTACAGTTCGTTGCTTGTAGATTGTGGAGAGTAGGTGTGTCTTTCACTAATGAGATTGCTGGTCGGATGTTCGGTTTTATGTTGTAGAAGATCTGTATCAAGAGGCGCGGTAGGAAGCTGGGGGGAAGCAACAAGTCAAAAGGCTGGAAAAACAAATAGTGAGAACAAGAACTTATAGTAGGTTTACTATTATACTGCAATCTTGCTGTATAAGGAACGTGGCGGCGTGTATTTCAGGAAGCTATAAAAAGCTATGCCGTAGGTGGGGGAAAACAGTTAGTATTAACAGAACTTGGAGAGATACTCAAGGTAGCGAGGGAGAAATAAGCATTAGTGGTTGTGACCCATCTTATTCAGGTAACCATTTGGGGATGGTGTAGTTTAGAGCTCTGGTTGGTGCGCCTGTGGTTAGAACTCCGTTGTGGCAGAGGGGAAATTCCTTCTGTTGGGGGTTCCAGAATGATGCCCCATTCATGTAGTAGGTGCAATCCTTTCATTAGGTCATTGATAGCATGGGTTGGAAAGATCTGGAAAGATCTGTATTGCCTCATATGGTCTGGGCAGGGGAGCTTTGGCTCTGGCTTCTGTCATCATTCTTTCCTTGATATGGAAAAAATGGATTCTCATGAGGACGTCTCTTGGCACTGATGCAGCTAGGTGCGAGGGTTTGGCAATCCTATGAATCCTGTCTATGATAATGTCTCTGGGGTCCGCGTCAGGCAGGATTGTGTGGATGAGGTCTTTGGCGTATTTGGGAAGATCACTCGGGGGTATAGACTCAGGGACCCCCCGCAATTTAACGTTGTTGCGTCGTGAACGGTCTTCCAAATCGGCCAGCTTGGCCCGGACCCAGCCTTGTTCATCTTTAATGTCTTCCACTGTATCAATGATGTCACTTACAGTGGATGAGCAGTCTGTCATACCTCGTTCTATGTGAGAGATTCTTTTGTCCATAGAATGCATGTCTGTGGAGATTTTACTAAACAGAGATGACAGGTCAGTCATCAGAGATGTTTGCAGGGACATAAGCATCTCTTTTAAGGTAGTATCTATTACTGGCTGGCCAGAGGTGGGAAAGGATGCCATAAAAATATGCAGGGCCTGGTTGGATTTGAAAGGATTGAAGGCCTGGGTCTGTGCTGTGCTCCTGTCATGTGGAGAATGTGGATGCGGTGTATCCATCCGCATTCGAGCCTTAGCTGGGCTGGAAGTTAGGGGATCAGAGCCTAGGTCATGGGTAGGGGATGGAGGTAGTGGAGCTGTGCCCATTTCCCTGTGGATGTCGTCTGGGAGGTCTGTATAGGCTTCTCGCGGCTCCATCAGGTCGCCGGCGCCATCTTGGAAATCACTGACCTTGTTCTGTGCAAACATCAATGTGGTTAGTTTCCTGAGGCCGCGTTCTCCCATCCGCTTGCGGGACATTGTCGGTCGGCACTTGGGGAAGGTGTGAGGCGATTTTGGGGTAAATCCCCCCGTTCTGTCGGGTCTTATGCGCTCCGGTGTTCTCCCTCGCTGTGGAGCTGTATTCTCAGGCAGTCATCTTCAGCGCTGGCTAGCCACGCCCCCCGTGTTGTGGTAACTTGACACAGAAAACACACACAAAAATATTATGGAGTAAAACCAAAAAAATACAAAACAAAAATAAAACAACAAAAAAGAAATTTGGTCAGATGTGACAAATCAAAATATATTGAGGGAATCACGATAAATAATAAAGAAAGAAGTTTGTGGGAATTCTGTGTGAATATGAGCAGCAAAACTACTTCATTCTTCTCACATTATAAAGAAGAAGAGAGTGCACTGTATTAAACAATTTAAAACATTGCAGCGTGACGAAAGTGCTGTATCCATTCCGAACGCTAATTTTACCAGACCGAGCTGTTCCGTCTCAGAATTTCTCCTGAGCATGCGTGGCACTTTGTGCGATGGAATTGTCCACACACGGTCAGAATTGACGCGATTGGATTTTGTTGTAGGAAAATTTTATAGCCTGCTCTCAAACTTTGTGTGTCGGAAAATCCGATGGAGAATGTCCGATGGAGCCCACACGGTTGGAATTTCCGACAACACGCTCCGATCGCACATTTTCCGTCGGAAAATCCGACCGTGTGTACAGGGCATGAATTTCAATCTGGTAGGTGGGGAACACTGCTGCGGATTTTGTAGTTCTGGATCAGCACTTTCAATCCTGTGTCTGTATTTTACCAGGTACCTGCATTCTGTCTGAATACACAAGTGTGCGGGGTCATTATATACTCAAGCTTGAGGATAGCTCAGAGCTCCCAGTGTAGGAGACTGAAGGTCTCAGCTAGGGTTCAGAAGGCCCCAGCCATGAGCCAAGAGATAAAAGGTCTCACCCAGGGGTAAGGGGCACCATTCAATAGCCAGGAGACAGTAGGTTTTGTTCCAGGAGTCAGGTCAGCTCTTGCAATCAGGAGAACCCCTATCCAGTAGCCAAGAATGGGCCATACATCAAGGTTCTGCGACTGAAGGCTAAGAGAGCCAAATGAGCCAGAAGAGCTGGACAGCACAGTCAGAGGGACTAGTAAGAAGAGCAATGTAGCTGCTAACAAGGGAGCCAGGTGGCTCTGAATTTTTGTTTGTTCATATTGATGTGGAAGAACCCCTGCATGGGCATCTGATGTGCATGTCAACTTTCTGTTTTATTTAATAAAAGTGGACTACCATGCCCTAAAATACAGTTTTGGACAGGTGCAACTCATTGAAGAAGTACCTATCATATGGGTATAATCTCCCCAATACCACACCAGAAAAAAATATCTTATATAGCCTGAGTTCTGTAAGAACTTGAGTGTGGCTAAGCATATGAATGTATTTTAATGGAAAGGAGAAGTGGGGGGAGCTGAGAGAAGAAAGGCAGATACTGTTTGTACTGAGTTTTTGGAGTGACCAAAGGTGATCAGAACAGGTTTTCTAACCTGTCTGATCAATGTCCCTACAATCAATCTGTAGAGATTGTCAAGAGTAGACTAAGCGTTAGACCAAGCCTGCTATGTGGGCAAGCCAATCTGGCTGTGGAGGAATTCCAACCTACTGAAATTCAACCATTTGTGGACATTATGCAGTATGGCACTATTAGAGTCTGATAGCTCATCTGCAGCACTGAGTCTTATAGAAGCTTTCAACTTGGATTAGGGACTTAATTATGATTCGTATAAGTAAGGGTATGTACACAGGCATTTCGATTGCATTCGATTGCACTTCCAGTGTTTCCGGGTTCGGATGCTTTTTCTCAGTACACATAATTTCTAATGTAAACACCAGTGCAGTGTATACTAAATCCATTTTAAAGCTGTATATTTTGCTCAAGTATGCTCAACACAGAAGTGTGCATGGCCTTTACTCAGTACAGATAATATATAATGTAAACACAAGTGCAGTGTATACTATTGTAATTAGTGTGTTTTAAATCTATTTTAAAGCTGTATATTTTGCTCAAGTGTGCTAAACACAGAAGTATGCATGGCTTTTACTCAGTACAGATAATTTATAATGTAAACACCAGTGCAGTGTATACTATTGTAATTATTGTGTTTCCTCAAAAATAAGAGCTACCCCGATAATAAGACCTACTGTGATTTTCGGGGAGGGCTGCAATATAAACCCTACCCCAAAAATAAGCCCTAGTTTAGGTTGATTGTGCAATGCTACAATCCACTCTCCTGCACTAGTATATGTTGTGGAGGGTTTGTGTTTCTGTGATTCTGTGAGTTGTATTGGTTACCTTCGGTGCGGCACCGCTTGGCGCTCAGCTGATCTCCTCTTCTCTCAGCTGTCAGCAGGGAATCTTGGCCCCCCACCCTGCATAGCTCAGAGTGGGGAAAACAGCTCGGGCGGGACATGGAAGCGCCGAGCAGGGCTCAGCTGATCTCCTTTTCTCTGGGGGGGGGTCTTGGCCCCCCTCCCTCTGCACTAATCATAGCCATGGAAGACGGCTCAGGCAGGCCATTGAAGTATCAAGAAGGGCTCAGCTAATCTCCGCTGCTCTCTTTTTCTCCCGGGTGTCAAAGGGGGATCTCACCTCCCCTCCCTCTGCAATGCTCGGAGTAGTGGAAGACAGCTCAGGCAGGCCATGAAAGAAGGTAATTGCATGGTTGCATTGCAGAAATGCACACCTTTTGCATTATGTGATCCTGTGATAGAGGGGAATCTGGCATTTTGCAACACTGGGAAGACAGCACATTACATGGCAAGCCCTACCCTGAAAAAAAGCCCTAGTGTGTTTTTGGCTGACAAAATTAATATAAGACCCGGGCTTACTTTTGGGGAAACATGGTAGTGTGTTTTAAAGCCATTTGAAAGCTGTATACAGGCGGTCCCCGAGTTACAAACATCCGACATACAAATGATTCCTACTTACAAATCTACACATAGGAAGGGAAATTCACTCCTGTAAGTGTAATCATGGCAAAAAGGTGTCTCCACTGAAGCTTTATCACCAATCCTTGTTTCCACAACAACCCAAAATTTTCAAAATCCATATGTCAAAGGGACAGAAAGCAAGGTGAAATCTTTTGAACAGGGACATAGACAGCAAAACAAATGTTACAGGGGTGTTAACCCATCCCTATGCTATCCAAAAACTGTAAAAAAAAAATTTTTGCTGGTGCTACACTTAAAAAATGTACCTGTTCCAACTTACATACAAGTTCAACATAAGAACAAACCTATAGACCCTATCTTGTCTGTAACCCGGGGACTGCCTGTATGTTGCTCAAGTGTGCTAAAAAGTGTGCATGGCACCTGCATTTATAATAGAAGTTATGTTTCTCTAGAGGGATCTAGGACCAATTATCCTCAATGAAAACATAATGGAAAACAAACAGAATAAGAGGCTTAAAAGCTGTATTCCAGCACATGTTTTTTTTATTTGCCCAGATCCAAATAAATCTGTGAAAATGAGACAGTATTAGCAAAATATACCTTACTGCAATGACACTGTGTTAACATACTTATATAATATTTACTTCAGGGAGATCTTGGGGAATGTGAGTAGCCTGCAGTTTTGTGCAAAAGTTGGAAAGTGTGAAAATCAGATTTTGGTGTTTTATAATGAGCAGTTATCTTATCAGTTGGAAATATTCGCAAGGGATGGCAATGCTTGTTTACATACATCAGAGTTTTATTTGCGTGCAGATATGGATGACCAGGTTCAAACACAGACAGGTTGCACCAGGGTTGATCATCCATCCCTGTTTGAAAGTGCGGAATAATCTGTACAGCCACTGCTCCTGTCAGACTTTCTTCTTGACAAGGCTGTATGCTTCTCTGGGTTCATAAACAAATTACACTTCATGGATGTGTGAAACTTTGTGTCCTTGTAAATGTAACACACTGCATAGTTACTGGTTGAAGATTAGAAAATGGCCGCAAGATGGCAATGCTTAGCAGTTTAGTGGACCCAGAAACAATTACAGCCATGCTAAGAATACTGGAATTTGTATGCTGCAGGCAGGACCTTTCCATTCAGGTAAGCTGGAAGAGAACTACAAATCCCGTGTGAGTGAGCAACAGGGGTGGGAGCCTATAAAAAGAACAGCCTGGGGAATCTGGAGGGAAGAGAGAAGAAGACCAGGAAAAAGACAGGATGTGTGAGAGAGTGGAAGCTGAACAAGGAGACCACAGACTGGAACGGAGAGCAGGGAAAAGGATTGCTAGATCGTTAATCGTACTGAGAGGCAGAATAGTCGATCCTGCAGGCAGATAGATAAGTGATTGCCATCAGCACCACTACATCTGTGGGAGGATATCGAGAAAGCACCAAGGCCATCATTTCGTACCTGTCAGAAACCATGAATCAGACTGAGACAGAAGTACAGTTAAATCTCACTTGTTTAATAATAATAAAAAAAGGTAAACAGAGTAAACGTAGTCAAAACATAGCCAGAGTTCAGGAACCAGAATAGATAGTCAGATAAGCCAAAACGTCAGGGAGCCAGAGATGAACGTAGTAGAACAACAAGCAGGATCTGGAGCCAGAAGGAATGTCAGCCAAGCAAGTCTTTAACAGGAACACAGGAGAGCGTCTCTAGAGATGTGGCCAAGGCGAAGGCAGAGATCATCTGGGCTGGATGGCTTAAGTAGGCAGGACTAACAAGCAGGATATTATCAACAGCCCTGACAGTAACCCCCTCCTCAATGACCCCTCCCCCTCGGAGGACCACCAGGCTTGAGGGGAAAATGTCTATAGAAATCACAAAGGAGGACAGGGGCATGTACATCCGAGGATGAGACCCAAGAGTGTTCCTCTGGACCGTACCCTTTCCAATGCACCAGGTACTGTATGAGCCCACGGAACCTACAGGAGTCAACAATGGACTGTACTTCATACTCCTCATGGTTCTCAACCTGGACAGGGTGAGGACGAGGCACCAAGGTGGTAAAGCGGTTGCAGACCAAAGGTTTTAATAAAGAGACATGAAATGCATTTGAGATACGCATATTAGAAGGAAGGTCTAATGCGTAAGCCACTGGGTTAATCCTGCGCAGAAGACCCTGTCCCCAACCTGGTAGGAAGGCGCAGGCAGGCGTCTGCGATCAGCATGGAGTCTGTACCTATCATTAGCATGTCGCAAAGCCTCCTGGACTTGTGCTCAAGTGGAACAAAGACCACAAAGATGCTCCCCTAATGCAGGAATACTCTGCGGAACAAATGAGTCAGGCAACATGGAAGGTTGGAAACCATAGTTTGCCATAAACGGGTACAATCGCGAAGCAGAATTCAAGATCCCAACTGTGCACAAAAAGCTCGCCAGAACCTGGACATAAACTGACTACCCCTGTCCGAGACAATCACCTTGGGTAGCCCATGTAAGCGAAAGATCTCCCGAGCAAAAATGGAGCCAGTTCCTTAGAACTTAAGTGGAATACAATGAGACATTTTCGAGAACCGGTCAACCACCATAAGGATAACTGTGTTTCCCCGGGAGTTGAGTAGGTCCACAATGAAATCCATAGACAGGTGGGTCCAGGGCTCTCCATTGGGTATAGGTTGCAGGAGGCCCAGTGGAAGGTTTCATTGAGTCTTACTCTGAGCACACACAAAACAGGCAGCTATGAAGGCAGTTACATCAGCGCGTAGACTAGGCCACCAGAATTGTTAGGAAAAGGCCCAAAAGAGTTGATTATTCCCAGGGTGGCCAGCAACAATGGGAAAATGGTAAGTCTGGAGCACGGCAGTACGGAGACTCTCTGGGACAAAGCAGCGGTCACAAGGTTTCACAGGAGGAGCATGAACCTGAGCAGCAGGAATTTTGTCACCCAAAGGAGAAGTGAGATTGGTGCGAACCATAGCCAGAAAATGAATAGGAGGAATCACATGAACCGGAACCAACTCCATCTTGGAAGTGAAGAAAAATTGTCGTGACAAAGTGTCAGCCCTTACATTCTTAGTACTGGGTAATAATGAGCCAATGTCATTAAAACTAGGCAAGAAAAGAGGCCATCGTGCCCTTCTGGGAGAGAGGCGTTTAGCTTCAGATAAGAATGTGAGATTCTTATAGTCAGTAAGAATGAGAACCGGCACAGTGGTACCTTCGAGGAGATGTCTCCATTCTTTCAGGGCTAAAATGATCGCTAACAGCTCTCTGTCGCAAATCTCCTAATTACAAGACAATTTCTTGGAAAAGCAGCCATAAGGATGCATATCGCTCTCAGGGGTAGGACGTTGAGACAGAAGGGCACCAACTCCAGTTTCAGAAGCATCAACCTCAAGGATAAAAGGTAAGGTAGGATCAGGATGTGCCAACATAGGAGCAGAAACAAAGGCAGCCTTGAGACTCTCAAAGGCCTTAATGGACTCCGGTGACCAACACTGTGGGCTACCGTCCTTTCTAGTCATATCTGTCAGGGGTTTGACCAGAGACAAATAGTTACGAATAAACTTCTGATAATAGTTGGCAAAGCCAAGAAAACGCTGCAGAGGACGTAAACCCACGGGTCGGGGCCACTGTAGGACTGCTAAAAGTTTTCTGGGTCCATCAAAAAAACAGCAGTGGAAATTACATAACCCAGGAATTTAACCTGTTCATGATGGAAGTCGCACTTCTCCAATTTACAATAGAGATTGTTCTCTCTTAGTTTCTGAAGCACACGACAGATATCTGTGTGGTAGCTCTCCAGGGACTTGGAAAATTATGAGGATATTGTCGAGATAAACCACCACACATAACTGCAAAAATCTCGGGGGGTTACAAAGGCCAAAAGGCATTACGAGATACTGTTCTGGTATTAAACGCAGTTTTCCGCTTGTCGCCCTCCTTAATCCTCACAAGATAGTATGCCCTTCTCAAATCAAGCTTCGTGAAAACCGTTGCTCCCTTGAGGCAGTCAAATAACTCCGTAATCAAGGGAATCAGATAGACATTCTTAATTGTGAAACGATTGAGATCCCTATAATCAATACAAGGTCTCAGTTCACCACTCTTCTTCTTCACAAAGAAGAAACCAGCACCAGCAGGAGACGAGGATTTGTGGATGAAACCTCGAGAAAGTGCGTCTGCAACATACTCCTTCATGGTCTTATCCTCCAAGACCGACAATGGGCAAACCCGGCCACGAGGGGGTATGGCACTAGGTTGAATGTCAGTTGTTCAATCATATGACCGGTGTGGAGGTACACTACCAGCTTGACCTTTGTCAAAGACATCACTAAAATCACAGTGCTCCTGCGGCAGGGAGAAGAGAGAAGTGCACAGGACCTTGGCTACCATCTGGAAGCATGTCTTACTGCATTGTGGCAACCAGGAGAGAACCTCAGCATGGAGCCAATCAAAAGAGGGGTTGTGCCTCTGTAACCAAGGATAACCAATAACCAGCGGAAACTTAGGTGAGGAAATAAGTTGGATTTAGATTATCTCATGGTGAAGAGCCCCTGCGGCCATGGACAACGGAACAGTCTCATGAGTCACACGGGCAGGCTGTAGAGGTCTCCCATCAAGAACCTCAATGGCAAGTGGAGTGTCACGCAGCTGCAGCAGAATCTAGTGCTTCAATACAAAGGCAGCATCAGTGAACAGGCCTACAGAACCAGAGTCGATTACAGCCTGTATCTCGCCGGGCGACTCAGCCCAAGAAAGGGTAACCGAAACCAGGAGCTTATCCTTCTGGATAACTGGGGACAAAACAATGCAACCTAAGGTCTGTCCATGACAGGACCTCAAGGTTTGGGTGTTCCCAGGACGGGTAGGGCAAGACTTCAAAAAGTGACCTGCCTGGCCACAATAAAGGCACAATCTCTCCCTCCTCCTATGGGTTCTCTCATCCGCAGAGAGATGCATGGAGCCAAAGTGCATGGGTTCATCTTCACTGACTGACTTGGTGCCAGGAGGCATGGGAGGTGAGGGAGGCAAGGGTGGGACTGCAAAGCTCAGAGACAAATATACAGGAGGCTTCCGCAAGCGCTCCTTAAAAGAGAGTCTTTCTCTCAGTCTGGAGTCAATGAACTAATAGTCAGAAAAGTCAAAACGTTAGGGAGCCAGAGATGAGCGTAGTAGAACAGCAAGCAGGATCTGGAGCCAGAAGGAATGTCAGCCAGGCAAGTCTTTAACAGGAACACAGGAGAGCGTCTCTAGAGATGTGACCAAGGCAAAGGAAGAGATCATCTGGGCTGGACGGCTTAAGTAGGCAGGACTGACGAGCAGGATATCATCAACAGATGAGTCACTGTGGAGAGATAGGAGCTGGCAATTATTCGACAGCTGAGCAGCCAGATCAGAAGGAAGGGCTGAGCCCAGCCCTGACAGTACCGCTGCCATAAAGGACTGGGTGAGGGGGTTCTTAACCCATACTACACCGCTACATGCTACAAGCTTACTTATTGTTATTGCCAGTTACTCGAGTTCAAGATTTCACAACACATATTGCCACATAGAGACTCAGGCTATGTAGCCCAATCATTGCTGTGGCCTCTCCACACTAACCATCCATTAAAGCACTGCACACGAGATATCATTTATAATGCCTTCTATTGCCTGATTAGGCAGGGACTGTAAATGTATATTACATCAGGCCTATTCCATCCAAGGAAGCCACAAGTTCCACAAGTCAACATGGCGGGACATGGAAGCGCCAAGCAGGGCACAGCTGACCCCCTATTCTCTGGGGGGGATTTCGGCCCCCCTCCCCTGCACTAATCATAGTCGTGGAAGACACTTTACAAGACTCTGGTCCGGCCACATCTGGAGTATGCTATACAGTTCTGGGCACCAGTCCTCAGGAAGGATGTACTGGAAATGGAGCGAGTACAAAGAAGGGCAACAAAGCTAATAAAGTATCTGGAGGATATTAGATATGAGGAAAGGTTGCGAGCACTGAACTTATTCTATCTGGAGAAGAGACGCTTGAGTGGGGGATATGATTTAAATTTATAGATACCGTACTGGTGACCCCACAATAGGGATAAAACTTTTTTGCGGAAGGGAGTTTAACAAGACACATGGCCACTCATTAAAATTATAAGAAAAGAGGTTTACCTTAAACTACATAGAGGGTTCTTTACTGTAAGAGCGGCAAGGATGTGGAATTACTTTCCACTGGCGGTGGTCTCAGCGGGGAGCATCGATAGTTTCAAAAAATGATTAGATAAGCACTTGAACGACCACAACATACAGGGATATTCAATGTAATACTGATATATAATCACACACATACTTTGGACTTGATGGAATTGTGTCTTTTTTCAACCTTACCTACTATGTAACTAAAATTAAAATCTGCTGTTACCTTTGTTCAGTTTGAATAACCTTTTACAATTTTTTGACATTTTTAAAGTGAGTTCCCTGCTGATCACCTTTATTAAATTTGAACTCTGTCTGCTGTGTTATCATCTTTGGGGAAGTGTCGTCAAACAAAGGGACGACATGTCCAATATGCACCAATGGAAAGAGCTCCAGCAAGCCGACAGAAGAGTTTTCCCACATTTAGTGATAGTTCTACATGAGACATTTTTCTTCCTTGCCAAAACCCTCAGAGAGTGAGCCCTGGCACTGATTACTGAGAGCCCATAAGCGATCTAGCCTAACATCATTTGTTTTCTCCTTATATGCTTGTTTGAGGGAAATTTTCTCTCAGTAGGAGGGCTACGTTTGCAGGACAATTGGGTCTATTTAAAGTGGCACTGTTATATGTTGTATTGCTTGCTTTGTGACTCTCTTTTTGTACAATAATAAGTTAAAGTTTGTGCTGATATTGCTGCCTGCCTAAATCTTGCATTTGCCCTCCAATGCTGCTTACTATTATGGCCAGTCATAGGTGGGGGTAGTGGACCCCTTTTTTGCAACAGTGTTATATTGGTCAGGCTGCACACTGACACCTTCGCAGCCATTGTGCAATTTACTGGGTGTAAGAAGGGTTGGGCTCCCTTCAGTCCACCCGCCCTCCACCTACTCATCAGAATTCATGTGCTTCCACTGTGGAGTCACTCACCAGTCAATGATAGGAACTATAGATACCAGGGTGCCTTGGTGTGGCCTGTAGCTTACGCATGTATTTGCAAATGTGTGCAGACTAAACCCCTGGTTTTAACGCATACTGTTAGACAGGTTGAATTGGTTGTCCGCGGGCTGGTTGGTAAATAGGCTTGGAATTTATCCTTGGCCTTGTTTCTACCTAAATCTTACATAAACCAAATATTGTCTTAATAAAAAGTGGTGTGTTTATCCTTTATGTGATATTCCAAGTGATATTTGGTTACAGTTTTACGGTGATGACTAGGGATGAGCTTCGTGTTCGAGTCGAACCCATGTTCGACTCGAACATCGGCTGTTCGACCGTCCGTCGAATTGCGAACGATATGGGCCGTTCGCGCCAAATTCGTGTGGCGCGTCACGGCCCATAATTCACTGCGGCATCGCAGTGCATTGCTGGCTGATGATTGGCCAAGCATGCACTATGACCCGCATGCTTGGCCAATCACAGCGCCGTCAGTAGAGAGAGCTGTAATTGGCCAAAGCCAGGGTGGCTTTGGCCAATTATGGCTCAGGGGATTTAGTACACACCCCACACTATATAAGGCCGCCTGCACGGCGGCCCTGTGTAGTGTGTGTTCCGGTGTGCTGAGCGATAGAGAGAGAGAGAGACAGTGTCATTTGATTTGAGTTAGATAGATTAGGCAGAACAGTCAGTCAGTTAGCTGCACTTACAGTGTATTGTGTATATATATGCATCCCAGGTGTTGCGTATATATATATACACTGTATTCAGTTTAGCTAGATCCGTTCCTGTTATCTTCTATCTAGACTATTTACATTCAGTGCAGTGTGTCCTGCTCACAGTGTTCAGCTAGATCCGTTCCTGCTATTTACATTCAGTACAGTGCTTCCTGCTCACAGTGTTCAGCTAGATCCGTTCCTGCTATTTACATTCAGTGCAGTGCGTGCTGCTCACAGTGTTCAGCTAGATCCGTTCCTGCTATTTACATTCAGTGCAGTGCGTGCTGCTCACAGTGTTCAGCTAGATCCGTTCCTGCTATTTACATTCAGTGCAGTGCGTCCTGCTCACAGTGTTCAGCTAGATCCGTTCCTGCTATTTACATTCAGTGCAGTGCGTGCTGCTCACAGTGTTCAGCTAGATCCGTTCCTGCTATTTACATTCAGTGCAGTGCGTGCTGCTCACAGTGTTTAGCTACATCCGTTCCTGCTGTTTACATTCAGTGCAGTGCGTCCTGCTCACAGTGTTCAGCTAGATCCGTTCCTGCTATTTACATTCAGTGCAGTGCGTCCTGCTCACAGTGTTCAGCTAGATCCGTTCCTGCTATTTACATTCAGTGCAGTGCGTCCTGCTCACAGTGTTCAGCTAGATCCGTTCCTGCTATATACATTTAGTGCAGTACGTCCTGCTCACAGTGTTCAGCTAGATCCGTTCCTGTTATCTTCCTACTGACAGGCAGGCTTGTCTGGTTACAGTATATAAAGCTACCTGAAGAAAATTACAGGTGTTCTTTTTGATCCTATTAGTACCACGGTCAGGCAGCTAGACTATTTACATTTAGTACAGTGTGTCCTGCTCACAGTGTTCAGCTAGATCCGTTCCTGTTATTTACATTCAGTGCAGTGCGTCCTGCTCACAGTGTTCAGCTAGATCCGTTCCTGCTATTTACATTCAGTGCAGTGCGTCCTGCTCACAGTGTTCAGCTAGATCCGTTCCTGCTATTTACATTCAGTGCAGTGCGTCCTGCTCACAGTGTTCAGCTAGATCCGTTCCTGCTATTTACATTCAGTGCAGTGCGTCCTGCTCACAGTGTTTAGCTAGATCCGTTCCTGCTATTTACATTCAGTGCAGTGCGTCCTGCTCACAGTGTTCAGCTAGATCCGTTCCTGCTATTTACATTCAGTGCAGTGCGTCCTGCTCACAGTGTTCAGCTAGATCCGTTCCTGCTATATACATTTAGTGCAGTACGTCCTGCTCACAGTGTTCAGCTAGATCCGTTCCTGTTATCTTCCTACTGACAGGCAGGCTTGTCTGGTTACAGTATATAAAGCTACCTGAAGAAAATTACAGGTGTTCTTTTTGATCCTATTAGTACCACGGTCAGGCAGCTAGACTATTTACATTTAGTACAGTGTGTCCTGCTCACAGTGTTCAGCTAGATCCGTTCCTGTTATTTACATTCAGTGCAGTGCGTCCTGCTCACAGTGTTCAGCTAGATCCGTTCCTGCTATTTACATTCAGTGCAGTGCGTCCTGCTCACAGTGTTCAGCTAGATCCGTTCCTGCTATTTACATTCAGTGCAGTGCGTCCTGCTCACAGTGTTCAGCTAGATCCGTTCCTGCTATTTACATTCAGTGCAGTGCGTCCTGCTCACAGTGTTTAGCTAGATCCGTTCCTGCTATTTACATTCAGTGCAGTGCGTCCTGCTCACAGTGTTCAGCTAGATCCGTTCCTGTTATCTTCCTACTGACAGGCAGGCTTGTCTGGTTACAGTATATAAAGCTACCTGAAGAAAATTACAGGTGTTCTATCCCAGCTTAGTGCAGCTACAGGCCATTAGTATGTCTGGAAGGCCAAGAAGGAGAGGCAGACAGTCACAAGCCAATAAGAGAGGGCAAGCAGGCTCTGTGTCTAGTGCTGGTCGTGGAGACGGTGCATCCTCATCAGCACGTGGCCATGGGACACGCTTGGCCTTTTTTTCGGCAGCTGGCCGTGTTGAGCCGCAACATGCGGAAGACTTGGTCGAGTGGATGACCAAGCCGTCCTCATCCTCCTCATCCTCTCTCACCCATGCCCAGGGTGCTTTGTCTGGCAAAGCAGCGGCCTCTTCCCTCAGCTCAATGTCATCAGTGACTCCTTCCCTAGCCCCACCATGTCCTCCTGAGGATTCCCTCGAACTGTTTGACCACAGTGTTGGGTACATGCTCCAGGAGGATGCCCAGCGTTTGGAAGGCTCTGATGATGATACTGAGCTCAATGAAGGCAGTAACATGAGCACGGACAGAGGGGGTGCCCAAGAAGGACAGCAATCTGGCAGTCATGCTCCCCCTGCTGCAGCATACTGCCAGGTTTGCTCCAGTGATGAGGAGGGAGGGGATGATGAGGTCACTGACTCAACGTGGGTGCCTGATAGGAGAGAGGAGGAGGAGGAGGAGGAGGAGGAGGTGGCACATCACCAACTAGGCAGGATGCCCTCCAGGGGCCAGCCTAAGGGCAGCACATTGACTGCATCACACCCCAAAGCTCCACATGTGCAGGGCGCTGCAGTCTCTGCGCGTTATTCAAAAAGTTCTTTGGTGTGGGCCTTTTTTGAGACGAGTGCATCAGATCGCACCGCTGCTATTTGCAATATATGTCTCAAGCGTATCTCGCGTGGCCAAAACATCTCCCGCTTGGGTACCACATGCTTGACCAGACATATGTTGACCTGCCATGCAGTTCGTTGGCAAGCGTATCTAAAAGACCCACACCAAAGAACAAAGACGATCTCTCCTTGCTCCTCATCAGCTGAGATTTCCAACCCCACTAGACCTTCAGTCCTCTCTGCGACCTGCAGTGAGAGGAATGAAGGTGTAGAATTAGGTGTGTCACAGCCAAGTACTTATGGGCAATCTGCTTTGGGTACACCGACGTCAGATTGTACCAGGCAAATTTCCCTGCCCCAGCTGCTGCACCGCCGAAAGAAGTTTGCTCCCAGCCATCCACATGCCCAGCGGTTGAATGCTAGCTTGGCAAAATTGCTAGCACTTCAACTGCTGCCTTTTCAGTTGGTAGACTCTGCCCCCTTCCGTGAGTTTGTGGAATGTGCGGTTCCTCAGTGGCAGGTACCCAAACGCCACTTTTTCTCACGGAAGGCGATTCCGGCTCTCTACCGGCATGTGGAAGGCAATGTCCATGCCTCGCTGGACAGGGCGGTCAGCGGTAAGGTGCATATTACCGCTGACTCATGGTCCAGCAGGCATGGACAGGGACGTTACTTAAGTTTCACGGCGCATTGGGTGACTCTGCTGGCAGCTGGGAAGGATGCAGGACAAGGTGCAGTAGTGTTGGAGGTTGTTCCGCCACCACGCCTCCAAAATGCTGATTGTGACACACCTCTCTCCTCCACCCCCTCCTCTTCTTCTTCCTCCATGGCCTCTTCCTCGGAACCAGCGGTGCTCCGTAGGCGTTCAAGGGGCTACGCAAGTACGCAGGCCAAAAGATGCCATGCGGTGCTTGAGCTGGTGTGCTTGGGGGACAGGAGCCACACTGGGGCAGAGGTTCTGTCAGCTCTGCAGGGGCAGGTTCAGAGGTGGTTGACGCCACGCCAACTTAAGGCAGGAATGGTGGTTTGCGACAATGGCACCAACCTCCTCTCTGCCCTCCGACAGGGACAACTGACCCATGTGCCCTGTTTGGCTCACGTCCTTAACTTGGTGGTGCAGCGGTTCTTGGGCAGGTACCCGGGCTTACAGGATGTCCTGAGGCAGGCCAGGAAAGTCTCTGTGCATTTCCGCCGGTCATATAATGCCAGTGCTCGGCTGACGGACCTCCAAAAGGAGTTTAACCTGCCCAAGAACCGCCTAATCTGTGACATGCCCACCAGGTGGAACTCGACGTTGGCCATGCTGCAGCGGCTGCACACGCAGCAGAGGGCCATCAATGAGTACCTGTGCGACTATGGCACCAGGACAGGGTCAGGGGACCTTGGTTTTTTTTCCCCACGCCAGTGGGCCATGATCAGGGATGCATGCACTGTCCTGTCACCATTCGAGGAGGCCACGAGGATGGTGAGCACTGACAGTGCATGCATCAGTGACACTGTCCCCCTTGTCCACCTGTTGGAGCACACGCTGCGTGGGATAATGGACAGGGCACTTGAGGCAGAACAGAGGCAGGAAGAGGAGGACTTCCTTAGCTCTCAAGGCCCCCTTTATCCAGACAGTGTTCCTGCGTGCCCGCCGATCACACAGGAAGAGGACGAGGAGGAGGAGGAGGAAGATTGTGTCAGTATGGAGGTGGAGCCTGGCACTCAGCATCAGCAGTCTTTAAGGGATCAGTCCCAAGGAACACATGGACTTGTACGTGGCTGGGAGGAGGTGGCTGCGGACGTTGTTGTCCTTAGTGACCCAGAGGACTCCGGACCGAATGCCTCAGCAAACCTACGCTGCATGGCCTCCCTGATCCTGCAAAGCCTGCGTAAGGATCCTCGTATTCGTGGTATCAAGGAGAAGGACCAATACTGGCTGGCAACCCTCCTTGATCCACGTTACAAGGGTAAGGTTGCGGACCTTATCTTGCCATCGCAGAGGGAGCAGAGGATGAAACATCTTCGGGAGGCCTTGCAGAAAGGTCTGTGCAACGCGTTCCCAGAGACTGGGAGGTTACAAACTCCTGTTTCTGGACAACGTGTTGCTGAGGCTTCGGTCAGTCAAAGAAGGAGCGGTGGAGAAGGTGGCCGTCTGACCGATGCGTTCAGACAATTTTTTGGTCCGCAGCCCCAAGGTATGATCGGTTCCAGCAACCATCGCCAGCGTCTGTTTTACATGGTGCAGGAATACCTAGGGGCAAGATCAGACTTGGACACCTTTCCCACCGAAAATCCTCTGGGTTACTGGGTCTTGAGGATGGATCACTGGCCAGAGCTTGCACAGTATGCAATTGAGCTACTGGCCTGTCCTGCATCCAGCGTTCTTTCGGAACGCACATTCAGTGCTGCTGGAGGCGTGGTAACCGATCACAGGGTGCGTCTGTCCACCGACTCGGTCGATCGGCTGACCTTCATAAAAATGAATCAGTCTTGGATCACCACCAGCTACCAAGCACCTGATGCAGATGTAACCGAATAATTTTTTTTGAAATCTCAGATCCCTTCAAAGACTGCCTATGCTGATGCTGAGTGACTATCCCTGAGTAATTATCCTCTTCCTCCTCAATCATCACGCTGATAGCTTGTAAGAACATTTTTGGTTCTGGGCGCCACCACCAGTGCCTAAGGCACAATTTTTCAGCCCCTGTTTAACAGGGGCGTGTAATTACAATTTTTGATGCAATACTTTGCAGCAGGGCTTGTTCCTGCGTTTCAACTAGAGTGTCTGTGAGGGGTTGCAGTGTTGTGGCACCAGCACCAGTGCCTAAGACCCAATTTTTCAGCCCCTGTCTAACAGGGGCGTGTAATTACAATTTTTGATGCAATACTTTGCAGCAGGGCTTGTTCCTGCGTTTCAACTAGAGTGTCTGTGAGGGGTTGCAGTGTTGTGGCACCAGCACCAGTGCCTAAGACCCAATTTTTCTGCCCCTGTCTAACAGGGGCGTGTAATTACAATTTTTGATGCAATACTTTGCAGCAGGGCTCGTTCCTGCGTTCCAACTAGAGTGTCTGTGAGGGGTTGCAGTGTTGTGGCACCAGCACCAGTGCCTAAGGCCTAATTTTTCAGCTCCTGTTCAACAGGGGCATGTAATTACAATTCTTGATCTAATATTTCACAGCAGGGCCCTGTGAGGGCTTACAGTGTTTTGGCCACAGCAACACCTAAGGCCCAAATTTCTGCTGAGTATATAGGGTAGGACCCTACTTTCAAACATCTAACTTACAAACGACTCCTACTTGCAAACGGAAGGAGACAACAGGAAGTGAGATGAAATCTACCCCTAAGGAAGGGAAATTCTCTCCTGTAAGAGTTAATATGGGAAAACAATTTTTCCTTTCCACTGATGCTTTCCAATCCTTGTTCCACAAAAAAACCCAAATTTTCAAAAAACATTTTTCATTGGGACAAAAAAGTGAGGTGAAATCTTCTGAAGAGGAGGAAAGACGCAAAACAAATGTCACAGGGGTGATAACCCTTCCCTATGTTTTCCAAAAAGCTTAGAAAAGATTTTTTGGCTGGAGCTAAACACATTAAAAATGTTCAAAATTACAAACAGATTCTACTTAACAACAAACCTACAGTCCCTGTCTTGTTTGCACCGCCTGTATACTGCTGTTCAGAGTATATAGGGACCTTTCCTTATTTTAATTTGGGTGCGGGGTTCCCCTTAATATCCATACAAGACCCAAAGGGCCTGGTAATGGACTGGGGGGTACCCATGCCGTTTGTCTCACTGATTTTCATCCATATTGCCATGACCCGACATGACATTAAACCCGCAAGCAGTTTTAAATGAGATTTTTTCCTTTAAAAATGACATTTGGTGCAGGGACTGTTCTAAACATGGGAAACACGCGTCACTTTACAGGCATACTATAGACACCCCCCAGGTACGATATTTAAAGGAATATTTCACTTTTTTTTTTTTACTTTAAGCATCATTAAAATCACTGCTCCCGAAAAAACGGCCGTTTTTAAAAGTTTTTTTTGCATTGATACATGTCCCCTGGGGTAGGACCCGGGTCCCCAAACCCTTTTTAGGACAATACCATGCAAATTAGCCTTTAAAATGAGCACTTTTGATTTCGAACGTTCGAGTCCCATAGACGTCAATGGGGTTCTAACGTTCGTGCGAACTTGCGGTCCGTTCGCGGGTTCTGGTGCGAACCGAACCGGGGGGTGTTCGGCTCATCCCTAGTGATGACAGCCGGGGTCATGCCTTGCTCTGAAGTGAACAGGGTTCCTAATATACTCAGTGGTTCCTGAGGGGTAGTGCTAAATAAATGAAGCCTTACAAGGTGTGCTCTGCATGAAGACAATATCTGTGCTAAAAATAATATGCAGAGTGTCATGCTAGTGTGAGTGGAGAACCCAGAGTCACTCAGAAGGAACTTTTCCATTTATACTCTTGTAAAGTACCATACTGAGTCTAATGAACTAACACTAATACACTCAAATAAGGTGGGGACTAGGGATGAGCCGAACATCCAGAACATGCGAACAGGAAAAAGATTGGTTTGAATACGCGAACACCGTTAAAGTCTATGGGACACGAACAGGAAAAATCAAAAGTGCTAATTTTAAAGGTTAATATGCAAGTTATTGTCATAAAAAGTAATTGGGGACCCGGGTCCTGCCCCAGGGGACATGTATCAATGCAAAAAAAGTTTTAAAAACGGCCGTTTTTTCAGGAGCAGTGATTTTAACAATGCTTAAAGTGAAACAATAAAAGAGAAAGATTTCACCCGTACACGTCACTGGGAAACCCTAGCATTTCCCCTTGTCAGAGGGGGACAGGGTCACGTGACAGGGGGCCCCGCCCTCAGCTACATAAGAACTGTCAAGCTGGCGCTGCGTCATTGGCTGGGTGCTGTGTGTGTTCCTCGCTGGAGTCGCTGGAGATCATCCATCGCTGGAGATCGAGAATTGGATTACATCGCTAGAGTAGGAGCATGGATTTATTGGATTATATCGCTGGAATCTTTTTTATTTTTTATTCTTTTATTTTTAATAAAGGACTTGTCCCAAGCCATCTCCTGTGGTTTTTAACATTTTGACACTTTCTTTTTGTGAAATGGTAGGGGTACAATATACCCCTTACCAATTCACATAGGGGGGGATTTGTTAAAGGGGGCTTCCAGATTCCGATAAGCCCCCCGCCCGCAGACCCCCCACAACCACCGGGCAAGGGTTGTGGGGATGAGGCCCTTGTCCCCATCAACATGGGGACATCCTCCCTATGTTGAGGACATTTGGCCTGGTACGGTTCAGGAGGGGGGGTGCTCTCTTGTCCCCCCCTCTTTTCCTGTGGCCTGCCAGGTTGCGTGCTTGGATTAGGGTCTGGTGTGGATTTTTGGGGGAACCCCTAGCCATTTTTTTTTAAATTTTGGCACGGAGTTCCCCTAAAACCCATACCAGACCTTAATGGTCTGGTATGGATTTTTGGGGGGGAACCCCTGCATGGAGTTCCCCTTAATATCCATACCAGATCTGAAGGGCCTAGTAATGGAATTTTGGGGGACCCCAAGCATTTTTTTTTTCAATGACTTTCAATGACGTTTATGTGTATTGTCGGGACCGACAATTCATTAATAGCCAGCACTAGCGCTAGTACTTTTAAATGACTTTTTTTTCCTTTATTATTATTATTATTATTAAACAGGATTTATATAGCGCCAACAGTTTACGCAGTGCTTTACAATATAAAAGGGAGACAATACAGTTATAATACAATAAAATACAAGAGGATTAAGAGGGCCCTGCTCAGAAGAGCTTACAATCAAATAGGGTGGGGCAGGTGGTACAAAAGGTTGTAACTGTGGGGAATGAGCTGTTGGAAGTGGTAGGAGATTAGTTGGAGACGTGATAGGCTTTCCTGAAGAGATGAGTTTTCAGGGATCGCCTGAAGGTAGCAAGAGTAGGGGATAGCCGGATAGATGGAGGTAGCGAGTTCCAGAGGATGGGAGAGGCTCTGGAGAAATCCTGGAGACGAGCATGGGAGGAGGAGATGACAGAGCTTGAAAGCAGGAGGTCTTGAGAAGAGCAGAGAGGTCGATTTGGGTGATATTTGGAGTCAAGCTTGGTGATGTAGCTCAGGGCAGAGTTGTGAATGGCTTTGTATGTTGTGGTTAGTATTTTGAATTTAATTCACTGGGTGATTGGGAGCGAGTGTAGGGATTGGAGTGGAGGGTTTGGCAGACACTGAGTGGTTGGTAAGGTAGATAAGTCTGGCAGCAGCATTCATGATAGACTGAGGGGATAGCCTATGGAGAGGTAAGCCAACGAGAAGGGAGTTGCAATAGTCAAGGCGAGAGATAACAAGAGAGTGAGTGAGGAGCTTGGTGGTTTCATTTGTTAAAAAGGGGCGAATTTTAGAGTCAGAGTCTAGGATTACACCTAGTACCCTGGTGTGAGGGGAGGGACTGATGGTTGCATTGTTGATTTTGATGGAAAAGTCATGGAGGGGGGCACATACGGGGGGAATATTAATAGCTCAGTTTAAGGAAGTGGTGTGACATCCATGCTGATATGTCAGTTAGTAAGTTAGTAATGCGAGAGGAGACTGAAGGAGTGAGGTGAGGAGTAGACAGATAGATTTTGGTGTCATTAGCGTATAAGTGGTATTGGAAGCCGTGGGCGGTTATTAAGTGACGAAGGGAGGAGGTGTAGATAGAGAAGGGGTCCAAGAACAGAGCCTTGGGGGACCCCCACAGAAAGGGGCAATGGAGAGGAGGAGACAGTTGTAGGTGACACTGAAGGAGTGCTGTGATAAATAGGTAGAGAACCAGGATGGAGCAGAATCTTGGAGGCCAAGGGAATGTAGTTTATTGAGAAGGAGCGGGTGGTCAACAGTATCAAAGGCCACAGAGAGGTCAAGTAGTAGGAGTATGGAGTACTGGCTGTTGGTTTTAGCAGTTAGTAAATCGTTAGTGAGTTTTAGTAAGGCAGTTTCCGTGGAGTGCTGCGAGCGAAAGCCAGACTGTAAGGGGTCAAAAGGTTATTTTCATTGAAGTAGGAGCTAAGACAGTTGTAGACTAAGCGTTCTAGAAGTTTAGAGGTGAATGGGAGCAATGAGATGGGTCCAGTGTTAAGTTGTTCAGGGTCCAGTGAGGGCTTTTTAAAAATGGGAGTAATCTGCGCATGTTTTAGAGGGGAGGGGAAGATGCCACTAGAGAGGGAGAGATTGAAGATGTGGGTGAGGGAGCATAGGATAGAAAAGAGGGTGACCGTAGTAGTTGTGAGGGAACAGGATCCAAGGGACAATTGGTTAGGTGGGCATCCGAGAAAAGTTTTGTAACCTCTGCAGTAGTGGCCAATTCAAAAGAGGAGAGTGTTGAATGTGCTTCTAGGCAAGGTATGTTGGGTGGGGAAGACATACTTACAGGTCCTCACGAATTGCATCAAGCTTGTCTTTGAAGTGATTGGCAATCTCTTGGGCAGTGAGTGAGTTAGTGGGTAGGGGGGGTGGGGGACGAAGCAGAGAGTTAAAGGTTGAGAAGAGCCGACGGGGACTGGATGAAAAGGAACTAATAAGAGAGACAAAGTAGGTTTGTTTGGCAGCATGGAGGCATGAATTGTATTTTAGAAGAACAGATTTATATATGGTGAAGTCTTGCAGGCATTTCGTTTTACGCCATAGTCGTTCAAGAGCACGGCAATGTCTCTTAAGATTTCTAGTGTTGTCAGTTTGCCAGGGTTGTAATAGTCGGGGCCTGATTCTGCATGTGGTTAGAGGAGCAGGTTAGAGGAGCAAGTGCATCTAGTGATGATGAGAGTGAACTGTTGTAGACAGAAGTGGCCAGGTCAGGACAGGGGAGAGATCATGCCATATAGGTGGTCAGTAGCAGAATAGAGAAGAGAAGGGTTAAAGTGGCGAAGGTTTCTACAAGTAATTATTTGCTGCTTGGAGGGATGGGTGGTTGGAGGCAAGGATACAGTGAAAGTAATGAGGTTGTGATCATAGAGAGGAAAGGGGGTGTTGGTGAGGTTGCCAGGGTTGCAAAGATGGGAGAATACAAGGTCAAGGGTATTACCATTGGAGTGAGTGGAAGTATGTGTCCATTGGGTTAGGTCAAAAGATGAGGTTAAGTCGAGAGGTTTAGCTGTAGTTGGGCTGTTAACATTGACAGGAATGTTGAAGTCACCAAGAATAATGGTGGGTATTTCAGAGGAGAGAAAGTAGGGTAGCCAGGCAGCAAAGTCATCAAGAAAGTGCGATACCGGTCCTGGAGGCCGATAAATTGCTGCAATCCTCAGAGAAATGGGAGAAAACAGACGAATACAGTGCATCTCGAAAGAAGAGAGGGATAGAGAGGGAGGCACAGGAAGGACTTGGAAGGTGCTTTGTGGGGATAGAAGGAAGCCAACTCCACCTCCTTTCTGTCTGTTGGGTCTGGGGGAGTGAGTCCAATGGAGACCACCATGGGAGAGGGCAGCAGGAGAAGCTGAGTCAAAATTTTGAAGCCAGGTTTCTGTTATGGCGAGTATGTTAAAGCCATGAGAGATGAAGAGGACATGTACAGATGTTAGCTTGTTACAGATGGAGCGGGCGTTCCAAAGGGCGCATGAGATTGGTGGGCTGCTTTGAGGAAGCAGGGGGGTAGAAATTAAACTGAGTGGATTGCGGTGGTTGCCAGAGGGGGAGGGTTATTGGATATGTGGCTTGCAGTTGGAAAATGTCAGACCAGGATTAGGAGAAATGTCACCTGAGACTAGGAGAAGGAGGAGGGCGAGGAAGGCAAAATGGGAGTGGGATGTGCATGAGCGCACGTGTCTAGTGGCCCTGGTGTTTATGTCAGCATGTGGGTGCAGCAAATGCAGGAGATGATGGGTGCCATAGTAGGGAGAGGGTAGGAGTGAGGGTGATATGTGCATGCTGCAGGGAAGAGAGGAAGGGTAGAGTAAAGATAATTTGAGGATAGAAGACACCAATGTGAGAAGGAAGAGAATAAGGAGCATGTTAGTGGATAGAGAATGGGAAACTAACTTAATATAAAATAAATGTCAAAAGCTGGTTTGTTTGTCATCTTGCAGAGTGGAGCAGAGTTCTTGTTGTATCTTCATCCAGCTTTAGTCATCCTGCTTTCGTTAAACTGCGTCGGTGAAACTGCGCATCGTTTGTGACAGAGCCACTCAGGACAGAGCCATGATGTCTGCGTCACCCCATAAGGTGCTTTAAATTTATAGGGAGACTAAGCAGGGATGCATACCAGACCAGCTACAGACACAGGCTAGGGTCGTAAAGCTAATTACCTCTCTTGATCACTCAAGCCAAATGGAGTTGAGAATCAATCACCAGTAATATTGCTATTGCAGTGTGTTTGTTATAGAGCTAGCATTAAATATAGAAGTTTAAAGATATGGCAGCAGGAGACATTTACCAAAAATGTTACAGCAAAGTCAGTTCAGTAGAGATGTACAGATGGACAGGAGACAATTGCCAAAAATGTTACAGCAAAGTCAGTTCAGTAGAGATGTACAGATGTACAGATGGATAAGCGACAATTACCAAAAATGTTACAGCAAAGTCAGTTCAGTAGAGATGTACAGATGGATAAGAGACAATTACCTGTAAAAGAGCAGAGAAGACATGATCAGAATTGATAACTGCGTCGTGACAGAGCCACTCAGGACAGAGCCATGATGTCTGCGCCTTGCCCCTGTCTGCGCCACCCCATAAGCTGCTTTAAATTTATAGGGGGACTAAGCAGAGATGCATTTCTCAGTTGGTCATTATTGGAAATTATTGGACCAACTTTAGAAATGTCATTTTGCTCTCGGACTCTTATAAACATGGGAAACATGCGCTACTTTACAGGCATACTATAGACACCCCCCAGGTATGAAATTTAAAGGAATATTTCACTTTTATTGTTTCACTTTAAGCATTATTAAAATCACTGCTCCCGAAAAAACAGCCGTTTTTAAAACTTTTTTTGCATTGATACATGTCCCCTGGGGCAGGACCCGGGTCCCTAAACACTTTTTATGACAATAATTTGCATATTAACAGTTAAAATGAGCACTTTAGATTTCTCCCATAGACTTTAAAAGGGTGTTCCGCGGCTTTTTGAATTTGCTGTGAACACCCCAAATTGTTCGCTGTTCTGCGAACAGCCAATGTTCAAGTCAAAGTCATGTTCGACTCGAACAGATAGCCCATCCCTAGTGGGGACTAACCAGTATTAGTAAAGTATACAGCCCCATTGCTGTGAACTATTTTCCTGCTTAGAGGGCTTACTGTGCCATGCCAGTGCTCCCATCTTTGAGTTGTACTTCTCTGAAACATTGCCTGTTTGCAAGGCCTGCTGGCTGGAGTGTTTCTAGTTTGGGGAATCCAGACTATTTATAACTCCCAGTGTTGCCTAGTGCTTCATGTGATTGAAATTGGTCATAAAGGCCTGGTGCTCTGTGTTTCATTTTTTTTTCTTTTTTTTTTTGTTTACTGGCCATTTTGTGTGTTTTTTTTAATCATGTGCCATTGACAGCAATATATGCTAGGCCCGAGCATAGACATAACCTGATTAATTACTCATTTTCAACCAATTCATCTTCTGCACCTGTCTGTCTTGCTTGGTAAATCCCTGTAGATGACACTTTCATCCTCTGAACAACCACAGAATCTGAGCTTGTGATTATGTACAGTTATGCATGCTTTACTTCCAATATCACATTGGGGGTTATTTACGAAAGGCAAATCCACTTTGCACTACAAGTGCACTGCAATAGCACTTGAAAGTGCACTTGGAAGTGCAGTCGCTGTAGCTCTAAGGGGGACATGCAAGGAAAATAAAAAACAGCATTTTAGCTTGCACATGATTGGATGATAAAATCAGCAGAGCTTCCCCTCATTTCAGATCTTCCCCTCAGATCTACAGCAACTGCACTTCCAAGTGCACTGCAAGTGCGCTTTCAAGTGCACTTGTAGTACACTTGTAGCGCAAAGTGGATTTGCCTTTAGTAAATCAACCCCATTATCTCCGAGCACACTGAAGCTTTTCCCACACTTATTGAAGCATGAGGGGGAGGCCAGAGTATCATGGCAAGAGGCTGTGAAGCCACCAAAGAATCAATGTCAGAATGCTTCTAATCTGGCTATAAGGGAGTTTGATTTCAAAATACTGGTAATTTTCTTGGCTAGCATTAACAGTTTACTGACTACTTTTACTTGTTGCCTGGAGTTATTAATAATACGTTGGTACATCACACTGTGGTTACCTTAATCCAACTGACAGGGTTTTATGATGCTTTACTTTTCACTTAACACAATACAGTGTTGTGAGGCTAAGATTTTAATCAAAAGCCCCCGTTTGTCCGATTCTCCTGAATATGCCTTAGAGGGAAGAGAACATTTTTTTATCAAGCTCTGCTCCTTTAAAAAGGATAATATCCTTCTCGGTGTGTCAGATGTTTGGAAGTGATAAGGACAGTGATGAATACCTTCTGAGAAACCTGTAAGCAGGGGGTGCCAGTCTGGCAGGTTGATATGAAGGCTATGCCGTAGTTTGAAGAGCGCTCATAGTGCCAGAATAGCAGCTTGTCCCTTGATGATAGCTCAGCTAGGAAGATCCAGACATCACTAGCATATTAACAGCATTCTGCTGCACTATAAATTTGGTCTGTTCTGTTCTTGGCTCCTCTTCTGTTTTCTTTATTCTCTTGCTGGAGGAGGCTCAGCACAAAGATAATGCAAGGATGCCTCTTAACCCGCTCCCTGCTGAAAAGCTCTCAACTTTTAGATATTGATCTAATAAAAATACACTCTGGAGTTTATCTGGTATTATCAATATTTCATTTTATGGACCTTTCACCACTCTACTTTAATCACTAAATTAGATCACATACAAAATGAATAAGGCTGCAAAAACAGTCATGATGATAATGGTACACTATTTTTGTGAACAAAATGACTTTCTGTGATCAGTCACTGAAACAAAATCCCTGACTATGTAATAAGTAATTTAGGATAGGAATCCGTTTGTATAGGTTTCTGCAATCAACTCCAGTGAATTGTGTATATTACCATACATTTTCATGGTTATGTTTTAATTTTTCACAATATACAGATTTGACAAAGCTAAAGTTTCAGTTCTAATTATTTATGTTTTTATAGATTTTTTATAGACTTGCAATTTTACTACATTTGTTTATTGAACATTATTTTTCTTGGTAATAAAATATGGCAGGTAATTAAAAGGAATTTCCACTGTAGATGAAAATATCACATTTGGTCTCTGTGGAAACAGAGAAAAATACACACCTCTCAAACCTCCCTATTTTTAAGTCCTCTATACTATTCATTATTCTAGTGAAAATAACACTAGTAGCACACTTCAGATATGTTGTTTTGATATGTTTTGCATAAATGTTGAACATGATATGCTCATTGCTTATATTCTGTATTGCACAAGAGCTGCCTGATATTTGGTGATTAAATAGGACCCGGACTGTGGAAGCTGTGCCTAAAAAAATAAAGATAGAGGACAACTAGTCATCAGTAAGGCATTTGGTCCCCCTGCAGTAGATCTTTTTATATTACTGACTTGCCATGCCTTGTTCTGCAGGTTCTGAGGCTGAGATTTGCTTCCTCTTGTCAGAGCTAGGGATGACCTGAACACCCCCCGGTTTGGTTCATGGCAGAACATGCGAACAGACCAAAAATTTGTGCGAACACGCAAATCCCATTAAAGTCTATGGGACTCGAAACGTGAAAAATCAATAGTGCTAATTTTAAAGGCTAATATGCAAGTTATTGTCATGAAAAGTGTTTGGGGACCCGAGTCCTGCCCCAGGGGACATGAATCAATGCAAAAAAAAGTTTTAAAAACGGCCGTTTTTTCGGGAGCAGTGATTTTAATAATACTTAAAGTGAAACAATAAAAGTGAAATATTCCTTTAAATACAGTCCCTGCACAAAATGACATTTCTAAAGGAATAAAAGTAATTTAAAACTGCTTTTGGCTGTAATGTATTGTTGCACCCCGACCCCAGCCCATTACCAGGCCCTTTGGGTCTGGTATGGATATGGTGAACCCCGCACATAAATTTAAAAAAAGGCGTGGGGCCCCCAGGCCGTATATACTCTGAACAGAAGCAGTATACAGGTGATCCCCAGGTTACAAATAAGATAGGGATTGTAGGTTTGTTCTTAAGTTGAATCTATTTGTAATTTGGAACAGGTACATTTTCTAAGTGTAGCTCCGGCCAAAAAATCTATTTTTAAGCTTTTTGGATAACATAGGGAAGGGTTACCCCTGTAACATTTGTTTTGCTGTCTGTGTCCCTGTTCAGAAAATTTCACCTCACTTTCTGTCCCAATGAGAATTGGATTTTGAAAATTTTGGATTGTTGTAGAAACAAGGATTGGTGATAAAGCATCAGTGGAGACACCTTTTTCCCATATTAACTGTTACAGGAGAGAATTTCCCTTCCTAGGGGTAGATTTCCTCTCACTTCCTGTTGTCTCCCCCCGTTTGTAAGTAGGAGTCGTTTGTAAGTCGGATGTTTAAAAATAGGAGACCGTCTGTATATACTATATGGCCTGCCCTATACACTCGGTGGAAAATTGGGCCTTAGGTGTTGGTGGTACCAGAACACTGTAAGCCCTCACAGTTACTCTTAGTGGGCGCTGGAACAGGCTCTGCTGTGAAATATTATATCAAGAATTGTAATTACAAGCCCCTGTTAAACAGGGGCATAAAAATTGGGCCTTAGGCGGTGGTGGTGGCGCAACACTGTAAAGCCTCTCGGATACTTTTGTGGAGCGCAGGAACAGGTCCTGCTGTGAAATATTAGATCAAAAATTGTAATTGCGCGCCCCTGTTAAACAGGGGCACAAAAATTGGCCCTTAGTCGGTGGTGGTGGTGGCACAACACTGTAAAGCCTCACAGATACTTTTGTTGAGTGCAGGAACAGGTCCTACTGTGAAATATTAGATCAAAAATTGTAATTGCGTGCCCCTGTTAAACAGGGGCACAAAAACTGGGCCTTAGGCGGTGGTGGTGGTGGTGGCACAACACTGTAAAGCCTCACAGATACTTTTGTTGAGTGCAGGAACGTGCCCTGCTGTTAAATATTTGATCAAATATTGTAATTACACGGGGCATAAAAATTGGGCCTCAGGCGGTGGTGGTGGCACAACACTGTAAAGCCTCACAGATACTTTTGTTGAGTGCAGGAACAGGTCCTACTGTGAAATATTAGATCAAAAATTGTAATTGCGTGCCCCTGTTAAACAGGGGCACAAAAACTGGGCCTTAGGCGGTGGTGGTGGTGGCACAACACTGTAAAGCCTCACAGATACTTTTGTTGAGTGCAGGAACGTGCCCTGCTGTTAAATATTTGATCAAATATTGTAATTACACGGGGCATAAAAATTGGGCCTCAGGCGGTGGTGGTGGCACAACACTGTAAAGCCTCACAGATACTTTTGTTGAGCGCAGGAACAGGCCCTGCTGTGAAATATTAGGTCAAAAATTGTAATTACGAGCCCCTGTTAAACAGGGGCAGAAAAATTGGGCCTTAGGTGGTGGTGGTACAACACTGTAAAGCCTCACAGTAACTTTTTTGAGCACAGGAATGGGCCCTGCTGTGAAATATTAGATAAAAAATTGTAATTACGCACCCCTGTTAAACAGGGGCAGAAAAATTGGGCCTTAGGCAGTGGTGGTGGTGCCCTAAGCCGAAAATATTCCTAGAAGCTATCATCATTAAGATTGAGGAGGAATAGGATAGTCACTCAGCATAATAGGATAGTCACTCAGCATATGCAGTCTTGAAAGGATCCTACATCCATAGAAAAATCAATCGGTTACATCAGCATCAGGTGCTTGGTAGCTGGTGATCCAAGATTCATTTTAGTTAATGTGAGCCGATCAGCAAAGTCTGTGGACAGGCGCACTCTGTGATCGGTTACAAAGCCTCCAGCAGCACTGAATGTGCGTTCAGAAAGAACGCTGGATGCAGGACAGGCCAGTAGCTCAATTGCATATTGAGCCAGCTCTGGCCAGTGGTCCATCCTCAAGACCCAGTAACCCAGTGGATGCTCTGTTGGAAAGGTCTCCAAGTCTGATCTTGCCCCTATATATTCCTGAACAATGTATTTCAGACGCTGGCGATGGGTGCTTGAACCGATCAGACCTGGGCGCTGAGGACTGAAGAATTGTCTGGAGGCATCGGTCAGCCCGCCACCTTCTCCACTGCTCTTTCTGTGACTGCACGAAGCCTCAGCAACATGTTGTCCAGCACGAGGAAATTGTAACCTCCCAGGCTCTGGAAACGCATTGCACAAACCTTTCTGCAAGGCCTCCCAAAGATGTTTCATCCTCTGCTCCCTCTGCGAAGGCTGGATAAGTTCTGCAACCTTACCCTTGTAACCTTGGATCAAGAAGGGTTGCCAACCAGTAATGATCCCTCCCCTTGATACCACGAATCCTAGGGTCCTTTCGCAGGCTTTGCAGGATCAGGGAGGCCATGCAGTGTAGGTTTGCAGAGGCATTCGATCCTGAGTCCTCTGGGTCACTAAGGATCACATGATCCTCAACCATCTCCTCCCAGCCACGTACAACTCAATGGGTTTCTGGGGACTGCAAACGATCCCTTGAAGACTGCTGCTGATGCTGAATGTTATCCTCCACCTCCATGCTGACGCAATCCTCCTCTTTTTCTTCCTGTGTAATCGGCGGGCCTGCAGGAATACTAGTATCTGGATAAAGGGGGCCTTGAGATGTAAGGAAGTCCTCCTCTTCCTCCCGCTGTTCTGCCTCAAGTGCCCTGTCCATTATTCCACGAAGCGTGTGCTCCAACAGGAAGACAAGAGGGACAGTATCACTGATGCATGCACTGTCACTGCTCACCATCCTTGTGGCCTCCTTAAATGGTGACAGGACAGTGCATGCATTCTTGATCAGTAGCCACTGGCATGGCAAAAAAAAAACAAGCTCCCCTGACCCTGTCCTGGTGCCATACTCACACAGGTTAGAGGACATAGGGCAATTGTGGGCTCAAGACTTTATAGGCACAGTAATTACTAGATATATGATTAAAATTCTAGTTTATTTAGAAAATATTAAAAATAGAGGATAAAACAAAGAAACATATAGAATTCAATTCATGGTTACACAGTTTTACAAATTATGCACTCCATACATAGCTAGATGATTGAATTAGATAGTTTGAGCAGAGTTTAGAGTAAAAAATCTTGATCAATATAGTTACCTTGCGTTGAACCAGAAGCTATGCAGTGGTGATAATCAAATTCTGTATAGGCTCGACATGTTGCGCGCCACATGCGCTTCTTCAGGAGCACAGGATTGAATACTGTAATGAACAATACAATTGCGATAATTAGTTCATCATGGTATAGTCCTACAGGGTCCCGGAGAAAAGCAAGCAATGTGGGGACGTCTATACTGCTTAGCCTTTTTGTCGTCTATGTCTAACCATAAAATTATTTATTTATTAATTTACCGTTATACATTAACAGATGTGATACCCTATCTCTAACAACTTATTGCTATTTTTCAATACTAGTATATGCCTTGTCTTTATTAATTATATTTATTTTTATTTATTTTTCACTATTTTCTTTTTGTTTATCTGTTGACTGTTCATTTTTCTCCCCACCTCGATTGCTGTTACAATAACCTTAGCCGCTTTTTGTTAATTACTACCATGTTCTAATTTAATCTGTTTTATCCTTATTAGACTAACACCATATCCAGAGGCTGTCCCTTCACCATGGGGTACGCCCTTCCCCTGCATCGTCTGGCGATGCTTTCAGCAATGTGCGGCCGCCCAGCGCCACACCTTTCTCCTTAGGTGATTGGCGCATCAAACTATCTAATTCAACTATCTAGCTATGTATGGAGTGCATAATTTGTAAAACTGTGTAACCATGAATTGAATTCTATATGTTTCTTTGTTTTATCCTCTATTTTTAATATTTTCTAAATAAACTAGAATTTTATTCATATATCTAGTAATTACTGTGCCTATAAAGTCTTGAGCCCACAATTGCCCTATGTCCTCTAATCTACTAAGATAAGACGTGGCACCTGTAACCTATTTTTCCTCTCCTTCTAGTTTTATTTACTACCAAACCACTAACTACGCGGGCATACCCACCTCTATCATGGATTTTGTTGGTACAGGATGGTTGGGGTACATGACAGAGATCCAAACGAATTGCAATTCAGATACCGAACAAGAAATCGGAATGAATCAATACATGGCCAAACTTAAACATCTTCTTAAAAAGAAGGCTAATCTGCATTGGCACATTGAGTTCTTACAGAAATATGTACGGGAAAACATCAATCCCCTAGGCCTAAGGATTCAACTCTACCCGTCTTTCCAAGTAACGTCCCCAGAATTTAAACTCAAATTGGAGAACATACTGACCCAATGCAGTTTGGATTTAATGAAACTCTTGATCTTTTACTATCAGACAGAATTGAATATGTTAGACCAGGAGATTCTCTTACTACAAACATCGAACGAAAACATTAGGGAACACACGCTTTTTTCTAAACGAGTCCAGGAAACTAAAGATTATATATCAAGGATTACGAAAGACATTATCTATAAAAAACAAAATAAATTATCTAAAGATCGTTTAGCCTTCTCTGAGGGCTTCGCATACCATTGGCATAGTGCCATGCAAAGAAAGGGCTCTAGAAACTATCGCCGTGCAACCAAGACTAACAATAACTATGGGGCTACAGATGAGGATACTGAATCAGACTCCTCATTCAGATCAACCTCTTCCTTTCCAAGACGGGGCCAACAAAATCCCCGAGACAATTCTGCAGCTCGAAAAAGAGATTATGGAGGAAGCTCCTACACACCTTCCTCCAAAAAACACCCCCCTAATGCAGATACCAGATTACCATCACACCCTCAAACACAAGGGCATACTACACAACCTAATGATCGATCACTAACACAACCCAAATATTTGGGTGCTACAGCCTTGCAAGCAATACAGATATTGAGCAACCAACCACAAACACAAAATACGACACAACCCAACACTATAGGCCCCACTGAGTTAGGCCGCACAAACCTGAACCCCACTGACCTCATGAACTATCAGGGACAAAATCCCTCCACCACCCTCCCACCCTTGACACAACGAGTGCCCAACACTAGACAAAGTACACTGGATGCACACATCCAAACACCTAACACACAGGCAAATTTTTAATTGCTCAGGAACACGACGACACTGACATAACCACGGGATTGGAAGTTATTAATTTAACCCCTTATCATTTTGAGAAAGAGACACTTGATGTCCTCAAATTTGGATTAAGCTTTTGCCCCTCTACTAACATCGATAAATACAAGACAATAAAAGATGTTTATTTGTTCTCGCGCAATCTAACGTACAAATTTCTCTTTGATAAACAAGTGTTACAATCTAAACAAGATAAAGCCATATCAGAACAAGTGAAACACTTCTCTATGGAAGACTTTCGAGTCCTCTGAGACCTTATACTCCTATTGGAGGAAAATGAATCGTCACAAGAATCGAATCTCTCACAAGATACGGTGGCGTCCACTATACACACACCGAATACAAAAAAATGTAAACACAAATCACAACGATTTCCAGAACTGACTACCAATTCGCATATTTGGGCATTCCTCACAGGGACTATTAAAGATATAAAACAAATTACTACCTCAGTAACCCAAGGGAACCTTTCTCATTCCCAAAGACAAGCCATTCAAGCCTTAAAAAACCACCCAGATCTAGAAATTAAAGCTTCGGATAAAGGAGGAAACATCGTCCTTATGACCAAAACATATTACGAATCTATGGTGAATAGGATTCTATTGAATAAACATTGCTATCGCCACCTATCTGAGACTCGAATTCAAGAATTCAAGCAAGAATACCTGGAAACCATTGGTTTGGCCTTCCAAAAGGGCTTAATTGACCAAGATACATGCAACTATCTTAATGTAAAAAAACCCAGAGAGGCCACTTTTTACGCCTTACCGAAGATACATAAGCACCGTACAATGCCCCCCGGCCGCCCAATCGTCTCCGGTATTGGTTCTCTGTCTGAACATGCCAGCCATCTCATTAATTTTGTTTTAATGCCACATGTATTGAGCCTTCCGTCTTATACCCGCGATACACTTGATCTTTTGAAACAAATAGAGGGACTGCCTCTCCCTCCCGATGCCCTCCTCGTGACACTGGATGTGGAGTCCTTATACTCCAGCATCCCACACGAGCAGGGCATCGAGATGGCACGCATGTTCCTATGAGAACAAGATCACTACAGTTGGGAATATTGTGAATTTATTTTGGAATTGCTGAAATTTTTACTAACCCGTAACTACTTTTGCTTTAAAGATTCCCACTTCCTCCAGGTACAGGGCGTGGCTATGGGCACATGCTGTGCACTGGCCTACGCTAACCTGTACCTGGGGGGGTGGGAACGCAATATTTTTTCCAATGAGGACCTAACCATCTATACTGACCACGCCCTTATATGGCGGCGTTATATAGATGACATTTTTTTAGTATGGACAGGTACCCAAAATCTATTGGACAGTTTTATCCAAACTATCAATCATAACTCTATGAATCTCAAATTCACCATTTCTGCTCATCCGGACCAAATAACCTTCTTAGATTTAACTATCTTTAAAGACAAAGAGAACTGTCTAGCTACTACTCTGTTCAGAAAGGAAACTGCAGGAAACACCTTGCTGTACACGGAAAGCGCCCATCCCAGACCGCTTATTAAAAGTATCCCTTATGCACAGTATCTCAGACTACGCCGCAACTGTATGCATCTAGAGGAATTTAAATCCCAAGCAAACGCGCTCCGCAATAGATTATTAGCAAGGGGCTATACCAAGACTATACTGTGTAGTGCATACAATAAAGCCATTCGCCAGTCAAGAAATTCCCTACTCTTCAAGAAAAAAACAATTTCCACCAGTGGTGCCCCAGTAAGATTCATCACCAAATTTTCGCAACAGCATCAGAAACTTCGGGACATACTTAGTAAACACTGGTCGATCCTCCAAGAAGACCCTATTATTAACAAATATATTGGTCCCTCCCCTCAAATCACGTTTAAACGAACCAGGTCCCTAGGTGATCAACTAACCTCAAGCCACTTTGTAACCACTCCCAAACATAAACAACCGAAATTAGGAATTGCCCAATGTGGCAAATGTTCCTTCTACCCATGGGTAAAAGAAGGGAAATCTTTCCTACTACCAAATGGGGAAGAATTTATACCCAAATTCTATGCAGACTGTGATACAAAAGGAGTGGTATACCTTATGCTATGTCAATGTGGCGCGTTTTACGTAGGGAAAATGATTAGACACCTACGCTGTAGAATCAGTGACCATGTCTATTATTCGGGGGAGGGGAAAATGGTGACAGCAGTTAGTAGGCACCTTGATCTCTACCATAGGTTCAATGTCTCCCTCATCTCATTCATTGTACTAGCAGTGGTTCCAATAGATCCCAGGGGCGGAGATTGGGACAAAATAGTTTGTCAAAAAGAGACCATGTGGATAGAACGTCTATGTGCCACATCTCCCCCTGGAATTAATGAGGCTCAAACCTACAAACCCTTTCTCTAAATATAATTTAATTCACTCCCTTTAATCTGGCCCTCTATACTGCTTAGCCTTTTTGTCGTCTATGTCTAACCATAAAAATATTTATTTATTAATTTACCGTTATACATTAACAGATGTGATACCCTATCTCTGCTCAGGTACCATATGGTTAATTGTTTTGTCCCTTTGACATAGGTATAAAATTATGTAACAACTTATTGCTATTTTTCAATACTAGTATATGCCTTGTCTTTATTAATTATATTTATTTTTATTTATTTTTTACTATTTTATTTTTGTTTATCTGTTGACTGTTCATTTTTCTCCCCACCTCGATTGCTGTTACAATAACCTTAGCCGCTTTTTGTTAATTACTACCATGTTCTAATTTAATCTGTTTTATCCTTATTAGACTAACACCATATCCAGAGGCTGTCCCTTCACCATGGGGTACGCCCTTCCCCTGCATCGTCTGGCGATGCTTTCAGCAATGTGCGGCCGCCCAGCGCCACACCTTTCTCCTTAGGTGATTGGCGCATCAAACTATCTAATTCAACTATCTAGCTATGTATGGAGTGCATAATTTGTAAAACTGTGTAACCATGAATTGAATTCTATATGTTTCTTTGTTTTATCCTCTATTTTTAATATTTTCTAAATAAACTAGAATTTTATTCATATATCTAGTAATTACTGTGCCTATAAAGTCTTGAGCCCACAATTGCCCTATGTCCTCTAATCTACTAAGATAAGACGTGGCACCTGTAACCTATTTTTCCCTCTCCTTCTAGTTTTATTTACTACCAAACCACTAACTACGCGGGCATACCCACCTCTATCATGGATTTTGTTGGTACAGGATGGTTGGGGTACATGACAGAGATCCAAACGAATTGCAATTCAGATACCGAACAAGAAATCGGAATGAATCAATACATGGCCAAACTTAAACGTCTTCTTAAAAAGAAGGCTAATCTGCATTGGCACATTGAGTTCTTACAGAAATATGTACGGGAAAACATCAATCCCCTAGGCCTAAGGATTCAACTCTACCCGTCTTTCCAAGTAACGTCCCCAGATATACAATATACAATAACCTTAGCCGCTTTTTGTTAATTACTACCATGTTCTAATTTAATCTGTTTTATCCTTATTAGACTAACACCATATCCAGAGGTTGTCCCTTCACCATGGGGTACGCCCTTCTCCTGCATCGTCTGGCGATGCTTTCAGCAATGTGCGGCCGCCCAGTGCCACACCTTTCCCCTTAGGTGATTGGTGCATTAGGTGTTCCCGGTTGCTGTGTCGGCATGGATGCGGCTGCCTGTTATCCCCCATCCCTCCCCGACGAGCCGGCAGCTGTCAGGCCTTTACTGAGGGGTGAGACATGCGCAGCATGCCTCTTTGTGTTCCTGGTTGCCAGGTTACCGAGATGTGGCTGCCTTCTCTCTCCTCGGCGCGCCGTCAGCTGTTCGGCTCGCGCCGGAGATGGGGAGTCTGCGCAGTTGCTTCCATGTTCGCTCAGTTGCTGGGATACCATGACGCGACTGCCTCCTCTCTGCCCGACGTGCCGTCAGCTGTTCGGTTGGCGCCGGGGATCGAGGCATGCGCAGTACGCGTCAGCGGCCGGCCTGAATGACGTCACGTCGGCTACGCCGATTGGTGACTACAGGCGGGGCGGATGTACAAGAGATGCTTCCAGCATCTCTTCTTGTACGATCCACACTACTAGCCACTCTCTATGAGACGGCTGTGTGGCTCCATGTGGTCAACCCCTCTTATCTATCATCCCTATCTGCTAATTCAGGTAAGCTCTTATCCACAACTGCCTACTAGATATCGCTTCTAGATACTGACAGATACCCTATACTCATCGCCTTTTGTCTCTCCCTATGGGTTTATTTATTTTTATAACAGCCTCAGCAGAATTAGGGATCAGGAATAGCAATTTCCTAAGTAACAAATCCCATACGAATCTCGGTGTAATACCATCGTCTACCTCTGACTGACACCAGATCCCCGTCTATCAAACTAAAATTGATGTCAACCAACTACTGAGAGCTACCAATACTTGCTAATGAGGTTGTTGTTTTCATTAGGCATAGCTACAAAGCCTATGAGGGTAAGTGTAATATGTACTTTAAATCTAATTACCATTTTAAATATTAAATATTAGAAGGTACGCAAACAGGTTATATGTTATTTACCTAGTCCTTCATAATTATCAATCTTTGACGTCTATTAATTCATTTTATAATTTGATTAAATACAAGTACCGATACCTGTACGGAGTACCTTCCCCCAGCCCCTCCCCCCCTTTCTTCTCTCCCTTCACCCCCTCTCTTTTCCCCCTCTCTCCCCCCCTTCCCCCCCTCCTTCCCCCCCCCCTTTCCCCCCCCTTTATTTCTCCCCTCCCCCTCCCCCCTTCTTCCCCCCCCCTTCCCCCTCCCGTCCCCCCCCTTCCTACCTCATCCCTATCTGATCATGCAGTCTATATCTCATTTTTTACTCTAACCCACCTCCTCATTACTAATTTTTAACTATGTTACATACATCCCCACATTGCTTGCTTTTCCCTGGGACCCTGTAGGACAGGCACATCTCCTTGGGTCTTAGGGACAGCCTCTTTCTCATTATCTTATTACATTGTTCATTTAATCTTATCTAATTATATTATACCATGATGAACTATTTATCGCAAATGTATTGTTCATTACAGTATTCAATTCTGTGCTCCTGAAGAAGCGCATGTGGCGCGCAACATGTCGAGCCTATACAGAATTTGATTATCACCACTGCATAGCTTCTGGTTCAACGCAACGTAACTATATTGATCAAGATTTTTGACTCTGAACTCTGCTCAAACTATCTAATTCAACCATCTAGCTATGTATGGAGTGCATAATTTGTCAAACTGTGTAACCATGAATTGAATTTTATATGTTTCTTTGTTTTATCCTCTATTTTTAATATTTTCTAAATAAACTAAAATTTTAATCATATATCTAGTAATTACTGTGCCTATAAAGTCTTGAGCCCATAATTGCCCTATGTCCTCTAATCTACTAAGATAAGACGTGGCACCTGTAACCTAGCTCGTATCTGCATGACCACTATGCGCTAATACGCTTAAAAATCTAATATATACTCACACAGGTACTCATTGATGGCCCTCTGCTGTGTGTGCAGCCGCTGCAGCATTGCCAACATTGAGTTCCACCTGGTGGGCATGTCGCAAATGAGGCAGTTCTTGGGCAGGTTGCATTCTCTTTGAATGTCAGCCAGCCGAGCACTGGCATTATATGACCTGGTCTGCCTCAGGAGATCCTGTAAGCCTGGGTACCTGCTCAAGAACCACTGCACCACCAAATTCAGGATTTGAGCCAAACAGGGAACATGGGTCAAGTGTCCCTGTCGGAGGGCAGAGAGGAGGTTGGTGCCATTGTCGCATACAACCATTCCTGGCTGCAGCGGGCGTGGTGTCAACCACCTCCGAGCCTGTCCCTGCAGAGCTGACAGAATCTCTGCCCCAGTGTGGCTCCTGTCCCCTAAGCAGACCAACTCAAGCACCGCATGGCATCTTTTTACCTGATTGCTTGCGTAGCCCCTTGAACGCCTATGGAGCACTGCTGGTTCAGAGGAGAAATCTGCAGAGGAAGAGACCACAGAGGAAGAAAAAGAAGAGGGGGTGGAGGAGAGAGCTGTGGCAGAATCACCACTAGCAGTTTGGAGGCGTGGTGGAGGAACAAGCTCCAACAATACTGAACCCTGTCCTGCATCCTTCCCAGCTGCCAGCAGAGTTACCCAGTGCACCGTGAAAGAAAGGTAACATCCCTGTCCATGCCTGCTGGACCATGAGTCAGCAGTAATATGCACCTTACTGCTGACCTCCCTGTCAAACAAGGCCAAGACAATGCCTTCCACATGCTGGTAGAGAGCCGGAATGGCCTTCCGTGAAAAGAAATGGCATTTGGGAACCTGCCAGTGAGGTACTGCACATTCCACAATTTACGAAAGGGGGCAGAGTCTACCAGCTGAAAAGGCAGCAGTTACAGTGCTAGCAATTTGGCCAAGCTAGCATTCAGACATGTGGATGGCAGGGACCGAATTTCTTTTGATGGTTTAGCAAATGGAGTAGGGAAATTTGCCTGCTAAAATCACATGTTGGTGTACCGCTAACAGATTGGCTGCAAGTACTTGGGAGACCTATTTCTATACCTTCATTCCTCTCCGTGCAGGTTTCTGAGAAGACTGGAGGTATAGTGGGGTTGGAGATCCCAGCTGATGAGGCGCAAGGAGAGGTACGCCTTGTTCTTTGATGTGGGTCTTTTAAGTACTGTTGCCATGCACTGCATGGGAGGTCGTCATATGTCTGGTCAAGCATGTGGTGCCCAAGCGGCTGCTGTTTTGGCCACGCTTGATACGCTTCAGACATATGTTGCAGACAGCAACGGTGCAATCTGCTGCACACCAAAGAACTTTTCAAAATATGTGGGGAGTCAGCAGCACCCTGCACCTGCTTAGCTCTGCAGTGTGATGCAATAGGGTGGCTGCCCCTAAACTGCCCCCTGGAGGGCATCCTGCCTTGTTGGAGATGTGCCTCCTCCTCCTCCTCCTCTCTTCTATCAGGCACCCAGGTAGAGTCAGTGACCTCATCATCCCCTTCTTGGGCACCCCTCTCTCTCTGAGCTCACGTTACTCCCTTCCTCAACCTGTGTACCATCATCGGAGCCTTCAAATCGATGCGCATCCTCCTGCAGCATGTACCCGACACTGTGGTCGAATAGCTCGGGGGACTCCTCCGTGCATGATGGTGGGACTAGGGAAGGAGTGACTGTTGACATGGAGCTGATGGAAATAGGCCGCTTTGGCAGCTGCATTGGCAGACAAACTACTCTGAGCCTAGGTGTCATAGGATGGGGAGAATGAGGAGGGCTTTGTTATCCATTCCACCAACTCTTCTGCATGTTGTGGCTCAATAACACGGCCAGCTGCAGAAAAAAAGGACAAGCGTGCCCCACGACCACGTGCTGAGGATGCACCGTGTCCACGACCAGCACTGTCAACTGTAGACACAGAGCCTGCTTGCCCTCTTTTAGTGGCCTGTGAGCGTCTGCCTCTCCTTGGTGGCCTTCCAGACATGCTGTAAATTTTGTTTATCAAAACCACTCTACACTGTATTGTGTACTGTGTACACCACCAGGAAAGTAATAGCAACTGCACTAGGGGTGCACGGTACTGTGTACACCAACAGAAGTTTAATAACAACTATGGGTGCACTGTATGTATTGTGTACACCACCAGGAAAGTAGTAGCGACTGCACTAGGGGTGCACGGTACTGTATACATAAAAAGAAGTGTAATAACAACTATGGGTACACTATATAAATGTTTTCCCCGCACCAGTGTGGATCAAACCAGGTATGAGGTAGATGTTGCTCTCCAGAGATGAGGAGCCCCAGGTGCTGGCTAATGCTGATTCATGCTGTGAGCAAACAAGGAAATCCGGACAGCTGCACACCAGGAGAATATAATCCAAAGAAGTTTCTTTATTGTAAAATCAGGAACATGTACAGAACACCATGGACAGAATGTACAGACAATCAGCTAACGCATTTCGCACTTATGCCAAGTGCTTACTCATAGCTAACAATTATGAAAAATAAGACCACATATATACTATCTATTATGAATCATGTGACCGTGTGATCAATCGGAAATGCAGAACAGCTGAGATCCGGCTGTGAGGAGTGTGAGTGCTTATCAGTGATTAATGAACACTGGGATTGAAAGTCCCTGTGAATACAAAGTATATATGTGCAAGCAACGAAAAAATATATATAGAAAAAGAACCAATTATATGGGATGCCTGATATGGATTTAAATGTGTAAAACCGTGAAATTAATATGGAAGAAAGTGAAGAACAACTAAATTAGAACTAAAGTAATGAATGTATTATAATAAAAAGAGGTAAAATCTCAATAAATAATTAGTGCTGGTTTTGCACATTTAAATCCATATCAGGCTTCCCATATAATTGGTTCTTTGCACTAGGGGTGCACGGTACTGTGTACACCAACAGAAGTGTGATAACAAGTATGGGTGTACTGTATTGTGTACACCACCAGAAAAGTATTAGCAACTGCACTATGGGTGCATCTAAACTGTATGCAGTGGATACATATATATATATATATATATATATAGGAGACTATCTGTATATATATATATATATATATATATATATATATATACATTAAATACACTGCAGCTAACTGAATCACCTGCCTGCCTGAAGTATATTTGAAACAGTACACCAGGAATGGACTGCAGTCAGATCTATCTAAACTGGGTACAGTGGATATATATATATATATATATATATACATATACAAGACTATCTGTGTTTTTATATATATATATATATATATATATATATATATATATATATATATATATATATATATATATATATAAAATATACTGCAGCTAACTGAATAATCTGACTGCCTGCTCAATCTAAATGAGACTCTCAGTGCATTATGGGCTGTTACGCACCGCTCGAATTTGGCGCGAACGACCCATAATGTTCGGCTTTCGATGAACACGCGAACAGCCAATGTTCGAGTCGAACTCATGTTCGACCTGAACAGAAAGCTCATCCCTAGTCAGAGCTGTCTACAGAATAAATGAAGCAGAAGCAGGGAGATGCATGCAGTGCAGATTCCTGTCCAGGAAGCAGTGCAGTGAGGACATCACCAAATCTCATTTCAAATTTTGTAGGAATATTAATTACAGGGAGCAGTGCCTCTCATACAGCAGATATACAGCTACAAGGAATTTAAGAAAAAAAATTTTTTAGGTCATGTACCTGATGACAAGGTTGGCCTCTCTTGTATCAGCAGCCCAAGAACTTCAGAAAGTGGAACAGACAGTGCCAAGAGACAGGAGGAACTGGGGTGCTAGTAGATGTTACTAGAAGAACTTTGGATTAGAGATGCATACTTGGGGGATCCAGCAGAACTTCAGGTCCAGAGAATCAGTCGAGGGAACAGCAGTACCACAGGGAGAACCAAAAGAGGTTAGGGGGAACTCCAATTAAGCCACAGGTTCAGGAGGGAGGTGTCCAAAAGGGATCCCAGAGAGCAGCCGACAGGAACACACATAGATGGTTGGAGATGATTCTAGATGCATCCACAGCTGGTACTTAGTAATAGCATGGAGCCAAATCAGAGACAGTAGCAGAGACACAGAGGTAACTGGGTTCAGCAGCGAGAGGTACAAGTCATGAAGCGAGGGTCAGGAAGTGATAAGCAGCTGTATAGATCAGAATCTAAGATCTAAGATCAGGTCAGGGGAAAGCCGGGTCAGTAACAAAGACACAAGCAGCAGGACACAATTCAGAACATAGAGCACAAGCTGAAGACCAGTTAGCACTGACACCGAGTTAGAGCCTCCTTTACATAGAACATCTGATGGCAATATTGAATCTGGACTTGCACCCGCATCTGCGCATATGGACAAACACATTTCTGTGCACAAGTGCGCTCCTAGCCACGATTCTATGTACAGAGCCATGCGCATGTTTTCGAGCCAGCCAACTAACAGGAATTCTCTGACATGCGTTCAGGTGCATTTTTAAGAGTATGTTCAGCACAAAATGTATCAAAAAGCTTCTACAGTCCTCACTATTTCAACTTGCAGGTTTATGCAATGTTTTTTAACCACTTTGAATAAAGCGACCCTGTCACTATAGTAGTCACTGTACTACTCCAAGGTAAGGCATACTTGTAAAAACCAGACTGTAGTTTTTGTGTTCCCTACATCAGGTACAGTATGTCTTTTTAATCTAGCCTTGGGTGCAAGAGGCTATTAATTGGCAGAGCTGTACAAATTCCCAGCTTTATGAATATTATGCTCAACAGTTTCTAGTTGCCACAGGGTCCCAAATTTCCAATTCAGTTATTAGCAGTTTACCAGACTGTACTTTTGAGACACTTAACAACTACCCTAGATAGATAGTTAGATGTTGGTCTATCCCAGGCAGTTTAAACAGCTTAGAAACAGCTGCTGTGTGTTTAAATTAGAGGGATGACAGGCTGCCAAAATTCTGACAAAATAGAAAATAAAGTGGAAGGGGCTGTGCTTTCAGTGCTTCTATACTGAACTTTAAAGATTCATTTCTCCACAATGCCTGCAGCTACAGAGCTGAATGTTTTAAAGTCATTTTAAAGGCTGATCACCTTCATGAATTCTTTGTATGATAGTAAAAAAAACTTCTGTGCGTAGCTCCCCCCCCCCAGCCCCCTAATACTTACCTGAGCCCAATCTCAATCCAGTGATATGCACGAGAGCAGCCGCTCTCCTGGTTCTCTTACTCCACTGGCTCCCACTGCTATCAATCACAGCCAGTGAGGAGGGAGTGGGGGTGTGTCAGTGGACAAACAGAGCAGGGGCAGGGCTCGGGAGCTGGCATGCACAAGTGCCCCCATAGCAAGCAGCTTGCTATGGAGGCACTCAGCGGGGAGAGGGGAGGTGGGGGAGCCAGAACATTGGTGGAAAATTTTCCTTTATTTTCACTTTAAATGCTTACTTCGTGTTCAGAATATGTTAATACGTTAATGTGCTTTGTCTAGGCAAATGTTCACTTTAAGACCCTTTTTCTATGTTTGTGTTATCTTGCCCACATTATATAACTGTTATACGTATGCTTATGTATATGGTGAAAACATGACCAGGGTCTGTCATGTATTAGGGCACATACGTCAAACACATTTCATGTGGCCCTCACATCTCTCCTGCAGCTGCTTTAACCCCCCCATCTCAGCAGTCAGCAGAAGAGAGGAAGACAGCATCCTGTGCAACCCCAGCACCCCCTCATCCTTGCCTCCCCTGGTCTCAGCATTCAGACTCTGGCAGCTGACTCCAGCTCTCCTCTGGTCCTCTTCCAGACCCTGCACTTTCTGCTTCCCAGCTTTGCTCCTATCTTCTCCCCGGCAGCAGCACAAGGTAAGGGGGTGCACTGTGATTTAAGGGAGGGTAGGGGACTCGACTTATGATGGTGGAGGCACGCTTCACATCAGATGTAAGGTGTGGGGTGCTCTGGACATCTAGTCTTACAGATACAACTGGCCCTGTGAGGGCAACCATAATGGTGATGTGGCCTGTGATGTGGTTTGACACCACTGTATTAGAGGATATGCAACAACAGCACACAGATATGGCCAATAATAATTTTTGGGCAAGTAAATGACAAGACAGAAATTGGCCACAAATACAAACATATACATATACAGCAGATATTGAGTCATAGTAGATGGAATACATATAATGGTAAGCAGAGGAGCAGTTTTTTTACTTCGGCATCAGTGGTTACAGATGTTGTTGACCATGTTTGTTTTACCTCAATGCAGAATATAGATACTGCTCCTCATTGTAAACACATTCATGTCACTATTAATGTAAAAATATCATTTGATGCCGAAGCTGAATTATTTATCATTGCCCTCTTTGTGTGGAAACCCTTTTTAAACCTTGTTTAGTCCTCTAACAGCATTTGGTATGGGCCTGCAGGGACACCCTAATGGCGCCTTGGCTCAGAAACAAACTCTAATTCATATACAAGTTATTGGAAGAATCAATACAAAATAAATAGATAGCTACACTTTATCTTTACAGGTCTGTGCAGGGATGACTTGGAATTGTGTGCTTAAACACATGAGCATGAAAACTGAGAGCTCAGTATGTATTCTAGCTGTGTGCCAAGCAATTCATTCTCCTTAGTTTATGTGAAGTATATCCAGAGGTGTATGGATAAATACATACAGGCGCTCAGCAGTGCACTGACTTTGCATTGTACTAAATTTGAAGTAAGTCCTTATAGACTGGAGCTGTAGTCTTTGTCAAACATTTCCTTCAAGTAATTCCTGGAGAATTAGTCCATGCCTGCATGTACATAGCCTAAAAATCATGACATCTGAAGGACTTAAGCCCATTAACCTGATACCACCTCTTATCCATAAACTCCACCCTTCCAAATCCCTCACAAATGATATGACCAGATTTGGAGTAAATGGCCTTGACGGCCTTTTTATTAACAAACTATAAAATTCAATAAATAACATTTTTATTATAAATAACCCTTAATAAACTTTCTGTACTTTTTTGGGGTCATGGAGGGAAAAACAACACACCGCTGGTCACTGTGAACAACTTCTTTAAACTTCTGGCCTCCAGTCGGCAGCCCCTGACTCGGAGATGGTACCCAACCTTCACAGTGACCTACCTTTTACCCCTTCCAGGTAACCCCTTGTAACCTGAAAGTACCAGAAAACCCCCCATACCATAGATGGGCACCAACATGTTCAATAGATGTAACATCTATCTTCTCATCCTCAAAAGACCCAACACTGCCACTGCACAAAAGGGGTAACACCTTACCCTTTTGTGCACCTCCAGACCCTCAGCCCTCGCTGTATATCTTCCTGTAAGCCCAGAGCCCACAAATCAGTTCCCACATCATTAAGGTGCACCCCATCACTCCTCAGATATCTCCATGTGTCCACTTCCAGCTCTCTGTGGAGTATGGCCAAGCCCTCGTTTCTAATAACGAACCTGCTCACTTCCTTATTTACTTTGACTCGGGCCCTGTCCACCTTTTTTGCCGACACAGCCCACCGCCAAGACGTCCTACCCACCATATCTGACTATACGATGACAATGCCAGGAAAAGCCGCACGTAAACGTAAAAAATCACATTTTACGTCATGTATGAGGTCCCTCATGGATCTGGCTCCCATATCGTTCCCCCCTACATGTAGCACTAACACGTCCGGAGCTTGTCCAAACGGGAGAACCGGTATACTTCCCCCAGCATCCTGTTCCACAGCATGCCCGGTACCCCAATCCATCTGACCTTAGCTTCCTGCCTGGGGATGCGCAACTGCCTACTGTTCGGACGAACATCAGCTCGTCTGGCCCCCCAGTACACGTAGGAGTGACCCAGTATGCAAACTAGACCCACCTCCCCACCTGTAAACAAAAAAGATAACAACACAAAGCAAAACCATAAAATGTCCATAACCAATACAATATCATACAACAACCTAAAACCATGTGAGACCTAATTCTGCATGAGATGTGGGCGAATATACAATGTAAATCTATCCAAGTCCCACCTTCCAATACGCTTTACCGCTTCCTGACTAAGACCAGCCCTAGAAGCCTCTGTGGCTGCCCCTGTTCAAAAAGAATGGGAAGAGAAACTCTTCGGGTCATAGCCGGCTACTTTCACGCATTTTTGGAACACCACTATGAACTGGAACCTTGACAAGGACGCATCGTCCTTGTGTATTAGAAAAGAACCAGTGAGCCCAGGTCGCATGTCACGGAAGGATTCCACCTCCCTTACAGGGCAGATGTGTAACTCTGCAATTCAGAACACCTCGAGTTGCATACCCTTGCCGGTCTGGTCTGTTTTTGAGTGTCTGACCCAGATTCTAATCGAATCCTGCATATACTCTATATTCCCTTATCAAAAAGCCCCCCTTGCACCCTTTTTGAAGAGCCCCAAAGAAAGCCTGTGAAAAGGCCGCGCGGAATAGCGCACATTCATAGACTGAGCTGCAAACCTTTTTTAAACTAGAAAATAAAACCTGTAACATGTCGAACGAGACTGGGCGCCGCCCATCCCTCTGTTCATGCGCTCTCCTGCACCCCTTCACTGTTTGTTTTACCCAGAAGTCCTTAGTGTAATCCCGTTCCCCTTGCCATTAAAAAAGAAAGGCCAAACCTGCTAACTTGTGATCGATGGCAGCTGCCGAGATACCCCTCATCAGTCCCATATTGATAAAATAGAGGACTGCTTGGGCAACCGCTGAACCCTCTGCTGCAATCCCAAGCTTGTTCAAGCAAGCAAACCATTCTTGCCATACCTTTGAGTAGGTATTCCATGTGGCCGTACACATGGAGCGCCGAATCCACGCTGCTGCGTTCCCCAAGCAATGTTCCACATCCAGTCGGGACAGGCGACCCCCGTGTTGCTCCGCTTCTGGTGCCAACTCCCGGAACCTGTCCCACTGAAAAAGAGACAATGCGTCAGCCAAAGTGTTTTCGACCCCTGGTAAGTGTACAGCGTAAATGAATGCATTAAATTGCAAACAGCGTAGTACCAAATGTCGCAACAACCTGACCACCGGCATGGATGCTGCCGACAGGCAATTAACTACCTGAAACACCCCCAGGTTGTCGCAGTTAAGACGGACCTTCAAATTGGGGAAAGATTCCCCCCATATTTCCATTGCCACTACAATGGGAAACAGTTCCAGGAGAACTAGGTTCTTCAAGAGACCGGCTTCCCCCCAAGCTGGGGGCCCAACGAGCTGCGCTCCATTGTCCCCTGAAAAAGGCTCCGAAACCCGTGGAACCTGCAGCATCTGTGAATATCTGTAAATCACAATTGCTGATGGGACCTGACATCCAGAGCGCGCGCCCATTGAATGACTCTAGGAAGTCCGGCCACACCCGCAAATCGTCCCTATGTTCCTTGTTGAGGCTCACAAAGTGAGTGGGCGCTCTAACTCCCGCAGTTGCTGTCACCAGCTGGCGGCAAAAAACCCTACCCATGGGAATTATTCTGCAAGCAAAATTTAGCTGTAGTTGTCGTAACTGTAACTTGCATATTCCTATGGTCCCTCGCACCTCAGCCTTGAGTTTCTCTAGTTTTTCCCTTGGCAACCGGCATTCCATCCTAAACAAATCCATTTCAATACCCAGGAAAGTAATGGTTGATGTAGGCCCTCTGTTTTTTCCGGAGCTAATGGGACCCCGAAACGTTCCGCCATATGTTGTACAGTCCCCACAGGACGGCGCAAATATTGGAACCTGCCGGGCCAACACATAAGAAGTCATCCAAATAGTGAACGACCGAGTTGATCCCGGAAACGTCCCGTACTGCCCATTCCAAGAATGAGCTAAACGTTTCGAAGAACGCATGTGAGATGGAGCATCCCATCGGTAGACAACGATCCACGTAGTATGCCCCGTTCCACATGCAGCCCAGTAGCCGAAAGCTGTCTGGATGAACCGGCAAGCTGATATTGAATCGGAAAGCCAATTTAATATCAGCTTTGGCCATCAGTGACCCTTGCCCATAATGCTGCACCCATGCCACCATGGCATCAAACGAAGTGTATGTCACCGCACACTCCGCGGGAGCAATTGAGTCATTGACCCACCCACCCTTAGGAAAAGAAAGGTGGTGAATCAATCAAAACTTGTTTGGCTCCTTTTTTGGAACCACTCCCAGTGGAGAGACCACCAGATCTGGAAGAGGAATCTTACTAAAAGGGCCGGCCATGCGCCCCAAAGTAACTTCCTTCCCAAGTTTTTCTGAAACCACTACAGGATGAAGCAGGGCTGAGTGTAAATTCTTCGCCACGGGTGGAACGGTTGCCAGTGAGCATGGTATTTTGAAACCGCTAGTGAAACCGGATTCTAACAGCTGAGCCGCGTTTCGGTCGGGGTATCTACTGAGGAAGGGAAGCATCCTTTCCACCCACACCAGTGGCGTCCCTTTTACTCGCAGACTCTCCGGCACGGCCCTTTCCTCTCTTGAAGCACTTTGACAGTGCATGGGATCCTCCGCAGCCTGAACACGTGTATTTGAAGCGACAGTTTGCCCAATACTTACACATACCCTCGTTGAACTGCCAACAGAAGCCCCATCTTTTCTCGGTCGGTTGTCCTGAGGCCCCTGTACCTCCAACCCCTGCCTGAAAAAACTGGTTAGGAGCCCGCGCCCCTATCATAAGCCTCAGCCACAGGCTGATGTCCTTATGGTCCCAGCATAGCGACGGTCGGACGGCCATCCGTTGTCGAAACTGTTCATCATACCGTAGCCAGGGTGGAGCCAGAGGATCTGACATCACCACACCTGCAGCTGATCGACTTCGGCGTCGGCTGTGTTTTTTAACTGCAACGGTGTTTTACCCTGCCAATGCTTTGATGTCAGTTGTCCATTCATGGATTAAAGCATTTTAAACTACTGCACAATGAAGCACCTCTTTTTCTTTTAAAACATACAATTTCCTGCTACGAGTGGTCTTGCTGGAGCAGCTAATAGAGGAGAGTGTTCCTGATTGCCCCCACTTAAATCTTAACTACCAGGCGTGGAGGGAGAGAAGATCCATAGAAGATTTACTGAAGACTTAAAGAGGAATCACACCTCCGGTTTATGATACCATTATTTTCCATATGAACTATAATTTTTTCATTTCTTTATATTCACATTACTATTTGGTTTTAATTTGAGTAGTGCACTGAACTTTTTTCTTTAAGTGTGGTAGGGGAAAAGACCCCCGAACACTGCTTGGCGCTGTTTGTGTATCTTGAGGCCATTAGAGAAGCACACCGGACGTATGGCGGCGTGGCATGGCTACAGTATGACCCAGAGAGGAGTTTTGTTCAGGCTCGCATGATCTCTGTGGTGGGGATTAGGGATGAGCTTCGTGTTCGAGTCGAACCCATGTTCGACTTGAACATCGTCTGTTCGATCGTTTGCCGAATTGCGAACGATATGGGCCGTTCGCGCCAAATTCGTGTGGTGTGTCACGGCCCATAACTCACTGCGGCATCGCGGTGCATTGCTGGCTGATGATTGGCCAAGCATGCACTATGACCCGCATGCTTGGCCAATCACAGCGCCGTCAGTAGAGAGAGCTGTAATTGCCTAAAGCCAGGGTGGCTTTGGCCAATTATGGCTCAGGGGGTTTAGAACATGCCCCACACTATTTAAGGCAGCCTGCACGGCGGCCCTGTGCGGTGTGTTCCTGCGTGCTTAGAGAGAGAGAGAGACAGTGTCATTTCATTTGAGTTAGCTAGATTAGGCAGGACAGTCAGTGAGTTAGCTGCACTTACAGTGTATTGTGTATGTATATGCATCCCAGGTGTTGTGTGTGTATATATATATACACTGTATTCAGTTTAGCTAGATCCGTTCCTGTTATCTTCCTACTAACAGGCAGGCTTGTCTTGTTACAGTATTTACAGCTACCTGAAGAAAATTGCTTGTGTTCTTTTGATCCTATTAGTACCACAGTCAGGCAGCTAGACTATTTACAGTTAGTGTAGTGCGTCCTCCTCACAGTGTTCAGTTAAAGCTACAAGTTAGTTTAGTGTGACTTCTGCACATTGTTCAGCTAAAACTACAAGTTAGTGTAGTGTGACCTCTGCACAGTGTTCAGCTAAAGCCTCAAGTTAGTGTAGTGCGTCCTCTGAACAGTGTTCAGCTAAAACTACAAGTTAGTGTAGTGCGACCTCTGCACAGTGTTCAGCTAAAGCTACAAATTAGTGTAGTGCATCCTCTGAAAAGTGTTCAGCTAAAACTACAAGTTAGTGTAGTGCGACCTCTGCACAGTGTTCAGCTAAAGCCTCAAGTTAGTGTAGTGCGTCCTCTGAACAGTGTTCAGCTAAAACTACAAGTTAGTATAGTGCAACCTCTGCACAGTGTTCAGCTAAAGCTACAAGTTAGTGTAGTGCATCCTCCCCACAGTGTTCAGCTAAAGCTACAAGTTAGTTTAGTGTGACCTCTGCACAGTGTTCAGCTAAAGCTACAAGTTAGGGTAGTGCGTCCTCCTCACAGTGTTTAGCTGAAGCTACAAGTTAGTGTAGTGCGTCCTCCTCACAGTGTTCAGCTAAAACTACAAGTTAGTGTAGTGCGACCTCTGCACAGTGTTCAGCTAAAGCTACAAGTTAGTGTAGTGCGTCCTCTGAACAGTGTTCAGATAAAGCTACAAGTTAGAGTAGTGCGTCCTCCTCACAGTGTTCAGCTAAAACTACAAGTTATTTTTTTGCGAGCTCTGCACAGTGTTCAGCTAAAGCTACCTGTTGATGGTGGTGGTTGGTGGTGTTTTCCTGATCCTATTACTACCGCAGTAGGGATGAGCCAAACACCCCCCTGTTCGGTTCGCACCAGAACATGCGAACAGGAAAAATTTCGTTCGAACACGCGAACACCGTTAAAGTCTATGGGACACGAACATGAATAATCAAAAGTGCTAATTTTAAAGGCTTATATGCAAGTTATTGTCATAAAAATTGTTTGGGGACCTGGGTCCTGCCCCAGGGGACATGGATCAATGCAAAAAAAAGTTTTAAAAACGACGTTTTTTCAGGAGCAGTGATTTTAATAATGCTTAAAGTCAAACAATAAAAGTGTAATATCCCTTTAAACTTCGTAGCTGGGGAGTGTCTATAGTATGCCTGTAAAGGGGCACATGTTTCCTGTGTTTAGAACAGTCTGACAGCAAAATGACATTTCAAAGGAAAAAACCCATTTAAAACTACTCCCGACTATTGCATTGCAGCTCCGACAATACACATAGAAGTTCATTGATAAAAACGGCATGGGAATTCCCCAGAGGGGAACCCCGAACCAAAATTTAAAAAAAAAATGACGTGGGGTTCCCCCTAAATTCCATACCAGGCCCTTCAGGTCTGGTATGGATATTAAGGGGAACCCAGGCCAAAATTTTAAAAAAAAATGATGTGGGGGTCCCCCTAAATTCCATACCAGACCCTTCAGGTCTGGTACGGATTTTAAGGGGAACCCCGCGCCAAAAAAAAAAACGGCGTGGGGTCCCCCCAAAAATCCATACCAGACCCTTATCCGAACATGCAACCTGGCAGGCCGCAGGAAAAGAGGGGGGACGAGAGAGCGCCCCCCCTCCTGAACCGTACCAGGCCACATGCCCTCAACATTGGGAGGGTGCTTTGGGGTAGCCCCCCAAAACACCTTGTCCCCATGTTGATGAGGACAAGGGCCTCATCCCCACAACCCTGGCCAGTCGTTGTGGGGGTCTGTGGGCAGGGGGCTTATCGGAATCTGGAAGCCCCCTTTAACAAGGGGACCCCCAGATCCCGGCCCTCCCCCCTGTGTGAAATGGTAAGGGGGTACTTACCCCTACCATTTCACTAAAAGACTGTCGAAAATGTTAAAAATGACAAGAGACAGTTTTTGACAATTCCTTTATTTAAATGCTTCTTCTTTCTTCTATCTTCCTTCATCTTCTGGTTCTTTTTTTCCGTTTAAAATAAAGTTTATTGAAATATCGAGAAAATACATCAAACAGGAGGAAGAAAAAAGAGCAAAACACTCATCGTATACATGGTGTAGTAGTAGTACAGCGATTACCAAGAATGACTACAGCGTATTTCCATCTGTCTTTATCTTAAAACATAAAGAGACCAGTCGCTATGGACTCAGGAATTCTCGTCACCAGAGCCCCTTCTGGGAACTAACTGCTCTGGTGAACTGGGAATCTCCAAGCCCACCTAGTAGAGAGAGACTAACCAAAAGAAAAAGAAAATTAAAAAAAAAAGGGATTTGTAACTATATGGCATTTGAATACTACATTGATAACATACTTAAACAAACAATAATTAGACAAAGAGGCGATCTGGTGGGTCGAACTCTCAAAGCAGATTGAACCTTAGTCAGTTGGGCAGGACTGAAACATACTATGCTTAAGGTCCTTATTCCCCCTGTTGTTAAATGCTGCCCAATACAAATATTCTGCATGTCTCATGGACTTCCTGGCCCCGCCCCCCGGACTATTTAAACTCAGTGAGTCTCTCCCATCCCCTATGCTTGATAAAGGAATGCGGCCATTCTACCATCAATGGCAAGCCGATTCTGAAACGAGTCGCACTAATGTGACGTCATCACCGGGTGCCACGCTTTGTTTGCTCTCCAAGCCTCGCTGTGATCTCCCACACGGCCGGCCGTGTTACAGCTTAGAGGCTCTCTATGCACAGCGGTGAGCGGCAGCGCGGCTGAACGGTTGCTGTGACGTCTCCCCCCGTCTCCTGTCCTTTTTAACGTGGAACCCTTATCCTGACATCCAGGAAACCGCCAGGATAAACACAGGATATGTGTTGGACTGATTACTACTAGAGTCTGCATCCGGCTGCACCAGCTTATCTCCAATCTCTGGAGCTCACATCCCCTGCAGGAACCGCTGCGACCTGTAGTTCTACTGCTCAGCCAACTGACCTGAATGCAACTTCTCCTACCCTCATGTGAGTGGATATTGCTGTTTTTAATAAAATTTGTTTGTGACATATATTCAGAGGCGCTCCTTTCCTTGTTAACGGACAGAGGTGGTGCCCAAGAAGGACAGCAATCTGGCAGTCATGCTCCCCCTGCTGCAGCATACTGCCAGGTTTGCTCCAGTGATGAGGAGGGAGGGGATGATGAGGTCACTGACTCAACGTGGGTGCCTGATAGGAGAGAGGAGGAGGAGGCACATCACCAACGAGGCAGGATGCCCTCCAGGGGCCAGCCTAAGGGAAGCACAATGACTGCATCACACCCCAAAGCTCCGCATGTGCAGGGCGCTGCTGTCTCTGCACGTTATTCCAAAAGTTCTTTGGTGTGGGCCTTTTTTGAGACGAGTGCATCAGATCGCACCGCTGCTATTTGCAACATATGTCTCAAGCTTATCTCGCGTGGCCAAAACCTCTCCCGCTTGGGCACCACGTGCTTGACCAGACATATGTTGACCTGCCATGCAGTTAATTGGCAAGCGTATCTAAAAGACCCACACCAAAGAACAAAGAGGACATCTCCTTGCTCCTCATCAGCTGAGATCTCCAACCCCACTATACCTTCAGTCCTCTCTGAGACCTGCACTGAGAGGAATGAAGGTGTAGCATTAGGTGTGTCACAGCCAAGTACTTGTGGGTAATATGCATTCAGTACACCAACGTCAAATTGTACCAGGCAAATTTCCCTGCCCCAGCTGCTGCACCGCTGAAAGAAGTTCGCTCCCAGCCATCCCCATGCCCAGCGGTTGAATGCTAGCTTGGCAAAATTGCTAGCACTTCAACTGCTGCCTTTTCAGTTGGTAGACTCTGCCCCCTTCCATGAGTTTGTGGAATGTGCGGTTCCTCAGTGGCAGGTATCCAAACGCCACTTTTTCTCACGGAAGGCGATTCCGGCTCTCTACCAGCATGTGGAATGACCATGCCTCGCTGGACAGGGCGGTCAGCGGTAAGGTGCATATTACCGCTGACTCGTGGTCCGGCAGGCATGGACAGGGACGTTACCTAAGTTTCACCGCGCATTGGGTGACTCTGCTGGCAGCTGGGAAGGATGCAGGACAAGGTGCAGTAGTGTTGGAGGTTGTTCCGCCACCACGCCTCCAAAATGCCACTACTAATGATTGTGACAAACCTCTCTCCTCCACCCCCTCCTCTTCTTCTTCCTCCATGGCCTCTTCCTGTGCTTTGTCCTCGGAACCAGCGGTGCTCCATAGCCATTCAAGGGGCTATGCAAGTATGCAGGCCAAAAGATGCCATGCGGTGCTTGAGCTGGTGTGCTTGGGGGACAGGAGCAACACTGGGGCAGAGGTTCTGTCAGCTCTGCAGGGGCAGGTTCAGAGGTGGTTGACGCCATGCCAACTTAAGGCAGGAATGGTGGTTTATGACAATGGCACCAACCTCCTCTCTGCCCTCTGACAGGGACAAATGACCCATGTGCCCTGTTTGGCTCACGTCCTTAACTTGGTGGTGCAGCGTTTTTTGGGCAGGTACCCGGGCTTACAGGATGTCCTGAGGCAGGCCAGAAAAGTCTGTGTGCATTTCCGCCGGTCATATAATGCCAGTGCTCGGCTGGCAGACCTCCAAAAGGTGTTTAACCTGCCCAAGAACTGCCTAATCTGTGACATGCCCACTAGGTGGAACTCAACATTGGCCACGCTGCAGCGGCTGCACACACAGCAGAGGGCCATAAATGAGTACCTGTGCGACTATGGCACCAGGACAGGGTCAGGGGAGCTTGTTTTTTTTTCCCACGCCAGTGGGCCATGATCAGGGATGCATGCACTGTCCTGTCACCATTTGAGGAGGCAACGAGGATGGTGAGTAGTGACAGTGCATACATCAGTGACACTGTCCCCCTTGTCCACTTGTTGGAGCACACGCTGCGTGGAATAATGGACAGGGCACTTGAGGCAGAACAGAGGCAGGAAGAGGAGGACTTCCTTAGCTCTCAGGGCCCCCTTTATCCAGACAGTGTTCCTGCGTGCCCGCCGATCACACAGGAAGAGGACGAGGAGGATTGTGTCAGTATGGAGGTGGAGCCTGGCACTCAGCATCAGCAGTAGTCTTTAAGGGATCAGTCCCAAGAAACACATGGACTTGTAAGTGGCTGGGAGGAGGTGGCTGTGGACCATGTCATCCTTAGTGACCCAGAGGACTCCGGACCAAATGCCTCAGCAAATCTACTCTGCATGGCCTCCCTGATCCTGCAAAGCCTGCGTAAGGATCCTCGTATTCGTGGTATCAAGGAGAAGGACTAATACTGGCTGGCAACCCTCCTTGATCCACGTTACAAGGGTAAGGTTGCGGACCTTATCTTGCCCTCGCAGAGGGAGCAGAGGATGAAACATTTTCGGGAGGCCTTGCAGAAAGGTCTGTGCACTGCGTTCCCAGAGACTGGGAGGTTACAAACTTCTGTTTCTGGACAACGTGTTGCTGAGGCTTCGTTCAGTCAAAGAAGGAGCGGTGGAGAAGGTGGCCGTCTGACCGATGCGTTCAGACAATTTTTTGGTCCACAGCCCCAAGGTATGATTGGCTCCAGCAACCATTGCCAGCGTCTGTTTTACATGGTGCAGGAATACCTAGGGGCAAGATCTGACTTGGACACCTTTCCCACCGAAAATACTCTGGGTTACTGGGTCTTGAGGATGGATCACTGTTCTTTCGGAACGCAAATTCAGTGCTGCTGGAGGCTTTGTAACCGATCACAGGGTGCATCTGTCCACTGACTCGGTTGATCGACTGACCTTCAGAAAAATGAATCAGTCTTGGATCACCACCAGCTACCAAGCACCTGATGCTGATGTAACCGAATATTTTTTTTTTAAATCTCAGATCTCTTCAAAGACTGCCTATGCTGATGCTGAGTGACTATCCTGAGTAATTATCCTCTTCTTCCTCAATGATCACGCTGATAGCTTGTAAGAACATTTTTGGTTCTGGGCGCCGCCACCAGTGCCTAAGGCCCAATTTTTTAGCCCCTGTTTTAACAGGGGCGTGTAATTACAATTTTTGATGCAATACTTTGCAGCAGGGCTCGTTCCTGCGTTCCAACTAGAGTATCTGTGAGGGGTTGCAGTGTTGTGGCACCAGAACCAGTGCCTAAGGCCTAATTTTTCAGCCCCTGTTTAACAGGGGCATGTAATTACAATTCTTGATCTAATATTTCATAGCAGGGCCCGTTTCTACGCCCACCAAGAACGAGTGAGGACTTACAGTGTTGTAGCACCACCACCACCACCAAAGGCCCAATTTTTCTGCCCCTGTTCAACAGAGGCATGTAATTACAATTCTTGATCTAATATTTCACAGCAGGGCCCTGTGAGGGCTTACAGTGTTGTGGCCACAACAACACCTAAGGCCCAAATTTCTGCTGAGTATATAGGGCAGGCCCCTACTTTCAAACATCCAACTTACAAACGACTCCTACTTGCAAACGGAAGGAGACAACAGGAAGTGAGATGAAATCTACCCCTAGGAAGGGAAATTCTCTCCTGTAAGAGTTAATATGGGAAAAACATTTCTCCTTTCCACTGATGCTTTATCACCAATCCTTGTTTCACAAAAAAACCCAAATTTTCAAAAAACATTTGTCATTGGGACAAAAAGTGAGGTGAAATCTTCTGAAGAGGAGCACAGACAGCAAAACAAATGTCACAGGGGTGATAACCCTTCCCTATGTTTTCCAAAAAGCTTAAAATAGATTTTTTGGCTGGAGCTAAACACGTTAAAAATGTACCAGTTCAAAATTACAAACAGATTCTACTTAACAACAAACCTACAGTACCTGTCTTGTTTGCACCGCCTGTATACTGCTGTTCAGAGTACAGAGCCTGTATACTGCTGTTTCCTTTTTTAATTTGGGTGTGGGGTTCCCCTTAATACCCATACAAGACCCAAAGGGCCTGGTAATGGACTGGGGGGTACCCATGCCGTTTGTCTCACTGATTTTCATCCATATTGCCAGGACTCGACATTACATTAAAGCCGCAAGCAGTTTTAAATGACTTTTTTTCCTTTAAAAATGACATTTTGTGCAGGGACTGTTCTAAGCACGGGAAACACGCGCCACTTTACAGGCATACTATAGACACCCCCAGGTACGATATTTAAAGGAATATTTCACTTTTTTTTACTTTAAGCATCATTAAAATCACTGCTCCCGAAAAAACGTCCATTTTTAAAAGTTTTTTTTTCCATTGATACATGTCCCCTGGGGCAGGACCCGGGTCCGCAAACCCTTTTTAGGACAATACTATGCAAATTAGCCTTTAAAATTAGCACTTTTGATTTAGAACGTTCGAGTCCCATAGACTTCAATGGGGTTCTAACGTTCGTGCAAATTTTCGGTCCGTTCGCAGGTTCTGGTGCGAACCGAACCGCGGGGTGTTCGGCTCATCCCTAATGACTATAAAGAACAGGGTCTGTTTCTAAAGAAAAAATTCAAGGATAAAGGATACCCAGATGACTTGGTAGAATCTGCTTATGATCAATACTTACATAACAAACCTGCAGGTAGAACTAATCAAGTAAATGACATGTCTGTTGGTTCATTACTCAATTCAATAGTAAACATCGCAAAATAGAATCAATCGTGCAAAAATATTGGAATATACTCTTATCAGACCCACACCTGCAGAACATTATACAAAACAAACCGAAAACAACATATAGAAGAGCACTTAACCTCGAACAAAAAATAGCACCCAGTAAATTAACATCACAACAAAAAATGTATATCACACCTTGTCTAATCCCTCTAACGGGCATGTACCAATGTCAAAAGCCACGATATAAAAAATGCAAATTTGTAGAGCATGGCAAACGTCAATATGCCATAAAGGGAAAAACATATAGCATTAAGGATTTTTTCTGTTGCTCTACAGATTTGGTAGTATACTGTCTTATCTGTCCCTGTGGCCTATACTACATAAGTCGCACCATTAGACCATTACGCCAGAGGTTTGGAAATCATCACTGGTATATAGATAAAGGGAATGATGAACACAGTGTTCAACGTTACTTTCTGAATGTCCACAACAAATCTACCAAAGGGCGTAGATTTGTTGTGGATAGTGGAGGCTATGTCCAGTGATCTCTCCGAAGCAGAGCGCTTTCACAAGCTCTGCCAAAGGGAGACCTTCTGGATATTCTCTCTCCTGGAGGGTTAAACAAAGAGTTGGATGTAAATACCATTATATGATAACACACAAATATATATATATATATATATATATATATACCCTGTGACCACTTTTTCACTTCTCTTTCCTAGTTTACAGGACTTATCGTTATAAACAAATATATTTGGGGGTGGTCAGGACCTTGATACCAGTAAGTAGATTGATTTGGATAAAACAATATCCCACAATGATTTAGTAATAATAATGTTTAGTAATTAATTCATTGATGATTTTTTTTTTATACTGTTATTTTAATACAAACTATAATCCATATTTTAATCATGTTTATCATATTTATATTTGAATTCAGGTTCTAACTGAGTATTTAATATATAATAGAAATCAACATGAATTAATTAATACATCAATTAATACATTTTTAATAATCAATACATTTTCCCCTCATGGTGTTCTATAATGCCAAAAACATCCACATGCTAGTAGTAAAACCTATATCTACAGTGAGTGTATAAGTAGCTTTATTATCATTTTTATATTCTTTGGATATATATATATATATATATATATATATATATATATATATATATATATAAATTATACAGTATCTCACAAATGTGAGTACACCCCTCAAATTTTTGTAAATATTTTATTATGTTTTCATCTGACAGCACTGAAGAAATGGCACTTTGCTACAACATAAAGTAGTAAGTGTACAACTTGTATAACAGTGTAAATTTGCTGTCCCTCAAAATAACTCAACACACAGCTAATAATGTCTAAACTGCTGGCAACAAAAGTGAGTACACCCCTAAGTGAAAATTTCCAAATTGGGCTCAATTAGCCATTTTCCCTCCCCGGTGTCATGTGACTCATTAGTGTTACAAGGTCTCAGGTGTGAATGGGAAGCAGGTGTAATAAATTTGGTGTTATCTCTCTTAGTCTCTTATACTGATCACTGGAAGTTCAACATGGTACCTCATGGCAAAGAACTCTTTGAGGATCTGAAAAAAAGAATTGTTGCTCTACATAAAGATAGCCTAGGCTATAAGAAATATGCCAAGGCCCTGAAACTGAGCTGCAGCACGGTGACGTGGCCAAGACCATACAGCAGTTTCAGAGGACAGGTTCCACTCAGAACAGGCCTCGCCACGGTAGACCAAAGTAGTTGAGTGACCGCGTTCAGCGTCAAATCCAGAGGTTGTGTTTGGGAAATAGGTGTATGAGCGCTGCCAGAACTACTGCAGAGGTTGAAGGGGTGGCTGGTCAGCCTGTCAGTGCTCAGACCATAGGCCGCACACTGCATCAAATTTGTCTGCATGGCTGTCATCCCAGAAGGAAGCCTCTTCTAAAGATGATGCACAAGAAAGCCGCTAAACAGTTTGCTGAAGACAGACTAAGGACATGGATTACTGGAACCATGTCCTGTGGTCTGATGAGACCAAGATAAACTTATTTGGTTCAGATGGTGTCAAGCGTGTGTTGCAGCAACCAGGTGAGGAGTACAAAGACAAGTGTGTCTTACTTACAGTCAAGCATGGTGGTGGGAGTGTCATGGTCTGGGGCTGCATGAGTGCTGCCGGCACTGGGGAGCTACAGTTCATTGAGGGACCCATAAATGCCAACATGTAGTGTGACATACTGAAGTAGAGCATGATCACCTCCCTTCGAAGACTAGGGCGCATTCCAACATGATAATGACCCCAAACCTCCAAGATGACCACTAAAGAAGCTGAGGGTAAAGGTGATGGTCTGGTCAAGCATGTCTCCACAACTAAACCCTATTGAGCATCAAGCGAAAGGTGGAGGAGCGCAAGGTCTCTAACATCCACCAGCTCCGTGATGTCATCATGGAGGAGTGGAAGAGGATTCCAGTGGCAACCTGTGAAGCTCTGGTGAAGTCCATGCCCAAGAGGGTTAAAGCAGTGCTGGAAAATAAAGGTGGCCACACAAAATATTGACAATTTGCACATTTTCACTTAGGGTTGTACTCACTTTTGTTGCCAGCAGTTTAGACATTAATGGCTGTGTGTTGAGTTATTTTGAGGAGACAGCAAATTTACACTGTTATACAAGTTGTACACTTACTACTTTACGTTGTAGCAAAGTGCCATTTCTTCAGTGCTGTCAGATGAAAACATATAATAAAATATTTATAAAAATGTGAGGGGTGTACTCACGTTTGTTTGTTTAGTATAGTTTAATTTACACTCTCTACTTTACATTGTTTAGCTCCCCATCCTATGTTTAGTTTGAAAATGGAGTGCGCATGCTCAAACATAGTACAGGGCATGCTCCAAAACACGTCGCACAGCATTCTGGGACCTGTGACATCTGCACCCTCTGCACCACTCGCACAATGCTGCGCTCCACGCTGCGTTCCATTTTGGATCCTGAAACTGCTGCAGGGCTTCTGTGGCCATCATCCAGTACAGCTCCTGTCTCCCCCACAGTGTGAGACACACTGCTGCCCAGCGCACGTGGAATAGATGGAAAAGACCCCTTATAGTGGACCCATATTGAAGAGCCTGTATACTACCTACCTTTTGTGAGTAACCGATTATGGGGGCCCAATCAAATCTAATACTACACTAAGTGGCGCTTTTATTTCTCTTTCTTTTTGTCTGTTTACTACAGAGTGAGCTGCGCTCTGGATTTTTAAGCTGACACAAGTGTATGGACTGTCAATGAGAACTTATATTATACATATATTCATATGCTTTTCTAGAATTACTTTTGTTATAAATCCTTAATTTTATAATTATTGTTTACCATTGATGATTTTTATATATTGCAGCCATTATCCAACAAGTATATATATATATATATATATATATATATATATATATATATATATAGGAAGGCCAGTATGGTGGCCTGAAATTATGGGAGGAACTTAAGCTTAACTTAAGGAATTTAAGCAGACCATCCACACTGGTCTTTGTCGGTTCCAGTGTGCGGTATTACGTCACCAGGCCGACTCTGCCAGCTCACTGCGTATTCGTGAGTCTGTGTTTTCGAATTCCAGGGTGTTGCAGTTCCCCATTCGTAGGTTTTCTTTGATCGTTGCACGCTCGCTGTCGCAGGTAGGATTCATTTCTACCCTTCCTACAAACGAAACGTTGGTTATCATGTTCCCCGTTCGTTAACTGTCATCACCACATGTCGTAAGTCCCTTGCCTTATTCCCCCTGCTTCGTCAAAATTTTACCATATCATTCGTATCTGTTCGTACCTAGTAGGTTTTTCAAGAGCCACTACCACCCATTCATTAGGATTTTGTATCTCATTTCAGTCCAGTCGCATCTGCGACATAACGACTCGTGTCAGCCCAGTGCTCAGGACCATTCGTATCATGTCGTCTCGGCAGCACGAGCGATATGAATCCACGAAACTCACTCACACTACAGCCACTCCTGAATCAAGTTGCATTGGCGGAGTATGTCCCAAATCCTCTGCCGTACATACCACACCATTCACTGACCCTTGAGCCCGATCCAAGTCTAGTCACATCAACAGCACAACGATTCGGATCCTTGGCACTAAAAACCCCACCATTACTCACACTACAGCCCGATCCGAATCTAGTCGCATCAGCGGCACATCGATTTGGACCCTCTACGCTACAGACCTCACCATTGCTCACACTCCAGCCTGATCCGAATCTAGACGCATCTGCATTACAATATGCTGCGGCAGGACAATTCGGATCCTTGGCTCTACACACCACACCCCTCACACTTTCTTCAGCCTGATCCGAATCTAGTCGCATCGGCGTGGCATCGCGGTGGCACAACTATTCAGATCGTCGGCTCTACACTCAACACCATTTTCTCACTCTGCAGTCCAATCCGAATCTAGTCGCAAGGCGTGACATCGCGGCAGCACAACAATTCGAATCCTCGGCTTTACATTTTCACTCTTATCAAGCATAAGCATACACATCTCACTCCATCTATTCATATGCTGTTGCGGTCGGTCATTCCTACATGCTCAAATTCTGCTATCTTTGTTTTTGCCTTCCTGATAAGGCTGCTTACTTGCAATCGTTGCAAGCATCTCTGCAAGTGGCTCAAATCGGTGTCTCCAGTCACCTATTCTCTGTCGTTTCCCCTTTAGGTCAGTAGAGTTCCACTTGGTCCATCCTGCACCAGGTTTGGACACTATTCCCTCAGGAAAAAAAAATTGTGTTCATAAAAACAAAACAAAAAAAACCACACAGGGATGACAGGGCTCTCACCTTCACCAGAGGGCCAGCCATGCCCCCAACAGCTCTTTGCAACCTTCCTTTTAAATCAATTTCCTATGTCACCTTACTACAGGTTCTTGGTCGACCCAGTTCTCGATCCCAACCAGGACTTCACAAGCTAGGGCATCGTCAGGCACGTACTTCATCACCTTACAGGAAAGCAATGGTAAAGAAGTTAGTGACTTGAGCCTGATTTTAGATACAAGAACGATGGATTTATGATTTTAAAATTATGTAAAATGACTAACATTCCTATGTGATTTTTTATATTACTCAGCTCACTAAAATGTCTAAACATAATAATACACTGTATAATGTTCATGCTGTGCACATGGAGTTGGAACATATTATCTTAGCCTTGCAGTTGCATTGTGGCTCCTCTGATTTCTGTCACATGTGGATGTGTTGGATAAGGAGGTTCTTGCAGAGCTTGAATTTTCACTTGTGTGTGCAGAACTGCAGAGCTTTCCCTTCATGCACTGTGACACATGGCAGACTGCAAGATTATGCAGAGCTCAGCATTCAATACACCTTCAGATAACATGTTAGTGTCCTAAATGGGAATTCACAGGGAACTATACGGTAGGTTTAGGGACAGAGGCTACTCCCATTCATCTATTAGAACAGCCAAAAAAAGAGCCCTCCAGACGGACCGTCAGCAACTTCTCACTAGAAGGAATCCTACGGTCTCTAAAGATAGATATGAACCCCTCAGAATCATCACCAAATATGGTGCTCAATGGAAACAGATTAGGACCATTCTTAATAACCACTGGCATATCCTTTCTGGTTCCCCTGTTCTTGGTGAGATAGTGGGAGAACGTCCCCTTCTTACCGCCCGACGTTCTCGGAATCTGAGGGATCACTTGATCCACTCCGAATACCAAAGATCCCCGACCAAAAACTGGCTTACCCTACTCCCCCCTCTTAAAGGTATGTTTAGATGTGGTAGATGCGCCATCTGCAAGTATGTTGAGTGCACGGACGTGTTCACCGACTCTGACGGTAAGAGACAGTTTAAAATTTATAATTTCATCAACTGCAATACCACACGAGTAGTGTATATGCTCACTTGCCCCTGTGGCAAAAAATATGTGGGTAAGACAAAGAGGAAACTGAAGATCAGAGTCGGTGAGCACGTCCAAAGCATTCTCAGCAAAGACGATGAGCGCCCCATTCCTCTACATTTCCTCAAGTTCCATGGGGGGGACCCCACTGGGCTTACTGTCAAGGGTATCTACAGGTTAAATCTTCCCCTTAGAAGGGGTGATTTCGACAGAATTCTTTGCCAGAAAGAAAAAATGTGGATATATACCCTTGACAGCATGTCCCCTCATGGGTTAAATAACGAGTGCAATCTGTCAGTGTTCCTTACCCCTTAGGTCTATATTCACATCTATTGCCTTTTCTCTTTTTCTTTTCCTTTCTCCTTTCTCTATATAGGTGACGTATCTACTTTCACTGTCTGATTGCTCCTCTCATCTATTTTTTATTTTATTTCCATTTTTTTTTTTTTTTCATAACTTTTTCCTTTTCCATTTTTTATTTTTTATTTTTCATCTACTACTTATCATTATTTTTTTCATCATTTATTAATTATTTCTTATATTCTTTTCATATTTTAGTTTATTTTTTCTATTTTTAACTTTTATTATTTATTATTTAATTTTCCCTTTCTATATTATATTTTATTTTTTTCTATTCAGTCTCAGTTTCAGTTTCTCCTCTCTACTCCATTCCCTTTCTTTTCTCCCTCCCTTCCTTGTTTAAGTAGTTTATGTTCTGTATAGAGGTGGTGCACCCACGGACCGGCCCGTTCCATTTATTTGCATAATCTTTGTTGTCTTCCGGTCTGAATGGCAGTCCATTTGTTGTACAGTTGCCAGGCCAACAGATAGCCTTTGTATCCACGTATGTGAGTGGGAGGGCTATATAAGTTGTCCGCTCTGGCAACGGCGCATGCTCTGAAGAAATCCCTGTGACGGATGAAACGCGTCAGCATGACGCCATCACGCTTCACCTAGCGTCACACACAGACCCACCCATCAGCCCTGGGTATTCCGTCCGCCCTCGTGTGAAGCCTCACAGCATGGAACCAGGAAGTGGACGCTGACTTACGCCGCACTCAGACGGCAAGCTCTAATATGCCTCCGCTCCCCATCACCGCTGCTGGCAAACCGAGCACACGGATCTACGAAGCCCCATCCAGCTGACCCGACCTGGATGCAGCCGCTCCGTACCACCTGAGATGATCCAAGTGGGATTGGAATGATCCATTAGCCTGCTCAACTTCGGTATCCCGGGACTGGTGAGACTGTATCTGTTCATATTCTAATCGTGACTGATGTCACCATAGTTACACAGTTGTCTCCCACCCACTGCCAATTTCATTCACAGTGATTATTACCGATGCAGGCACATCTACATCTTTGTACCATCCCCACATAGCTGCTCATCTACTTCACCAGTCATTGTATGACACTCAGCTGTTAGTGTCTCAATCAGCTATGTCCATGCAATACATCTCAAGGCTCACCTAAAGCCTGGCATTGGCATCCTACCAGGCGGACTTCCCCCTAACCACACGGCTGCACACACCAATCTCCCAGCCTTGATCCACAACCTTCTGAGATACTTATGAGACGTTTCATGTTTTGCTGTGTATCTTTTCATTCATTAATCCAGCTGGGCGTCCTTGATGTGTGTGTTTAGTGGTGGCCATCTGTGTGTTGTTCTGTTCCTAGACAACGTTGTCTATTTTATTTTCTTAGTGTCAGGTCTTGGTTCACTTATTGTCATAATTTTTTTTTTTTTCTTTTCGTTTCTTTTTTTTTTTTTTTTTTTTGTCTTAAATATTCTTTATTAACCATTCTCAATTTACATACAGCATATTAAAACATCTACACGTTCACGTGGGTATACTCCACTAGTGAGGGGACATATTTCATATGGTACACAAATGCAGTCGGTAGCTATTTTTTCCCCCCGGCCCACCCTCCCTTCCCTTACCCACCCCCTACCCTAGTCCAGGTCTTCCATTTATTCTTGGCAGCCTAAGCTTATTAACCACGGGTTCCACATCTTATCAAACTTTTTAAGGTTCCCTCTTCTGATGTATAGGGCTCTCTCCTTCCATATTACCTCATTTATTGTTTTAACCCACTCATCCATTGCCGGGGGAAGGACTGTTTGCCATCTCTGCATAATGAGTTTCCGGGCCTGGTAAAGGCACCTCAGCACGGCTATTTTAGCCGTTGCCTCCTCTCGTCTCCATACTCTGTATCCAAGAATGCAGAATCTGACGTCTATCTCCAGGGAGAGCCCCCATTTGCCCTCAATAGAGCCCACAACCCCCCGCCAGTAACGTACCAGCTTGGGGCACCTCCATATCATGTGTATCAAATCGCCCTCTTCCCCACACCTGGGGCACTTGGCGTCAGATCTTACACCGAAATGGAATAATTTTTTTGGGGTGTAATATGCTCTATGTAGCAACATTAAGTGGGAGAGTCTCTGTGCAGGTGACACTGAAACCTCCTGTCCTGCCTCCAGTATTTCTCTCCATTGTATATCTGTCAACTTTCCCACATCCTTTTCCCACCCCTCCCTACAGCCCAGGTGCTCTGATCTGACAATAGCCTCCTTGCACAGCTGCACATATATTCCCGAGATAAAGCCCTTCATCTCCCCAGGTTTGATCACCCTTTGGAGCAGAGTAGCCTCTGTCCAGGCCAGGGGCTTTGTCCTAAATTGTACCTCCAATGCTACTCTCATTTGCAGATACCTGAAGAATGTTTGTCTTGGGATATTGTATTCCCTTTGGAGGTCCTCAAAAGATTTCAATACCCTCCCTCTGTACAGCTGGGATAGTCTCTTTATGCCCCACCTCGTCCATTCTTTAAATTCCCCCATAGCCACTATCTCCTGTAAATTTTTGTTATGCCAGAGGGGAGCATATTCTGTAAACCCAACATATCCCATTAGGGTCTTTGTTGCCTTCCAGACTTTTGTTACTAACTTAATTGTAGGGCCTCTACCAGATATTGAATCTGCTTCCAATGCTTCTGCTACGATTTTATGTGGTGCCTCCAGGGTTAACAAACCTCCATCAGCACTTCCACCCCCTACATGCTGCAACTGTGCTGCCAGAAAATAACACCTCGGATGCGGGAGGGCTATTCCCCCCTCTTTAACTGGTAATTGCAAGCTCTGAAGGCTAATCCTGGCCTTCCCCCTCCTCCACAACAGTTCTCTAAAAAGTGAGTCGATCTTTTGGAACCACTTTTTGTTCAACCACACCGGTGAGTTGTGTAGCAGATACAGCAGTTGGGGCAACCAAACCATCTTGATTAGGTTGCCCCTTCCTGCAACAGATAGGGGCAGCCGGCTCCAGATATCTATTTTACACCTGAATTTATCCAATAATGGTACTAGGTTATCTACAATATAGTGATTGGGGTCTTTTGACATATTTATGCCCAGGTAGCGAATCTTTGAAACTACTTTTAAATACGGGATTCCCAACATGTCAGGACCATTGAGGTCATCTAATGGCATTAGTGCAGATTTCCTCCAATTCACCACTAGCCCTGACACGCTGCCAAACCTTTCCATCATGTCCATCACTTGCCTGAGCGAGCCTCCCGTATCTCCGATAAACAGTAGGACATCGTCGGCATACAGGGCAATCCTTTCTTCTCCTGTTCCTCTTACAAAGCCTTCAATCTTAGAGCTAGATCTAATATGGATTGCTAGTGGCTCCATAGCGAGAGCAAACAACAGGGGAGACAGGGGACACCCCTGTCTCGTCCCCCTCTCTAAGCATATTTTCCCTGACATTTCTTTATTGACCCTGACCTTCGCACTTGGACCCCTGTACAGTATTTTTATCCACTTTCTAAAGACGGGACCCAAGCCAAACTCCTCCAGCACCCGCCAGAGATAGGGCCATTCCAGGCTGTCAAAGGCCTTAGTTATATCCAAAGATACCACAGCCCTTGAGCCTATGTTCTCTGTCGGGGTCTGGAGGTTCATATATGCCCTTCTAATGTTCATACTCGTGTTCCTACGGGAGATAAATCCCGTTTGATCCACGTGTATGAGTTTATGCATAATTTTATTAAGTCTGGCAGCCAATACCCTTGCCAGGATCTTGGCATCTGTGCACAACAAAGATATAGGCCTGTATGCCGACGGTTCCAGTGGGTCCCCCCCTTCTTTATGAAGCAAAATGATATTTGTTTCCGTCATAGAGACAGGCAAACACCCTCCCTGTAGGGCCCAGTTCAATGTTTTCAGCAACTCCGGCAGGAGGATCTTCCCGTAGTGCTTATAAACCTCCACCGGGAGACCATCCGGTCCCGGAGATTTTTGATTTGCCATTCCCTTTACAGCTTGTTGTAGTTCAGCTAATGTAATTGGCGCATCCATACCCTCTCTATCCTCTTCAGTAACTATAGGGATCTGTATGTCTTTAAAAAATTTTTCCATGTCCTCCTCCCCAACGAACCCCTGCGACCTATACAGGATTTTATAATATCTCTCAAATGTGTCTATAATTTCTGAGCTCCGAGAGGATATCTCACCACCTGGGATTCTGATTGCCGGGATCGCCGAGGAGGAGGAGTTAGTTTTTACCAAATAGGCCAACATGCGTCCCACACTTTCTCCTTCCCCAAAGGTCCGTTGTTTCAGGAAAAGTTGCTTATTTTCACCCCTCTTCAGGACTGCGGTTCTATAGGCCTCCTGCTTCTCCTCCCACAGTTTCTGCCTCTCTGGTGTAGGGCCCTCTATAAATTGCTTCTCTACCACCTCTAGTTCCCTTCTAATTCCCTCCTCCCACTCCCTTGCCCTTCTCTTAACTCCTGCCACCCCCTGAATCAAGATACCCCTAAGGAATGCCTTCAGCGTGTCCCATTGTACACCCGCTGTCGTTGAGCCTTCATTAAATTTTAGAAACTCTTCTAACTTTGTTATTATCTCCTCTGGCTCCCTCATTAACTCCAACCAATATGGACTTAGCTTCCAGGGCCCTCTAACCTCCCTAACCCCTATATCCACTGAGGCCACCATCAGGGAGTGATCCGAGACCCCTCTCGGATAGTATACTACATTCTTTATTATTGGCACTGCCTCTGCATTCCCCAGGATCATATCAATTCTAGAGAGGGTGGAGTGGGAGGGAGAGAAGCACGAGTATTGCCTAACTCCGGGATTCCGGGCCCTCCACATATCCAACAAACCTGCCTCCTCCAGGAAGTTACCCAGCCGACCCCCTGCTACACTATTTACTTGGGCTCGCGGTGGAAATCTGTCCAACTCTTTATTCAACACCTCATTGAAATCCCCTAATACTATCACCGGGGTATCTGTTTTATCCAACATAAACTCCATTAGACTATACAGTACTTCCAGTTTAAATGGTGGGGGGATATAGATATTAGCAATAACATACATTTTGTTTTCAATAGAACAGTATAGGAAAACATAACGACCTAAACTGTCTATCCTGGTCTGCCTACAGGAGAACATCACATTTCTTGTTACCAATATACTCACCCCCCTGGAGTAGGAGGAGTACACCGAGTGATATTGAGCCTGGAACCTTCTACTTGGGAGACCTTTCAGCATATCCTTTGTCAAGTGGGTCTCCTGTAGACAGACCAAGCCCACCCCCCTTATCTCCAGCAGTGAAAAAATAGCAGCCCTCTTAATTGGGTTCCCCATCCCCCGTATATTCCAGGAGCCCATTCTAAGGACTTTAGACTGCATTAGACAAACAGATAGGAATTAGTACCGGAGAACCAACGACACAAAGCATCTTCAACTTGGTATACTGACTTATATCCAACTTTAACACCTCCCTAGTTCCCCCCTGGGAGCAACGAGAGAGAGCCCCCACAAGGTAGCCATAGTGAGACTCCTCCATTGGTACCAGACTGTGTTTTACATATAGCCTACCAGGGGAGAGAGAAGAAAAAAAAAAAAAAAAAAAAAAAAAAAAAAAAAAAAAGAAAAAGGGAGCCAAATACCCTCTGTGCTTCATTACTATTATTTTTTTTCCTGATAAACCTACTAAGTGTCCCCCTTTCCGTTTCCCCCATATTCCTATTGGTAGGAGACCCATCCATTAATACCAGACTGTGTACTAAAAAAAAGAAGAGGGGTAAAAATAAGCAAATAAATAAATAAACAGAAAAAGAATAATAACTTATTTACCCTCTGTGCTTGATTACTATTATTTTCCTTTCCAGTGAGCATATTAGGTGTCCCCCTTTCCTTTTTCCCCGTGTTCCTATTCATAGTATTTATATTTACCACACATGTGCATAAACACCCTTCCCCCCTCCCACCCCTTACCCCTAACTACCCTCCCAATTACTAAGTGCATTTTAATTCCATTTTTAAATAATTTTGCAACCCCCCTTCCTCTCCACCACCCACCCCCCCTCTCCCTCCCCCCCGCCCTACCCCCCTCCCCCACCTTACCAGGTTAGCCCCTGGGGCTTTATTCGTGACCAACTCATATATTCCTCCCTGCGCCATTAAAATCCACGCGTGTAAAATTTTCATTATATAAACCTCCTCCTCCACCATTCCTAATCTACCATACACTATCGTTCTCCCTCTTAATATCAAAATGAAATACCACCCCCTCCCACTTTCACTATCATTGATATCCCTATGTGCCATACTTTAAGTGTAGTATCCCCTTCTACCCACAATCCTACTTTACATTCAAACATCCCTCTACCATTCTTATACCAAGTCCACATTCCTTCTCATAGACTGAGTCATGTTATCGAATGTCTTAACTCTCTGGACTGCGTTCCTTGGGTTTCAGTCTTTGCTTATTTTCTTCGTACCAGCATGTTGCTCCTGTCGGAGAATCAAAGAAGAGGACATCCCCAAACACTTCCACTCGTAGCCTAGCTGGATACAGTAGGGCATACTTAACTTCAAATTTTTGTAAGGTACGTTTAATGTCCAAAAAACCCTCCCTGCGTCTCTGCAACTCCGGTGAAAAATCCGAAAAAAAAGAAATTCTGGCTCCATTATAGAGAACAGGCCCCTTCTCCCTCGCTTTACGTAGTAAGATTATTTTATCGTGGTGGTTCAGGAATTTCATTAGTAAGGACCTAGGACGGCCTCCAGGTAGTGGAACCCTAAAAGGGACCCGATGGGCTCTCTCAATTGCAAACTGCAGGGAGAAAGCTTCTCTTCCGAATACTTCTATGAGCCATCCTTCCAGGAAAGCAACAGGGGTATGCCCCTCACATCTCTCTGGGAGGCCTACTATCCTAATGTTATCCCTTCTCAGACGGTTTTCCATTTCATCCATTTTCTCATTAATTCTGCCCACTTGCTCCTTCATGATTTTAACCTCTTTCTGTAGGGGAAATACATCATCCTCTATTTGACTCACTCTTCCTTCTAAGCCGGTTATCCTGTCTATTGCTTTTTGCAGTTCCTGCTTTATTAGTAACAGTTCGTCTTTAACCTCTTTAATTTGACAACTTAACCCCTCCATTGACATTTTGCATGAATTAATCGCTTGTAGTACCTCCCTTAGTGTAGGTTCTGCCTCTGTAACGGAGACTGTGGCTGGTAAAGGCGTGTAGGCTTTTTCTGCCACCCCTGTGCTTTTATTAGGATTCGGGTTCTTGTGTCCTGTTCCAGCTGGGGTTGATGACACCTGTCCCTGACTTTTCCTATCTCCGAGGCCTTTAGCTTGCGGTACTTGCCCATTTTTGGTAGGTGTCTGTTCAGGGGTATGTGCAAATCTCTCCAGTTTTGCAGCTGCTGCTGCCGCCTGGTTTCCTTTCTCCTTTGCTGACCGCAGTGATTGAGGCCCCAGATTCTCCATGTTACCTGGCTCCTCCCCCCTCCTCCTTGACATTGCTATTGTTAACTTGTATAGCCAGGTGCCAGATACCACCAGGAGCGGAAAACGGAGAGGAAAGACAGTAAAATGCGGGGGCCTAAGTTGCACAAACAATCACTGCCCTTTTTTGATAATAAGAGAAAAAAAAGAAACACCATCAGTAAACCTTCCACCTTCAGTCAACCGGTATTCCTGTTTGTCCAGCACAGATATTTAGTACACTTAATGCCCAGTGCGCCAATCAGGTGTACAATCCTCAATCCCCCTGTTATAGTGTAAGGTCATATGAGGGTCTCATAAACATTTTTCCTTTGCCAGGTCTGGTAGATTGACAGGTATAATCCCTATTTCAAAGTCCCGCTCACCTGTCTGCTCCGGGCTTCTGGTTTCCAGGCTGCAGCAACCAGCCCCCCCAGCTAACCTCCAGAAGTGCTGTCGTTCCCCTTAGCTCCGGTATTTCAGGGGCTCACCTACTCCACAGTCGATGGTTTTCCTCCTTCACCGCACTGCAGCGTCCTCCTGTCACCGCTCCGGACGTCTAAGTCACGCAGGCGCAGCAGCAGCGGCGGCTCCGGCAGGTATATTCTCCGTGCAGTTGTGCCGGTCCCTCTGTCTCTGTCACGGGACACCTCCCCGCTCCACACACGCCGCGGGTCACTCCGGGTCCCAGGCTACCCAGCCACGGCAGCCGGTCAAATGCTCCAGGAACAACAGGTACTCAGTGAGGAGACTCACACCACGCTGCTCACTCACACACCGTACGCCATCCACCTCCACATCCGGTCACGCCCCCACCCCATTGTCATAATTTTTGATTTTGTGTTTGGTGTATATGTGGAATCATTCAACTTAATATTAAATTTTTCATATTTTTGCTAATTTGCTGGTTCCTTGTTGATGAATTCTTTTTCCCTGGGTGGAACTGGCACCTGTCCCGTTCCTCTCCCCTGGGTCCCCTTTTTTGTAACAAGTGTTATATGTGCTGAGGTATCTCTGGGAACAGAGCAGCAAGCCATAATCTTGCAACATGTCATGTGTGACAGGCATGACAGATAACTTCAACCGCATATTTGTAAATACTGCTAGTGCTATGAGCAATACCAGTTTTCAGTTTTTCTTCCTTCTCCCTCTCTGCTTGGCTGTTTTAGTAGTGAGTGAGCAGTAGTGGCCATAGCTATACCTGAGAGATCCTAAATTCCAGCAATACTATGAAAAGTGATTTAATGCCAGCTCTTCTTCCCACCCCCTCCACAAACTTCTATTCAAAATGTTGTTTTCTGAGAGGAAGGACTGTAAGGCCCCTTTGTAGGTGCTATTGCGCTAAAAATAGTGCCTGCAAACCAACCTGAAACAGCCGCTGCTTTGTCTCCAGTGTGAAAGCCCAGAGGGCTTTCACACTGGAGCGGTGTGCTTGCAGGACAGGAAAAAAAGTCCTGCTAGCAGCATCTTCGGAGCGGTGAAGGAAAAGCGCCTCTGCCCTTTCTCGGCCGCTAGTGGGGGTAAAACTGCCCACTAGCAGCCGAATACCACCGCTAAAAATGACAGCAAAGTGCCGCTAATAATAGCGTTGCTTTATCGCACCTCCCGACCCATTGTGAAAGGGGCCTAATGTAAGCAAATAACTGCTAAAATGAAGGAACTACTCGTTGCTTCATTCTGCTTGGTTGTTTATGGATGAGCAGTGGAGGCCACATCTATTCCTGAGAGGCTTTAGGTTCCAGCAAGACAATGCAAAATGATTTGATGCCAGCCCCTCTTCCCTTTCTCCACAAACCCCTACTCAAAATGGTGTTATCTTAAGCCAAGAAGGGCTGCAATGTAAGTAGGGAACTGCTGTAATTTAGGGTCTCTGGGTTGTTTTAGTAGTGAGTTAACAGTAGTGGCCATACAAAATAATGTAATGCCAGCCCCTTTTTGTCTCTCTCCACAGCTCCACTGCTGGGGGACACCAGGTGTAAAGGATGGCTCCACTGCCGGGGACACCAGATGTAAAGGAGAGCTCCACTGCCGGGCACACCAAATTTAAGGGAGGGCTCCACTTCTGGGGACACCAAATTTAAAGGATGGCTCCGCCATCCCTATTGCCGTCCCTATGCCTTCAACTACAAGTACGCCCGATATCTGCATGACTGTCTTCACTGTGCACCTCGTCCCAGCTGGCATCAGGAAGGACATCTTGGATGGCAAGGACGTTAACCTAGCATCCCTCCTCATATCAGTTCACGACATGGCTGACAACAAGTCATATTCCTAGGGGCATCTCAGTTGTCCTGAAGGCTAAGGACCCTAGGCTTAACCGCAAGCTCACTGTCACAGAGTTTCTGCTAGCCTTTGGGATGGTCAGAGACATTCTTTGCACGGCCAACCCCAACAGGAGGGAAGAACTGGACCTGTATCTGTATGCAGTAGTGGATTTGAGTCACAAGTATGGTGGGTTTTCATTCTATGACTACCACCGTTCATTCTCAGCTAAGGCAGCAGCTAGACTCTCTCAGTTCCAGGTTACTACCAACTGGAGCACCATCGACACAGAACTCTTCCTCCGCCACTTCGCTGGCCTACGCTCCCCACTTGGCGCGAACTGCCAGTCTTCCACCCATACGGAAAACTGGTTCTCCGAGGCAGGTGGCAGATGCCTCTCCAGCTATCCCTCCACCTCCTAGTGCCGCTCAAAACTTTCCGGCATTCACACAGTCATCCCAGGTGGATAACCAATCTGGGCAGTGGGGGCACATCTATCTGCAATAATTTCAATTTTGGGACTTGCAGCCACGCTCACTGTAAGCTCCTTCATATTTGCCTTGCATGCCATAATGCACATCCCAAAGTCTCGTGCATCATCAAGCAGTTAAATTCCTCATGACTAGGCCGCGTGCACATCGGGTGGCTCGGGTTCTACCTATCCTCACACCCGACTCTCTCCCTGGGGTAGTCACGGACGCTGCAGCCTCTACAGATTTCACAGCAATTTTTGGCCATCATTGGTTTGCAGGGCCATGACCACCAGAAATCCTCCTGATTCCCGGGTTCAGTCAGTCCTATTTATTATTCAAACTCTATCCCATTGTGGCAGAAGCTTAAGTCTGGGGCAGCACCTGGGCAAGGCAAACAGTGACGTTTGCCACAGACAATCAGGCCACAGCTAATATCATAAATAAAGGCAGGTCCAAATCGCTAGCCATCATGTCCTTCCTGTGCAGGCTGGTGCAACTATCCCTGCAGCACCAATTTAATGTGCACTGCATCTATATCCCAGGCAAGTACAATACCTCAGCCAACGCACATCCCGCTTTAACTTTGCATCACTCTTTTCACAGGAACCTGGAGCCAACCCGGCCATATCTCTTATTCCTCCTTGGTCACAGCTAACATCGGATTAAAGCAACACCTACATGATGCAACCTGCCTTATTAATCAGTCATTATCTTGCAACACCCTGAAGGCCTACTGTACTGCCTGGAAGTCCTACGACAGGTTCCTAGCCTCAAACCCCAGGGCAATATCAGGAGATCTTAAGCACATCTTGGCTTTCATATCATATTGCCACACAAAGCTGGCGTTGTCACACAATTTCATCAGACTCTACTTAGCTGGCATCCAGCATTTCATCTCCTTACAGGACCCTACCAAACCTTCCTTGTTCACTGTCCATGTAGTCAAAACTAGGGATGAGCCCGATGTTGTAATCAAACGTAAGTTCGACTCCAACATCGGGTGTTCGCTTGTTCGCTGAATAGCGTACAATTTGGGGTGTTCCCAGTAAAATTTGAAAGGCGCGGAATACCCTTTAAAAGTCTATGGGAGAACTAAAAAGTGCTAATTTTAAAGGATTATATGCATGGTATTGTCATAAAAAGTGTTTGGGGACCTGGGTCCTGCCCCAGGGGCATGTATCAATGCAAAAAAAAGGCCATTTTCGGTAGCAGTGATTTTAATAATGCTTAAAGTGAAACAATAAAAGTGAAATATTCCTTTAAATTTCATACCTGGGGGGTGTCTATAGTAACCTGTAAAGTGGCGCATTTTTCCTGTGTTTAGAACAGTCCCTGCACACAATGACATTTCTAAAGGAAAAAAAGTACGTAAATGGGTGTCCCCGCCCCCCCTCAGAAACCATGGGGAAGCCATTGGGAAGTCCCTGTGCATCAGAAGGGGACGGTGTCACCCGGGTACATCACCGAGTGGCCCCCACCCTCTGTTATAAAAGAACCGTCATGAGCGCTGAAGCAGCATATGGCGGGTGCCTCCCATGGAGGCAGATCTTTTTTATTTTATTTTTCGGTTTGTCGGTGGAGCCATAGAAGAAGATGAATGGACTTCATGGGACATTTTTATTTTTTTAATAAAGGACTTGTCCCAAGGTGTGTCTTGTTTTTTTTTAACATTTTGGCACTTTTTTTGTGAAATGGTATGGGTACAATGTACCTGTTACCATTTCAAACGGGGGGGCCGGGATCTGGGGGTCCCCTTGTTAAAGGGAGCTTCCAGATTCCGATAAGCTTCCTGCCCACAGGCCCCCACAACCACCGGGCAAGGGTTGTGGGGATGAAGCCCTTGTCCAAATTATCATGGGGATAAGGTGCTTTGGGGGGCTACCCCAAAGCACCCTCCCCATGTTGAGGGCATGTGGCCTGGTATGGTTCAAGAGGGGGGCGCTTTCTTGTCCCACCCTCTTTTCCTACGGCCTGCCAGGTTGCGTGCTCATGTAAGGGTCTGGTATGGATTTTTGGGGGGACCACCACGCCATTTCAGGTCTGGTATGGATTTTGAGGGTGACCCCTATGCCATTTAAAAGAAAAATTGGCGCATTGTTCCCCTTAATATCCTCTCAGACCAGAAGGGCCTGGTATGGAATTTGGGGGGACCCCCATGCAATTTTGTTTTTTTAATTTTGGTTTGGGGTTCCCCTTAATATTCATACCAGACCCAAAGGGCCTGGTAATGGACTGGGGGGATCCCATGCCGTTTTTTTCAATGACTTTTATCTGTATTGCCGGGACCTGACAATTTATTATAGCCACGAGTAGTTTTAAATGACTTTTTTACCTTTAGAAATGTAATTTTGTGCAGGGACTGTTCTAAACATGGAAAATGCGCCACTTTACAGGTATACTATAGACACCCCCCCAGGTATGAAATTTAAAGGAATATTTCACTTTAAGCATTATTAAAATCACTGCTCCCGAAAAAATTGCTCTTTCTAAAACTTTTTTTGCATTGATACATGTCCCCTGGGGCACGACCCCAAGAAAGCACAGCCTCTTAAAAATCAAAAAACGATGGAGCCTAAAAATGGCGGCAAAAAACAACCAACTTTTCCGAAAGCAATCAATACACACCCCTCCCCACAGTGTCCAGCTCTGTCCAATATAATCACTCACCAGACCTATCTAATTCCTCACAGCCCCAGTCCCAGACAGTCTCCAATTTGCCACAAATATCTCATGATACTATAGAAGCGCCTAGCTCTTTACCCATTACATTTGGCATTTCGATAGATCCAACACACCCCAATACTGAGATCCCTTCCCATTTTTTTATCCTCATTCCCTCCGTTCATACAACCTAAAAAGAAAATACACCACAGTTGTTGTAGGGGGGGGGGGACAGAAAAAAACAAGTACCAAAGCCAAAGAGCAAACAACGGAGAATATAAAGATTTTTAATCTTTCATCCCACAGCCTATCCCCACATGAAACCATTCTTCTTGGCTGAGGACTGAGTTTCTCTCCTAGCTTTTCTCCAAAACTTTTTTCATTATTTAAAGACCTTAATAAATTCATTAGGAACCTTACATTAAAAGGATTTTATCATATGCAATCTACCAAGAAAAATATAGCCATCACTGATACCACCACCATTATGGAGCCTATTTCAAAACAAGAACAAAAAACGCTAGAAATACTATTGTTACAGATGATGATCTATTCAGTAACCTGGGAGACATAGACTTTTCTCTATTTACCCAGCATTTAGACCCTTTGCCAGCTATTTTCCAATTTTAAATTGCTGTTCTATATTGCTGTTTTTAATTTGAGTTGAATGATATAATTTGTTTGTGTATGGCTGTCACTTCTGGCTGTTCTATCACAAATACCAGACTCCCCATCCTATCTTTAGCTTGAAAAAGGAGTATGCATGCTCAAACATAGCACAATGCATGCTGCAAAATGTGTTGCATAGCATTCTGGGACCTGTGACATCTGCACCCTCTCTACCACTCGCGCAACGCTGAGCTCCACACTGCGTTCCATCTCGGATCTCGGATCCCGGATCCCGGAACTGCTCCAGGGCTTCTGTGGCCACCATCCAGCACAACTCCTGTCTCCCCCACAGCGTGAGACACACCGCTGCCCAGCGCACTTGGAATAGATTGAAAAGACCCCTTATAGTGGATCATATTGAAGAGCCTGTATACTGCCTACCTTTTGTGAGTAACCCATTATGGAGGCCATATTAAATTAAATCTAATACTTCACTTAGTGGCGCTTTTTTTCTCTTTCTTTTTGTCTGTTTACTACAGAGTGAGCTGCGCTCTGGACTTTTAAGCTGACACAAGCCTATGGACTGTCACTGAGAACTTATATTGTGAACATTTCGGACTATTACTTGTGTGTTTGCCTTTGCGCCTATTACCCATTCTATTACTACATTCATCCACGACAAATGGCATAAATGTTCAACATTCAGACAAATGTCCGAACAACCAGTGTTCAGTCCAAACTAACATTCGGACCGAACACTAAGCTTATCCCTTTGCCAGATTCACATATCTATAAACAACCCAATATAACTTTAAAGGGTCTACATCTTTTAATTATGCTTTTCTTAGCAAATGTTTGACATTATTTACCTCTTTACCTCCTAAACTGCCAGATCCATGTACTGTATCTAACTATATACATACCCTTGTAAGATGAGAGTCGTACTCCATCATTAACTCATGTTGATACTTTATTGAGGAGAAAAGCACACTCCCCAAATGCATTTTACCCCAATGGGCATGGTCACAGGGAGAAAGTTGGTAGGCCCCGCTGACGAAGTTCTATGAACATAATGCATACGGGGGAGGAGCTACGCGCTGACATCACCTGCTGCCGACCTGCATCTTACACACCGCTCAGCCATCTGTGATTGAAATGCCATTTTTTAAACAGCAGTTTGTGAGTAACCATTTTTAAAATAAGGCTGCTTTGTAACTGATCTACAGTGGCAACTTAGAGTTGTTTTTGCTTCACCATTTGTATATTCCGGTGAATCTACTGGAGTTCCTGTCTTTGCCTGGATCATTTACCCTATGAAAGGACCTGCCTTTTTGACCATCTGTCACCATTATCTTCCTTGAATTGTGCAATTGTCACGTGCAATCCTCTTGGTGCTTGCTGGGACTTTTAGTCCTCTTCTCCTCTCTTGTTGGACTTTTCTGTGATTGCTTTTTTAATACTGCATTTATCATTGCACTTTAATTTAACTGTTCTAGCGCTGCACCTTATCTTATGCATTTTACTTGAATTATGTGATGTTCTTCTTTTGCTAGCTGCATTCGTTTTTAGGTTATTTAGGAATTATTTTTTGCGCTGATTGCTTTATTTATATTATGTATGCAGCCACTTAATTGCCAACTAGTATCAACACAGTATCAACACAATTTAATGATGGAGTGAGACACTCACCTTACAATTTAATATTGGAGGGAAGACAAGCTACAGGAACCAACCATGAGAAAAGATGGTCCGCAGCTCCTTGCTTGCTCTTTAAAATCTTCAAGATTTATTGATTCTCTATAAAAGACACAGTAACAGACAGCAGATGTAAACATGTTTCAGCCTTGAGGGCCTTGTTCACTTACAGGAGCCAGCCCGCAGATTCTCCAAGAAGGATAGAAGGTGGAGTTTTGGGGCGGTACTGTGGATTTGGGTATGCTATACCCTGCTTTGCCCAAATAAATATAGACCATTTATTTTGTTCTTTAAAAGTAAAGTTTAAAGCTATTTAAAAGTTAATTATTATGTCAGCCTCAATTATGTACTTAATCACATACCCTACTATATGCTAGCTTTTGCACTACATAGGATTTTTTTGTACCATAATAACAAGGAGAAAATTAGCCTTAACTGGGGCTTACAGTAATTCTCTCCCTTAATAACTTCCAGCAACTTTGCCCCATCAATCTGAACCCTGGTTGCTAAGGAGCATCACACATAGCTGTAGGGTCAACTGGCCGCTTCCACCTGGCAGCACTACGGTCGTCAGCTCAAATCCCAGCCCATGGGTGTAGGGTCAACTGGTCACAATCCTATGTGTCAGTGCAAAACAGAACAGTGGCTAAATGGTTAGTACTTCCACCTGGCAGCACTATGATCATCAGCTCAAATCCCAACCATGGCACTACCTACCCTGGAATTTGCATGTTCTCCATGTGCTTGAGTGGGTTTGCTCCAGGTTCTTCAGTTTCCTCCCACCCTTCAAAGACATGTTGATAGGTTAATTGACTACTGTCAACACTGGCCCTAGTATTTGTATATATGGTCAAGGCTCCCTGAGACACCTCAGACAGCTCCACCTCTCTTCTTCTCCTCTCTCCTAGAATCTTCTAGAAGCCAGAGGGAGGTAACCGAAAGATAATGCTATCTGTGAGTCACCAGCCTACTCTGAGCCACTCCAAGCCCACACAGATCAAAACAAACAGGCCTAGCTTCTAGCTAGGCCTGCCTAAATTTACCTGCTCTGACAAATAAATCTCACCTCTAGCACCTACCAAAGTAGAGGGTGCTACACAGGTTTACATAAAAACATAACAAGTACGGTTGTATAAACTAAAAAGATGAGAGTTGCCAGATTACCAGTACAGATAGGTCAATGCAGTTTTTAGAGCTCAATTCTGATTGTGTCTGCTTGACCTCACTTGTTGTGTCATTGTGTACAAATACATGCATTGATAAGGTGAAACAAATCATTGAAAATGTATAACTAGGAGGTGCATGGGCGGAGCCTAGCGGAGCACACATGCATTGTTAGAGCTCCGCACCGGTGAGGAGAGAAGAGAAGGACAAAGCAGAGCCTGCAGGCTCAAAAGGTATCCATTGGAACCTTTTTGCCCATGGGAACAAACTGTGAAAGTTTGGGCAGGAAATATGGTACTGGGAGGAAGCCGTAGCAGAAATAAAAATCACCTCACAAAGAGCTCACAGGCACTCACTGCAACTAAAGCAGCTCCAGTCACCTCACAATATACAGCATCAGGGCGCTCTCACAGACAGAAAATGTCACAGCAAGACTCTCCATTTGAGTCAGATACAGAACAAATCCTCTCACAAACTTCTCCACAAGCCTCCTCAGCATCCCCAGTAATATTATTACAATTTGAAAAGATGCTTCATAAGGCTTTAAAACAAACCTCAGACCAAATAACAAAAAGCCTAACCAAAGAAATAAGAGAGCTGGGAAACTGCACCGCAGCCTTAGAAATAAAAATGGATGAAATTGAAATTACAACCCAAGAAAATATAACAGAATTGGAACAATTAAAAGAAGAGAATTTAATACTTCAAACTAAGCTCGAAGATTACGAAAATAGAGCCAGACGTTCAAACTTGCGCATTAGGGGAATACCTGAAACTGTGACAGACCTGCAATCTACTATTACTGCTCTATTACAAGAACTAAAGCCAGATATCCCTATTGAACGTTTAGAACTGGACAGAGTACACAGAGCCCTCACAGCCAAAAAGAAAGATGGACCCCCACGTGATATAATCACAAAATTTCATTATTACAGAACGAAAGAACAAATACTAATTGCTGCAAGAGAAAAAAAGGAACTTAATTTTCAAGGACACAATTATTACATTTTTGCTGACCTATCCCAACTTACTATTACTAAAAGACGATCCATGAAACCCCAACTAACTGAACTGCAACGCCACAACATTATGTATCAATGGGGCTTCCCCTTTTCAGTCAGATTTAACTACCAAGGTACAATTTACAGAAGCAGATCAGCAGATGAACTACAACAAACCCTTTTAAAATTAAATCTGACAGAACCCACAAGCAGCAACTCTCCCACACGCAGAAGAATGGCATCATCTTCACCTTCAGGCAGCACCCAGAAAATTTCAGAACAAAATGGGAATCATCATTCTCACAAAAGAGGCCGTTATGCCACATCATCCATGGACCAAGAAGATTCAATGGACTGACATCCTAATTCCTGATATCTCTTCATTTATTATACTAAGAGATGGTTCTCTATAAAAAACCTGTATTTATAACTGAATGTAACTGCATTCTGATAGTCACACACTGTGTGGGATCATGTTACATTTCAGTTATATTTCTTATTACTTCTGATTCTAACATATCTAAACAGTTACATATGAATAAAATATGTAATTGTTTACTCTAAAAGGGTTAAAATCCCAAAATAATTCAAACTATCTTCATCAATACCAAAGTTATTAACAGTACCTTTCTAACTGAATTATTTAGCCTAGGGCAAGACTAACCATATACAACCACCCTGGAATAAATAATTTCAACAAAAACCATATTCTGCACTCCAATTAATGAATCATCATTTTGATGTCTTTTGACATAGCACTTCTCTCCTGTAAGCGGAAGATCCGTGTACCCCCATTAGCCCTCCTCATTCTCCCAACCATATTATGTGGGAGTGTGACAAAGTCACTTATTCCCCTGAGAGAGATATTTATTCTCTTTCACGGGTAAATTGTGATTACTTGCAAAAAATAATTTATACAATGTATCATCTAATCTCATATGTTTTTTGTTTACTCTTTACTCCAGAATTCACTGGTTTCTTTTCTATCTTTTCATCTCTTCAGTCCACACAGGTTGATCTGCGCAGTCAGCTCTGCATAACAAAAAGTAAGTCAAAACTATTTGATCTGTTGCCATGGCACCACTGAATATACTTTCCCTGAATGTTCAGGGAATAAATGTCCCTCAAAAAAGGACCAAAGCCTTCCGTACTTTCCATAACAAGAAGGCTCACATAGTATGCCTCCAAGAAACACACTTCACCAAAGATTCTACTCCAAAATATATTTCTCCTTTTTATCAACAAATTTACACGGCTTCTGCCTGTACCAAACAAAGGGGAACTCTAATTACATTTCACCGATCCACACCATTCACCTTATCATCAGAAATTAAAGATCCAGAAGGTAGATACCTGATACTCATGGGTTATATAATGGATACAGCAATCACGGTGATTTCCTACTATGCTCCTAACAAACAACCTACACCATTCCTCTCACATATATTACAAGTGATTAATACACACAAAATAGGAACAGTGATAATGTGCGGGATTCGAACCAGGTCCTCCTCCCATTTCTAGATAAATCACCTTTTACACCATCCAAAATAACCTCTAGATTACCTTTTTCTCAACTTCTTTCCAAATACAATCTGGTAGATTCGTGGAGAGAAAGTAACCCAATGAAAAAGAAATTCACTTATTTCTCGCACCCTCATCAAACCTTCACCAGAATAGATCATATTTTTCTAAAAATAGGAATGATACCAGAAATTATTGCATCAGATATAATTCCGATTCCGTGGTCTGACCATAATGCAGTATACACTACTATAGCCTCAGCCATACCAAAAGCGCATGACCCAACGTGGTACTTACCGGACATAATGCTCAAACACCCACTACATCAGATGGCCATTGAACAAGCTTTAAAGGAATACATATCAATTAATAATACAACAGACATTTCCCCAATAACACTGTGGGAAGCTCATAAGCCTGTCTTGCGTGGTACAATACAAAGACAAATGGCACTATTTAAACGGGAACGCAAAAATCTAGCAAAAAAACTAGAACTCAATTTTAATGCAGCCTACATATCATTCCAAGATAATCCATCTCAGAGTACAAAATCTCATCTAGAAAAATCTAGATTGGAATACGATCTATTTCTCACTGAGTCAGTTGATAAATCCCTCAAACGCTCCAAACACAATTTCTACATGAATACAAACAAACCAGGTACATATTTGGCTCGGGCATTAAATTCAACTAGCAAATCTTTCAAACCAATACGTTTGAAATTATCAAAAAATGTTTATACTTGTAATCCAGTTAAAATAGTCCATAAATTTCACTCACATCTCGCAACTTTATACAAGACAAACAATGAATTTAATCCTACAGAGGCTGAATCCTTCTTCTCAAAAATAACCTTACCTGAGTTGTCTCAGAATCAAAAAAACAGTTTGGATGAGCCTATAACTATAGATGAAGTTGCTAACGCCATAAAAGACCTAAAACTTAACAAAAGACCAGGCCCAGACAGCTACTCGGCTTTATACTATAAAACATTCTCAGAAATACTCTCTCCCATTCTCACTGAAACTTTTAACAAACTTCTAGAAGGACATTCTTTCCGGCAAGAAACACTAATGGCAATTGTTTGTATGATCCCAAAACCCCTTTCTGATGATACTTCCTGTGTGAATTATGGGCCTATCTCTCTGTTAAACCTTTATATTAAATTATTAGCAAAAATAATAGCAAAACGCCTTAATAGCATATACCTATATAGGAAAATTAATACATAGAGATCAAGTAGGCTTCATGCCAAATAGACAGGCAGGCGATAATATACGCAGGGCAGTGTTATTGGCACATATTGCTAAAAAACGGAAAATCCCTTTATGTTTTCTATCTCTCGATATTAAGAGGGCATTTGACACAGTATCCTGGCAATATATGCAATATTCATTACAAAAATGGGGTTTTGGTTTGGACCCCACTTTTTAACATGGATCAAAGCATTATATAATAAACCCAGAGCCTATATAAAATATGCTGGATACAAATCTGATGCCTTTAATATCGAAAGAGGTACCCGACAGGGTTGCCCATTATCTCCCTTATTATTTACCCTTATACTCGAACCCATGGCCCAATACATCAGAACAAACCAAACTATAACTGGCATTGAAGTAGGAGGTATTACACACAAATTATGTATATTTGCAGACGATATATTACTTTTTCTATCATCACCACAGGTCTCTGGTCCTAACTTAATACCAGCTCTTGATGGATTTACAGCCCTATTCGGCCTTATGATTAATCCTAAGAAATGCCTAGTGCTTAATATTTCACTCACAAACATGGAATTGATCCCAGCTAGGGCTGCACTCCCATTCACATGGGCAGAAAAATCAATCCCATATCTTGGAATTCATTTAACAGCATCTCATTCTGACTTATTCTCAACCAATTATCCTCCTGTATTAAGACAGATCACAAATCTAATAAAACAATGGTCGCAACTTCCTTTATCCTGGATAGGGAAGATTAATGCAATCAAAATGACTATTCTACCCAAATTGCTTTATCTATTCAGAGTCCTCCCTATTCCAATTCCTTCCTATTTTTTGAGAATAGTACAAAAAAGAGCAACTTCGTTTATATGGGGCTCTTCTAAACCACATATACCTATACACACACTACATCTTCCCAAAAATAAAGGAGGCCTGGGATACCCTAATTTTACTAACTACTACAGAGCAGCACATTTGGCCAGTCTGTCCAAATACCATGCAAAACAGGAAATGCCATTATGGGTATTTATAGAGGCTTCAGAAAATGACCCTCTATTAATATCAAACTTGTTATGGCTTGATCCTAAAGACCGCTTTAAATTTCATAATCCCATAACTAAACACTTCTTATCTCTCTGGGATAAACTAAAAACCAAATATCAGTTACAATCTCCACACAATCCTCTCCTTTCTTTTATCAGAAATCCGGCCTTTTATCCGGCATGGATCTACCCAAATTCTTTTAAAGCTTGGACAACATCAGGCATTCAGACACTAATGACTTCATAGCATCTAAATCATTCCTTTTATTCCCATCGCTTAGAGAAAAATATGATCTACCAAACTCTGAGATATTTAGATATCTCCAATTCAAAAATTTCTATACACCATTCCTAAAGGGGGATACACCATTATCCCAATTATCCATTTTTGAATCAATCTGTACAAAAGATCCATTTCCTAAAGGTACAATTTCATCACTTTATAATCAATATGGAGTAGTACATCTTAATAGACCCTCTTACGTTCAGAGGTGGGAGGAGGACCTGGGACGAACTTTAGAAGACACGGACTGGTCTAACATATGGCTCACATCTAAATCATCTTCACCCAACATCTTAGCACTGGAGACAAATGATAAAGTCCTAACTCGCTGGTACCTTGTACCCGCTAGAGTGGCAAAATATTCACCTAATACCTCAGCTCTTTGTTTTCGAGGATGCCCAGAAATAGGCACACATTTACACATATGGTGGACGTGCCCAGTAATCCAAACCTTCTGGAAGGAAGTCTTCGTGATTGCATTTAAAATATTTTAAAAAATAATACAACCAGATCCATATATAACTTTACTTAATCTAAAACCGGAATGGTTAACATTCTCTCAATTCAAACTTATGATCCAACTAATAATGGCTGCAAAACAAACAGTGGCCAAGGCATGGAAATCTCCTACATTGGTACTAGCAGAAACAATTCACAAAATGAATAATACAATGTCCCATGCTAAGATGGTAGCCATCGATCAAAATCAAATTCCAAAATTTGAAAAACTTTGGCATCCTTGGATAAAACAACAGTTCCTGTCAAATTTCAATGACTCTGTCCTGTTGCCATGGTAACAGATTAAATGACTTACAGAGACACCCATTCTAAGGCTTCAAAGAGAACTAAAAAGAATAATAAACTGACGAGCGGGACAACCTTGTGGACCATACCTCTGCCTTTCTACCCTTTTTCTTCTTTCTCTTTCCTTTTCTCCACCTTACGATTAAAGCTCATTATCAGAATTTATTTGACCTATATACACTCTACCTGTAAACAATATGTATAGTAGGTATAAATCATTTAAATACCTACAAAAGTAACTAAGGAAATGATATATATCTTTAATTTAGGTTTACGTGAACCCAATGTTTAATATTTGAAATTTCATGATATTTACCTATATAAACCTTACTGTAAAACAATGAGCTTACTTTATAGATCCTTGTAAACTTACCTTATGTATCTTTATAATATTGTATACTCAATAAACTTCTTTTGACAAGGAAAATGTATAACTAGAAATGTATATATTTAGAACAAAAGGCTTACTTTTAATATGCAAAGTCATTTTTTTTTTCTTTTTTTTATTTTAACAGAAATATCCTCTTGTACTTATTGTACTTATTGCAATTCAATAATGGTATTTTTTCTAGTATGAAATAGAATCTTGAATATTTGATCAAAACACTAAATGCTCTTGCTGCCAGGCCGGATCACTGACATAATTTATTCAGCAGGTTACTAATGTTGATGCCTCTGTTTATGAGTCTTCATCAAGCTTTTTATAAATACATAAATGCATAAAACTCACTGCCTTCTTTAGCAATGTCATATGATTATAGCTCACTTTCCCTCGCAGCAAGACTATGCAAATCTTGTTGACTTGTCTTCTACAATGGAGATGAAAAATTATTATAATTTTGCCTGTCGCTGCTTCTATCTTCGGTCTGAGTGGATTGAACACTCAAAATTCATTTCTTCTGTCCGAGTATCACCAGATGAGATGACAGAAGAAAGCCATCAGTGTTATAAATAATTCCAGGAATTAAAAACAACTCTGGGTAAGCACATTAAAAGCTCAGGTTCAAGATGGAGTATGCTCTCTATATCACTGGGCAGCCAACTTAACACAAATATTTAAAATACACAAAGCCCCTTTGTGTAGATGTTTATTTTACCCTTCCTGCAGTAAAGCAAAGCGTATTTACTGTGAACCTGTCAATCATTTTGAACTTTAAAAGCAAAAAGTCAAGAGCAGGAAATCAGAATAAGTTTGCCACTAAATGGAGTTTTCCTTTGACCATCACATGAAGAGTGACAACGGAAAAGAAAAAAACAAGTGGTCCATCAGGTCTGCCCCATTTTTAAAAAATGTACACTTTTTTTTGTTTTTGTTTTTTATGTTAACTCGTTTTGTCTGAGTATAGATCTATGTTTGTTCCAAGCATGTTTGATTCCACTTACCGTTGACTGGCACATTCCCTCTGCTTGAAGTCTTTTACAAGCAAGAACTATCCTTTCACTAAAATAACACTTTATAAGATTAGTTTTGAACTTTCCTCCTGCTAGTTTGAAGTCTTTTCCTACTTTTTTTAATCTTGGCTTCATATTGAAAAAACTGAACTCCTGAATAGGGATGAGCTGAACACCCCCCCCCCCGGTTCGGTTCGCACCAGAACCTGCAAATGGACCAAAAGTTCACGCAAACTTTAGAACCCCATTGAAGTCTATAGGACTTGAACATTCAAAATCAAAAGTGCTAATTTTAAAGGCTAATATGCAAGTCATTGTCCTAAATAGGGTTTGGGGACCCGGGTCCTGCCCCAGGGGACATGTATCAATGCAGAAAAAAGTTTTAAAACTGGCTGTTTTTTCGGGAGCAGTGATTTTAATGATGCTTAAAGTGAAAAAAAAAGTGAAATATTCCTTTAAATATCGTACCTGGGGGGTGTCTATATTATGCCTGTAAAGTGGCGCATGTTTCCTGTGCTTAGAACAGTCCCTGCACAAAATGGCATTTTTAAAGGAATAAAAGTAATTTATAACTGCTTGCGGCTTTAATGCAATGTCGAGTCCCGGCAATATGGATGAAAATCAGTGAGACAAACGGCATGGGTACCCCCCCCAGTCCATTACCAGGCCCTTTGGGTCTTGTATGGATATTAAGGGGAACCCCGTACCCAAATTGAAAAAAGGAAAGGCGTGGGGCCCCCAGGCCCTATATACTCTGAACAGCAGTATACAGGCGGTGCAAACAAGACAGGGACTGTAGGTTTGTTGTTAAGTAGAATCTGTAATTTTGAACTGGTACATTTTCAAAGTGTAGCTCCAGCCAAAAAATCTATTTTTAAGCTTTTTGGAAAACATAGGGAAGGGTTATCACCCCTGTAACTATTGTTTTGCTGTCTGTGCACCTCTTCAGAAGATTTCACCTCACTTTCTGTCCCAATGACAAATGTTTTTTGAAAATTTGGGTTTTTTAGTGAAACAAGGATTCGTGATAAAGTATTAGTGAAGAGGAGACACATTATTCCCATATTAACTCTTACAGGAGAGAATTTCCATTCCTAGGGGTAGATTTCATCTCACTTCCTGTTGCTGTCTCCTTCTGTTTGCAAGTAGGGGCCTGCCCTATATACTCTGCAGAAATTGAGGCCTTAGGTGTTGGTGTTGCCACAACACTGTAAGCCCTCACAGTTACTCTTGGCGGCCGCAGGAATGGGCCGTGCTGTGAAATATTAGATCAAGAATTGTAATTACATGCCTTGTTGAACAGTGGTCGAAAAATTGGCCCTTTGGTGGTGGTGCTGGTGCCACAACACTGTAAGTCCTCACAGTTACTCTTGGTGGGTGCTGGAATGGGCCCTGCTGTGAAATAGTATATCAAGAATTGTAATTACATGCACCTGTTGAACAGGGGCAAAAAAATTGGGCCTTTGGTGGTGGTGGTGGTGTTGTCACAACACTGTAAGTCCTCACAGTTTTGCCCTGTACACATGGTCGGATTTTCTGATGGAAAATGTGCGATCCGAGCTTGTTGTCAGAAATTCCGACCGTGTGAGGCTCAAGGCTGATACACAGACCAGATGACTGGGGTTTTTTCCCCCTCCATTGCCTCTTTCGTTGGTTGTCCTCTCAGCGTGACTCCATGTTAGTCACATAGGGGCGGAGTATTCTTCCTGGGAGCCTGTGCGACACGAAGGTATGGGATCATCTGATAGACTTTTAGAGGAATTCTGGTCTGGAGATTGCCTACATACATCCTTCGTTGAACCAAGATATCTTTCACTTTTGTGACTAGGGATGAGCTTTGTGTTGCGAACGATATGGGCCGTTCATGCCAAATTCGTGTGGCGCGCCCATAATTCACTGCGGCATCGCAGTGCATTGCTGGCTGATGATTGGCCAAGCATGCACTATGACCCGCATGCTTGGCCAATCACAGCGCCGTCTGAACAGAGAGCCGTAATTGGCCAAAGCCAAGGAGGCTTTGGCTAATTATGGCTCAGGGGATTCAGTACACGCCCAGGCCCGGATTTACTCCCTTTGCCGCCCCAAGGCCGGGTCCTTCAATGCCCCCCCACACACACACACACACCACCAGTCTTGTCCTTTATCGATGACTTCTACAATAGATCAGTTAAAAACATATCTCCATACACGAGAACACTGAAAATAACTGACTTTAATTGTACAGACTAAAAATACTTCAGGGTAAGCGCGCGAGGGGTAAGGATTTTTTGCGGGCTATTTTTCAGGGCAATGGCTGGTGTTAGTGCTTCAATCATCCCCGGCACCATGGTTGTTATGGTGTCAGGATGATTGAAACACATTACTTCTATCATTACATTGTAATATAAAACGAAATAGTTCAACTCACCATAATGCAGAATCATCGGGAGCCCTGAGCGTGTCACTTGCCACTATGCCTGCCACCAGATGGAGATGTCACTTGTCACACTGCCACCAGATGGAGATGTCACTTGTCACACTGCCACCAGATGGAGATGTCACTTGTCAAACTGCCACCAGATGGAGATGTCACTTGCCACGTTGCCACCAGATGGAGATGTCACTTGCCACCAGATGGAGATGTCACTTGCCACACTGCCTGCCACCAGATGGGGATTTCACTTGCCAAGCTGCCACCAGATGGAGATGTCACTTGCCACGCTGCCACCAGATGGAGATGTCAATTGCCACGCTGCCACCAGATGGAGATGCCACTTGCCACGCTGCCTGCCTGCCATCAGATGGAGATGTCACTTGCCACGCTGCCACCAGATGGAGATGCCACTTGCCACGCTGCCTGCCACCAGATGGGGATGTCACTTGCCACGCTGCCACCAGATGGAGATGTCACTTGCCATGCTGCCACCAGATGGAGATGTCACTTGCCACGCTGCCACCAGATGGAGATGCCACTTGCCACGCTGCCTGCCACCAGATGGGGATGTCACTTGCCACACTGCCACCAGATGGAGATGTCACTTGCCACGCTGCCTGCCACCAGATGGGGATGTCACTTGCCACGCTGCCACCAGATGGAGATGTCACTTGCCATGCTGCCACCAGATGGAGATGTCACTTGCCACGCTGCCACCAGATGGAGATGTCACTTGCCACGCTGCCACCAGATGGAGATGTCACTTGCCACGGTGCCACCAGATGGAGATGTCACTTGCCACGCTGCCACCAGATGGAGATGTCACTTGCCACGCTGCCACCAGATGGAAATGTCACTTGCCACGCTACCACCAGATGGAGATGTCACTTGCCACACTGCCTGCCTGCCACCAGATGGAGATGTCACTTGCCACACTGCCACCAGATGGAGGTGTCACTTGCCACGCTGCCTGCCACCAGATGGGGATGTCACTTGCCACGCTGCCACCAGATGGCGATGTCACTTGCCACGCTGCCTGCCACCAGATGGGGATGTCACTTGCCACGCTGCCACCAGATGGAGATGTCACTTGCCACGCTGCCACCAGATGGAGATGTCACTTGCCACGCTGCCACCAGATGGAGATGTCACTTGCCACGCTGCCACCAGATGGAGATGTCACTTGCCACACTGCCTGCCTGCCACCAGATGGAGATGTCACTTGCCACACTGCCACCAGATGGAGATGTCACTTGCCACGCTGCCACCAGATGGAGATGTCACTTGCCACACTGCCACCAGATGGAGATGTCACTTGCCACACTGCCTGCCTGCCACCAGATGGAGATGTCACTTGCCACACTGCCACCAGATGGAGATGTCACTTGCCACGCTGCCTGCCACCAGATGGGGATGTCACTTGCCACGCTGCCACCAGATGGAGATGTCACTTGCCACGCTGCCACCAGATGGAGATATCACTTGCCACGCTACCACCAGATGGAGATTTCACTTGCCACACTGCCTGCCTGCCACCAGATGGAGATGTCACTTGCCACACTGTCACCAGATGGAGATGTCACTTGCCACGCTGCCTGCCACCAGATGGGGATGTCACTTGCCACGCTGCCACCAGATGGAGATGTCACTTGCCACGCTGCCTGCCACCAGATGGGGATGTCACTTGCCACGCTGCCACCAGATGGAGATGTCACTTGCCACGCTGCCACCAGATGGAGATGTCACTTGCCACGCTGCCACCAGATGGAGATGTCACTTGCCACGCTGCCACCAGATGGAGATGTCACTTGCCACACTGCCTGCCTGCCACCAGATGGAGATGTCACTTGCCACACTGCCACCAGATGGAGATGTCACTTGCCACGCTGCCACCAGATGGAGATGTCACTTGCCATGCTGCCTGCCACCAGATGGGGATGTCACTTGCCACGCTGCCACCAGATGGAGATGTCACTTTCCACGCTGTCACCAGATGGAGATGTTACTTGCCACGCTGCCACCAGATGGAGATGTCACTTGCCACACTGCCTGCCAGCCACCAGATGGAGATGTCACTTGCCACACTGCCACCAGATGGAGATGTCACTTGCCACGCTGCCTGGCAGCCACCACATGTTGATGTCACTTGCCATGCTGCCTGGCTGCCACCAGATGGAGGAGGGTGGAACAGCGGTGCGGGCAATGAGAGATGTCATCTCTCTCCCCCCGCCGCCGCACCGCTGACATTACTCCTCGATCTTTTCAAAAATGGCGCCGGGCAGCGCAATCATGCTACTGCGCATGCGCCGCCCAGCCGAGCGCATACGAGCTTTCCCGAGCCCGGCCAGCTTCGGAACGGCACATGCGCAGTAGTGGGCGGCTCGCGGTCATCATTTCTAAGGGCACCGGTGCCCTCAATCGACTTTGACGGGCATCCTGAAGGGGGGGGGCGGCCGCGAAGTCACCGCAGGAGCGGCGCCGCCCCTGCACCACTGCCGCCCCGAGGCCTGGCCTCGGTGGCCTTGTGGCAAATCCGGCCCTGTACACGCCCCACACTATATAAGGCCGCCTGCACGGCGGCCCTGTGTAGTGTGTGTTCCGGCGTTCATTGAGAGAGAGAGAGGGAGACAGACAGTGACATTTGATTTGAGTTAGATAGATTAGGCAGAACAGTCAGTCAGTTTAGCTGCACTTACAATGTATTGTGTATATATATATGCATCCCAGGTGTTGCATATATATATATATACACTGTATTCAGTTTAGCTAGATCCGTTCCTGTTATCTTCCTACTGACAGGCAGGCTTGTCTTGTTACAGTATTTACAGCTACCTGAAGAAAATTGCTGGTGTTCTTTTGATCCTATTAGTACCACAGTCAGGCAGCTAGACTATTTACAGTTAGTGCAGTGTGTCCAGCTCACAGTGTTCAGCTAAAACTACAAGTTGGTGTAGTGAGACCTCTGCACAGTGTTCATCTCAAGCTACAAGTTAGTGCAGTGCGTCCTGCTCACAGTGTTTAGCTAAAACTATAAGTTAGTGCTGTGCGTCCTGCTCACAGTGTTCAGCTAAAACTACAAGTTAGTGCTGTGCGTCCTGCTCACAGTGTTCAGTTAAACCTACAAGTTGGTGCAGTGCGTCCTGCTCACAGTGTTCAGCTAAAACTACAAGTTAGTGCTGTGCGTCCTGCTCACAGTGTTCAGCTAAAACTACAAGTTGGTGTAGTGAGACCTCTGCACAGTGTTCATCTCAAGCTACAAGTTAGTGCAGTGCGTCCTGCTCACAGTGTTTAGCTAAAACTATAAGTTAGTGCTGTGCGTCCTGCTCACAGTGTTCAGCTAAAACTACAAGTTGGTGTAGTGAGACCTCTGCACAGTGTTCATCTAAAGGTACAAGTTAGTGCAGTGCATCTTGCTCACAGTGTTCAGCTAAAACTACAAGTTAGTGCTGTGCGTCCTGCTCACAGTGTTCAGCTAAAAATACAAGTCAGTGCTGTGCGTCCTGCTCACAGTGTTCAGATAAACCTACAAGTTGGTGCAGTGCGTCCTGCTCACAGTGTTCAGCTAAAACTACAAGTTAGTGCTGTGCGTCCTGCTCACAGTGTTCAGCTAAAACTACAAGTTGGTGTAGTGAGACCTCTGCACAGTACTAAGTATAAAATTGATGCGCTTTAAATAAATAGTGCACAATATGCTGCTGCGACTAAGCTTAAATCCAGGAATAAAAAATGCATACATGTGAATAAAATAAATTGATAATTATGGTGCTAATACATGTGTTACAATTGCCAAAATAAATCTTCAAATTGGTGATGTGACGGTGAGTATAAATAAAATAATAATGACACTCTAAATACAATGTCCAGGCAGAGATAAATGGTGGGAGAAAGTAAAAATAATTAAACAGTTCCTTCCCTTAATCCAGATTGATTGACTCACTGGGTTAGATCATTTGTATCAGGATATTTAGTTTTTCTTGTATCCCACTTCAGCATTTACACTGCTGGTGATTCGGCTCTCAGGATAAAGGTTTTATGCAAAGCAAGCAAAGAAAAAATAGATCATTGTGCAGTGAACTTACTAGATAGTACATAAGCAAAACAGGGACAAAAGATACACTCACAAACTCCCGGTCTATTAGAAGCATTCAAATAAGCAGATTGCAGTCAGCCGCTGTGGACGAGGTTTCCCATAGAGAAACAGCTGCTGTTAACCTTCAGGTGTATTGCAGCACTGAACGTCCTAAGCTCCTCCCACGCGTTACATCACTGACACGTGACTTTTTCAAGGATCAAGGTTCCTTGAAAAAGTCACGTGTCAGTGATGTAACGCGTGGGAGGAGCTTAGGACGTTCAGTGCTGCAATACACCTGAAGGTTAACAGCAGCTGTTTCTCTATGGGAAACCTCGTCCACAGCGGCTGACTGCAATCTGCTTATTTGAATGCTTCTAATAGACCGGGAGTTTGTGAGTGTATCTTTTGTCCCTGTTTTGCTTATGTACTATCTAGTAAGTTCACTGCACAATGATCTATTTTTTCTTTGCTTGCTTTGCATAAAACCTTTATCCTGAGAGCCGAATCACCAGCAGTGTAAATGCTGAAGTGGGATACAAGAAAAACTAAATATCCTGATACAAATGATCTAACCCAGTGAGTCAATCAATCTGGATTAAGGGAAGGAACTGTTTAATTATTTTTACTTTCTCCCACCATTTATCTCTGCCTGGACATTGTATTTAGAGTGTCATTATTATTTTATTTATACTCACCGTCACATCACCAATTTGAAGATTTATTTTGGCAATTTTAACACATGTATTAGCACCATAATTATCAATTTATTTTATTCACATGTATGCATTTTTTATTCCTGGATTTAAGCTTAGTCGCAGCAGCATATTGTGCACTATTTATTTAAAGCGCATCAATTTTATACTTAGTACTATTTGTTTGGTTATCTGATCACCCTATATTGATAGCAGCTTTAATTTACTGATTTTTTCATAGCACTAACTATATTGGTATATATATATTTTTAAGCACAATTTATTTATATCACACATATCTTTCCACATCAGCGCTTGGTTTTTATTCATTTTTTTAGACCTCTGCACAGTGTTCATCTCAAGCTACAAGTTAGTGCAGTGCGTCCTGCTCACAGTGTTTAGCTAAAACTATAAGTTAGTGCTGTGCGTCCTGCTCACAGTGTTCAGCTAAAACTACAAGTTGGTGTAGTGAGACCTCTGCACAGTGTTCATCTAAAGCTACAAGTTAGTGCAGTGCGTCCTGCTCACAGTGTTCAGCTAAGACTACAAGTTAGTGCTGTGCGTCCTGCTCACAGTGTTCAGCTAAAACTACAAGTTGGTGTAGTGAGACCTCTGCACAGTGTTCATCATAAGCTACAAGTTAGTGCAGTGTGTCCTGCTCACAGTGTTTAGCTAAAACTATAAGTTAGTGCTGTGCGTCCTGCTCACAGTGTTCAGCTAAAACTACAAGTTGGTGTAGTGAGACCTCTGCACAGTGTTCATCTCAAGCTACAAGTTAGTGCAGTGCGTCCTGCTCACAGTGTTTAGCTAAAACTATAAGTTAGTGCTGTGCGTCCTGCTCACAGTGTTCAGCTAAAACTACAAGTTGGTGTAGTGAGACCTCTGCACAGTGTTCATCTAAAGCTACAAGTTAGTGCAGTGCGTCCTGCTCACAGTGTTCAGCTAAAACTACAAGTTAGTGCTGGGCGTCCTGCTCACAGTGTTCAGCTAAAACTACAAGTTAGTGCTGTGCGTCCTGCTCACAGTGTTCAGCTAAAACTACAAGTTAGTGCAGTGCGTCCTGCTCACAGTGTTTAGCTAAAACTATAAGTTAGTGCCGTGCGTCCTGCTCACAGTGTTCAGCTAAAACTACAAGTTAGTGTGGTGCGTCCACCTCACAGTGTTCAGCTAAACCTACAAGTTATTTTTTTTGCGAGCTCTGCACAGTGTTCACCTAAAGCTACCTGTAGAAGGTTGGTGGTGTTTTCCTGATCCTATCACTACTGCAGGCAGCTAAAAAAGCTACAAGTTAGTTTTTTGCGAGCTCTGCACAGTGTTCAGCTAAAGCTACCTGTAGAAGATTGGTGGTGTTCTCACACTACAGGCAGGCAGTTGGTTTTGCTAGCTGCAGTATCAGTATATATATATATATATATATATCCCAGCTTAGAGCAGCTACAGGCCATAAGTATGTCTGGAAGGCCAAGAAGGAGAGGCAGACAGTCACAAGCCAATAAGAGAGGGCAAGCAGGCTCTGTGTCTAGTGCTGGTCGTGGAGATTGTGCATCCTCATCAGCACGTGGCCGTGGGACACGCTTGGCCTTTTTTCGGCAGCTGGCCGTGTTGAGCCACAACATGCGGAAGACTTGGTCGAGTGGATGACCAAGCCGTCCTCATCCTCCTCATCCTCTCTCACCCATGCCCAGGGTACTTTGTCTGGCAAAGCAGCTGACTCTTTCCTCGGCTCAATGTCATCAGTGACTCCTTCCCTAGCCCCACCATGTCCTTCTGAGGAGTCCCTCGAACTGTTTGACCACAGTGTTGGGTACATGCTCCAGGAGGATGCCCAGCGTTTGGAAGGCTCTGATGATGATACTGAGCTCGATGAAGGCAGTAACATGAGCACGGACAGAGGGGGTGCCCAAGAAGGACAGCAATCTGGCAGTCATGCTCCCCCTGCTGCAGCATACTGCCAGGTTTGCTCCAGTGATGAGGAGGGAGGGGATGATGAGGTTACTGACTCAACGTGGGTGCCTGATAGGAGAGAGGAGCAGGAGGAGGAGGAGGAGGTGGCACATCACCAACGAGGCAGGATGCCCTCCAGGGGCCAGCCTAAGGGCAGCACATTGACTGCATCACACCCCAAAGCTCCACATGTGCAGGGCGCTGCAGTCTCTGCACGTTATTCAAAAAGTTCTTTGGTGTGGGCCTTTTTTGAGACGAGTGCATCAGATCGCACCACTGCTATTTGCAACATATGTCTCAAGCGTATCTCGCGTGGCCAAAACATCTCCCGCTTGGGTACCACATGCTTGACCAGACATATGTAAACCTGCCATGCAGTTCATTGGCAAGCATATCTAAAAGACCCACACCAAAGAACAAAGAGGACCTCTCCTTGCTCCTCATCAGCTGAGATTTCCAACCCCACTAGACCTTCGGTCCTCTCTGAGACCTGCACTGAGAGGAATGAAGGTGTAGCATTAGGGGTGTCAAAGCCAAGTACTTGTGGGCAATCTGCTTTTGGTACACCGACGTCAGATTGTACCAGGCAAATTTCCCTGCCCCAGCTGCTGCACCACCGAAAGAAGTTTGCTCCCAGCCATCCACATGCCCAGCGGTTGAATGCTAGCTTGGCAAAATTGCTAGCACTTCAACTGCTGCCTTTTCAGTTGGTAGACTCTGCCCCCTTCCGTGAGTTTGTGGAATGTGCGGTTCCTCAGTGGCAGGTACCCAAACGCCACTTTTTCTCATGGAAGGTGATTCCGGCTCTCTACCAGCATGTGGAAGGCAATGTCCATGCCCCGCTGGACAGGGCGGTCAGCGGTAAGGTGCATATTACCGCTGACTCATGGTCCAGCAGGCATGGACAGGGACGTTACCTAAGTTTCACGGCGCATTGGGTGACTCTGCTGGCAGCTGAGAAGGATGCAGGACAAGGTGCAGAAGTGTTGGAGGTTGTTCCGCCACCACGCCTCCAAAATGCTAATGATTGTGACACACCTCTCTCCTCCACCCCCTCCTCTTCTTCTTCCTCCATGGCCTCTTCCTGTGCTTTGTCCTCGGATCCAGCTGTGCTCCGTAGCCATTCAAGGGGCTACGCAAGTATGCAGGCCAAAAGATGCCATGCGGTGCTTGAGCTGGTGTGCTTGGGGGACAGGAGCCACACTGGGGCAGAGGTTCTGTCAGCTCTGCAGGGGCAGGTTCAGAGGTGGTTGACGCCACGCCAACTTAAGGCAGGAATGGTGGTTTGCGACAATGGCACCAAATGGACAGTTTCCCCGGTGGGGCTTTAGACAGCAATATCTTGAAATCCAGAATAATAAAAAATGTATAACCAGTAAGTGCATTTATTGAACCATGAACAATTGTAATGTTATAATTCAATTGGCATTACAACATAGAGCGCTGGCCAAGTAGTACAATACATATTCCACAATATAAAGTCGACACATCTTTACTCAAAATTATATACAGTCATACATTTCCGGGCTGTTGATGGTATAAATCCCCGACGCGTTTCGACCTGTGTACGGTCATCATCAGGGGGATAGTTGGTTCTATAAAATACATTGAATATCTTGAAAAGAACATGTTATCATAAATCTCATTGTAAGGTTAAAAATGTGGCACAAGGTAAATTATAATACTATACATATATTCCTACTCCTTTAATATCACAACACTACACTCATACTCCTATTCCTGTAATCAGTTTAGATTTTTCACACATGTTTTTGATTGTTTCAATTTGGTTTTATTCATTCACATACTCTCCTTTTGACTTATTTTTCACTTTTATTCCACCATGTGTTGGCTGACACTACACACTCATTTTATTCACCTGGATATGGCACTGTAGTCAGCAGTGTGCTGGCCATCCATCTAATTTAACTTCATCACTCAAAGGGTTTTTCATATTCCTAGTACCACATATCACTTCCCACTCACCTGTTTTTACACACCACACCACTCAAACAACCCTATAACTATACAACCATTTCTTTTATGGTTTTGTCACATTCTATATAATTAATTACAATCATGAAATATTAGGACACCAGATCAATATATATTGATTACTAGGATTGCAGTTAACCCATATACTTCATACCCTTGCCAATGTGCTGAAAATCATTTTGACCTATTGGGTATTTGTCGCAGGTGCTGGCTTCTCCTTCCCCTGGAGGGCGTCAATGTGGCTCCTTGCAAGCCCCTTGGGCTGGACTCATGCGCTCTGGGGAGACAGGGGCAAATATGGGGGCCCCCCGGATCCATTTACGGCTTTTACTGGCCAAAGGATTATTCCCTCTACTTTTCAGCGGTAAATATACTACCATTTTTAACCTTACAATGAGATTTATGACATGTTCTTAAATTTTCAAGATATTCAATGTATTTTATAGAACCAACTATCCCCCTGATGATGACCGTACACAGATCAAAACGCGTCGGGGATTTATACCGTCAACAGCCCGGAAATGTATGACTGTATATAATTTTGAGTAAAGATGTGTCGACTTTATATTGTGGAATATGTATTGTACTACTTGGCCAGCGCTCTATGTTGTAATGCCAATTGAAATATAACATTACAATTGTTCATGGTTCAATAAATGCACTTACTGGTTATACATTTTTTATTATTCTGGATTTCAAGATATTGCTGTCTAAAGCCCCACCGGGGAAACTGTCCATTTTTTACCATTATTGTTTAGGGGTGTGCAGCGCATACGTCTCTCCCACATGTGTTTTTCTCTTTATAAATGCGACAATGGCACCAACCCCCTCTCTGCCCTCCGACAGGGACAAATGACCCATGTGCCCTGTTTGGCCCACGTCCTTAACTTGGTGGTGCAGCGGTTCTTGGGCAGGTACCCGGGCTTACAGGATGTCCTGAGGCAGGCCAGGAAAGTCTGTGTGCATTTCCGCCGGTCATATAATGCCAGCGCTCGGCTGACGGACCTCCAAAAGGAGTTTAATCTGCCCAAGAACCGCCTAACCTGTGACATGCCCACCAGGTGGAACTCAACGTTGGCCATGCTGCAGCGGCTGCACACGCAGCAGAGGGCCATCAATGAGTAACTGTGCGACTATGGCACCAGGACAGGGTCAGGGGAGCTTGTTTTTTTTTCCCCACGCCAGTGGGCCATGATCAGGGATGCATGCACTGTCCTGTCACCATTTGAGGAGGCCACAAGGATGGTGAGCAGTGACAGTGCATGCATCAGTGACACTGTTCCCCTTGTCCACCTGTTGGAGCACACACTGCGTGGAATAATGGACAGGGCACTTGAGGCAGAACAGAGGCAGGAAGAGGAGGACTTCCTTAGCTCTCAAGGCCCCCTTTATCCAGACAGTGTTCCTGCGTGCCCGCCGATCACACAGGAAGAGGAGGAGGAGGAGGAGGAGGAGGAGGAGGAAGATTGTGTCAGTATGGAGGTGGAGCCTGGCACTCAGCATCAGCAGCAGTCTTTAAGGGATCAGTCCCAAGAAACACATGGACTTGTACGTGGCTGGGAGGAGGTGGCTGCGGACCATGTCGTCCTTAGTGACCCAGAGGACTCCGGACTGAATGCCTCAGCAAACCTAGGCTGTATGGCCTCCCTGATCCTGCAAAGCCTGCGGAAGGATCCTTGTATTCGTGATATCAAGGAGAAGGACCAATACCTGGCAACCCTCCTTGATCCACGTTACAAGGGTAAGGTTGCGGACCTTATCTTGCCCTCGCAGAGGGAGCAGAGGATGAAACATCTTCGGGAGGCCTTGCAGAAAGGTCTGTGCAAGGCGTTCCCAGAGACTGGGAGGTTACAAACTCCTGTTTCTGGATAACGTGTTGCTGAGGCTTCAGTCAGTCAAAGAAGGAGCGGTGGAGAAGGTGGCCATCTGACCGATGCGTTCAGACAATTTTTTGGTCCGCAGCCCCAAGGTATGATCGGTTCCAGCAACCATCGCCAGTGTCTGTTTTACATGGTGCAGGAATACCTAGGGGCAAGATCAGACTTGGACACCTTTCCCACCGAAAATCCTCTGGGTTACTGGGTCTTGAGGATGGATCACTGGCCAGAGCTTGCACAGTATGCAATTGAGCTACTGGCCTGTCCTGCATACAGCGTTCTTTCGGAACGCACATTCAGTGCTGCTGGAGGCGTGGTAACCGATCACAGGGTGCGTCTGTCCACCGACTCGGTCGATCGACTGACCTTCATAAAAATGAATCAGTCTTGGATGACCACCAGCTACCAAGCACCTGATGCTGATGTAACCGAATAATTTTTTTTGAAATCTTAGATCCCTTCAAAGGGGATGCTGAGTGACTATCCCTGAGTAATTATCCTCTTCCTCCTCAATCATCACGCTGATAGCTTGTAAGAACATTTTTGGTTCTGGGCGCCACCACCAGTGCCTAAGGCACAATTTTTCAGCCCCTGTTTAACAGGGGTGTGTAATTACAATTTTTGATGCAATACTTTGCAGCAGGGCTCGTTCCTGCGTTCCAACTAGAGTGTCTGTGAGGGGTTGCAGTGTTGTGGCACCAGCACCAGTGCCTAAGGCCCAATTTTTCTGCCCCTGTTTAACAGGGGTGTGTAATTACAATTTTTGATGCAATACTTTGCAGCAGGGCTCGTTCCTGCGTTCCAACTAGAGTGTCTGTGAGGGGTTGCAGTGTTGTGGCACCAGCACCAGTGCCTAAGGCCCAATTTTTCTACCCCTGTTTAACAGGGGCTTGTAATTACAATTTTTGATGCAATACTTTGCAGCAGGGCTCATTCCTGCGTTCCAACTAGAGTGTCTGTGAGGGGTTGCAGTGTTGTGGCACCAGCACCAGTGCCTAAGGCCCAATTTTTCTGCCCCTGTTTAACAGGGGCGTGTAATTACAATTTTTGATGCAATACTTTGCAGCAGGGCCCATTCCTGCGTTCCAACTAGAGTGTCTGTGAGGGGTTGCAGTGTTGTGGCACCAGCACCAGTGCCTAAGGCCCAATTTTTCTGCCCCTGTTTAACAGGGGCGTGTAATTACAATTTTTGATGCAATACTTTGCAGCAGGGCCCATTCCTGCGTTCCAACTAGAGTGTCTGTGAGGGGTTGCAGTGTTGTGGCACCAGCACCAGTGCCTAAGGCCCAACTTTTCTGCCCCTGTTTAACAGGGGCGTGTAATTACAATTTTTGATGCAATACTTTGCAGCAGGGCTTGTTCCTGCGTTCCAACTAGAGTGTCTGTGAGGGGTTGCAGTGTTGTGGCACCAGCACCACCACCACCACCAAAGGCCCAATATTTCTGCCCCTGTTCAACAGGGGCTAGTAATTACAATTCTTGATCTAATATTTCACAGCAGGGCCTAATTCTGCACCCACCAAGAGCGAGTGAGGACTTACAGTCTTGTGGCACCAGCACCACCACCACCACCACCAAAGGCTCAGTTTTTCTGCCCCTGTTCAACAGGGGCATGTAATTACAATTCTTGATCTAATATTTCACAGCAGGGCCCTGTGAAGGCTTACAGAGTTGTGGCCACAACAACACCTAAGGCCCAAATTTCTGCTGAGTATATAGGGCAGGCCCCTACTTTCAAACATCTAACTTACAAACCACTCCTACTTGCAAACGGAAGGAGACAACAGGAAGTGAGATGAAATCTACCCCTAGGAAGGGAAATTCTCTCCTGTAAGAGTTAATATGGAAAAAACATTTCTCCTTTCCACTGATGCTTTCCAATCCTTGCTCCACAAAAAAACCCAAATTCTCAAAAAGCATTTGTCATTGGGACAAAAAGTGAGGTGAAATCTTCTAAAGAGGAGGAAAAACAGCAAAACAAATGTCACAGGGGTGATAACCCTTCCCTATGTTTTCCAAAAAGCTTAAAAAAGATTTTTTGGCTGGAGCTAAACACGTTAAAAATGTACCCGTTCAAAATGACAAACAGATTCTACTTAACAACAAACCTACAGTCCCTGTCTTGTTTGCACCGCCTGTATACTGCTGTTCAGAGTATATAGGGCCTGGTGGCCCCACACCTTTCCTTATTTTAATTTGGGTGCGGGGTTCCCCTTAATATCCATACAAGACCCAAAGGGCCCGGTAATGGACTGGGGGGTACCCATGGTGTTTGTCTCACTGATTTTCATCCATATTGCCAGGACCGGACATTACATTAAACCCGCAAGCAGTTTTAAATGAGATTTTTTCCTTTAAAAATGACATTTGGTGCAGGGACTGTTCTAAACACGGGAAACATGCGCCACTTTACAGGCATACTATAGACACCCCCCAGGTACGATATTTAAAGGAATATTTCACTTTTTTTTTTTACTTTAAGTATCATTAAAATCACTGCTCCCGAAAAAACGGCCGTTTTTAAAAGTTTTTTTTGCATTGATACATGTCCCCTGGGGTAGGAGCCGGGTCCCCAAACCCTTTTTAGGACAACACCATGCAAATTGGCCTTTAAAATGAGCACTTTTGATTTCGAACGTTCGAGTCCCATAGACGTCAATGGGGTTCCAACGTTCGTGCGAACTTTCGGTCCGTTCGCAGGTTCTGGTGCGAACCGAACCGGGGGGTGTTCGGCTCATCCCTATTTGTGACATAGGCAATCAATTGCGACACTTCCACTCTCAATGTTGGAGAACCAGTGAGCACCATTTTCAAAGACTGTGTGCAAGGAACTGCTGCACAGTGGAATAAACTGTGACTGCGCAATACCGGGGTAAAAGTACCCGGTGAGTGTTTGCACAGTAGGAGCACGAATATCAAGCACTGTCACTAATGAACACTGGAATAAGAAGATTGTATTGAGTAATATTGTTTACCAAGAGGAACAAGCTTTCAAGCATAACTATCACCTGTGCACTATAATTAAGACTATTCAAAGCAACATTGTTTTTTCTGATTAACACTTGTTATTTTGACTGCATTTTCCCCCTCCCCCCTTTCCCTTCCATTTCCCTCTCTCTCTCTCCCCCCCCCCCCTCCTTTTTCCCTTCCACTCACCTTAGCACTTTATATCAATGCACAGTCTGAATACATGGGCATATTTTGATATAACAGCATCACATGGTAGACAGTGAGTTGCATAGGATCAGCCACTGTCTGATCAAATTACATATACATCATTTTCTATTTTTATGTAAAATCACTTTTGGTTGTTACCTTTTTTTTGGGAAGTTTATCAAGAATTTTTATCAACCAGCATTTTTACACTTTCACTCACCTATTAGAGGTGACCTTAACATGTTATCACAGTGTCATAACACTTTGCCATAAAACCAGAACAGCGCCGCACCCACACATAATTTCTTCTCAGTTCAGCTTTTCCACTTCGGTGGTGATTGCATTTGTGGAGGAGCAGTTCTGAACCACTTTTTTACCTACCCCCATTGCGCGGATTCATCATTATTTTCTTAAACCCTAATGTCAGGCTAAAGTCTCCTAATCTTGTCCCAATATAGGCCTCAATCTATAAGCAGTATAGGCCTATATTTAAATGTTACCTTCATTATCACTATCAGCGCTTCAGATACTCCTTCCTCCGCTCACAGATTGTACGTACTACACACGTGATTTATGCTTTATATACACTGCGCATGCGTGAAACTCCACCCATCCATGACGTTCTTTCTAGTCTATTCCCTGCCCCTTCTCATTCCGCGCAGTGGGGAAGAGCACATGGCGGTGACACAACAGGTGCGTGCTAATTACAGCAACGAGGAGGAGGAGGAGGAAAGCCCATAGCCAGAAACGTCACGATCCCGGAGGAGAAGATTTAAGGCCTCAAATATGGCCTTTGTGGAGATGGTCGACATATTGAAAAGGGTCGGCTATGATGGGAAGTGTGGACCTTACCCCAACCCCAAAGTGAGAAAGGACAAGATCATGGCGAAAGTTGTGAAGAGTCTGCACCGGAATTTTGGGGTACGTCGATCCAAGGATCAACTGAGGAAGCGGTGGTTGGACCTCAAATTAAGGGAGCACGATAGGTATAGAAGGATCAGGAGAGTGCTGCAAAAAAGTAAGAAGTTGTCCTGTGTTCCTATTCTTTCTTTTTATTACGTCTGTGCTGCTCCACGTGCTTTTTATTACTGTTGTACAGTTTAAAATTGCAACTTTCATGTACATGGACACATTATTCGTTCGTAGGAAACATTGTTCGTTCGGCCAATGTCCAGATGCATTTCAATACATTTTTTCTGGCCTACTTCTCTTAAAATAATTTTGGTGTCTAGATGGGTTTGTAACTAGAATGAAATGCAAACTAGATTCTGTGTAAGGAGAGAACACTCAGCAGTTGTTTACACATCTGGACACTGGAGCACTAGTGTGGGACACAAGAACACCCTTTTTATTAGGGGGCCCACACAGGTGCTCCAGTGTATACTATAGGGGTGACTCCATCTCTGAAGCTTGTACAAAACAGGTAAGTATTCAAGCTTGGCAAAGGACAAAAATATTTATTCATCTTGGAACTCTGCCAAAAACAGACAATTGTACCCCACTTCCAAGCAATGTTTCATATTCCTATTTCTGCCATCAAATATCTGTGTGCTAAGTATACCTATTTTTTGTTTTACATAGGGGAGAAAAGACTTAGAGGACACCACTCATCAGAGGAGACCACGGACCCACCACCTCAGGAAGAAGGGGAAAGCCCACAAACACAACAGGAGGAGGAGGGAGACGTTATAAGAATTGTCACCACAACAGGTGAGTGTCTGCGTCCACAGGTTCAGGTAAGAGATGGATGCCTGCATATTTATAATACATGGTGGTTTTTTTTTTCTATATTTTTAGGTGATCATGATGCTGTGGATGAAGGTCATTTCACCAGTGAAAGTGCCCAGATCCTGATAGGGGAGATCATGGGGTGTAATAGGTACTTGGAAAACATAAAGCAAAACATCAATGATGTTCAAAACAAAATGAAGAACATCATTGATGTTTTAGGGAGAGTTTAAAACCCCTTGAAATCCCTTACTTATTTCTGCTTTTTTTTTCTGTCAACATGTGTTATCTGCCATCATGGGAGATCAATGTACGCGTTTTGGGGGTGCAACTCCTTCCTCAATGATAAAGTAGCTGAGAGGAAGGGGTTGCACCCACAAAACACATCCCTAGATCCCCCATGATGGCAGCTAGCACATGTTGACATTCGGCAATTTGTGTGCATCTTCAAAATTTGGCTTTTCCAGGAGTGACTTCACCCCATCTGCTGAACGCAATATCACGGTTTATAAATACTCATGTCTGATATTGCCTTCAATTTCTACAAAAGTTGAACTTTGTAAGTTCCAGAGTTGTGAATTTCTTGTTGGTTTTAAACATGCCTGTTTTACCTTAAAAGGCAATTTCTACTTTTAATGTGACCTAAAAAATTGTTATACAACAAACATGTTGGTTTGTTTTAAAAACCTTTTATAAATGCACATGTGATTGTGCTTTGATTAAAAAGATTGAGAATCAACAATATGTGGCTTCTTCTTTCAATGCTCAAAAGCATTTTTTGGTTGTAAAGTTGGTGATTTCAGTGACAAAGGGGGTTATTTACTAAAGGCAAATCCACTTTGCACTACAAGTGCAGTTCCTGTGCAGTCTCAGGTGCACTTGTAGTGCAAAGTGTCTTTGCCTTTAGTAAATTACATCCAACAGTGCTTTTTAATTTTACACAATCACACCATCCCCAAATTTCAGTCAGGGTCAGCTAAAAGAAAGACAAGCAGTAAATCTAAGCAAATATTTGTTCAGTTTAAACATTTTTTTTATTTAAAAAACGTCTCAGACATTGTCTGGCATATTGATGCCCCCCTACCCGCAAACTATTCCATGTATCTTATACAGACCTCGCGGGCACTCTGGAGGGGCAAGCCAGGACAGCCAGCTTCAAGCGCCGTCAGGGTTGGTTCATTGAGATTAATTCCGGCTTCAGGCCCAACTGAGCCAGCGTAGTTCACAGAATTTCATCTTAAAAAGTTGTGGAGAACACAGCAAGCCAGGATGATGTGATTGAGTTTATATTCCGCCATGTGTATCGGTGTAAGAAATAGGCGGAAACCGGCTGGCCATTATTCCAAACGTGTTCTCCACCACTCTTCTGGCTCTGGCCAGCCGGTAATTAAAAACCCTCTGGTCCGGGGTGAGGGTCCTCATAGGGAATGTCCGCATAAGATGGTCCCCCAGTGCAAACTCTTCATCCGCAACAAAGACGAATTGGAGTCCTTCTGCATTGTCTTCTGGAGGTGGCAAGTCCAAGCTGCCATTCTGGAGACACCTGTAGAACTCCGTGTGGGCGATGACTCCACCATCTGACATCCGGCCATTCTTCCCCACGTCCACATACAGGAACTCGTAAGTAGCCGACACCACCGCCAACATCACTATACTATTAAACCCCTTGTAGTTGTAATAGTATGACCCTGAGTTGGGTGGTGGGACAATGTGGACGTGTTTCCCATCAATTGCCCCTCCACAGTTAGGAAAGTCCCACCGCTGGGCAAAGTGGGATGCCACAGTCTGCCATTCCTGTGGGTTGGAAGGAAACTGTGGAGTCAAACAATAAAAAAATGTATCATTTTGCATATAAACATGGAAAGCAGATTAGACACAAACATTCTTGGCCAACATCAGTATAACATTTATTTTAGGGAGTATTTAAAGACAAAGGTATAAGGTCCACCCATCAGATCCCCCCCTCTCATGGGCCGTTTTATAAATTTTATGGTGGGGGGAGATATTTTGGACAGGTAACCCTCTCCACTTCATTGAGAGATGAATGCCTAAATAATGTGTATTACTTTGGCCAGCCCCTCCTTACTTACACTATTGGCAGCCCACTGGACAGGTAAGAAGTGTCATAATACAAAGATATAAATACACACTTTTAGCACATTTTTACATTCTGCTATTACCTATCAAGATAATAATGGGATACAAAAACTTTAAACAGTACCATTTGAAAGTATTCAGGCAGGCCCTTGCACTACATGCTTTGGGAAATTCATCCATAAATCTGACCACAAAAGAGGTATGTATAGTTGGGGGGGGGGGGTTCCAAATGATTTTGGGACCCAAAAAAAAACCTCTGGCACTCTTCCAGAATTTCAAGCACAAATCACATTTTCACACATTTTAGGGGGTGTTTAGGGTAAAGCACTACAATGGAGCTGACAAAATACATTGTTAAGTGATTACACAAGGTGATTATAGGCCCAGGAGAGCACGCTGGGGAGGTAATTATAGGCAAATATGTATGAAGGACAAAAAAATTTCATAAAAATCCAGCATGCATGAGGACAAAGGGGACATTCACAGCATATTACAATCATGGTATTTGGGGAATGAGGAAAGAAATACAATACATTAGCAAACATTCTATACAATAAAATGTGCTGTTAAAGGATAAAAATCTTACCTTAATATACTCCTTCTGCAGGACCTGGATGATGGCAGAACAGGCCTCTGGGATAATGATCCCCAGAGCCTGGGGGGAAATGCCTGTCAAGAACTTAAGGTCCTGCAGGCTTCTCCCCATCGCCAAGTACCGCAGGGTGGCGACTAGCCTCTGCTCCGCAGTGATGGCTTGCCTTAATGCAGGTATCCTGCCTGCTAATATAAGGGGTCAGCAAAGCCAACAAACGGTGAAATACGGGGTCCATCATCCTGAGAAAGTTCCTGAAATCGTCAGGATTATTCTCACGGATCTCACGGAGCAAAGGCATGTGACAGAACTGGTCACGCTGGAGCAACCAATTCTTGGTCCATGAACTCCTCCTTGCCCTGTTCATGGACTGGGCTTGTGTCAAAGTAAGGACCCCAACACCAAGCCCCCGCACAGCACAAACTCTACGATGAGTACGTACACGCAACATGGCTAGAAAACAGTCGACTGGTCAGAACGAAGTAACAGAACGCACTGAAGAACAGCAAGGCCTGTGAAGAGCGACCTGAAAATCAGTAACGAATGAACAAGAACACAATGACAAAGTCAATGGTAACTCGCTGCACGCACTGACACAAGACCAGATACAAACCCACAAGCACAAACTGAACACCAGAAAAACGAACTGAAAACCACAAGTCTGAAAAAGCGCGAATCGTCTCTCACCAAACTTTTACTGACACGAGTTTAGCAAAAGGAGCCCAAAGGGTGCCGCGCTTGGTACTGAACTGCCCTTTTATAGTCTTGTCGTACGTGGTGTATGTCACCGCGTTGTTGGTGTTCGGAAATTCTGACAACTTTGTGCGACCGTGTGTATGCAAAACAAGTTTGAGCCAACATCCGTCTGAAAAAATCCATGGATTTTGTTGTCAGAATGTCCGATCAATGTCCGACCATGTTTACAGGGCATATCTCTTGGTGGGCGCAGGAATGGGCCCTGCTGTTTAATATTAGATCAAGAATTGTAATTACATGTCCCTGTTGAACAGGGGCAGAAAAATTGGGCCTTAGGCACTGGTGCCACAACACTGCAACCCCTCACAGATGCTATAATTGGAGCGCAGGAATGAGCGCTGCTGCAAAGTAACAGATACTATAGTTGGAGCGCAGGAATGAGCCCTGCTGCAAAGTATTGCATCAAAAATTGTAATTACACTACCCTGTTAAACAGGGGCTGAAAAATTGGGCCTTGGGCACTGGTGCTGGTGCCGCAGCACTGCAACCCCTCACAGATACTCTAGTTGGAGTGCAGGAATGAGCCCTGCTGCAAAGTAACAGATACTATAGTTGGAGAACAGAAATGAGCCCTGCTGCAAAGTATTGCATCAAAAATTGTAATTATACGCCCCTGTTGAACAGGGGCTGAAAAATTGGGCCTTGGGAACTGGTACTGGTGCCACAACACTGCAAACCCTCACACATACTATAGTTGGAGCGCAGGAATGAGCCCTGCTGCAAAGTATTGCATCAAAAATTGCAATTATATGCCCTTGTTAAACAGGGGCTGAAAAATTGGGTCTTGGGCACTGGTGGCGGTGCTCAGAACCAAAAATGTTCTTACAAGCTATCAGCATGAAAATTAAGGAGGAAGAGGATTGTGACTCAGCATAACAGGATAGTCACTCAGCATCAGCATAAGCAGTCTTGAAGGGATCTCACATTTAAAAAAAATCAATCGGTTACATTAGCATCAGGTACTTGGTAGCTGGTGATCCAAGACTGATTCATTTTTATGAAGGTCAGCCGATCGACCGATTCGGTGGACAGGCGCACCCTGTGATCAGTTACAAAGCCTCCAGCAGCACTAAATGTGAGTTCCGAAAGAACGCTGGATGCAGGACAGGCCAGTAGCTCAATTGCATACTGTGCAAGCTCTGGCCAGTGATCCATCCTCAAGACCCAGTAACCCAGAGGATTTTCGGTGGGGAAAGGTGTCCAAGTCTGATCTTGCCCCTAGGTAATCCTGCACCATGTGAATCAGACGCTGGCGATGGTTGCTGCAACCGATCAGACCTTGGGGCTGCGGACTAAAAAATTGTCTGAACGCATTGGTCAGACGGCCACCTTATTCACCACTCCTTCTGTGACTGACCGAAGCCTCAGCAACACGTTGTCCAGGGGGACCAGGAAATTATAGCCTCCCAGGCTCTAAAAACACGTTGCACAAACCTTTCTGCAAGGCCTCCTAAAGATGTTTCATTCTCTGATCCCTCTGCGATGGCAAGATAAGGTCCGCAACCTTACCCTTGTAACGTGGATCAAGGAGGGTTGCCAGCCAGTAATCATCCCTCCCCTTGATACCACGAATATGAGGATCCTTCCGCAGGCTTTGCAGGATCAGGAAGGCCATGCAGCGTAGGTTTGCTGAGGCATTCGGTCCAGAGTCCTCTGGGTCACTAAGGACAACATGATCCTCAGCCACCTCCTCTCAGCCACGTACAAGTCCATGGGTTTCTTCGGACTGTAAATGCTGACACAATCCTCCTCCTCCTCATCCTCTTCCTGTGTGATCATTCCACGCAGCGTGTGCTCCAACAGGTAGACAAGAGGGACAGTGTCACTGATGCATGCACTGTCACTGCTCACCATCCTCGTGGCCTCCTCAAATGGTGACAGGACAGTGCATGCATCCCTGATCATAGCCCACTGGCGTGGGGAAAAAAACCAAGGTCCCCTAACCCTGTCCTGGTTCCAAAGTCGCATAGGTACTCATTGATGGCCCTCTGCTGCATGTGCAGCCACTGCAGCATGGCCAACGTTATGTTCCACCTGGTGGGCATGTCACAGATTAGGCGGTTCTTGGACAGTTTAAATTCCTTTTGGAGGTCAGCCAGCCGAGCACTGGCATTATATGACCGGCGGAAATGCACACAGACTTTCCTGGCCTGCCTCAGGACATCCTGTAAGCCCGGGTACCTGCCCAAGAACCGCTGCACCACCAAGTTAAGGAAGTGAGCCAAACAGGCACATGGGTCAGTTGTCCCTGTCGGAGGGCAGCGAGGTGATACCTTGTATTCATGAATTGATAAATAACAATGTTCTCATTTGATAAAATAGTAAAAACACTTTTACATTGGTACATTTTAATAGGCGGATTCTCCTTTACTGTATTAGTATTTCCTTCCACATCACAGCGCTCTCAGCACTGTAAGGGAATATATATATACAGATGTTGTTGTCTATTGATACGGTAGTTAGTGTTGGTCTTCAAGACCTTATGTGTATGATTCTGTGGATGTGAGCACACCTGGCATCCCTCTCATGTGAACGACCCATGGGATCCCTCTCATGTGAATGATTCCACATGGGTCATTCACATGAGAGGGTTCCCAGGCATACTCACATCCACAGAATCATAGGCAGCGGGGCATGAATGATCACTCTATATTTATATCATCAGGAAATACTACCACCTTTTACTAAGGCCCTCCGCACTAGTGCAGGAGAATACCATTTCTGTTTAAACCTGTATACCACTAGTGACTGGTCTCTGTTCAGAGTGAACCCCATTTACAACCACGCTCTGGTATCTATCCTTTAGCCAACTGCATATTCACTGAACCACCCAAGGGTTAAGTTCTAGCTTGTACCTCTTTTGTATTCGATCATTATGTGGAACTGTATCAAATACCTTGCTGAAATCAAAATATGCTATGTCCACAGCACCACCTTGGTCCAAAACATTAGTAATATAGTCAACAAATTCAATCAGATTAGGCTGTCATTATCTGCCCTCAGTAAAGCCATGCTACTGTGGGCCCAGCAAGTTGTGTATTTTTAAGTGATCAATGACCCTTCTTTTCAGGCGTGATTCCAGTGGCTCTGCAGTAATTTTTTCATTGTTGCATTTATTAAATCTTCTACCCTTGTTGTTTTAACTTTGTATAGTAATTTTTTTTTTCTGCAAGTAAATACCTGTTACAGCCCACTTCATGTTTCTTGTGTGGTAATTAGCCTAGGCTTATGACACCATGCACAGCTCTCCTCTCTCGTGAGAGTTTGCCAGCAGGGGGGGAGCAGAAGCATGGAGGAGGGATGAGTCATAGAAGAGCCAAGGAGAGCTGCAGAGCTGGAGGGGGCAGGATGAGGGCTAAAAGGAGCCTGCAGAAATTCATGTGTATTCATCAAGAGAGAAGAAATGTGCAGGCAAGCAGGCAGTGGTGTGAATGTGTCTGTCTGTATATGTGTGTGTGTCTGTATATATATATGTATGTGTGTGTGTCTGTATATACAGTATGTTTGTGTGTGTGTGTCTGTGTGCTTTTGTGTAAATCCAGGAAGTGAAGAGGCAGCATCTTCAGCTGCCCACAGTTAAAATGGCTGCAATGGAGGGAGATTTCTGCAGCATATTTGGCAAGTACAGGATCACAGTATATATAAAATAATATGCAAAGTAGTTGGAGGGAAGCTTCAGAATGAAAAGATGTTTTTATTACAAATTCTGTGAGCAGATTGCAGTTCCTCCTTAACTTGACTACAACCTACAAACTCACTGGCCTGTAATTGTCACAAACACACGCTCAAGGCCGGCACTACCAATAGGCAAGGTAGGCAACGGTCTAGAGCACACATCAGTAGGGGGCGCCATACTGGCTACATGCGGTGGTGAGGAGTGAGCAGAGAGGTGTTTCATTTCTGCTTCTGCTTTTAAGATGACTGCACCCACCTTCTTCTGCTCAGGTATACGAGGTGGCGGTGCAAACTGAGCTCCTTGCACTGCTAGGTCCAGTTCTGGCTGAATATCGCTGCTAGAGAGAGTGGGGGGAGGAGTGCATATAGGAGACAGTGAACCCGTAGAACAGCCTGCCTGAGTGTCCTCACCTCTCCCGTATGATTCCTCCTTCCCCCGCCTCCGCTTTTATCCAGCAGGTAGAAGACAGAATGTCCGAGCAGGAGACAGGAGCTGTCCAACTTTTCAAGTTAAAATACCTATGATTTATTGTTAGGGGCGGTCCTGGCAACAAGTCGTCTGTTAAATAGAAAGTTGAACATCTCCCTCCCTCTGCTCAGACACCCTCAGTCTTCTACCTGCTGTGTGAGGAAAGGGGGGGGGGCAGCTGTGGAGGAGACTGGTATACAGGGAGGGGGGCTGTGGAGGAGACTGGTATACAGGGACCGGGGCTGTGGATGAGACTGGTATACAGGGAGGGGGGCTGTGGAGGAGACTGATATACAGGGAGTGGGGCTGTGGAGGAGACTGGTATACAGGGAGGGGGGCTGTGTGGAGGAGACTGGTATACAGGGAGAGGGGCTGTAGAAGAGACTGGTATACAGGGAGAGGGATTTGTGGAGGAGACTGGTATACAGGGGGGGGCTGTGGAGGAGGCTGCTATATAGGGAGGGGGGCTGTGGAGGAGGCTGAACATCTCCCTCCCTCTGCTCGGACATCCTCAGTCTTCTACCTGCTGTGTGAGGTAAGGGGGGGCAGCTGTGGAGGAGACTGGTATACAGGGAGGGGGCTGTGGAGGAGAGTGGTATACAGGGAGGGGGACTGTGGAAGAGACTGGTATACAGGGAGGGGGGCTGGGGAGGAGAGTGATATACTGGGAGGGTGGCTGTGGAAGAGAGTGGTATACAGGGAGGGGGCTGTGAAGGAGAGTGGTATACAGGGAGGGGGCTGTGGAGGAGACTGGTATACAGGGAGGGGCAGCTGTGGAGGAGACTGGTATACAGGGAGGGGCAGCTGTGGAGGAGACTGGTATACAGGGAGGGGCAGCTGTGGAGGAGACTGGTATACAGGGAGGGGGGCTGTGTGGAGGAGACAGGTATACAGGGAGGGGGGCTGTGGAGGAGAGTGGTATACAGGGAGGAGGGCTGTGGAGGAGAATGGTATATAGGGATTGGGGCTTTGTGGACGAGACTGGTATACAGGGAGGGGGGCTGTGTGGAGGAGACTGGTATACAGGGAGGGTGGCAGTGGAGGAGAGTTGTATACAGGGAGGGGGGCTGTGGAGGAGAGTGGTATACAGGGAGGGGGGCTGTGGAGGAGAGTGGTATACAGGGAGGGGCGCTGTGAAGTAGAGTGGTATACAGAGAGGGGGCTGTGTAGAGGAGACTGGTATACAGGGAGGGGGGCTGTGGAGGAGAGTGGTATAAAGGGAGGGGGCTGTGTGGAGGAGACTGGTATACAGGGAGGGGGGCTTTGTGGAGGAGACTGGTATATAGGGAGGGAGGCTGTGGAGGAGACTGGTATGCAGGGAGGGGGGCTGTGGAGGAGACTGATATGCAGGGAGGGAGGCTGTGGAGGAGAGTGGTATACAGGGAGGGGGCTATGGAGGAGAGTGGTATACAGGGAGGGGGGCTGTGTGGAGGAGACTGGTATACAGGGAGGAGGGCTGTGGAGGAGCCTGGTATACAGGGAGGGGGGCTGTGTGGAGCAGAGTGGTATACAGGGAGGGGGGATGTGTGGAGGAGACTGGTATACAGGGAGGGGGGCTGTGTGGATGAGACTGGTATACAGGGAGGGGGGCTGTGTGGAGGAGACTGGTATACAGGGAGGGTGGCAGTGGAGGAGAGTTGTATACAGGGAGGGGGACTGTGGAGGAGAGTGGTATACAGGGAGGGGGGCTGTGGAGGAGAGTGATATACTGGGGGAGAGTGGCTGTGAAGGAGAGTGGTATACAGAGAGGGGGCTGTGTGGAGGAGACTGGTATACAGGGAGGGGGGCTGTGGAGGAGAGTGGTATAAAGGGAAGGGGGCTGTGTGGAGGAGACTGGTATACAGGGAGGGTGCTTTGTGGAGGAGACTGGTATGCAGGGAGGGAGGCTGTGGAGGAGACTGGTATGCAGGGAGGGGGGCTGTGGAGGAGACTGGTATACAGGGAGGGGGGCTGTGTGGAGGAGACTGGTATACAGGGAGGGGGGGGGCTGTGGAGGAGACTGGTATACAGGGAGGCGGGGCTGTGGAGGAGAGTGGTATACAGTGAGGGGGGCTGTGTGGAGAAGACTGGTATACAGGGAGGGGGCTGTGGAGGAGAGTGGTATACAGGGAGGGGGACTGTGGAAGAGACTGGTATACAGGAAGGGGGGCTGGGGAGGAGAGAGGTATACTTGGAGGGTGACTGTGGAAGAGAGTGGAAAAAAGGGGGGTTGGGGTATGAATACCCCTGGGACTTTTATGGTGCCTTTCAAAATTTCAATAGATCAATAAGGGAAAATAAATCAACATCAAGAAAAAAAGAAAGAAAACACTGTATGCAAATTGCCAAGCTGACTAATAAGTAAATTCTTGATACAAAATCTTTAATAGTTTAGGAATATTACAGAAAATCATCTAAAAACAAACACAATCTTGAACAGTCATAGTCAATCAATGAAATACTATTAGAATTAAAAACCACTTTGCGATACCAATCTCAACATGTTTCGCTCAACACATGAGCTTCATCAGGAGTTTTTTGGTACAGATGTGGCATACTATAGATAAAACAAGAAAGGAAAGAAAAAACAAAGTATAAATCAGATGCTTACAAGACATTTAAAGATAAGGTTTTCAAGAATGAGCAATACATTAAGTAGTACTGAAAGAATAATAACCGGTGTATATACATTTGCATACAGACAAAGTGTATGGGTAAAAAACTCCTGTTTCTACAGGTCTATAATAATGACAATCTAGAACAATATGGACAAAAAGTTATAATTATTATATAATATGTACTTTTGTTTCCAGGTCCACAAAAGGAAAGTACACCAATGTGGACATAGGAAAGGCATAGAGAAACACATGAAGAAAGTGGGATTTGCTTACCAAGCCAAAACAGATTCAAAAATGAATAGTAGACAACATCGATTGTGAACGTCTATAAGGTTCCGTGGCTCAAATGCCAATCAAAAGCATACGTCTCACCCGTCTAGGACCTCCCAGACCCGTCTTTTGGTCCACAGAGGGGCCCAAGTATCAAGTAACTGAAATCAAATATTAACAAAAGAGTAATACTTTTAGTTAGTTAAGCTACTAACGGGAGAACAGGGCAGTTGGTAAAAGAGAGCAGTGAAAAGTTTGAAAATTACCTTCCAGGTTGAATCAAGGGTAAATGTTCAAGGCTAATAGATAGCCGTATGAACAAAAACATAAAGGAGAACAACGCTCCAGTTTCACCACAAGGTGGCACTCCAAATTGATAACCCTTAAAGGTCAGATCACAAGATCCAGGTATATATTGCCCCAGTACACTATAAGCAAAAATATAAAAAAGCAACCAAATTACTCTAAGGAAACTTTCCTATTAGCAGTGTCATTGATTCGGTCATCAACAAGAGATAACCCTTCTTAGATGAACCGCTTAGTTTACCTGAGAGATGGGGTGGATGTGTACGGAAGGGGAGAGCGGCATATACCTCCCCTTGCAGCCTCAGAGCCACTGTCAGAGGGATAGCGGCTAATGAGCCGTGCTATATAGACCCCTCCATCACGGTGGCGTCTGACGTCACCATCGGGATGCGGACGTCTCGTGAGGCCCTCCCTCAGATTACATGTGGCCAATGGGTAGTGAGGGGGCGAGGCCAGATGTCATCCAAGCTCTGTCCCTCTTGATTGGACATGCGTGCTTTCGGAACTCATTACGACGGTATAAATAGGCGCATGCGCAGGCCGGGAACGAACGTCATTCAAGGCCCATTGCCGCGCACGCGCACCGCAAAAAGAAAGAGAAGCCGAGCAACAACAGCCACACATGTCAAAACATTAGCTGTCGGGGGCAGAGCAGGATGGCAGGTCAATCATTGTATACAAGTCAGCCATATTGACTAAGGGAAAGAAGGAGGGAAAGAATATGTGTATAAAGAGAAGCATTTAAAAAAAAAAAAAAAAAATATAGATGTTTCACACATGACGAGCAGTTACCTAAGTCTGTCTGATATTAATTCCAATGATTTGCCACATATGGATATGAATAACCCGATTTCCAGGATTACAATAAAATAAATAAAATAAAATAAAATAAAAAATAAAAAAGGGGGAAAATTGGGGTGAAGGGAATAATAATTAGATAAATTATATTGGAATAATCAGGGAGTAAATTACTGGTTTGACCATCGGACACATGTATCTTAATAGGGAATTTAATGCCTCTAGGGCCCCCAGGGGGGGGTGATTGATTACTCACTCCACACCCTAAGTGCCCGTGGCGTCCGTGCGGACCAAAACAAAAAACGGGGCAAAGAGAGGACCTATCATTGGCGGGGAGACGAGAAATATTTAATTCGCTTTTTTCAAAGAAATATAATTGTTTTAAGAAGATAATGAATCTAAATCTATATTGGCTTGGAAAAAGACCCCATTATATATGAAAGCAATCCGGGAATTCCACATAGAGTAGACAAAGAATATATATAGTATACAAACGATGTGTATTGGAATTGTGTATCATAACATTTTTAATAAAATAAAATAAACAAAACCAAACAAAATAAATGGAATAGACAAGGACAGATATATCTGGTGGACTAAAGGAATGGTTTGAAACTCAACGCATCATTGAGGCCTGGAGGTTTTAAAGCGGACAAAGTGTGTATCCAACGGGTCTCACGTTGCAAGAGTATTTTATCATAGTCACCCCCACGCTCCCCTGGGGGGACATGTTCCAACGCAAAAAAATGCATTTTGTTACTGTCAAAATCATGGTGCAGGCCCATATGTCGGCTAATAGGCGTCTCCATTTTCTTTTTTAGAACCAGGGATACATGGTCCCTGATCCTGCAAAAAAAGGGGCGCTTAGTTTTGCCTATGTAGAATCCATTGCATTCACACATCATAATGTATACAATCCCAATGGATTGACACGTAACGGAGAAATTAGGTTTAAAGTGGCAGCCATTGGGGAGCATAATGCCTCCTAAATAAATCTGCAAAAGGGGCATTTGTGGCAAGGTCTACACCCCTTACGGGATTCTGTTATTGATTGTACAGTATTGTCAAAATGACTGTGTACCAAGGTATCCCTCAGGGACCTGGATCTTCTAAACGTGATCTCCGGGTAGGATTTTAAATGCTTGGATACTTTCTCGTCTCCCATTAGGAGGTACCAGTGTTTTTGGATAATCTCACGTACTTGCTTTTGTTGGCCTGAAAATCTGGTGATTAGTCTGACAGTGGAATCTGCCTTATTGGGTCTAACTTGGTGGATAAGTAGGGATCTCTTTTGGCTCTTGGCTTTTAGGTAGGCCCTTTTCAGACACTTTTTGCTATAGCCTCGTTGGATCAAACGAGACTGCAATAGTTTCGCTTGATATTCAAAATCTAATTCAGTGCTGCAATTGCGTCTTATCCTAAGATATTGTCCATAGGGCAAATTATTGATCAGGGGGGCAGGATGTGAACTTGTGGCATGTAGTACCGAATTACCCGCCGAGGGTTTTCGGTACAGGGTGGTTCCAATATTACCTTCATCGTCTACTAGTACTTGAACATCTAAAAAGGTCAACTGATGTTGGTTCATTTCAAAAGTAAATTTTAAATTATATTTGTTGACCTTAAGACTTTCAAGAAAAGCAAGAAGGTTGGATTTACTACCTTGCCAGATAAAGAAAACGTCATCGATGAATCGCTTCCATATCAGGACATGCTCAAAAAATGCCTGCATGTCCTCCCTAAAGAACAGTTCACGCTCCCACCCCCCCAGATACAGGTTGGCATAGGCTGGGGCACATTTCGTCCCCATAGCCACTCCCTGTATCTGGAGGTAGTGGGAGCCCCCGAACAAAAAAACATTGTTGGACAAAATAAAAAACAGAAGATCCAAAATGAATCGGTTGTAACTCACCGAGGCATCCGGATCTTCACATAGGAAGCCCCCCACAACTTCCACCCCCAATTCATGAGGGATAGAGTTGTAGAGGGCTTCCACATCCAGAGCCACTAGCCAAGAGCCAGGAGGTATGGAAACCCCATCCAATGTACGGAGGAGGTCCCCCGTGTCTTGAAGGTAAGACGTCAGACCTTCCACATGGGGCCTCAGAAAATCATCCACCAATTTGCTTGCCATCTCTGTGAGGGACCCATTTCCCGACACAATGGGTCTACCTGGAGGCATCTTGGGGTTTTTATGTATTTTAGGAAGGGCGTACAGTGTTGGGGTTCGTGGTGCATTTACATTAAGGAATTCGTAAGTGTTTTTTGTTATTAAACCTTTATGATAGGCAGAACCTATCAGATGCTTGTATCTGGTGGTTATAAGGGCCAGGTGACTGGGGGAAACCTTTCGGTACCATTGGCTGTTCCTGACTATGGCCGCAACCATGGCCTCGTAGTGGACTTTGTCCATAATGACCAAATTGCCTCCCTTATCAGAAGGTTTGATCACTATGTCCTTGTTGTTCTGTAGGAGTTTGAGGGCTTCTAATTGGGGGGCAGAGAGGTTGGATCTAGATATATCTTTCCATTTAGTTTGAGAGATTTCATTGGTGACCTGTCTGGTAAACGCCCACACATTGGGGTTACCTTGAAGGGTTGGGAAGGTACGAGATTTAGGCTTATATTCCCTAGGTCTAAATGGAAGACGTGGCAAGAGGGTGGGTGAGGAGGATGGAGGTGGGGGAGGGGGGGGGTCTGTATCAGTCAGGAGAGAGTCTGCCTCCAATAAATCACTCTCCTCCAGACCACCCTCATCCCACAGCTCCATCAACTCCTCTAAAGCTTTAATATCTGCAATGGTCATATCACGCCAAGCAGGGTCCCCAAGGGACTGATCTTTTGAGGGTGAACCAGGTTTGTCAAAAATTATTTTAAACATCAACCTTCGGGAAAAAAGTTTGATATCTTTGATCAATTCAAATTGGTCGACCTTCTGCGTAGGGCAAAAGGTCAGACCTAATCTGAGGACTGATATTTGTTCAGCTGAAAGGATATGGGAAGATAGATTAATCACTTCAAAGTTGTCCGCGGCCCTTTCGTCAATGTCTCCGAAGGCCCTGCTTTTTTGGCGTCCGTCACTGGTTGGGCAAATATCGGTGCTGGACGAAAATCCGTATGTATAGGTGCAGAATTAATATTACTTACTTGCGGTTTTGGAGACAAGGGGAGAGAGAGAGAGGGAGTGTTCGCAGAGGGAGTGCTCATATATGTTTCCGGGTGACTCGGTGCGCAGGTGGATGAACCTTTTGCCGAGTTGGCTCGTGTAACCATTGGGGCCTTTGTGTGCGGAGTGCGCTTTACCGTGCCGGTGTTGGTATGGTCCTTCACGCCCTTTGTTGTCTCCTGGCTGTTGGAGCTTCTAGTACTCTGTGCCTGAGAGGAGGAAGCAGAAGAGATGGATGAATCTGATTCATTTGGTTCCCCTCCTTGTTGTCTAAAGTTGCGTGTTTGGTAAGTACGTCTCTTTGCTTTATTATTTTTTTGCCCCCAATGGTAGGCTTGATTGTTGTCATAAGCAAGCTTGTCCCTTACAATTTTTTTTTCTTTAGTTTTTAAAATTTCAGTGACATACCCCTCTAGGTCTGTTTTCAGGGTACCCTCTCGCGTAGGAAAGAGGTCACTGGTGGTGATAGCTTGATTCTCACCATATAATTTTTCAATCTCTCTATCTACCGAGATGAGTTCCTTGGAGTACTCTCCACAGAGAAGCTCCATCATTTTAAATGAACAGGCCTGCAGATTTTCTTCCCTTGATTCAACCTGGAAGGTAATTTTCAAACTTTTCACTGCTCTCTTTTACCAACTGCCCTGTTCTCCCGTTAGTAGCTTAACTAACTAAAAGTATTACTCTTTTGTTAATATTTGATTTCAGTTACTTGATACTTGGGCCCCTCTGTGGACCAAAAGACGGGTCTGGGAGGTCCTAGACGGGTGAGACGTATGCTTTTGATTGGCATTTGAGCCACGGAACCTTATAGACGTTCACAATCGATGTTGTCTACTATTCATTTTTGAATCTGTTTTGGCTTGGTAAGCAAATCCCACTTTCTTCATGTGTTTCTCTATGCCTTTCCTATGTCCACATTGGTGTACTTTCCTTTTGTGGACCTGGAAACAAAAGTACATATTATATAATAATTATAACTTTTTGTCCATATTGTTCTAGATTGTCATTATTATAGACCTGTAGAAACAGGAGTTTTTTACCCATACACTTTGTCTGTATGCAAATGTATATACACCGGTTATTATTCTTTCAGTACTACTTAATGTATTGCTCATTCTTGAAAACCTTATCTTTAAATGTCTTGTAAGCATCTGATTTATACTTTGTTTTTTCTTTCCTTTCTTGTTTTATCTATAGTATGCCACATCTGTACCAAAAAACTCCTGATGAAGCTCATGTGTTGAGCGAAACATGTTGAGATTGGTATCGCAAAGTGGTTTTTAATTCTAATAGTATTTCATTGATTGACTATGACTGTTCAAGATTGTGTTTGTTTTTAGATGATTTTCTGTAATATTCCTAAACTATTAAAGATTTTGTATCAAGAATTTACTTATTAGTCAGCTTGGCAATTTGCATACAGTGTTTTCTTTCTTTTTTTCTTGATGTTGATTTATTTTCCCTTATTGATCTATTGAAATTTTGAAAGGCACCATAAAAGTCCCAGGGGTGTTCATACCCCAACCCCCCTTTTTTCTTTGTAATTTAATAGGGATGCGGTGCCAAGGGTTAACTGTCCCTGTCCTCTCAAAATACTTCTTGTGGAAGAGAGTGGTATACAGGGAGAGGGGCTGTGGAGGAGAGTGGTATACAGGGAGGGGGCTGTGGAGGAGAGTGGTATACAGGGAGGGGGCTGTGGAGGATACTGGTATATAGGGAGGGGCAGCTGTGGAGGAGACTGGTATACAGGGAGGGGGCTGTGGAGGAGAGTAGTATACAGGAAGGGGGGCTGTGTGGAGGAGACAGGTATAAAGGGAGGGGGCTGTGTAGAGGAGACTGGTATACAGGGAGGGGGGCTTTGTGGTGGAGACTGGTATATAGGGAGGGAGGCTGTGGAGGAGACTGGTATGCAGGGAGGGGGGCTGTGGAGGAGACTGATATGCAGGGAGGGAGGCTGTGGAGGAGACTGGTATACAGGGAGGGGGGCTGTGGAGGAGACTGGTATACAGGGGGGGCTGTGTGGAGGAGACTGGTATACAGGGAGGGGGGGCTGTGGAGGAGACTGGTATACAGGGAGGGGGGCTGTGGAGGAGAGTGGTATACAGTGAGGGGGGCTGTGTGGAGGAGACTGGTATACAGGGAGGGTGGCAGTGGAGGAGAGTTGTATACAGGGAGGGGGGCTGTGGAGGAGAGTGGTATACAGGGAGGGGGGCTGTGGAGGAGAGTGGTATACAGGGAGGGGCGCTGTGAAGGAGAGTGGTATACAGAGAGGGGGCTGTGTAGAGGAGACTGGTATACAGGGAGGGGGGCTGTGGAGGAGAGTGGTATAAAGGGAGGGGGCTGTGTGGAGGAGACTGGTATACAGGGAGGGGGGCTTTGTGGAGGAGACTGGTATATAGGGAGGGAGGCTGTGGAGGAGACTGGTATGCAGGGAGGGGGGCTGTGGAGGAGACTGATATGCAGGGAGGGAGGCTGTGGAGGAGAGTGGTATACAGGGAGGGGGCTATGGAGGAGAGTGGTATACAGGGAGGGGGGCTGTGTGGAGGAGACTGGTATACAGGGAGGAGGGCTGTGGAGGAGCCTGGTATACAGGGAGGGGGGCTGTGTGGAGGAGACTGGTATACAGGGAGGAGGGCTGTGGAGGAGCCTGATATGCAGGGAGGGAGGCTGTGGAGGAGACTGGTATACAGGGAGGGGGGCTGTGGAGGAGACTGGTATACAGGGGGGGGGCTGTGTGGAGGAGACTGGTATACAGGGAGGGGGGGCTGTGGAGGAGACTGGTATACAGGGAGGGGGGCTGTGGAGGAGAGTGGTATACAGTGAGGGGGGCTGTGTGGAGGAGACTGGTATACAGGGAGGGGGCTGTGGAGGAGAGTGGTATGCAGGGAGGGGGGCTGTGGAGGAGACTGATATGCAGGGAGGGAGGCTGGGGAGGAGAGTGGTATACAGGGAGGGGGGCTGTGGAGGAGAGTGGTATACAGGGAGGGGGGCTGTGTGGAGGAGAGTGGTATACAGGGAGGAGGGCTGTGGAGGAGACTGGTATACAGGGAGGGGGGCTGTGTGGAGCAGAGTGGTATACAGGGAGGGGGGATGTGTGGAGGAGACTGGTATACAGGGAGGGGGGCTGTGTGGATGAGACTGGTATACAGGGAGGGGGGCTGTGTGGAGGAGACTGGTATACAGGGAGGGTGGCAGTGGAGGAGAGTTGTATACAGGGAGGGGGGCTGTGGAGGAGAGTGATATACAGGGAGAGTGCCTGTGAAGGAGAGTGGTATACAGAGAGGGGGCTGTGTGGAGGAGACTGGTATACAGGGAGGGGGGATGTGGAGGAGAGTGGTATAAAGGGAGGGGGGCTGTGTGGAGGAGACTGGTATACAGGGAGGGGGGGGGCTGTGGAGGAGACTGGTATACAGGGAGGCGGGGCTGTGGTGGAGAGTGGTATACAGTGAGGGGGGCTGTGTGGAGAAGACTGGTATACAGGGAGGGGGCTGTGGAGGAGAGTGGTATACAGGGAGGGGGACTGTGGAAGAGACTGGTATACAGGAAGGGGGGCTGGGGAGGAGAGAGGTATACTTGGAGGGTGACTGTGGAAGAGAGTGGTATACAGGGAGAGGGGCTGTGGAGGAGAGTGGTATACAGGGAGGGGGCTGTGGAGGAGAGTGGTATACAGGGAGGGGGCTGTGGAGGATACTGGTATACAGGGAGGGGCAGCTGTGGAGGAGACTGGTATACAGGGAGGGGGCTGTGGAGGAGAGTAGTATACAGGAAGGGGGGCTGTGTGGAGGAGACAGGTATAAAGGGAGGGGGCTGTGTAGAGGAGACTGGTATACAGGGAGGGGGGCTTTGTGGTGGAGACTGGTATATAGGGAGGGAGGCTGTGGAGGAGACTGGTATGCAGGGAGGGGGGCTGTGGAGGAGACTGATATGCAGGGAGGGAGGCTGTGGAGGAGACTGGTATACAGGGAGGGGGGCTGTGGAGGAGACTGGTATACAGGGGGGGGGGCTGTGTGGAGGAGACTGGTATACAGGGAGGGGGGGCTGTGGAGGAGACTGGTATACAGGGAGGGGGGCTGTGGAGGAGAGTGGTATACAGTGAGGGGGGCTGTGTGGAGGAGACTGGTATACAGGGAGGGGGCTGTGGAGGAGAGTGGTATGCAGGGAGGGGGGCTGTGGAGGAGACTGATATGCAGGGAGGGAGGCTGTGGAGGAGAGTGGTATACAGGGAGGGGGGATGTGGAGGAGAGTGGTATACAGGGAGGGGGCAGCTGTGGAGGAGAGTGGTATACAGGGAGGGGGCTGTGGAGGAGAGTGGTATACAGGGAGGGGGGCTGTGTGGAGGAGACTGGTATACAGGGAGGAGGGCTGTGGAGGAGACTGGTATACAGGGAGGGGGGCTGTGTGGAGCAGAGTGGTATACAGGGAGGGGGGCTGTGGAGGAGACTGATATGCAGGGAGGGAGGCTGTGGAGGAGACTGGTATACAGGGAGGGGGGCTGTGGAGGAGACTGGTATACAGGGGGGGGGGCTGTGTGGAGGAGACTGGTATACAGGGAGGGGGGGCTGTGGAGGAGACTGGTATACAGGGAGGGGGGCTGTGGAGGAGAGTGGTATACAGTGAGGGGGGCTGTGTGGAGGAGACTGGTATACAGGGAGGGGGCTGTGGAGGAGAGTGGTATGCAGGGAGGGGGGCTGTGGAGGAGACTGATATGCAGGGAGGGAGGCTGTGGAGGAGAGTGGTATACAGGGAGGGGGGATGTGGAGGAGAGTGGTATACAGGGAGGGGGCAGCTGTGGAGGAGAGTGGTATACAGGGAGGGGGCTGTGGAGGAGAGTGGTATACAGGGAGGGGGGCTGTGTGGAGGAGACTGGTATACAGGGAGGAGGGCTGTGGAGGAGACTGGTATACAGGGAGGGGGGCTGTGTGGAGCAGAGTGGTATACAGGGAGGGGGGCTGTGTGGATGAGACTGGTATACAGGGAGGGGGGCTGTGTGGAGGAGACTGGTATACAGGGAGGGTGGCAGTGGAGGAGAGTTGTATACAGGGAGGGGGGCTGTGGAGGAGAGTGATATACAGGGAGAGTGCCTGTGAAGGAGAGTGGTATACAGAGAGGGGGCTGTGTGGAGGAGACTGGTATACAGGGAGGGGGGATGTGGAGGAGAGTGGTATAAAGGGAGGGGGGCTGTGTGGAGGAGACTGGTATACAGGGAGGAGGGCTGTGGAGGAGACTGGTATACAGGGAGGGGGCTGTGTGGAGCAGAGTGGTATACAAGGAGGGGGGATGTGTGGAGGAGACTGGTATACAGGGAGGGGGGCTGTGTGGATGAGACTGGTATACAGGGAGGGGGGCTGTGTAGATGAGAGTTGTATACAGGGAGAGGGGCTGTGGAGGAGAGTGGTATACAGGGAGGGGGCTGTGGAGGAGAGTGATATACAGGGAGAGTGGCCATGAAGGAGAGTGGTATACAGAGGGGGGGCTGTGTGGAGGAGACTGGTATACAGGGAGGGGGGCTGTGGAGGAGAGTGGTATAAAGGGAGGGGGGCTGTGTGGAGGAGACTGGTATACAGGGAGGGGGGCTTTGTGGAGGAGACTGGTATACAGGGAGGGGGGCTTTGTGGAGGAGACTGGTATACAGGGAGGGAGGCTGTGGAGGAGACTAGTATGCAGGGAGGGGGGCTGTGGAGGAGACTGATATGCAGGGAGGAAGGCTGTGGAGGAGAGTGGTATACAGGGAGGGGGGCTGTGGAGGAGAGTGGTATACAGGGAGGGGGCTGTGGAGGAGAGTGGTATACAGGGAGGGAGGCTGTGTGGAGGAGACTGGTATACAGGGAGGAGGGCTGTGGAGGAGACTGGTATACAGGGAGGGGGCTGTGTGGAGCAGAGTGGTATACAAGGAGGGGGGATGTGTGGAGGAGACTGGTATACAGGGAGGGGGGCTGTGTGGATGAGACTGGTATACAGGGAGGGGGGCTGTGTGGATGAGAGTTGTGTACAGGGAGAGGGGCTGTGGAGGAGAGTGGTATACAGGGAGGGGGCTGTGGAGAAGAGTGATATACAGGGAGAGTGGCCATGAAGGAGAGTGGTATACAGAGGGGGGGCTGTGTGGAGGAGACTGGTATACAGGGAGGGGGGCTGTGGAGGAGAGTGGTATAAAGGGAGGGGGGCTGTGTGGAGGAGACTGGTATACAGGGAGGGGGGCTTTGTGGAGGAGACTGGTATACAGGGAGGGGGGCTTTGTGGAGGAGACTGGTATACAGGGAGGGAGGCTCTGGAGGAGACTAGTATGCAGGGAGGGGGGCTGTGGAGGAGACTGATATGCAGGAAGGGAGGCTGTGGAGGAGACTGGTATACAGGGAGGGGGGCTGTGGAGGAGACTGGTATACAGAGACGGGGGCTGTGGATGAGACTGGTATACAGGGAGGGGGCTGTGGAAGAGAGTGGTGTACAGGGAAGGGGGCTGTGGAGCAGACCGGTATACAGGGAGGGGGGCTGTGTGGAGGAGAGTGGTATACAGGGAAGGGGGATGTGTGGTGGAGACTGGTATACAGGGAGACAGGGAGAAAAAGACACTGGTCTTTTTCCGCCAAGGCGGCGGCCTGTTTTGCCCAATTCTAGGTGGTGACGGTTTGGAGCAACATAGATACCGTGTTGTTCTGCTGGTATTTCGCTGGGTTCAGATCTCTGGTGTGCGCGACTTGCCAGTCGTCCACGCACACGCATACTGGCATACTGGTGCCCCAATTCGGAGGTTCCTGCTCTGCCTAGCACATCCAGGGGGTCAGGTACCTCTCTCCCATCCTCAGGCTGTCTGGCACCTTTGGATAAGTTAGGCCGGCCCATTCATTTTCTGGGGAAATGCCAGATTTGTAGCCACCCATCCGTCACCTTCTTTGTGCACCTTTTTGTTAAAGGGTTTCTCGGAGGGGTTCCATACAGGGTATGTCTCTTTGCCATCAGATAGTTTTGAATGCCCAAATCTCAGGTCATCTTCCATAGACATGGAAGCGGTGGATCTGTTACTACTATCCGAACTTGAGAAAAGCTTCATCATTGGGCTGTTTACTGCACCACCTTTCCGAGTTTGGAGGGTCAACCCCCTGGGGTTTATTAGAGGGATATTTTCCAATAAACTACATTTAGCTACTAAGCTAAGCAGGGCAATAACTTCTCCGCAGGATGTGGAAACCTTGCAAAAAGACCTGAACAAATTAATGGGGTGGGCGACTACATGGCAAATGAGGTTCAATGTAGAAAAATGTAAAATAATGCATTTGGGTGGCAAAAATATGAATGCAATCTATACACTGGGGGGAGAACCTCTGGGGGAATCTAGGATGGAAAAGGACCTGGGGGTCCTAGTAGATGATAGGCTCAGCAATGGCATGCAATGCCAAGCTGCTGCTAATAAAGCAAACAGAATATTGGCATGCATTAAAAGGGGGATCAATGCAAGAGATAAAACGATAATTCTCCCACTCTACAAGGCTTTGGTCCGGCCGCACCTGGAGTATGCTGTCCAGTTCTGGGCACCAGTCCTCAGGAAGGATGTACTGGAAATGGAGCGAGTACAAAGAAGGGCAACAAAGCTAATAAAGGGTCTGGAGGATCTTAGTTATGAGGAAAGGTTGCAAGCACTGAACTTATTCTCTCTGGAGAAGAGACGCTTGAGAGGGGATATGATTTTAGTTTACAAATACTGTACTGGTTACCCCACAATAGGGATAAAACTTTTTTGCAGAAGAGAGTTTAATAAGACTCGTGGCCACTCATTACAATTAGAAGAAAAGGGAGACACTCACACGCTGCAGCATCTGTTCTCTCTGCTCTCACAGTGTGAGCATAGAGAACCAAACTTTACTTTCAGTTTCTGTTGTTTACTATGTGATTGCCGTGAATGGACACAGCAATTACATGGTAAAACAACTTCTTATCACCCGGACACAGCGGTAATGAGATCCGCTGTCCCAAGGTGACATACCGACTGCAGGGCTCCCGGATTTCGGGGGGCCCACACCAATTTTTTTGGCATGGGGGTTCCCCTCAAAATCCATACCAGACCACAGCCATTTCTTTTTTTTCTTTTCTTATTTTTTTTCACAGTTTTGTATTGCCGGCAATGTTTTGTTTTTTGTTTTTTTAAGAAAGCTTGCACCTGGGAAAATGAATTGAAATGTCATTTTTTTTTCTTTATATACTGTATGTCAGTTTTACTGCACCAGGTTTTGTACACAGTACAGATGCACCACTTTACAGGCAGACTAGGGGGACTCCGCAGTCCCTATATTTAAAGGGATTTTTCAATTTTTTTGTCTCATTTTAAGCAACATTAAAATCACTGCTCCTGCAAAAACAATCTTTTTTTTAAAAAAAATTACATTGATTTATGTCTTCCAGGGCAGTACCCGGTCCCCCATACACTTTTCATGGCCAATAACTTGCATATAAATATTCAAAATGGGGACTTTTGATTTTTTAATAGGGTTCGCGGTTTGAGTCCAAACTTTTTCCATGTTCGGGAGTTCTGGTGCGAACCGAACCGGGTGGTGTTTGGCCCATCACTATTTCCTACCTAAATAGTGCATTGAGGTTGGCTTGTAAGTTGGAGACATCCTGCAAGAACAATATTCTACTACATAGCTTGGTGTCATTTGCAAACCCTAAAATGGTATTTTAATCCCAAACTCATTAACATTTACAGTATAAATAAGTTAAAAAGTTCCCAACACTGAACCTTGGGATACTATTCTAACATCTGAATCATTAATTACTTCTCTCTTAATTTAATTTTTTAACTAGTTTTAAATCCATTTACAAACTGGCTCTAATGCCCCGTACACACGGTCGGACTTTGTTCAGACATTCCGACAACAAAATCCTAGGATTTTTTCCGTCGGATGTTGGCTCAAACTTGTCTTGCATACACACGGTCACACAAAGTTGTCGGAAAATCCGATCGTTCTAAACGCGGTGACGTAAAACACGTACGTTGGGACTATAAATGGGGAAGTGGCCAATAGCTTTCATCACTTTATTTATTCTGAGCATGCGTGGCACTTTGTCCGTCGGATTTGTGTACACACGATCGGAATTTCCGACAACGGATTTTGTTGTCGGAAAATTTTATCTCCTGCTGTCCAACTTTGTGTGTCGGAAAATCCGATGGAAAATGTCCGATGGAGCCCACACACGGTCGGAATTTCCGACAACACGCTCCGGTCGGACATTTTCCATCGGAAAATCCGACCGTGTGTACGGGGCATAAGACTGAGAACTGAGCAATCGCATGACTGCTGATCGCTCAGTTCTTAGTCTTCACTGAGCAATGAGCAATGACTGTCAGCCACTGCTCAGTGCTCTGCCCCTCCAATGCTCACTGGAGCACTGGGCTGTGGAGGGGACAGAAGAAGTTGGCTCAGGCTCTCAGCATAACATTTTGTCAGTATCCCTGCAGAGCCTCAACCAGCTCTGTGATGTTAGCCAAAAGTGAACATTTAACCTCTCTTTCTGTTTTATCTACTGGAACTGGTAACATCCTTTTAAGAATTCACCAACACATCAGATGTACCATGTTCTATGTAATTATACAATTGACAGTGTATGCAATAACTGACCTTTATACCTATGTACTTGCATTGTATGCTCTTTTGCTCTTTGACTAAGTGTGTCAGCTATTTTTCAAATATTGTAATTTTATATTTTGAAAAATGTTGGTTCTCATCAGCAGCAGCTCCACATTTATGCTCCTTTTCTTTTCTCCTGTTTTAATTTTCTAATCACAGCATGTTGACATAGTTGCAATATATTATATTCATGGTGAGTACATCTCAGGCATTGTATTCACTATAAGGGTTGTGTGTCTGAGAGAATTTTCAGGCAGTGAGAGTCATGAAGATTTATTATAACATCTGGTCCATGGAACTTTAGGAGATTTAACATAGTTCAGTTTCTACAGTGCCATTCTTAAAGCAACTCCCTACTTTTCCATTTTTTCCAGAAACTGGTGAAAATATGAACTGCTCAGCCCTTAACCACTTCACCCCCGGAGGAATTGACTGCTCAATGACCAGGCCATTTTTTGCGATACCACACTGTGTTGTTTTAACTGACAATTGCGCAGTCGTGCGACGCTGTACCCAAACAAAATTGATGTCCTTTTTTACCCACAAATAGAGTTTTCTTTTGGTGGTATTTGATCATCTCTGCGGTTTTTATTTTTTGCACTATAAACAAAAAAAGAGCGACCATTTTGAAAAAAACACAATATTTTGTATTTTTTGCTGTAATAAATAGCCCCAATTTTTTTTAAAAAAAGCAATTTTTTTCCTTACTTTAGGCCGATATGTATTTTTCTACATATTTTTTGGTAATAAAAATTGCAAAAAGCGTATATTGATTGGCTTGCGCAAACGTTATAGCATCTACAAAATAGGGGATAGATTTATTTTATTTTTTACAAGTAATGGCAGCGTTCTGCGATTTTTTTTTAATCGTGACTGCAACATTATGGCTGACACATCGGTAATAAAAATTGCAAAAAGCGTATATTGATTGGCTTGCGCAAACGTTATAGCATCTACAAAATAGGGGATAGATTTATTTTAATTTTATTTTATTTTTTACTAGTAATGGCAGCGTTCTGCGATTTTTTTTTAATCGTGACTGCAACATTATGGCTGACACATCGGACACTTTTGACACATTTTTGGGTCGATTGACAATTATACAGTGATCAGTGCTATAAAAATGCACTGATTACTGTATAAATGTCACTGGCAGGGAAGGGGTTAACACTAGGGGTGATCAAGGGGTTATCTGTGTTTCCTATGTGTGTTCCAACTGTAGGAGATGGGACTGACTATAGGAGATGAGAGATCATGGTTCCCAGCTCGTAGGAACTCACGATCTCTCTCTCCTCTCCTCACAGAACTGGTATGTGTGTGTTTGCCTCTCGTGACTGCGATCTCTCATAGCCAGCAGTCACTGCGACCGCCAGTCAGGAGCATCGGCAACCCCACTGTGCAGCGGGCGCACGTGCGCACCTGCTATCCCGCTTAAAGGGACCGTTGTATAGCTACGACAGGTCGCGGGATCGTGCCGACCTGCCGCTGTATGACGGCGGCTGGTCGGCAAGTCGTTAAACAGCTCATCAGTGTATAATTCTGGAATTAATATTATTATTAATATGCTCACATCTGCTCTCAGAAACCTAAATGTTCCCCAGTGTGCACCACAATCTTTCCCCTTGCACAAAATAGGGAAAGAGGAAAAAATGCTTCCAGGACTTTAAAATCCGTTGTCAAATCAAATATAGAAATGAGAGAGTATATAAATGTAGCGCACTACCCCCCTTAGGAGCTGCTAAGTTTTAGTTCTTTACCTTTGCCAATCGCTCCGCTTCCGATCTCCCATGCACCCACATAACACCAAAATAGTCAAAATTATACTTTAAGTTTCTTTATTTGGAATTAAATCCATGGGATCTCCAAAGGAAGTATATGAGATGTCCCATGAGGCCCTGTATTGTTGCCGGGCAGTTGTTTTAATACTTTCCTGGTTCCTTTACTTTTGTGTAATGCAGCACTCCCTGAATCCCACAGGTGAACATCACTCTGAATAATGTCTCCTGTAATGATTTCCCATTGCAGCTTATTGCTTCTTCTTTAAGATATCTGTCTGAGGATTTACTACTCTGAATAGCTCCTCCGCCTTACTCAATATGCTTCCTTTGGGGTATTGGTTCTTTAAGGTCAACACCTACACCACTTTCCTTATGACCCGCATACCAACATCCTTTATGTATTTGAACGTATTAGAAATTGTGGTCCTTGAATTTGCAAGATAAGTTACTCTCTTGGCTCCTCTGGGTTTGCACTCCCTTTGCTCTCTCTCCCAATCAACAGTCCATGTTCTACTCACAGAAAGTCGATCACCCAGGTTTTCGTCTGCCGCTTTGCTCCTACTTCCTCCTTTTCTTAACCGGCACCTCCCCGCATGGGAGTGTCCGGTGGTTCCTTGTTGACTACATGTTGACTCCTTATCGAGGGCCTAGGCTCTCGGCCCCCCTGGATCCTCTGCCGGAACCAGGACTCCAGGATCTCTGAACTCCCGGACCACTGGGCCTAACTTGTGGACTCTGAATCCCGAACTGAATCTGTGAACCCCCCCGGAGCATGTGACCCCCCTTTTATGTGAGACCTCCCCCTGACCAAAAAAATTAACCATTGGTCAATTCTCTCACATGGCTTTCCTGCCACTCAGGTCTCAGCCCATTCTCTCTCTTCAGCAAAATCCACCGTCAAGCAGAGAAGGTTTTCCTGAGCCCAAATGTAGGCGCCACATCCCCTTCTATTGTGACACTTCCAACCCCGAATTACCATCCAGGCCTAGCAAAGAACACAGGCCTGGACAAATTTACCTGTCTCTATATCCTACTCTATCAAAAAAATACCATAAAGCACTTACCTAAAGGTAGAGGGCTCACATAAAAAACAAAATATTTTATTGTAATGTATTCAAATAGTGATAGTAATCATCACAGAACAAAGTTAAGAACAAACCAGTAGCCATACATGTAATATACAGAAAAGATAATCTGAAGCATACAGTTGGTCTCGTGGTAGGAGGCCAAACCACAGACAATTACACAGAAGACCCCAACATGTTTCGGAATATGATAAATTCCTTCTTCAGGGTATGATCAGAGCAGACTGTATTTTTCTGATGGTATATTAATAACATGTCAATATAGATTATCATATACAAATATATCCAAAATAGTATCAAAACAGGTGAGAGGTCCAACACGCAGCTGGTATTTAAACACGTAATGCATACTCACAAAGTATGGCTACATCACATCATATGCACAAAATGGTCTTTTAATCCTTCCAGTGTGCCCCATCACATTTGAAGCCTCATGGCAAAGGGTATATCCTACGTGCAGATCAAGTAAGGTCCCCGACACAGGGAAAGTGAGGGACAGGATGTTAGGAGGGAAGATGCTGCCGTCAAAAAGAGCACTAATGAGGATCGCAAGTATGGAGATAGCCCTAACGGTCCATGGTCCCAAAATGGTCACTGCGAACCAACCAATCTCCCACAGAGGGAACTCGTCTGTAGGTGATTGGAGGAGACAGGGGGGGAAGGACCTATATTCGGGTCCGAGGTTAACAGATGCCAGTACTTGTTTAAGATTAGTCTGACCTTTTAGTGTTCAGTTGAGTTCGTGGTGATAATGCTGTCATTGGTAGATGTTTTTCTTTTAGCAAATAGTAGATCATGTCTGGTCATATTGGCTATGCGTTTGAAAGCTTTCTTCAAGCATTTGTGACTATACCATCTCTCCAACAGTTGTTGGAGGAGGTTAGCCTCCTGAATGTAGGCTTCCTCACGCGAGCATTTCCGCTTGGCTCGACGGTATTGTCTGTAGGTAATAGACATGACTAGAGGTTGGGGATGAAAACTGGTTGCGTGGGTAAAGATGTAACCTGCAGTCAGTTTCCTAAATAGTTTACAGGATAGCACGTTGTCCTCGTTTATCAAAATCTTAACATCTAAGAACGTAACATCTGTGGTACTGTATGACATGGTTAATTTTAGATTGAACGTATTGCAGTTTAAGTTGGCAAGACATTCCCCAAGTAGATCTTCGGGGCCATCCCATAGGACCAAGATATCATCTATGTATCGGTACCACATCATGATGTGGGCCCCATACATAGAGAAAGTGTCATCTTCTAAAATTGACCTGTCACGTACCTGGTAGGTTGTGAGCCTGAAGTGCAGGAAAAGACCTCCCTTACAGCTCCCACTCCCGTTCCCCTGGAATGGAGACAGAGGGCCAGGAGTGAAGAGTGGTATGGGTGCCTGGCAGGATCAACAGTTGCTGAAAGTCCAGTAGTGGTGGCACCCTCTGGAGTCAGTAGCCTGAGGAGTAGACTGAGGACAGAGACTGGAATGCAGGACTGGAACCAGGAACAACAGCAGATAATAGCAGACTGGAAGCTGGACTGGAACAACAGCAAAAGATAGCCTGGAACACTGGACTGGAACACAGCAGAAGGTAGCCTGGAACGCTGGGCTGGAACACAGCAGAAGGTAGCCTGGAACGCTGGACTGGAACACAGCAGAAGGTAGCCTGGAACGCTGGGCTGGAACACAGCAGAAGGTAGCCTGGAACGCTGGGCTGGAACACAGCAGAAGGTAGCCTGGAACGCTGGACTGGAGCCAGGAACAACAGCAGGTAATAGCAGACTGGAAGCTGGACTGGAACCAGGAACAACAGCAGGTAATAGCAGACTGGAAGCTGATGAAACACAGCGGAGGGTCAACAAGCCGGTGGTCAGTAACGTTCGGACAGCAGAGGTACCAGGGGTAATGCAGAGAGATGGTCAGGCAAGCCAAGAGAGTCTGGTGCAGGCAGATAGCAGGATCGTCAAACAGGAAGCCGGGTCAGGTAACAGGAAACACAGATCAGATCAGGTAACACTCACAGAACGCTGTAGAGCAGACAGCAGGGATGGAGTGTGACAGGCAGGTTTAAATAGCCCGCCGGACACCAGCGGGAGTGCGCGTGCCCGTGCGTGACCGCACCCGTGAACGCGCGCGCATGCGCAATGGGACCCGTGGCCGGGTTCCCGTGCGCCTGGGACGCCGGTTACTGGCAGGATCTTCGTGACATTGCCCCCCCCCAAGGGGCAGCCTCCGGATGCCCCTTTGAAAAAATTTCTCTGGATGAGCTGTTTTAAAGGCTTGTAACAGGTCTTCAGCATGAATATTATCCTCTGGTTCCCAAGAATTCTCCTCTGGGCCAAACCCCTTCCACTTTATTAAGAATTGGTTTTGGTTACCTCTTTTCCTGTGGTCCATGATAGCCTCCACCTCGAATTCCTCTTCCCCATCTACCAGGATTGGATCAGGAGGATCCGTACTTCGACCTGGAAATGGGTTAGCAATAGATGGTTTAAGCAAGGACACGTGAAAAACTGGATGTACCTTTAGTGAATCCGGGAGTTCAAGTTCATATGCAACTTCATTAATTCTCCGTTTAACAGGGAATGGTCCAAGAAATTTGGGACCCAATTTCTTGGAAGGGCAGGCCAACCTGAGGTTTATGGTGGACAACCATACCTGATCCCCAGGTGCAAGTAAGAGCTCACCTCGCCTCTTTTTATCAAAGGTTGCTTTGTTGTACTCCTGGGTTCTGGTCATGGTGTCCTGTAAAACTTGGTTGTTAGAGGTAAAAAAAATCCAATTTCTCCTGGACTGCGGGTACTGTGCATTCTGGAAGAGAGTTTGGTAAAAATGAGGGGTGGAAACCATAATTCGCAAAAAACGGAGTTTGCTTAATAGCAGAATGAATGGAATTGTTATAAGCGAATTCGGCCAATGGTAAAACAGCAATCCAATTATCTTGGGCAAAGGAAGAAAAACAGCGCAAATATTGTTCAAGGGTCTGGTTTGTTCTTTCTGTTTGCCCATTAGTCTGGGGGTGATAAGCCGAGGAAAATGAGAGTTCTATGTCCAAGGTTTTACACAAAGCCCTCCAGAATCGAGAGGTAAATTGTACCCCCCGATCTGAAACGATGTTAACTGGTACCCCATGGAGCCTGACGACCTCTTTAATGAATGCTTGTGCTGTTTCTGTAGCTGAAGGGGTACCCTTCATTGGGACAAAGTGCGCCATCTTCGACAACCGGTCCACTATGACAAAGATTGAAGTGAAGCCCCTGGCCGGGGGTAGTTCTACAATAAAATCAATTGAGAGCATTTTCCAGGGTCTATCTGGGACAGGCAAGGGTTTTAGTAGACCCCATGCCTTTGTTTTGTGCCCTTTGTTCCTAAGGCAGGTGGTACAGGACTCTACAAACTCCTTACAATCTTTGCGCAGCTGAGGCCACCAGAAGGTGCGCTGAACCAAATCAGTGGTCTTAGCCACACCAAAATGCCCAGCCAGCGCATGATCGTGACAGAGCTCTAGTACTGGAACTCGTAGTGTTTCAGGTATAAAGATCCTATCCTCATGCCACAATAACCCATCCTTAACCTGGAGTTCTGTCTTAATGGAAGATTCTATTTCTGCGGAGGCCTGTTTAATCTGGGAAAGCAGGTTTCCCTGAAGTAGAAGAAAGTTCCCTGGAGACAAAATGGTGTCTGGAGGGGAAATCTCTTGAGGTTTGTGGAACATCCTAGACAGGGCGTCAGGTTTGGTATTCTTGGAGCCAGGACGGTAAGTGACATGGAAGGAGAACCTGGAGAAAAAGAGAGCCCACCTGGCCTGACGTGGTTTCAACCTCTTTGCAGACCTCAAATACTCCAGGTTCTTATGATCTGTAAAGATTAGAACTGGATGAGCGGCACCCTCCAACAGATAGCACCACTCCTCCAATGCTGACTTGATTGCCAACAACTCTCTGTCACCTACATCATAATTTCTCTCTGCCGTGGATAATTTACGAGAAAAGAAAGCCACAGGATGCAGCAGGGCTTTGGTTCCTTGTCTTTGGGATAATACTGCTCCTACAGCAATTTCAGATGCATCCACTTCTAGAATAAATGGCAGAGAGGAATCTGGATGCTTCAGTACAGAGGCGGAGGTAAAAAGGCCCTTGAGAGTCTCAAAAGCCTTTTGAGCCTCGGCCGACCAATGGAAGCGTGTACCCTGTTTGGTAAGCTGTGTGATGGGTGCAATGATAGCTGAGAACCCCTTAATAAATTTGCGGTAAAAATTAGCGAATCCAACGAATCGCTGGATTCCTTTCTTATCAGTCGGGACTGGCCAATCTAGAACAGCCGTGACCTTCTGGGGGTCCATTTTAATGCCCTTACTGGAGATGACCAACCCTAAAAATGGAATACTTTCCTGTTCGAATTCACATTTTTCAGCCTTTGCATATAGACCGTGTTGTCGAAGTCGGCCCAATACACTTCTGACGTGCCTGCGATGGGATTCAAGGGAACAAGAGAAAATCAATATGTCGTCTAAATAGACGATGACAAACAGGTCTAGAAAGTCACGTAACACATCATTAATAAAGTATTGAAATGTGGCAGGGGCATTACACAGGCCGAAAGGCATCACGAGGTACTCAAAATGCCCATAACGGGTACGAAAAGCGGTCTTCCATTCGTCTCCATCCCTGATACGAACTAAATTGTAGGCCCCTCGGAGATCAAGTTTGGTGAATATGGTAGCCGTCCCCAGTCTCTGAAACAACTCTGGTACTAAGGGGAGAGGATACCGATTCTTCACAGTAATCTTGTTTAGTTTGCGGTAATCCACACACGGCCTGAGGGTTTTATCTTTTTTCTGCACGAAGAAGATGCCTGCACCTGCGGGGGACGTGGATGGACGAATGAAGCCTCTTTTGAGGTTTTCATCAATGTATTCCTTCAATGCCCCTTGCTCCACCTCAGTCAGGGGAAATATTCTTCCAAAAGGAATTTCAGCACCAGGAAGTAACTCAATGGGACAGTCATAGGCCCGGTGAGGGGGTAACACCTCTGCCCTCTGTTTACTAAATACGTCCAGGAAATCATGATAGGCGGAAGGAATGGATTGAAGCAGGCTAGGATCTGTATCTAGGCATAACAGAGTAGAGTTCTCCTGGATGTTCTGGGTTCTGCAAAACTGTTGGCAGTAAGGAGAGGGAAAGGTCACCTCACCCGTGATCCAATTTATGTCCGGATTATGGGCCTGTAACCATGGCATGCCAAGTATTATGGGGAACAGGGGTGAAGCGATAATGTCCAGGCGCAGCTGTTCCTGATGCCCGTTGGAAACGAAAACGGGTATTGGCATAGTCTCTTGGGTGACAGGTCCAGACTTGATAGCGGTCCCATCAGCTAGATGGATAGAAAGTCTATGGGCTTTAGGTGACAAGGGTATTTGGTGTTGGATGGCAAAATGAGAGTCCATGAAACAGCTGCAAGCTCCTGAATCAATAATGGCGGTGATTTGTAGATCCTTCCCTGGAAGCTGTAGCAGAAGAGGAAGAGCAAGGTGAGTGGTATTTTTAACCAGAGGTGTCACATAGTCAGTAGATAGGGATAAACACTTATGGAGTTTGAGAGGACAGTTCCTGACGTAGTGCCTGGGCTCCCCACAATACAGGCACAAGTTATTTGCACGACGACGTTGTCGTTCCTCTGGGGTGAGTGAAGGTTGCAAGGCACCCAGTTGCATTGACTCAGGTAAGTTAAGCCTGGAGGTAGGTGGTGTTGATGATGGGTGATGTGGAACCTTAGGGGTAACCCAAGTTGGACGAGAAGACCCCATAGCTCTCTCCGACCTGCGCTCTCGTAGGCGTCGATCGATCTGGATAGCTAGATCGATTAAAGCATTTAAAGTTTGTGGTGTACCCACCCTGGCCAGTTCATCCTTCAGAGGATCAGAAAGTCCCAACCGAAATTGATAACGGAGAGCCGCATCGTTCCAGTTAGTATCCGCACTCCACTTCCTGAATTCAGTCACATAATCCTCTGCTGCTCTGCGACCTTGTTGAAGGGTGTGTAGAGCCGCTTCTGCAGTTACAGATAGCTGGGGGTCATCATATAACTGGCCTAGTGCGTCAAAGAAAGTGGAGAGGTTGGTCAGAGATATGTCCTTTTGCTCTAGGAGGCGATGGGCCCAGGTTTGGGGGTCACCAGAGAGCAGAGAAATCACGTAGCCCACCTTTGTAGCCTCCAGGGAAAAGGTACGTGGCTGAAAAGCAAAAAATAGTTCGCAGGAATTGCGGAAGGCTCTGAACTTATGGCGGTCTCCAAAGAAACGCTCAGGTGTGGGAACCTTAGGTTCCGGAGGGAGCATCACCACCGTTGAGGAAGGCCCAACTGAAGGAGCAGGAGCAGAGGAAGCTCCCTGGGCCCCAATGGGGTTAGACAGGGTTAACACTCGTTCCTCCAGTCTGGTGTATCCTTGCTGCAGATTTTTGACTGCTTCAGTCAATCCTGCCAAGTGTGCACAGAGTTCCTCCATGGGAGACGTTCCCTGCTCAGGCTCAGACATGGCTGTCTGCTACTGTCACGTACCTGGTAGGTTGTGAGCCTGAAGTGCAGGAAAAGACCTCCCTTACAGCTCCCACTCCCGTTCCCCTGGAATGGAGACAGAGGGCCAGGAGTGAAGAGTGGTATGGGTGCCTGGCAGGATCAACAGTTGCTGAAAGTCCAGTAGTGGTGGCACCCTCTGGAGTCAGTAGCCTGAGGAGTAGACTGAGGACAGAGACTGGAATGCAGGACTGGAACCAGGAACAACAGCAGATAATAGCAGACTGGAAGCTGGACTGGAACAACAGTAGAAGATAGCCTGAACACTGGACTGGAACACAGCAGAAGGTAGCCTGGAACGCTGGGCTGGAACACAGCAGAAGGTAGCCTGGAACGCTGGACTGGAACACAGCAGAAGGTAGCCTGGAACGCTGGGCTGGAACACAGCAGAAGGTAGCCTGGAACGCTGGGCTGGAACACAGCAGAAGGTAGCCTGGAACGCTGGACTGGAGCCAGGAACAACAGCAGGTAATAGCAGACTGGAAGCTGGACTGGAACCAGGAACAACAGCAGGTAATAGCAGACTGGAAGCTGATGAAACACAGCGGAGGGTCAACAAGCCGGTGGTCAGTAACGTTCGGACAGCAGAGGTACCAGGGGTAATGCAGAGGGATGGTCAGGCAAGCCAAGAGAGTCTGGTGCAGGCAGATAGCAGGATCGTCAAACAGGAAGCCGGGTCAGGTAACAGGAAACACAGATCAGATCAGGTAACACTCACAGAACGCTGTAGAGCAGACAGCAGGGATGGAGTGTGACAGGCAGGTTTAAATAGCCCGCCGGACACCAGCGGGAGTGCGCGTGCGCGTGCCCGTGCGTGACCGCACCCGTGAACGCGCGCGCATGCGCAATGGGACCCGTGGCCGGGTTCCCGTGCGCCTGGGACGCCGGTTACTGGCAGGATCTTCGTGACATGACCGCTCCCACTCCCCCAGGTACTGGTTGGTATTTGCTGGGGCACATCATGTCCCCATAGCCACCCCCTGCACCTGGAGGAAGTGAGAGCCATCAAACGTAAATATATTATGTTCAGTATGTTTTAAATTGACAACAGTATAAATTCATTAAATGATCATTTGTGATGACTGGTCTGGGATAAGACTTGTTGGGCTAGAGAGCCCCTTATCATGCGGTATTGAGCTGTAAAGGGCCTCCACGTCTATGGTGGCCAATTTGGTCCCATCAAGTACCTGTAAAAGATGGATGGTGTCCCGAATACAGGACGGTAAACCAATAACAAAAGGTCTCAAATGTTCATCCACTACCCTGGATAGGTTCTCAGTAATTGCTCCCTTTCAGAAAATGATGGGTCTGCCAGGGGGATTGTTTGTACTTTTGTGTATTTTGGGTAGAGAGTAGAAAGTAGCTATTCTAAGAAAACTAGCCCTGACAAAATCCCACATTTGTTTGCAAATAATATTGTTGTAATAAGCACTGTTGACCAATACATAGAACTCCTGGATGAAGGTGTCAACCACCATCCTATTTGTTGTCGATACCATTCAACATTATTCAAAATTTGCACGTGTGTACTTATTTTTCATTGTCCACAAGGACCTCCTTTATCTGAAGGTTTGATAGTGATCGAATGGTTGATGGACAGTGTCTGTAGTGGCTTTGTCTTTCATTAGGGGTCAAATTACTGGTATTGTTCGAATCAGTCTGTTGTGCTTTGATTTCCTGGCAAATTAGTTTAAGGAACGTGGTGATACCATGGTTGGAATTTGGAGATGGATACATGTCAGATTTTTTCTTGAGAGAGTGGTAACTGTAGGGGGATCATCTGCATGTTGCAGTAGGGACTCAATATCGATAGTGTCAGTTAAGTCCCTCGAATCATTGTCCTCTAAAAGAGTGACTCAATCCTCCAGGGCTTGGCGTTCACTAAAACTACGTGGTTCATCAGGACCTGGTGTATTTTTATTTTACATGCTTCTTAATAGAAGTTTTCATGTACAAAGGTGCAGGTCCTTGATAATCCCAAATTTGACCAATTTGAAATCGGGACAAAACCTTTGAAAATACATTTGTTTCTTCTAAGGTGAGAGAATGAGACGACAGGTTGATTACATTAAATTCTGTTATGTGTTGGTTTAGTTTGGGTGAGTTGGTGTTATGGAGGGGGAATCCATGCTGTGAATCACAGCCTATATGTCATTGTGTGCTTCCTGTAACAGTCAGGAAGTGGTTAGAGATAGAGATGAGGGTCAGCAGAGCAGATTATAAAGTTATCATACTACATGATTAAAGTGTGTTCCCGCTATTGCACCCCAATTGGGAGAACACCTTCTTTATATTTGTTAAATATCTCTATTAACATAGCATAAATCCCTACAAAAAATGTAAAATTGCAGCTTATCTTTATTGGATGCTCTATTCTGGAACCTCCAGCAAAGAAAATCCTAGGTAGTTCTCTATCATTATTAAAGGGCTGGGCAAGTGGTATTTGCCATAATAACCCTTTCTGTACTGTGCCGCAGCCTCACCAAATAGTTGCCTGAGTGTCCTCTCCTCACCTGCTCGCCTGTACACTGCTGCTATCATCCTTAATTACATTGAAGGTGCGGCAGGTCTGTCCCTTTCATCATTGCAGCACACCCCCCTTCCTCCTCCCTCCCCACATTGCCCTACTTTATTCCCACAAGACATGAAGCACGGCAGGTCCGGACAAAGGGCGGGACTTTTCAAATTATGAAGTGGGTGATTGGTTGCTAGGCAGCGGGGCAGTCCCAACAATCAATCACCCACATTTAACATGAAAAGTCACTTCTTTTGTCTGGATCTGACGTGCTTTCCGTCTTGTGTGAATAAGGTAGTGCAGTGTGGGGAGGGGGGAGTGCTGCGATGTTATAAGAGAGAGGAATGTGATGGGGAGTGATTTGGGAGTCTGTGATGATGGGGGTCTGTGATGGGGGTCTGTGGTGATGGGTCTGTGATTGGGGGGACCTGTGATGAGGGGGTCTGTGATGGAGGGGGTCTGATGGAGGGGGGTCTCTGATAGAGAGGGTCTGTGATGGAGCGGGTATGTGTCTGTGATGGAGGGGGGACTTTGGTGAGGGGTCTGTGATTGGGGAGGCTGTGATGGAGAGGGAATCTATGATAGGGGGGATCTGTGATGGAGGGGGTCTGTGGTGAGGGGTCTGTGATGGAGACAGATCTGTGATGAGGCAGTCTGTGATAGGGTGGGGGGATCTGTGATGGAGGGCATCTGTGATGGGGGACTGTGATGGAGGGGGGTCTGTGATGGGGAATCTGATATGGGGGAATCTGTGATGGTAGGGTCTGTGATGGCGGGGCTGCAATAGTGAGGGCTGTAATGGGACAGTCTGTAATGGGGGTGGGGGGTCTCTGATGGGCTGGTCTTTGATGGGGGTCTGTGATGTAAAAGAGGGGTGTGCTGTGAAGTGAGGACTGAGGGCACTGATGTAAAAGGGGGCCTTTGATGTGAAGGGGGGACTGAGGACACCGATGTAAGGATTTGTTCACACTTGTGCAGAGATCTATGTTTTTCTGCACTAGAAAAACACAGGTCTTTGCAAGAGAAATAGAAAACAATTGTGACATGCATAGGAGGTTGTGATGTGAAGGATCTGAGTCATAGCACCAATATGACACTCAGACCTCCGCTGGAAGAAAATTTTACTGACCAGACTCCCGTGAATTCAGTACACCTGGTGTAGAGTATGGACTTCTTGTATTGTAAAATAATGAGGGCATGTATGGGAAAGGCTCACTCTAATGCCCCATACACACAGTCAGATTTTCCGACTGAAAATGTTCGATAGGAGCTTGTTGTCGGAAATTTCGACTGTATGTAGGCTCCATCGGACATTTACCATTGTAATTTCCATCACACAAAATTTGAGATCTGGATCTCAAATTTTTCGACAACAGAATCTGTTGTCATAAATTCCGATCGTGTGCACACAATTCCGATGCACAGTTCTACGCATGCTCGGAATCAAGCAGAAGAGCCGCACTGGCTATTGAACTTCCTTTTTTTCGGCTCGTCATAAGCGTTGTCCTTCACCGTGTTTTTGACGTTCAGAATTTCTGACAAGATTTGTGTGACTGTGTGTATGCAAGAAAAGTTTAAGCCAACATCCGTCTGAAAAAAAACATGGATTTTGTTGTCGGAATGTCCGATCGTGTGTACAGGCATAACATTGTTACCATTGTAAACATTGCTAACATTGTCTAACATTGTAAAAAATCTTGCAGTCAGCCATAACATCTCCTCCTGAGAAACATCTAAAAGGTAAGAAATATTTAAATAAAATGTCTAGGCATGATGTGTAAATGGAAACGCATAACAAACAGGTAGTGGGTATTTCTCAGACTACAAAAGTAGAAATACGCTTTAAGCAATGGAAAGGCTCACTTTAATGATTTCAGTAGAAAATATAGTAACATGGCTTTGGAGTTTTGATGGTGGGTGCCCAAATGACAATCCAGAGTCAACTATATGTATTTTAGCTCAATCTCATTTGATTTGATTATAGAGGTGTGTACAAAGAGTATACAAAAGCTGGTAAATAGGCACAATATGCGATTTGTGTACACTGGTACATATAGTGTGACAAAGAGCCATAACAATGCATAACAACAAAAATGAATTAATGAATTCAACTATGTAATAGATATTCAAATACATATCCAAAATGTTTCCATATTTAGCTTTGTAATAGACACCCCATTTAAACTGTGTCCAATGCCTACCCATTTTTCAGGTTAAGGTGTGTATTTTGTGGGGGTAGTTTAGAGGAATTGTTCAAGAACCAAGTTAGTTCTATGTATTTTAATCTTGCAAGATGGATTGCTAGAACATTTTTAGATAAATGTCAGGGAATCTCATCTCTGATGCGTAAATATAACCGCATATATTTATTCATTAAAGTATATCTAAAGCCAAAATGTATTAGAGTGGGGAACGGTCAAAACCCTGTTTAGGGAATTTACACCACACACCTGTCTGATTCAGCGTTCAAGGCAGAAAAGAAAGGGACTCATTTATACCTTACTGTTGAGTTGCATTGAGTTATCCGCACATATTGCATTTAATTTTGAATGGGCTGCCAATGCTTCCAAAAGAGACTTGACACATTTTTATAAACACAGCGCAAGGCCAAGGTACATGGTGTAGATTTTCGTGAACTGCAGTGTGGGTGCTTTGCTTGCTACTGTCTATGTGTTGGAGTGCCAGCCCAATCAAATTCGTATGCTTTCTACACCATAGCTAAATGTATTCAGGGCTGCCTGCTTCCAACAGCATGTGATCTGTATTGCAATGCAGCAAAATAATTATTTTCCACCATAATTTGCAAATAAATTCTTTCAAAAATCAGACAATGTGATTGTCTGGATTTGTTTCCACATTTTGTCTCTTATAGTTGAGGTATACCTATGATGACAATTACAGGCCTCTCTCATCTTTTTAAGTGGGAGAACTTGCACAATTTATGGCTGACTAAATACTTTTTTGCCCCACTGTACCATTTACATTAACGAAAAGCTGTGATTAGAGCAATAGAAAGGTTTCCTCTTCTCCATTTGAAAATTCTAGTTGTCTGTCATGCAGATCCAGTGGCTTCTATACTTAATTAGTTGAGAACTCCAAGCTAATAGGCAGATCCAAATTTCTGACTTCACTATGGGATCTCTTGCTACATATTTGGCATGGGTTATTGGCTCAGAAATAGCCAGGAAAATTATTTTTTCACAAGGAGGTCAGCAAACACAGTCTACTTATTTCTCTCAGTATAAGTCTTTTTTAAGAAGCTAACTTATAACGAATGTGGCGCTTTTCTGCATTGCATATTATTTATTGTAATATACTTGCAATTTGTAATTTAACAATAAAAACATTTTTATTTGGTAATACTTTTTCATTCCTGAATTAAATCTCTTAGAAACTGTGTGAGCGCCTAGAGCTTTCAAACACTTTCCATGCCGCAGGTCCTTTACTTGCTACAAAGAATTAGTTGTATGGCCTGGAGACAGGTACTCCTCTCGATGATCATAATGGCTCGCTAATTCTAATAACATACTTTCAGCCTTAAGCGTTTCAGTAGTATGACACCCCAGAGGTTAACAAGGCCACTTAGCAGAAATCTTTAGTCATTTAAAATAATGTAACCTATTTTTTTTACATGCCAACTGTCTATTCCTGGGAGAAGGACATTTGCAGCTGCAAAAAAAAAAAAAAACAACTGTATGTTACGATTCTGCAAAATATCTTGTGCTGCTTTTTTACTGTGCTGTATGTTTACTATAATGCACCACAGCTGCTACATGTTACATGTTTTGTCCTGTACACACACCAAAGTTTAAAGCTGAAACAAACAGCACAATAGACAGATTAAATGTATTTAAGGGAGCTGTTTTACCTGCCAAAGTTTTTTTTATGTCTCTCTATCGACTCCTGAGATTTACACAACCCCCTTGCACATCACTGGAGGATGAAACCACTGAGAGGTAAACAATAAAATTCTTCCCCAGCCCTTCTCAGTGGACAGTGAAAGAGCAACAGCATAATGATTACATCATCTGTCTACTCACTTTGTTCTCTCCACTTTGTCAACATTCCTTGCTGTTTAATCACTGTGCTCCCCTACCCTGCAACACAAAGCAACTGTGAATAAAACATTGTGAAGAAGGGATCTTGGTAACGGAAAGCAGTATTGTGCAGTTCACCTTCCCTTGTCTTATCACATATTCTGACATTCCCACTGCTCTGAATACCCAGACAGATTGCAACAAAGAAAGAAGCACTGCTAAATAGTAGGAGATTGAAAATGAAATAATGTATAAGACTGTAAATCAAACAACATTAAGGCCCCTTTCACACTTGTGAGACTTTTCCTGCGACATTGGACATCAGAGTCGCATGAATAGTCGTACCCCATGATTCCCAATGATAACATTCATATCTGCGCGACTTCAAGTCTCACCGACTTCAAAGTAGTCCCTGTACTACTTTGGTCCAACTTTGATGCGAGTTGAGGTCCATAGACCTCAAGTTTACACAGGAATTCCCTGAAATCGCAGCCGCAAAATCGTGCGACTTTCAAGTTGTGGCAGTGTAAAAGGGGCCTTAAACATTGCTTTACCCTGGTAGAAACAATGAACAAGGTAATGGGATTAGTGCGGTGCCAAAAATGCAACAGTACAAATACTAAAATTAATTCAATTTATTACAAAAAATCATTTAAAAAGAAGGGAACATTTCATACAGAGTATAAATTACAGAATACAAAATGGAGCATAGGCAGATGTTTACAACCAGTGAATGGAAATCGAACAAATAATCCCTACTAGTTTCGCCAATACATTGGCTTCCTCAGGGAATATAACAGGTTGTAATTCTATAAAAAGAAAATTGCATATTAATATAACAAAATGTACTAGTTATAATGAAAAACAGCGTTGTGCAAGCTACTTAACATGGATGCAGGGAGACTGGACAAATACAATATCCCCCAGCCAATGGATCCCAACAAGGATAAAAATGACATCTACCTATACCTTGTTGGGATGAGGTGCCGCATTTAATCTGCGACACACATACCACCACACCCTCCTTTTTTTTATTGCTTTACCCTATTCCCACTGTCTTCCATCATATTTAAAAAATAATAATTTTGGATGGAGGTCTTCTTTATAGTTTGATTGCGACACTAAACGATATTCAAAGTCTCCTGAAAATTATCTATACACATCAAAGCCCTGTGAATCCATTTTTCATTAAATATTTTTTTACTGTCTTTTTCTGCCTCCTTGTAATGTCCTCCATGAGCTCCTTTAATTGTCTCCCTCACTTTCATTTGTTTGGAACAAGCAGTGCATGTTAGTTGCTGTCAGGTGCACTTCTTTTTGCACACTACACATCCTATAATCCATTGTCCATCTCGGCATACAGTGGGAACATGGAGAAGGAATGTAGCCACCCTCTAACAGGAAGTCAGATTCCAGCAGGAAAAATAAGGATTTTGGAGATTAGGAGAAGCCTAAGAGCAATAGAAGGTACTCTTTTTTTTTTTTAGATAAGAATACATACTTGAATAGAATATTTTTTTACACCAGTTTGGTGGTACTTTCAGCTCAATTAACACATTGCATTGTATATAGTTGCATAGTTTTAGGTTCCATTCACACCTGAGCGTATCGATTACCAGTGTGTTTCAGCCATTAAAATTTTTGGCAGCTTTTTACAAGCTTTTTAAAAGCATTTTAGAAGCGTATTACAAGCATTTTACAGCTTCAGGCATTTTTGTTTAGCCAAAGGAAAGCACTAGGGGGAGGAGAGGTGGAGGAGAGGGAGAGGAAATTAGGGGTGGAGAGCTGCTATTTCAACAGAAAACGCTCATAAAACACTAGTAAAATTCTCAAGTCAGGCATTTCTATTGAAGTCTATTGGGCCAAAAATTCCAAAAATTCAAGAAAGAAAGAAAGAAAGAAAGAAAGAAAGAAAGAAAGAAAGAAAGAAAGAAAGAAAGAAAGAAAGAAAGAAAGAAAGAAAGAAAGAAAGAAAGAAAGAAAGAAAGAAAGAAAGAAAGAAAGATGGATGAAGGGACAGCAGGCACAGATCCTAAACCACAATAGAAAAATGTGTATTCCAGAAAGTTTAACAATCGTCAGATAAACATACTCCAAACACCTGGTGTTGGCGCTTCAGTCATCATGGCACCATGGTTGTTATGGTGTCAGGATGATTAAAGCGCATTATTTCTATCATTACATTGTAATATAAAATTAAATAATTCAACTCACCATAATGCAGAATCAGTGGGAGCCCTGAGTGTGTCACTTGCCACTTTGCCTGTCACCAAATGCCATCAGGTGTCCCCAGCATAGTCCCTCTTTACATCAGGTGCCCCCAGCAGAGTCCCTCTTTACATCAGGTGCCCCCAGCAGAGTCCTTCCTTACATCAGGTGCCCCCAGCAGAGTCCCTCTTTACATCAGGTCCCCCCTATTATAGTCCCGCCTTACATCAGGTGCCCCCAACAGAGTCACTCCTTACATCAGGTTTCCCCAGTAGAGTCCCTCCTTACACCAGGTTCCCCCCAGTATAGTCCCTCCTTACACCAGGCATTCCCAGCAGAGTCCCTCCTTACATCAGGTTTCCCCAGTAGAGTCATTGCTTACACCAGGTTCCCCCCAGTATAGTCCCTCCTTACACCAGGCATTCCCAGCAGAGTCCCTCCTTATATTAGCTGTCCCCAGTAGAGTCCCTCCTTACACCAAGCGTCCCCAGTTACCAGCGGCATCACTAGGGTTGGTGTCACCCGGTGCGGAAAAACATAGTGTCACCCCACCCACTATAGTCCTGCCTAGTACAAATCCCCCTCCCTCAGTACAGATCCCCCTCCTTCAGTACAGACCAGCAAATAAAAATTTGTTCCTGCTTTTAAGAGTTAAAATAATGTCATGATAAATGCAAGTGATATAATATACTCAAAAAGGCCTAATTGCACCGCTCAGCGCTCAGGAAAAATGAAGTTCCCAAAAAAAAAAAAAAAATTATATATATATATATATATATATATATATAATATATATATATATATATATATATATATATAATGTATATGATGTATATGACACAAGTCTATGTACATAAAAGCAGCCGCTAAATAAAACAGAAATATACACGTAAGTAAAAAAAAGTCCTTAGTCTATATAGACAAAGTTCCAATACTCAAAGCAGCGTTTCAATCAAATAAATTAAGTATGAGCAGCATTCACATGTAAAAACATATGAGAAATCGGTAGTATGTTGATAGGTGATGAGACAGTTCAATTGATAGGTGAAAGATTCTACTTAATGAGCGATAGGCATATACCATCCACCAGTGTCCACACCATATGAAACACACTCCCCTAGGGGTTTACACTCACCGAAGGGATGTAATTCAAAAGCCTTGAACACACCAGGTGTCTCCCGTTTGGTTACATAGTTACATAGTAGGTGAGGTTGAAAAAAGACACACGTCCATCAAGTCCAACCTATGTGTGTGATTATGTGTCAGTATTACATTACATATCCCTGTATGTTGCGGTCATTCAGGTGATTATCTAATAGTTTCTTAAAGCTATCAATGCTCCCCGCTGAGACCACCGCCTGTGGAAGGGAATTCCACATCCTTGCCGCTCTTACAGTAAAGAACCCTCTACGTAGTTTAAGGTTAAACCTCTTTTCTTCTAATTGTAATGAGTGTCCCCGAGTCTTATTAAACTCTCTTCTGTGAAAAAGTTTTATCCCTATTGTGGGGTCACCAGTACAGTATTTGTAAATTGAAATCATATCCCCTCTCAAGCGTCTCTTCTCCAGAGAGAATAAGTTCAGCGCTCGCAACCTTTCCTCACAACCATGGTCTGGTTATCTCAAACAGCTCATCATCCAGGATGGTTTAGTCATGTAAAAAAAGGCTCCACATAGCGTAATGCTGTTTTAAACATTTATTCAAGAGGACCACTCCCTTAAAACCACACTTGCACAACATAAATTGTAACAGCCATTTGGCTGAATAATCAAACTGTGTGTTATCACCAATCAGTATGGAATGCCGTCTGCCATCCACCGCATCCACTGCGTTGAAAGTATCTGGCTGTTCCTTCCTGATAGTGACACGCACACATCACTTCCAGCCGCCGTAAGGTAATGCTATGCCGCGTTTCGTCATCACGACTTCAACAGAGAGCATAACCAAACAGTGCGGCATCTCGGCATTTATAGGATAACCCAGTGATCACTGCCTTACTTTGCAACAGTGCTCGTTAGCGGAATCACAATCACAGGGGGACTCATTAGGAAACCACCCGTGTGTAGCTGTGTATTGAGCGAGTCCCCCTGTGATTTTGATTCTGCTAATGGGCACTGTTGCAAAGTAAGGTGGTAATAACTAGGGGGTTAGAATGATGCTGGGTTATCCTATAAATGCCGGGATGCTGCGCCGTTTGGTTATGCTCTCTGAGTGTGGTTTTAAGAGAGTGGTCGTCTTGAATAAACGTTTAAAATGGTATTATGCTATGTGCTACCAGACCAAACGGGAGACACCTGGTGTGTTTAAGGCTTTTGAATTACATCCCTTCGGTGAGTGTAAACCCCTAGGGGAGTGTGTTTCACGTGATGTGGACTCTGGTGGATGGTATATGCCTATCAATCCTTAATTAGAATCCTTCACCTATCAATTGAACTGTCTCTTCACCTATCAACATACTACCAATTTCTCATGTGAATGCTGGTCATACTTAATTTATTTGATTGGAATGCTGCTTTGAGCATTGGAACTTTGTCTATATGGACTAAGGACTTTTTTTACTTACGTGTATATCACTTGAGCATTGCATGATGATGGACAATGCATGGATCTAATTGAACAGTGATAATAAACCCTTCATGAACATAGGTAAACAATGTATATGAAAAATGAATTTTATCAAGATAATATAGCAGTGGAGTTTAGACAGGGCAAGTTAGAGTTTTTTTCTACAAAACATTTCTCTCATCCTCAGCATACAGTTTATAAAACTACAGTAAGCTTACTGAAAATCCCAATCCATAGGGTTAGAAACACAGATAATGAAAACGTTAGGTCATGTTCTATTGGGGACCACAGCTAAACTTCAGTAATCCATCCTTAAAATGTATCCTCCATCCATTTTTTCCCCCTGCCTCTCATCCCTCTACCTTTGGTTTTCATTTCTTGCTCTCTTTCCACCATTCACCATATTATCCCTTCTATCTTACATGTTATTCTTTCTATCAGATTTCCCACTTCATCCTCAGAAATTATCCCCCCAAACCTTTACTATATATTTTGTATTAAAAAAAATTACAATCAGATAAGATAAACAAAAGAAAAGCTTCAAACAGAAAAATAACAATGCTCATTCCAGTCTCAACTGGAATATTATAATTCTTTATTACATCTAGAAATTATACACTTACCAATGCTTAATCTGTTGTGGAACAGAAAGTGTCTTTCTTTTTCTTATCAAACATATTGATGCAACACAACACATGAAGCTTCCTTGGTTTATTCATATTTTCTTCTAGTTATCACAAAAAGAACGCCAAGCTTATTTATAAGTGAGTAATAAATGTACCTAAGCCCTCTGTACCCTTTCATAAAAATACAGTTTTTACTCATCAGTAATCCAATGCAACCAACCAATCATGTTGATCTGGTCTGACTTAAATTAGTGATTTTTGATTATTTGCAATGAGCTTCTGAACTTAAATGGGTTGTAAACTCAGAAGGTTTTGCATCATTCTATGCATTAAGATAAAAAGCCTTCTGTGTGCAGAAGCCCCCATCAGCCCCCCTAATACTTACCTGAGCCCCATCTCTGTCCAGCGATGTCCACGAGTGTCTCTGCCGTTCTATGCATTAAGATAAAAAGCCTTCTGTGTGCAGAAGCCCCGCTCAGCCCCCTTAATACTTACCTGAGCCCCATCTCTGTCCAGCAATGTCTACGAGTGTCTCATCTATCCAAGACTCTCCCTCCTGATTGGCTGAGACACAGCAGCAGCCGCGCCATTGACTCCCGCTGTTGTCAATCAAAGTCATTCAGCCAATCAGGAGAGAGAGGGGCCAGGCCTCACCTCCATGTCTGAAAGGACACAGGGAGCTGTGATTATGCTCAGGTGCCCCCATAGCAAGCTGCTTGATGTGGGGGCACTCGACAGGAGGCAGGGGCCAGGAGCACAGAAGAGGGACCCGAGAAGAGGAGGATCTGGACTGCTCTGTGCAAATCCACTGCAACAGAGTACGTAAGTATAACATGTTTGTTATTTTTAAAGGAAAAAAAATGACTTTAGTATTACTTTAAGGGTTAACCCCCCTACTGAATAAGGTAGATGGAGAAAGCAACCAATACAATTCCAGTTGTAGTTTTTCAAGTGGAAAAATATAAATAGTATCTCAATATATAAATACAGTTACATGTACACTGTAGCTAAATTGAGCAGATATTCGAAAAAGTATGTTGGGGGGGGGGTCAATGGAATTTGGCTGATACTGAAGATAAGGGACCTTATCAAAATTTTATTACTAAGTCCCATGATTGAAGCCACTGCTTAAATAAAAAAAAATCCTCTAGAATACAATCTATTTTCTACATAATTTTGTCTCTGTGAAAAAAAGCCTTTTTTTAGGGCTGCAGTACAATGGCTTTCAAGAATTCAATTGTACTAATATTGGCTTAATAAAGATGTGTCTTCTGAGGCAGCAGAGTGGTAGTGTTAAAGCTGTCAAGATGCACAATTTAATGAAAAGGACTTAATTAAAAAAACATTTTACTTCATCCTAGTCATTTTTCTATTAGTACTCATCAGTATTACAAGTGGCTGAAAAATAAATTGTGGATGTTAGAAATTAGCGACATTGTCAGAGAGAGTGCAAAATCTTACCATCTCAATTCTTTGAGGGAAAAATAACTTCTTACCTCTCTGGTGAATATACAGTGATTTCCAGTGTGAGGATGTAATTTTGTTTTAATATATATTTCATTTAACACACGCATCATAGCTTGACAAAAATATATTTTAGATTAATTCTCTCAGAATCAAACACTGCAAAGTTTTTTTACAACATTGATTGATCTTACCAAAGATCTATTTTCTTTACTAAAGGTAAATAGACTCTTCACTTTGCAAAGAAATTTCCCCATGAGGCAAAGCTCTGCTGACTTTCATCACCCAATGAAACATAAGCAGAAATGCAGTTTTTTTTATTTTCCTTGCATTTCATTGCCATTCCTTGAAATTTCACCACGTTTACCAAGCTCTGGGGAAAATTCCATTGGAAAGTGAATAGCCTATTTCTCTTTAGAAAATAAACCCCAACGGGGCGCATGCGCGGAGTCTAGCGCAGCGGACATGTCCTGCTAGAGCTCCGCTCCGTGAAAAGGGAGAACCGCTGTATAAAGGCAGCCCGCCGACTTTTTTCACTTAAAAAACGTGACATCATACTCCTGAGAGGTGAGAGGAAACTTTGAAACCAAAATGGTACTAGGGGGAACCAGGAATAAGTATAAAAATGCCCCCAGTGGAGGTACACAGGCAAAGACTGCAGTGAAATTGGTGCCAGTCTCCTCAGTCTCCTCAGCCTCAGGCACAATCACCTCAGAGTACAGGAGAAAGACAAAGCTGTCACAGCAAATCTCCTCAGATGAATCTGACACAGAATTGTTTCTGTCACAAAAATCTTCACAAGAACCAGCAGCAACTCCAAACCTTATTAAACAATTTGAGAAAATGCTCCACAAAGCATTAAAGATTACCTCAGAACAAATAACCAATAATCTTACTAAAGAAATCAGAGAACTGGGAAACCGTACAGCGGCGCTGGAAATTAAAACTGAAGAACTAGAAAACACAACACAGGAATTTATGACTGAAATAGATCTTCTTAAAGATGAAAATATAATCTTACAAAACAAGTTGGAAGATTATGAAAATCGCGCAAGAAGGTCAAATTTGCGTTTCAGAGGCATTCCTGAATCGATCGTTGATCTATCTTCTACAATAACAGCTCTATGCCAAGAATTGCAACCAGGAATACCGATCGAAAGGTTGGAAATGGATAGGGTACACAGAGCTCTCATGCCTAAAAAAACAGATGGACCCCCTCGAGACATCATAGCAAAGTTCCATTTTTATCGAACGAAAGAACAACTTTTATTTGCAGCCAGAGAGAAAAAAAACCTAACCTTTCAAGGTCACAATTTTCAGATTTTCGCAGATCTCTCTCAAATTACCATCTCTAAAAGACGTGCTATGAAAATGCATCTGCTGGAATTGCAAAGAAACAATATCACATACCAATGGGGTTTTCCATTCTCCATACGTTTTACCTACCAAGGAAACAGGCATATTTGTAGATCTCCGAACGAATTACAACAGGCTCTACAAGACCTTAATTTGATTGATGGAACATCTGCAATCAATACCTCACGAAGACGAACAGCATCTGCTTCTTCACTACCAGCTTCTTCCCCTGCTACAGGAAAAAACGGCAACCAGCACGTTCACAAGAGAGGCCGTTATGCATCCCCTCCACAAGACCAAGATGTAGATCCAATGGACTGAAAAACTATTTTTCCAGGAACATGAATTTACACATAAAATATGGAATCAGCTAAGAAGATATGCTCTCAATGAATACACAGCATTTCGGATGCATTCACAATGCAATTCTTACTTGAATTCACATTCCATACTTGTATTCTAATAAATAGAATACAATGTGGATAAGGGTAAATCCCAGATTCAAGTAACAATTATATATGCTTAACATAATCATCTGTGAACATGAATCTTTTCAGTTCTATATTTAATCCCAAAACATAAAACCAGGGGTTTTTTTTTTTGTATTTTTTTTTTTTTTTTTTGTATTTTTTTTTGATGTTCTTTTTTCCCCTTTTCCTAAATGGAATGGTTTAAATGGCTATCCTAATCTATTGTATGTAATATTGTGCTCCACACTATTATAACCAAATAAATAAGGAACCTCAGTCATGTCAGGAGAAATATAATTATATTTCTTAGATATATTGCTATATAGCTTATATACACATTTTTTATTTATTTGTTCTTTTTTCTTAGGAAAGAAATAAATAAATAAATAAAAAAGAAAAAAAAGGGAAAACTAAGTTTTTTTTTATACATATCCAGAAGCTATAGCCCATACTATTATTCTAAAACGAAATATAAGATGAGTTAGATTGGTTTTTTTTTTTTTTTTTTTTTTTTTTTTTTTTTCAGATATCATCTGAGTTTGTTGAATATTACCTTATGAGAACACCATTCCTATAAGTTCCATACTTACTTCATATTTTGAAACTAAGTAGATTTTTCTTTTTCCCTAACCAGATTGGTTAAAACACCTTTCATATTTATCAGTTGCAATTTTGAGTTTAACACTAATATTATCAAAAGAAAACCTAGTCATGACTGAAATGATACAAACTTATTTCTATAATTGATACTTTTAGGTAAATTACTGAAACAAAGTTTAGTAGTAAACCTAAACACAAGACGTATTTTTTTTTTTTTTCTTCTTGTCTTTTCCTTTTTATATACATATATGTATATTATTATCTTTTCTCCTCTTTTTCCAGACTAGATAATTTATTCTACTTAAATAACAGAGAATTTAAATAATCTTTATTTTATAAATGTTAAGTTTTTCTTCAAAACAATGATAATATAGATATGTTTCGTTCTAAGCCTTAAGGGCTACAAGTTAACATCCTAGCGATGTTATTTTTCCTTTTTACATTATCACAAAGTGGTTCTCCTGCTCACGGAAGTTCCGTGCGCCTCACCTAGTCTTCCTCGGACCCCCCCGCTTAATATGGGGAGACCTGACGAAGGCCTTCGACCCCCTGTTGAGAGGTTTCATCCCTCATCACGGGCAAATCCTGAACACCTTAATATTTTATTCTTAAGCTTATGTAATGTAATCTTACCTGTTTTCTTCTTCTTCCTTAAACCAGATCACACAAGATTCTTTTTTCTTCTTTCCTTTTTCAAGTCCGTATGGGTTGAGTCGAGAGTTCTCCAAACCAGAATAATTGGTAAGTGTTGCCTACTGACTCAGTTACCATGGCTCCTTTAAACATCTTATCCCTCAATGTGCAGGGACTCAATGTGCCACAAAAACGTACTAAAGCGTTTAGATCATTCCAAACACAAAAGGCACACATTGTGTGTATTCAAGAGACACATTTTACGATAAACTCAACACCTAAATTTTTTAGTTCATCCTATCCACAAGTATTTACTGCCTCGGCCAATACCAAAAAACGCGGAACTCTAGTGGCATTCCACCGCTCCACCCCAATCACAGTCCACTCCGAAATTAAAGACCCGGAAGGACGCTACTTAATCCTGACAGGAAGCATCTTAGATACAGAAGTAACTGTGGTTTCCTATTATGCTCCAAACAAACAACCAATTCCATTTTTGACACATCTCTTGCAAGTAGTTAATGCACATAAAATGGGAACAATCATAGTATGTGGTGATTCCAACCAGGTTCTCCTCCCATTTCTGGACAAATCTCCATATATGCCACCTCGAAACCAATCTAAAGTATCCCTCTCTCAACTTCTTTCGAAACACAATCTAGTTGATTCATGGAGGGAGAGTAACCCAACCAAAAGAAATTACACATATTTTTCTCACCCCCACCAAACATTTAGCCGTATAGACCATATTTTTCTTACCACAGGAATGATCCCAGAAATTCTATCATCAAACATAATCCCCATTCCATGGTCTGATCACAACGCAGTCCTAACCACTATTACATCCACTATACCTAAAACTCAGGATAAAACATGGTATCTACCAGAATTATTACTCAAACAACCTATATATAGAAACAAAATTGAGCATGCATTGAAAGAATATTTCATACTCAACAAAGGTCCAGAAATTTCCCCAATAACACTTTGGGAAGCTCATAAACCGGTGTTGAGAGGAATATTTCAACAACAGATTGGTATACTCAAAAGAGAACGTAGAAATCTTGCACGAAAATTAGAAACACAATTTAATTCCCACTTCATAGCCTTCCAAAACAATCCTAACCCAATTAATAAAAGTGAATTGGAGAAGGCACGCCTGGAATATGACCTTTTTCTAACAGAATCAACTGATAAAATACTACGCCGTTCCAGACATGCCTTCTATATGAAATCGAATAAACCAGGCACATACTTGGCACGTGCACTCAAAACAACTAATAAATCCTTTAAACCAATTAAGCTGAAGATATCTAAAAATATATACACTAGCAATCCCCTTAAAATTGTCCATAAATTTCGTTCTCACCTTAAAACACTATACACTGAATCAAATTCGTTTAATTTAAACGAAGCAGATTCCTTCTTCTCCAAAATTAATTTACCGGGATTATCTGATTCACAAAAAGCGCAATTAGATGAACCTATCAAGGTAGAAGATGTAGCTAAAGTCATCAAAGAATTAAAAATTAATAAAAGACCAGGACCTGATGGTTTTTCAGCATTATATTATCGTACCTTCTCAGACTCTATTTCCCCCATATTAACAGAAACATTTAATGCACTACTTGAAAACAATTCATTTAGACAGGAATCACTAACGGCGATCATATGCATGATTCCTAAGCCTCATGCAGATGACACATCATGTACTAATTACCGTCCTATCTCGATGCTTAATATAGACATCAAAATCCTGGCAAAAATCTTAGCGTCCCGTCTTGGTGGCTTCATTGGTACTCTTATACATCGTGATCAGGTTGGCTTTATGCCAACTCGCCAAGCAGGCGATAATGTAAGACGTGCAGTTCTTTTAGCACAAATTGCCAAGACCCGACGCATTCCCTCCTGTTTTCTTTCACTGGATATTCAAAAAGCCTTTGATTCCATATCATGGTCATATTTACATTATATGTTACAAAAATGGGGTTTTGGCCCGAATTTTATAAACTGGATCAAAGCTTTATATAATAAGCCCAAGGCATACGTTAAATATGCAGGGTATAAATCTGAGGCCTTTAACATTGAGAGGGGCACTAGACAGGGGTGCCCGCTTTCACCCCTGTTGTTTGCCCTGCTCATAGAACCTCTTGCTCAACGAATTAGATCAGAACCAACCATAACTGGAATTGAGATAGGAGGATTTCACCACAAACTCTGTCTATTTGCGGATGACATCCTCTTGTTTCTTTCATCACCGCAAATTTCAGGCCCCAATTTGATGCCAATACTTGATGACTTTGCTGCATTTTCGGGCCTTTTCATTAATTCTAAAAAATGTATAGCATTAAACATATCCCTCTCATCATTGGAATTGACGTCAGCTAAAAACGGTCTCCCATTTACTTGGGCAGATAAATCTATACCTTATCTAGGAATACATCTAACTGCATCTTATTTGGATCTCTTTTCAGCTAACTATCCTCCAATGGTCAAAAATATAACAAATATGCTGAAATCCTGGAACCACCTCCCTCTTTCTTGGTTTGGAAAAATTAACACAATAAAAATGACAATCTTACCCAAACTATTATATCTTTTCAGAGTTTTACCTATCCCAATCCCTGCCTATTATCTAAGAATAATACAAAGAAAAGCAAATTCATTTATTTGGGGCTCCTCTAAACCTCGTACGAACCTGCATACATTATATCTCCCTAAGTTAAATGGGGGTCTAGGATGCCCCAATTTTGCCTCTTACTATAGAGCGGCCCATATAGCAACTTTAACTAAATACCATGCACAACACGAATCCCCTCTATGGGTGTCAATTGAAGCTGCAGAATGTGATCCCCTATCAATCGCAAATCTGCTCTGGCTTTCACCAAGAGATCGTAGAGGAATAGGTAACCCAATCACCAAGCATTTTGTCTCCATGTGGGACAAATACAAACTCAGAAATCAACTACAATCATTACATAACCCTCTATTATCTTTCTATAAAAACCCCGCATTCTACCCCGCATGGATCTCACCTAGATCTTTCAAAGCGTGGATTACTTATAATGTACTAAACTTGCACAAATTTGTAAATTCTTCATCCTTTATTCCATTCCCATCCCTCTGCGATAAATATGGATTACCTCAATCGGAGTTATTTAGATATCTTCAGATTAAAAATTTCTTTATGCCTCTCTTAACCACAAAATCTCCACTGACTCAATTCTCTGAATTTGAAAAATTTTGTAAAAATAATCCTCATGCTAAAGGCATGATTTCGGTCCTTTATGCTCAATTAGTAAACCAACCCGAAACGGAGAAACCATCGTATGTACAGAAATGGGAGGGAGATTTAGAACAAACTCTGGAAACAACAGAATGGAATCAAATTTGGTTAACAACCAAATCGGCTTCCCCAAACATAATAGCAATAGAGGCTAATTATAAAGTTTTAATACGATGGTACCTTGTACCGGTTAGAATAGCGAAATATGTGCATAATTACTCGACAGAGTGTTATCGTGGATGCTTGGACCCAGGTACTCACTTTCATATTTGGTGGTCATGCCCCAAAGCACAAATTTTTTGGAAAGCTATCTTTACTATTGCATCTAAAATGTTAGGAATACCCATCACCCCAGATCCTGCAATGGCTCTCATTAACCGAAAACCAGAATTTTTAACACATAACCAATTTAAACTACTCATCCAACTATTTACAGCGGCGAAACAAACACTGGCAAGAGCCTGGAGATCTCCCTCATTGATAGTGGAAGAGGTAGTAAATCGAATGAACGTCACCATGACTCAAGCTAAAATGGTAGCCATCGAAAATGACTCGTTTGTCAAATTTGATAAAATATGGCAACCATGGATTAGCAACTACTTGCCTTCAACTTTTAACAAAGAAGTTTTACTACCATGGTAACTGACCCAGTGAACTAATGCATTATATAGTCCTTAGTGACTGTGATGGACCTTGCCTCGGCTCAACCCTGCGGACTCTTCTTTCTATTCTTTCTAGTACTTCCTCTTTCTATCCCCCCTTTCTTCTCTACTCATTCCTTTTTTTTCTTTTTTGTTGTTTTATTTGGAAGCTCATACTAATCATAAAACATAATTCCTCTTACATTCAGCACCACTTGTATGTATTATTAACACCATAAGAAGTTATAATTCAATATATAATCTACATTGTTTAAATATGTATTTTTGAGCTTCATTTCCTTTATTGCATAACTTGTACTCACTGTAATGTCAAATACTTCATTGTATGTACAATAAAACCTTTTTGACAAGAAAATAAACCCCAACATATTATAGGCTACTACAGCATGGTTACTAATATCTTCTAATTTGCTTTAAGGCTCCTTTCACGCTGGGGCAGTGGGTCCGCTAGCAGTAAATCGCTTTACCGTTGGCGGTTTGGAAGCGCTGCCCATTCATTCCATCGGGCAGGGGCAGCGTAGGAGCGCTGTATACGGCGCTCCCAACCCGCCCCAAAGATGCTGCTCGCAGGACTTTTTTCCCGTCCTGCAAGCACACTGCCCCAGTGTGAAAGCACCCGGGCTTTCACACTGGGGAGGCATGAGAGGCAGTTTTCAGGCGCAATGTTTAGCGTAAAACGCCTGAAAACTGCCTCAGTGTGAAAGGGGTCTAAATGATTAGTAATACATATGCAATTAGTTAAGCTAATTGGAAGTGCAGTCGCTTTATATCTGAGGGGAAGTTCTGAAATGAGGGGAACCTCTGCTTATTTTATTATCCAATCATGTACAAGCAAAAATGCTGTTTTTTTATTTAACTTTCATGTCCCCCTCAGATCTACAGCGACGACACTTCCAAGTGCACTTGCAGTTAAATTAACCCCATAATAACCTCTTGAACAAGCCAAAGATACTGGTGAAATGTCAGCAGGGAAATAGTAATGTAGATAGAATAAAAGTAGTTTTAAAATTGTTCAGAGTAAGGATAACTTTTTATTACCATTTTCCCAGTCTTTTATCTCTGACAAGGATTGGGAATTGCAGAGGAGAGATTTGCCCACAATAATATTTAAAACACGATTGTTCATAAACAGGGTGTAACTCCAAGAGACATTAAGTTACCGTTTGAAAGAAGTGCTATTAAAAAGGATACAAATGCAAAATAAACAACAGAGGTAACATGATTGTGAGTGAAATGTGCCAAAGAAAGAACACACGTGTTATGTCTAAAGGCTCTTTTTTTCTAAAATCCAGCTCCCCTATGTACCAATACACTATAAATATATCCCGGTTGCAGGAAAGTACAAGCTTTCTTTGATTTTGAGAACATGGCCTTACCTTAGCCCTTGCCAAATTTGTTAGAACGCTTCAGAGACTCCCTGGTATACAGACATAGACAAGGAACCAGTAAGACACAGGGAGGAGTTTACAAGCTGAGCTCATTAGCTCACCTTCACCCTTCAACTAAGTTTTCACAGAACCCATGTCATATCCCCACGCATTTGCTTGGCTTTCCCCCCTAGAACCTTTAGATTGGTCCAGGCTGCATGCTAAACTCCCTGTGGCTGCATGCAGCCCACAGGACACCCCCGATGTAGTGCAAGGGCCTGCCTGATTTGATACAGAGTGATTGGATAGATTATATTGTTTTGGTAAATCTAAAAAAAGGAGATTGTACAGAGATTGTAAAATCTGATTTTATAGTGTATGGCCACATTTATACACCTAAAATTACCTAGTTGCGCTTTCAGTGTCATTAATGCCGCGTACACACGAGCGGACTTTACGGCAGACTTTCTGAATGAACGAACTTGCCTACAATCCACCAATGTCCGTCAAATTTGTACGTGATGACGTACGACCGGACTAAAACAAGGAAGTTCATAGCCAGTAGCCAATAGCTGCCCTAGCGTGGCTTTTTGTCAGTCAAACTAGCATTTCGACTGGACTCGATTTCGACGGATTAATTTAAAACATGTTTCAAATCTAAGTCCGTCCAACTTTTGAGAAAACAAAGTCCGCTGGAGCCCACACACGATCGAATTGTCCGACCAAATCCCGTCCGCTGGGCAAAGTCTGCCGTAAAGTCCGCTCGTGTGTACACGGCATAATTGTTAACAGCACACAAAACACAGAAGCAAACACACATTTTGCCACTTGAAAAAACAAAAGAAGTAAAAAACGTGTAAAAATGTCCCACAAGTAGCACAGCCCGTTGACTTCATGTATATGTGGCAAAGTAGCCATGTAGCTATGTGTGTCACTGGAAAAACAAACCAAAAAACATGTGCTCCTACTACTCTAGGTGTGAGTTGTGAGTGGGGCCTGAAAGTGAAATTGGTGCATTTACACAAGAACAGGGAGGCTTCATGCATATCTGTGTGTTTCCAGATGCAAGGCAAACCACACAGAAAATGTGCACTTTGCCAAGTGTTTTAGAAATGCTACAAATGTGCATTGTTCTTGTGTTATCATTACATGTTAAAGGCACCCCAAGTGCAGCAAACGCACCAAAAACTGCGGTAACGCCCCATGCTTTGCTCCATTCAAGGGAATGGGCTGCCCTATGCGTGATAAGTGAAAACGCTCCAAAACACAAGAAAGACAGAAATGGAAGGCGCGCACACCTAGTGCATTACCAGAGATAATTTAATAATAAGAAATGTTTGTATAAAAGTGGGTACTCACAAAAGGTCGTAAACACAGTGCATGCACATGCACAGAACACGGGGTACTGCTAATGCATTTCAGGGGCGCACCCGCGTCCTCAGAGGTAGGCTAGTGAGTACCCACTTTTATACAAAAACTTCTTATTATTAAATTATCTCTGGTAATACACTAGGTGTGCACCCCTTCAATTTCTGTTTTTCTTGTAGTTCCTTTCAGGTTTACCCCATCTGAGGAAGGCAGCATCCACCTAGTTTTGGGATACCATATATACCTTTCACACCACCATTTTATCTGACATCTGTTACTCCACACCTTGGAAGATCTATTAGCGCTGGAAGTGACTGTGTTTTTTGACGCTCCAAAACACTCAAAACAAACGCATGCGGGAATGTAAGTTTTTGCTACATGGAGATGTGAATAGGGCCTGCCAACTGAGTGTCCACTCCATCTTATGTATTTGTAAAAATGGTCATACACTATGCAATCTGATTGTACAATCTCTGTACAATTTCCTTTAGGTTTACCAGAACTATAGAATAAGAGCACACACCTGGCCCTAGTACTACATAGCTGATGGGAGGTCTAAAGGAGATTGTACAATTAGATTGTATAGGAAGTGGGTGGAAGGTGGTATTGTAATGAGGGAAGTGTGGTCCAGAGTGGTTAACACACCCTACCACACCCTCTTCTGTGATGCAACAAGGAAGTGAAGGGTTCTGGGAGATGACCTGACAGAAAGTGAAAGCTGAGGAAGTGATGGACCAGAAATGTATTGGAAAACAATTCTATTTATTCTAAAGAGTGAAAATCTTCCCAAAAGGGTGAACGTATCATTTAAAGTGAATCATGCACACTAAAATATTTATGTATTCAAAACAAGCAGTACAGACACTTTAAACTAAACCCTCATTCATCTCTGTATCTATAAGCATAGTGAACAAATTATTTTTCAAAAATCACAGGCTTAGCTTTTTTTTTTGGTCTTGAGAAGAAAATCTTGACTGGCTGCCAGTCTATTAATGTAAACAAATAGCAGGGATTTCTAAGCTGTTAGAAAAAAGACCTCAGACCTCAGAGTCTTTGAGCTTTTGTGACCTTTGAGGATCTTTGAGAAGAATTAAAGTGATTGTAAACCCTCGATTTTTATTTTTTTTAAATAACAAACATACTTGCCTCCACTGTGCAGCTTGTTTTGCACAGTGTGGCCCGATCATCGTCTTCTGGGGTCCCCTGGTGGCTCTTGCAGCTGCTCCTTGCATCAGATAACCCGGAGAAGCGCTCTCCTGGGGGGTTACCTTGTGGGCTTTCTCCCAATTCCAGCATTTGCGCCCATAGACACAAATGTTGGACTCAGCCCCGCCCCCGACGCCCCCGTCATTGGATTTGTTTGACCGCAGCGGGAGCCAATGGCTGCGCTGCTATCATTCTCTCCAATCAAGAGCCGGGACCCCGTGGAGAGAGAGAGAGCGTGTCCCTCCTGCCTTACCAATCATCCCCTCTGAGACCTCCTCCTCTGGCCCCACGTGTTCTCCTACGGCCCTGTGTCCTCCTCCTCCAGCCCCTGTGTGCTCCTCTTCCACCCAGGCCCAGATTTACTCCCTTTGCCGCCCCAAGGCCGGGTCCTTCAATGCCGCCCCCCCCCCACACACACACACCACCAGTCTTGTCCTTTATCGATGACTTCTACAATAGATCAGTTAAAAACATATCTCCATACACGAGAACACTGAAAATAACTGACTTTAATTGTACAGACTAAAAATACTTCAGGGTAAGCGCGCGAGGGGTAAGGATTTTTTGCGGGCAATTTTTCAGGGCAATTTTTCAGGGCAATGGCTGGTGTTAGTGCTTCAATCATCCCCGGCACCATGGTTGTTATGGTGTCAGGATGATTGAAACACATTACTTCTATCATTACATTGTAATATAAAACGAAATAGTTCAACTCACCATAATGCAGAATCATCGGGAGCCCTGAGCGTGTCACTTGCCACTATGCCTGCCACCAGATGGAGATGTCACTTGTCACACTGCCACCAGATGGAGATGTCACTTGTCACACTGCCACCAGATGGAGATGTCACTTGTCACACTTCCACCAGATGGAGATGTCACTTGCCACGTTGCCACCAGATGGAGATGTCACTTGCCACCAGATGGAGATGTCACTTGCCATGCTGCCTGCCACCAGATGGGGATTTCACTTGCCACGCTGCCACCATATGGAGATGTCACTTGCCACGCTGCCACCAGATGGAGATATCACCTGCCACGCTGCCACCAGATGGAGATGCCACTTGCCACGCTGCCTGCCACCAGATGGGGATGTCACTTGCCACGCTGCCACCAGATGGAGATGTCACTTGCCACGCTGCCACCAGATGGAGATGTCACTTGCCACGCTGCCACCAGATGGAGATGCCACTTGCCACGCTGCCTGCCACCAGATGGGGATGTCACTTGCCACACTGCCACCAGATGGAGATGTCACTTGCCACGCTGCCTGCCACCAGATGGGGATGTCACTTGCCATGCTGCCACCAGATGGAGATGTCACTTGCCACGCTGCCACCAGATGGAGATGTCACTTGCCACGCTGCCACTATATGGAGATGTCACTTGCCACGCTGCCACCAGATGGAGATGTCACTTGCCACGCTGCCACCAGATGGAGATGTCACTTGCCACACTGCCTGCCTGCCACCAGATGGAGATGTCACTTGCCACACTGCCACCAGATGGAGATGTCACTTGCCACGCTGCCACCAGATGGATATGTCACTTGCCACGCTGCCACCAGATGGAGATGTCACTTGCCACGCTGCCACCAGATGGAGATGCCACTTGCCACGCTGCCTGCCACCAGATGGGGATGTCACTTGCCACACTGCCACCAGATGGAGATGTCACTTGCCACGCTGCCTGCCACCAGATGGGGATGTCACTTGCCACACTGCCACCAGATGGAGATGTCACTTGCCACGCTGCCTGCCACCAGATGGGGATGTCACTTGCCACGCTGCCACCAGATGGAGATGTCACTTGCCACGCTGCCACCAGATGGAGATGTCACTTGCCACGCTGCCACCAGATGGAGATGTCACTTGCCACGCTGCCACCAGATGGAGATGTCACTTGCCACGCTGCCACCAGATGGAGATGTCACTTGCCACACTGCCTGCCTGCCACCAGATGGAGATGTCACTTGCCACGCTGCCACCAGATGGAGATGTCACTTGCCACGCTGCCTGCCACCAGATGGGGATGTCACTTGCCACGCTGCCACCAGATGGAGATGTCACTTGCCACGCTGCCACCAGATGGAGATATCACCTGCCACGCTGCCACCAGATGGAGATGCCACTTGCCACGCTGCCTGCCACCAGATGGGGATGTCACTTGCCACGCTGCCACCAGATGGAGATGTCACTTGCCACGCTGCCACCAGATGGAGATGTCACTTGCCACGCTGCCACCAGATGGAGATGCCACTTGCCACGCTGCCTGCCACCAGATGGGGATGTCACTTGCCACACTGCCACCAGATGGAGATGTCACTTGCCACACTGCCTGCCACCAGATGGGGATGTCACTTGCCACGCTGCCACCAGATGGAGATGTCACTTGCCACGCTGCCACCAGATGGAGATGTCACTTGCCACGCTGCCACCATATGGAGATGTCACTTGCCACGCTGCCACCAGATGGAGATGTCACTTGCCACGCTGCCACCAGATGGAGATGTCACTTGCCACACTGCCTGCCTGCCACCAGATGGAGATGTCACTTGCCACACTGCCACCAGATGGAGATGTCACTTGCCACGCTGCCACCAGATGGATATGTCACTTGCCACGCTGCCACCAGATGGAGATGTCACTTGCCACGCTGCCACCAGATGGAGATGCCACTTGCCACGCTGCCTGCCACCAGATGGGGATGTCACTTGCCACACTGCCACCAGATGGAGATGTCACTTGCCACGCTGCCTGCCACCAGATGGGGATGTCACTTGCCACGCTGCCACCAGATGGAGATGTCACTTGCCACGCTGCCACCAGATGGAGATGTCACTTGCCACGCTGCCACCAGATGGAGATGTCACTTGCCACGCTTCCACCAGATGGAGATGTCACTTGCCACACTGCCTGCCTGCCACCAGATGGAGATGTCACTTGCCACACTGCCACCAGATGGAGATGTCACTTGCCACGCTGCCACCAGATGGAGATGTCACTTGCCACGCTGCCTGCCACCAGATGGGGATGTCACTTGCCACGCTGCCACCAGATGGAGATGTCACTTGCCACGCTGCCACCAGATGGAGATGTCACTTGCCACGCTGCCACCAGATGGAGATGTCACTTGCCACACTGCCTGCCTGCCACCAGATGGAGATGTCACTTGCCACACTGCCACCAGATGGAGATGTCACTTGCCACGCTGCCTGCCACCAGATGGGGATGTCACTTGCCACGCTGCCACCAGATGGAGATGTCACTTGCCACGCTGCCTGCCACCAGATGGGGATGTCACTTGCCACGCTGCCACCAGATGGAGATGTCACTTGCCACGCTGCCACCAGATGGAGATGTCACTTGCCACGCTGCCACCAGATGGAGATGTCACTTGCCACACTGCCTGCCTGCCACCAGATGGAGATGTCACTTGCCACACTGCCACCAGATGGAGATGTCACTTGCCACGCTGCCATCAGATGGAGATGTCACATGCCACGCTGCCTGCCACCAGATGGGGATGTCACTTGCCACGCTGCCACCAGATGGAGATGTCACTTGCCACGCTGCCACCAGATGGAGATGTCACTTGCCACGCTGCCACCAGATGGACATGTCACTTGCCACACTGCCTGCCTGCCACCAGATGGAGATGTCACTTGCCACACTGCCACCAGATGTAGATGTCACTTGCCACGCTGCCTGGCAGCCACCACATGTTGATGTCACTTGCCATGCTGCCTGGCTGCCACCAGATGGAGGAGGGTGGAACAGCGGTGCGGGCAATGAGAGATGTCATCTCTCTCCCCCCGCCGCCGCACCGCTGACATTACTCCTCGATCTTTTCAAAAATGGCGCCGGGCAGCGCAATCACGCTACTGCGCATGCGCCGCCCAGCCGAGCGCATACGAGCTTTCCCGAGCCCGGCCGGCCTCGGAACGGCGCATGCGCAGTAGTGGGCGGCTCGCGGCCATCATTTCTATGGGCACCGGTGCCCTTAATCGACTTTGACGGGCAGCCTGAAGGGGGGGGGGCGGCCGCGAAGTCACCGCAGGAGCGGCGCCGCCCCTGCACCACTGCCGCCCCGAGGCCTGGCCTCGGTGGCCTTGTGGCAAATCCGGCCCTGCTTCCGCCCCCCCTTCATCAACCTGCATCCGGCTTCCCTCCTCTCCTCTCCTCCTGCTGGGGGGATCTGTCAGGATGGAGGGCAGAGGAAGGGGCCGGTAAATATGTGCCGTAATTTACCCACCGCTTATTTTTCTGAATTGAACACAGTGAGCAATTGCTCCAATGTCCTTTTGATAACTGAGAATATTAAACTGTGTTTACTCTACTTCAGTTTATGAATGAACAGAAGCCTCTGTCTTCTGTTCATTCCTTTTCAATGCTGAGAATGCTGGGAAAGGGACTGGGGAATCTCTGTCCTCAGTTTCTTTCTCTGTCTCAAAGGGGAGATGTCAGGGGTCTGTTTAGACCCCTGATATCTTTCCAAAACCCACCAACAGGGCTGATATAAAAATGCAATAAATATTAAAAAATAAAATTGTAAAACAATTATATAAAATAAAATACAACTGACTAAAATCACCCCCCCCTTCCCGCCCTACCGACACTGTCAACTGCCCCACCTCCCTCCCCCCCAAAAAAATTATTGTGAAATAAAATGAAAAACCAATTAATTTGTAAAAAAATACATAAAAATAAAATACTACTTTGACCACAATTAATGGTAACCCATTTTTTTCCCCCGATCTCCCTCTTCACAACGTTAGCCACAGAACCCCAGCGACATCTCTCCGGGCGGAAAACTTCTTTGAAAGAGGCAAACTTTTACAATTCAGTGATCTCCCATCTAAAATCCCTGACCACTCTATCCCTTTCTTCAAATACCTACAGATTAGGCATTTTCTATATAGCGCCAAACCACTATCCACATGGTGTAGGGATCGCACCACTTTCAAAGCTAGCTGCTCCAGCTCAGAGCCCCAAAGACATGTGATCTCAGATCTTTATTCACTTATGTTCGCTGACCATGATCCTAAAGCAAACAAAACTAGCCAACGCTGGGAAGGGGAACTAGCTATAGACCTATCAGTAGAGGACAGGGAACATATTTATACCCACATTTTTAAAGGTTCAAAGAATGTTTCCATACATGAAAATGGATTCAAAATTTACTCGAGGTGGTACAGGACTCCAGGTATACTTCATAATTACTATTTTAACGTCTCACCACTCTGCTGGAGATGTAACACGGCTAATGGCTCACTTCTCCACATATGATGGGAATGCCCACTGATATAACCCTTCAGGAAAGAAGTACACCACCTTGTTACCAAAATAACAACTTTTTTTGTGATCAAAAAAATTACGTTTATTGAGCATTAGGGATGAGCTTCGTGTTCGAGTCGAACCCATGTTCGACTCGAACATCGGCTGTTCGACCGTCCGTCGAATTGCGAACGATATGGGCCGTTCGCGCCAAATTCGTGTGGCGCGTCACGGCCCATAATTCACTGCGGCATCGCAGTGCATTGCTGGCTGATGATTGGCCAAGCATGCACTATGACCCGCATGCTTGGCCAATCACAGCGCCGCCTGAACAGAGAGCCGTAATTGGCCAAAGCCAAGGAGGCTTTGGCCAATTATGGCTCAGGGGATTTAGTACACGCCCCACACTATATAAGGCCGCCTGCACGGCGGCCCTGTGTAGTGTGTGTTCCGGCGTTGAAAGAGATAGACAGAGAGACAGTGTTTGATTTGAGTTAGATAGATTAGGCAGAACAGTCAGTCAGTTAGCTGCACTTACAGTGTATTGTGTATATATATGCATCCCAGGTGTTGCATATATATATATACACTGTATTCAGTTTAGCTAGATCCGTTCCTGTTATCTTCTATCTAGACTATTTACATTCAGTGCAGTGTGTCCTGCTCACAGTGTTCAGCTAGATCCGTTCCTGCTATTTACATTCAGTACAGTGCTTCCTGCTCACAGTGTTCAGCTAGATCCGTTCCTGCTATTTACATTCAGTGCAGTGCGTGCTGCTCACAGTGTTCAGCTAGATCCGTTCCTGCTATTTACATTCAGTGCAGTGCGTGCTGCTCACAGTGTTCAGCTAGATCCGTTCCTGCTATTTACATTCAGTGCAGTGCGTCCTGCTCACAGTGTTCAGCTAGATCCGTTCCTGCTATTTACATTCAGTGCAGTGCGTCCTGCTCACAGTGTTCAGCTAGATCCGTTCCTGCTATTTACATTCAGTGCAGTGCGTGCTGCTCACAGTGTTCAGCTAGATCCGTTCCTGCTATTTACATTCAGTGCAGTGCGTCCTGCTCACAGTGTTCAGCTAGATCCGTTCCTGTTATCTTCCTACTGACAGGCAGGCTTGTCTGGTTACAGTATATAAAGCTACCTGAAGAAAATTACAGGTGTTCTTTTTGATCCTATTAGTACCACGGTCAGGCAGCTAGACTATTTACATTTAGTACAGTGTGTCCTGCTCACAGTGTTCAGCTAGATCCGTTCCTGTTATTTACATTCAGTGCAGTGTGTCCTGCTCACAGTGTTCAGCTAGATCCGTTCCTGCTATTTACATTCAGTACAGTGCGTGCTGCTCACAGTGTTCAGCTAGATCCGTTCCTGCTATATACATTTAGTGCAGTACGTCCTGCTCACAGTGTTCAGCTAGATCCGTTCCTGTTATCTTCCTACTGACAGGCAGGCTTGTCTGGTTACAGTATATAAAGCTACCTGAAGAAAATTACAGGTGTTCTTTTTGATCCTATTAGTACCACGGTCAGGCAGCTAGACTATTTACATTTAGTACAGTGTGTCCTGCTCACAGTGTTCAGCTAGATCCGTTCCTGTTATTTACATTCAGTGCAGTGTGTCCTGCTCACAGTGTTCAGCTAGATCCGTTCCTGCTATTTACATTCAGTACAGTGCGTCCTGCTCACAGTGTTCAGCTAGATCCGTTCCTGCTATTTACATTCAGTGCAGTGCGTGCTGCTCACAGTGTTCAGCTAGATCCGTTCCTGCTATATACATTTAGTGCAGTACGTCCTGCTCACAGTGTTCAGCTAGATCCGTTCCTGTTATCTTCCTACTGACAGGCAGGCTTGTCTGGTTACAGTATATAAAGCTACCTGAAGAAAATTACAGGTGTTCTATCCCAGCTTAGTGCAGCTACAGGCCATTAGTATGTCTGGAAGGCCAAGAAGGAGAGGCAGACAGTCACAAGCCAATAAGAGAGGGCAAGCAGGCTCTGTGTCTAGTGCTGGTCGTGGAGACGGTGCATCCTCATCAGCACGTGGCCATGGGACACGCTTGGCCTTTTTTTCGGCAGCTGGCCGTGTTGAGCCGCAACATGCGGAAGACTTGGTCGAGTGGATGACCAAGCCGTCCTCATCCTCCTCATCCTCTCTCACCCATGCCCAGGGTGCTTTGTCTGGCAAAGCAGCGGCCTCTTCCCTCAGCTCAATGTCATCAGTGACTCCTTCCCTAGCCCCACCATGTCCTCCTGAGGATTCCCTCGAACTGTTTGACCACAGTGTTGGGTACATGCTCCAGGAGGATGCCCAGCGTTTGGAAGGCTCTGATGATGATACTGAGCTCAATGAAGGCAGTAACATGAGCACGGACAGAGGGGGTGCCCAAGAAGGACAGCAATCTGGCAGTCATGCTCCCCCTGCTGCAGCATACTGCCAGGTTTGCTCCAGTGATGAGGAGGGAGGGGATGATGAGGTCACTGACTCAACGTGGGTGCCTGATAGGAGAGAGGAGGAGGAGGAGGAGGAGGAGGAGGAGGAGGAGGAGGTGGCACATCACCAACTAGGCAGGATGCCCTCCAGGGGCCAGCCTAAGGGCAGCACATTGACTGCATCACACCCCAAAGCTCCACATGTGCAGGGCGCTGCAGTCTCTGCGCGTTATTCAAAAAGTTCTTTGGTGTGGGCCTTTTTTGAGACGAGTGCATCAGATCGCACCGCTGCTATTTGCAATATATGTCTCAAGCGTATCTCGCGTGGCCAAAACATCTCCCGCTTGGGTACCACATGCTTGACCAGACATATGTTGACCTGCCATGCAGTTCGTTGGCAAGCGTATCTAAAAGACCCACACCAAAGAACAAAGACGATCTCTCCTTGCTCCTCATCAGCTGAGATTTCCAACCCCACTAGACCTTCAGTCCTCTCTGCGACCTGCAGTGAGAGGAATGAAGGTGTAGAATTAGGTGTGTCACAGCCAAGTACTTATGGGCAATCTGCTTTTGGTACACCGACGTCAGATTGTACCAGGCAAATTTCCCTGCCCCAGCTGCTGCACCGCCGAAAGAAGTTTGCTCCCAGCCATCCACATGCCCAGCGGTTGAATGCTAGCTTGGCAAAATTGCTAGCACTTCAACTGCTGCCTTTTCAGTTGGTAGACTCTGCCCCCTTCCGTGAGTTTGTGGAATGTGCGGTTCCTCAGTGGCAGGTACCCAAACGCCACTTTTTCTCACGGAAGGCGATTCCGGCTCTCTACCGGCATGTGGAAGGCAATGTCCATGCCTCGCTGGACAGGGCGGTCAGCGGTAAGGTGCATATTACCGCTGACTCATGGTCCAGCAGGCATGGACAGGGACGTTACTTAAGTTTCACGGCGCATTGGGTGACTCTGCTGGCAGCTGGGAAGGATGCAGGACAAGGTGCAGTAGTGTTGGAGGTTGTTCCGCCACCACGCCTCCAAAATGCTGATTGTGACACACCTCTCTCCTCCACCCCCTCCTCTTCTTCTTCCTCCATGGCCTCTTCCTCGGAACCAGCGGTGCTCCGTAGGCGTTCAAGGGGCTACGCAAGTACGCAGGCCAAAAGATGCCATGCGGTGCTTGAGCTGGTGTGCTTGGGGGACAGGAGCCACACTGGGGCAGAGGTTCTGTCAGCTCTGCAGGGGCAGGTTCAGAGGTGGTTGACGCCACGCCAACTTAAGGCAGGAATGGTGGTTTGCGACAATGGCACCAACCTCCTCTCTGCCCTCCGACAGGGACAACTGACCCATGTGCCCTGTTTGGCTCACGTCCTTAACTTGGTGGTGCAGCGGTTCTTGGGCAGGTACCCGGGCTTACAGGATGTCCTGAGGCAGGCCAGGAAAGTCTGTGTGCATTTCCGCCGGTCATATAATGCCAGTGCTCGGCTGACGGACCTCCAAAAGGAGTTTAACCTGCCCAAGAACCGCCTAATCTGTGACATGCCCACCAGGTGGAACTCGACGTTGGCCATGCTGCAGCGGCTGCACACGCAGCAGAGGGCCATCAATGAGTACCTGTGCGACTATGGCACCAGGACAGGGTCAGGGGACCTTGGTTTTTTTTCCCCACGCCAGTGGGCCATGATCAGGGATGCATGCACTGTCCTGTCACCATTCGAGGAGGCCACGAGGATGGTGAGCACTGACAGTGCATGCATCAGTGACACTGTCCCCCTTGTCCACCTGTTGGAGCACACGCTGCGTGGGATAATGGACAGGGCACTTGAGGCAGAACAGAGGCAGGAAGAGGAGGACTTCCTTAGCTCTCAAGGCCCCCTTTATCCAGACAGTGTTCCTGCGTGCCCGCCGATCACACAGGAAGAGGACGAGGAGGAGGAGGAGGAGGAGGAGGAAGATTGTGTCAGTATGGAGGTGGAGCCTGGCACTCAGCATCAGCAGTCTTTAAGGGATCAGTCCCAAGGAACACATGGACTTGTACGTGGCTGGGAGGAGGTGGCTGCGGACGTTGTTGTCCTTAGTGACCCAGAGGACTCCGGACCGAATGCCTCAGCAAACCTACGCTGCATGGCCTCCCTGATCCTGCAAAGCCTGCGTAAGGATCCTCGTATTCGTGGTATCAAGGAGAAGGACCAATACTGGCTGGCAACCCTCCTTGATCCACGTTACAAGGGTAAGGTTGCGGACCTTATCTTGCCATCGCAGAGGGAGCAGAGGATGAAACATCTTCGGGAGGCCTTGCAGAAAGGTCTGTGCAACGCGTTCCCAGAGACTGGGAGGTTACAAACTCCTGTTTCTGGACAACGTGTTGCTGAGGCTTCGGTCAGTCAAAGAAGGAGCGGTGGAGAAGGTGGCCGTCTGACCGATGCGTTCAGACAATTTTTTGGTCCGCAGCCCCAAGGTATGATCGGTTCCAGCAACCATCGCCAGCGTCTGTTTTACATGGTGCAGGAATACCTAGGGGCAAGATCAGACTTGGACACCTTTCCCACCGAAAATCCTCTGGGTTACTGGGTCTTGAGGATGGATCACTGGCCAGAGCTTGCACAGTATGCAATTGAGCTACTGGCCTGTCCTGCATCCAGCGTTCTTTCGGAACGCACATTCAGTGCTGCTGGAGGCGTGGTAACCGATCACAGGGTGCGTCTGTCCACCGACTCGGTCGATCGGCTGACCTTCATAAAAATGAATCAGTCTTGGATCACCACCAGCTACCAAGCACCTGATGCAGATGTAACCGAATAATTTTTTTTGAAATCTCAGATCCCTTCAAAGACTGCCTATGCTGATGCTGAGTGACTATCCCTGAGTAATTATCCTCTTCCTCCTCAATCATCACGCTGATAGCTTGTAAGAACATTTTTGGTTCTGGGCGCCACCACCAGTGCCTAAGGCACAATTTTTCAGCCCCTGTTTAACAGGGGCGTGTAATTACAATTTTTGATGTAATACTTTGCAGCAGGGCTCGTTCCTGCATTCCAACTAGAGTGTCTGTGAGGGGTTGCAGTGTTGTGGCACCAGCACCAGTGCCTAAGACCCAATTTTTCTGCCCCTGTCTAACAGGGGCGTGTAATTACAATTTTTGATGCAATACTTTGCAGCAGGGCTTGTTCCTGCATTCCAACTAGAGTGTCTGTGAGGGGTTGCAGTGTTGTGGCACCAGCACCAGTGCCTAAGACCCAATTTTTCAGCCCCTGTCTAACAGGGGCGTGTAATTACAATTTTTGATGCAATACTTTGCAGCAGGGCTTGTTCCTGCGTTTCAACTAGAGTGTCTGTGAGGGGTTGCAGTGTTGTGGCACCAGCACCAGTGCCTAAGACCCAATTTTTCAGCCCCTGTCTAACAGGGGCGTGTAATTACAATTTTTGATGCAATACTTTGCAGCTGGGCTTGTTCCTGCGTTTCAACTAGAGTGTCTGTGAGGGGTTGCAGTGTTGTGGCACCAGCACCAGTGCCTAAGGCCTAATTTTTCAGCTCCTGTTCAACAGGGGCATGTAATTACAATTCTTGATCTAATATTTCACAGCAGGGCCCTGTGAGGGCTTACAGTGTTTTGGCCACAGCAACACCTAAGGCCCAAATTTCTGCTGAGTATATAGGGCAGGACCCTACTTTCAAACATCTAACTTACAAACGACTCCTACTTGCAAACGGAAGGAGACAACAGGAAGTGAGATGAAATCTACCCCTAAGGAAGGGAAATTCTCTCCTGTAAGAGTTAATATGGGAAAACAATTTTTCCTTTCCACTGATGCTTTCCAATCCTTGTTCCACAAAAAAACCCAAATTTTCAAAAAACATTTTTCATTGGGACAAAAAAGTGAGGTGAAATCTTCTGAAGAGGAGGAAAGACGCAAAACAAATGTCACAGGGGTGATAACCCTTCCCTATGTTTTCCAAAAAGCTTAGAAAAGATTTTTTGGCTGGAGCTAAACACATTAAAAATGTTCAAAATTACAAACAGATTCTACTTAACAACAAACCTACAGTCCCTGTCTTGTTTGCACCGCCTGTATACTGCTGTTCAGAGTATATAGGGACCTTTCCTTATTTTAATTTGGGTGCGGGGTTCCCCTTAATATCCATACAAGACCCAAAGGGCCTGGTAATGGACTGGGGGGTACCCATGCCGTTTGTCTCACTGATTTTCATCCATATTGCCATGACCCGACATGACATTAAACCCGCAAGCAGTTTTAAATGAGATTTTTTCCTTTAAAAATGACATTTGGTGCAGGGACTGTTCTAAACATGGGAAACACGCGTCACTTTACAGGCATACTATAGACACCCCCCAGGTACGATATTTAAAGGAATATTTCACTTTTTTTTTTTTACTTTAAGCATCATTAAAATCACTGCTCCCGAAAAAACGGCCGTTTTTAAAAGTTTTTTTTGCATTGATACATGTCCCCTGGGGTAGGACCCGGGTCCCCAAACCCTTTTTAGGACAATACCATGCAAATTAGCCTTTAAAATGAGCACTTTTGATTTCGAACGTTCGAGTCCCATAGACGTCAATGGGGTTCTAACGTTCGTGCGAACTTGCGGTCCGTTCGCGGGTTCTGGTGCGAACCGAACCGGGGGGTGTTCGGCTCATCCCTATTGAGCATATTAAAAGGGTATACAAACAAGTACAAAGTGCAACCGGCACTATTCAAAAGGAGAAAGCATTGACATAACTTTTCTGTATAGCAAAAATAAAAAGTCTAAGCAGCAAGGATAACCTGAGCATATACCCAACAGGGCTGCCCACACCCAGCAGGGGGATCAACAAACAGTTCTGTACAGTACTACAATGGATATGATATACCCTGATGTGGGGCAGCGATCAAACATTGAAATGAAGGGTCAAGGTGTATGGCAGGAGATACATCTAGTTCTCCTTTATAGGTGAAAGCGACTCCTCGTCTGTGCAGGGGGAGGGGTCCATCAGCCACCTGTCCCAGATTTTGTTATATTTGGCAGGGCATCCTCTATGTGAGCACAATACTTTTTTGTAGGGGAGAGTAGCATTAACGGCCCTGATCCACTGCTGAATAGTGGGGGACGAGTCCCTGATCAATGACGGGCTATTTGCACTCTGGCCAGGAACAAGGACACCTGCAAAATATGTTTAGGTATTTTTCTTCTGCAGAGATGGAGAGGAGGCCTAGTAGACACTGACAGGGGCATAGAGGGGAGTCCATGCGGTCATGAAGAAATGTAACCACCTGTGACCAGTAGCCCTGGAGGGAGGAGCAGGACCATATTTGGTGATAGAATGTTTCCCTGGGGTCCCCACATTTAGAGCAGGCTGGGCTGTGGCCAGTTTGTATCTGGAAAGGTGTATCAGTGTGAGATGGGACCTGTGGGGAACATAAAGGTGCGTAAGGCGGTCCGACAATTTAGGGGACTTTTAGGGAATTTAGGTCAATATTTCATCCCAGTCCTCGTCCGTCACATCTCCCAAGTCCATCTCCCACCTGGATTTCAGGTGATAGGCCTGAGTGGTGGCCTCGGGTAACATAAGCTGGTTATAAAAGGTTGAGATCAACTTCTTGGGGTTTTGACCCAGGACCACCTCCACCCAGTGCAGCGCTTTAAGGCTAGGGATGAATTTGCCAAATTGGGAGTTGAGAGCGTGACGGAGTTGGAGATAGCGGAAGAACATATGGTTAGGTAGACCAAAAGAATCCTTAAGGGTTTGGAATGAAGTAATTGAGCCAACAACAATGACTTGTGACAGAAATACTACCCCCGAGTGATCCATAGTTTGTAGTCAGGGATGGTCAACAATTGTGGGTTGTCCCAGAGTAATGTGTGGAATGTGGGAGCCTTGGTGATGGACATGGTCATCTGCCAAATTTTACATTGGTGGAACATCATGTGGGCCCTGTTGCCCCTATGAGGCGACTCCTGGGTGCCCCAGAGTAAAATTTGGAAGGGGTGAGCCACTGGGCTAGAAGCAGAGAAGCATACAAGAGTGGAGTACCTGTCTCTGTTGAAATAGAAAAAGTGAGATAATTGAGAGGCAACATAATACATGGCTAGGTTGGGTAAAGTAGTACCACCCAGGTGGACAGGACACTTCAGAACTCGCCATGAGAGGTTGTGACAGGAGGGACCCCATACGAATGTATTGAGGATGGATTCCATGGATTTGAAGGACCTTGTGGGGGTGTATAAAGGGGCATGCCAAAAAAGGTACAACAGCTTGGGAAGAAGTATCATCTTCACCAAGTTGAAACGTCAGGTCTGGGTTTTAGTTTTAAGTAGGTCGTGTAAGGGTTCTATATTCAAGTCTATGTATTCTGTGAGGGTACGTGAGATCTGTACACCCAGGTATCTGATCCTACTGGCTCTGACCAAGGGGAGTGCAGCTTGGTCCGCTGTAGGAGCATCTACATCTAACGGGAGAAATTGAGACTTAGACCAGTTGATCTGCAACCCGGAGTATGAGCCAAACTATTTATTGAGTTGCAGAGCCACTTGGAGTGAGGGGCCAGCATCCTCAAGGTATAGGAGCATGTCATCCGTGTAGAGACTAAGGACCTTGGTCAACCAGCCCATGCGGAGACCTTTGATGTCTGTTTGTGCCCTGAGGGCAATGGCAAGGGGCTCAACTGCGAGGGCCTATAGTAATGGGGATATGGGTCAGGCCTGACGGGTACCGTGGGATAGGGGGAAAGGGTCCAAAATCCTACCATTGACTTGGATCCGGGCAGTGGGAGCCTGGTAGAGAAGCTGGAGCCATTTAATACATTTTGGGACCAAGCCAAATCTGCAGTGACATTCCCACAGATAGCTCCATTCCACAGAGTTAAACACCTTGGCGGCGTCCAGGCTGACCACTACCCGGGATCCAATATTATCGCGTGTAGACTGGAGGTTAATAAAGAGCCTGTGGGAGGCTTTTGCTCTTATTAGGCATGAACCCTGTCTGATCTGGGTGTATAAGATTGAGTATCAAAATACCAACTTACGCACCAGATTACACACCGGCGCAATTTCTCCTCCACCACACATCCCTACCCCAATTAAACTACAGAAAGTCCATGACTTTTCACCTCATCAATGCAGCTAAGATGTGCATACCCCTTCACTGGAAGGAAAGCACCCCCCTAGTATTTCTGAATGGCTCCAACGAATAGGCAAGATTGCCGAAATGGAAGACTCAGTCCAGTGATAGCGAACCTTGGCACCACAGATGTTTTGGAACTACATTTCCCATGATGCTCATGCACTCTGCGGTGTAGTTGAGCATCATGGGAAATGTAGTTCCAAAACATCTGGTGTGCCAAGGTTCGCCATCACTGACTTAGTCCATCAGGCCAGGGAGACACATACCAAATTCTGCAAAACCTGGGCCTGTTGGAAGCACTTTGCAGAATCAGCTAAATTCTATACTGTCCAACAATCAATAGAGCTTGACCTGAGGATGTGAGAGACCTCAATACGAGGAAGCCGCAAAAGTCTAAAAATAGATGACTAATACTTAATCCATAAATGCAACTTGCATATGAAGAAGTTCAAAATGACTCCAGATGCATTCTTGCTTACATTGGTCCAAGAATACATCGCCTACCTCCCCCTCCCCCTTACCATATCCCTTTCTCACCACAAAGGGGTCTAGACTCCCGAGTATTGGCCCTTAGTAATACTTTAGGGAAAGAAAAATGAAGAAGAAATAACTATTGGTTCTAAATACTCCATTTTTACAGTTATTTAGATAAACAAGTTCTAAACTAGATGACCTGCATCTCGCAGACTTCATTTGTTACACAACAACTTATTGTTATTATGAAATGCAAACATTTCTTGTTTTCTGACTAATACACTATTAGGAGGCAGGGAGGGATAAAAGACTGAGAGCTGGTTGGATGTCCACAGTTAGTTCCCACGTGGAGTGGATGAGTGGACTGGAGGCATATCCGGCATACTCAGCAGACCTGACACAAGGTTTCTTATTCCCGGTACTTTATCTTCTTCATTGCCCAGCTCTATTTGTTCTCTAAAGTACGCGAGGCTTAAGTTTAACCGTGTACCTTTGATACCACCACCATCAACACATTTATTGGAAATGGAATATACTCAAAATATATAATAAAAAACAATCAGTGCAAACAAAATAAAACCACAATTAATGCCAGCTGAACACTTTAGGCAAATCACATCACCTCATAAACATATAAAAAACAAAATAAGTGCAGCGCAATGAGAAATTAAGTCCGTAAGCACAATAAATTATGCAGAGGAACCACGAGTCCCAGAATAAGGAATGGAGAAATCCTCATGCAGAATAATGCAGGTTCCTGTGAGACACCACCTCCACCAGCTGATACAAATAAGGCGCTTACCATATTCGGTGGACCTCTGAACTAACAGATGGTCAAACGAGCATGTATCCTCAATGGGATGATGGTAACAAGCGCTCCAAATGGGACAGGACAGCCAGATTTGGTGGACCTTTGAACTATCAGATGGTCAAAGAAGACCATGTGAATGCTATAGGGCCTGGGATGGCATGGGGTGTCTGTGCAAAAAACAAGCTGCTTTAACCATTGTCTACCGGCAATATCAGCAGAGACCTGGCCCTGCTCGGGACGAGCAGTGAACTTGTCGAGCTTGGCTGGTCGGATCGTGACATTTGAACGAACACGCCCATTCAACGAACACCAGAATTATCGGGGTGTTCGACCATTTGTTCAGCCTGCCGAATGACCATAATGCACTGCACCGCTACACAGTGCATTGGAAGCCCTGATTGGCTGAAGCAATGAAAGCTTTGCCCAATCAGGGCACAGAGCACTGCTGCAGTGCATGTTTAACAAAGTTTATTTCAGTGCATTACTGCACGTTTAATGTAGTATATTTCATTGCGTTGCTGCACGTTTAACACTGTATATTTCAGTGCATTACTGCATGTTTAATGCAGTACAGGTCAGTGTGTTAGTACACGTTTAACAAAGTATATTTCAGTGCCTTACTGCACATTTAACGCAGTATATTTCAGTGCATTAGAGCACTGCTGTAGTGCATGTTTAATGAAGTATATTTCAGTGCATTACTGCACGTTTACCGCTGTATATTTCAGTGCATAGGTGCACGTTTAACACAGTATATTTCAGTGCATTAGTGCATGTTTTCTCCAGTATATTGCAGTGTGTCAGTGCAATTTTACTGCAGTATATTGTAGTGTGTCAGTGGAGTGTGTCTCTGTAGTGAATACTCAAGTTAAAGTGCACCAAACACCACTTTCCATTGATTAAAGTGCATACACGTACACATTTTTACGCCTCTATTACATTTTGTAATAAGCACTCCCCCATCATGTCTGGGAGACCAACAAGGAGATGCAGATGTTCCCATGGCACTGTGAGGGGGGCCAGCAGCAAATGTGTCCACAGGCAAAGGTGGGCATGGTCGTACTCAGGCAGGGCATAATTTCCTTTGTTTAGTGATATTGCACATTCTATCAAGCCACACCATGCAGAGGAGGTGGTAGACTGGCTTACTAAACCATCCTCATCCTCCTCATCCTCATCGGCACCCAAGCAGAAACTAGGGTGCACTCCACTTCAGCTGCCATTTATTCTGCCTGCTTGTCCACAGCTACTCCGATCATAGCCCCAGCATCAGGCATGAAGGAGTCAGCTGCGTTATTTGAACACATCATCAGTCACTTACTCCTTGACAATGCACAGCCATTAGTTGATTGAGATCTTGGTTCTGAGGTTGAGGATGGTAGGAACATGAGCCTACAAAGAGGGAAGAACACTGGCAAAACAACAAGTTGACAGTCATGTTTCCCCAGCCGCAACATATTTCCAAGTTGTCTCCAGTGATAATGAGGATGGAGGGGGTGATGCTGATGAGGTCACTAATGCGACTTGGGTGCTGGATAGAGCAGAGGAGGAAAGCGGGGGTGAGGCACAACCCCAAAGAGGCGGCCATCATGGAAAAGTAGAGAGCAGCCACACTATTCCACCAGATTGTGGAGCTGTTATCTCCTGACCCACGTGCCATAGCTCGGTTGTTTGGGCCTTTTTTACCACATGTGCAGTCGATCGCACTGCAATTTGCAAACTTTGCCTCAAGCGCATCAAGCCTGGCAAAAAAACGTCATTTGGGTACCACATGATTAACAAGGCATTTAACCTCCCACCACTCAGCCCGTTGGCTGAGTGGTGGGAAAGGCACACAAAAGGGATGCACCCACCAGCTGTAAAGTATAGCTGGAAAATTTCTCTGCCCCATCTGCTGCAGTGAAGAAAAAATACAGTCACTGCCACCCACATGCCCAGCGTCTAAATTCAAGCTTGTCAAAGCTGCTGGCTTTACAACTCCTGCCTTTCCATTTGGTAGATTCTGCCCCTTCTGTGATTTTTCAGACTGTGCTGTACCACAATGGCAGGTTCCCAGTTGCTATTTCTTTTCATGTAAGGCCATTCCAGCTCTCTACCTTCATGTGGAAGGCAATGTTGTGGCATCGTTGGGCAAGGTAGTCAGCCGCAAGGTCCACGTTACTGCTGACACATGGTCCAGCAAGCATGGTCAGGAATGATATATTTAGTTCACAGCACACTGGCTATATTCTTGCAAATCGGAAGGATGTAGGACAGGGCTCAGTTAGTGGTGATGATGTGAGATTTGTCAGCACTACCCCCTCTTCCTCCTTCTCCTCCATGCACTCCTCTGCTGAATTGTCTCATGAACCACAAGTACCCCCTAAGCGTTCAAGGGGCTAGTTAATGAGTCAGGCTAAAAGATGCCATGCAGTGCTTCAGCTGGTCTGTCTAGATGACAGCAGCCACACCGGGGCAGAGATTCTTACAGCTCTGCACAGGCAGGCCCAGGGGTGGTTCACGTCATACCAGCTGGAGCCAAGAATGGTGGTGTGTGATAATGGCACAAACCTCCTGTCCACTCCTAGACAGGGAAAGTTTACACATGTGCCATGCCTGGCACATGTCCTCAATTTGAAATATTTCTTAAACAGGTAGCCAGGGTTGGAAGACTTGCTAAAGCAGGCTATAAGAGTCTGTAGTCATTTCAGGCAGTCATCCACAGCCAGTGCTCGGTTGGCTAAAATTCAGCAGGAATTCCACCTGCCCGTAAAACGCCTGATTTGTGATATGCCCACCAAGTGGAGCTCGATTTTGGCAGTCAACAAGTACCTGTGTGAGTATGGCACAACGACAGGCTGACTCTGCTGTTTTTCCCTGTGCCAATGGCTGCTTATAAAGGATGCATGCACTGTACTGTCACCATTTGAGGAGGCCACAAGGATGGTGACTTGGTGAGCTGTGACAATGCATGCATCAGTGACACAATCCCTGTTGTGTTCCTGCTGGAGGAGACTCTGCATGGCATTATGAACAGGGCACTCGAGGCAGAGCATCGGGAGGAAGAGGAGGACTTCCTTTCCTCTCAAGGCCCGCTTTATGCAGACACCATTCTTGTCATGCCACAGAACACACAAGAGGAGAGGGAGGGGGAGGATTCTGGCAGTATTGGAGGCATTGACACAGAGCAAGACATACGTCAACCCTTAACAGATGGTTTTCAATAACCAGACCCTCTGGGAGTAGTAAGTGGCTGGGAGGAGGATACTGTAATCCTCAGTGACCCTGAGGAGTCTGCTTCTCATGCCTCCGCAAACTTGCAGTGCATAGGCTTCCTCCTACTTCAAAGCCTGCGAAAGGACCCCAGAATATGTGACATCAATGAGATGGGTCACTATTGGTTGGCAATCCTCCTTGACCACCATTACAAGAGAAAAGTCCCAGAACTCATCCTGTCCCTACAGAGGGAGCAGAAGATTAAATCTCTTGAGGACACCTTAAAGATGCATTTATGTAACGCCTTTCCCGACTCGGGTAGGTTACAGTGTTGTGGAAAATGTAGTTTTGAGGCTTCTGTTGGTCAAGAGAGGAGCGCGGTGGAGAAGGGGGCCGCCTCAGTGATGCCTTTCAAAAAAAATTGAATCCTCTGCGCCTGGGCTTTCAGATTCCACATCTCATTGCCAACATCTGCATCATATGGTGGAAGATAATCTAGGTGCGAAAACAGACATGGAGAGCTTTCCAGTTGATGATCCACTAAGTTACTGGGTCATGAGAATAGACCACTGGCCAGAACTTGCCCAGTTTGCAATTGAGCTGTTGGGCTGCCCTGAATCCAGCGTGCTTTCAGAACGGTCATTCAGTGCTGCCGGAGGTTGTGTGACAGATAAAAGAGCATGTCTGTCCATAGACTCCGTGGACTGGCTGACATTTATCAAAATGAATCAGTCCTGGATTAGCAGAAGATATCAAACCCCTGATGCCGATGTCGCTGATTAGGGGTTTCTGGATATGGATTCTCTGCAAGACTGTCTAGGTTGCCTAGCTTTGTGGGTGTTGATTTCATCTGGAAGAATTTTTTTATGTAGGCTTCATGGGCCCAATTAACACCCAAGGACCAATTTTTCCAACTGAAAAGTGCATATTATTTGAATTTTTGACAGCATGGCCAATTCTTGCTTTCATCAAGAGTACCTCTATAGCAGTGGTTCTCAACTCCGGTCCTCAGGACCCACCAACAGGCCAGGTTTGCAAGATAGCTGAAATACATCACAGGTGATATCATTTGCTGCTCAGTGATTGCAGTATTCTAGTCTGCAACTCCCCAAGGTAATACTTAAAATCTGACCTGTTGGTGGGTCCCGAGGACTGGAGTTGAGAACCACTGCTCTATAGGGTTACAGTGTGAAGGCACCACCGACACCCAAAGACCAATTTTTCCGTACCTGTTACTTCTATCCAAAGTCTGCGAAAGAGACACCTGAATTTATCCAAAAAATCTGTAATCTTGTTCTGAGTGCACAAAATTGTGGCCTCATCATGCAGACTGGCTCCCCAAGCCATTGTTGATAAAATAAAGAAAACTTGAATGGAAAATGTCATTTTTGGGCTTTATAAATGTCATTATTGCTGCAGCAAGCTCTATACACAGTACAGATGTGCCACCTTGCAGGAAGACTAAGGGGACCCCCCAGGCACTATATTTAAAGGATTTTTTCATTTTTAATGTTATTTCTCATTTTTATGGTTTCATTTCAAGCATCAGTAAATCAGTGCCTATCTCTAGATCTATCTATGTGTTTCTCTGTCTGTCTGTCTTTCTGTCTGTCTGTCTATCTGTCTATCTATCAAAGGATTCTCTTGATCAGAGACTAGCATGTTTAAATCAAAATGGCAATGTTTAATGCAAGAAAATTTTATTTTGATGGGGTTACTTTAACAGATGCAAGGAAATTCCCATATTCTTCAAACATGCTCATTCCCATATTCTTCAAACATACCCCCCAGGTATTCTTCAAACATACTCTTTGACGCATCCAATACGTCCAACAGATGTTTAACAACTAATATTATATACAAATTTACTGAATCAATGTATGAATGATGTATCATTTTATTGATTTACCGTATTTATCGGCGTATAACACGCGCCGGCGTATAACACGCACCCAAGTTAAGGAGGGAATTTTAAGGAAAAAAACTTTTAGGAGTAAAGTTTAAGGAAGAAAAACTTACATTAAAATGCCCATCAATGCAGCGTTATCGGTGTCCATCTGCAGCCTTGTCAGTGTCAGTGCAGCCTTGCCCCAGTGCCCATTGCAGCCTTGTCAGTGCAGCTTTGCCCCAGTGCAGCCTTGTCAGTGCAGCCTTGTCAGTGCAGCCATGTCAGTGCAGCCTTGTCAGTGCAGCCTTGTCAGTGCAGCAATGTCAGTGCAGCCATGTCAGTGCAGCTTTTCTCCAGTGCAGCCTTGCCCCAGTGCAGCTTTGCCCCCATGCAGCCTTGCCCCAGTGCAGCCTTGCCCCCCAGTGCAGCCTTGCCCCCCGTGCAGCCTTGCCCCCCCGTGCAGCCTTGCCCCCGTGCAGCTTTGTGGGATCGCCGCGATCCCTGCCGTCATACACAGCCCTGTGTAAATTTAAATATGGCGCCGAGACTGCAGGGACTCGGCGGAGCGCTGATACACATAGCCGAGAGTCCTCGGGTTTTCTCGGCGCTGCTTACAGTCCCGCCCAGTTCCGCCCTATGGGCGGGACTGTAAGCGGCGCCGAGAAAACCCGAGGACTCTCGGCTATGTGTAGCTCCGCTCCGCCGAGTCCCTGCAGTCTCGGCGCCGTATTTGAATTTCCACACGGCTGTGTATGTCGGCGGCGATCGCGGCAATTGCCACGGTCGCTCCGATCACACACAATTGGGGGGGGATCGGCCTATAACACGCACCCACGATTTTCCCCTGATTTTCAGGGGAAAAAAGTGCGTGTTATATGCCGATAAATACAGTATTTTAGATGAGGAGACTAATATTACATAGTTTAATAGTTAGTCAGTTTGAAAAAAAGACACAAGTCCATCTAGTTCAACCAAAAAAAAAAAAAAGATCACACAATCCCATACACGCAATCCTTCACCCACAGTTGATCCAGAGGAAAGCGAATAACCCAAGCACAGCATGCTCCACTTTTCTATAGCAGGGGAAAAAATTCCTTCCTGATACCCCGAGAAGGAATCGGATTTTCCCTCTATCAGCTTTACCTATAAATGTCAGTACCTATTATGTACATTTGGGAAAGAATCCAGGCCTTTTTTAAAGAAATCTACTGAGCTGGCCAGAACCACTTCTGGAGGGAGTCTATTCCACATTTTCACAGCTCTTACCGTGAAGAAAACTTTCCGTATTTGGAGGTGAAATCTTTTTTCCTCTAGACATAAAGAGTGCCCCCTTGTCCTCTGTGATGACCTTAAAGTGAATAACTCAACACCAAGTTCACTATATGGACCACTTATGTATTTGTACATGTTGATCATATCCCCCCTTAATCGCCTCTTCTCAAGAGAGAATACATTCACTTTCTCTAATCTTTCCTTATAGTTGAGCTCCTCCATGCCTCTTATCAGTTTGGTTGCCCTTCTCTGCAGTTTCTCCATTTGCCCGATATCCTTTTAATATTTTTAATATAGCTCATCTTCAAGTATCACACCAAGTCACCCCAGTCAGGGAAGGCATAACAACCCTTTAAACCTCAAGATGGAAGGAGGGTCTAAAAAAAGCTTTGACTGAGCAAAGATATCAGGACCAAGATTTTGGAATTTTTAGTTTCCAAAAGAAATTGTGAGATTCTCTTTAAAAATGTGCATTAAGACTGTAGACTACTTGTAAGTGTCTATAAAAGTAGATAATTTGTAAACTGTACAACTCTTGCTTTCAATGGATGAAAGCAGTCTATTATTTATATAAATGTTAAATAATTACCATATGCTGTCAAGGTATTTTACCCTCTACAAATCTGTCCTTCTCAAATACAACTCCTGCCTCCACACTGCTAAACAAACCTATTACAACACTCTCATCAAAACCCTCTCATCCAAACCTCGTCAACTCTTTTCTACCCTTAATTCCTTACTTCGCCCCCCACTGCCCCCACCCACCAACTTGTTTACCGCTCAACATATTGGCAACCACTTCAATAGCAAAATCAACACAATTCGCAAGGAGATATCCAGCATTTAAATTCCTCCCCTACCCAACATATCAGGTCCAACACCACACTCAATATTCTCCTCCTTTTGCCCAGTTATCACAGAAGAAGTTGATAAACTCCTCTCCATGGCCCACCTCACTACATGTCCCCTGGACCCTGTCCCCTCTTAATTACTGCGACCACCTTCCCACTCTATCCTCAACTCCCTAATCCACATCTTCAACCTCTCCCTCTCCTCCGGCACCTTTCCTTCCCCGCTCAAACATGCACTGGTTACCCCCATACTCAAAAAACCCTCACTAGACCCCACCTGTTTGAATAACTTAAGACCTATCTCCCTTCTCCCGTTTGCCTCCAAGCTCATCGACCGCCTAGTTCATGACCAAATGAGCCGCTACCTCATGGACAACAACCTTTTCGACCCCCTACAATCTGGCTTCCGCCTACAACATTCTACTGAAACTGCCCTACTAAAAATCACCAATGACCTAATAACTGCCAAAACCAATTTCCACTACTCCATACTTACAACTCCATATCCTCCGCTCCCCTTCCTCTTTCTGTTGGGGTACCCCAAGGCTCCGTCCTTAGGCCTCTCCTTTTCTCACTCTATACCTCTTCCCTGGGCCAGTTGATAACCTCCCATGGCTTCCAATACCACCTCTATGCCGATGACACACAGATCTATCTCTCCACTCCTCAACTCACCCCCACTATCTCCTCACAGATCTCAAACTTGCTGAATGACATATCGGTATGGATGTCACATCACTTCCTCAAACTTAATCTTTCTAAAACTGAGCTTGTTATATTTCCTCCTTCACGGTCCCCCTCCTGTGACTTCACCATTAATATCAACAACACAACCATTGGTCCCTCCACACATGCCAGGGTCCTGGGTGTAATCCTTGACTCTGACCTCTCCTTCAGCCCCCATATCCAATCACTGGCTAAATCCTGCCGCCTTAACCTCCGCAACATCTCCAGAATTCGACCCTTCCTGACTAATGACACCACAAAGCAACTTATTCACTCCTTGATTTTTTCCCGCCTCGACTACTGCAATTCTCTCCTTAATGGCCTACCCTTAAGCAGGCTATCCCCCTTCAGTCTATTATGAATGCTGCTGCTAGACTAATACACCTCACTAATCGATCCGTGACTGCTGCTCCTCTCTGCCAATCCCTTCACTGGCTTCCCCTACCCCACCGTGTAAAATTCAAAATGCTAACCATAACATACAAGGCCATTCACAACATCGCCCCCATCTACATCACCAACCTCATCTGCAGATATCCCCCAAATCGCCCCCTCCGCTCCTCCCAGGACCTCCTGCTCTCTAGCTCCCTTGTTACCTCCTCCCATTCTCGCCTTCAGGACTTCTCCAGAGCCTCTCCCATCCTCTGGAATTCCCTGCCCCAGTATGTCCGATCAGCCCCTACCCTGTCCACCTTTAGGAGATCACTGAAAACTAATTTATTCAGGGAAGCCTATCCCACACCCACATAACTGTCCCTGAGCCACCCCCATCAAATCATTCTTTGCAGCTATTACCTTTTGTACCACCACCCCCTCTCTTTAGAATGTAAGCTCTACGAGCAGGGCCCTCCTGTACCTTTTGTATTGAATTGTACTGTAATTGTGTTGTCCCCCTTATACATTGTAAAGCGCTGAGTAAACTGTTGGCGCTATATAAATCTCGTATAATAATAATAATAATATGTACATCATGGATTTAATCCACATTGTAAAATGTGTATGAAATCATAAGAAGGATGGTATGGAAGCACTTTAGTTTGATTTGCTAATGTGGGTTTTTCTAAGTATATTTATATTTTCAACTACTGCTGTGGTGGCCCTTTTCAGGGGTCCTAAAAGTTATTTAGTTTCATAGGACTTGGGGGTGTACTATGTGATGCAGAAGTCTCATAAAATAAACAAAAATACCTTTATCTCTTATGAGTGAGATAACTCCTCTTCCCTTGTGCCTCCTACACCCCCTCCCAGACACTACAGCTCACACTGGTAGGATCTCAGCAGCAAAGGCAGTACTGTAAGTTCATGCAAGAAATGGCCAGCTGCTAATTAATGAGAAGGCCTCTATTTGTAGTTGGGCTGTATTTAGGCCCGCCCTCTAGCCTCCATTTTCTGTTGACGTTTCTCTCATGTACAGTCGACAAGCATCATTTCCGGCGCAACCTTTCTGACGTCACTTCCGCACTTTCGTTTCTACTGGGTGGAAGTGCGGCTGCAGCAGGCTCTGCGTGCGGGATACAGGGCGGGGAGGGTGGGACGGATTTTTCGTTGTCATATACATGGTACATGATTTTGCCTTCATGTTTAGGTCACGGCATTCACCACTGCAGTAGTTACCTATCACGTTTATAGGTATTGACTTGTTAAGATGATCGTTTCTTATTGGCTTGTGCGGTGGCAAGTCTCCTTATACGTTTCTCATACAGCACACGTTTGACTGTTTCATACGTTTTTTCTTTGCACTACTCACTCCGTTGGCCTGACACGCTTATCAGGTTTTGAAGGCTCGAGTTTACGTTTTTAATTTGCCTGCTTCGCTACGGGTTACTCGGCCTTACTCGGCCTTTGTAACTTCATGTGACTTACATTTTCTCAGTCTTACACAACACATACGTTGTCTTTAGCTGCGGTAGAAAAAAATAAATGAAATAAAATAAAATAAAAAATTAGGAGGGACAAAGAAGGGTTAATCCATGTCAAGGTAAGACACAGGTTCGGTTTTTCAGTTTTCAGTCCATTTCAGGTAGGTATTGTTTGTTTCTGCCAAATATCGGAAATCCGTGGGGGTGGTTAAAAATGTTTTTGGAACCGACATCATCGGTCCGTATGCATTGATCTGAGGGGTAGCTTTTCGTGTGGTTGTGTCCCTTTTTTATAGTGTGGGTTTCTACATATCAACAGGTTGCATGGAGTTCATTCTTGCAGTCCATTTCAGGTTGGTACTTCTTGTCTCCCTTTAACGCCAGGTTTGTTGTCATTGCATACGCAGTTTATGATCATATCTCCACATTGTAGGTATCACGGCGTCACAGCGTCACACAACTGTAGTGTTACCTATTACGTTCATGGGTACCAATGGATTGAGATGGTCCTTTCTAATTGGCTTGTACGGTGGAAGGTCTCCTCATCCGTTTCCTCACTCAACATACCTTCTTACATCACGGTGTTTTCACTACTTAGGTCATTTGGCTGACATATTTTAGGTTTCCTAGACCGGACTTCACGTTTAATTTGCCTGCTTCGCCTAAGGTGATTCGGCTTTTGTCTAAATCCCAAGTCTGACACATTTTAGTCCTGCAAACGTACGTTTCATTTTTCATTGTAATCTCATACATGTGTCAGGTTCATATCTTCACGTTTTAGATCTTACGGCAACACTCCACTGCAGGTTTACCTATCACGTTCATGGGTACCAACAGATTGAGATGATCATTTCTAATTGGCTTGTGCAGTGACAAGTCTCCTCATCCGTTTCTCACACGGCTTACGTTGCGATTTCATAAATCATGACATCTCACTACTCAGATCACTTGCCTGGCACGTCTTCAGGTTTCGCAGGCCTGAGTTTACGTTTTTAATTTGCCTGATATGTCTCAGGTAACTCGGCCTTGCTAGTTTCTTGAGACTGACACGTTTTCAGTCCTGCACAACGTATACTTCGTCATTTAATCACGGTCACCTTTAAGAGGTTGTTTAAAAAAAAAAAGCAAAGAGATTTTCCTTTCCTTAGGGTAAGTTGGTTTTAACTCTTGCTTATGACGGTGATGTTCTTGATTATATAGGTCATGTCACAGGCAGCGGATATCGAAGACTTTGCCTCCAACCCTCCTGCTCCGGCTAGGGGTTCTGAACATGGTATCACGCCCTCCTTAAGAACCTGGACCATCCCAAGACTCATGGCGGAACTGCGACACAGGGGTATTTCGTACCCGGCTTCGGCTCGCAAAGTGGAGCTATTCAGATTATTAGTCCCCTGTGCTTCAGGCTCTAATACTGAGCAGGTTACCCTACGGTCTGTTGCCTCATCCCTTTCACAGATTCACACCACCCTGAGCTCACTGGCAACCTCCTGTCAGGAGTTGCGTGGCAGGGTTGAAGTTTTGGAAAATCATTTGAGTCTGGCCCCAGAGGCTCCTACCATTCTAGGAACATCAGCAGGTTCTGGGACCCCCTTGGTACCATGCCCTGTACCTTTAGCTTTAGGTAAAGTACAAGTGCTCCTTCTAATACCCCGGCATTCTACCAGGTACGTCCAGGGCATTCCAGAGTTTACTCCTGGCACCAGCTCATTCGGCTGACATAGCAGATGCTTTCAAACTTCTGCCGTCACTCTGGCAGTGGCATGGGATAAAGTGGAGGGATCTGTTTTTTTTTTTTTTTTTTTTTTACTAAACTTACCTTTGGGTCCAGAAGCAGCCCTTGGCTGTTTGATACTTTTGTGCAGGCACTCAGATGGATACTCACCCATATAGAACGCTGTCAAGAAGTCATCCACTATCTAAACTATTTCCTCCTCAACGAAATTTCCAAACAGGCCCCCGCCGATCTACAGAAGCTGATATCAGTTTTCTCTGCTCTCACTTCCCACTGGCGGTAAGGTAGATGGAAGGCCCGGTGACTGCACTTACATTCCTGGGTATCACGCTGGATACTCAGGCTATGCAGGTCAGCCTGCCTGCAGACAAAGTAGAGAGGATCAGAGACCGGATACATGCGTTCACAGTCTCCCAAGCCTGTTCCAGTTCCAAGGTAGAATTGCAGTCACTGTCAGGCATTCTAAATTTTGCCATGAGGATCATTATCCATGATAGGTCATTCATTTCCTGTTTGTTGTCCTTGTTACCTTTAGCCCCCGACTCTGACTCTGGGGTCAAGTTAGATTCCGCGGCTCTATCCGACTTACGTACGTGGGACGAGTTCCTCTAACATTGGAATGGAATCGCCATGTTCGTCCCTGCAAAGTCGTTTTTTTCTCCTCAAGTCTAGACTGATGCAGCAGCTACCAAAGGCTATGCGCTATTTTTTGGCACTCACTGTGTAGCTGGACCATGGCCAGACGAGATCTTGTCTATTCCAGGGTTTGGGGAGACGTAAGCTTTGTTCTAGATTTGCCCCATAGTGTCGGCAGTGCAGGCATGGGGTCGCTTTTGGGCAGGTTAAACAGTTGTTTTTTCCACGGACAATCAGGCTACCTCAGAATTTGTTAATAAGGCAGACCCAGGTCTGTACTCATTAAGTCTATTGTACGTAGCCTGATTTGGCTGTCGCTTCAGTTCCATTTCCACATAACACTGTAGGTTCATCAGTGGTGTATAGAATACAGCACCTGATGCTCTGTCCCGTTTTAACTACCCGCTATTTTTGACAGAGAGTGTGAACAAGTTTTGCTTTTGACTGTTGGTGATTGCTGTGTTGCATTTTTAGGTTATTTTGGGGGCTTTTCCTTGTAGCTTTTTAACACTTTTTTCTGTCACATTTTAAATAGCCTTTTTTTTTTCTTTGCTTTCTGCAGCCTACTAATCAAGGGGAGTGGTTAATTGGTCACAGGTGCTTGAGGCCCATATGGCTACTTTCACACCGGAAAATTCGGAAATTCAGAATTAAAAAATTTGAAAATTCAGAGATTCGGAAATTCGAAAATCCATAAATCCGGAAATTCGGAAATTCAAAAGAACGAAAATCAGAAAATAAGAACAAAAATCTGAGAATTCAAAAACCTGAAAACACGAAAATCTGAAATAATAACTAACTAATAATAACTTAACTATTAGTAACTATTAAATTATAGGTATTGGAGTTTAATTTCAAATTTGGCTGTTAGTGAACGTAACAAATATGAAGTTATCCAAAGTTACGAATTATCCGTAATAACGAATGCCATATCTAAACAAATTGAAACGTAACAAATTATTAATAATAAATAATAATAATAATAACTTATTATTATTATTTATTATTATTTAGTTTCATTCTATTTGTTTAGATGCGGCATTCTTTATTTTGGATAATTCGTAATTTCAGGTAAATTTGTATTTGTTACATTCACTAACAGCCAAATTTGAAAAGAAATTCCAATACCTTTAATTTAATAGTTAGTTATTACTAGTTAGTTACTATTTTGAATTTTGGGATTTTTGGATTTTCGTTCTTTCTAATTTTCAGATTTTCCTTTCTTATTTTCGGTTTTTTGAATTTCCGAATTCTCAAATTTACAAATTTACGAATGTATGAATTTTCGAATTTACAAATTCCGAATTTTAAAATTTACGAATTTATGAACTTTTTGAATTTTCGAATTTACGAATTATCGAATTTACGAAAAAAACAAAAAACAAATGAAACCAAGACGAACACATTTTTCAGCAGTGCACATGTCTAGTTGGCACCAATGACAAAGTCAGAGGCAGATGGAGTGTCCTAAAGAACGATTTTAGGCACTTGGGAGATAAATTGAGGAAAAGGACCTCCAAGGTAGTATTTTCAGGAATACTACCAGTACCTCGAGCCACACCAGAAAGGCAGAGGGAGATTAGGGAAGTAAACAAGTGGCTGAGGAGCTGATGTAGTAGGGAGGGGTTTAGGTCCCTGGAGGACTGGGCCAACTTCTCAGTCAGTCACCAGTACTATAGAAGGGACGAACTGCACCTAAATGAGGAGGGTGCAGATCTGCTGGGAGTGAAGATGGCCAAAAAGTTAGAGGGGTTTTTAAACTAGGCGACGGGAGGAGGAGGCCCAGAGGTAGAGATAGTCAGGGAGGAACATATTTTAGAGGATTGTATTGGGGGCATTAGTGGTAGGTTGACTAAAGCACATAAACCCAAGGTACGTATAGTAACAAGTCCTAGTTGCAATCTCGGAACACCCAATAAGAAGATAGTATGTGACTGGTCTAAACTAAGTGTCGTGTTCACCAATGCCAGGAGCCTGGTGGACAAGATGGGTGTACTAGAGATACTGTTGTACGAGGAGGTATAGATCTCCTGCATTTAGGGGAATGTCCATGTCTGGGCCTCCAGGGGTAGTGACGGTATCCAGGTGGGCTGGGGTTTCCCCCGTAGGGGATAGCCTATAACTGTCCAGTGATTGCCCAATGAGCGATTCTGGAGATGGGGATATGTTGTGTGTGATGCTTGTGGATGCCAGGGGAGTGAAGGCTAGTGTCGCTGGGGCAAGGACTTGCCTGTGTTCTATTTGCCTTCCTGCATGCTGATCTCGTGGCTGAGGTGCGGCTGCCATCTTGGATTCGGCCCGTTTTCCCTTGGCGGATAATTGTGGTCCCAGGTCTCGATGAGCTGAGCTGCCAGGCATGTGGGTGCTGCTGGGGGGTTCCCAGAACGATTCCCGCTGTTTGCGGGTGTCTCACTGGCTATGATCCCGTGCTAGGGTGGCTCGCTGCCTGAGGCAGTGTGGAGCTCCCAGCTTACGCGGCCATCTTGGAAGCTTCAGTGCATTCGCCCTTATAATGGGGGATTTTAATTATCCAGACATAGACTGGGCGGAGGGAACCACACATTCGTCTAAGGCTCGCCAGTTCCTAAATGTCTTGCAGGACAATTTCATGGTTCAGATGGTAGACGCACCAACTAGAAATAAAGCGTTACTGGATTTACTGATTACCAACAATACAGACCTGATCATGGATGTGGAAATACGGGGCAATTTAGGAAACGATGATCACAGGTCTGTTGGCTTTAGTATAAATCACACAAATAGGAAAAATAAGGAGAATACAAAGGCCAGTGGCAGCCCGTCCATAGGGGGCGCACGGGCAGCGCCCCCCCCACCCAGCAGTCATTAAAAAAATTTTTAAAAAGGCCCCTTTAAAAAAAAATTTGAAAAAATGTTCTTTAAGCGGGAGAGGGAAGAGGGAAACCGAAAGTGACGTTGGCAGCTCCGTGGAACGCACAGCCCGAGTGGAGCTGCCTGTACAGTAAGTATGAGACTCAGTGAGGCTGCATTTGATGCGGCACAGTGAAGCTGCATTTGATGTGGCACAGTGAGGCTGCATTTGATGGGGCACAGTGAGTTTGCATTTGATGGGGCACAGTGAGGCTGCATTTAAAGGGCAAAGTCAGGCTGCATTTGATGGGGCACAGGGAGGCTGCTTTTGATGGGCACAGTGAGGCTGCATTTGATGGGCACAGTGGCTACATAAGATGGGCACAGTGGCTGCATAAGATGAGCACAGTGACTGCATAAGATGGGCGCAGTAGCTGTATTTGATAGGGCACAGTGGTAGCATTTAAGGGCACAGTGGGAGCATTTGATATGGCACAGAGGCTGCATTTGATGGGCACAGTGGCTGCGTTTGATAGGCACAGTGGTTGCGTTTGATGGCACAGTGGCGGCAACTGATGGTCACAGTGGCTGCGTTTGATGGCACAGTGGCTGTTTGATTGTACAGTGGCGGCAACTGATGGGCACAGTAGCTGTGTTTGGTGGCACAGTGGCTGCTTTTGATGGTGCAGTGGCTGCGTTTGATGGTACAGTGGCGGCAATTGATGGGCACAGTGGCTGCGTTTGATGGCACAGTGGCTGCGATTGATGGGCTTTTTTTTCAGAACTTTTCAGTTTGTTTGAACCCCCCAAAAAATTTTGAGCACCAGCCGCCACTGACAAAGACACTGAATTTCAAAAGAACAAACTTCGCTAAACTACGATCCTTGCTAGAAGGCATAAATTGGGATAAAATCTTAGAAACAAAGAACACGGAGGGGAGATGGGTTTGCTTTAGGAGCATATTAAATAAGGGCATTAGCCAATGCATCCCATTGGGTAATAAATTTAAAAGGGCAATCAAGAGTCCTGGATGGTATAAGGTATATTATTCCTGCGCTACCATGCAGTGGTAGTATAGGTAATAATAGCTAGGGAAAAGCAGCTTGCACCGATTGGGGTCCAGCCTGGCCCCTGGTGTAGACATCAGCTGACAAGTGGGAATGGTGCTGCGCTAATCCTAAAATAAACTCTAGTGAATAGGTGCAGGCCTACTAAATATCCTAGGGTGGGGGGCTTATCTCTTGCCTTCACTAAGGCATATGGTGAAGGCAAGCCCTGATGAAGCCACGTGACCCGTGACACCATGCGTAGGGACAGGCACCTCCCACTGTCAGCAGTGTACAAGCTCGCTGCTCGTCTGGATACACTGTACCTTCTGTTATTTTACTGTGTGAGTACCCCGTTTGTTGCTATTGTTTAATAAAGCCTTAAATATCCTTGAAATACTACACTATATGGCATCTTTATCTCTCCGTTGGTTATGATGTTCCCCATGGATCTGAAGTTTAATATATGACAGCCCATGACCCAGGACCCCCCTGCACAGGAGACACCACAATCACTGTCTGCTCTATGCTGTAACCTCAGTGTAGTGAGGTAAGGGGCCATTATCTACCATTAGAGGATTGTTGCATGGAGAGGATTTCGCTATACACTTCACATCCATCACTCTTCTAAGCAAATGATACCTAAATCCAGCTGCTGTCTGCAATATTTTAATTGTTTGCCATCACTAATGAAGCATTGGAGTTGTTTGCTGCTGCACCAACTCACCTTTATGGAACTGTAATATTGTCTTTATAAGTTTGAGCACCCCCTGCTGGCGCTGGACACTTTACTGCACGTTGCACAGTTACTATGATCACTTTGGACATTCAATGTAACATTGCACTATTTGGCACTATTCGCTTTAATGTGATTTACTTTTTAGCAATTCATTTATTTGCATGAATCACGGTTGATTTAATTATAACATTTCTTGTATATTATTTTTGAGCACTTTGTACTGGCACTGGATGCTCTAGTGGCATTCACTGCCCTATTACTCTTTGTTATCATTTATTTTGGACTTAACTATTTTTTTCACTACATATACTTACGCTGATATATATGTATAGTCTTATTTTGGTGGGCTTTACCCCTTAATTTTTTATGCATATACTGTTTGCACGTTCACACAGTGCTACACTCTTCATCGTGTTTGAGACCACCACCATATGCCTTAGTGAAGGCAAGAGATAAGCCCCCACCCTAGGATATTTAGTAGGCCTGCACCTATTCACTAGAGTTTATTTTAGGATTAGCGCAGCACCATTCCCAATTGTCACCAAGAGTCCTGGATGGCTTAACTTCAATGTAAAAATGCATATAAAAGCAAAGGAGAAGGCCTTCAAAAAATACAAGGTTGAGGGATCATCATCAGCATTCAGACATTATAAAGAATGCAACAAGAAATGTAAGGGTGCAATTAGGGCGGATAGAATAGAACACGAAAGACACATAGCGGAGGAGAGCAAATTAAATCCCAAGAAATGTTTTAAGTATGTGAACAGTAAAAAAGAGAGGACAGACCATATTGGCCCCATAAAGAATGAGGAAGGACATCTGGTTACAAAGGATGGGGAGATGGCGAAGGTATTGGATTTATTCTTCTCCTCAGTCTTCACAGGGGAATCAGGCGGCTTCAGTAACCAAAACTGCAGTTTTCCTCATGGCACATCACAGGAAGCACCTCCATGGTTAACAGATTACAGAATTAACCACTGCAGCCCCGGAAGATTTGGCTGCTCAATGACCAGGCCATTTTTTGCGATATGGCACTGCGTTGCTTTAACTGACAATTGCGCGGTCGTGAGACGCTGTACCCAAATAAAATTTATGTCCTTTTTTCCCCACAAATAGAGCTTTCTTTTGCTGGTATTTGATCACCTCTGCGTTTTTCGCGATGACCGCCGGGCACTCTCATTAGCTCCGGGCACACGTTGTGGGCACGTGCGCACACCTCCTATAGTGTTTTAAAGGGCCGTCGTACAGTTACGATGGCTCGCCCAGGGGCGCCATTCTGCAGCAGTATAACTGCGGTGGCCGGTCGGGAACCGGTTAAAATTAGACTTGGGAAACTTAACATTAATAAATCACTGGGACCAGATGGATTGCATCCGAGGGAACTTAGGGAACTCAGTCAAGTTAATTGCCAGACCATTGTTCCTAATTTTTACTGACGGTCTACTGACTAGAATGGTACCAGCTGATTGGAGAAAAACCAATGAAGCACCAGTATTTAAAAAGGGCCCAAAATACATCCCCGGGAATTACAGACCAGTTAGCCTAACATAAATAGTATGCAAGCTCTTGGAGGGGATAATAAGGGACTATATACAAGATTTTAGTAATGAGAACGGTATCATTAGCAGTAATCGGCATGGATTCATGAAAAATCGTTATTGCCAAACCAATCTATTAACCTTCTATGAGAAGGTGAGTTGCCATCTAGATAAACGAAGGCCCGTAGATGTGGTGTATCTGGATTTTGCAAAAGCATTTGACACAGTTCCCCATAAACATTTACTGTACAAAATAAGGTCCATTGGCATGGACCATAGGGTGAGTACATGGATTGAAAACTGGCTAAAAGGGCGAGTTCAGAGGGTGGTGATAAATGGGGAGTACTGGGTAGGGATGAGCTTCGATTTCGAGTCGAATTCATCGGCTGTTCGCCATTCGCTAAACAGCGAACAATTTGGGGTGTTCGCGGCAAATTTGAAAGCCGCGGAACACCCTTTAAAAGTCTATGGGAGAAATCAAAAGTGCTAATTTTAAAGGCTTATATGCAAGTTATTGTCATAAAAAGTGTTTGGGGACCTGGGTCCTGCCCCAGGGGACATGGATCAATGCAAAAAAAGTTTTAAAAACGGACGTTTTTTCAGGAGCAGTGATTTTAATAATGCTTAAAGTGAAACAATAAAAGTGTAATATCACTTTAAATTTCATACCTGGGGGGGTGTCTATAGTATGCGCATGTTTCCCGTGTTTAGAACAGTCTGACAGCAAAATGACAAAGAAAAAAAGTCATTAATAAAAACGGCATGGGAATTCCCCAAAGGGGAACCCCGAACCAAAATTTTTAAAAAAATGACGTGGGGGTGACGTGGGGGTGCCCTTAAATTCCATACCAGGCCCTTCAGGTCTGGTATGGATATTAAGGGGAACCCCGGACAAAATTTTAAAAAAAATGGCGTGGGGGTCCCCCTTAAAATCCATACCAGACCCTTCAGGTCTGGTATGGATTTTAAGGGGAACCCCGTCCCAAAATTTAAAAAAAAATGGCGTAGGGTCTCCCCAAAAATCCATACCAGACCCTTATCCGAGCACGCAACCTGGTAGGCCGCAGGAAAAGAGGGGGGGATGAGAGAGCACCCCCCCTCCTGAACCATACCAGGCCACATGCCCTCAACATTGGGAGGTTGCTTTGGGGTAGCCCCCCAAAACACCTTGTCCCCATGTTGATGGGGACAAGGGCCTCTTTCCCACAACCCTTGCCCGGTGGTTGTGGGGGTCTGCGGGCAGGGGGCTTATAGGAATCTGGAAGCCCCCTTTACAAGGGGACCCCCAGATCCCGGCCCTCCCACCTGTGTGAAATGGTAAGGAGTACCCCTACCATTTCACAAAAAAAGTGTCAAAAATGTTAAAAATGACAAGACAGTTTTTGACAATTCCTTTATTTAAATGCTTCTTCTTTCTTCTATTTTCTTCTATCTTCTATATTCTTTCTTCTATCTTCCTTTGGTTTCTTCCTTCATCTTTATCTTCTTCTGGTTCTTCTGGTTCTTCTGGTTCTTCCTCCGGTGTTCTCGTCCGGCATCTTTCTCCGCGGTGCCGGCGTCTTCTTCCCTTCGTCTTCTGGGCCGTTCCGCATGATGGGAGGCTCCCGCTGTGTGACGCTTCTCCTCTTCTGATGGTTCTTAAATAATAGGGAGCGGGGCCTCCCGGTGACCCCACCCCCCTCTGACGCACGTGACTTCCCTGTCCACCCCCCTCTGACATCACAGGGAATGCCACAGGGAAGTCCCCGTGTGTCAAAGGGGGGCAGGGTCACCAGGTTGCGCCGCCCTCCGTTATTTAAGAACCATCAGAAGAGGAGAAGAGTCACACAGCGGGAGCCTCCCATCATGCTGGATGCGGAGCAGCCTAGAAGACGAAGGGAAGAAGACGCCGGTGCCGCGGAGGAAGGTGCCGGACAAGAACACCAGAGGGAGAACCAGAAGAAGAAGAAGAAGATGGAGGAAGAAACCGAAGGAAGATAGAAGAAAGAAGATAGAAGAAAGAAGAAGCATTTAAATAAAGGAATTGTCAAAAACTTGTCATTTTTAACATTTTTGACACTTTTTTGTGAAATGGTAGGGGTACTTTTGTACCCCCTTACCATTTCACACAGGGGGGAGGGCCGGGATCTGGGGGTCCCAGATTCCGATAAGCCCCCTGCCCGCAGACCCCCACAACCACCGGGCAAGGGTTGTGGGGAAGAGGCCCTTGTCCCCATCAACATGGGCACAAGGTGTTTTGGGGGGCTACCCCAAAGCACCCTCCCAATGTTGAGGGCATGTGGCCTGGTACGGTTCAGTAGGGGGTTTGGGGCCACTCTCTCATCCCCCCCTCTTTTCCTGCGGCCTGCCAGGTTGCGTGCTCAGATAAGGGTCTGGTATAGATTTTGAGGGGGACCTCGCGCCTTTTTTTTTTTTTTTTTTTGGCCGGGGTTCCCCTTAATATCCATACCAGACCTGAAGGGCCTGGTATGGAATTTAGGGGGACCCCCACGCCATTTTTTTTTAAATTTTGGTTCGGGGTTCCCCTGTGGGGAATTCCCATGCTGTTTTTATTAACCACTTCAGCCCCGGAAGGTTTTACCCCCTTCCTGACCAGAGCACTTTTTACAATTCGGCACTGCGTCGCTTTAACTGCTAATTGCGCGGTCATGCAATGCTGTACCCAAACGAAATTTGCGTCCTTTTCTTCCCACAAATAGAGCTTTCTTTTGATGGTATTTGATCACCTCTGCCATTTTTATTTTTTGCGCTATAAACGGAAAAAGACCGAAAATTTTGAAAAAAAATGATATTTTCTACTTTTTGTTATAAAAAAAATCCAATAAACTCAATTTTAGTCATACATTTGGGCCAAAATGTATTCGGCCACATGTCTTTGGTAAAAAAAATGTCAATAAGTTATAGCGTCTACAAACTAGGGTACATTTTCTGGAATTTGCACAGCTTTTAGTTTATGACTGCCTATCCTATGTCATTTCTTGAGGTGCTAAAATGGCAGGGCAGTACAAAACCCCCCCAAATGACCCCATTTTGGAAAGTAGACACCCCAAGGAAATTGCTGAGAGGCATGTTGAGCCCATTGAATATTTATTTTTTTTGTCCCAAGTGATTGAATAATGACAAAAAAAAAAAAAATTTACAAAAAGTTGTCACTAAATGATATATTGCTCACACAGGCCATGGGCATATGTGGAATTGCACCCCAAAATACATTCAGCTGCTTCTCTTGAGTACGGGGATACCACATTTGTGGGACTTTTTGGGAGCCTAGCCGCGTACCGGGCCCCAAAAACCAAGCACCGCCTTCAGGATTTCTAAGGGCATAAATTTTTGATTTCACTCCTCGCTGCCTATCACAGTTTTGAAGGCCATAAAATGCCATGATGGCACAAACCCCCCCCCCCCAAATGACCCCATTTTGGAAAGTAGACACCCCAAGCTATTTGCTAAGAGGCATGGTGAGTATTTTGCAGCTCTCATTTGTTTTTCAAAATGAAGAAAGACCAGAAAAAATTTTTTTTCTTTTCTTTTTTCAATTTTCAAAACTTTGTGACAAAAAGTGAGGTCTGCAAAATACTCACTATACCTCTCAGCAAATAGCTTGGGGTGTCTACTTTCCAAAATGGGGTCATTTGGGGGGGTTTTGTGCCACCTGGGCATTCCATGGCCTCCGAAACTGTGATAGGCAGTGAAGAGTGAAATCAAAAATTTACGCCCTTAGAAAGCCTGAAGGCGGTGCTTGGTTTTCGGGGTCCCGTGCGCGGCTAGGCTCCCAAAAAGTCCCACACATGTGGAATCCCCATACTCAGGAGAAGCAACAAAATTTATTTTGGGGTGTAATTTCACATATCCCCATGGCATGTTTGAGCAATATATCATTTAGTGACAACTTTGTGCAAAAAAAAAAAAAAAAAAAAAAAATTTGTCTCTTTCCTGCAACTTATGTCACAATATAAAATATTCCATGGACTCGACATGCCTCTCAGCAAATAGCTTGGGGTGTCTACTTTCCAAAATGGGGTCATTTGGGGGGGTTTTGAACTGTCTTGGCATTTTATGCACAACATTTAGAAGCTTATGTCACACATCATCCACTCTTCTAACCACTTGAAGACAAAGCCCTTTCTGACACTTTTTGATTACATGAAAAAATTATTTTTTTTTGCAAGAAAATTACTTTGAACCCCCAAACATTATATATTTTTTTAAAGCAAATGCCCTACAGATTAAAATGGTGGGTGTTTCATTTTTTTTTTTCACACAGTATTTGCGCAGCGATTTTTCAAACGCATTTTTTGTGGAAAAAACACACTTTTTTAAATTTTAATGCACTAAAACACACTATATTGCCCAAATGTTTGATGAAATAAAAAAGATGATCTTAGGCCGAGTACATGGATACCAAACATGACATGCTTTAAAATTGCGCACAAACGTGCAGTGGCAACAAAATTAATACATTTTTAAAAGCCTTTAAAAGCCTTTACAGGTTACCACTTTAGATTTACAGAGGAGGTCTACTGCTAAAATTACTGCCCTCGATCTGACCTTCGCGGTGACACCTCACATGCATGGTGCAATTGCTGTTTACATTTGACGCCAGACCGACGCTTGCGTTCGCCTTAGCCCGAGAGCAGGGGGGACAGGGGTGCTTTTTTTTTTTTTTCTTTATTATTTTTTTCCTTTTTTCTCTTATTTTTTAACTGTTCCTTTCATTTTTTTTTTTTTATCATTTTTATTGTTATCTCAGGGATTGTAAATATCCCCTATAATAGCAATAGGTAGTGACAGGTACTCTTTTTTGAAAAAATTGGGGTCTATTAGACCCTAGATCTCTCCTCTGCCCTCAAAGCATCTGACCACACCAAGATCGGTGCGATAAAATGCTTCCCCAATTTCCCAATGGCGCTGTTTACATCTGGCGAAATCTAAGTCATAAAATGCTCGTAGCTTCCGGTTTCTTAGGCCATAAAGATGTTTGGAGCCACTCTGGTCTCTGATCAGCTCTATGGTCAGCTGGCTGAATCACCGGCTGCATTCTCAGGTTCCCTGTTGAGACAGGAGAGCCAGAGAAAAACACGGAAGACGGTGGGGGGGGGAGCATTCCCTCCCACTGCTTGTAAAAGCAGTCTAGAGGCTAATTAGCCACTAGGATTGCTTTTACATGAAAGCCAACCGCTGGCGGAAAAGAATGATACCAAGATGATACCTAAACCTGCAGGCATCATTCTGGTATAACCACTCAAAGTCGTGAATGGCGTACCTGAAGACAAAAAAATGGTTAACAATAAAGCATAGTGAACAGTAAAGTATAAAAAATTGCATACCTGAAAAGCAAACATGATAAAACATAATAACAATAAAACATTGCATAATAGAATACAGTAAAAAAGAGCAGAACAATAGAGAGAGAATAGAGAGAGAGAGAACAAGAAAACGACAACAATTTTTTTTTATTTTTGTTTGTGTTTTTTTTTTTTTTTTTTACACTTTTTTTTGTAACTGTAACTTTTATAACTGTAACCGTTTCCAGGTTCGGGTCTCTCAAAATGCGATGGCATCTTGGGAGACCCTGTGAAAGTGTGCCTAGTCTGTGCAATGCTGTACCCTACGCTAATACTCAACTAGTGAATGGTAGCGTTCAAAACATTCACCAATGCAAAGACCAGGATTGTCAGGACAGGAGGGACAATAATAGTGGGTGTCACGCCTATATCCGCGCTTGCTGTAGACACAACATCTTTTTTGGGGGGGTTCGTTGGGTAGGGGTACTCGGGAGGACATAAACAAAATGCCTCTCATGCAGCCGACTGCATTTGGTTGGGGATGTGAATGGGGGAAGTACGGGCGCTGCAGAAGCGGTGGGTTCCCAATTAGGATTGGCGAATGCAGCAGGAAGGGCACTATGGGCACGATGGGCCTGTGTTTGTCTTCTTGGTGGCAGCAGGACACTACTTGTGCTTGCCACCTCACCAGCTTGAACTGCACTTATGGGACTCGCCACGTCACCAAGTGTTACTGCAGTGCGGGTTTGACTACGACCGGGGTGTACTAGGCCACTGGTGCTTGCCAGTTCACCAAAACGCTACCAAAAAAACTGTTAGCGATCGCAGGGATCAGGCCTGACTCTGCGAACGCTGCAGTTATGCGTTTAGTGTTTTGTAAGTGACAGTGATCGATCGATACTGCACTTGGGTGGGCTGGGCCGGGCGGAGGGGCAAAACGCAGGTGCTAGCAGGTATCTGGGCTGATCCCGCTAACACTGCGTTTTTGGGAATCCTAAACTGCTGGGGACGCTAGTATAGATCTGATCGGATCAGAAATTGATGCGATCAGATACTATACCACTAAGGGAGGTGTATCGTGCGTGGGTGTTAGCGCTACTGGCACTAACCTGACGCTGCCTGGGGCTGGTGCTTGCCATTTCACCAAAACGCTACCAAAAAAACTGTTAGCGATCGCAGGGATCAGGCCTGACTCTGCGAACGCTGCAGTTATGCGTTTAGTGTTTTCTAAGTGACAGTGATTGATCGATACTGCACTTGGGTGGGCTGGGCCGAGCCGGGTGGAGGGGCAAAACGCAGGTGCTAGCAGGTATCTGGGCTGATCCCACTAACACTGCGTTTTTGGGAATCCTAAACTGCTGGGGACGCTAGCATAGATCTGATCGGATCAGATATTGATCTGTTCAGATACTATACCACTAAGGGAGGTGTACGGTGCGTGCGTGGGTGTTAGCGGTACTGGCGCTAATCTGACGCTGCCTGGGGCGACGCATATTACCGCCGGGCGATCGGGGGGCTAAACCTTTATTCGGTAATAAACAGCGGGTGCCCTGACACTATAAAAAATAAACAAACTAACCAGCGTCACCCGTAACGGTTATACAGTGATCAGTGGTGAAAGGGTTAACTAGGGGGCAATCAAGGGGCGATTGCGAGGTGGGGAGCACGATCGGATGGCCTCCCCCTCATCTCTGATCGCTCCTAGACAAATGCCGACCGCCGCTGGCACCGGGGGGGGATCCGATCGGACCCCCCGCCCGCGGGAAGGCAATCACGTACCAGGTACGTGATTTTGCCTGCCCGTGCTGCTCTGTTCACGTATATATGCGTGAGGCGGTCGGCAAGTGGTTAATGAACTTTTATGTGTATTGTTGGACCGGCAATTCATTAATAGCTGCGAGTAGTTTTAAATTACTTTTTTTCCTTTGAAATGTCATTTTGCTGTGAGACTGTTCTAAACACGGGAAACATGCGCCCCTTTACAGGCATACTATAGACACCCCCAGCTACGAAATTTAAAGAGATATTACACTTTTATTGTTTCACGTTAAGCATTATTAAAATCACTACTCCCGAAAAAACGGCCATTTTTAAAACTTTTTTTTGCATTGATCCATGTCCCCTGGGGCAGGACCCAGGTCCCCAAACACTTTTTATGACAATAACTTGCATATAAGCCTTTAAAATTAGCACTTTTGATTATTCATGTTTGTGTCCCATAGACTTTAACGGTGTTCGCATGTTCAAACAAATTTATTGCCTGTTCGCATGTTCTGGTGTGAACTGAACAGGGGGGTGTTCAGCTCATCCCTAGTACTGGGAATGGTCAGGGGTGGGTAATGGGGTCCCCCAGGGTTCTGTGCTGGGACCAATCCTATTTAATTTGTTGATAAATGACCTGGAGGATGGGGTAAACAATTCAATCTCTGTATTTGTGGCCGATACTAAGCTAAGCAGGGCAATAACTTCTCCACAGGATGTGGAAGCCTTGCAAAAAGATCTGAACAAATGAATGGGGTGGGAAACTACATGGCAAATGAGGTTTAATGTAAAAAAATGCATTTGGGTGGCAAAAATATGAATGCAATCTATACACTGGGGGGAGAACCTTTGGGCGATTCTAGGATGGAAAAGGACCAGGGGGTCCTAGTAGATGATAGGCTCAGCAATGGCATGCAATGCCAAGCTGCTGCTAAAAAAGCAAACAGAATATTGGCATGCATTAAAAAGGAATCAACTCCAGAGATAAAATGATAATTCTCTCACTCTACAAGACCCTTGTTCCGGCCGCACCTCGAGTATGCTGTCGAGTTTTGGGTACCAGTCCTCGGGAAGGATGTACTGGAAATGGAGTGAGTACAAAGAAGGGCAACAAAGCTAATAAAGGTTCTGGAGAATATTAGTTATGAGGAAAGGTTGCAAGCACTGAACTTATTCTCTCTGGGGAAGAGACACTTGAGGTGGATATGATTTCAATTTACAAATACCATACTGGTGACCCCACAATAGGGATAAAACTTTTTCGCGAAGGGAGTTTAACAAGACACGTGGCCACTCATTAAAATTAGAAGAAAAGAGGTTTAACCTTAAATTACGGAGAGGGTTCTTTACTGTAAGAGCGGAAAGGATGTGGAATTCCCTTCCACAAGTGGTGGTCTCAGCGGAGTTTCAAAAAAGTATTAGATAAGCACCTGAACGACCACAACATACAAAGATATACAATGTAATACTAACATATAATCACACACATAGGTTGGACTTGATGGACTTGTGTCTTTTTTCAACCTCACCTACTATGTAACTATGTAAAGTATGCAGAAGACAAAGTCAGGCAGTGCCAGCGTCAACAACAGCAGATCAGGATACAACAGAATCTGGAGTCAGGCCAAGTCAAGTACATAGCAGCCGAACTAAGCTCAGATCACGGGTCTCAGAAGCTGATGACCACTCAGCAACTCCCCATCAGTGTGCTAGAATTTAAATAGAGAAATCAGTGCCATTACTAGTCTAATGTTCACACTTGTTCATGCTAAGGTGTATTAGGGTAAACATGCACTTTTTCACTCGCACATGTGCACATATTTGAAACACGATTTGTATTATGCACATGTGCAAATTCTCGAGCATGGCCAATCACTTGATTTTCTTGACAGACAGCAATGGTTCTAATACAGCTTGGCCATGAGCTCACTGGTTGCCATCCACAGCTCAGATCGAGGTGTGGTTTGGTTGTGAGGTATAATTAGCGCCGCCCGTGCCCCTGGATGAAGTTAAACACATGACGAAAGGTTACATAGTTACATAGTTAGTCAGGTTGAAAAAAGACACAAGTCCATCCAGTCCAACCATAAAAAAAAAAAAAAAAAAAACGTACAATCCAATATACCCAATACTATACCCACAGTTGATCCAGAGGAAGGCAAAAAAAACCAGCAGAGCATGCTCCAATTTGCTACAGCAGGGGAAAAAATTCCTTCCTGATTCCAGGGAGGCAATCGGATTTTCCCTGGATCAACTTTACCTATAATTGTCAGTACCCAGTTATATTATGTACATTTAGGAAAGTATCCAGGCCTTTCTTAAAGCAATCTACTGAGCTGGCCAGAACCACCTCTGGAGGGAGTCTATTCCACATTTTCACAGCTCTTACTGTGAAGAAACCTTTCCGTATTTGGAGATGAAATCTCTTTTCCTCCAGTCGTAAAGAGTGCCCCCTTGTCCTCTGTGTTGACCGTAAAGTGAATAACTTAACACCAAGTTCACTATATGGACCCCTTATATATTTAAACATGTTGATCATATCCCCCCTTATTCTCCTCTTCTCAAGAGTGAACAAATTCAGTTCCTCTAATCTTTCCTCATAGCTGAGCTCCTCCATGCCTCTTATCAGTTTGGTTGCCCTTCTCTGCACTTTCTCCAGTTCCCCGATATCCTTTTTGAGAACTGGTGTCCAAAACTGAACTGCATATTCCAGATGAGGTCTTACTAATGATTTGAACAGGGGCAAAATGATATCTCTCTCTCTGGAGTCCATACCTCTCTTAATACAAGAAAGAACTTTGCTCGCTTTGGAAACCGCAGCTTGGCATTGCATGCTATTATTGAGCTTATGATCTACCAGAACCCCCAGATCCTTCTCCACTACAGATTTCCCCAGTTGTACTCCCCCTAGCATGTATGATGCATGCATATTCTTAGCCCCTAAGTGCATAACTTTACATTTCTCAACATTAAACCTCATCTGCCACATAGTCGCCCAATTAGACAGTGCATTGAGGTCGGCTTGTAAATTGGAGACATCCTGTAAGGACGTTATTCCACTGCATAGCTTGGTGTCATCTGCAAAGACAGAAATGTTACTTTTGATCCCAGACCCAATATTATTTATAAAGATATTAAAGAGTAAGGGTCCCAGCACTGAACCTTGGGGTACACCACTGATAACCTTAGACCATTCAGAGTAAGAATCATTAACCACTACTCTCTGAATTCTGTCTTTTAGCCAGTTTTCTATCCATTTACAAACTGATATTTCCAAGCCTGTAGACTTTAACTTACACATGAGCCGTGTGTGCGGAACTGTATCAAACGCTTTTGCAAAATACAAATAAACCACGTCCACAGCCACCCCTCTGTCCAAGGTTTTACTTACCTCTTCATAAAAAGAAATCAGGTTTGTCTGACAACTTCTGTCTTTCATGAACCCATGCTGTCTGTTGCTTAAAATGTTTTTTTCCAGCAAGAACTCTTCTATGTGGTCTTTTATTAAACGCTCCAGTATCTTCCCGACTATAGAAGTTAAACTAACAGGTCTATAGTTACTTGGTAAAGACTTTGATCCCTTTTTAAATATAGGCACCACGTTCGCCCTGCGCCAATCCAGTGGTACCATTCCTGTCAGGTGTAGGGAAGAGCGACTCGGTGACGTCACTGCTTCACAGAACAGGCTTTTCTGTATGTGTGCCGGTTGCACATGCGTATTCAGGTGTTTACACTACAATATGTCCCTTTGTAAGTGTATTATTAAAAGAAATACAGCATGAGGATTTTTACTCTGTACATTCCTATTCACATATTTATATTTTTGTCACTTTTTGTTATGCACTCACTATGAATATTCTTGTTTTTTCAATACCTTTAACGCAGCTTATTTTGTATGTAGCAATAAAAATTTGGCAAATGTTCTATCACCTTACTTATTGAAATCTTAGAAAAATGATTTGCTCTTATTTGTACTGCAGCACATTAATTTTTTTTAAGGCTTTAAAGTTCTACTGTAACCTCTTCCCGCCCAAGCTATAGCTCAAAGATGGCTACAGTATGGACTTCCAGTTCTGTGAGGGCATCCTGGTTAAAATGCATCTCTGGACAAAACCTTTTTTTTTGGTTATGAATAGAGTGGAGAAAGGTTAGGCCCTTTATTGCTGTCTGTGTCCCCTTTGGGGAGATTCAACCTTCTCTTTGTCCCGCTGCCCATTGTTACTAAGAAAGAAAGTGAGGAAAAATCCAACATTTCATTGTTGTCCCCAAAACAAGAGGTAAAGGGGAATCTTCCAGTGGGACATTTGCACCAGGGACAAGTCTATAAGAGGGGAATTTCCCTTTGGATGATTTCCTCTAACTTTCTCTTGTATTGGGTCTCTGGGACAGGAAATAAAGGGGATCCCCTAATAGGACAAAGACAGAAAAAAATAAATGGTGGGTTTATCCATTCCTTATTCTATCCAAAAGTTTATCTTTAAGCTGACAGATGTTGAGCACAGTGTTTTTTAAAATAGTTATACTGTTAGGTTGAAAAAAAGACACATCTGTTGAGTTCACCCAGTAGAAAAGTAAATGCAACCATTATGTGTTTTTATTTGAAGCATTATACTTAATTCCAATGATTCCCCAGCTACAAATATGATCTAATTTTGGTTCTAGGGGAATACTTTTGGAAAATCACCTTTTAGCACATTGTAGGGAACACAAGTAGGGAAGAGGAGTGATTATTGAACACGGATTGCATTTGGAGGATAATCCTTTGATGAATTTGTTATAGTTGCCACTTTAAAGTTTCACTTTATTTACTAATTGCACTTTACCTATGAGTTGGGCACTATATTGAAATCTGATATTGGATGGGGCTATTATATAATTTAGTACAAAACATTTTTTTTCTTATATACAGTGGGGCAAAAAAGTATTTAGTCAGTCACCAATTGTGCAAGTTCTCCCACTTTAAAAGATGAGAGAGGCCTGTAATTGTCATCATAGGTATACCTCAACTACGGAAAATGTGGAAACAAATCCAGACAATCACATTGTCTGATTTTTGAAAGAATTTATTTGCAAATTATAGTGGAAAATAAGTATCTGGTCATCTACAAACAAGCAAGATTTCTGGCTCTCACAGACCTGTATCTTCTTCTTTAAGAGGCTCCTCTGTCTTCCACTCATTACCTGTATTAATGGCATCTGTGTGAACTTGCTATCAGTATAAAAGACACCTGTCCACAACGTCAAACAGTCACACTCCAAACTCCGCTATGGTGAAGACCAAAGAGCTGTCGAAGGACACCAGAAACAAAATTGTAGACCTGCACTAAGCTGGGAAGACTGAATCTGCAATAGGCAATCAGCTTGGTGTGAAGAAATCAACTGTGGGAGCAATAATTAGAAAATGGAAGGGGGGCGTGGCCTGAAGCCGCATGGAGTAAGGAGTGTGGTGTGAGAGCTCCAGCCAAATTTATCCTTTATCTCTATCCTTCGGGGCCAAATCACCCCCAAAACCAACAATACCTGCTTCGGATACCTGTGGCTAACCCCGGGACTATGTCGCCACCCAAAAGAACCACGGGGACGACTGGAAAGTTGGATAAATACCACCATGAGGAGCGGGACCCTGTGAATGAAGATGGTGCCACCTCAGCCGTAGGGGAAGAGACTACGCAGTCGGGTGATACGGGCCGAATCCTGGAAGCTGTATCCCTTTGCCAAACAACCCTCACATCTAAGATAGAGGAAGTTAAAGTTGATATTTCTTTAATCCGTTAAGATATCCACAAACTAAGAGAGAGAGTAACCGAAGCAGAACGCAGGATCGGGCAAGCAGAAGATGAAATACCTCCACTGCAGATTACTACGGAGAGACTACAATACCAACTTAACACAGTTCTGAGTAGACTAGACGATATGGAGAACAGGCTATGCCGATGCAACCTCCGATTTGTGGGGTTACTGGAAAGATCGGAAGGCACCGACCCCCCCACGTTTCTAGATAACCTCCTAACTTCCACCTTTGGTAGAGAGGCCTTCTCCTCCACCTTTGTGGTGGAGCGCGCGCATCGGTTGGCAGCACGTCCCCCACCCTCCGGAGCCCCTCCGAGAACCTTCATCGCAAAGCTCCTGAACTACCGCGACAGAAACACTGTCCTCCGCCTCACCCGTGAGAAATGGAACATACCCTTCGGAGAAGCCCACATTGCAGTATTCCCCAACTTCTCCGCAGAAGTTCAGAAGAAGCGGGCGCAATTCTCAGAGGCCAAGCGACAACTAAAAAACCATCATTTAACCTACGCAATGGTGTTCCCTGCACGCCTCCGTGTGATCCGAGATGGAAAGGCCTATTTTTTTGAGGATCCCTCGGCGGTCATCTCCTGGCTGGAACATCATGCTGCGGCAGGCCCGGCGTCATAGCCGCCTACAACAAGCTCCATTGCCCCGCTGATCCACACCTAGAAGCTACCCTAGTCCTCAATCCGAGGACCCACGCCACCGGAACAGTGAGTCTAACTACATTTACTTTTCCACTTTCAACACCCTGATATTTGTTACCTCAACGGACTTCCTCACACTTTGCTTCCTTCCCCCTTCTATCCAACAAGTTATCCACATAATGCCATCTTTGTTACTTGCACAGTTACTTGGCCCCGCAACAGAGCCATCCACCCAGCCGGGCTCAATTAACCCCTCACACCCCCTCTGCAAGATCGGATGCTTAATTGTTTAGCACCTCCGTGCCCTTCTGTTGACTACTGTTCGCCCCTCATGGCACCCAGGGGGATGCCCGACCCTCTCTTTGATTTACCCAGATGCACCACTTCTCCCACATCGATCGGATTGGGTTCCCTCCTGCAGCCGCAAAAAGTAATGTTTCCCTGGCCAGCTGCAGCCCCCACGGCCGTGGAGGGGTGCTACGAGTTTGCCTTGCCACGCTGGTCCAGAGTAGGCAAAGTTCTGGCTTTATTTGTTTTTTTCGTTTATTTTTCAATCTGTCTTATACGCATTTTTCTACATAGTGCAACCAGTCATACTAAAATGTATATACAATGCTTGACATTATTAAGATTGCTTGGGATACTCATTTGTATGGCTCCCCGCGGAATGGTGGTGGTCGCCACGCGGCCTTTTTTTACCAGTTCGCGGGGACTCATTGTACTATATTTTGTGGCCCTTGAATCTCATTCTACATCACTATATGTTCTGGCTCTTTGTATGGTATATTTGTGTGTGGGTCACTCCATGCTGATCCGACTACGCTTACAACCGCCCTTAATGCTGGGATGGCCTCTTTAAAAATCGTCACGTGGAACATGCGGGGATTGCGAGACAAAACTAAACGACTTGCTGCACTGTCCCACCTCAAACGCATACGAGTGAATATCTCGGTGCTTGTGGAGACTCATATCACTGGGCAAATGCAGCTTTCGCTCAAAAAACCTTGGGTTAGCTGGATGTATCAGGCCCCATTCACCAACAATTCCAGGGGGATAGCAATCCTAATTGCCAAAACGGCCCAATTCCAGCTTCATGGTCTGTGGTCGGATCAGCATGGAAGGTTCCTTTTCTTGCACGCCACGGTGGGGGGACTCGAGATTCTTTTGCTGGCCTTCTACATACCTCCACCATTCCAGTTTGCCATTCTCAAAGAGGGGCTGGCCTTTATGACTGAACACCCGACAGTATCAGCTGTGTGCCTGGGCGACTTTAACACAGTGATTGACCCTAGGCTGGACAGACTCATCAGCAACGCCACCGGACGGACCGGCTCTCACTAGGTTCGGCAGATTCTTATCAGAATTCGCCCTGACCGACACATGGCGATTTAAGCGCCCTAACACACCCGCATACTCCTGCTTCACACCCTCACAGTCCGCAATGTCTCGTATAAACATGATACTGCTTACCCCAGCCCTGATCCCAGAGCTCCTTGAAGTAGGATTTGGTGTGAGGGACCTATCGGACCACTCACCCTACTGGATCAAACTTCGACTGTCCTCTACTCCGCCGGCCCGTCGGTGGAGGTTGAACCCTTTCTGGCTCACTATCCTTACGGATACCGAGATTATACAGCGCGAGTAGTCTTATTACTTCTTGTCAAATCAAGGTTTGGCCTTGATCGGGACAATATGGGAGACGTTCAAGTCCCATGCCCGCCTGATTCTTTCCACCCACATAAATAGACACAAAGCCTCCTCCAAAATTATCCTCCAGCAGGCCGAGGAACACTTAAATCTTCTTAAACGAAACTTTCTTGCAGACCCCACATCCTCTAATTCGGCTCAGCTTCGTTTACAATCCAGGCTCACGGACCACTTACACCATGAAAAGGCCAAAAAGGACATATTTTTTAGCAAACAGAGGGTGTTTGAGCACGGGGAGCGGGCGGGTAGAATACTTGCCTATATGGCACACCTTGATCATACACCCCCTGTCGTGATCCGGCTCCATTCACAAGACGGAGTCGTGATTACAGACCCTGACCAGGTAGCCCACGAGTTCCAAAGATTCTACACTGATCTCTACACCTCCAAAACCGACCTTCCCCTAGAAGAGCTGTGCCACCTGCTGCATAGTATCAATTTCCTCACTCTCACGGCCTCCCAAGTAGATCTCCTTGAGACACCCATCACCGAAGAGTGTATCAGGGAGGCTATAGCAAACTTACCAACGTCAAAGGCCCCAGGATCTGACGGGCTCCCATTGGAATTCTATTCCCACTTCCAAGAAGTTCTTATACCCAGACTGGAATCTTTATACTCACACATCTTCGACTCGGGCACACTCCCACTCACTATGAACGAGGCATTAATTGTCCTTATCCCCAAACCTGGTAAAGACTCCCTCTATCCTGAATCTTATCGCCCAATATCCCTTCTCCAATTAGACGTAAAAATCCTTGCCAAGATCCTCGCCCTTAGACTCAACAAAGCCATACTCAGCCTCACCCACGCTGACCAAACAGGCTTTATGCCTAATAAGAACACAGCGTTCAACTTAAGAAGACTATTCACAAACCTACAAGCTACACACGATGATGTGGGTTCCCAGGTGGTGGTCAGCCTCGATGCCGCTAAGGCATTTGACTCAGTGGAGTGGAGTTATCTGTGGGAGTGTTTGCACAGATTTGGATTCGGACCCAGATTTATCAGGTGGATCCAACTCCTGTATCAGGCTCCCACCGCCGGAATCCAGGTCAACGGTAAAACGTCCACCCCCTTTGCTCTATCTAGAGGTACACGGCAGGGCTGCCCCTTATCCCCTCTTCTTTACGCGCTGGCCGTTGAGCCATTAGCCATCGCCATCAGGTCACACCCCGATATCAAGGGTCTCCGTTTGGGCCAACTAACAGAAGTAATCAGTTTATATGCTGACGATATGCTCCTCTATTTGTCAGACGCAGGTCCCTCCTTAACAGCAGCACTACAACTCATACAACAATTCGGAACCTTCTCGGGACTCCAAATAAATTGGTCAAAATCCCAAATACTTCCCATAGATGTCTCTGTCCTAACAAACACACAGGCCACCCTTTCACTGGTCAGGACCAACCAGATCAAATATTTAGGCATACAATGCTCACGCTCCCTCACGGACTACGTGCGCCTCAGCATCGAACCAATGTACGTTCTCCTTAAAAGTCAAACGCAAATATGGTCTAGGCTCCCTCTTGGTGTAATGGGTCGCATTAATTTAGTGAAAATGGTCCTCCTTCCTAAATTATTATACCTATTCTGGCATGCCCCCCTACATATCCCGACCCACACACTTAGATCCCTGGAATCTATACTCAATACCTTTATATGGGGCTCCTCCCGACATACACTATCATGGCAGACATTGAAGTGCCCCACTCATCTTGGGGGTACGGCCACCCCTGACCTCACGTTTTATTATATGGCTTCCCAATTGTCCCATTTCTATTATTTTAATAATCACGACAAACTTCGTTACTCCGCTTTGGTATGTACATCTGCGACAGATGTAGTGGCCCATCCATTTCAGATAATTTTTTGTAAACACAGAGGGGTGTCTCGTCTTACGGGTGGGAATCACATGTTAAAACACCACAGCAAAATTTAGCAGCGCGCCCTCTCCACCGTTGGGGCCCCTCCCATACACACCCACACACCACTCTGGGACAACCCCCAGCTCCCTGAATTACTGTCCATCCCAGACTATAAACTATGGATTATTTATAAAGTCATCTACCTCTCCCAACGCATATCCGGAGGAGCAGTTAAAACATTTCAGACCCTAAAGGAGGAATATGCTCTTCCCAATTATATGTTTTTTCGATATCTTCAAGTCCGTCACGCCCTCCAATCCCAATTTGACGACTCCATTCCCAACCTGGAAATAGTGACCTTTGCAGATATAGCTCTAGGTGACGACCCCAAAAAACTGATATCCAACCTGTATAACAGCCTACTCATACCCTCAGCTATCACCCATACGCAACACTTGAGAGCCAAATGGGAGACTGACACTGGTGAAATAAACGACGAACAGTGGGAAGAAATTCTTTTGACTAGCACGAAGGTGTCTCCTAAACTATCGGACCGCCTTACCCAACTTTATATCCTGCATAGGTCATACCTCACTCCAGCACGAATCTCTAAATATAAGCCAGATACTGATCCAGCTTGTCCCCGTTGCGGTGACAACCCCAGTACCTTTTATCACCTTATATGGTCCTGTCCACTTATCAAATGCTACTGGTCACAAATTGTCAAATTTCTCCATGACTGCATGGGCTGCCCCCTAACACTATGCCCACGTCAATGCCTGCTTGGCCTTCTTCCCGTCTCAGAGGAAGCAAAGTATCTATCAATATTCTTGCAGGAAACCCTTTTTGCAGCCAGAATGCAGATAGCCCAACAGTGGCTTCGGCCCACCCCCCCTACCATGCAACAATGGAAGAGGGCTGTGAATCTTACCCTGCCCTACAAGAAGGTTTTGTATACCCACCGTGGCTGCCCGGGCAAATACCACAAAGTATGGGACAGGTGGATAAATGAGTCTTCCACATGCACTGACTAATACCAATTGTGTCCCACCCTCTCTATTTTTACTTTTCTTGTTCTATGATTTTTATTTGTTTAGTGAAACTGTTATTGCACAGACCCAGCCTTCCCCTAAGCAACCTACCTTTTATACATGTATGACACCTGAATTTAAGCCATAATGACTTGTTTAAAATTCTATGAACTGAACACTATGCATAACATTGAAACATATTGCACTTTGTAATCCGTTGTTAATAACCTGTAATGACATTTATGCTCAATAAACTTTTCGTTTGATCAAAAAAAAAAAAAAAGAAAATGGAAGACATACAAGACCACTGATAATCGCCCTCGATCTGGGGCTCCATGCAAGATCTCACACCGTGGGGTCAAAATGATCACAAGAACGGTGAGCAAAAGTCCCAGAACCACATGGGGGGACCTAGTGAATGACCTGCAGAGAGCTGGGACCAACGTAACAAAGGCTACCATCAGTGACACACTACGCCGTCAGGGACTCAGATCCTGCAGTGCCAGACGTGTCCCCCTGCTTAAGCCAGTACATGTCCAGGCCCGTCTGAGGTTTGCTAGAGAGCATTTGGATGATCCAGAAGAGGACTGAGAGAATGTCATATGGTCAGATGAAACCAAAGTAGAACTGTTTGGTAGAAACACAACTCGTCGTGTTTGGAGGAGAGAGAATGCTGAGTTGCAACCAAAGAACACCATACCTACTGTTAAGCATGGGGGTGGCAACATCATACTTTGGGGCTGTTTCTCTGCAAAGGGAACAGGACAACTGATCCGTGTACATGAAAGAATGAATGGGGCCATATATCGTGAGATTTTGAGTGCAAACCTCCTCCCATCAGCAAGGGCATTGAAGATGAAATGTGTCTGGGTCTTTCAGCATGACAATGATCCCAAACACACCGCCCGGGCAACGAAGGAGTGGCTTCGTAAGAAGCATTTCAAGGTCCTGGAGTGGCCTAGCCAGTCTCCAGATCTCAACCCCATAGAAAACCTTTGGAAGGAGTTGAAAGACTGTGTTGCCCAGCGACAGCCCAAAACATCATTGCTCTAGAGGAGATCTGCATGGAGGAATAGGCCAACATACCAGCAACAGTGTGTGACAACTTTGTGAAGACTTACAGAAAACGTTTGACCTCTGCCATTGCCAACAAAGGATATATAACAAAGTATTGAGATGAACTTTTGATATTGACAAAATACTTATTTCCCACCATAATTTGCAAATAAATTCTTTTAAAAATCAGACAATGTGATTGTCTGGATTTGTTTCCACATTTTGTCTCTCATAGTTGAGGTATACCTATGATGACAATTACAGGCCTCTCTCATCTTTTTAAGTGGGAGAACTTGCACAATTGGTGGCTGACTAAATACTTTTTTTGCCCCACTGTATTTACAAGATGAAAGACACAGAGACTGTTTTTTTTGTCACTTGTGTTTATTTAGTTAGTAATACTTAAAGAGGAACTGCAGTCTGCTCACATAAATTTTAATAAAAACATCTTTGCCATTCTGAAGCTTCCCTCCAACCACTTTGCATATTATTGTATGTTGCAGAAATCTCCCACCACTGAGTCTGGCTGCAACCATTTTAACTGCGGGCTGCTAAAGCTGCTGCCTGTTCACTTCTTGGATTTACACAGACACACAGGCCCTCTTATGAATCACCCCCCCCCCCCCTTCCTGGCAAAGTCTCATGAGAGTGAGAGAGATGTGCATGATGTCATAAGCCTAGGCTTTTTACCAGACATGAAACAGGAAGTGGGCTGTATAAGGTATTTACTGGCAGAAAAAAGAATGTTTTCTATCCAAAGTTAAAACAACAAGGGCAGAAGATTTAATAGATGGAAAGTTAAAAAGACTGAAGTTCCGCTTTAATTTAATGTAAGGTTATATTGCCTTCCTTTAAATTATGCTAAGTGGAGCAACCAATCCAGTTGGGAATGTTACTCGGTCCTGATCTGAACTGTGGTCCGTTATTTATTGATGCCTGCCCTATAAGGTAATGTCAGCTCTGAATGAAAGGTGTCATGTCTCTGACAACTGTTCCTATACACTGTACTGCTTGAGATAGCACTTACCAATCCATTTTCCCGCACTTCTCTCAGCATGTACACTAATATAAAACAATGCCAATTCTGTATCTGCAATGTTTCTTTAGTCTTATTTAGCAACAAACCATGTTAAATGCAACACCTAGAGAACTCTACCTGAGAAAAATTTCAGATGAAAAAATATCCACTGTACTTACTTTGACTGAAAATGTTCAAACTGGCCAACAATCTACTGTATTTTCAGGTGCGGTACCTTACTACTATAAGTACTTTTCTACATATTAGTACCATATTATTTTAATAGTTGTTTAAATAGCGATGTATGATTGTCTAAAGACATTAACAGCTGCAGGAACACAATGATGAGCCTATCATGTCTTTGAGATGGCTAGAAAAAAGTGGTCTCAAAATACAATCAAAATTATCTCTCAGAATTGTCCTGGCTTGCTGATTATTATTTTTTCTACATTTAGCGCATTCTTTGTTGGTTATCTGTTTTTCCACTAACCAAATCTCTTTAAATTCAGTTATTAGGACCTTCAAGCACCAAAGGGAAGTTGTGTGATTATTGAATTCAGTCCAACCTGCAATTTTACATATAATAATTTGATTAAATATATTAGAACCCAGAAGGCTTAATTTGAGCCTCTTTAACAACATTAAACTAAAATGTACCCGTACACATATGTAGAAATAAGACACTTTTCTTGCTAGTTAAAATGTAATTTCCATATAAAGCAATTCTTTTAATGAGAGCATACAGTTCAAGACAACATAAGTGAACAATCACATTACTAAAATCATGTGCAATGTAATTTAAATCTGGTCCCTACACTGTATTGTAGAATCAGTGGAAGCAAAGAAACTTTCATCGATTTCAATTTACACATTTTCTCTGTTTTAATGGGTACCTTAATAAACAATTTACATGTGTTTACTGGTTCAGAGCTTCACTTATTGTAAAGAAGCATTTGGGTTATCCAATAGGTAAGATTCCAAGGCCTGTGTTTGAACACCCAAACAAATTTGCTAGGTTGATTGAAGATACCAGCGTGGCAAACTCAAAGTTGATGTTACTGCTCTCCCTAACAGTTTGGAGTGCAGCCCCTCTAGTAGAAGAGTGAAGGTAATGCAGGTAGGCATAGATATTTGGTGGCAATAGGGGATTCTATCATCAGGAGGACTGGTAGACTGATTTGTTGCCTGGATTGCCTCAATCTAATTATTTGCTGTCTCCCTGTGCCAGGGCTTGGCATGTGATGGGCTGAGTAGACAAATTACTGGGAGGGGGCTTGGCAGGACTCTTGGTCTGTCTTGGTACATTTTGGGACAAATGACAAAATGCGTGGAAGATAGAGGATCCTTAAAAATCAATTGAAAGAAATAGCTTTTAGGTTAAAGAGAAGGACTTTCAGGGTTCAGGGTTATATTCTCTGGAATATTGGCTGTGCCACACACAACACAGGAAAGATATTGGAAGCTTAGAGCGCAAAGTGTATGTCTAAAGATGTGGTGTAAGAGAAAAGGATTTGGTTTCTGGAGCACCGGGCTGACTTTTAATTAGAGTACAACCTGTTTGCCAAATGAAAGGAGGTCTGCTGTGCTAGGGGGAGGTTCATTAAGGCTCCATTCACACCTGAGTGTAGCGATTTACTGGCGCGTTTCAGGATTTTTTTTTTTCATTTCAATGTTTTTATTAAAGTATTTCACAAAAGGGAATAGAAAAGTTTTAACAAAAAACGCACATTTCCCACAATATTAAATACATACTGAATGTGTAGATATCTAAATATTTTTTTAACTTCAGCCCCAGAAGGATTTGCCCCCTTAATGAACAGGCCATTTTTTGCGATACAGCACTATGTTACTTTAGCTAACAAATTGCGCTGTCGTGCAACACTGTACCCAAAAGAAAAATGATGTCCTTTTTTTCCCACAAATAGAGCTTTCTTTTGGTGGTATTTGATCACCTCTGCGGTTTTTATTTTTGTACTATAAACAAAAAAAGACAGACAATTTTGAAAAAAAAACATTTTTTTTCTGCTATGAAACACACCCAAAAAAAAAAAAAAAATAAAAATCAAATTTCTTCATAAATGTAGGCCAATTTGTATTCTGCTACATATTTTTGGTAAACAAAATCCCAAAAAGCATTTATTGATTGGTTTGCGCAAAAGTTATAGCGTCTACAAAATAGGGGATAGATTTATGGCATTTTTATTATCATTATTTTTTTTACTAGTAATGGCAGTGTGTCATGGTTATGCAATAGAGTTTTCTCTGTCAGCTTACCTGTCTCCATGTGTTCATCTCTAAAGACCAGCTGCCTCTCACCTGACTGGTTTTATAACCTCTCCTCTAAGCATGCACCCACCCCAGGCCCTATCAGGGAACCCTATATTAACCTGTGCACTGCAATCCAGCAGTGCTGATCAACCATTGTGTGTTAGCCTCCGTGTGTACTTGCTGTGTTTCCTACGTCTGATTCCAGTTACCGACTTTGGCCTGTTCTTAACTATTCCTGTCTGCTCGTGACCCTGACCTTTGGCGTGTCCCCGACCATCCCTGTTTGCCTGTGACCCTGAACCTTGGCGTAAACTTTTTTGTCCTTGTCTGCTTGTGGCCCCGACCTTGGCTTGTCCCTTACTTTCCTTGTTGTTCCAGCCTGCTGCCTCCTTCCTCTTCTCCTGTAGTCTACGATGAGCGTGAGCTGTGAGACCCTGGGGGCCGCGACCTGGAGCCAGACTGCAGCGCAGTCCATCCTCACCACTAGGGGCTCTGGTGAACACCCGCTGGCTCTTAGACTCCGCGCCCTGGGGAATCTATGCTCTAGCTCCCACTGGGATCCATGTTAGTTATCCTGTAGACCTGCTTCCTGAACCTTCCAGGGTTCAATCTGAAGCAGTCAGTCCTAGGGTCCACTACCTTAGCGGTGCACTTCCGACTCCTACAGAGTGCATCTGCCACCTGGTCCCAGGTGACCTGACACAGTGATCAGTGATTTTTAGCGGGACTGCGACATTGCAGCGGACAGATCAGGCACCTAAATGACATTTTTGACACTTTTTTTGGGAACTAGTGACATTATTACAGTGATCAGTTCCAAAGATATGCACTGACATTGTACTAATGGCACTGGCAGGGAAGGGGTTAACATAAGGGGCTATCAAGGGGTTAACTGTGTTCCCTTAGTGTGTTTCTAACTGTGAGGGGGGATGGGCTGCCTGGGACAACACACAGATTCATCTTCCTGCATAGCAGAAAGACAAGATCTCTGTGTGATCCCCTGTCAGAACGGAGATCTACCTTGTTTACTTTGGCAGATCCCCGTTCTGTCACTGCGGGTAACGATCGTGGGCAGCCAGCAGACATCGAGTCCACCAGACCCGCTGATTGGCTCCCCCCGCTGGTCAATCTGCATGTGTGTGCAGCCACAGATCGCCACGTACGAGCCGACATACAGCTACGGCGATTCGCACTGCCGAGCCAACCTGCCGCGGTATAACCGCTGGTTGGCTAGTGGTTAAAGCATTAGCAAGCAAACAAAGTACACATAAAATGTGCATTCTTCCATGGAAGATTATTCTCTGTCAATATAGGTTGTACTATCAGTGTCAGTATGGGGTAGCCCCAGAACTTGTTTAATATTCTAGATGTGATATTAACAAAGTGTATTTCGATCTCATTATACAGTAGAGGACAGACTATCTACATATTGCAATTCCAACTTAAAGATCAGCTTGTAAACGTTAGTGGATTGGAGACACACTTAATATAGGTTGTATACATTTGTGAAAGGGGATCACTACCTTCAGAAGAAGAAAGCCGCATCCCTCGTCACCCAGAAACCAGACTTCCCTCTAAGGAAGTAGCTATTGTTCCGGGGTTTGTAGGGAATAGGTGAGATGACCCACATAAGACCACAGCAAAGACTGAGAAGAGGGAAACAGAAGAAAGGAAAGGTTTAGGACAGGGATATGCAATTAGCGGACCTCCAGCTGTTGCAGAACTACAAGTCCCATGGGGCATAGCAAGACTCTGACAGCCACAAGCATGACACCCAGAGGCAGAGGCATGATGGGACTTGTAGTTTTGCAACAGCTGGAGGTCCGCTAATTGTATATCCCTGGTTTAGGAGATAGTAGGGTATGTCCCTGTGCACTGCATCCCGCCATACTGAAGCTGCTCTAATCGGGTATGGTTTGAGGATCTCCAGTCAGTCAAGCATTTTTTAAAGCTTTTTACAGGCTTTTTTAAAGCATTTTAGAAGTGTATTCCAAGCGTTTTACAACTTCAAGCATTTTTGTTTAGCCCAATAGAAATCACTAGGAGGGTTATTTACTAAGAAGAAGGCACTGCTGCACCAGTTCATACATTAATTGGTGCACTGGAAACGTCATTAATTGAACGTGCGAACTGACGCACATTGAAGTGCAAATAATGATAATAAATACGTAAATATGTAAACAGCAACTGGCACTAGGGTAACAGCGGTTTTCTCATTGATAATAGTGCACGCCCAATACAATTGGTTAATTTCATCTCATTGGCTGTGTCTTGTTAGGCAATTAGTAGGTGTACTCACTAAATTAACCCTTTTGATGCTAATCTCATTCCTATCACTTCCAATATATCTATGAAATGTGATTTTTTTCTTTTTTTACCCAAATCTTTCAATACATTACAAAGAACAGAGAAGTGTTTCTAAACCCAATAAATTAATATCTTCAGATCTTGATCTTTAAAGGTGACCATACACTGCAATCAGCTAGATCTTAAATAAATTAGATTTAGTGCAAGAGCCTGTTTAATTTCCTATATTTTGAATTAATTGTTCAAGTGTGTCTTCCTATTACCTATTTTGCCTAAATATCATAGTTACATAGTTACATGGTCAGGTGCTTATCTAATAGTTTCTTGAAACTATCGATGCCCCCCGCTGAGACTACCACCTGTGGAAGGGAATTCCAAATTCTTGCCGCTCTTACAGTAAAGAACCCTCTACGTAGTTTAAGGTTAAACCTCTTTTCTTCTAATTTTAATGTTGATTTGTACAGAATTTTAATATTGAGTTGTACAAAGATTGGCCAATCAGATTGCATAGTACATGACCATCTTAAGTGTCAAATTTGGAATGTACTGTAGATGTGCCATGACCCACTTGTATTTTCCTAACAATATTTCTTGGACATTATACAAGGCACATGAAAGACAACCTTTTTTCAAGACATGCTAGAGTGATCAGGAATCTTCAAACTATGGCTCTCCAGCTGTTGTGGAACTACACATCCCATGAGGCATTGTAAAACTCTGACATTCACAGACATGACTAGGCATGATAGAAATTGTAGTTCCTGAACAACTGGAGGGCCATGGTTTGAAGACCCCTGTGCTAGACCATTATTATGCCTCCAGAATTGGGAGTGTGGCATCTACCCAACTTGGGTGCAGCTGGGAAATATGTTGCCATATGAACCACCCTGAGGGACATATATCAATGTCACCAATTTGGACAACCCCAAAAACGAAACAAGAAGTGCCTTCAAAAATGCAAAATTACTTAAAAGCTAGTAACTGGGGGGGGGGGGGCTTACTCTTCCTGTAAATTGTTGCATCTGTAGCATGTATCCAAAATGCTGCTTCAAAGAAGTACGGCTTTAGCGAAAACTTACAAATCTACATTGAAGCTGCAAGATTTTAACCCAAAACAAAAAATAGCCTGTCCCCCAATACATACAAGGCCATTTGGGTCTGTTAAAGTGGATGTAAACTCAATGTCATCCTCTCTAATCTACTGCCATAGGGGTTATCTATAAGGATATACATGCCTCGTGCATGTATCTTTACCTGTCAAATGTCTCCCCTCTGTCTGTTATGAGAGGCGAAAAACTGCATATTCTGTGGGTGGGTCTGTTGTCTGGAGCTCGGTGGGTGGAGTCGTGATGTCAGTAGACTCCCCGCCCACCTCTACACTCCCCTTGTCAATATGCACTTTCTCCTGTGTATTTCTTACACTGAACTTCTGCTATGATCTCTAATATCCAGTGAAAAGACCGGAAAGTAACCACATGACTTCAACATGCCCAATTATGCTGAGGTGTGGAACATCCAATCCTGGCAGAGCAGCAGAAGAAAGGAGTGGGAGGGAATTTAAAAATAATGCATGTGTCTTAGGCTAGTGCACAAGATATGTAAATCACCTGTCACTCACAGCAAGGGGGAGTATTTGACAAAGTTTTTCTCTGTTTGTCAAGATTTATCTCACTAAACAATAAAAGAGGATTGCTCAGAGATGGATTAACTCTTTGTGGCAAGACTGGGCTCAAATGATAGGAAATCGTATACTCTATATTATGACATAAAAAAAACTTTAAGGCTTAAAATGAGAACCCCCACGTGAAAAATACCACCCTAAACTCAAAAAATATTGTGCCCCTCCCACACACTAACAAACCCCTAGCCAAACACACAGCAAGCCATCCCATGAAAGGGGGGGTGGATGCTTGGGGGCAGGAGGGGCTCAGCACCCCAAAAGTCAACCACCTTGTTCCCATATTCAGAGGAACAAGGGCCTCTTTCACACAACCCTAGGCTGGGGTTGTGGGGGGCTGCAGACAGGGGGCTTTACGGAATGTGGAAAACCCCTAAACTAGTGGGTACAAGGCACTTTGTGGTTGGTATTGGGCTGAGCCCAACATGCCCCAAAGGCAGCCAGCTATGTTGAGTGCATGTGGCCTTGTATGGTTCAGGAAGGGGTTGGGCGATCACTCTTCTCATCCCTTTCCTAGCTGGCCCTGTTGTATGCTCCGAAAAAGGATGTGGTTTAGATTGGTGAAGGTAGCTCACAGCCTTTTGAGAATAGAGTGGAGTGTGGAGTTCCCCTTTAAAACCAAAGTTAGCCCATGGAAATCCAAGGGGTTAGAGGGGGGAGACAAGAGCATTGTAGCATGGAGTATGGAGTTCCCCTGTAAAAGAAAAAGTTAGCCCATGGAAATCCAAGGAGTTAGAGGGGGAGACAAGAGCATTGGAGAATGGAGTGTGGAGTTCCCTATTAAAAGCAAAAGCTAGCCCAAGGAAATCATATGCATTAGAGGGGGAAGGTTAAATGCCCTTTTAGGGGGAGCTAGAGGAGCGAGAGTCTTTTTACATACTTTTAACAAGGTGCATGTCACATACTGGCAATGTAACACGCTAACGTGACCTGTGTGCAAATCTCCTTAAAAAAATACATAAAGGTGAACCAGCGCAAAAAAAAAATTGTCAAGTTTAGAGGTGCGCCGTTCAACCCATGCAATTGCATGTACGTTGCTTAACATTTACTAAGATTTTGGCCGAGCAGTGAACAAATGCATGCGAATGAGCGCAACAGCAGCTTGCACATGCGCACTGCTTACATTGATCTCACGCAGTTCTAAACGTACTTGTGGGCACAGCAGGCTTTCTCTGAAAAAGTTACTTCCTCATTCTATTTTGGACATATTTGTTACTTGGGCAGTTGTGAATAAACTTCCTCACATCACCCCATAATATTGGCACCTCCATCTTCTGTCAATATTGATTTGGAGATACCGTGCGCCACGTCCATAGTAGCGCACAGATTGAATTCCCCCATGCGCCGAGATCACTATAGTAAATGGGGGATTTGCGCTCTGTTACCGTAGCACCATTTCGTAAATATGGAAATGTGCGTTGCGCCTCGCCGTGTGCCTCTACTGATGGCGCACCGCTTTTGTAAATCACCCCCTAGGTGGAGGAGAGGGAGAGTATATTAGGAGTGGAGAGCTGCTATTTGAGCAGAAAACTTCTGTAAACCTCTTGTAAACTTCTCATAAAATGCTCAAGTCAGGTGTTTCTATTGAAGTCTATGGGGCAAAAAACGATTGTAATCTGCCAAAAAGAAGCTCATATACTTTTTTGAGTGGCAGGCGTTTTGTTTCAGGAGACAGGATGAATAGATGTGAACAGAGGCCATTGAAATGAATGGGATTTGGGTTGTTGAGCGTTTTAGAGCTACACGCTTCAAGCAAAAAATTGTTCAGGTGTGAACGGGTGTTTTGCTTGCGTCTATCTAGCAAGGTTACTTTGTGGTATAAGCAGGGAAGCAGAGACTTTCGCAGTGTGTAAATGTGCTTTTACTATACAAAGATGCTGTACATACAAAATACAATACAAGACTGACAGATAAGTATAACAAGCAAAATGCCTAGCAAATAAACAGCCTATGGTCAATAACAGTACAAATACACTTAAGAGTTACTTAAAGTGGGGTTCCACCCAAAAAAACAAAAATACATAAAAAATCCTAAAAAAAAACAAAAAAAATTTGGATATTTTTTTTTTTTACTTACCTCTAAATGCCTGTTGCTAGGGGGTCCCTCGTAGTCTGCCCCTTCCAGTGCCTGGGCTGGTGACATCACTTCCCCCTCGGCACAGGAAGGGCTCCGCTCTGCTCCCTCCCTCCTGTCAATCATCTGGGACCCATTACAGGTCTCGGGTGACTGAGCGGCCAATCACGGCACGCGGCGCCGCTCACGCATGCGCAGTGGGTGCCAGGCTGTGAAGCCACAGCCCGGCGCCCACAGTTGCAACTCCGGCACCGCTGAACGGAGGGGGAGAAAAGCGGGGCTTCGATTCCCCGCACCGCTGGACCCTGGGATAGGTAAGTGTCCAATTAAAAGTCAGCAGCTGCAGTATTTGTAGCTGCTGACTTTTAATTTTTTTTTTTTTCATGGGTCCCCTGGGTGGAACTCCTCTTTAACTTTGGTTACTGTATGTTCGTTATCTCCATTGGCAACGATTTTCATTGAGACCAGGCACCTTCTTGTATCATGAGTGGCTTCCGATCTTAAAACATGATGAGCTCCTTCCCATTCTCTACTGCCTTTTATGAGTACAAGTTTGTTGACAAAAATGAATGGTTACAAACTTGTTTCCATAACAACCGATTAACAGTCATTCTTTCAGTTTGAGAGCCCCTCTTACCTGCTTACTGTATCTATAGAGACAATAGCCTATTCAAACTGTCAATTGAATACAACAATGGTATCTACGTACCCATTGTATGCAACAGCATTTGTTTGAACCTGGCAGTAATCTGACCAACTCACTATTGTAATATTGTCCCATGTAATGTTATGTCTGATTAATATAAAAAAATCATATTTTAACAAACGCAACACAACGGGGCCTAAAGGTTGGAAAAGTATTTAAACTAAGATAGTAGGGCGGAGGGTGAGAGAAAATAATGAGACAGATAAGTTAGACAAGCGTCAAGCACTATTAAAGTGTGGGATGGAAGAACATGCGGGGTTATGGCAAGTGATAAGGAGATTACTATTTAAAAAGCAAGCATTGGCAAATACAGTACTGTTTGTGCATAAAAATATATTGTATATATAAGTGCAAAATGCTCCAATGGATTAACTATTTGACCCCCAGGCCAATTCTGACATTTCTCCCATACATGTATAAATGCACCTTGTTTGTGCACTGGTGCGCAGTCATGTTGTTCCCGCAAAATTTGGGAGCATCAAATGGTCCAAAATGTCTTGGTATGCTGACGCCTTAAGAGTTCCCTTTACTGGAAATAAGGGGCCAAGCCCAACCCATGAAAAACAACCCCACACCATAATCCCCCCTCCACCATATGATTTGGACCAGTGCACAATGCAAGGTCCATAAAGACATGGATGAGCAAGTTTGAGGGGGAGGAACTTTACTGGCCTGCACAGAATCCTGACCTCAACTCGATAGAACACTCTTGGGATGATTTACAGCAGAGACTGCGATCCAGGCCTTCTCATCCACATCAGTGCCTGACATCACAAATGCACTTCTGGTCAAACATTCCCATAGACACACTCCTAAACCTTGTGGACAGCCTTCTCAGAAGAGTTGAAGCTGTTATAGCTGCAAAGGGTGGGCCAACTTAGTATTGAAACCTACGGGCTAAGACTGGGATGTCATTTAAATTCATGTGCGTGTTAAGGCAGGTGTCCCAATACTTTTGACAATATTATATATATTATACTATATAGACTATGTAGACATACTATATATATATATATATATATATATATATATATATATATATATATATATATACACACACTGTATGTTAGGTAGAGGCCCTAGAGGTGGTTTTTCAAATGCAAATTTTTGGAAAAAAGACACTTTTATGAATTTTAGTGCACACAATACAATACCCATTTTTTGTGCAATATAACAGATGATGTTATGACAAGTAAATAGATACCAAACATGTAACACTTTGAAATTGCGCACGCCCTTGGAATGGTGACAAAAATGACAGTACATTAAATTATCCATAGGCGATGCTTTAACCCTTTCGCTGCCGTTTTTGCACTCTTTTTTTTGCACACGTGCTTAAAAATCATTTTACGCCTGAAGATTACATAAAACCCCAAAACAATATATATTTTCTGAAAGCAGATACCTTAGAGAATATAATAGTTGTAGTTCCATTTTTTTATTTCACACGGCATTACTGCAAAGGTCTAGGAAACGTAAAATGTCAGAAAAAAAAAATACACTAAAGTTTCTTTTAGGGCACACAAATGGACCTAATGATCCAATTTTCTAGTAAAATATAAAAGACGAGGTTCTACCAAGTAACATATTTATCGGCGTATAACACGCACTTTTGTCCCCTTAAAATCAGGGGAAAATCGCGGGTGCGTGTCATACGCCGATCCCCGCTGTTTGTGAGGGAAAGAGGAGCGAGCGCCGACGAAAAAGACCGAACCGAGCCAAGTGTACTGTGTACTCGGCTCGGCTTCTCTCGGCTGCGCTCGCAGTCACGCCGTCCCGCCTCCCTGCTGTCTGAGTGGAAGAGGAGCGAGCGTCGCCAAAAAAGACCGAGTCGAGTGTACTGTGTACTCGGCTCTGCTCGCAGTCCCGCCTCCTAGCCTTTATGTCCTGCCATTGGACCAATGATGTGTCCATCATAGGAGCCGGGCCAAGGGGCGGGACTGCGAGACGAGCGGCGCAATAATTTAAAAAATCTTGGCGGCGCAATCATTTAAAAAACGATAATACTGCAATTGTGGGCAAGGCTGCAGATGTACACTGGGCAAGGCTGGACACTGGGCAAGGCTGCAGATGAACACAGGGCAAGGCTGGACACTGGGCAAGGCTGCAGATGAACACTGGGCAAGGCTGGACACTGGGCAAGGCTGCAGATGGACACTGGGCAAGGCTGCAGATACATACTTCAAATGTAAGTTTTTTTCCTTAAACTTCCCTCCTAAAAATTTTTTTCCCTAAACTTCAATGTAAATAGACCAGCAGCTGCATACATTGTGACAAACAACTGGTGATAAATGAAAAGAAAATGCAGTGCTACAAAAATGTGAAAGGTTAGGTATGGCTAAACCTATTAAAGGGGAATAATGTGTTTAGCAGTGAAACCTGTGTTCAGAAAACCATATACAAAATGAAAGTATACGACCACTATATGAAAGTCCACATACAGCAGAGGAATTATTCAAAACTCAAATATTTAAGGGAAACCTGCATGGGCAGGTGTAAATGATGTGAGTCTTTAAGTGAGAAAAAACAAAGTCAATGATAAAACAATGTGGATCCGTGACTGTAAACCGACATCAAGGTACAGGACATCCGTAACTGCAAACCAACATCACGGTGTGGTACGTCAAGGTGAACACATCAAAAAGTAAGAAAGGGTGGGTACTCTTACCAGATGGTGTGGACTCCCCTGTCGTATGACATGGAGTCGATAAGGCATGGAGCCCCACCTGGGCTGAGAACGATATCCAGAGCGATGGAACCTCTGTCTCACTCCTCGACCTCCCTGATGAAATGAAGGGGTATCCAGAGGGGCGGCCCGATGGATATCAACCGATGGACATCCAAATGTCATCCGAGAAGAAACAGAGGGCAAACTCGGTCCAGACCTTCTGATGGAAGTGGCTACTGGAAGGCAGTTTCCAGCAGGATCAAGTCATAGGTAACAACAGGGGTCCTTCCAGCTTCAAGCTCCTCTCAGCTTTGATAGCTCAACAGCCATCTCTTTCCAAACACAAGTGCCTTCCAGTAGCCACTTCCATCAGGAGGTCTGGACCGAGTTTGCCCTCTGTTTCTTCTCGGACGACATTTGGATGTCCATCGGTTGATATCCATCGGGCCGCCCCTCTGGATACCCCTTCATTTCATCAGGGAGGTCGAGGAGTGAGACAGAGGTTCCATCACTCTGGATATCGTTCTCAGCCCAGGTGGGGCTCCATGCCTTATCGACTCCATGTCATATGACAGGGGAGTCCACACCATCTGGTAAGAGTACCCACCCTTTCTTACTTTTTGATGTGTTCACCTTGACGTCCCACACCGTGATGTTGGTTTGCAGTTACGGATGTCCTGTACCTTGATGTCGGTTTACAGTCACGGATCCACATTGTTTTATCATTGACTTTGTTTTTTCTCACTTAAAGACTCACATCATTTACACCTGCCCATGCAGGTTTCCCTTAAATATTTGAGTTTTGAATAATTCCTCTGCTGTATGTGGACTTTCATATAGTGGTCGTATACTTTCATTTTGTATATGGTTTTCTGAACACAGGTTTCACTGCTAAACACATTATTCCCCTTTAATAGGTTTAGCCATACTTAACCTTTCACATTTTTGTAGCGCTGCATTTTCTTTTAATTTTTCCCTAAACTTCCCTCCTAAACTTGGGGTGCGTGTTATATGCCGGCGCGTGTTATACGCCGATAAGTACGGTAAATAGATACCCAACATGTCAAACCTTAAATTTGTGTGTGCCCAGGAAATGGCAACAAACTTCAGTACCCTATATTTTTCATAGGTAACATGTTTAAAGCCCACTATAGGTCATCAGTTTAGCATTATGGAGGAGGCCTGGTGCTAGAAATATTGCTCTGACTCCAGCATGCATGGCGATATGCAACATGTATCACAATTAGCGTTTTAATGCATAGGCACCCCAATGCGTGTTTATGTGCATATATGTAGGGGTGGGGGACCTAAAACATTTTGGGGGGGTTGTGCTTGGGTGTAACTTTAAGTTTGTACAATTGAAAACTTTTTTTTTTTACTTTATTTTTTACAAACTCACATGTGTGGTGCTCTCACTGTTTACATATGCATGCAGAACCCACATGCGTATGAGCACGTGGGGGGGGGGGGTGGATAGGTGTAATAGGTGTAGAATAAAGGTGTAGTCTATTTATGTACCTCCTGAAGATTGACTAAAAAACTCACAGAGATTGCATCATCCTTTCCTGTCTTGACTCCTAGCCCTTATTGCTCAGCTTCACCATCACAGGGACGAGCTCACAAACGCTGAACTCAGAGCTACTGCAATAGGAGGAAGAAAGTGCATGGGGGGAGGGGGGGGGGTCAGAGAAGTAGTATGCTTATGAGTATGCTTATGTGATGTGTAGGTGAACAGTAAGAACTGGGAGTCTCATAGCAACATTCTAGAAACCAGGCAGGATGGGATAATGTGATGTCTGGGAGTTTTCAATCAGTCTTCAGGAGGTATGTAAATGGCCTACACCTACAGCAAGTGCATTATTCATCTTTGGTCAAAGCTGCACCATTCCTTTTTATCTACAGGCATTCCTTACCTGCATAGGTAGTCATTTGGTAAAGGTGAACTATGTGTAGCGGTACCCCCGTAGGGGCTGCTGGTGATTGTGGTCCATCTCCCACCCTGGACAGCCAGGCACATGAATTTCCAGACACACTTTTTTTTAACTCCTTTATTTTTTAAGATTTTTACAAAAACATAAACCACTGATCAAGAGGCACCAAGAACCGTATACATACTATTATAACATCTTTACAATGTTGTGTATAAATTCACACCTAAATAACCTTCAATACATTATTATACCCAGTTCATATTTACTTCCTTTAAAAAGGGAAAAAAAGGAACATTTAGGAGACACACAACTACTACCAATACCTCAGCTCCCTCTCCTCTGTGGTTCTCTAACCTTTTGTGACCCCTCTATCCTTTTATAACCCCTCCCTCCCCTCTCCTCCCTCCTAATCTCCCTTTTAATAAAGCGCAAACTGTTCCTTCCATACACTGTGTCTATTTAAATAACAGATATATTATGTATTCTTATTTCTCTCATCTCACTCTTATTGGCCACTTCCATTCATCCTCTCCACTCCCCCCTTATTTTCCCGATAATATCCTCCTAGTCTTTGAATATGATTTCCTCTCCCTAATTATTCCCTTTAAGGGGGACATCCCATTTTATCTAACCAGGGCTTCCACATCATTAAGAATTTGTCCAGGTTCCTCTAACAAATACCACTTTTTCCCTCCATACTGTGGCATCCATCACTTTAGTCCATTCTTCTGATGTCAGGGGTCTCACTGATTGCCAGTTCTGAGCTAATATCTTTCGAGCTTGGAATAAACATCTTATTACTGCAATTTTACTATTTTTGGGCACAGTATTTTCCTCTATTTTCCCCAACAGACATATAGCATCATTCAGGTCTATCTTAAGCCCAAAGGTACGATTAATATCCTCCAATATCTCTGTCCAGTACCTGAATAGTTTTGGGCACCTCCACATCATATGAATCAAATCCCCTATTCCTTGACACCTTGGGCATTTGTCATCAGCTCTGTATCCGTACTGAAAAAGCTTCTTTGGAGTGTGGTAAACTCTATGTAGCAAAAATAGCTGCAATATTTTCTGTGAAGGGGAGACTGACACCTGGGAGCTCAAGTCCAATATCCTTCTCCATTGTTCTCCTGGTATTTTTTCCCCCAGGTCCTCTTCCCATCCCTTCTTATTTTTTGCCAGTCTTTCCCCATTAATGGTTCTACTACATATCTGTTCATATATCTCTGATATTAAGCCTTTGGAGGATCCTGTCATAGCTATTTTTGTATAAGCAGTACTTTACACCATTCCACCCTTTGTGTTTTAAAATGGGCATTCGATGCATGTCTAATTTGAACATACCGGTAGAATGATTGGTTTGGGATACCGTACTCACCCCTCAACTCCTCGAATGATTTCAACGTACTCCCATCATATAGTTGCACAAGTTTTCTGATACCACAAACCTCCCACTCATTTATTTTACCCAAGGGGATCAAATCTGGAAATTGCTTGTTGTCCCAAATTGGGGTATATTCTGTTAATCCCCTGTATCCCATTACTACCCTGGCCGCCTGCCATACTTTTGTTATTGTTAGTTTTAATGTGGGGCATCCAGCAAGTAGGGAATGCGCTTCCAGAGCTTCCACCAAACTGCTATGCAAGGCTCCCTGCAGCATCGTTCGTGCATTTTTATTACTCTACCCTGGTATATTACATCCCCTGAGATGCTGCAACTGGGCAGCCAAAAAATAACTGCACGGGGATGGAACTGCCGCTCCTCCCTCTTTTATTGGTAGCTGCAGTATCTGTAAGCTAATACGAGCCTGCCCCTTTTTCCAGATTAGTTCCCGGAACATTGTTTCAATTTATTTGAACCATCTCATTCCAATCTAAACTGGAGAATTATGTAGCTGATACAAGAGTTGGGGCATCCAGATCATTTTAATGAGGTTAATTCTCCCAGCTGCTGAAAGAGGAAGACGGCTCCAGATATCACACTTCCGCTTAAATTTAAGCAGAAGGGGAGCAAGATTATCCTCAATATACTGACCTGGGTCCCTTGTTAACCATACTCCTAAATACTTCATCCTGTCTACCACCCTTAGTTGCCCGCCCGAGGATGGGAAGAGGTCTATTGTATCTACAGGTATCAGGGACGATTTCCCCCAATTAATTACCAGACCTGAGAGCTTCCCAAACTCCTCCACTATGTTCATAACCCCCGCCAGGGATGCGTCTATATCTCCAAGGAAGAACAAAATGTCATCTGCATATAATGCAATGCTTTCTTCTCCCATCTCTCTTTTAAACCCCTATATACCCCTCACAGATCTAATCGCAATTGCTAATGGCTCTATTGCTAAAGCAAACAATAGAGGTGACAGGGGACATCCCTGCCATGTTCCCCTCTCCAGCTGGATCGGATCAGAGTATGTATTATTAATCCATCTTAGCGCTTGGTGTCTTATAAAGTGTTTTCACCCAGCCTATAAAAGTGGGTCCGAACCCAAACACCTCCAGAGCCCGCCACAAATAGTCCCACTCCAAGCTATCGAAAGCTTTGGCAGCATCCAAAGAGATGACCGCTCGTGAACCCCCATTTATTGTCGGGATCTGAAGGTTCAGGTATACCCGCCTTACATTAATGTTGGTAGATCTATTGGGGATAAACCCAGATTGATCTGGATGTATAAGCTTTTGTATATATTTATTCACCCTAGCGGCCAGCACTTTTGCCAGTATTTTTGCGTCTGAACATAGTAGGGATATTGGCCTATAGGACAAAGTATCCATTTGATCTTTCCCTTCTTTTGGGATAACCACTATTGTAGCTTCTGCCATTGAGGAGGGCATCCTCCCCCCCCCCCCCCCCGCAGCCACCTCCTCTAGCATCCTCAATAACTCTGGAAGCATCACCTCACCGTACCGCTTATAAATTTCAGTGGGGAGACCATCTGGGCCGGGGGACTTCTGGTTAGCCATCTCAGCCACTACGCTTTGCAATTCCTCCAGAGTTATGGGGGCTTCTAGCTCATTTTTTTTTCCCTTTGTGAAAGAGCTGGTACCTCAATCCCCCCAAAGAAGCGATCTATATCTCTTGCCACTTCTCCCCTCCTGGATTTGTATAGATTTGCGTAATACTGTCTAAATGCGTCAAGTATTTCAGGGGTCTGAGAAGTAATTTCTCCCCCTGGCATCCTAATGGCTGTGATTACTGATGGGGAGTTATTGGTCTTCACCAACTGAGCCAAAAAATGGCCTGCACGCTCCCCCTCAGCAAAGGTACGTTGGGTCTGAGAAAGACGCTTATTTTCTGCCTTTCTAGTAATGATGTTATGATACTTTTGTTAACTTTTAAGCCACCTGTCAAGAGCCAATACTCACCGAGGCCGAGATGCCGAGAGCGGCTTGCCCTTACGACCACGCGCACCCGCACCCCCGAGAGTGAGACAGGGGATCGGAGGCACGCAGAGGCACGGGTCTCCGGTAAGCTGCAGAATGACTTGAGTGGAGAGTCTTCTGAGGAAGTGCCTGAGGGTACAAGGGAAGAGGTTAAAGAGACAACAAGCTGATGACAAGAACGTCCTTGGAACTGAGGGGATCGAGGGGGTGTCAGCCCCGTGGAGGGTATCGTTGAGAGCAAGGCAGAGAACAGAAAGTCCAACTGGTCTGGAGTGATCCTTAAACAGGCCAGAGGTCAGGATGGCAGCAGCAAGAGGTGGACTCTATCCAGGCAGAGAATCAGGGTATTAACAAGCAAGAGTGGTCGGGTGTCCAGGCAGAGGGTCAGGGTATCCAGCAAGCAGAGTAGTCAGGTATCCAGGCAGAGGGTCAGGGTATCAAGCAAGCAGAGTAGTCGGGTATCCAGGCAGAGGTTCGGTATAGACAGGTAACAGGAAGCAAGGTAAACAAACACAGGCAGGGAAGCTGACGACAAACCAGCAACCCGACTGGGCGCTGGTGTCGTCTAAAGTACCTCCCAGTGAGCGCGTCAGCGTGACGCGCTACCGGGCACCCGCACGGGCGACGGCGCGCACCCGCGGGCCGCCGTGCACCCGCGCGCGCCGTACCATCAGGCCGCGCACGGGTGCACGTCTCAGCAGTAACCCCCCGCGCATGCGCCCAGCGGCCCGGCGGACGGAGGTGACTTGACTGCCGTGACAGTGCCCCCCTCCTAAGGGCGGACACCGGACGCCCAAGCTAGACATCAACTCCGGATGGTTTTGATGAAAGGTTTGAATCAAACGAGGAGCATGTAGATTCTTCGCAGGTTCCCATGAATTGTCTTCCGGTGGGTATCCCTTCCATTGGATCAGGTATTGTAGCTGTCTGCCTCTCCTTCTACAACCCAAGATAGCCTCCACCTCGAACTCGTTCTCACCGTCCACCCTGGTTGGTGGGGGAGGAACCTCTCCTCTTTCTGGAAATGGACTGGATGCAACAGGCTTCAATAAAGATACATGAAAGACAGGGTGGATCCTGTACGTTTTGGGCAAGGCTAATTCCATGGCCACAGGATTGATAATCCTCTTGATAGGGAAAGGACCAATAAATTTAGGTCCTAGTTTTCGGGATGGTAACTGCAGCTTGAGATTGGAGGTGGACAACCAGACCTCTTCTCCTATGCTAAATTTTGGGTTCTCCTTCCTGCCTCTGTCATACTGCTCCTTGTAGATCCTTTGAGTTTTTCGTAACATGCTTTGAATCTCCTGAAAATTGGCTTGTAAGGATATTATTCTGTCCTGTACTGCAGGAACGGTTACCTCAGGAATGTCCTTAGTCAAGAACGTGGGATGGAACCCGCAGTTGGCCCAGAAGGGCGTCTGGTTGGTAGCCGCGTGAACTGAGTTATTATACGCGAATTCTGCATATGGAAGAAGTTTTGACCAATCATCCTGGGATCCTGAACAAAAGCAACGGAGATACTGCTCCAAAGTCTGATTTGTCCTCTCCGTTTGGCCGTTGCTCTGCGGATGATAGGCTGATGAGAGGCATACTCTAATATCCAGGGCCTTACAAAGTTCCCTCCAGAATTTGGATGTGAATTGCACACCTCTGTCAGACACTATATTCTTTGGTACCCCGTGCAGCCTTATGATTTCCTTCAGAAAAACATTGGCTGTTTCAGCTGCGGAGGGAGTACCGATCATGGGTAGGAAGTGGGCCATTTTGGACAAACGGTCGACCACAACAAAAATGGTAGTGAAGCCTTCTGAGGCTGGCAGATCCACAATGAAGTCCATAGACACGTCGGACCATGGTCGTTCCGGAATAGGGAGCGGTTTAAGTAAGCCCCAGGATCTGGCGTTCTGACCTTTGCTGTGCTGACAACGGAGACAAGAGGCCACATATTCGCTGCAATCCCGTCTCCAACCTGGCCACCAGAAGGAGCGAGAGATTAAGTCAGCTGTCTTCCTAACCCCGAAATGGCCAGCCAATTTATGATCGTGGCACATCTTGAGAGTGGTTAATCGGGTTTGTTGAGGCACAAAAATTTTGTCCCGGACCCAAAAGAGACCCACATCCTTCCTTAGGGATTGTACCTCTGGATCGGTACATGTATCGGATGATCTCTTGATCGAAGATATCAGGTCTGTCTGTGTCAAGCCAAGAAAGTTGTGAGGTGCTAGAATTGTACTTGGTTCTGAGGTCTGGAGTTCTGCTGAGAACATTCGAGAGAGAGCGTCCGCTTTACCATTCTTTTTGCCAGGTCTGTAAGAGATGTGGAAATTGAAGCGCGAAAAGAACAGGGCCCAACGGGCTTGTCTGGGTTTGAGGCGTTTTGCTGTTCGGAGGTACTCAAGATTCTTGTGATCGGTGAAAATCATCACCGGATGGAGCGCCCCCTCAAGTAAGTACCTCCATTCTTCCAGGGCAAATTTAATGGCCAACAGTTCCCTGTCACCTACGTCATAATTTAACTCTGCCGCACTGAGTTTCCGAGAAGCGAACGCGACTGGATGTAAGATGGCCTTGGGTCCCTGTCTCTGAGAAAGGATTGCCCCCGTGGCTATTTCTGATGCATCCACTTCCAACACGAACGGATGGGAAGGATCAGGATGCCGGAGAATAGGAGCGGAGCTGAACAAATCCTTTAGCTTTATGAAAGCTTCCTGTGCTGCTTGGGACCACTGGAATGATCCGTGCCGGCGTGTTAGCTGAGTGATGGGTGCCACTATAGTAGAGAATCCGACAATAAACTTCCGATAGAAGTTAGCGAATCCGATAAAGCGTTGAACCCCTTTTTTATCAGAGGGGGCTGGCCACTCCTGAATAGCCTGTATCTTTTGAGGATCCATCTCCACTCCGTTTGCTGAAATGATAAACCCTAGAAATTGCACAACAGATTTTTCGAATTCGCATTTCTCCTTCTTTAGGTAAAGCTTGTGCTGTCTCAAAATGGTCAGAACTGTTTTGACGTGATCCCTGTGCAGTTCCAATGTAGGGGAGAAAATTAGGATATCATCCAGGTAGACTACGAGGAAGTCATCAAGGTATTTGCGGAAAATGTCGTTCACAAGGTGTTGGAACGTAGCCGGAGCATTGCAGAGCCCAAAGGGCATCACCAAGTATTCGAAATGCCCGAACCTTGACCTGAAAGCTGTCTTCCACTCATCCCCAGCTCTGATTCGGATAAGGTTGTACGCCCCTCGGAGATCCAATTTGGAGAAGATTCTGGCTGACCTAAAGCGTTGGAATAACTCTGGAATGAGCGGTAACGGGTACCGATTTTTGACAGTAATATTATTCAACTGCCGGTAATCCACACAGGGCCTAAGGGAACCGTCCTTCTTACCGACAAAAAAGATACCTGCTCCGGCAGGTGAAGATGAAGGACGGATGAACCCTTTTTTCAGATTCTCATCTATATATTGTTTAAGAGCCTCCAGCTCTGTTTCGGAAAGAGGGAAGATGCGCCCAAAAGGAATTTCTGATCCTGGCAACAGGTCGATTGGGCAGTCGTATGGCCGATGAGGTGGAAGACAATCGGCCATTTGTTTGCTGAAGACTTCTTGAAACTTGTGATACTCCTGGGGAACATGTTGGAGGTCAATCGGAGGAGCTGAGATCGTAGCGCAGATCTGGGATCTCTGAGGGCGGCAGTGTTGAGAACAGTAGGCGGAAGGAAAAGAGACCGTCTTCGAGCTCCATTGGATAAGAGGGTCATGGGCTTGTAACCAAGGTAATCCCAGAATGACTGGGAACATGGGAGAGTGGATGAGGTCCAAGCGTAAAAGTTCTTGGTGTCCTGACTCGGTAGTGGCTAGGATAGGTTGAGTCTCCTGGGTGATTAGGCCTGAACTGGGAAGAGACCCATCTGCCAAGTGGACTTGTAAGTGTTGCGTCTTAAGCTGTAGAGGCACATGCAAGGTTCGGGCCAGGGCAGCGTCCATAAAGCAGCTACATGCGCCGGAATCAATGATCGCCGGGAGGCGGGATTCCCCTTCCGGTAGCTGTAACGAGATAAACAACATCACATAAGATTTAGAGGAATTGTTATCTTGGTAGGTCTTTGTTCTAGGTTGAAAGGACTTACTAGGCCTTATCGGGCAGTTGCGCAGGAAGTGACCGGCACCCCCGCAGTAGAGACACAAGTTGGACTGCCGTCTACGCTGTCTCTCCTCTGAAGTTAACGGTGGGCGTACTAAACCCAGCTGCATCGGTTCGGGGTCAGAAAGTGCAGTGGATCCAGCTGTAATGGGTGAAGATCCTGGAACGGATTGGGGTCTTGAGGTTGCCCATGCTGGGCGAGGATTTTGGAATCGCTCAGACCGACGTTCCCTCAAACGCCGATCTAATTTAGTTGCTGCCTGAATTAATTCCTCTAATGATGCGGGAGTCTCCATCCTGGCTAATTCATCCTTGAGGAGTTCCGACAGGCCTTGGCGATACTGGTGACGTAAGGCTGGCTCATTCCAGTTAGTGTCGGCCGCCCACTTACGGAATTCCACCGTGTAGTCCTCAATTGGTCTCCTTCCCTGGACTAGACGGTGTAAGATATTTTCAGCGGTGGCCATACGCTGTGGATCATCATATAGTTGGGCCATACTTTCGAAAAAGGTATCAATAGTATTGAGCACCAAACTTCCTGATTCCATCAGGCTGTGTGCCCAGGCCTGGGGTTCCTCTGACAACAGAGAGATTGCAAATCCCACCTTGACCACTTCTGATGCGAAGGTTCGAGGTTGCAACGCGAAGTACAGAGTGCATGCGTTTTTGAAGGCCCTGAACTTTTTACGGTCCCCTGAGAACCGTTCCGGAGTGGGAACCCTAGGTTCCGGAAGTGCCATAACTACTGTAGGACTAGCAGCGGCCTGAGGGAGCGGTCCTTCATTACTAGATGCTGGGGCTGCGGCAGCAGGGGGAAGGGCCCCCGTCAGTTGCTGGAGGCGACTATCCACTTGTGTGTATCCCTCTTGTAACCTCTGTACTGAGTCGGCCAAGGCGGAGACTTGTTGGCATAAGATCTCCAAGGGAGAGCGCGCTCTGTCGGCCTCGGACATCTGGCTGGTTTGTACTGTCAAGAGCCAATACTCACCGAGGCCGAGATGCCGAGAGCGGCTTGCCCTTACGACCACGCGCACCCGCACCCCCGAGAGTGAGACAGGGGATCGGAGGCACGCAGAGGCACGGGTCTCCGGTAAGCTGCAGAATGACTTGAGTGGAGAGTCTTCTGAGGAAGTGCCTGAGGGTACAAGGGAAGAGGTTAAAGAGACAACAAGCTGATGACAAGAACGTCCTTGGAACTGAGGGGATCGAGGGGGTGTCAGCCCCGTGGAGGGTATCGTTGAGAGCAAGGCAGAGAACAGAAAGTCCAACTGGTCTGGAGTGATCCTTAAACAGGCCAGAGGTCAGGATGGCAGCAGCAAGAGGTGGACTCTATCCAGGCAGAGAATCAGGGTATTAACAAGCAAGAGTGGTCGGGTGTCCAGGCAGAGGGTCAGGGTATCCAGCAAGCAGAGTAGTCAGGTATCCAGGCAGAGGGTCAGGGTATCAAGCAAGCAGAGTAGTCGGGTATCCAGGCAGAGGTTCGGTATAGACAGGTAACAGGAAGCAAGGTAAACAAACACAGGCAGGGAAGCTGACGACAAACCAGCAACCCGACTGGGCGCTGGTGTCGTCTAAAGTACCTCCCAGTGAGCGCGTCAGCGTGACGCGCTACCGGGCACCCGCACGGGCGACGGCGCGCACCCGCGGGCCGCCGTGCACCCGCGCGCGCCGTACCATCAGGCCGCGCACGGGTGCACGTCTCAGCAGTAACCCCCCGCGCATGCGCCCAGCGGCCCGGCGGACGGAGGTGACTTGACTGCCGTGACACCACCTCTCTTTTTTTCCGGAGTTGGGTCTACCACGTACTGATTTTCAGACTCCACAGCTTCCCTCCCAGTGACCTCCTCCCACTCCCTGGACCTCCTTTTGATCTTTGCAACCTGTTGTATTATTAACCCTCTGAGGAAAGCCTTCAAAATATCCCACACTATCCCAGCGTTTGCGGAGCCTTTATTAAATGTTACAAATTCCTTTAATTTTAGTGTTACCTCTGTTGGTTCCCTCATTAACTCCAACCAAAATGGACTTATACTCCACGCTCTCGGGGGGTTCTGACCTTCCAACTGAATCTTCATTATTAATAGTGACTGGTCAGACACTCCCCAGGCAGAGTATACTTTCTGCTTTTTACCAACTGTACCATATCCCCGTTTCCAAAAGCCATGTCTATTCTTGACAATGTTGCATATGAACTGGAGAGACATGCGTATTGCTGCCTCATTGGGTTTCGGGTTCTCCAGACATCACACAATCCCAGCTCTTCCATAAATTGGAACTTCCAGACACACTTCAATCAAGAAACAGTCCTTGTACTTTGTTTTGTTCTGTTTATTTAGGGGAATAGAACTTAAATGGGGATAGGGTTAGGGACTGAGCTATATACACCTCTGGTATATACAACCTCTTCTCTTTACCTCCAGCACATACACTTGCTTGCAGACTATCACTCCTGAGACCAGCTAGCACTGTGGTTGGGGCCTGATACTGGCTCAGCCAGGCCCAAAGCAATTGCCCTTTGCAATCAGGGAGCATGGGCCCCTATGGTGTAGCAAAAATGTAGTTCTTAGTGCTAGCTGTCCCACATGAGGCTACTGCTCCCAGTACCACCTGCACTGCCCTCTGCCAATCCAAGTTGGGGATTGGTCAGGGCCCTCAGAATACTCCAGGCAGCTCCGCCTTGCTTCCCCTCCCATTCTTCTATGGCACCAGAACATTCGAGAAGTAGGGGGGAGGTCTCAGTGATGCTGCCTGTGAGTCACCCAGCTCTCCCTGCATTTCTGCCCAACCCAGTACAAAAACAGACAGGCTTGGCTGCCAGCCAAGCCTGCTTTACTAGAAAAAAACTATTTACATTCTAGCACTAGAGGGTGTTTACAGCCACAATCAGGGGGGTACAGGCAGTACTCAAGTAAGGGGCCCGAGTGTCCCAAGGGGCCCAGCTAACCAGGGCCTGCTCCACCCACAGCAGCACATGAAATTAAAAAAAAATAAAAATAAAATAAAAATCACCTGCGCAGCCGCTAGCCTGCACGGTGGCCGGCCGCTATAGAAAAAAAGGCCTTTGCCTCCCCCCCACAGCCGGACACAGTCTGGAGTCAGACCCAAGTTACAGAGCTGCAGAGATCCCCACTCCATGGGGGATAGAGACCCAATCGTCAGCCAGCATTGTCCAGAGTGGAGGCGGAGACACAGAGTCTGCAAAGACACGCAGGAGGAGCCGGCTCGCAGATCTTCTTCAGCAGTAAGCCCGAGTGTTGTGAAACTGAGTCCCTGTCTCTCTTTGACAAAGATTACAAGCAGGCAGCAGCTTACAGTGCCAGTCCTCGACTCTGGCTCCAAACACCTAAGTCAGTGAGGTGACCATCCATGGCATCTTGCAGTGTGGAGTCCACAATAGTAAGATTCCCCAGTCCCCATTTTTCTTTGTGTACACCCAGCACAATGGCTAATGCTGCAGCTGCTGCACACTTTCATGAGTATAATACATTATGAAGATTGAACCAGTAAATGGGTTCCCTTTAAAGTAGAACTCTGGGGGGAAAAAAAATGTGTCCCATGCAATGAGGCTATTCCCATACTGCATGGGTTGACTGCTTGTTTTGTCCATGGGTGAACAGAGAGTCTATACTCACCCAATCCTTTGTTTCTCCTGAAAACAATGCACCCCCACGTCCAATGGTGGACTGTTCCTGCCATCCTCATATCCAGCATCAGGAACAGTCCACCGCACAAGACCGGTAGACTGTAGGGGGGCAGGAGTGCCATGGCCTGGTCTTGCGCTGAGAGGATCGTGGATTAGGTAAATCCACTCTCTCCTCTTATCACCCCTAGACAAAAATGATCAGTTAACCCAAGCAGTGCAGACCCACTGCATGGGTTGAAAACATTTATGTCCAGAGTTCTACTTTAATTCCAAACTTTCTGGCTCCATGGCTGCTCTTGTGGTAGGAAGGTGTGATGGGCCTGTGATCACAGACAAAATGATCATTGATTCTGAGGGTTTTGTGATAGAACAAATATTCAGCTTTTTCCTATTTCAGAATATTTTATTAGGAAATTCCTAACAAAATGTTCTGAAATACAAAGTGTACATAATGATTCTGAGCTTGTTGGAGCAGTCTCTTCTTCCAATTACATTATATCTGGACTCTGGAGACAAGTAAGAACAGGTGAACTGGGATACTAAATTCTACTTCACCAGCTATATGTGAACACATTTTATTGTTGTCTGTTGCAAGCTTTGACCAAAGTTGAATAATGTTGAATAGTGCCCTGCTATAGATATAGGCAATTTATGTACCTCATGCAGCCTGATTGGAAAACTTTTAGAACATGGCTAAGGATAATGCTAAGAGACACCTAGTTGTTACTTTTCTCCTTCACCACCACAGGAGTGAGCTCTCAGATGCTGAACTCAGAGCTACTGTATCAATAAAAAGGAAAGTGCATGTAAGGGGTTTGAATCAGAGAAAGAGCGCCCTGTGATGGTGAAGGTGAGCAGTAACAACTAGGCGACTCTTAGCAACGTCCTGGGAGTGTTCCATTCAGGCTTCATGAGGTACAGAATGTACAGAATTTACAAGAAACAAACACAAAAGGGCACACCTGCCTAGTGCATTATCCCACAGTATTAATTTACTAAGAAGTTGTCATAGAACGCGCTCACAAACGTGTAAATAATAAACGCTCATCGATCTAATCGAACATAGCTCAACAGTCCTAGACACAGTGCACTCCAGAGTTTGAGGGGACCCTACGGGGGGCCCAAACTGACTGGCACGCTTCGAAGGTAGCACCTTTTTCTTTAGAGCCAAACCATATATGAGGTATGTAATGGCCTACACCTATAACAAGGGTATTATTCATCTTTAGTCAGAGCTGCACAGTTTGTTTTTATTTACAGACATCCCTTATCTGCATAGGCAGTATTATGTTAATGGTGAACTATGCCTTTAAACTCTGGACTCTGGGTAATGTTGGTGGTCAGGCTGGGGGACCTGGCCTAAAGCTGTGTAAGGGGCCCCAAAATTTCTGATGGCTGCCCTGAGGGTGCTACATATGCTTTTAAGGTCAATGCAAATTTCAAATTAGCAGTTTTTGTCCATGGATTTAAAAAGATTTAACCATGCTATATAATTACATTTTTTTTGCCTTATACTGGATCAGTCATGGGTTTAGGGTTCTGAGCCAGATGTGTCCTTAAAGTGGAGTTCCACCCACTTTTACAACTCTTCAGCATCCCTCACTAAACTGTGCACTGTAAACGAATTGAATAGTTTTTTTTTTCTCAGCACCTACTGTATATCTGCTGTATTCATTTTTCACTTCCTCCTCCCTGGCCGTGGCCCATCGCATCATTTTCTGTTTGCAATGCCTTCTGGGAAGGGGCGGCAACTTCCTCTGACACTGCCGTTGCTATTGAAACCTGACCTGAAACCTATTACACTGCTTGTGCTGCACTGAGCATGTGCGAGATCTGCAAGGATGAGATCCAGGAAGAAATACAGTCTGGCTTCAGATGCCCACACTTAACATGGCCATGGCCTGCTGTAAGTTTATAAAATAACAAACTACTGCTATAAACTAACAAAACAGACCTTAATTTACAGACTAACTTTACTAGAATACATTAAGCTTGTGGATTATTTGGGTATTTTTATTTAAAAAGTATAATTTTGCTAGGAACACCACTTTAATATACATTGTAAAAAGGTCTGGACACAGTTAACTCTTCTAAGTTAGATGCTTTTAAGTGGTTGTAAACCTCCCCTCCAAAAATTAAAAGTCAGCAGCTACAAATACTGTAGCTGCTGACTTTTAATATTAGGACACTTACCTGTCCAGGGATCCCGTGATGTCGGCACTCCAACCGATTTTTTCAATCGTCTCTCGGGTGCTGCTGCCACCATTCCTTGTAAGGGAAACTGGCAGTGCAGTCCCTACTGAGCATGCGCAAGGCATGCTGCGCTTTCTGAATGGCCCATCGGCGGGGGAAAGATGAGGGGGGCCGAACTTATGGGGAACCTCGCAGTGAGATCTCCCAGAGGAAGGGTACCTGTCAAAGAAAAGGTACCCGCTACCCCCCGAAAGGTGCCAAATGTGTCAATGGAGGGGGGGGGGCAAACAAGTGGAGCAACCCTTTTTTCGACTAAAATAAAAAAGATGTTATACTTATCTGCTTGGGCAATGGTATTGCACAGTGGCCCCTTACTTTTCTGGGGTCCCCCACAGGTGCTATCTAACATTCTCTTCTCTGAGCACCCCCATAGTAAGATGCTTGCTATAAGGGCACACGTGCAGGAGCGCTCCCGAGCCGGGGCTATGTGCAACCATAGACACACACAGGGCGGCTTGACTCCGCCACTGGCTCTCGCTGCCGTCACAGCCTTCTGTGAATACAGGAAGAGGGAAGAAGAGCTGAAGGGACGCTGGATCAAAAGAAGACTCAGGCAGGTGTTTAAGGGGGTGACTTGGGGGAGCTGCGACTGAAAGGTTTTTTATCCTACAGCAGAGAACACATTAAAGTAGAACTTTAATCCAAAATTAAAACTGGCATGCTTTGTCTCTTCTGCATTAAAGTTACTTTCCTGCCTGTCCGCCCATGTACAGCAAACAGCTCACTGTAATAATTGGGCAATGCCGAATCTGACCGAACTCCCACACATGCACGGGTGTGACATCATACCTGCCCAGCCAATACAAGTGGGCGACGATCGAGACCGAAGATGTCAGGCAGGGAGCAGGGCAGGCAGGGAGATGCTGCATCGTTTTAAGATAATCCATTTTTAAGGTAATAACATTTGCCATTTAGAACCACTTTAAGACAAATCATGTTTGTTTTCTAGTTTCAGTTAAAACCATGGGTCACTAAAACTGAAAGCTGACCCATAGTGTGCATGTGTCTGTAGTTCTTGGGTGGGGGGGGTGAAACAGATTACAATGATCAGATCAGCAGAAATTTGAATCAAAGGGGTTTAAACCCTTGATGATTTTCACCTTAATGCATCCTATGCATTAAGGTGAAAAACCTCCTGTGTTGCAGCTGCTCCCCAGAGCCCCCATTTTACTTACCTGAACCCGGTCTTTCCAGCGACGGGGACGAGCACACCAGCTCCAGCGGGTGTCTTGGGTCCTGATTGGATAGATTGATAGCAGTGCAGCCTTTGGCTCCTGCTGCTGTCAATCAAATCCAATGATGCGTGAGCACCGCCGAGGGACCCGAGAAGAGGTAGATCAGGGACACTCTGTGCAAAACCAACTCCACAGAGGAGGTAAGTATAACCAACTGTCCCTGATTTGGAGCAATGTCCCTCTGTCCCTCATTCCTCCTCATTTGTCCTTCATTTTGGTCTGATCTATATAGATGTATATAAAATGCACTTTTTATCTATCAAAAAGTATTTTCCAACTCTAAACCTTTCATCTGATTTCTAAATTTCTGCATTGGTAAACTCCAAAAGCCAATATAAAGGAATAGTAGTGGTAGAAAAACACTTGTGGGTTTAACCAATCTTGTTTTTTTGTACAATTCTCCTTTAAGGGGGCGTGGCGGAGGGGTGTCCTATGCCTGCATACTTTTGCTGATAAGTGTCCCTCATTCCCAGATCAAAAAGTTGGAAGGTATGGTATAATATGTTTGTTTTTTAAAAATCGAGCCTTTAGATATCCTTTAAATGGACTCAATATACAAATGAATAACAGTTACACCAAGGTTACCCAGCAGAAATGCCCAGCAAAATGCCAATTATCAGCAATACACCATTATTAACAGATGTATTAACCACTTGCCTATATACGTGAGCAGAGCGGCACGGGCAGGCAAAATCACGTACCTGGTACGTGATTGCCTTCCCGCGGGCGGGGGGTCCAATCGGACCCCCCACCAGTGCCATCTGCGGTCGGCGTTTGGATGGGAGCGATGAAAGACGAGGGGGAGACCATCCGATCGTGGCCCCCCCCTCGCGATCGCTCCCAGCCAATGAGAAACATCCCCTGCCTCTGTATAGTACACAGAGGCAGAGGATGTGATGTCATCTCTCCTCGGCTGGCCAGTTTCCGTTCCAGCGCCGAGGAGAGATGACATGTAAGTGCACCAACACTCACACACAACACAGTAGAACATGCCAGGCACACTAAACACCCCCGATCCCCCCCTGATCCCCCCCCAATCACCCCCCCCTGTCACAAACTGACACCAAGCAGGTTTTTTTTTTTTTTTTTTTCCTGATTACTGCATAGTGTCAGTTTGTGACAGTTAGCAGTGGTAGGACAGTGAGTGTTAGCCCCCTGTAGGTCTAGGGTACCCCCCTAATCCCCCCTAATAAAGTTTAAACCCCTTGATCACCCCCTGTCACCAGTGTCGCTAAGCGATCATTTTTCTGATCGCTGTATTAGTGTCGCTGGTGACGCTAGTTAGGAATGTAAATATTTAGGTTCGCCGTCAGCGTTTTATAGCGACAGGGACCCCCATATACTATCTAATAAATGTTTTAACCCCTTGATTGCCCCCTAGTTAACCCTTTCACCACTGATCACCGTATAACTGTTACGGGTGACGCTGGTTAGTTCATTTATTTTTTAAAGTGTCAGGGCACCCGCCGTTTATTACCGAATAAAGGTTTAGCCCCCTGATCCCCCGGCGGTGATATGCGTCGCCCCAGGCAGCGTCAGATTAGCGACAGTACCGCGAACACCCACGCACGCACCGTACACCTCCCTTAGTGGTATAGTATCTGAACGCATCAATATCTGATCCGATCAGATCTATACTAGCGTCCCCAGCAGTTTAGGGTTCCCAAAAATGCAGTGTTAGTGGGATCAGCCCAGATACCTGCTAGCACCTGCGTTTTTCCCCTCCGCCCGGCCCAGCCCAGCCCACCCAAGTGCAGTATCGATCGATCACTGACACTTACAAAACACTAAACGCATAACTGCAGCGTTCGCAGAGTCAGGCCTGATCCCTGCGATCGCTAAGTTTTTTTGGTAGCATTTTGGTGAACTGGCCACCAAAAAGACAAACATAGGCCTGTCGTGCCCATAATGCCCTTCCTGCTGCATTCGCCAATCCTAATTGGGAACCCACCGCTTCCGCAGCGCCCGTACTTCCCCCATTCACATCCCCAACCAAATGTAGTCAGGTGCATGAGAGGCATTTATATGTCCTCCCGATTACCCCTACCCAACGAACCCCCCCAAAAAAGATGTTGTGTCTGCAGCAAGCGCGGATACAGGCGTGACACCCGCTATTATTGTCCCTCCTGTCCTGACAATCCTGGTCTTTGCATTGGTGAATGTTTTGAACTCTACCATTCACTAGTTGAGTATTAGCGTAGGGTACAGCATTGCACAGACTAGGCACACTTTCACAGGGTCTCCCAAGATGCCATCGCATTTTGAGAGACCCGAACCTGGAACCGGTTACAGTTATAAAAGTTACAGTTACAAAAAAAAAGTGTAAAAAAAAAAAAAAAACACAAACAAAAATAAAAATAAATAGTTGTCGTTTCATTGTTCTCTCTCTCTCTATTCTCTCTCTATTGTTCTGCTCTTTCTTACTGTATTATATTCTGCAATGTTTTATTGTTATTATGTTTTATCATGTTTGCTTTTCAGGTATGCAATTTTTTATACTTTACCGTTTACTGTGCTTTATTGTTAACCATTTTTTTGCCTTCAGGTACGCCATTCACGACTTGGTTATACCAGAATGATGCCTGCAGGTTTAGGTATCATCTTGGTATCATTCTTTTTAGCCAGCGGTCGGCTTTCATGTAAAAGCAATCCTAGCGGCTAATTAGCCTCTAGACTGCTTTTACAAGCAGTGGAAGGGAATGCCCCCCCCCCACTGTCTTCCGTGTTTTTCTCTGGCTCTCCTGTCTCAACAGGGAACCTGAGAATGCAGCCGGTGATTCAGCCAGCTGACCATAGAGCTGATCAGAGACCAGAGTGGCTCCAAACATCTCTATGGCCTAAGAAACCGGAAGCTATGAGCATTTTATGACTTAGATTTCGCCGGATGTAAACAGCACCATTGGGAAATTGGGGAAGCATTTTATCACACCGATCTTGGTGTGGTCAGATGCTTTGAGGGCAGAGGAGAGATCTAGGGTCTAATAGACCCCAATTTTTTCAAAAAAGAGTACCTGTCACTACCTATTGCTATCATAGGGGATATTTACATTCCCTGAGATAATAATAAAAATGATTTTTTAAAAAAAATGAAAGGAACAGTTTAAAAATAAGATAAAAAAGCAAAAAAATAATAAAGAAAAAAAAAAAAAAAAAAAAAAAGCACCCCTGTCCCCCCTGCTCTCGCGTTAAGGTGAACGCAAGCGTCGGTCTGGCGTCAAATGTAAACAGCAATTGCACCATGCATGTGAGGTATCACCGCGAAGGTCAGATCGAGGGCAGTAATTTTAGCAGTAGACCTCCTCTGTAAATCTAAAGTGGTAACCTGTAAAGGCTTTTAAAGGCTTTTAAAAATGTATTAATTTTGTTGCCACTGCACGTTTGTGCGCAATTTTAAAGCATGTCATGTTTGGTATCCATGTACTCGGCCTAAGATCATCTTTTTTATTTCATCAAACATTTGGGCAATATAGTGTGTTTTAGTGCATTAAATTTAAAAAAGTGTGTTTTTTCCACAAAAAATGCATTTGAAAAATCGCTGCGCAATTACTGTGTGAAAAAAAAAATGAAACACCCACCATTTTAATCTGTAGGGCATTTGCTTTAAAATAATATATAATGTTTGGGGGTTCAAAGTAATTTTCTTGCAAAAAAAAATAATTTTTTCATGTAATCAAAAAGTGTCAGAAAGGGCTTTGTCTTCAAGTGGTTAGAAGAGTGGGTGATGTGTGACATAAGCTTCTAAATGTTGTGCATAAAATGCCAGGACAGTTCAAACCCCCCCAAATGACCCCATTTTGGAAAGTAGACACCCCAAGCTATTTGCTGAGAGGCATGTCGAGTCCATGGAATATTTTATATTGTGACACAAGTTGCGGGAAAGAGACATTTTTTTTTTTTTTTTTGCACAAAGTTGTCACTAAATGTTATATTGCTCAAACATGCCATGGGGATTTGTGAAATTACACCCCAAAATAAATTCTGTTGCTTCTCCTGAGTACGGGGATACCACATGTGTGGGACTTTTTGGGAGCCTAGCCGCGCACGGGACTCCGAAAACCAAGCACCGCCTTCAGGCTTTCTAAGGCCGTAAATTTTTGATTTCACTCTTCACTGCCTATCACAGTTTCGGAGGCCATGGAATGCCCAGGTGGCACAAAACCCCCCCAAATGACCCAATTTTGGAAAGTAGACACCCCAAGCTATTTGCTGAGAGGTATAGTGAGTATTTTGCAGACCTCACTTTTTGTCACAAGGTTTTGAAATTTGAAAAAAGAAAAAAAAATTTTTTTTCTGGTCTTTCTTCATTTTCAAAAACAAATGAGAGCTGCAAAATACTCACCATGCCTCTCAGCAAATAGCTTGGGGTGTCTACTTTCCAAAATGGGGTCATTTGGGGGGGTTCGTGCCATCTTGGCATTTTATGGCCTTCAAAACTGTGATAGGTAGTGAGGAGTGAAATCAAAAATGTATGCCCTTAGAAATCCTGAAGGTGGTGCTGGGTTTTCGGGGCCCCGTACGCAGCTAGGCTCCCAAAAAGTGCCACACATGTGGTATCCCCGTACTCAGGAGAAGCAGCTGAATGTATTTTGGGGTGCAATTCCACATAGCCCATGGCCTATGTGAGCAATATATCATTTAGTGACAACTTTTTGTAAATTTTTTTTTTTTTTTTTGTCATTATTCAATCACTTGGGACAAAAAAAATAAATAATCAATGGGCTCAACATGCCTCTCAGCAATTTCCTTGGGGTGTCTACTTTCCAAAATGGGGTCATTTGGGGGGGGGGTTTGTACTGCCCTGCCATTTTAGCACCTCAAGAAATGACATAGGCAGTCATAAACTAAAAGCTGTGTAAATTCCAGAAAATGTACCCTAGTTTGTAGATGCTATAACTTTTGCGCAAACCAATAAATATACGCTTATTGACATTTTTTTTACCAAAGACATGTGGCCGAATACATTTTGGCCTAAATGTATGACTAAAATTTAGTTTATTGGATTTTTTTTATAACAAAAAGTAGAAAATATCATTTTTTTCAAAATTTTCAGTCTTTTTCCGTTTATAGCGCAAAAAATAAAAAACGGCATAGGTGATCAAATACCATCAAAAGAAAGCTCTATTTGTGGGAAGAAAAGGACGCAAATTTCGTTTGGGTAGAGCATTGCATGACCGCGCAATTAGCAGTTAAAGCGACGCAGTGCCGAATTGTAAAAAGTGCTCTGGTCAGGAAGGGGGTAAATCCTTCCGGGGCTGAAGTGGTTAAGCAATGCTTACTACAGTTCCCACCACTAATAGCTGTATTTGGGAAGATGCACATAATTGGCAGTAACACCTATTTGTATTAGCACATCGACAATAATGTCGGTTAAGAGGCCAATTCGGCAGAAAATCCAATGCAGTATAGCAATGATGATACTTAATATTGTGCACATCAGTAGCAGTAATGGTCAATAATATGTAATAAAATAGCCTTGTTACATTTGTGGCAATGCCAAGTAAGATGCCTGCCGCCAAGTACAATTAACATAGGGTGCCGCCTCAGTCCTGTGGTTATGTAAAGGGTTTTTGGCAGTCGGAGCTTAGCCTATAAAATCAGATTTCAGAAATAGGTTATAATGATGATGAAACCTGCAATTATAGATTTCAACCCAATTAGCAAAGGATCTGGGGAAATATAGTATACTTATGTGTCATTACATGAATGGGGTCTGAACAGAAATAGACTTTTCAGCCTTCCTAAAAATTTCCTCCAGCAATTTTAGGTTATCCATGCAGTACTGAGGAATCCTATTAAGTATTACTGTACATCCAATATGGGTTTAGTGCCTGTCAGGATGATGTGTGACATCCTACAAATGACATTATCTTAATAAAGTGAGACTCAGACATGGTAACAATGTACAAGGAAAAGGCACATTAGTACAAAAAGGTCACAATACACCCATGTTTCTTTAATTTAATATTGTGCGTCTGTTAAGCAGGATGAAACTGTAGATTCTCAAATACAATATAAATCCTGAAATATTTGATCAAAGACAGGTATTCGTTCATGAGTTGCGAGTAACACAGAACAATTTAACATACAATAAATTGGTATTTTCTGTGTGTCTGTTACTTTCACATAAGCCAGATAACTAGAGCTGTGAGCTATTTCAGACAGGCAATAGATGCTTGTCATACATAAAACACATTGCTCTTCTGTGCTTTTTGCAGGAAACTTGAAAGGCTCACATTGCCTTCTAGTGGTCTTTGTCTGTATATGCACTAGTTTCTTTTGTCACTGGGAAATTCGAATGTTTCTTTGATTCTATAGAGAGCAGCAGGTTTACATGACATAAAGATCATCACTTACACTAACCAAATCTAATAACTGGTATATGTACATTACTCTACACTAAAACATATTTGTTTTTATCTTTTTCCAGATTTGGTATACTGGGATTTTCAAATACACCATATGCATGCAAGCCACTTTGCATCTTGCTGGCCTAGAAACACACGGAGATTATGGTAAATGTGGCCGTATCTATTGTATGTGCACAATGCATGCTGCTCTCTATTGTTCTGCCACGTTCTGTAATAAATGCTTTTCATATAATAAAGTAGAGCTGCACGATTCTGGCTAAAATGAGGATCACAATTTTTTTGCTTAGAATAAAGATCACGATTCTCTTATGATTCTCACGGTGTAACATCTTCATACACATTATACAAAAAAAAAATTAGCTAACTTTACTGTTTAGTTTTTTTTTTGTTTTTTTTTTAATTGAAAGTGTATTCAAAAAAAAAAAAAATTGCGTTTGAAAAACAGCTGCACAAATACGGTGTGACATAAAATATTGCAACAACCACCATTTTATTATCTAGGGCAGGGGTCTCAAACTGGTGGCCCTCCAGCTGTTGCAAAACCACAAGTCCCATGAGGCATTGCAAGGCTGACAGTTACAAGCATGAATCCCACAGGCAGAGGCATGATGGGACTTGTAGTTTTGCAACAGCTGGAGGGTCGCCAGTTTGAGACCTCTGCTCTAGGGTCTCTGCTAAAAAAATATATATCATGTTTGGGTTTTCCAAGTAATTTTCTAGCAGAAAATAATGATTTTTACTTGTAAGTAGGGATGAGCTGAACACCCCCCTGTTCGGTTCGCACCAGAACATACGAACAGGAAAAAAGTTCGTTCGAACACGCGAACACCGTTAAAGTCTATGGGACACGAACATGAATAATCAAAATGCTAATTTTAAAGGCTTATATGCAAGTTATCGCCATAAAAAGTGTTTGGGGACCTGGGTCCTGCCCCAGGGGACATGGATCAATGCAAAAAAAAGTTTTAAAAATGGACGTTTTTTCAGGAGCAGTGATTTTAATAATGCTTAAAGTCAAACAATAAAAGTGTAATATCCCTTTAAATTTCGTAGCTGGGGGGTGTCTATAGTATGCCTGTAAAGGGGCGCATGTTTCCTGTGTTTAGAACAGTCTGACAGCAAAATGACATTTCAGAGGAAAAAAACCCATTTAAAACTACTCGCAGCAATTGCATTGCTGGTCCGACAATACACATAGAAGTTCATTGATAAAAACGGCATGGGAATTCCCCACAGGGGAACCCCGAACCAAAATTAAAAAAAGAAAATGACGTGGGGGTCCCCCTAAATTCCATACCAGGCCCTTCAGGTCTGGTATGGATATTAAGGGGAACCCCGGCCAAAAATTTTTTTTAAAAATGACGTGGGGGTCCCCCTAAATTCCATACCAGACCCTTCAGGGGAATGCCACAGGGAAGTCCCGTTATGTCCCGTGCGTCAGAGGGGGGCGGGGTCACCGGGGGGCCCCCCTTTTTTTTAAGAACTGCCAGACAAGGAGACGCCGTCACACAGCGGGAGCCTCCCTCCATGCCAGCATGGGTGCGGAGTGGCTCGGAGAAGAAAATGAAGGAGAAGAAAAGAAGAAGAGAAGAACATGAAGAGAAGAGCGGGAGCCTCCCCCCATGCCATGGGTGCGGAGCGGCCCGAGGAGAAGAAGATAGAAGACGCCGCGGAGGAGATGCTGGACGAGAACGCCGGAGGAAGAACCAGAAGAAGAAGATGAAGGAAGATAGAAGAAAGAAGAAGCATAAAGGAATTGTCAAAAACTGTCTCTTGTCATTTTTAACATTTTTGACAGTTTTTTAGTGAAATGGTAGGGGTAAGTACCCCCTTACCATTTTACACAGGATACAGGATTACACATTTTACACAGGCCGGGATCTGGGGGTCCCCTTGTTAAAGGGGGCTTCCAGATTCCGATAAGCCCCCTGCCCGCAGACTCCCACAACCACCGGCCAGGGTTGTGGAGATGAGGCCCTTGTCCTCATCAACATGGGGACAAGGTGTTTTGGGGGCTACCCCAAAGCACCCTCCCAATGTTGAGGGCATGTGGCCTGGTACGGTTCAGGAGGGGGGAGCGCACTCTCGTCCCCCCCTCTTTTCCTGCGGCCTGCCAGGTTGCGTGCTCGGATAAGGGTCTGGTATGGATTTTTGGGGGGACCCCACGCTGTTTTTTTTTTTTGGCGCGGGGTTCCCCTTAAAATCCATACCAGACCTGAAGGGTCTGGTATGGAATGTAGGGGGACCCCCACGTCATTTTTTTTTTAATTTTGGCCGGGGTTCCCCTTATTATCCATACCAGACCTGAAGGGCCTGGTATGGAATTTAGGGGGACCCCCACGTCATTTTTTTTTTTTATTTTGGTTCGGGGTTCCCCTGTGGAGAATTCCCATGCCGTTTTTATCAATGAACTTCTATGTGTATTGTCGGACCGGCAATGCAATAGCCGCGAGTAGTTTTAAATGGGTTTTTTCCTTCGAAATGTCATTTTGCTGTCAGACTGTTCTAAACACGGGAAACATGCGCCCCTTTACAGGCTTACTATAGACACCCCCCAGCTACGAAATTTAAAGGGATATTACACTTTTATTGTTTGACTTTAGGCATTATTAAAATCACTGCTCCTGAAAAAACGGCCGTTTTTAAAACTTTTTTTTGCATTGATCCATGTCCCCTGGGGCAGGACCCAGGTCCCCAAACACTTTTTGTGACAATAACTTGCATATAAGCCTTTAAAATTAGCACTTTTGATTTCTCCCATAGACTTTTAAAGGGTGTTCCGCAGCATTCGAATTTGCCGCGAACACCCCAAATTGTTCGCTGTTCGGCGAACTTGCGAACAGCCAATGTTCGAGTCGAACATGAGTTCGACTCGAACTCGAAGCTCATCCCTACTTGTAAGCAACAAATGTCAGAAAAGGTTTGGTCTTTAAATGGTTAAGCTTCCCTTATCTACACACCAGAGTTCTTTCCTTTGATAAAAGAATGAAAAGTTACCTTGTTTCTACTTATTGGAGTTGTAATAAAACTTGGCAGGCTGCCTAATTTTTTTTCCAGCTGTGAGAACTCTCTGCACTTGTTAGAAAGATCGTGACATGCTGTTTTAAAGATCGGGAAGGGAAAAAGATCACTATTTCGATTCTTAATGATTAATCGTGCAGCTCTATAATAAAGTAATGTTTTTTCAATATATAAATGAATCAATTACCTACCAGCAGCCAGTGGGGCTCAGAGATCATCTTGCTAACCAGTGAAAGCATTGCATGAAACATATACAGTAAACCAAATCTACTTGTCAAATCCTGGGGAAAAAAACAACGGAACTTTAACTATGAGGCAAACTGGAGCCTCTTGCTATACTAGACATGTTTCCCTTTTTTGGCTATGTTTTGCTGATGATATATACACTACATTGTCAAAAGTATTGGGGCGCCTGCCTTTACACGCACATGAAATTTAATGGCATCCCAGTCTCAGTCCATAGGGTTCAATATTGAGTTGGCACACCCTTTGCAGCTATAACAGTCTCTTCTGAGAAAGCTTTCCACAAGGTTTAGGAGTGTGTCTATGGGAATGTTTGACCATTCTTCTACAAGCACATTTGTGAGATCAGGCACTGATGTTGGACAAGAAAGTCTGGCTCGCAGTCTCCACTCTAATTCATCTCAAAGAAGTTCTATCGGGTTTAGGTCAGGACTCTGTGCAGGCCAGTCAAGTTTGTCCACCCCAAACTCGCTCATCCATGTCTTTATGGACCTTGCTTTGTGCACTGGTCCAAACCATTTGGTGGAGGGGAGATTATGGTGTTGGGTTTTTTTTCAGGGGTTGGCCTTGGCCCCTTAGTTCCAGTAAAGGTAACGCCTAAGGCATTGGCATAACAAGACATTTTGGACAATTTCATGCTCCCAACTAAGGATAAGCTGAACACCCCCAGGTTCGGTTCGCACCAGAAATTAGTCTATGGGACACGAACATGAAAAATCAAAAGTGCTCATTTTAAAGGCTTATATGCATGTTATTGCCATAAAAAGTGTTTGGGGACCCAGGTCCTGCCCCAGGGGACATGTATCAATACAAAAAAAAGTTTTAAAAATGGTCGTTTTTTGGGGAGCAGTGATTTTAATGATGTTTAAAGTGAAACAATAAAAATGAAATATTCCTTTAAATATCATGTCTGGGGGATGTCTATAGTATCGCTGTAAAGTGGCGCAATTTTCCTGTGTTTAGAACAGTACCACAGCAAAATTACATTTCTAAAGAAAAAAAGTCATTTAAAACTGATCGCGGCAATGAATTGTCGGGTTTTGGCAATATAGATAAAACTCATTGAAAAAAATGGCATGGGTTCCCCCCCAGTCCATTACCAAGCCCTTTGGGTCTGGTATGAATATTAAGGGGAACTCCGAACCAAAAATTAAAAAAATTATTGCGTGGGGTTCCCCCCAAAATCCATACTAGGCCCTGCAGGTCTGGTATAGATTTTAAGGGGAACCCTGCACCAAATTTTTTTAAAAAGGGCATAGGGGTCCCCCCAAAATCCATACCAGACCCTTAACCAAGCACGCAACCTGGCAGGCCACAGGAAAAGGGGGGGCGAGAGAGCGCCCCCCCTCCTGAACTGTACCAGGCTACATGCCCTAAACATTGAGGGCATGTACCCATCTCTATGTGCCCACCTCTATGTACCCTCTATGTACCCACCCAGCTAGATACTACAAGAGCCTGTGGAGAGCCATGCGGCCCTCATTTCCTCTACACCTGAACCTCCTCCCCCCTAAAACCCAGAGACTGTCTCATTCACGGGCCCTCACCTCCCCCAGGGAACAGGCTGCACCACCAGCCACTTATGCGCAAAAAGTGTACTCCCCTGCCCACCACACCTATGGAGCAGAGGGCATGAGGGACCCCACGCCTACCCAGGCACCGACCTGGGGAGATCCATGGAGCTCATCACCAGGACTAGCACACTCTGCCCAGGGCAATGCTACCTCACATCCTCAACTGATGACGCCTCGCCTACCTACACCACAGCAAACTATAATGCCAGCCCAAATCCACCCTGTACCCCCACAATGGCACTCATATCTACAGGTGATGCCCACCAAGGAAGACTTCAAGCAGCTAATAGCAGATGTAAAATCCACATATCAGAAATACAAGTGCTACAGTCAGGCCTTAAGCACCTAGCAGACAGAGTGGAAATGGCCAAAGAAGAAATACAGGAGACTAAGCAGACAGTCCACAGAACCAAACTCCAGGGAGCAGACCATCGCAACCTGCTGAGAGACATGCAACACCACGTGGAGGATTTGGACAACAGGGGGCGCAGGAACAACATCCGAGTCAGAGGGGTCCCAGAAACTGAGGGCCCTGAGGACATACAGAACACTTTGCATAATATGTTTAACAACCTCCTAGGTGAGCCTGTCACCAAACACATCAAGATGGACAGAGCCCATCAAGCCCTACGTCCTAAGAGCTCCACCTCCAAACCGAGGGACATCATCTGTAGGATTAGTTCCTACCCCCTGAAAGAAGAAATCATGCGGCAAGCCCGCTTGGCACGCAAGGTGTTTTTCCAAGATGTCCAAGTGCAACTGTATCCAGATCTCTCATGGCTTACCCTGCAAAAACGCAGACTACTGCAACCCCTATTGCACACCCTACAAGACGAAAACATTCCCTACCACTGGAGATTCCCCTTTAGCCTCACAGCTAAACATCAGGGCAAATCTGCTGCCCTACCATACCCAGAGTATCTGAACGCCTTCTGTGACATCCTGGGGATCCCTATTCCCCAACTCCCGGAATGGGATCTTGTGGCCACTCCACCTCTGCCACCCACAATCTGGCAGAAGGTCCCACCATGTAACCGCTCCCGGAACGCGGATGCACCCCGCAAGAGCACCAAACACAGAAACGGCTGAACTAACTGCATCCCCTCTTCATATGTTACCTTCCTCAGAGCCTCTGAAGAAGAAGGGACACCTTCAAAATGCGTCAGCCAGCAGCGGTTTGTATGTCCTAGGACTTAGGACCTGGAAACTGCTACGAAGTGGACTAATTGCCTTAAGATTGCTATAAGCGCAATTTCATTTCTACCCTTGTGAGTAGATTTTAATCATGCTTTTAAATAAATATATTAAAGGATAATGCACTAGGCTGGTGCGCCCACTTTCTTTCTTTTTGTTTGACTACTAGGATATCCCTATCCTGGAGGGCAGCAAGGCTGCAATTCATTGTCCATTCTGAATTCTTTGGAACATCCAGTTTACACACCTGTGCGCAAGAGTAATTGATTTTGTAGTACTGAACATCCTTGCTACTTAGCCTGGATGCCGAAAAGGCCTTTGACCGTCTTGATTGGCCTTTCCTGTTCGCCACGCTACAACACGCTGGGTTTAGGGGACCTTTCCTACGAGTGATCCAGCACCTCCCCTCCCACCCCACATCCCAGGTTAGGACTTTCTTTGCCCTCTCCCCCTCATTCTCTGTAACCAATGGCACCCGCCAGGGGTTCCCACCTTCAACCCTGCTCAGTTTGAAATAATCCGGATTGTATCGGTAAGGGGCAGAGAGATTAAAATTTTGCTTTTCGCTGATGACATTATCCTCACCCTGACACAACCCAGAATCTCCCTCCCAAATCTCCATGCAGAACTAGACCACTATGGGGCCCTCTTGGGATACAAAATGAATACGTCTAAATCAGAGGCCCTTCCAATTAATATTCCCGAAACAGAAACTACACACCTACAGGCCAATTTCTCCTATCACTGAAACGCACCTCCTTGAAATATCTGGGAATACACATCACCCCTAATTTCACCACCTTATATCAGGAAAACTTCCCTCCTTTCCACTCGATCAGAACCATACTTCTGTAGTGGAAAAAGCACCATATCTCCCTTCTAGGCCGGATCGCTTCAGTTAAGAAGATGATCCTCCCGAAGCTACTATACCTTTTTCAAACACTACCAATCTCGGTCCCCTACAAACAAAAACAAAACTCCAATCTGACTTACTTTAACCACTTGACAACTGGGCACTTAAACCCCCCTCGTGACAAGACCAATTTTCAGCTTTCAGCGCTCTCACACTTTGAATGACAATTACTCAGTCATGTAATACGTCATCAACGCCGTCACGCCGCGGGCGCCTGGGCATAGTGCGCATGTGTGAGACCAGGAGATGAGACGAAGCGTCAAGTAGCTGCTGACAGCTGACCGCTCCGACCGGCCTATCCCACTGATGTTAATCCGGCATCCGCACCAATTTTGATTTCCCCTACTAACCGGCAGTGGATCCAAGCCCCTAGGAGGAATATCAGGAGCCGGAGGACTTTCACCAGTAGATGGCTATTACAGCAGCGACCTGACTAGGAGGTAGTGACCGCGGTTCACAATATATGATCCTGCCGTCCCTCCAGCCGCTCCAGCCTGCATCGGAGCCGCATCCTCTCACCAGCACTCCTTCTCATCAGGTGGGCAGTGTTTTTGAACGATCAATCCAGAGCGGATCTCAGAGGACAACTGATGCTACAAATGGTAAAGTCCAATATTTCTATTCATCTGAGTTAAGTCTGGTAGATTTCATATCCCTATACATCTGAGAATATTCTCTATACTTACTATGTGTAAATGACTTTCACCTAAACGGCACAAAGGACAACCATTCCTTTACCGCATCTTTTCTAACTACAACCTTGATCCCCTCATCAACATCCCCAGGATTTGATCATCATCATGTGGACTTCTACTGCTTTCCAATCCTCACCAATAGCTTTGTAATTTCAATGCTTAGCATTACTAGTTAAGCCGGCAGTAGTCAATTACCACCTAACCTGTTCCCCCACCACCATTCCCACCTATCCCCAAAAGGATCTTTCTTATTGCTGACCGGTACTTTTTGGCTAATTGTGAATATAAATACAATAATAATAGATACCAAATCGGTGACATCAACTTGATCACCCGCTACCGGCCAGCTACTAGCAAGATCCTTACGGCGTCCGGGCGCTGTCATCCGTTGTATGTATTGTTTTTGTTTTGTGTAGTGCGTTTTTTGTTTGTCGTGTCAGGCCTATTAATATATCATAATCGCAGTAATAGGGCCCCTTTGGTCCCACTGCGCCTTACCCATGAACATTTTAATTAAGTGTGTTGCCTAAATGTATAACGTTTTTAACCATTCAAATAAAGTGAATTATTTAACTTTCTGGCAACTCAGCAAATTTGTGATTGACTATCAGAAAGCTTTGCTAAGGTAACCCCTTACCCAGACACTAGGACTGGGTGCCTTCTTTTTTTCTTTCATGTAATACTGTACCCAAATGAATTTTTTGTCCTTTTTTCATACAAATAGAGCTTTCTTTTGGTGGTATTTGATCACCTCTGGGTTTTTTATTTTTTGCGCTATAAATGAAAAAAGACCGAAAATTTTGAAAAAAAACACATTTTTCTTTGTTTCTGTGAAAAAATTTAGAGAGTTTACAAGTTATGGTGCAAATCATAAAAAATTGATCACACCTGATGTACTGACGGCCTATCTCATTTCTTGCGCAAGTCAGGAAAATACAAATACCCCCCAAATGACCCCTTTTTTGAAAGTAGACATTCCAAGGTATTTAGTTAGATGCATGGTGAGCTTTTTGATGTTGTCATTTTTTCCCACAATTCTTTGCAAAATGAAGATTTTTTTTTTCCCCACAAAATTTTCATTGTAATAGGTTATTTCTCTCACATGGCATGTGTATACCACAAATAACGCCCCAAAATACATTCTGCTACTCCTCCTAAATATGGGGATACCACGTGTGTGGGACTTTTTCACAGCCTGGCCACATAGAGAGGCCCAACATGCAGGGAGCACCATCACGTGTTCTAGGAGCATAAATTACACATCTAATTTGTTGACTACCTATTACACTTTTGAAGGCCCTGGAGAACCAGGACAATGACATGTGACACTGACGTGGCACTGATGACAAATGGCACTGATACGTGGCACTGATGTGGCACTGATGACAGATGGCACTGATACGTGGCACTGACACTGATGTGGCACTGATGACAGATGGCACTGATGACAGATGGCACTAATATGTGGCACCGATGACAGATGGCACTAATACGTGGCACTGATGACAGATGGCACAAATACATGGCACTGATGACACATGATACTGATGACAGATGGCACTAATATGTGGCACTGATGACACGTGGCACTGATGACAGATGGCATTGATGACAGATGACACTAATACGTGGCACTGATGACACGTGGCACTGATGAAAGATGGCACTAATACATGGCACTGATGACAGATGGCACTAATACGTGGCACTGATGACAGATGGCACTAATACGTGGCACTGATGACACTGATGACAGATGGCACTGATACGTGGCACTGATGACACTGATGACAGTTGGCACTGATACGTGGCACTGATGACACATGACACTGATGACTGATAGCACGTGACGCTGACAGGTGGCACTGATGACAGATGGCACTATGTGGCACTGATGACAGATGGCACTTATACGTGGTACTGGGGACAGATGGCAGTGGGGACAGATGGCACTGGGGACAGATGGCAGGGACATGACAGCAGGGACAGATGGCAGGGACATGACAGTAGGGACAGATGGCAGGACAGATGGCAGGGACAGATGGCAGGGACCGATGGCAGTGGGGACACTTTTTTTCATTTTTTTTTTCTTTTCACTTACCGCCGCAGCGGTTCACTCTCCCTCCTCACACGCTGTCTCTGTGTGAGGAGGAAGAGCCGGCAATGAGAGATGATCTCATATGTTTACATATGAGATCGTCTCTCATTGGCACAGCCGATCGCGCTGAAAACGGCCGCTATCATTGGCCGTTTTCAGCGATCTGTGACTGGTTGTGTCCAAGGGACACGGCCAGCACAAAACTTCCCCGATGCACACCCGCGGGAGCGTGCAATGTGGAAGTAAACCGGAGGACATCCAGGGACGCCCTCCCGGCAATTGGAGTCCACGCTGTAGCCGTCTTTCGGCTATAGCGCGGACGCCTAGTGGTTAAGTGGTGTTCCGGACGTTTTTTTGTTTTTTTTTAAGTCAGCAGCTACAAACACTGTAGCTGCTGACTTTTAATAAGGACACTTACCTGTCCAGCGAGCCAGCGATGTCGGTCCCCCGAGGCCGATCCGTCCATCAGATCGGCTGCCGGCGCTGCCATCCTAAGTAAGGGAAACAGGCAGTGGAGCCTTGCAGCTTCACTGCCAGTTTACTACTGCGCATGCGCGAGTCGTGCGGCGCTTTGTGAATGGCCCCATTGGTTTCTGGGACACACACATGTCTGAGAAGGCAACGGGGCCGTTCGCTGAAGAGGAGTAAGCGCCACAGAATTGGAAGAGGCAGATTAGGAAGACTGCCTAGCAACAGGGGTTTCAGGTAAGTTAAAAAAAAAATTTTCCCAAATTTTTTTTTTTTAAATATTGATGCACTTTTTTATTTTAGGGCGGCCCTCCACTTTAAATTTATCTGGAACCACAAAAGGCATAGAATAGCCCAATCGGTACTAATGGCGGCATGCTCGGACGGAGGCCTCACATTTCCCAACCTCATCAAATACTATCAGGCCACCCAACTTCGTGCAATAGCATCGTGGTTTACCCAACGGTCCTATAATAAGTGGACAGAAATCAAAAAAATTTGGCTGGCCCCGACCCACCCAAATAACTTACTTTGGAGTGCGAATGCGGAGGTTCCCCCTGAACGTTTACTGGGATCTATGTCTCAACTCTGCTGGCTCTGGCGCAAAATGTCGCCTCCACATGGGCTATGCTCAAAAAGATCCCTTCTGACCTCATTTGTCTGTAATCCCAAGGTGCCAGATAGTCTAACTCGCCAAATGTCATATCCATGGTCATCACGAAATTTATTTCACTATGGGAACCTAGTGGACTCTAGATCACGCAAGTTTTTACCCTTCTCTGAACTTCAGACTAAATATGACCTGCCTCGCCAGCTGTTTTATAGTTATCTACAAATACGCCACTACGCCTTGACTATAGCACCTGACCTGTAATTCTCCCCTCCAACCCCTTTTGAAAATCTAATCCTGGCAGGATCTGCTCAAAAGGGCTTAATCTCCAATATTTACAAAATACTAAATGCTTACCCACTAGACACAAAAGGTAAACACACCCAGGGCCCCGCCTATTCCGAAAGCCACCGAGAGCGCCTGAAAGCCGCCGAGAGCGACCAAGAGCGGGCGAAAGCCTCCGAAAGCCGCCAAGAGTGGCTGAAAGCTGTCGAGAGCCGCTGAGAGCAGCCGAAAGCCAGCTCTGTATCTCAGCTGCGCCATTTTTAAACTGAAAGGCTGCAATGACAAGGCTGCAAGGACACTAACAAGGCTGCAGATGGACACTGATAAGGCTGCATTGATGGGCATTTAAATGTAAGTTTTTTTCCTTAAACTTCCCTTCTAAAAGTTTTTTACTTAAAATTCCCTCCCAAAATTGGGGGGAATTTTAAGGAAAAAAACTTTTATATACCAGTACAGTATCCCCCACTTATACTTATATATTATCTACTTTTGTGAGTAGCCATTTGGCTGTTTTGTCTTGTCCAATTAAACAGAAGTTCTTTAATACTGCACTGAGTCTGGCGCACCTTGTCCTTTTCTATTTCTGTTTTATAGAGCTGTGCATATGTATAGAAGGTAGGGCCCGAAAGTGACTCAAGCCCAGGGGCCTCCACCACCCTAAGTCCTGCCCTGAACACACCTATATGATTAAGTGGGAGAAAGCCCTCAAAGAGGAAATTCCTATAGAACAATGGCAGGTGATATGGTCTCAGGCGGCAAAGAGCTCACTCTGCACGCTATATAAAGAAAATGCGTATAAAATCATCTTTTCTGGTACATGACTCCAGATGTGCTCCACACCATCTATCCCACTAGTTCGGATCGATGCTGGCGATGCTAGGAAGATAAGGGCTCCCTCCTCCAAATTTATTGGAGCTGCCCACTAATTACCCCCTTCTGGCAGGTGGTCCTGCAGCTGCTGACCAACCTCCTAGAAACACCAGTCGCCATGACCCCCAAATTTTACCTATTGGGTTTATCGCCACTAAAGGTCTCTACACCCTACAAAAAACTAGTACGCCACATCCTCACAGCTACGCGCTTTCTTATCGGCCTAAACTGGAAAAAAACACCCCCCCCACTCCTGAGGCCCTATACGCCAGAATTAAAGACGTGGAGCTGATCGAGAAGATGACGGCCAGGATGCAGGACAGACTGGATGCCCATGACAAGGTATGGGAGCTGTGGCACCTTCGGGAGGACCCACCATGACCAGGTAAATGAGCTACTGCGGTGACCTCTTCCTTCTTCTTTTTCTATCCCTCTCTTTTTCCTTCACTTTGAGTATTCTTGTGACTCTCACTACCTTACATAGGATACTACATGTTATTACATGATACTAAAATGCATATACAACAATTTCAGAAGTGTGACTGCTGCTGTCTTAGGACATATTGAAAAAAATCTTGAGCATACATCTGATAAATCAATGCATGATATGATTTGTATATTTTCATTTTACGTATTCTTGTACTGCAAACGCTAACAATAAAATGTTACTTGGGAAAAAAAAGCTCATGTGCATGTAAAGGCAGGTGGCCCTATGCTTTTGACAACATAGTGTATATATTGTACATTTACATCAGTCCCTGCCCTCAAGGAGCTTTCAATCTAAGGTCCCTAATTCACATACTAGGGCCAATTTAGACAGGAGCCAATTGACCTACCAGCATGTTTTGGAGTGTAGGAGGAAACCCACACAAGTACAGGGAGAACATGCAAATCCCAGGCAGGTCATGCCATGGTCAGGTGTTTGAACCAAGGACCCCAGTGCTGCTAGGCAGGAGAGCTAACCACTCAGCCACTGTACTGCCTGGTGGACTTTTGCCAACCCAAGCAGCCCTAACCCTTTGAGGCATTGAAGCCACTAGACAGATCCTTTAGGTCCTGTAAGTTGCAAAGTTGGGCCTCCATGGATTGTACTTGTTTTCCCAGCACATCACACAGATGGATAATTGGACTAAGATCTGAAGAATTTGAAGGCCATGTCAACATCTCAAACTCATTGTTGTGTTCCTCAAACCATTCTTGAATCATTTTTGCAGTGTAGCAGGACACATTATCCTGTTTAGGTAGGTGGTATGTGTCAAGTAACATCCACATGAATGTCAGGACCCAAGGTTTCCCAGTAGAACATTGCCTAAAACATCACACTGCCTCCATCGGCTTAACTTCTTGTCATACTGCATCCTGGTGCTATCTCTTCCCCAGGTAAGCGATGCACATGCACCTGGCCATCTACATGATGTAAAAGAAAAGGTGATTCATCAGACCAGGTCACCTTCTTCAATTGCTCTGTGAACCAGTTCTGATGCTCACGTAGTGTATGTTCCTTTGGCTGTGGACACAGGTCAGCATGGGCACTCTGACCAGTTTGTGGCTATGCAGCCCCATACACAATAAACCGGGGTGCTCATTTTTTCAAATTCAAACATCAACTTCAGAGAAAACATGTTTACTTGCTGCCTAATATGAAACCCACTTTCAGATGCCAATATAATGAGATAATAAATATTATTCACTTAGCCTGTTAGTGATCATAAAGTTTTGGCTGATTGTGTATATTTCGTTTTTTTGTTTGGTATTTTAATCCAAACACATACGGCACTGTAGGTACAAAGTGTGCCATGGTGCAAAACGAAAAAAATAGCTTTACAGAAGAATAGGACAGATTTAGTATTCATAATATGGTCCTAAGTTTGAGAGTTTTGAGAGTTACACTCAAGCATAGTTAGCATTGATTGAGGTGGGATGATATTTTTTACTAGTAATGTTACTATTTTGCATTTTATTATGGATTTTAAGCTGTTGTTATGGGCAAAAAGCTCCCCAATCCAAACTCAACTGCTTTGGCAATGCTAAAAGGTATTTGGTCCTGCCTATAAAGCTTATTTGAATTGATTTGGAGTGAATTGAATTGTATGGTGACCGCTGAATTGTAAATTTGTTTTTTCCACAATATGCTTGCTCAGAATCTAGGCTTGCATGTAATGGTTTGTTCTGTACGGTAAACTAAGCAGGTTCTTGCAGTTTATATCATACAATAAGCGTTTCTTGCTCTGTTGGTTGCTCTATTGGCACCTTGTCCTATAATTCTTTTTAACCATTATAACCTAAAATTTAGGGGTAAAACATTTTTACTAATTCTGTTACTCATACAAAAAGTAATGTTCCCATTTATTGTCCACTCTGTTTTTACAGTATAAATAATGGCAGACCTAATTTTTCTGCATGCTATGGAATGAACATAATAATGTTAGTACAGGGTATGCAGATTGCTAAGTAATGAGGAAATTCAGTGTTCCGGCTATAAGTATTTTTTGTAACAAAGCATTGCATATACTGTACTGTATGATGTAAAATCACTCTACATTACTTTTGAAATACTGTGCGTTTCCAAAAATAATCTTAGTTACATAGTCATAGTTACATAGTCAGGTTGAAAAAAGACACAAGTCCATCTAGTTTAACCAAAAAAAAAAAAAAATCATACAATCCCATATACACAATTCTTCACCCACAATTGATCCAGAAGGTGAAAAACCCCAGCAAAGCATGCTCCAATTTGCTACAGCAGGGGAAAAAATTCCTTCCCGATCCCCCGAGAGGCATTTGGATTTTCCCTGGATCAACTTTACCTATAAATGTTAGTACCCAGTTATATTATGTACATTTAGGAAAGAATCCATGTGTTTTTAAAGCAATCTACTGAGCTTTCCAGAACCACATCTGGAGGGAGTCTATTCCACATTTTCACAGCTCTTATAGGGCGTACACACGGTCGGACTTTGTTCGGACATTCCGACAACAAAATCCTAGGATTTTTTCCGATGGATGTGGGCTCAAACTTGTTTTGTCTACACACGGTCGCACAAAGTTTCGGAATTTCCGATCGCCAACCACACGGTCACGTACACCACGTATGACGAGACTAGAAAAGGGCGGTTCAGAACCAAGCGCGGCACCCTTTGGGCTCCTTTTGCTAATCTCGTGTTAGTAAAAGTTTGGTGAGAGACGATTCGCGCTTTTTCAGACTCGTGGCTTTCAGATCGTTTTCTGCCGTTCAGTTTGTGCTTGTGGGTTTGTATCTGCTCTTCAGTGCGTGCAGGAAGTTCCGCGTGACTTTAATTAGTCATTGTATTCTTGTTCGTTACTGTTTTTCAGGTCGCTCTTCACAGGCCTTGCTGTTCTTCAGTGCGTTCTGTTACTTCGTTCTGAGCAGCCGACCGTTTTCCAGCCATGTTGCGTATGCGTACTCCTCGTAGAGTTCGTGCTGTGCGGAGGCTTGATGTTGGGGTCCTGACCTTGACACAAGTCCAGTCCATGAACAGGGTGGGGAGGAGTTCATGGACCAAGAATTGGTTGCTTCAGCGTGACCAGTTCTCTCATATGCTTTTGCTCTGTGAGATCCGTGAGAATAATCCTGATGATTTCAGGAACTTTCTCAGGATGACGGACCCCGTGTTTCACCGTTTGTTGGCTTCGCTGACCCCCTATATCAGCAGGCAGGATACCTGCATGAGGCAAGCCATCACTCCGGAGCAGAGGCTCGTCGCTACCCTGCGGTATTTGGCGACAGGGAGAAGCCTGCAGGACTTGAAGTTCTCGACACGCATCTCCCCCCAGGCTCTGGGGATCATTATCCCAGAGACCTGTTCTGCCATCATCCAGGTCCTGCAGAAGGAGTATATGAAGGTAAGATTTTTATCCTTTAATATCACATTTTATTGTATTGAATGTTTGGTAATATATTGTATTTCTTTCCTCATTCCCTAATTACCATGATTGGAATATGCTGTGAATGTCCCCTTTGTCCTCATGCATGCTGGATTCTTATGTAATTATTATTTTATGTCCTTCATACATATTTGCCCTTCAATAACCTCCCCAGCATGGTGTCTCCTGGCCTATATTCACCTCATGTAGTCACTTAGCAATGTATTTTTTCAGCTCCATAGTAGTGCTTTACCCCAAACACCCCCTAAAATGTTTGGAAATGTTATTTTTGCTTTAAATTCTGGCAGAGTGCCAGAGGCTTTTTTTTGTAGTGTCCCCAAATAATTGTTAGTAACCCTCCCTCCCCCCAACTGCTAAGTCAGCTGATCCCAATTCTCTATCTATCCTCAATCATCTATCTGCTGACTTTGCCAATCCCATACACACTATACCCACGTCTTTTGTGCTCAGATGTATGGATGAATTCCCCAAAGCATGTAGTGCACTCCCATTTGTGTTCGTTGCTGATGAAGCGTTTGCGCTGGGGGACCACCTGATGCGGCCATTCCCAATGAGGACCCTCACCCCGGAACAGAGGGTTTTTAATTACCGGCTGGCCAGAGCCCGAAGAGTGGTGGAGAACACATTTGGAATCCTGGCCAGCCGGTTCCGCCCATTTATGACACCCATCCATATGGCGGAGTATAAACTGAACCATATTATACTTGCGTGCTGTGTTCTCCATAACTTTTTAAGAAAACATTCGGCCAACTATGCTGGCTCAGTTGGGCCTGAGGCCGGAATGATACATCAAACCACACTGACGGCGCTTGAAAGCGGCCGTCCTGGCTTGCCCTCCCTGAGTGCCCGTGATGTACGGTTACGCTACCTGGAGTTCTTTGCAGGTAGGGGGGCTATCAATATGCCAGCAAATATGTGAAGCCTTTTTATAATAACACAAAAAAATAAATTCTTTGTGGACATTTACTGCTTGTGTTTGTTTTAGCTGACCCTGACAGAAATGTGTTGAGTCCTGAAAATGTTGTGATTGTGTAACCTTATTATACAAAGCACTGTTGGCTGTTATTTACTAAAATGCAAAAACACATTTCACTACAAGTGCAGTTGCAACTGCACTGAAACTGCACTTGTAGTGCCAAGAGGATTTGCCCTTAGAAAATAACCCCTATTTTCTCACAAAACAACAATGACATCACCCCAAAAGTGTTGTAGTGTTGACACAATAACCACACATTCTTGATTAACAATCTTTTTAATACCTGCACAATCACATGTGCATTTACCAAAGGTGTTTCAAATAAACCAACCTGTTTGTTGTATAACAATTTTTGGGGTGGCATTATCAAAACTCAAAATGTCTATTTTAGATAAAACAGGCCTGTGTAAAACCAACAAGAAAGACACAAATCTTGAACTTACAAACGTCACATTTTGTAGAATTTGAAGGCAATATCAGACATGAGTATTTAGGAACTGTGTTTGATATTGCGTTCAGATGGGGTGAAGTCACCCCAGGAAAAGCCAAATTTGGAAGATGCACACGAATGTAACAATGTCAACATGTGCTAGCTGCTATCACGGGGGATCAAGGGACGTGTTTTGGGGGAGCAAGCCCTTCCTCGCCGCTACTTTATTATTAAGGAAGGTGTTGCACCCCCAAAATGCGTCCATTGATCTCCCGTGATGGCAGATAGCACATGATGGCACACTGTGTGCATCCTCCAAATTTTGCTTTGGTAAAAATCCCAAAACATTTGGCACATTGTAGCACACAAAAGAAGAAAGTGATTTGGAGGGGCTTTAAACTCGCCCCAAAACATCAATGATGTTTTTATTTTTTGGAATAACATCATTGATGTTTTTCTTGATGATTTCCAATTGTAAATTACACCCCATGATCTCCCCGATTAGGATCTGGGCACTTTCGGATGTGAAAGGATCTGGATCCACAACCTCACGATCACCTAAAAAGAGAGGAACCCCAAAATAAATTAGGTCTAAAAAAAATGCCGCCATCCATCTCTTATCTGTGGTTGCAGACACTCACCTGTTGTGGTGACGTCTTCTTCCTTCTGCTCAGATTGTGTTGGTGGTATTTCACCTTCTTCCAGGGGGGGGGGGGGCTCTGGTCTCCTCGGATGAGGGGTGTCCTCCGAGTCTTTTATCCCCTATGTAAAACAAAAATGGTATAATTAGCATACAGAGATTTGATGGCAGAACTAGAAATAGGAAACATTGCTTGGAAGTGGGGTACAATTGTCAATTTTAGCCGAGTTCCAAGATGTAGCATTTTCAGTGTCTATTGTCAAGCTGCAATACTTTACCTGTTTAGTATAAGCTTCACAGATGGAGACCCCCCTATAGTATACACTGGAGCACCTGTGTGCCCCCCCTAATAAAAAGGGTGTTCTTGTGTCCCACACTAGTGCTCCAGTGTCCAGATGTGAAAACAGCTGCTCAGTGTCCTCTCCTTACACAGAATCTAGTTTGCATTTCATTCTAGTAACAAAGCCATCTACACAACCCAATTTTTTTAAGACAAGTATAGGGCGTCAAAATGGTGGCCAAATGCACATGGCCTAAACAATGGTATTTTAGAGTCCGAAAGCAAAATGTTTGATCCGAACGAATAATGTGCCCATGAACATGAAAGTTGCCATTTTAAACTGTACAACCGTTCCTAAAAGCACATGGAGCAGCACGAACGTAATAAACATAAAGAATAGGAACACAGGACAACTAAATACTTTTTTGCAGGACTCTCCGGATCTTTCTGTGCTGCTCATGTTCTCGTAATTTGAGGTCCGACCACCCGTTCCTGAGCTGATATTTCGATTTTCGTACCCCGAAATTCCGGTGCAGACTCCTGACCACTTTCGCCATGATCTTGGCCTTTTTGACATTGGGGTTGGGGTAAGGCCCATACTTTCCATCATAATCGGCCTTCTTCAGGATGTCGACCATCTCCAACATCTCCCAAAGGACATATTTGAGTCCTTAATTCTCCTTCTGGATCGGGACGTGTCCGGATCCGGCCATCCCTCCTCCTCCTCCTCCTCGTTGCTACAATTAGCACGCACCTGCTGTGTATCCGCCATGTGCTCTTCCCCCACTGCGCTGAACGAAAAGGGGCGGGAATAGACTAGAAAGAACGTCAGGGGCGGGCAGATTTACACGCATGCGCAGTGTGTATAAAGCGTAACGCGCGTGCGTCTTACGTACGATCTGTGAGCGGAGGAAGGAGCATCGGAGGCGCCGATCGTGATGACGAAGGTAGGATCTAAACTTGGGCCTATACTGCTTCGAAATGGAAGCCTATATTGTAACAAGATTAGGGAAGTTTGGCCTGACATTAGGGTTTGTCTTGTGTTGTGTCTTGCAGAGAAAATGGATGGGTTCAACGACCACAATTTCCTCCCCCTGTTCATTGACAAATACAGGGAGCTGCCCTGTCTGTGGCAGGTGAGACACCCCCACTATAACAATAAACAAAAGAGGCAGGCAGCGCTGGAGAAACTGCTGGAGTTGGTGAAGCCGGTGGTCCCCACAGCAACCATCCCCTATTTAAAAGCCAAAATTGGTGGCCTGAGGAGCAAATATCTTAGGGAGCGCAAGAAGGTCACAGATTCCCAGAGGTCCGGAGCTGCAGCAGATGACGTTTATGTCCCCAGGCTCTGGTACTATGAGAGACTGCGATTTCTGTCAGACCACACTGAAGTCAGGGAATCCCTCTCTACTCTTCCTTCCACACTTCCTTCCATACCAGCTGAGGCTTCCGATGTCCAACCTGGGCCTTCCAGCCAGGAAGAAGTGGAGGAGCCCAGCTGGAGTCAGGTATAGCATTCTTCTACAGATTTCTGCTCAATCAATAAATGATGTTCACTAGATGTTATTATTGATCACTAATTGCTGCTTGAAAGTGTTTTACATATCAATAGACAGTAGTGGGCACCCAAAATTGGGACAAGAATGAAAAATGCTGGGCTCAGAAGGATAGTCTTTTATATTTGTTAACATTCAATTTGCAGCAGTCAGGAGGTGAAAATTGTGTGTGATTGATGAAAAAAATACTAAAACTATGTCCCTTTTTCATACACAGGAAGACCTCAGCCAGGAGGAGGTTGTGGAATGTGGCAGTCAGGAGGAGGTGGTGATTAGTGGCAGTCAGGAGGAGGCGGGGCTAAGTGTCAGCCAGGAGAAGCCTGGGACAAGTCGCAGCCTGACTGAATCTCAGGTTCCTCCCCTCCGCCTTCCATATAAAAGAGCCAAGAAGACGACTCCCAGTCCCGTGCAGGATTCTGTGTTCAGGCTCATCCAGGAGGCTTCTGCATCCCTACGAGCCTTACCCACTCCTGAAGAGGCCTTTGCCTGCATGGCTGCCACCAAACTGCAGGGCATGCAGGAGGGTCAACGCAGGCTCTGTGAGGACCTGCTTTATAAAGTGCTATGTAAGGGGGTGAGTGGGGAACTAACACCCAAGACCGACGTGGTTGAGTTGGACCATCCTCCTCCTCCTCCTCCTCCTCCTGCTGCCACAACTCCACTACCACAGCCACCGCGTGTACGGAAGCGTGGAAGGAAGACCTGAGAGTGATGGCCCTGGGTTCAGTCTGGTCTGACATAAAATGCAGTCTTTTGTATGACCACAGCCTGGGGACATGTATGTCATCTGCTGCTTTCCGGATCTCTGGGACTTCTGGACCAGACTGCCCTCCCTTAGATAAGGACTCCTCAGGCCACCAATTTTGCTTAAAAATAATTGATGTGTGCCCTGGGGGTACAAGGCTTCACCCACTTCTGCAGTTTCTCCAGCGTTGCCTCCGTCTTTGTTTAGTTGTGAGCCCTTAATAAAAAATTTGGGGGGAAATTCTACTCTCCTGTGTGTGTTTTCATCCAAAAAGGACAGTTTGTTGGTGACGATTCAGGTACATTTATAACATTAAATGTGAAATTAACAAGGGACAACAACACCAAACAAACAATCTCCTACAGATTAAATAGAACAACATATCAATGGTGTTGTGGGAACTTGTCACAAAAAACACACACAAACATTTTCTGGAGTACAAATCAAAATCCCCCCAAAAAAAAACCCTTCAAAAAAATACAAACACAAAAAAAGAATCTACATTAAAGCCAAAAAATATATAAAAAATATACAAAAATATGTTGTCAGATGTGAGAAATCAAAATAAATATATTGAGAGAATCCAGATAAATAGTAACGAAATAAGTTTGTGAGAAGTGTGTGTAAATATGAGCAGCAAAACTAATATATTCTTGTCACATTATAAAGAAGAAGAGAGTGCGCTGTATTAAACCATTTTTAACATTGCAGCGTGACGAAAGTGCTGTATCCATTGCGAACGCTAAGTTTACCAGAACGAGCTGTTCCGTCTTGGAATTTATTCTGAGCATGCGAAGCACTTTGTGCGTCGGAACAGGCCACACACGACCGGAATTGACGCGATCGGATTTTGTTGTCGGAAAATGTTAACTCCTGCTCTCCAACTTTGTGTGTCGGAAAATCCGATGGAAAATGTCCGATGGAGCCCACACACGGTCGGAATTTCCGACAACACACTCCGATCGGACATTTTCCATCGGAAAATCCGACCGTGTGTACGGGGCATTACTGTGAAGAAATCTTTCCGTATTTGGAAATTAAATCTTTTTTCCTCTAGACGTAAAGAGTGCCCACTTCTCCTCTGTGATGACCTTAAAGTGAATAACTCAACACCAAATTCACTATATGGATCACTTATGTATTTGCGCATGTTGATCATACCCCCCATTTAATCTCCTCTTCTCAAGTTCAGTTCCTCTAATCTTTCCTCATAGCTGAGCTCCTCCATGCCTCTTATCAGTTTGGTTGCCCTTCTCTGCACTTTCTCCAGTATCCCTCTATCCTTTTTGAGAACTGGTGCCCAAAACTGAACGGCATATTCCAGATGAGGTCTTACTAATGATGTGTATGGGGGCAAAATGATATCGCTCTCTCTGGAGTTCATACCTCTCTTAATACAAAAATCTGTAAAAATAGTTTCTGCCAACTGTGTTGTACTGTAAATTATGTAATAGCTGCTGCCAGATTAAAATTTGTGTAACCTGAACAAGAGTATAGCAAGATGTGGGTGCCGCTCAGGTAAGAGATAAAGTCCAGGCTAAACCGTTATGAGTGCTGGCTGGAAGGGAGCTCATTCAGGCTCCAAGCTGCAGTAATGTCAAGAAGGAAGATCCCGATCCATAAACTATACATCAGATGACAGACCTGCGGGGAGAGGTAAATGGAAGGCTCAGGCCAGGCCACGCTCCCAAAACATTTCACTCCACCTCTTAGAGCTTAATCATGGGGATGGGAGTTCTGAGCAATGGAGGTCAGGTGATTAAACGATAGATGACATAAATGAATATGTGACAAGACAAATCAATATGTGGGTGGATCAGTCAGAATGTCCAATGTTGAAAAGCCTCTGTGACCGATCAAAATGTTCATATTATGAAAATGTACCTATGTGTGTCAATCTAGTGAAGCCAATTAAAACCATTTTAATTTGTAGAGACCCTACTTCTCTCTACAAGGAAGAACTAAATTTACTTGTTAGTGAGGCTGTATCCATAGGGATTTTGACAGTTTCTGAGGCCAAGAAAATGGTACTCCTGCATCCAGAAGTGCCTACCCCTCATCATCTTCCCAAGACACATAAAACTGAAGTTTCACCCTTAAGTAGAGTATTGGTTCTTTGGGTGAACCACTTGGAAACTTGATGGATACTTTGTTACAGGCCTTAGTTAAAAGATTTCCTTCTCACCTATGTTGCTTTTTAGGGTAGAGATTGTGCTGGATTGGCTTCATCAGTCACTGCTTGTAGATATGAGGAAGTATGGGCAGGTGGGAAGGGTTTTCTTCCAGAGATTAGTGCCCAACTTGTTGGGAGGGTGGTGGTCCCTGTCAGGGCCTGGGCTTTTACGCCTGATGGACATGTGATCGAGTAAAATGGATGTAAAGGAGCGCCCGGTGTCCAGTAGATGTGGATATAAAAAAGTTTTATTAGGAGTAACAACTGTAGGATAAAGCCAACGTGTTTCGGGGGAACAAGGGCTCCCTCTTCCTGAATGCTATTGGGGAAGAATCCTAATTATGTCTGCCTGTGATGCATGGATTGGACAGATTGGTATCCGAGTGCCAGCTGTAACTTCAGAGCAGCATCCTTCTCAATTACGTGACACCAAACACACTGTGCAGATATTTGAAGGCTTACACTTGAACGAGAACATGAAATGGTTGATTTGTGATTTTAAATCCCTATACTCTAGCATACCTCAGGATTTGTGTCTCCGTGTCAGAAACCATGAAATCAGGCCAAGACAGTAGTACAGTTAAATCACACTTGTTTTATAATAAAAGTAAAAAGAACAAACATAGTCAAAACATAGCCAAAGTTCAGTAACCGAAATGGATAGTCAGCCAAGCCAGAAGTCAGGGATCAATGTAGTGGAACAGCAAGCAGGATCTGGAGCCAGAAGGGATGTCAGAAAAGCAAGTCTTGAACAAGATCGCAGGAGATAGTTTCTGTGATGTGACCAAGGCGAAGGCAGAGCTTCTCTGGACTGGACGGCTTAAGAAGGCAGGACTGATGAGCAGGATATTATCAACAGCTGAGTAACTGTGGAGAGCTAGGAGCTGGCAATTAGCCGACAGCTGAGCGGCCAGGTCAGAGAAGGAAGGGCTGAGCCCAGCCCTGACACTCTGTTCACTCAAACACCATTTGGATATTTAAACCAAATATTCTCCCGAGATTAAATGGTTAATTTTTGAAGAGATGCCTTTCCTTTTACATTATAATTTTTTTTTTTTGATAAGACATGGTATGTACAAAAACAGGGGGTCTTTATGGGCGCTAGGTTCTCTTCCATCTATGCAAACTACGTACATGGGTTGGTGGGAGGAACCATACATCTACAGTGCCAACAATCCATTTAGGGATTCCATCATCACATATTTTCACTATAAAGATGACTTGATTTTTATTGTTAATCGAGACATATCTACCATTGAGTTCTTGAATCATCTGAATAACAATCTTTTAAACTTAAGGTTTATACTAGAAGAATATCACACAGCAATTAATTGCCTTGATCTTACATTGTCTGGCTCCATTGAGACCGGGACTGTCACAGTGTGGGCATATAGAAAATTTACTTTATATAATGCATTTCTACATAAGTCCAGCTGTCACCCTACGCAACGCATCAAGGCCATCCCACGTGGTCAGTTTATTAGGACCAGACGTAATTGTTACAATCTTACTGATTTTGACATAGAGGCCACTACATTATAAACAAGATTCTGTGAATGTGTTTACAAGAAATCTAACATTAGACAAGCTCATTTATATGCTAGAAGATTGTCTATAACTGTTCTACTTACACAACATTCTCCTAAAAAAGCTAGATCTATTGGTCCACCTGTTGTCTCTACATGCTACAGTGTACAATTTCACAGCATTAAACGTATCACATCCAGACATTTCTCCATCTTACACGGTGATGACAGCTACCATAGGATATTGAGTTGTGGCGTCAGATTTTTAACCAGAAGGGCACGTACTATAGGAAACAGGATCTCTCCTAGTTTATTTGTTTTGAATCCCCCATTGTGTACTTGGCTAAATACAATGTATGTACAGAAGTGGAACATCTAGATGTTCCTGTTGCAACCATCTGGGTGATCCCCACATCAATAAATCATGTTCCAATGGATATTGCCACCTCTATTACACAATCGGTCAACTGACACACAAAATTTGTTATATATCTAGTGACATGTACCACATGCAGTATTCAATATGTGGGTAGAACCACCAAATGATTGAGTGACAGAATGAGGGACCATTTTTCACCAACAGAACACACAATCTCTCAGAGTCCAAATGGTCGAAAGGATAGATTGACCTGTTGACTGATTGGGTGGCAACTGATTCTTCTCCCTCCTGTGTAGGAGGGAGATATTTTGGTTTTTAAAACTAGGAGCTTAAATTTTGAGTTGGACATAACCCATTATTATGAGAGGTCAGCGTCTTCTCTTAGCTCTTCCTTCTTTTCCCTATGATGTTCTAGATTGTTTCCTTATAATTCAATCCTCTTTCATTACATTATCTTTCCATATATATACTAGTAATGAATATCATAGTATATGATTGAGTCATTTATCCATCAGTACATAATGACAGATGTATATATTTTCCATGATAGATTAAACTGAGTGATTTTCTTATCGTTCATTCTATTGAGCACATACTATATATATATTTTGTTTTTAGATGACATTTTTTCCTTTAGAAATGTCATTTTGCTGCAGCACTGTTCTATACTAGGGATAAGCCGTACACCCCCCCGGTTCGGTTCGCACCAGAACCTGCGAACGGACCGAAAATTTGCACGAACGTTAGAACCCCATTGAAGTCTATGGGACTCGAACGTTCTAAATCAAAAGTGCTAATTTTAAAGGCTAATTTGCATAGTATTGTCCTAAAAAGGGTTTGGGGACCCGGGTCCTGCCCCAGGGGACATGTATCAATGCAAAAAAAGTTTTAAAAACAGCCGTTTTTTCGGGAGAAGTGATTTTAATGATGCTTAAAGTGAACAAAAAAGTGAAATATTGCTTTAAATATCAAACCTGGGGGGTGTCTATAGTATGCCTGTAAAGTGGCACGGTCCCTGCACGAAATGACATTTTTAAAGTAATAAAAGTAATTTAAAACTGCTTACGGCTTTAATGTAATGTCCGGTCCTGGTAATATGGATGAAAATCAGTGAGACAAACGGCATGGGTACCCCCCCCCCCCCGTCCATTACCAGGCCCTTTGGGTCTTGTATGGATATTAAGGGGAACCCCACACCCAAATTAAAAAAAGGAAAGACGTGGGGCCCCAGGCCCTCTGAACAGCAGTAAACAGGCGGTGCAAACAAGACAGGGACTGTAGGTTTGTTGTTAAGTAGAGTCTGTTTGTAATTTTGAACTGGTACATTTTTAAAGTGTAGCTCCAGCCAAAAATGTTTAAGCTTTTTGGAAAACATAGGGAAGGGTTATCACCCCTGTGACATTTGTTTTGCTGTCTGTGCACCTCTTCAGAAGATTTCACTTCACTTTCTGTCCCAATGACAATTGTTTTTTGATAATTTGGGGTTTGTAGTGAAACAAGGATTGGTGATAAAGCATCAGTGGAAAGGAGACATGTTTTTCCCATATTAACTCTTACAGGAGAGAATTTCCTTCCTAGGGGTAGATTTCATCTCACTTCCTGTTGTCTCCTTCCATTTGCAAGTAGGAGTCGTTTGTAAGTTGGATGCTTGAAAGTAGGGGCCTACCCTATATACTCTGCAGAAATTGGGGCCTTAGGTGATGGTATTGCCACAACACTGTAAGCCCTCACAGTTACTCTTGGTGGGCGCAGGAATGGGCTCTGCTGTGAAATATTAGATCAAGAATTGTAATTATATGCCCTTGTTGAAAAGGGTCAGAAAAATTGGGCCTTTGGTGGTGGTGGTGCTGGTGCCACAACACTGTAAGTCCTCACAGTTACTCTTGGTGGGGACAGAAATGGGCCCTGCTGTGAAATATTAGATCAAGAATTGTAATTACATGTCCCTGTTGAACAGGGGCAGAAAAATTGGGCCTTAGGCACTGGTGCCACAACACTGCAACCCCTCACAGATACTCTAGTTGGAGTGCAGGAATGAGCCCTCCTGCAAAATATTGTACCAAAAATTGTAATTACACGCCCCTGTTAAACAGGGGCTGAAAAATTGGGCCTTAGGCACTGGTGCTGGTGCCACAACACTGCAACCCCTCACAAATACTCTAGTTGAGTGCAGCAACGAACCCTCCTTGCAAAATATTGTATCAAAAACTGTAATTACATGCCCCTGTTAAACAGGGGCTGAAAAATTGGGCCTTAGCCACTGGTGGCGGCGCCCAAAACCAAAAATATTCTTACAAGCTATCAGCATGATCATTGAGGAGGAAGAGGATAGTCACTCAGCATAATAGGATAGTCACTCGGCATCAGCATAGGCAGTCTTGAAGGGATCTGACATTTCAAAAAAAATTATTTGGTTACATCAGGTGCTTGGTAGCTGGTGGTGATCCAAGACTGATTCATTTATATGAAGGTCAGTCCATCGACCGAGTCGGTGGACAGGCGCACCCTGTGATTGGTTACAAAACCTCCAGCAGCACTAAATGTGCATTCCGAAAGAATGCTGGATGCAGGACAGGCCAGTAGCTCAATTGCATACTGTGCAAGCTCTGGCCAGTGATCCATCCTCAAGACCCAGTAACCCAGAGGATTTTCGGTGGGAAAGGTGTCCAAGTCAGATCTTGCCCCTAGGTATTCCTGCACCATGTAAAACAAACGCTGGCAATGGTTTCTGGAACCGATCATACCTTGGGGCTGCGGACTAAAAAATTGTCTGAACGCATTGGTCAGACGGCCACCTTCTTCACCGCTCCTTCTTTGACTGACCAAAGCCACAGCAACACGTTGTCCAGGAACAGGAGTTTGTAACCTCCCAGTTTCTGGGAACGCGTTCCACAGACCTTTCTGCAAGGCCTCTCGAAGATGTTTTATCCTCTGCTCCCTCTGAGATGGCAAGATAAGGTCCGCAACCTTACCCTTGTAACGTGGATCAAGGAGGGTTGCCAGCCAGTATTGATCCCTCTCCTTGATACCACGAATACGAGGATCCTTCCGCAGGCTTTGCAGGATGAGGGAGGCCATGCAGTGTAGGTTTGCTGAGGCATTCGGTCCGGAGTCCTCTGGGTCACTAAGGACGACATGATCCGCAGCCACCTCCTCCCAGCCACGTACAAGTCCATGGGTTTCTTGGGACTGTAAATGATCCCTTAAAGACTGCTGCTGATGCTGAGTGCCAGGCTCCACCTCCATGCTGACACAATCCTCTTCTTCCTCCTTCTCTTCCTCATCCTCTTCCTGTGTGATCGGCAGGCAAGCAGGAACACTGTCTGGATAAAGGGGGCCTTGAGAGCTAAGGAAGTCCTCCTCTTCCTGCCTCTGTTCTGCCTCAAGTGCCCTGTCCATTATTCCACGCAGCGTATGCTCCAACAGCTGGACAAGGGGGACAGTGTCACTGATGCATGCACTGTCATTGGTCACCATCCTCGTGGCCTCCTGAAATGGTGACAGTCCCTGATCATGGCCCTCTGGCGTGGGGAAAAAAAAACAAGCTCCCCTGACCCTGTCCTGGTGCCATAGTCGCACAGGTACTCATTGATGGCCCTCTGCTGTGTGTGCAGCTGCTGCAGCATGGCCAATGTTGAGTTCCACCTAGTGGGCATGTCACAGATTAGGCAGTTCTTGGGCAGGTTAAATTCCTTTTGGAGGTCAGCCAGCCGAGCACTGGCATTATATGACCTGCAGATATGCACACAGACTTTCCTGGCCTGCCTCAGGACATCCTGTAAGCCCGGGTACCTGCCCAAGAACCGCTGCACCACCAAGTTAAGGACGTAAGCCAAACAGGGCACATGGGTCAGTTGTCCCTGTCGGAGGGCGGAGAGGAGGTTGGTGCCATTGTCACAAACCACCATACCTGCCTTAAGCTGGTGTGGCGTCAACCACCTTTGAACTTGCCCCTGCAGAGCTGACAGAATCTCTGCCCCAGTGTGGCTCCTGTCCCCCAAGCACACCAGCTCAAGCACAGCATGACATCTTTTGGCCTGCATAGCCCCTGTGAACGCCTATGGAGCACCGCTGTTTCCGAAGTCAAATAAGCACAGGAAGAGGCCATGGAGGAAGAAGAAGAGGAGGGGGTGGAGGAGAGAGGTGTAGCAGAATCACCACTAGTAGTATTTTGGAGGCGTGGTGGCAGAACAACCTCCAACACTACTGCACCCTATCCTGCATCCTTCCCAGCTGCCAGAAGAGTCACCCAGTACACGGTGAAAGATAGGTAATATCCCTGTACATGGCTGCTGGACCATGAGTCAGTGGTAATATGCACCTTACCGCTGACCGCCCTGTCCAACGAGGCCAAGACATTGCCTTCCACATACCGGTAGAGAGCCGGAATCGCCTTCCGTGAGAAAAAGTGGCGTTTGGGAACCTGCCACTGAGGAACCGCACATTCCACAAACTCACGGAAGGGGGCAGAGTCTACCAACTGAAAAGGCAGCAGTTGAAGTGCTAGCAATTTAGCAAAGCTAGCATTCAACCTCTGGGCATGTGGATGGCTGGGAGCTAACTTCTTTCGTCGGTGCAGCAACTGGGGCAGGGAAATTTGCCTGGTACAATCTGACGTCGGTGTACCAATAGCAGATTGCCCCCAAGTACATGGCTGTGACACACCTAATTTTACACCTTCATTCCTCTCAGTGCAGGTCTCAGAGAGGACTGAAGGTATAGTGGGGTAGGAGATCCCAGCTGGTGAGGAGCAAGGAGAGGTCCTCTTTGTTCTTTGGTGTGGGTCTTTTAGGTAAGCTTGCCAACGAACTGCATGGCAGGTCATCATATGTCTGGGCAAGCATGTGGTGCCCAAGCGGGAGATGTTTTGGCCACGAGAGATACGCTTGAGACATATGTTGCAAATAGCAGTGGTGGGATCTGATGCACTTGTCTCAAAAAAGGCCCACACTAAAGAACTTTTGGAATAACGCGCAGAGACAGCAGCACCCTGCACATGCGGAGCTCTGCGGTGTGATGCAGTCGGTGTGCTGCCCTTAAGCTGGCCCCTGGAGAGCATCCTGCCTCTTTGGTGATGTGCCTCCTCTTCCTCCTCTCTCCTATCAGGCACCCACGTGGAGTCAGTGACCTCATCATCCCCTCCCTCCTCATCGCTGGAGCAAAGCTGGCAGTATGCTGCAGATGGGGGAACATGACTGCCAGACTGCTGTCCTTCTTGGGCACCCCCTCTCTCTAGGCTCATGTTACTGCCTTCCTCTAGCTGGGTACCATCATCAGAGCCTTCAAAATGCTGGGCATCCTCCTGGAGCATGTACCCAACACTGTGGTCAAACAGTTCGGGGGACTCTTCAGGAGGACATGGTGGGGCTAGGGAAGGAGTGATGATTGCCATTGAGCCGAGGGAAGAGGCCGCGTTGGCAGCTGCTTTGCCAGACAAAGTACCCTGAGCCTGGTGAGAGAGGATGAGGAGGATGAGGACGGCTTGGTCATCCACTCTACCAAGTCTTCCGCATGTTGCGGCTCAACACAGCCAGCTTCCGGAAAAAAGGACAAGCGTGTCCCACGGCCACGTGCTAATGAGGATGCACCGTCTCCACGACCAGCACTGTTGCCTCTAGAACCAGAGCCTGCTTGCCCTATTTTATTGGCTTGTGACTGTCTGCCTCTCCTTGTTGGCCTTCCAGACATACTAATGGCCTGCAGTGAGATGTAGCTGCACAAAGCTGGGATGTATATATATATATATACTGATACTGCAGCTAGCAGAATCAACTGCCTGCCTTTAGTATTATTAGTATGAGAACACCAGCAATTGTCTTCAGGTAGCTTTAGGTGCACACTGTAAAGAGGACGCAGTACACTAACTGTAAATACTGTAGCTGCCTGCCTGTGGTATTAATAGGAGCAGAACAACATCAATTTTCTTCAGGTAGCTTTAGGTGCACACTGTGCAGAGGACGCAGTACACTAACTGTAAATACTGTAGCTGCCTGCATGTGGTATTAATAGGATCAGAAGAACACCACCAATTTTATTCAGGTAGTTTTAGGTGCACACTGTGCAGAGGACACAGTACACTAACTGTAAATACTGTAGCTGCCTGCCTGTGGTATTAATATAGGATCAGAAGAACACCACCAATTTTATTCAGGTAGCTTTCGGTGCAAACTGTGCAGAGGACGCAGTACACTAACTGTAAATACTGTAGCTGCCTGCCTGTGGTATTATAGGAATAGAAGAACACCACCAATTTTCTTCAGGTAGCTTTAGGTGCACACTGTGCAGAGGATACAGTCCACTAACTGTAAATACTGTAGCTGCCTGCCTGTGGTATTAATATAGGATCAGAAGAACACCACCAATTTCATTCAGGTAGCTTTAGGTGCACACTGTGCAGAGAACACAGTACACTAACTGTAAATACTGTAGCTGCCTGCCTGTGGTATTAATAGGAGCAGAACAACAGAAATTGTCCCCAAGTAGCTTTAGGTGCACACTGGGCAGAGGACGCACTACACTAACTGTAAATACTGTAGCTGCCTGCCTGTGGTATTAATAGGATCAGAAGAACACCACTAATTTTCTTCAGGTAGCTTTAGGTGCACACTGTTCAGAGGACACAGTGCACTTACTGTAAATACTATAGCTGCCTGCCTGTGGTATTAATAGGAGCAGAACAACAGTAATTGTCTCCAGGTAGCTTTAGGTGCACACTAGGCAGAGGACGCACTACACTAACTGTAAATGCTGTAGCTGCCTGCCTGTGGTATTAATAGGATCAGAAGAACACCACTAATTTTCTTCAGGTAGCTTTAGGTGCACACTGTGCAGAGGACACAGTACACTAACTGTAAATACTGTAGCTGCCTGCCTGTGGTATTAAAAGGAGCAGAACAATAGCAATTGTCTCCAGGTAGCTTTAGGTGCACACTGTGCAGAGGATGCACTACACTAACTGTAAATACTGTAGCTGCCTGCCTGTGGTATTAATAGGATCAGAAGAACACCACTAATTTTCTTCAGGTAGCTTTAGGTGCACACTGTGCAGGGGATGCACTACACTAAATTGTAAATACTGCAGCTGCCTGTGGTACTGTACTAATAGGATCAGAAGAACACCACTAATTTTCTTCAGGTAGCTTTAGGTGCACACTGTGCAGAGGACGCACTACACTAACTTGTAAATACTGCAGCTGCCTGCGGTACTGTACTAATAGGATCAGAAGAACACCACTAATTTTCTTCAGGTAGCTTTAGGTGCACACTGTGCAGAGGACGCACTACACCAACTTTAAATACTGTAGCTGCCTGCCTGTGGTATTAATAGGATCAGAAGAACACCACTAATTTTCTTCAGGTAGCTTTAGGTGCACACTGTGCAGAGGACGCACTACACTAACTTGTAAATACTACAGCTGCCTGTGGTACTATACTAATAGGATCAGAAGAACACCACTAATATTCTTCAGGTAGCTTTAGGTGCACACTGTACAGAGGACACACTACACCAACTTGTAAATACTGCAGCTGCCTGTGGTACTGTACTAATAGGATCAGAAGAATACTAATTTTCTTCAGGTAGCTTTAGGTGCACACTGTGCAGAGGATGCACTACACTAACTGTAAATACTGTAGCTAATAGAACTAATAGGATCAGAAGAACACCAGCAATTTTCTTCAGGTAGCTGTAAATACTGTAAAACACCTGCCTGCCTTAGAATAACAGGAACAGATCTAGCTAAACTGAATACAGTGTGTGTATATATATATATATATATATATATATATATATATATATATATATATATATATATACACACACAACACCTAGGATGTATATATGTACACAATACACTGTAAGTGCAGCTAACTGACTCGCCTGCCTACTCTATCTAACTTAAATCAAATGACACTGTCTCTCTGTCTATCTATCTCTCTCTCAACGCTGGAACACACTACACAGGGCCGCCATGCAGGTGGCCTTATATAGTGTGGGGCGTGTACTAAACCCCCTGAGCCATAATCGGCCAAAGCCACCGTGGCTTTGGCCAATTACTGCTCTCTGTACAGACGGCGCTGTGATTGGCCAAGCATACGGGTCATAGTGCATGCTTGGCCAATCAGCCGCCAGCAATGCACTGCGATGCCGCAGTGAATTATGGGCCGTGACGCGCCACTCGAATTTGGCGCGAACGGCCCATATCGTTCGGAATTCGGCGAATGACTGAACAGGCAATGTACATATCGAAAATGTGAATATTTTGTTTTTATTGTTTCACTTTAAGCATTATTAAAATCGCTGCTCCTGAAAAAAACTGACTTGTATAAACTTTTTTTGCATTGTTACATGTCCCCTGGGGCAGTACCCGGGTCCCCATACACTTTTTATGGCAATAACTTGCATAAAAGCCTTTAAAATGAGCACTTTTGATTTTTCATGTTCGTGTCCAATAGACTTTAATAGGGTTTGCATGTTCGCTAGAACTTTTTGCCTGTCTGCAGTGTTCTGGTGCGAACAGAACTGGGGGGTGTTTGGACCATTCCTGATAGATAGATAGATAGATAGATAGATAGATAGATAGATAGATAGATAGATAGATAGATAGATAGATAGATAGATAGATAGATAGATAGATAGATAGATAGATAGATAGATAGATAGATAGATAGATAGATAGATATCAATTTAAATGTGATGGAATGTAATTTCTAATAATGTTACCCAAATGAACTTCACATGAATACCCACAAACGTTGCATCACAGCCTGAAGTTAATCCTTCACCATAGGTACATGTGCCTCTTACTGAATAGTAAGACCTCTTGTTACATGGAGGCCATACACACCTGTCCCACAATCATATGTAATTAGGTAGCTGTGAATGGATTGTCCACAATTAGGATTGATCGGTCACTCCGAGATTTTCAATATTCCATATATTCCAAAAGAAAATAAACCCCACATAGTATAGTACTGTGAAATGTTCTGGAATTATTCAACACCACAGAATACTCACAGAGCAGCAAAGAGAAACCACATTGTATCCAGTGTACAGTTCGCATGTGTGATGATGTCAGATCATGTGCCCTACCCTACGTGTTCCATCACAATTGACATATTTATTAGAACCAGGAAGCAGGTGACTATTTAGTAACTATTTAGTAAGGCTCCACACTGTGACACTGCTAGAATATCAATGGTATTTAGAACCACTTGGATTCCATTGTAAGGGCCACATGGCTCACAGTGTGTGTTTTTTGAGGATGTATTTATTAGGAAGGAGTGGGAAAAGGATATATGATTAAAGCCTTTTAATAGAAAGCCTTAAGGTATAGGGTACAAGAGCGTGTTCAGAGGGTGGTGATAAATGGGGAGTACTCAGAATGGTCAGGGGTGGGTAGTGGGGTTCCCCGGGGTTCTGTGCTGGGACCAATTCTATTTAATTTGTTCATAAACGACCTGGAGGATGGGATAAACAGTTCAATCTCTGTATTTGCAGACAATACTAAGCTAAGCAGGGCAATAACTTCTCCGCAGGATGTGGAAATCTTGCAAAAAGACCTGAACAAATTAATGGGGTGGGCGACTACATGGCAAATAAGGGTTCAATGTAGAAAAATGCAAAATAATGCATTTGGGTGGCAAAAATATGAATGCAATCTATACACTGGGGGGAGAACCTCTGGGGGAATCTAGGATGGAAAAGGACCTGGGGGTCCTAGTAGATGATAGGCTCAGCAATGGCATGCAATGCCAAGCTGCTGCTAATAAAGAAAACAGAATATTGGCATGCATTAAAAGGGGGATCAACACAAGAGATAAAACGATAATTCTCCCGCTCTACAAGACTCTGGTCTGGCCGCACCTGGAGTATGCTGTCCAGTTCTGGGCACCAGTCCTCAGGAGGGATGTACTGGAAATGGAGCGAGTACAAAGAAGGGCAACAAAGCTAATAAAGGGTCTGGAGGATCTTAGTTATGAGGAAAGGTTGCGAGCACTGAACTTATTCTCTCTGGAGAAGAGACGCTTGAGAGGGGATATGATTTCAATTTACAAATACTGTACTGGTGACCCCACAATAGGGATAAAACTTTTTCGCAGAAGAGAGTTTAATAAGACTCGTGGCCACTCATTACAATTAGAAGAAAAGAGGTTTAACCTTAAACTACGTAGAGGGTTCTTTACTGTAAGAGCGGCAAGGATGTGGAATTCCCTTCCACAGGCGGTGGTCTCAGCGGGGAGCATTGATAGCTTCAAGAAACTATTAGATAATCACCTGAATGACCGCAACATACAGGGATATGTAATGTAATACTGACACATAATCACACACATAGGTTGGACTTGATGGACTTGTGTCTTTTTTCAACCTCACCTACTATGTAACTATGTAACTATGTAACTATGTAACTATGTAGGGTAGCTTTTTGTGCTGTAATATCCACCACAAATTTAGAGACATGCTATGAGATGTATACATATTGGGGGTTTGTCTACAACAAAACCATTAACATTTTTTGGCATAAATTAAAAACGTGAATTTTCTAAAATATTTGTATGATGCCTTAAAGGTCCAAGTCTTCTCTTTGCATTTGAATTCATAATTATTGGCAGATATGGCACTAGCTCCACCACCATATACTGAATAGTTTACATTGTTAATTTTGTGTACATAAATTGGCCAATATATCTTCTAACAGCTGAGTTCTGGTAAATTAGGTTTCAATAGTTACCAATGGTGAAAGATTAAGTTTTTTTTTTTGTTTTTTTTTTCTTTATTAAGTATTGCTAACATTTCTGTTATTCCAAAGTTGTTAAAACAGCTTCTGTATCCAAAAGAAATAATCAGGGGTCAAGGTTCATTTGTTCTTTATGCTGTTATAGTCTCTGTATAGTTCTATCGTCCCACAATTCTTCATAATGTCTTCGTACACTATGAATAATTAATATTAGTAGCCATTTATAAATTATGTAAAAAGTACAAAAGAAACAGAACAAATGTAGTCGGCATTTTAGGGTTTTCACATCTGCCATATTTTAGGAAAAAAATGTAATTCTAATATAGAAATTTAGTTAAATCAGTATTGCTTAGATTTTAGCACTGAAGTTCATTGGTCCTAGGGGAACCTCCAGTATGCAGTGAAGAATAAAATAGTGTCTGTTAAAAGCTCCTTACTGGCTTTGGCTCACAAAAGACAGACATTTTTTCTAAAAACTGTGACTTTATCGTTATGCTTGACTGCCAGCTCAACCAACTGCTTCATCTATGCAGGACTTTTTTTTTTACCTGATTTCTCTGTAAAGGTTCTCAGCCATTAGTACAAGTTTTTCTTTTATCTGATTTGTTTTCATGTTAAACTGAAAGTATTGCAATCTGTCTTATTTTAGATTTAAAGGAAACCTATATAGAAAAAAACAAGGTATGATGCTGATTAGCTGATCCTTCATCTGTCCTCAGAGCTTCAACCAGATATGAACAAAACTGAAAGTTTTCATTAGCCTGAAACTTCATTGAAAATCTGTAAAAACCATTTTGTGTAAATACATTGGGGCCAATGTGTTAGATGCTTTTCAAGTTTCATGGACCTGTTTTTGTGCAAATAATGGTGCCCCATTGGCCTCACTATTTTCTTATTTTCATAGTTAAACAGACAGCGCAAAAAAAAGAAAAAATCCTGTACAAAAATACAGATCAATAGAAAAAATGATACAAAGAACCCTTAATAAAAATAACCAAACTACCTTAAATAGACACACACAAATACACCCTCAAAACATAAGTGAAAAATAGGAAATAGGAGGTTTTATTGTAACCAAATTACACCTAAACAGCTCAAGTAGGAAAATTCAGTTTTTTTTATTTGGTAAAAAATCTCCCAGTTGGTGAAATTGGTAATTTTACATCTAAATCAGTTCCACAAAAATTACTCAGCTTATCCTTAGCCTTCATAAATACAGTACCTACTACTTCCTGGTATGGGGAACACGTATACAGCCTCCCACAAGGAAGTGCCTGAGCAGCTAGTTACCAGGTCTGAATACTGTCATGTGGAGGAGGTGGAGCAGGCTGCATGTAAGTTTTGATCTTTAGTTAGCAATGTCAGCTTCCATATTTTTATCCTTACATGTTCACTCTAAAGTTATGGGAATGGAAGCTACTATTGCTATTTATCCAATGCTAACACTGACACATTATAATTATAATGCTTTAGACAACCCAACTACCACAAATACATTTTAATGATAATCTTGTTCATAATGTTAGATGACATGGTGGTAGAAGAACTAGGCTGGGTGTGGAAGATTTCAGGTAAGTTGCGCCCCAATTGCAAGTGGGGAGTCTTTGTGGAGTAAATTGTCCTGCTAATCTTGCCCATGGTGGTTAGATAGATGGGGAAAAGCCATGGAGCTTCAGGTTCAGGCAGCCATTTCCATGCAGTGCCATGCCCTCAACCTTTTGAATTGAATGTCTATAAGGTCAATGATTACTCTGCAAAGAGGGACTCTGTGCCCCCATTCACATTTGGCGCCATTTGACAGGTCAAATCGCATATCAAATCACAGCCTTTTGCCGGCAATAGGAGTGTCCCAATTGGGGAGACGCTGACCTTGCGGCACCGCTCCGATTTCCAAAAGTAGTTCCTGCACTGCTTTTGCCAACTTCGGGGACAATTTTACTAGACATCTGTGCATGAACCCGCACAGATCTCTTTAAAGTTGCCCGAACTGAAATGCAGCTTTGAAATCGTGTGAGTTCAGATTAACTCGCACGATTTCAAAGCCGTGTTCTGTGTAAACGATGGCTTAAGGTGCCCATTGATTTCAGAGGTAAGTTAGATTTGCAATTCAAATATGACAATCCTAAGATACTGTTTCTGACCACTGGATGGATAAATAGGGCTAAATTATTTAGCAGAATATTAGTTTTTACTGCTTTGGACAAAGGAGAATGTTGCTGGTAACAAATGGGAGCTGTTTACATAAGTAGTTATTGTGACAGGTATAGGCTGCTGTTCAATCCGAAAAACTCTATCTAATAAAAGCTTTAGATTAGAATGGCAGAGATATAAAATGTAGCTGTCTGTATTTATATTGTTGCAGTTCACCTTTTCAGGCAGAATTTCACTATTCATAATAAATAGAAGCCCTTTCTAAAGTCCTTTCTGCCCAAGTCATCCCAATGTGCTTATCTCTCACTTACCATATCCATGGCAGCCTTGAGTCTGCACCTCTCTGTTCAAAATTTAAAAAAATGCATTCTGAGCCCTGACTTCCTGTTTGGTCATGTAATCATTCATGTTGGGTGAACGGTTCAGCCTGAGCATGAGTTCGGGCTGAACAAAGGCTGTTCACCTTGTTCGGGGAACACCCGAATTTGCAAGGTGTTCGGCGGGTATTTGCCCCGCTGAACACCCTGCAATCCACTGCGCTGCACAGTGCATTCTGGAGCCTGATTGGGAAAAGCTTTGCCCAATCAGGGCACAGTAAAAGCTGGTTGTTAAAGGGTAACGCCACTTTTGTGGGGGGAAAAAATATCAAAAGAAAGAAAAAATAATAGAGCTTATACAATTGCGACACAAGTCATATTGTACAATAATGTTATAAAAAATTACCTTTCCTTTTCAATCTGTAGCCGCTCTAATTTTCTAAAAATGCAATGGAATATGGCTACCTGGAGTTGTTTGGTACACTGAATATGTACTGACCACCCCCAGAAACATAAATTTCAGCTTTTGTGATTGGCTCACCAATTTTCCCAGAAGTCTGATAAGATGCAAGTCAGATTTCAGGCATCCCTGCAACAAAAATTTTTGGTGAGATACTCCCAGTAGAAATACGTCTAAAGGGATGCAGGCCCAGCAGCTTTCCTCATTACAGCTCTGCAAGTGCACAGCTGACTGATAATTATGAAACCACTCCCATTAGACCCATTCAGAACAGAGGCACAGAGAAACAAATAGTGATTTCTTCAGAATAACAAACGGTGGAGGTAGAAATGTGCAACAAAGGCTGTTATAATCCTTGCAATGTGCATAGATCACCCAGAGGGGAATGTTTTTTTTCTCAACAAATGTGGAGTTGCGCTTTGAGGAGTGGGGCTGGGAAGCCGGCCGCGGTGTCCTTAACAACCGATGAGTCATCAGCTGTCAATGGGCTTCCCCGCTGACAGCTGAATAAAAAAAACATTTTCCAGTAAAAAAGTGTAGAAAAATAATGCCGTGCCCACTCCCCCCCCAAAATCCATATAGTACCCTTATCTGAGCATGCAGACTGGCAGTTCAGGAAAGGGGGCGGTCGAGCAAGTACCCCCCTCCTGAACCATACCAGTCTACATGCCCACAACATAGGGGAGTACTTTTACTTTGTTGCAGGGGGTGCTTTAACAAGGGGGCCCCAGATCCCATATGTGAATAAGTATGGGGTAATATGTACCCCTACCCATTCACCAAAAAAGTGTCAAAAAGTAATAAAAAAGAGACCGTTTTTGACAATCCCTTTATTAAAAAATAAAAAAAGTGTCCCTCCCCAATGTAAATCCATCGTCAATCATGCCACCTGCAGCACCCAAAAAAGAGGGGTGCGGTGCCACCAGGTGATGTCGCCAGGTGACCCCACCCTTACCTATATAAAAACTGTCAAACAGCAGAGGAGGCATTCAGCCATCGGCCGTCAATGAAAGTGAGTGTTTTTTTTTTCTTTTTCGTGTGCGGCAGGTGGCGTGATTGACGATGGATTTAGATCAGGGGACAGGGGATGTTTTTTTACTTTGTAATAGAGGAATTGTCAAAAACTGTCCCTTTGTTTTTATTAATTTTTTACCCTTTTTTGGTGAATGGGTAAGGGTACATACCCCATACTCATTCACATAGGGGGGCTGGGACCCCCACAACCACAGCCCAGGGTTGTGGGGAAGAGACCATTTTCCCCATTAACATGGGGACAAGGTGCTTTTGGCTCGGATAAGGGACTGGGGCTTCACCTCACGCCTCAATAGCCGGGTACTGGCAATTGCAGCGGCGAGTCAATTTAAATGTGATTTGACTATTTTTTTTCTTTAAAACATAATGTTTGTTGCAGCATGTGTTATGCAACAGATGTGATACAGACTAAGGGACCCCTCAGGCACTATATTTAAAGGAATTTTTCATTTTTATCGTTGCACTTTAAGCATCATTAACCGCTTCTCGACCGTCTCATGCAGATATACTGCGGCAGAAGGGTACGTACAAGCAGATTAACGTACCTGTACATTGCCCTTTAAGAGGCGGCTTGTTAATGTAAACAAGCATTTCCCCGTTTTGCCTAATGACACTGATCACAGCTCCCTGTAATTGGGAGCAGTGATCAGTGTCGTGTCACACAAAGCCCCCCCCCACCACAGTTAAAATCAGTCCCTAGGACACACTTAGCCCCTACAGCACCACCTAGTGGTTAACCCCTTCACTGCCAGTCACATTTACACAGAAATCAATGCATTTTTAATCGCACTGATCATTGTATAAATGTGGATGGTCCCAAAATAGCACCAAAAGTGTCCAATCTGTCCGCCATAATGTTGCAGTCACGATAAAAATCGCTGATCGCTGCCATTACTAGTAAAAAAAAATTATTAAAAAAAATGCCATAAAACTATCCCCTATTTTGTAGATGCTATAACTTTTGCGCAAACCAGTTTATAAACGCTTATTGTGATTTTTTTTTACCAAAAATATGTAGAAGAATATGTATCGGCCTAAGCTGAGGAAAAAAAATGTTTTTTATAGATTTTTTGGGGATATTTATTATATTAAAAATATAGCTTTTTTTTCTAAATTGTCGCTGTTTTTTTGTTTATAGCGCAAAAGATAAAAACCACAGAGGTGATCAAATACCACCAAAAGAAAGCTCTATTTGTGGGAAAAAAAGGACGTCAATTTTGTTTGGGAGCCACGTTGCACAACCGTGCAATTGTCAGTTAAAATGACGCAGTGCCGAATCGTAAAAAGTGCTCTGGTCTTTGGCCAGCCAAATGGCCTGGGGCTTAAGTGGTTAAAATCACTGCTCCTGAAAAAACGATTGTTTTAAAAAAAATTTTTTTTGCATTGATACATGTCCCCCTGGGCAGTACTCGGACCCCCATACCCCTTTTATGGCCAATTACTTTCAAATAAGCCTTCAAAATGGGCACTTTTGATTTTTCCTTGGACTTCAATGGGGTTTGACATTTGGGTTAGAACTTTTCCCCTGTTCGGGAGTTCTGCTGTGAACCGAACAGGGGGGTGTTCGACCCATCTCTAGCCACTTGCCGTTGGCTTGCTGTCATATGGCGTCCTGGGCTTTGTGCGGGGATATCTGAATGATGCCTGCAGCTACAGGCATCATTCAGATATCGGCTTTTTGAGCTGGCGATTTCCTACACCATAAGAAAGATCATAACAGCTGGCCCTCTGATGCTTCTACCGACTCGCCGCTGCGATCGGTGAGTCAGAGAACGGATCTGCCGGCCCCGGATGTTTACCATAGAGGTTTCCGGAGGACCAGATGGTCACTGGAGTCTCTATGATCGTCGGAGGCATAACATTGCGCCCGGCCTCTGCATTCAAACAAACGGCTCCGCCTCGGCTGGGAAGCCGAGATCGTATTTTTTTTTTATTTCAGGCTTCCCAGCCTAGAGGTGAGATGTGGGGTCTTATTGACCCCATATCTCAGTGTAAAGAGGACCGATCATGCCATATTCCTATTACAAGGGATGTTTACATTCCTTGTAATAGGAATAAAAGTGATCATTTTTTTTTTTAAAGTGTCAAACTAAAAAATTTAAAGTAAAATTAACAATAAAAAAAAAAATGTAAAGTGCCCCTGTCCCCGTGTGCTCGCATGCAGAAGTGAACCTATATGTAAGTCCCGCCCACATATGAAAACGGTGTTCAAACCACACATGTGAGGTGTCGCTGCGAACGTTAGAGTGAGAGGAATAATTCTAGCCCTAGACCTCCTCCGTAACTCAAAATATGTAACCAGTAAAAAATTTTAAAGCGTCGCCTATGGGGATTTTTAAGTACCAAAGTTTGGCGCCAATTCCATGAGCGTGCGCAATTTTGAAGCATGACATGTTAGGTATCTATTTACTCAGCGTAACTTCATCTTTCACATTATGCAAAAAAATTGGGCTAACTTTACTGTTTTGTTTTCTTTTTAAAAGCACAAAACTGTTTTTTGTTTTTTTTTAAACATGTTTGAAAAATTGCTGCGCAAATACTGTGCGAGATAAAAAGTTGCAATGACCGCAATTGTATTCTCTAGGGTCTCTGCTAAAAAAACATATATAATGTTTGGGGGTTCTATGTAATTTTCTAGCAAAAAAATATGATTTTTTACATGTAGGAGAGAAATGTCAGAATTGGCCTGGTTGGCAAGTGGCTAGTGACCATCCAGCAAAGGTCATATCCCATCATGCACTGCCTTACTTCAGGGAGTGGGAGGAGACACTAAGCTATCATTGTCCCAATTTGACTTGGCCCTATTCACATCTATTGTAATGGGACCACACTTTTTTGGCCCATTTTTCAAGTGAAACGAATAGAGCAGCCCTTTGATTTCAATAGGCTATCATATGAGTGATAAATGCAGCAGAGTAGAACTTAGAGTAGTACTTAGTATGAACAACAGATTGCTCTCCTCACCCCTGACAGCACGGAGATCTGTCGGCTCCGGCAGCACTCACGCGCCCCCTAGTGGTCAAAAGTTGAACCGACATACAGTTACGCCGGTTCGCCCAGGGAGCCAACATGCCGCAGTACAACTGCTGCGGCTGGTCGGGAAGAGGTTAAGGCATATTACTTTTCCAACTGGACGCTTTGATGTCTTCCTTGGTCTACCAGTACGCTTCCCTTTAACAACCTTCCCATTTGATTTGTACTAACCAAAACCATCATTAACACCTAAACAGAAAAAAAACAAGGTTACAATGGGCTAAAGAAAAGCAATCATGGACTGTGGATAACTGGATAAAAGTGATATAAAGTGATGAATCACCAATCTGCATTGGGCAGGGTGATGATGCTGGAACTTTTGCTCTGTTCCCTTCCAATGAAATGTATGAAGACGACTGCCTGAAGAAAACATGCAAATTTCCACAATCATTGATGATATGGGGTTGCATGTCAGGCAAAGGTACAGAGGAGATGACAGTTATTTTGCCATGGTTCACATTGGTGCATTTTGACATGCGACTTGACATGTCAAATCGCATGTCAAATCGGCGGCAATTGCCGACAATGGCACCGTCCCATTCGGTGCGATTCAGCATTTGTGGCACCGCACCGATTTCAAAAAGTAGTTTCTGTACTACTTTTTGCGATTTCGGGGTGCGATTTCCATTGACACCTGTGCAGAAACCCGCAGAAACCCGCACAGATGTCTGTGAAATCACCACCGAAATAGGGCCAGATATGCGGGAGAGAAATTGTGGGAGTTCAGCTGAACTCACACGGCTTTATTCCTGCAGCTCAGTGGGAACCTGGGCTACATCTTCAATAAATGCAAAAGTTTATTTTGAGATTTTGGACACTTTTCTTATTCCATCAATTGAAAGGGTGTTTGGTGATGATGACATTTTTCAGGATGTAATCTGATCCAGATGTTTGTTTTAGAACTGCAAAGTAAGTGGTAATTTCATAATATTTTCCTCAGAATTGAGTGATTCCATATATTTTTCCTCTGCTTGATCTACAAAAACAGTTGCAACTGACTACAGTTTTTTTTTCTTTTTTTAAGTGTTTCTTAAAGCCAGAAGGTCGGAATGTTAAATTAAAATAGTTTTGAGGTATGTTCATAATTTTTTTTACACAATTAAACAATTGAATGAACATTTTCCAAGAGTGGTGATTCCATACTTTTTGCCAGGGGTTGTAATAGCACTGAGAGGTGATAGTTTTGTTTATACTTTTTTTATTTTTTATTTAAAATGAAAAATCAAAGACTAAAATTAATCTTCCCAGTTCCCACTGCTGAAACTGTGTAAATATACAGTTTCAGCACTATGGACAGCTGGTCTTTATATGAAATAACTGCAATTTCATTGTACAGTACAATGTCATTTGCAAACAGCAGCTAATAGGGGTATTTGTAGAATAAGCACCATTTGCACCTGAAAAGCAGATAGTGATGACATTTTCTGCGCATGTTGGGTTTGTGAATGTGCAGACACACTTAAATGCGTTTCAAAAGTGGTTGTAAATTCAGATTTACAAATAACTGGCATCCCTCTGTTGTATTGAGATATAAAGTACTGTGTGTCAGTTTTTCTACAATAATAATCCTAAATACCTTTTTGCACAGTTCCACGGTGCAGTCATATGACCTCCCTCCGCTCTCCTTCCCTGATCTAAGGAGAGCAGCAGGAGGGGCTGGGATTCCCCTCTGACGTCAGCCAGCCAGCAGAGGGAGATCACGTGACCACACAACAGTGCTGTGCAAGAAGGTACTTTATATCTTTATACAACAGCGGGGATTGAATGAAGTTACAGTTATCTTACTTTACAGGTGCAGGGAATAGCGGCAGGAGGAAAGGGGAGGGGCAGGGAGGAGACCGGCTCTCACACACAGAAATGACAGGCAGAGAGGGAGTGGGAGAGACTATAAGCACACAACAGGATGGCAGAGGCACCTAAACTGACCACAGTATCATGGATTAGCAGCCATGATTACCATGGTCCGTACACCTAGGGGGACACAGGAAAAGGCAGGATCAACCAGGTATTTTACAACATAGAATGGGATAAATGACACTGCAGAAGTGCTGTGGTATTTATTATGCTTTAAAGGAACAGAAGCTTTTTTTTTTCTTTCTTTTTAAGGTTACAACAGTTTATTGCCAGTTTTCTTGTTAGGCTTGCTTTTTGCTTGGAGTAGACTACCCCAAATGGGGGTTTTGCTAATGTTCTGCCCACTTTCATGTAATTGTAGGGTTATCATTCGTCTTTAGTATGCTGCCATCTAGTGGTGGTTTTAGGCCACCACAACTTGATTACTATGTTATTTTGGTATCTTCCTCTGTCTTCTTCTTCTGTTTAGTGTTAGTTATGTCAGGCCTAGCTAGACCTTCCCCACTTCTTCCATTTTCCCTCATTCAGTGTTAGGTATTGACAGACAGCACTAGGAAAGTCATTGTCTTACTTACACTTCAAAAAACTGGGAAACATTCTCTGTACTGCAATTAGCTAAAGGAAAATTGCTTTGGATTCAACTTCTGTATTTTATTGAAGAGTTAAGCTGCCTGTGGATTGTGCCAGGTTAGTAGGTGACCATACTGACTGGACAAACTGGGTCTAAGGAAATATATCAATGCACAAAGCAGCATTTGAAACAGAACAGCTACAGGCAGCAATAGTCAACACACAGCAATTCAAGCATAAACAAGACCCAACCAGCTTTATCCAATTTTCAACATTGAATGGAAATGGGCAGAAAAAAAACTGAGATAAAATAAATCTTAGCCTGTCAATGATCACTCTACAAGCTCCTCTTGGTCAAGAAGTTGAATGTTGTGTCCGTCCCAAGAAACTTTTCTTTTGCTTACAATACTGCCAACACACATGGGAGTTAATTTATTAAAACATTCTGATTCCTTCATTTCTAATGGGGAAAGTTCAGATAAAAGTGACGTGTTGGGGTTGCTTTACTAAAACATAGGATGAGATGACCACGCCCCCTTATGACCTCACAGTCCCAGCATGCCCTGGGACTGTGATGTCATAGGGGGGCGGGGCCATCGCCTATATAAGTCATAGCAGAGCGCACAGACAGCATTACAGCCGGAGAGAGTGTCATGTCAACATTTCTGGAAGAGAAGAGGGAAGAAGACGTCTCAAAAGACCGGGCTCCTCCACTAGCAAAAGAACGTCAAAAGAGCAGAAGATAGCGGAGGAGCCCAGCAGAAGGAAGAAGGCACTGGAGAAGAACCAGAGAGCATGGAGACGACACCGGAGAGAGGGAGAAGAGGCCTGAGAGACCCCCGAAGTCGGAAGAAGACCCACAAAGTCGGAAGAAGACCCCCGGAGCTGCCTAATAAATTACTTTTAAAACCTGTGTAGTGTGTTTTTTTATTGACACTTTTTTCCCTAGGTGAATGGGTAGGGTACCATGTACCCCATACTCATTCACATAGGGTGGGGGGATCTGGGGGCCCCCTTATTAAAGGGGGCTCCTGGATTCTGATAAGCCCCCCGTCCGCAGACTCCGACAACCAACAGCCAGGGTTGTTGGGAAGAGGCCCTTGTCCTCATCAACATGGGGACAAGGTGCTTTGGGTTGGGGGGGCCGCAGGGCGCCCCCTCCCCCAAAGCACCCACCCCCATGTTGAGGGCATGCGACCTGGTTTGGCTCAGGAGAGGGGGTGCTTGCTCGTCCCCACCTCCTTTTCTGACCGGCCGGGCTGCATGCTCGGATAAGGGTCTGGTATGGATTTTGGGGGGACCCCCACGCCGTTTTTTCGGCGTAGGGGGTTCCCCTTAAAATCCATACCAGACCTAAGGGCCCGGTAGGCCCCCAGAGGGGAATTCCCTCTCACGCTCGCCGCAATAGGAAAATGTGTTTTTCCTATTGCAGCCAGCGCGAGATGTACAGTACCCTGTCGCCGAGAACCAGCGCAATGGGTTCACGCTGGAAACATTCTCGCGGCTGCGTACTGTAGTTTGTACAAAAGTCCGATGCCTTTGTGTACACACGATCGGACTTTGCTTCATCGGACTTTTGTTGCCGGAAAGTTTGTCCGTTTGCACAGCCAACAAAAGTCCGATGGAAACAGAAAAAGTTTGTCCGATGGAGCATACACACGGTCAGATGTTGCTCCAAAACAGCTAATTTGCATGCTTGTTGTCAAAAAGTCTGATCGTGTGTACGGGCCTTTACACTCCGTTCTCCTTTAAATGCCCATTCTCCTTTCATCACCTGTGTTCAAATCTTCTGACTGACATTTTGGTGGGGGTAGCCAAGCAGAACGGAGGGTGGAAAATGTGGGGCACTGTGGGAAGAATGCAAAAGGTCACCAGGAATTAAAAATAGCAACATTGCCAACATTTTTGAGATATTTTCACCAAATAAATATGTAAGATGTAGATCAAATCTTAAAAATACACAAACATCATGGGCCTGGTGCTGAGAATTTTGGTGGGGCTTTTTATAAAAAAAAATGCAAACAATTTTTTGTTATAACAAATTAAATTAAAAAGAGAGAGGGAGGATGAGAGAGAGAGAGAGAGAGAGAGAGAGAGAAAGGGGGTGAGAGAGGGGTGGGGGGTTAGGGAGGGAGGAGGAGAGAGAGAGGGGGGGATGAGAGAGAGAGAGGATGTGCATGAACATGCGTGGTAGTGACATCAACGCAGCCCTGCCAAGGCAAGTGACCAAAGGCACAGAACCCGGAAGGTAGACCGGATGAAGATGGGAGCGCCGGGACCTGCCAGATTTATCACAGCACAGCGCTGGAGGGTCTGACAGGTAAGTGTACCCTAATGTGCTAATATGTAGGGATGTGCCCGATGTTCAAGTCGAACGTAAGTAAAAAATAAAAAGCAAGTAAAAAAAAGCCACATGCTGCCACCGATCTGCCTCCATTACCGTCCTCTCAGGTTCTTTTATAACTGAGGGCGGGCCACATGGTGTTGTCGCCGGGTGACCCCGCCCCCTTTGACGCACGGGGACATCCCTATGGCTTCCCCGTAGCATCAGAGGGGGCAGGGCCACCTGGTGATGTAACCGAGTGACCCCGCCCCTCTGACGATACGGGGAAGCCATAGGAATGTCCTTGTGCGTCAAAGGGGGGCGGGGTCACCCGGCGATGTCACCGGGTGGCTCCGCCCTTAGTTATAAAAGAACTGTCACCTGAGAGGATGGTCATTACGGTAGGTGCCTCCCATGGAGGCGGATCGGTGGCGGCGTGCAGCTTTTTTTTTTTTCGGTCCATCGGAGCGAGAGAAGAAGAAGATGAATGGACTTTGTGGGACATTTTTATTTTTTTATTTTTTAATAAAGGACTTGTTCCCAAGCCGTGTCTTGTCATTTTTACCATTTTCACACTGTTACCATTTCACACAGGGGGGGAGGCTGGGATCTGGGGGTCCCCTTGTTAAGGGGGCTTCCAGATTCCAATAAGGCCCCCGCCCACAGACCCCCACAACCACTGGGCAAGGGTTGAGGGAATGAGGCCCTTATCCTCATCAACATGGGGACACGGTGCCATGTTGAGGGCATGTGGCCTGGTACGGTTCAGGAGGGGGGCGCTCTCTCAGGTTGCGTACTCGAATAGGGGCCTGGTATGGAATTTTGTGGGACCCCCACGCAATTTTTTTTTTTTTAATTTTGGTTCGGGGTTCCCCTTGATATTCATACCAGACCCAAAGGGCCTAGTAATGGACTGTGGAGGAATCCCATGCCGTTTTTTTCAATGACTTTTATGTGTATTGCCAAGACCCGACAATTCATTATAGCCGCGAGTACTTTTAAATGACTTTTTTTCCTTTAGAAATGTCATTTTGTGCAGGGACTGTTGTAAACACAGGAAACATGTGCCACTTTACAGGCATACTATAGACACCCCCCAGGTATGAAATTTAAAGGAATATTTCACTTTTATTGTTTCACTTTAAGCATTATTAAAATCACTGCTCCCGAAAAAAACGGCCGTTTTTAAAACCTTTTTTTGCATTGATACATGTCTCCTGGGGCAAGACCCATGTCCCCAAACACTTTTTATGACAATAACCTGCATACAAGCCTTTAAAATTAGCACTTTTGATTATTCGTGTTCGTGTCCCATAGACTTTAACGGTGTTTGCGTGTTCAAACAAATCTTTTGCCTGTTCACATGTTCTGCTGCGAACTGAACGGGGGGGGGGGGGCAGTGCTGGGACAAGGCCATTTGATGCCCAGGGCGAAGATGGCAAACTGCGCCCCCCCCCCCACCCCGTTTTTAAGAAGGAATTAATGTCGTTTCAAAACAAGAATATACTTAAAACAATACAAATTCAATTAAGTTTAATGCAATAGAAACAGAGTTCACTCACACATTTTAATTATATGTATTTTTATTGGAGGCACTTTGAAATAATAATGCAAAAAATGTGCTTGTAGAAAGGCCTGTTAACTATTTTTTCTGTCAAGGCCCATGTGAACATACTAAAGTTTTCAGTTTTGCATTATTTTGTGCGAGGTAGTGCCCCAATACCAAATATTCACATAAATAGGAAAAATGCAAAATCAAAAAATATCACAAACTTCTCAACCAACATACATGGCCTTCAGCAAAAAAGAACCCTCAATACAAAATAAAAGTGCAAAATCAAGGGATTACACAATTTCTTACGGAAACATATAACATTCAACTGTAGTCTTTCCTAAAGGTACTGGCTGGAAAGGGGTTAACATCTAGGGGGAATATAATTGTATCTAACAATGTGTAATGTAAGCTGCTTTTTACTACTGACTGATTTGTTTATTTTCCCTGCTTTGCACAGAAAAGAAAAAAAAAGTGAATGTTCCCTCTGTACAGAGCGCTGTGTTGATTGTTAACACAGAGCTCTGGGCTGTGATTAGACACAGCCGATAAGCAGATCCCAGCCACAAATACCAGACTCTCGCTCTGTACAATTACAGGGGAGTAGGTGGGAGAAACCCGAAACAGGCAGTGACATGTGGGTATGTCCTGGTGCCTGTAGCTGCCACCTGCGGTGGGTTAGCAAGTGGTTAATTAGCAATGGTATTGGTAATATGCCCCAGGAAGGGGGTTAATGCACTGTCACTGATGTATTAGTGGCCAGTGGCAGTTAATTAACCCCCTTGTGCTGCATTAGTGGTACCAGTGTCCGTGTTAATTAACCCACTGGTGCCACTAATGCAGCACAAGGGGGTTAATTAACTGCCACTGGCCACTAATACATCAGTGACAGTGCATTAACCCCCTTCCTGGGGCATATTACCAATACCATTGCTAATTAATTAATAAACCTGCTTACTTGAGTGATGATATCCTCCTTGATCACACTCCCATTATAATAGCTCTGGCAGGTGGCAGCACTCCATGCTCGTTTTCCCTCCCGGCCAGCCTCTCTGTGAAGTCCCGCCGGCCAGGACTAGGAATCGCCTATTGGGCGCAGCGGCGACTAGGAACAATATATAGGGGGGGGGGGTACATAAGATGCCACAGTCAAAACTTGGGGGGTACTAATAATTTTTTACCAGTAAATCATACCACCAAAAATAAACTAAATAAGTGTGTGTGTGTGTGTGTGTGTGTGTGTGTATATATATATATATATATATATATATATATATATATATATATATATATACATATACATATACATATACACACACATACATATATATACATATACACAAAAGTTGAGAGTAATGTGGTATTTTTATTGTCTTATTGTGGAACCACACCAGCAATGTTAGAACTCATTAACACAAGTGGTGAGGGGGGCTGTTAAACCCTGCAGTTGAGCCAAGTTTTTACCCTCACCCCCAACTGCTACTCCCGTTAGCTGCATAAAGGCAGTGGCTGTGGGTGTCTAATGCCTTCTAAAGAGTGATCTGCATGTGGAGTGCTCGAGTGCTCTTTAGAAAGCAAAATGAGTATGAATGAGCCCTAAGGCTTTAAGATGAAGCAGAGGTACAGAACACACAGACCTTGCATTCTTTTCTCCCAGGTAGAGATCTAATGTAAGAAACAGGATTTCTGCTAGTTTAAAGGAATGCAAGTCTGTGTTCTGCCCCTCTGATGAAGATCTTTCACAGCCCGGTGTCAGAATGAACATGAACAGACTGTAAGAGCATGTCTTCCTCGGATCCTGTTCCCCTTTTTCTCTGCTGCCTGCACTAAACAACCAACCTACCATGCTGCTGCCCCTCTCCCTATCACTATCACTATCCATGCTGCTGCTTTCTATTCCTGAAGCAAAGGAAAACAAAACTCACTGTGACTCAGAGGAGCAGAGGGGTTATTTAGCCACTTCCTCCTCCTCTGGAACTGCTGCTTAAAGTTGTCCAAATCTGGCGGCAGGGGAAAGGGGAGGGGCTGGAGTAGCATGATTGGATAAGAATTGCCATGTGACTGCACAGATCATCCTGCATCTCCTTGTTGTGAGTTTTAGCTTTCTGAGAATACAAACAGGGGCAGGCTGGGGGTCGGGAACAATGCTCGCTGGCTTCAGGAGCCGGGTCTGCTGCAGTCATTATGACAAGCAGGAGACCCGGTCTGCACTTCAGTTGGGGGAGCAGATGGGCGGCCTGGCTGTGCGAGCGATACTCGCATTAACAGTGGAGTCACTGAGGAGAGGGAGGGGGGGGGGGAGAAATCACTGCAGGAGATGACAGGCGTTCTCTCACTTGTAAGAAGTGAGGGGCGGGACTGGTCTCAGGCTTGTGCCAAGTGCAGGAGCGCACTCGTCACATGCTGTTGTTATTTATGTAGCGCGGCCAGTATACCAGCACTTCTACTGCGCCCCCATTGCTCCAGTAAATGGTCCCGCCCAGGGCATCCGCCCCTTCCGCCCACCCCTTGTACCGGCCCTGGGGGGGGTATTCGGCTCATCCCTACTAATATGCTGTGCATGCTAGTACATTATGGCATAACCTACCTCAGGGCCTCTAAAAAGTAATAATGTTAGTAAAGTTTACTACCGCTTTAATATCATAGGATCCCAGGAGCCTCTTTTTTTACCAGTGGTATATTTAGAGTAGCTGACATCCACTATGTTCACCTATACATCACAATAGTAATCACAAAATTAAATGAGTACTAATAATGGGCAGAACAAATATGAGGACTGCGATTTCCTTTAGTGTGAACTAACAAAAGTGTGCCCATTCTAGAGCTGGTAACATTGAGGTTATTCAATATAATTTTAAAGAACTGTTTTGTGGGTAAGTGGAATAGGGAAGGAGTATGGATGGTATAAAAGTGGGAAGTATGTTCAGGTGAGGGGGAGGAATGTGGAGGGTATAACCGTGGACACTATGTACAGGAGAGGAGTGTGGAGGGTATAACAGTGGGCACTATGTACAGGAGCAGAGTGTGGAGGGTAGGGCAGTGGGCAGTATGTACAGGAGAGGATTGTGCAGTGGGCAGTATGTACAGGAGAGGAGTGTGGAGGGTGTGCCAGTGGGCAGTATGTACAGGAGAGGAGTGTGGAAAATATTATGAAGGGGGGGCAGTATGTACAGGAGAGTAGTGTGGAGAGAAAGAAAGTTAGCAGTATGTACAGGAGAGAAGTGTGGAGGTATGACAGTTGGCAGTATGTACAGGACAGGAGTGTTGAGGGTATGATGGGGGCAGTATTTACAGGAGAGGAGTGTGGAGGGTATGACAGTGGGTGGGGTGGTATGTACAGAAGATGGGTGTGGAGGGTATGCCAGTGGGCAGTATGTACAGAAGAGGAGTTTAGAGGTGATTACAGTGGGCAGTATGTAAAGGAGAGGAGTGTGGAGGGTATGAGGGGGGCAGTATGTACTGGAAAGGAGTGTGGAAGGTATTATGGGGGCAGTAGGTACAGGAGAGAAGTGTGGAGGGTGTGACAGTGGGCAGTATGCACAGGAGAGGAGTGTGGAGGGTATGACAGCTGGCACTATGTACAGTAGAAGAGTTTATGAAAGTGGACAGTATGTACAGCAGAGCAGTGTGGAGGGTATGCCAGTGGGCAGTATGTGCAGGAGAGGAGTGTGCAGGGTATGACAGTGGGCGGTATGTACAGGAGAGGAGTGTAGAGGGTATGATGGGGGAAGTATGACGGGAGAGAAGTGTGGAAGATATTATGGGGGCAGTATGTACAGGAGAGGAGTGTGGAGAGAAAGAAAGTAAGCAGTATGTACAGGAGAGAAGTGTGGAGGGTATGACAGTTGGCAGTATGTACAAGAGAGGAGTGTGGAGGGTATGATGGGGGCAGTATGTACAAGAGAGGAGTGCGGAGGTTATGATCGGGGCAGTATGTACTGGAGAGAAGTGTGGAGGGTATGACAGTGAGCGGTATGTACAGGAGAGGAGCGTGGAGGGTATGCCAGTGGGCAGTATGTACAGGAAAGGAGTTTAGAGGTGATGACAGTGGGCAGTATATAAATGAGAGGGGTGTGGAGGGTATAATGGGGGCAGTATGTACAGGAGAGGAGTGTGGAATTTATTATGGGGGCAGTATGTACAGGAGAGGAGTGTGGAATTTATTATGGGGGCAGTATGTACAAGAGAGGAGTGTGGAGAGAAAGACAGTTGGCAGTATGTACAGTCGAGGAGTGTGGAGGGTATGACAGTTGGCAGTATATACAGGAGAGGAGTGTGGAGTGTATGATGGGGGCAGTATGTACTGGAGAGAAGTGTGGAGGGTATGACAGTGAGCGGTATGTACAGGAGAGGAGCGTGGAGGGTATGCCAGTGGGCAGTATGTACAGGAAAGGAGTTTAGAGGTGATGACAGTGGGCAGTATATAAATGAGAGGGGTGTGGAGGGTATAATGGGGGCAGTATGTACAGGAGAGGAGTGTGGAATTTATTATGGGGGCAGTATGTACAAGAGAGGAGTGTGGAGAGAAAGACAGTTGGCAGTATGTACCGTCGAGGAGTGTGGAGGGTATGACAGTTGGCAGTATATACAGGAGAGGAGTGTGGAGGGTATGATGGGGGCAGTATGTACTGGAGAGAAGTGTGAAGGGTATGACAGTGAGCGGTATGTACAGGAGAGGAGCATGGAGGGTATGCCAGTGGGCAGTATGTACAGGAAAGGAGTTTAGAGGTGATGACAGTGGGCAGTATATAAATGATGGGGGCAGTATGTACAAGAGAGGAGTGCGGAGGTTATGATGGGGGCAGTATGTACTGGAGAGAAGTGTGGAGGGTATGACAGTGAGCGGTATGTACAGGAGAGGAGCGTGGAGGGTATGCCAGTGGGCAGTATGTACAGGAAAGGAGTTTAGAGGTGATGACAGTGGGCAGTATATAAATGAGAGGGGTGTGGAGGGTATAATGGGGGGCAGTATGTACAGGAGAGGAGTGTGGAATTTATTATGGGGGCAGTATGTACAAGAGAGGAGTGTGGAATTTATTATGGGGGCAGTATGTACAAGAGAGGAGTGTGGAGAGAAAGACAGTTGGCAGTATGTACAGTCGAGGAGTGTGGAGGGTATGACAGTTGGCAGTATATACAGGAGAAGAGTGTGGAGGGTATGATGGGGCAGTATGTACTGGAGAGAAGTGTGGAGGGTATGACAGTGAGTGGTATGTACAGGAAAGGAGCGTGGAGGGTATGCCAGTGGGCAGTATGTACAGGAAAGGAGTTTAGAGGTGATGACAGTGGGCAGTATATAAATGAGAGGGGTGTGGAGGGTATAATGGGGGCAGTATGTACAGGAGAGGAGTGTGGAATTTATTATGGGGGCAGTATGTACAAGAGAGGAGTGTGGAGAGAAAGACAGTTGGCAGTATGTACAGTCGAGGAGTGTGGAGGGTATGCCAGTTGGCAGTATATACAGGAGAGGAGTGTGGAGGGTATGATGGGGGCAGTAGGTACAGGAGAGGAGTGTGGAGGGTATGACAGTGGGTGGTATGTACAGGAAAGGAGTGTGGACAGTATGAGAGTGGGCAGTATGCACAGGAGAGGAGTGTGGAGGGTAGGACAGCCAGCACTATGTACAGTAGAGGAGTTTATGAAAGTGGGCACTGTGTATAGGAGAGAATTGTGGAGGGTATGACAGGGGACAGTATGTACAGGAGAGGAGTGTGGAGGGTATGACAGTGGGCACTATGTACAGGTGAGGAGCATGAAGAAATCTTGGAAGGAAAAATGTAAAACTTTGTGGAAGGATGTATAGGGACTGCGTCGTGGTTAAGCGGGCCATACATGGATTGAAATTAAGCCAATTAAGCAGAGACCAGCCATAGTCAATCTATGTATGGGCTAGCTGGTTGTACACAAGTCAATCTATTAATCGACTTGAGTACAACCAGCCTGTCAGGTTTTTCCCAAAACAATCAGTGCTGCCAGCCATGGTTAACAACACTGATCATAGTATTCTGTGGGTAGGGAAGGCTCCCCACTGGCAGAACACAATAACACTGCGGGGGTGATTCCCCCATCCATAGGTCAGCAGGTGAGTGGGTGTGTGGGGACAGGCTAGGGAGAGAGGTCTGTCAGCAGGAGGGTATGAAGTTTCTTTCACATTTGCGGTAATGCTTACTGCCCTCTGAAAAGTGACCTGTGGTGGATTGCTTTTCAACTAGTGGTATTGCAGCAGCTGACAGGCGTTCATGAGATGCTACTGCTGCCTCCTTGTTTTTCTTTTACATTGTTGGATGGTAGTTACACACAGGTTGCATATGCCGCAATCGTTAGAGTGAGAGCAATAATTCTATCACTAGACCTCCTCTATAAATCTAAACCTGTAAAAAAATTTAAAGCGCCACCTATGGAGATTTTTAAGTACTGAAGTTTGGCGCCATTCCACAAGTGGGCACAATTTTAAAGCGTGACATGTTAGGTATCTATTTACTCAATGTAACATCATCTTTCATAGTATACAAAAAAATCGGGCTAACTTTAGTGGGGTTTTTTTTGTTTTTTTTATTCATGAAACTGTTTCTTTCCAAAAAAAAGTTTAAAAAATTGCCGCAACCACCATTTTATTCCCTAGGGTGTCTGCTAAAACAATATATATAAAGTTTGAGGGGTCTGAGTAATTTTCTAGCAAAAAAATTATGACTTTTTCATGTAGGAGGGAAGTGTCAGAGTGGCCTGGGTGGTAAGGGGTTAATTACCATAAGTAAGTAACATATAAATAATTTATTATATATTGTTTTTAAAGTAATTTTACTATATTTTCAAAAACTGTACTTAAGCAGGTGACTTAACGGACAAAATACTGAAGTTTGAAGTTATAACCTCAAACCAGTAATTTCACAGTAAATAGATAAAAATTAAATTATTATGTTAAAACATATAGCATAATAATATATCATTTAGCTGGATTAAAACAGTACCTTTTCAGCAGCAGAAGATTCTCATTCTCCCTCTTAACTGTATGAGAAAAACATGGGATTATGGGTAAACCTTATACCGATAAACACATGTTTTTTTCCTTCTAATTAAGAGGGCTGGACTGGAAGGGAGCATTTGTCTTTTGGACACATGCCGCCGTTCTATGACACTACAGTGAGAGGACAGCCTCCACTGCAGCATTTTTATTGGACAGCTGGGGCCAATGGTACTTTACCATTGGTCCAAGGCTCCAAGCTGTCCATTGAGCTCAGTGCCTCTGACAAGAAGTGAAGAAAGGCACTGTGAGCTCATCCTCTCCGTCTGCTGCAGAGTTTGCCAGCTTGTATTTAAACTGGCCGCTCTGTATGTAGCTTCTGACAGGCTACACAAAGAGCCCTGTATCTCCGGAACCATAGGTCCTAGGAGCCCCAAGTGGTGGGATAGGTCTTCGGCTACCTACCCCCTAAATGTGGGGTCTCTACGACCCTCGAAGCTCGATCGTGTTTTTATTTTTTTGTGTTTTTTTTTTTTTTGTGGGCAAACGGGCCTTAAGGTAAGGGGATGGAGCTGCAGCTCCAATAGCCCCTATGTTAATCCAGCCCTGTCATTGATGGAAACTAGGTGAGCATATGTGTGAAGTTAATGTGATAGATAGTCAATCAGTATGACTTTTACTGACGGCTTCTAAAATCAGTGTGCCAATAAGAATGAATCAAATGAAAGCATCTCATTGTAACTGAAGCCCTGTTGCAGTAAAATATTACTTCTAATTGTCATTTAGTCACTAGGCAATCTTTACGCAAACATGCTGCTTTTAACACTTTTTAACATAAATAAACGTTAATGGGTGTTAATATGCTCTTTTGCTTAATGCAGTTGTTGTGTTTAATCTTTTACTGTTGATATTAAGTTCCTACACTCCAAAAATGATTGCCCATTGTTAAAAGAAAAGTTAAAGCAGACATTTGTTATATTAAACTGCACTGAGACACAAACTCTAATGCCCCGTACACACGCTCGGAAAATGTGCGATCGGAGCATGTTGTCGGAAATTCGGACCGTGTGTGGGCTCCATCAGACTTTTTCCATCGGATTTTCCGACACACAAAGTTTGAGAGCAGGCTATAAAATTTTCCGACAACAAAATTGTCTGAATTTCCGATCGTGTGTACACAAATCCGACGCACAAAGTGCCACGCATGCTCAGAATAAATAAAGAAATGAAAGCTATTGGTTGCTGCCCCGTTTATAGTCGCGACGTACGTGTTTTACGTCACCGCGCTCAGAACGATCGGATTTTCCTTTGTGTGACCGTGTATATGCAAGACAAGTTTGAGCCAACATCCGTCAGAAAAAATCCTAGGATTTTGTTGTCGGAATGCCCGATCAATGTCCGACCGTGTGTACGGGTGTACGTGTGTACGGGGCATTACAGTAGCCTTTACTATTCATTCATCAGACAAGATGGTAGGAATCTTCCTAGATGCTGACATGCCGTTTAAAAAAATTTAAATCGCCGCAATTACCTTTTATTTTTCTATTCTTCTTTGCACTTCCTGGTTCTCCTCCCGTGGGAGTAGGCGTGTTTCTAGCCTCTCCCAGACTCCTGGGAGCTAGTCTCATGCTTCCCAGGATGCCACTGAGCATGTGTGGGAACGAGCGGTGAATGCTGGGAGCACAGCATTCACCACATCCAGGAAATAAATGCTTGTGGGCTTCAAATGCCCACAATGAAGATGGAAATCGCCTGCAGTGAATAATATAAATTATTCTTTCCGACGAAATCTGACACAAGCGGACATATTACACACAATATGTGAGTATGTAATGCTGAGAAGAAAAGTTTGTGAATGAACTCAAAAAAAACAAAACGATAGATAGGTGGACCCCCGCTTTAAATACTCCCCAAAAGACCAAAACATACAAAAACTACGAGTGAGGGGTTTTTATGTCTGGTTCTACATTAATCTTTGCACAAAGTAAAATAATGATTCTTTATATTAGCTTTCTGTACTTGTTCCCAGACCATATTAAGGTAACTCTTTACCTGCTTCCAGAAACATGCAAAAGAAGGCATGGAGAATTTGGTTATAGTTGCCTAATTATAAAACATTGCCTCTTAATTTTGTCAGCACTATTCATTTAGAGTGCTTTTCACACTGCCCAGACGTCGGCGGTAAAGTGGCGCTATTTTTCGTGCCACTTTACCATCGTTTTAGCGGCACTATTCGGCCACTAGCGGGGTGGTTTTAACCCCCACTAGCGGCCGAAAAAGGGTTAAATCCGCCCCAAAACACCACTGCAGCAGCGCTTTGCCGGAGGTATGGCGGCACTGCCCATTGATTTTTATGGGCAGGGGTGCTTTAGGAGCGGTGTATTCACTGCGCTGCAAAGAAACTGCTTGCAGGACTTTTTGTGACGCCCTGCCAGGGCAGCGCCCCAGTGTGAAAGCACTCGGGCTTTCACACTGGGATTGCAGCTGAGGCTTTTTTCAGGGGCTTTACAGGCGCTATTTTTAGCGCTAAAGCGCCAGAAAAATGCCTCCAGTGTGAAAGGGGTCTTAGCAACTAGGCTGAGACATCTTAAACACATGCACTAAAATGGTTCCCAAAAGGCCAAACACACAAAAGCCATGAAGTATGTATTATAAAGTTGGTGACAATATGCTTACCACTTCATGTCTGGTGAGTCTTAATCCAACTTTTCACAAACTGTGAAAGCTCAAATGACCGAAATAGAGTAACTTTTTTGTACTTTGCACAGATTATGTTTACAAGTATTCAGGCAGAGTCTTAACACAGGCACGGGCAAATATAAGACGAGAAGAAATTACTAGATATTGTAGGTCTGCATTATAGTTCGAATGGCAACAATCCCAGATCATTAGATAGGGACAGCAGCAGCATTTTTGGCTGTTTATTTAGATTTTTTGGTATTGCATAATAGCGCGCAACTACTAAACTTTTAATTTCTATTGTCAATCTCAGATCATGATGCCAAAAGACCCTAAAGTATTATTAGAGAGCAAGAAAGTACTTCACCCGGGCATTGTTCCATTGAATTTATATTGGCTCCATTAAAATGTAAGCAGAAGGTTCAAAGCGGATGTAAATGTAAATATTGTTTTGCTAAAATACAAAGGAATTGCACAGAGCGGCCCCAGACCTCCTCTTCTGGGGTCACCCACTGGTGCTCTAGGCTATTCCTCTTCTATGTCTGCCCCCATATCCAGCTGCTTGCTATGGAAGCACACATGCAAGCTTGCTCCCAAGCTGGGCTGTGGGTGTCCAAAGACACACACAGCGTTGCTCAGCTCAGCCCGCGCCCCCAGCTCTCTGCTCACAGGACTGGATTGACAGTAGCAGAGGTCAATGGCTCTGTCCTGTGAATGCAGGGAGAGAGGAGAAAGCCACTAGATATGGGCACGGCACTGGATTGTGGACTCAAGTATTTAGGGGGGTGAGGGGGCAAAACTGTTTTTTGGGGGGATTCCCGTACTTGTTTTGCAATGCATACTAAAAACCAAAAGCAAAAATGTAATACATTGAAGTCTACCAATCCATAAAGTAGGACCAAATGCAAAACTTTTTTTTACATTTTGAATAGAGTAAAGGAGGGATTTTGAGATTTCCCTTCACGTACTCAGCTGTTGGAGAACACAAGAACACTATATGAAAGTTAAAATAAAATAAATAGACTTCGGAAGTAGAATAATATTATTGGCATGCTGAATGTTTTCGCCACTAGCTAGGAGTTTTTCTATAAATTACTTCCACCATATAAAAATCATACCACTCCATCAAGTATAAAAGTACAATCACATCCTGTGTACCAACACACTTAACCTTGCCAGGCTTTTTAATAAGATGGCGAAGCTGCTCTAATTGTTGACAAGTGAGTAGGATCTAAGACATTTGTATTGCTTAAACACAGGAAAGGACTGCACAGCCAGGTATCTGTACTTGTACATTAATATTTTATTTGTGTAATTGCTCCCAGGAGAATGCACCAAAAGGGGATGAGAATATATTTGCATGAGTAAACATGGTAATAAACCTCAGAACATTTCTCTTTTAACCAGGTGGAAACCAATCACTCTAAGTGAAAGTGAAATGAATATCAAAGTGCTCATTAAAATAAAGCACCACGTTCAGAACATTGCAGTTTAAAAGTGAGGAAATTATCAGTTACAATGACGCCACTGACACCAGCCATATAAATCAATGGTATGAAATAGAGCTGATCTGCCCTGACAAAAAGCTCCAACTTTAGTGTGCTTATTAGACACTGACCCATGCATTCCACCGCTGCTCTCCCATTAATACTATATGATGTTGATAGAACAAATTTTGCCGATCTCTCTCCAGTGATGAGCACAAACATTGCCCCTCCCTGATGTTTCAGCCTTACAGGAACTAATGTTCTCTGCAATGAATCCTTTTGTCGCTAAACACACTGAGAAGATACAGGTCACAATTACAGGTCTACTAGCCTAGCGTTTTAAAGAAGCGAATGTCACGGGTCAGCTCCTCAAACACTTTTGGCTTCATAACAGAAAGATTCATAACAAAGAAAGCACAGAAATCATCTCCCTGCAGTTATTTTTTTTTATTGTACATTTTTTCTACTGAGAATTTCATTTAGAGTACAATCTGTCATAGGTCACCCCAGGCTACAAAAATAATACTTGCATCTTTAAGGGAACCAAGAACCAAGAAGGATATTCATTTTACAAACATTTTCAGTCATTCTTTTGCACACAGGTTATCTGTGATTTCATGTGGCTAAGCTGTGTCTACATTGTGATTCGGTAGGACATTCAACAAGGGTTGTTGTAAAAGAAATAATTGGCTACAACCTACCTGTGCCAGCATTCCTTCAGTTGGCATCCACTTCCTGGCCAAATATGCCATTTTCTGGAACAAAAAGAGCATTATACAAGGCAGTGAGCGCATGGGCGCCAGCCCCCCTATTCATGCGTCTGGCCCCCTAATCTACATGCAGGGTGCCAGATGCATGGATTCCAATGGGATTTTTTTATTTTGAAGCATGTGATTAGAGCCAGAGGCTCTAATAGACTTCAAAAAGGGTGGGCTTGGGGTGAAGACTACTGCGCCCCAAGCCCACCCAGTTGTGTGATGATAGCGAATGAAAATGCGCTATTGTCACCTTGATCCTCCTCCCAGCCATAAGGAAGCGGGTCCTGAGACCCATCACTCGATTGGCTGAAAGGAAGGGTGATCCTATTGGACGCCTAGGAGGAGGAGGGAGGAGACACACAACGGAAGCTGCCGGGATGCAGAGGAGGAGCCCGTAGGAGCACTGCCTATCCGCGACCTAGATAGGGTAAGTTCAGGGCTGGATGACCGACCAACCACCCGCTTGTGGAAAGGTGCACCGACCGAAAGAGTGGAGGGGGTGCTGCCCGCTGGCGTAGCTGTTTGCCGACCCCCAAACCACCAGCCGCCACTGATGCAAGGGTTTGTATGCTGCTGTGACCATTACTGGCACCAAAATGTTCAAACGTGTCTGATCAATAAGGCTTTGGTTATTATTCAGTCATTTGGTGCTGCAGTTGATTAATTAGTTCTGTCCCTTGTTTGTTCCAGTCACAATCTGGCCCTACGCAAGTAGAATTTGAAAATTAATTTTAAGAATGTTTGTTTGATTTGTTTAATGGTTAATGGGGTCAAATTGAAATTTGCTTTCGACCACAGCGATGAGAAAAAAGGAGCAGTATGGAGATTTTTTCTTGAGCTAACACATTTCTAAAGTGTAATTGATTTTCTTTCAGGAAAGTCCATTCACTACAAAACTGAATGTTAAAGCCTAAGTTCAGCCAAAATCACAAACAGAAAAATCAGCACAAGGGACAGAACTTGCAGTCAGTTGGATGTGTCCCTTGTGCTGATATCTCTCCTGTTAGTGAAAAATTTTCTCCGTCCAGACTCATCCCCACCCCCATAATCTTCGGGTGCCGCAGGGATTAATACAACTAGGGGGCTGTCAAAGACACACTGACTGTGCTCGCACACTTTCCACCTACTGTAGCTGCTCCATTCATAGAAGTGATACTACAGTTTTTATGAATGGAAAACAATTTTTAAATGGAGAACAGGCAAATGATTGATAGTTCAGCTATTCATAGATCCTATTTGGCGGGCATAGTCAAGTCCTACCGACTACCGATAAGTTATGTCCTTTGTCTTTTGTGTGTGTAATTTTGTCTGTTAAAAGCCTAAGGGCTTTCAAAGCAAATGTTTTTTTGAAGTACTTTCGAACAACATTCAGCATGTCATCATACGTACTGGTGAGAGTTTTCGTACAAATAGTCTACTAGTATATGGTCAGCTTAATTGTTTGCTGAGTGTTTGAACCTTGTCTCTTCTATACTTAGAAGCTTGAAAGCTATTCTAAATTTTCCTGCCTTGCCCTCTGATTGTATTCATGAGTATGTCTCAACTTCCTCTATGTACAGAGCTTCACTTTTCCATAGTCTGTAACATTGACTACCATCAGTGTGGCCTATAATCTGGTAGTCCCATGCAGCTAATTGTTTCATTGTAGGAGTTTCTACTGAAGAAAACCATGCTCCTTAGGTGCTGCATCATGTGGAAAACCATGTCTAATATTGGTTCACACTCTTGATTTGCAGCACTTTACCTGACACTGTAATCGTAAAGGATATTTTGTGGCTTTAGGGTAACAATGGCAGGTTTTTTGCTTGTTTGAACGAAAAAAACTAAATGTGTTTGAGATTTTGACATTGGACAAAGGTTTGTGTATTGGATACTACTGCAAAGTTGTACTTTCTGGTATAGCTAACAGGGGAACATAAAACAGATTGGAACATAGGAGCCAAACATTGCCACGTTGCAGTGATATGTGAATAAATGCAGATAAAACAAAGTAAAAAAGCTTTAGGGAAAAATAACACAATTTGTCTTAAAGGTCCCTTTGGTTTTTAACTATTCTTGTAGCTGACTGACAAGCCTAATGTTAATGTAAAGCCACAAATATCGGCTTCATGTATTTGCATTGCCATGATTTAAACCTCCAGCTGTGGTGAAACAACAAGTCCCGTGAGACATTGCAAGACCCTGACAATCACAAGCATGACTCCTAGAGGCAGAGAAATTATGGGATTTGTAGTTTTACCACAGCTGGAGTGCCGAGCTTGCCTAGCCCTGATTTAAAGTATATCTAAAAGGTTTTTTTTGTGAAGAAGGATTAGATCACCTCTCAGGTTTTTATTTCTGTCTGTGCATCCATTAGGGAAATTAGCTATGTCTATTTGTCCTCTTTACTGTTATGACCATGAATGAAAGTAAAAGAAAATCCCAAGCGTTGGGTTGTCACCAGAACAATAATGCCCCGTACACACGGTCAGACATTGATCGGACATTCCGACAACAAAATCCTAGGATTTTTTCCGACGGATGTTGGCTCAAACTTGTCTTGCATACACACGGTCACACAAAGTTGTCAGAAAATCCGATCATTCTGAACGCGGTGATGTAAAACATGTATGTCGGGACTATTAACGGGTCAGTAGCCAATAGCTTTCATCTCTTTATTTATTCTGAGCATGCGTGGCACTTTGTGCGTCGGATTTGTGTACACACAATCGGAAATTCCGACAACGGATTTTGTTGTCGGAAAATTTTATAGCCTGCTCTCAAACTTTGTGTGTCGGAAAATCCGATGGAAAATGTGTGATGGAGCCTACACACGGTCGGAATTTCCGACAACAAGGTCCTGTCACACATTTTCCGTCGGAAAATCCGACCGTGTGTACGGGGCATAAGAGAGGGGTAAATTTTACATTGAAGCCACCAGTTATGGTAACCCTGGGGACAACCATGGATTCCTTCACATTTTAGGGATTTCCTCTCAGTTCCTGTTTTGGCTCTGGGATAAGAAGGAAATGGAAATTTTCTCAATGGGACAGAGAAGGCAAAAGAAAAAACTGACAGGAGTTATAACCCACCTTACTCTATTCAAAATAAAAATAAAATAAAAGGTTTAACCTTTCAGTAATCTTTACTGTCAAGTCCTAGCTTATAAGTTTTTCATCACTATTTTTGTCTATGTGTCAAATATATGAATTCAGCTTATGAATATAAATGTGGACTGATGGTTTCTGGAAAGAAAAGTAAATTATTCAGGATTTTGTTTGGTATTTAAATACCACACATAGGGCTGTATGATTTTTCACACACTCAAGAGCCTAAAAGATTCCTACAGCATACAGTTGTACATGTTTCTCCAGGGTACAGGACACAATTAGACTCTATATGCAGTGGTACATTAATATAAAAAAATAGTTTCTATACTTTTAGTAGTGTACTTTTGTGGGTTTTTTTTTACTTTCTTGACCTTTTGGGAGAACAACTTGTGATTGTTTTAATGTAGCATGTGGAGGAAAAATAATAACTTGGGATATAAAAGTTTAAAAAAGTGCTCTTTGGTAGTTACTTATTCATATGCTATATTGGTAATCGCCCAGCTACTAATATTGCTCTTTTATGTCTACATGCATGCACCATGCAGAGTATTCACAGCACAGAGAGGAACTGTACTATGAAAGTAAAATAATGTCTGAAAATACTACACTAAAACTGTGATGAACATTTTCAGTGCTTGATAGAAGTAATGACACTTGGGCCATTATCAGGTATTTTTAATTAAGCTCAAAGTATATCTGAAACCATTTTTTATATAGAATGGGGAGTGTACCATTGAGGAAATGTCATGTCACTTCCTGTCCTGTAGACACAACAGGAAATGAGAGTAAATGTAAAGAACAGATTCTTCAATCTACACAAATGAGGTGGATGGAGGAATTTCCAACACCGGGGCACTGTATTCTGACAGCAGCACCCCAGGAGGATCGAGGAAAATTTTCCAACATATCCCTATCGTTGAGGGTGGATGGCCACACACCGATCAAAATTCAGTATATGGACGGCTTTACCAACTGGCCGACGAGCCGCAGTCCTTATACTGCGGCAGGTCGGCACGATCCTATGAACCGTCGTAGCTATACGTTGGTCCCATTAAGCGGGAGCATCAGCACCCCCGCTACACAGCAGGGGTGCTGATGCTCCTGACCGGCGGTCGCGATGACCGCTGGCCACGAGCGATCGTGGGTACAAGAGGAAGAACAGGGACATGTGTGTGTGTGTAAACACACACATCCCAGTTCTGTGAGGCGAGGAGAGACAGATCGTGACAGATCGTGAGTTCCTACAAGCTGGGAACCAAGATCTCTCATCTCCTATAGTCAGTCCCATCCCCCACAGTTAGAACACACACATAGGGAACACATTTAACCCCTTGATCGCCTCCTAGTGTTAACCCCTCCCTGTGACATTTATACAGTAATCAAAACATTTTTATAGCATTGATCGCTGTATAATTGTCAATCGTCCCAACAATGTCTCAAAAGTGGCTGATATGTCCGCCATAATGTAGCAGTCTCGATAAAAATCGCAGAACGCCCGCCATTACTAGTAAAAAAAAAATAATAATAATAAAAATGCCATAAATCTATTCCCTATTTTGTAGACGCTATAACTTTTGCGCAGACCAATCAATATACGCTTTTTACGATTTTTATTACCAAAAATACATAGAATACATATCGGCCTAAACTGAGGAAAAAAATAGCTTTTTTTAAAAAAAAAAATTGGGACTATTTATTACAGCAAAAAGTACAAAATATTGTGTTTTTTTCAAAATTTAATTTTTTTTTGTTTATAGCGCAAAAAATAAAAACCGTTGAGATGATCAAATACCACCAAATAAAAGCTCTATTTGTGGGAAAAAAAGGACATCAATTTTGTTTGGGTACAGCGCCGCACGACCACACAATTGTCAGTTAAATCAATGCAGTGCCGTATCGCAAAAAATGGCCTGATTATTGAGCAGCCAATTCTTCCGGGGCTTAAGTGGTTAAATAGTTGTTCCCTTTCTGTCCTGGTGGTATATATATATAAGTGTATCTGGATACAATATGTACAAGGTAGTTAATAAAGGGATTTTGTATTAACTATCTAACTTAACAATTACCTTGAAATTATTATTATAAGATTTCAGCTTATCATCATCTTGAATTTAAATTGTTTTTCTAAGTAAAGGACACAGCTCAGGGGTAACAACAACAGGAGAATCATAGCACTGTATCATCACAGGAGGAAATATGAGATTTATCTTTAGGGAACAAGTTGTGATTCTTCAAAAAACAACCTGAAGCAGCAATAGATATATTGCACATTGGTACATCTAAATGTAATTAGTAATCTGCAAATGAATACCTCATGTAAAGAATGAATTCTTAATTTTATTTGCCAATGTAGCTATTTATCTTTTTTTTTTTTTTTTTAAAGGTTTGTTTAGACAAATTTCAGTGAGGGTCTAATTTTCAAAAAGTGGGCTTTGCAAAGACCTTCAAGACATACATAATTTTAGATACTGAACATTTTCTGCATATTGAGTTTGTAAAATTTGAATATTCTTGGTAATATATTTCAGATCATGTTATACATTGAGTTTCATACTACAGAAATGTGTACAACGAATGAACTTGATACTAAGCTGTAGCAAATTTAAAAAACACTATTTTATTTATATATTAAACTTTATCCATCTTTGCAATACCCTTATAGATTACTGTATATGAATGCATTTATTCTTTCAATGATTTAGTTGAATAAGTGTAAAATCTTTATAACTGAATTTGTAACGTTCAAGCTCCATCAAATGTAAGACTAAAGCAATCTGTCCTAATGTTGCATAAAATAAATTATTCATATGAGGCTCAAATAAAATCAGCTCCTGTTGAAGGATTTCCCTGAAGGATTTTGGTTTTATAGTGCAGATGTGGCCGTGGTTTGCAGAGAGCGATTTAAAAAAAAATGTTGTGACCTCATATTGAAAGTTACATATCAGAAAAAGGGATATGAAGGAATCTTCAAAATATTCTATGTATCACAGGACATTGTAAAGTCCACTGTTTAGTGAAAAACACAACAAAAAAGAATAAAAAATAAATCCAAATGTTATTGTGAATGAGAGCATGTGTATTCTTATGTTTAGTGCCTTCTACAGAGTTACCTCCAACCATTCGCATACGCCTGATCTCAACTGAGTTTGCTCATATTGACACTTGGTAAATAGGACAGAGAGGCAGATTATGGATCACACATGTGAATTATGTATGTTTGTTCCCTAATGTCTGCAGTTTATTAAAAAGAAGACAGCTGGTGACCATGTGGCAGGGTTACAGACTTCTCACTAGACAAGTGCAGAACAAAATAAATTGTTTTATTTTATTTATTTACATAAATTAGTTTAGTTAAATTTGCTTTATTCGTTTAACTCGTTTTTGGGATTCGTTTTGTTTATTCGTTTTCGAATAGATTCAAAACGTTTTCGAAACAATTTCGAATAGTTTTCCATTTCGAAAAAGTTTTCGAATTCGAAAAGTTTTCGACTTCGAATAGTTTTTCGAATTTGAATCATTTTTCAATTTGATTAGTTTTCCAATTCGAATTGTTTTCAGTTCCAAAAAGAATAAAATAGAATAGGAAATGAAGGAATAGACTAGAAAAATATTTTTTTCTATTCTATTTCTTTATTTTACATTCTATTTTATTCTCTTTGGAAATTGAAAAACTATTCGAAAAGTTTTCGAATTTGAAAACTATTCGAATTCGAATTAGAAAACTATTTCAGTTCGAAAAGTATTTGAAAACTATTTGAAAACAATGTGGCAGGGTTACAGACGTCTCACTAGACATGTACAGAACAAAAAAAGTGTTTTGTTTCATTTCGATTTGTTATTTACATAAATTAGTTTAGTTAAATTTCCTTTATTCGTTTTCAAATTTATTTGAAAAGTTTTCTAATCAATTTCAAATAGTTTTCAATTTTGAAAAGTTTTCAAATCAATTTTGAATAGTTTTCGAATTCGAAAAGTTTTTGAATTCGAATAGTTTTCGAATTCGAATAATTTTCCAATTCGAATCGTTTTTGAATTTGAATCGTTTTCCAATTTCCAAAAACAATAAAATAGAATAGAAAATAAAGTTTTGAATTCATATGCCTTTGCTCCGTGAGATCTGTGAGAATAATCCTGATGATTTCAGGAACTTTCTCAGGATGACGGACCCCGTTTTTGACCGTTTGTTGGCTTCGCTGACCCCTTATATTAGCAGGCAGGATACCTGCATGAGGCAAGCCATCACTCCGGAGCAGAGGCTCGTCGCCACCCTGCGGTACTTGGCGACGGGGAGAAGCCTGCATTGAAGTTCTCGACAGGCATCTCCACCCAGGCTCTGGGGATCATTATCCCAGAGACCTGTTCTGCCATCATCCAGGTAAGATTTTTATCCTTTAATCTCACATTTTATTGTATTTAATGTTTGATAATATGTTTTATTTCTTTCCTCATTCCCTAATTACCAAGATTGGTTGGCATGTGCAATTCGTTTCGTTCCGAATTCCTTTTTTAACGAATTTCGACAAAAACTCATTAATTCGGGAATATCTGAATTAACGAAAACCCGTTTAACGAATTTTTCCCGAATATTCGTAAATTCGATAAAATTGGACATTTGTAAATTCGGGCATTCGTACATTCGCAATTTACGAATGTACGTTCGTACATTCGTACATTAGTAAATTAGTAAATTCGTAAATTTGTAAATGAGAAAATTCAGAAATCTGAAATAATAGTTAACTAATAATAACTTAACTATTAGTAATTACTAGTAACTTTTAAATTATAGGTATTGTAATTTCCTTTCAAATTTGGCTGTTAGTGAACGTAACACATACAAATTTATCCAAAGTTATGAATGATCCGAAAAAACGTAATGGAACGTAATGAATTAATAATAATAAATAACAATAATAATAATAACAACATTTTATTATTATTATTTATTATTAATTTGTTCCGTTCCATTTGTTTAGATGCAGCATTCGTTTTGGATAATTCGTAACTTTGGATAAATTCGTATTTGTTACGTTCACTGACAGTCAAATTTGAAAGGAAATTACAATACCGATAATTAAATAGTTAGTTACTATTTCAGATTTTTGAATTTTCGGATTTTTGGATTTTCAAACTTTGAATTTACAAATTTCCGAATTTTCTAATTTACAAATGTACGAATGAACGAATGTACGAATGAACGAATGTTGGAAATTATGAATGTACGAATGAACGCATTTACGAATTTACGAATGAACGAAATTACGAATCGAGATCATAACGAATGACCCGAAAAACAAAAAAAATATTAAACTAATGAAACGAAAACGAAAATGAACGAATTTTTGGGCTGTGCACATGTCTAATGATTGGAATATGCTGTGAATGTCCCCTTTGTCTTCCTGTATGCTGGATTTGTATGTACTTATTTTTTTTTTGTCCTTCATACATATTTGCCTTCACTTACCTGCCCAGCATGCTCTCCTGGCCCTATATTCACCTCATGTAGTCACTTTACAATGTATTTTATCAGCTCCATAGTAGTGCTTTACCCTAAATACCCTCTAAAATGTTTTTAAATGTGATTTGTGCTTTAAATTCTGGCAGAGTGCCAGAGGCTTTTTTTGGGGGTCCCCAAATCATTTGGAACCCTCCCTCCCCCCAACTGCAAAGTCAGCTGATACCAATTCTCTATTTATCCTCAATCATCTATCTGCTGACTTTGCCAAACCCATACACACTATACCCATCTCTTTTGTGCTCAGATGTATGGATGAATTCCCCAAAGCATGTAGTGCAAGGGCCTGCCTGTATACTTTCAAATGGTACTGTTTCAAGTTTTTGTATCCTATTATTATCTTGCTAGGTAATAGCAGAATGTCCAAATGTGCTCAAATGTGTACAGTGTGTATTTATATCTTTGTGTTATGACACTTCTTACCTGTCCAGTGGGCTGCCAATAGTGTAACTAAGGAGGGGCTGTTCCAAGTAATACCCATTATTTAGGCATTCATCTCTCAATGAAGTGGAGAGGGTTACCTGTCCAAGCCCTCCCCCCCCATAATGTTAGAAATGGCCCATGAGAGGGGGGGGGGGGAATCTGATAGGTGTACCCTATACTTTGGTCTTTAAAAATTCCCATTAATAAATGTTATCTTGATGTTGGCCAAGAAGTTTTGTGTCTAATCTGCTTTCCATGTTAATGTGCAAAAAGACTAATTTTTTTCTGTTTTCCTCAACAGTTTCCTTCCACGCCACAGGAATGGCAGACTGTGGCCTCCCACTTTGCCCAGCGGTGGGACTTTCCTAACTGCGGAGAGGCAATTGATGGGAAACACGTCCACATCGTCCCACCGCCCAGCTCTGGGTCGTACTATTATAATTATAAGGGGTTCAATAGTATTGTGATGTTGGCGGTGGTGTCAGCTAATTAAGAGTTCCTGTATGTGGACGTGGGGAAGAATGGCCGGATGTCCGATGGTGGAGTCATTGCCCAGACAGAGTTTTACATGCGTCTCCAGAATGGCAGCTTGGACTTGCCACCTCCAGAAGACAATGTGGAAGGACTCCCATTCGTCTTCTTTGCGGATGAAGCATTTGCCCTGGGGGACCATCTTATGCGGCCATTCCTGATGAGGACCCTCACCCTGGACCAGAGGGTTTTTAATTACCGGCTGGCCAGAAGAGTGGTGGAGAACACATTTGGAATCAAGGCCAGCCAGTTCCGCCTATTTCTTACACCCATACATATGGCGGAGTATAAACTGATTCATATTATCCTGGTGTGCTGTGTTCTACATAACTTTTTACGTCAACATTCTGCCAACTAGCCTGGCTCAGTTGGGCCTGAGGCCGGAATTATAAATGAAACAACCCTGACGGCGCTTGAAAGTGGCCGTCCTGGCTTGCCCTCCCTGAGTGCCCGTGATGTCCGGCTAAGATACCTTGAGTTCTTTGCGGGTAGGGGGGCCATCAATATGCCAGACAATGTGTGAAACCTTTATCAAATAAAAAAAAAATTAAGCAAATCTTTGGTGACATTTACTGAAAATGGCGTGATTGTGTAACCTTACAAAGCAATGTTGGGTGTTATTTACTAAAGGCAAAGACACTTTGCACTACAAGTGCACTTGAAACTGCACTGAAACTGCACTTGTAGTGCAAAGTGGATTTGCGCTTATTAAATAACCCCCATTGTCACATAAAGCAGCAATTGGAGCACCACAAAAGTGTTGTAGCGTTGAGACAATTATCCACACATTCTTGATTAACAATCTTTTTAATACCAGCACAATCACATGTGCATTTAGAAAAGGTTTTTAAAACAAACCAACATGTTTGTTGTATAACAATTTTTGGGGTGGCATTAGAAAAAGTAGAAATGTCAATTTAAGATAAAACAGGCATGTTTCAAAGCAACAAGAAAGACACAAATCTTGAAATTACAAATTTCACATTTGGTAGAACCTGAAGGCAATATCAGACATGAGTATTAAGGAATTGTGTTTGATATTGCGTTCAGATGGGATGAAGTCACCCCACGAAAAGCCAAATTTTGAAGATGCACACCAATTTACGAATGTCAACATGTGCTAGCTGCCATCACGGGAGATCAAGGGACGTGTTTTGGGGGTGCAACCCCTTCCTCACAGCTACTTTATTATTGAGGAAGGGGTTGCACCCCCAAAACGCGTCCATTGATCTCCCGTGATGGCAGATAGCACATGTTGGCACACTGTGTGCATCCTCAAAATTTGGCTTTTCTCCAATTCGGGAAAAAAATTAAAATTGTAGTACACCATAAAAGAAAGGGCTTTGGAGGGGTTTTAAACTCGCCCCAAAACATCAATGATGTTCTTATTTTTTTTAATAACATCATTGATGTTTTTCGTGATGTTTTCCAAGGCAACATTACACTCCATGATCTCCCCGATCAGGATCTGGGCACTTTCCGAGGTGAAAGGATCTGGATCCACAACATCACGATCACCTAAAAAGAGAGAAACCGAAAAAAAAACATGTATTATAAATATGGCGGCATCCATCTCTTACCTGAGCCTGTGGTCGCAGACACTCACCTGTTGTGGTGACTAGTTCCACCACGTCTTCTTCCTCCTCCTGCTCTTCTTGTGTTTGGGGTATTTCCCCCTCTTCCAGAGTTGGGGGTCTCTGGTCTCCTCAGATGAGGGGTGTCCTCCGAGTCTTTTTCCCCCTATGTAAAAACAAATAGGTATACTTAGCACACAGATATTTGATGGCAGAACTATAAATATGAAACATTGCTTGGAAGTGGGGTACAATTGTCTATTTTGGCAGAGTTCCAAGATGTAGAATTTTTATTGTCCTTTGTGAAGCTTCAATACTTTACCTGTCTTGTACAAGCTTCACAGATGGAGACCCCCCTATAGTATACACTGGAGCATCTGTGTGGGATCCCCTAATAAAAAGGGTGTTCTTGTGTCCCACACTAGTGCTCCTGCGTCCAGATGTGAAAACTGCTGCTGAGTGTCCTCTCCTTACACAGAATCTAGTTTGCATTTCATTCTAGTAACAAACACATCTACACAACCAAATTAGTTTCATACAAGTAGGCCCTAAAAAATGTGGTCAAATACATATGGTAAAAACAATGGTGTTTTATAGGCCGAAAGAAAAATCTTTGATATGAACGAATAATATGCCCATGAACATGAAAGTTACCATTTTAAACTGTACAACAGTTCCTAAAAGCACATGGAGCAGCACAAACGTAATAAACACAAAAAGAATAGGAACACTGGACAACTACTTACTTTTTTGTACCACTCTCCGGATCTTTCTGTACTGCTCGTGTTCTCTTAATTTCAGGTCCGACCACCGCTTCCTGAGCTGATCTTTCAATCGTCGTACCCAGAAATTCCAGTGCAGACTTTTGACCACTCTTGCCATTATCTTGGCCTTTCTGACATTGGGGTTGGGGTAAGGTCCATACTTTCCATCATAGTCGGCCTTCTTCAGGATGTCGACCATCTCCAACATCTCCCCAAAGGACATATTTGAGGCCTTAAATCTTCTCCTTCTTGATCCAGACGTTTCCGGATCCGGGCTTTCCTCCCCCTCCTCCTCGTTGCTGTAATTAGCTCGCACCTGCTGTGTCTCCGCCATGTGCTCTTCCCCCACTGCGCTGAACGAAAAGGGGCGGGGAATAGACTAGAAAGAACATCAGGGGCGGGCGGAGTTATGCGCATGCGCAGTGTGTATAAAGCGTAACACGCGTGCGTAGTACTTACGATCTGTGAGCGGAGGAAGGAGTATCGGAGGTGCCGATCGTGATAACGAAGGTAAGAGCCAAACTTGGGCCTATACTGCTTCTAGATTCAGGCCTATATTGTAACAAGATTAGGAGAGTTTGGCCTGACATTAGGGTTTGTCTTGTGTTGTGTCTTGCAGTGAAAATGGATATCTTGAAAGATAACAACTTTATGGCAATCTTCATTGATATGTTCAGGGAGCTGCCTTGTCTGCGGCAGATAAACCACCCACATTATAAGAACCAAACAAAGAGGAAGGCAGTACTGGATCAATTGCTGGAATTTGTGAAGACGGTGGTCCCCACGGCAGACGTCACCTATTTGAAGATCCTAATTGGTGACCTGAGGAGCACTTATCTAAGGGAGCACAAGAAGGTCCAGGATTCCTAGAGATCCAGAGCAGCAGATGACATCTATGTCCCCAGGCTGTGGTACTATGACAGGCTGCATTTTCTGGCAGGCCAGACTGAACCCAGGCCAGCACTCTCCAGTCTTCCTTCCATGCTTCTTTCCCCCCCAGCTGAGGCTTCTGACGCCCAACCTGGGCCTTCCAGGCAGCAACATGTGGAGGAGCCCAGCTTGAGCTAGGTATAGCATTCCTCAAAATATTTCTGCTTGTCCAATCAGTGATGTTAACTAGATGTTAGTTTGGAGTACTAATTTAGGATTGTGATTGATGATGCAAAAACTAAAACCATGTCCCTTTTTCATACACAGGGAAGTCTCAGCCAGGGGGTGGCCGGGCCAAGCAGGCTGCCTGATATGCAGGTCCCTCCCCTACACCCGCAAAGACAGAATGGCAGGAAGAGGAGTACCCTGGAGGAGGCTGCCATAGGCCTCTTTTGGAAGGCTACAGAGGCCCTGAGAACCCCCCACACTGTGGAGGAGGACTTTGCTTGCATAACTGCCTGCAAAATGAGGCAGATGGAGGAGGGCCAGCAACTCATGTGTGAGTCCTTAATTTTGGAAGCTCTCAATAAGGGGTTGAGGGGCCAAATAACATCTGCTACCCACATTTGTGAGCTCACACATGGTCCTCCTCCTCCTCCAGGTCCTACTACTCCTCCTCCTCCTCCTCCTCCAGGTCCTACTAGTCCTCCTCCTCCTCCTGCCACATCTCCAACACCTGAGCCACAGCCAGGGAGGAAGCGTGGAAAGAAGACCAGAAAGTGATGACTCTGGGTCCAGTCTGGTCTGGCAAAAGATGCAGGCTCTTGTAGTACCACAGCCTGGGGACATAGATGTCATCTGCTGCTTTCCGATCTCTGGGACTTCTGGACCAGACTGCACTCCCTTAGATAAGGACTCCTCAGGCCACCAATTTTGATGTGAAAGAATTGATGTCTGCCCTGGGGGTCCAAGGCTTCGCTAATTTCAGCTGTTTCTCCAGTGTTGTCTCCCTCTTTGTTTGGTTGTGAGCCCTTAATAAAGGATTTTTTGGTTCAATTATACTCTCCTATGTGTTTTCAAAAAGGACAGTTTGTTTGTGAGGATTCAGGTACATTTCTAAAGTACAATGTGAAATTAACAAGGGACACCAACACCAAACAATCTCCTTGAGATTAAATAATATAAGATATCAATGGTGTTGTGGTAACTTGACACACAAAACACACACAAAAATATTATGGAGTAAAACTAAAAATAAAATAGAACAAAGATCAGACTTGAAAAAAATACAAACCTAAAAAAACAACAAAAAACAGCCTTTAAAAAAGAAAAAAAAAAGAAAAATAATTTTGTCAGATGTGACAAATCCAAATATATTGAGGGAGTCCCGATAAATAATAAAGAAAGAAGTTTGTGAGAAGTCTGTGTGAATATGAGCAGCAAAACTACTTAATTCTTCTCACATTATAAAGAAGAAGAGAGTGCGCTGTATTAGACCATTTTTTACATTGCACCGTGACAAAAGTGCTGTATCCATTGCGAATGCTAATTTTACCAGACCGAGCTGTTCCGTCTCGGAATTTCTGCTGAGCATGCGTGGCACTTTGTGCGCCGGAACTGGCCACACACTGTCGGAATTGACGCGATCGGATTTTGTTGTCGGAAAATTTTATAGCCTGCTCTCAAACTTTGTGTTTCGGCAAATCCGATGGAAAATGTCCGATGGAGCCCACACACGGTCGGAATGTCCGACAACACGCTCCAATCGGACATTTTCCATCGGAAAATCCGACCGTGTGTACGGGGCATTAGTGTTAACTGGCAAATAAAAGATTGAGGGGAGAGAGCCCTTCTAGAGTTGTAAATGGTAATTATCGCTACATGATAATGTGAACAAGGCCTTATTTTTGTACTGTACGAATTTAAAGTGGTTGTAAACTCTTTACAACAACTTTATGCTACAGGTAAGCCTATAATAAGGCTTACCTGTAGCTACCCAGGATATCTCGTGCGGGGGCTTTGTTCTTGGGTAAGTAATTCATACCAGGGTTTACAACCATTTTAAAAGTGTAGCAATCTGAGACTTATTTGGAGAAATATTGAGATCGGTCTTGTTTGTTTGTGATTTCTAGATAATAGAATTTACAGTAGCTTCTTGCTTTTTTTTTTTTTATTAATCTTTTTTTTTTTCTATTCGGAAGACAGTTTAACCCCTGCATAACAAGGGCAAAACTCCTAAAGCTTGAACACAGTTTTGCAACTTTGACATAAGTAGTAAAACTGTACATATCATCCCAACTACTTAGTATATCCAGTTGGATTATACCTTGTTTTTTTTCAGGACAAATTGTCCTTTCTTTTGGTGGTAAATGGTAATAGATACCTCTAGATAAAAAAGTAAAAGAGCTGTAGATTTCTTGCTATCACCATAACCTATCACCAAACAACACAGAGCTCTGACAACTGACAGACTATCTTGTTTCTTTATTCCCTGCAAAGCACCACATAACACTCATAGTAAACATTGTTAGGAACACATTTAACCCCTTGATCGCCCCTAGATGTTAACCACTTCCCAACCAGTGTCATTACTACAGTGACAGTGTATAGTATTAGCACTGACAGAGGCAGCTCTAGGCTTTGTGAGGCCTTAGGCAAAACTTAGACATGAGGCCCCACTCACGCCCATAATGGGAAAAATAATTCAAGCAATAAAAATGAATACATTGCACTGTACAGTGTACAGATAACTGATGGCAATTCACCCATGGCCAGTTCTCAAGGATTCCAGCATGTCATTGGATCATATCACACCAGGATATGCACTGGAACACAAGCTCCCTCTGTATAGTGAATGTCACTTACTAGACAGCTCTATGTTATACCTAACAAAGACCATAGACCCATCATCTATTTTCCTAAACCTATGCCCCATACCTGCTGTGGACACACCTGCTGTATTTCTTTGTACTCCGGTGTCAGGAAAAGGCACACTAGCATAAAGAAAAATGAAAGCAGGGGCCGACTGGCAACTTTTGGCCCAGGAGGCAAGTACAACTCAGAGGCCCATGGTGCAGCAACTTGGCCTACCTCCCACTCTGACTCTTCCCTGCCAAGAGAGGGAGAAGGAGGAGAAAGGGGGAGAAAGGGAGGGGGGAGCAAAAGAGGTGAATGAGGAGGATGAAAGGGAAGAAGAGAGAGGAGAGAAAGAGGGAAGTAGGAAAATATGTGAGAGAGTGTGGGGAAGGGGGGATGGGAGAGAGGTGGGGAGAAAGAGAGAAAAGGGGAGCAAAATAGTGTGGGGGTGAGAGACAAAGAGAGGGACGAGTGAGGAGTGAAGAGAAAGGGTAGAAAAGAGAGGGAGGGGAGAAGAGAGAGAGATGGGGAGAGGAGCGAGAGGAGCGAAAGGAGCAAGGAGCGAGAGATGGGGAGAGGAGCGAAAGATGGGGAGAGGAGCGAGAGAGAGAGAGGTGGGGTGAGAGGGGAGAGGGAGGGGGGAGAAGAGAGAGGGAGGGGGGAGAAGAGAGAGGGGAGAGAGGGGGAGAGAGAGAGGGGGGAGAGAGGGGGGAAAGAGAGGGGAGTGAGAGAGAGAGGGGGAGGAGAGGGAGGGAGAGAGGGAGAGAGAGGGGGGAGAGAGAGAGATGAAGGAGAGAGAGGGGGAGGGAGAGAGGGGAGAGAGAGGGGGGGAGACAGAGGGGGAGAGAGAGAGGGTGGAGAGAAAGAGGGGAGAGAGAGGGGGAGAGGGGGAGGAGAGAGAGAGGGAGAGAGGGGGGAGAGAGAGGGGAGGAGAGGGGAGAGAGAGAGGGATGAGAGAGAGCATGGAGAGAGAGGGGGAGAGAGGGAGGAGATAGAGAGGGAGAGAGAGAGATAGGGTGGAGAGAAAGAGGGGAGAGAGAGGGGGAGAGAGAGAGGAGAGAGAGAGGGGGAGGAGAGGGGAGAGAGAGAGGGATGAGAGAGAGGATGGAGAGAGAGGGGGAAAGAGAGATAGGGAGGGAGGGGGGATAGATAGAGGGGAGAGAGGGAGGAGAGAGAGGGGGAGAGAGAGGGGGAAAGAGAGATAGGGAGGGAGGGGGGATAGATAGAGGGGAGAGAGGGAGGAGAGAGGGAGGAGAAAGAGGGGGGAGTTCAACCCCCCAGACAACGTCTAAGAGGACGAGATGCGTCGGGTAGGACCCCACTGCCGCCATTTGTACGTTTACAGCGCTGATTTTAAAGATTTACATGTGAGTGTATTTCCTACTTTTTTTAAATAAATTTGCTACATAATTTTACGGATTTACACTATGTGGCTTTTCCTTTTTTCCTTCTTACTACTACCATCTACTTTTTTATACCACCTTGAGGGGCACATTGGTCCACGGATCATCTCAAAGACCTCCATTTTTATAACCCTTCCGGATCTTCTACAGCTGTTCACCACCTAAGCCTGTTTGACCCAACTAAGCGTATGTCTTTTTGGGTCCAATTGATCCGGTAAGCCTCCTTATTGACGGTGGTGGTACTTTCTTCACTTCAGATGTCACGCACCCATTATTATGCTCCGCACATGAAGTCACGCAGTATCTATGGATTATCATTTTATATGAACTATACAAATATGGAGGACTTTTGTTTAATTTATATTTAGAGGTTCATTAGCCCTTGGTCTGTAGTGTCTCTATGCTAGACACTTATGGTTGTTTACATTAGCGCTACACCTATTTTGTTTTCTATTTTATATGCACATATCCTACTGGCCGTGTTAGCTGCTTATTTTTCTCCCCTAGGGCAGCGCAGAATTATTTGGTATATTTTCTTCTTTGCGATTCTATGGTACTCCAATAGCCTCCACAGCCACCAGATCTGAATCCAATAAAGCACCTTTAGGATGTGGTGGAATGGGAGATTCGCATCATGGATGTGTAGCCAACAAATCTGCAGCAACTGCATGATGCTATCATGTCAATATGGACCACAATCTCTGAGGAATATTTCCAACACCTTGTTAAATCTATGCCATGAATAATTAAGGCAGTTCTGAAAGCAAAAGTGGGTCCAAACTGCTACTAGCAAAGTGTAAAAGTGTACCTAATAAAGTGGCCGGTGAGTGTATATATATATATATATATATATATATATATATATATATATACAGTATCTCACAAAAGTGAGTACACCCCTCACATTTTTGTAAATATTTTAATATATCTTTTCATGTGACAACACTGAAGAAATGACACTTTGCTACAATGTAAAGTAGTGAGTGTACAGCTTGTATAACAGTGTAAATTTGCTGTCCCCTCAAAATAACTTAACACACAGCTATTAATATCAAAACCACTGGCAACAAAAGTGAGTACACCCCTAAGTGAAAATGTCCAAATTGGGCTCAATTAGCTATTTTCCTTCCCCGGTGTCATGTGACTCGTTAGTGTTACAAGGTCTCAGGTGTGAATGGGAAGCAGGTGTGTTAAATTTGGTGTTATCAATCTCACTCTCTCATACTGGTCACTGGAAGTTCAACATGGCACCTCATGCTAAAGAACTCTCTGAGGATCTGAAAAAAAGAATTGTTGCTCTACATTAATATGGCCTAGACTATAAGAAGATCGCCAAGATCCTGAAACTGAGCTGCAGCACAGTGACCAAGACCATACAGCAGTTTAACAGGACAGGTTCCACTCAGAACAGGCCTTGCCATGGTCGACCAAAGAAGTTGAGTGCACATGCTCAGCGTCATATCCAGAGGTTGTCTTTTGGAAATAAACAAATGATGGCTGCCAGCATTGCTGCAGAGGTTGAAAGGGTGGGGGTTAGCCTGTCAATGCTCAGACCATATGCCGCACACTGCATCAAATTGGTCTGTATGGCTGTCATCCCAGAAGGAAGCCTCTTCTAAAGATGATGCACAAGAAAGCCCGCAAACAGTTTGCTGAAGAAAAGCAGACTAAGAACATAGATTACTGGAACCATGTCCTGTGGTCTAATAAGACCAAGATAAACTTTTTTGGTTCAGATGGTGTCAAGCGTGTGTGGTGGCAACCAGGTGAGGATTACAAAGACAAGTGTGTCTTGCCTACAGTCAAGCATGGTGGTGGGAGTCTCATGGTCTGGGGCTGCATGGGGGCTGCATGAGTGCTGCCAGCACTGGGGAGCTACAGTTCATTGTGGGAACCATGAATGCTGACATGTACTGTGATATACTGAAGCAGGTCATGATCCCCTCCCTTCGGAGACTGGTCTGCAGAGCAGTATTCCAACATGATAAGGACCCCAAACACCTCCAAAACGACCACTGCCTTGCTAAAAAAGCTGAGGGTAAAGGTGATGGGCTGGACAAGCATGTCTCCAGACCTAGACCTTATTGGGCATCTGTGGAGCATCCTCAAATGGAAGGTGGAGGAGCGCAAGGTCTCTAACATCCACCAGCTCTGTGTTGTCGTCATGGAGGAGTGGAAGAGGACTCCAGTGGCAACCTGTGAAGCTCTGGTAAATTCCATGCCCAAGAGGGTTAAGGCAGTGCTGGAAAATAATGGTGGTCACACAAAATATTGACACTTTGGGCCCAATTTGGACATTTTCACTTAGGGGTGTACTCACTTTTGTTGCTAGTGGTTTAGACATTAATGGCTGTGTGTTGAGTTATTTTGAGGGGACAGCAAATTTACACTGTTATACAAGCTGTACACTCACTACTTTACAATATATTAAATGTTATATATATATATATATATATATATATATATATCTATATCTATATATCTATATATCTATATATCTATATCTATCTATATCTATATATCTATATCTATATCTATATATAGATATAGATCTAGATATATCTAGATATATATAGATCTATATCTAGATATAGATATATATCTATATATATATAGATATATAAAATACATAACATTTACAATAATAAAAACGAAAAAAAAATTATATTGTATATATATATATATATGTATTATTATTACATATTATGTTGCGGAAACTTCCCAGCAATACTAAGCAGAAGAGGGCAGGACTGGTTGTGTAATTGTAACACACATCATAACACAGCGCAGTGCCCTTCACAGAGCAGGCGGGCGTTAGTGCCGCACGGCATTGCGGGAGTTGTAGTTTGTAGTTAGTCCAAAAGGCCGCTGGAGAGTAAAAGAAAACTACGTTTCCCGACATGCCCTGTGCGGCGGAACTTGTGCTTTGGGAAAGTTCGGGAAGGTTACTGGACAGTTACGTCAGAGGCAGAGCGGCGTGAGAAGTGCGGAGTGGGTTTGTGTATTCGGAGGTCTGCTATTTCTTGCTGTGGATTGGTGTGTATAATAAGAGGTAATTGTGTTAAGTATAGTTCCGTGTTATACTGGTGTGTGCTCATTATATAGCGTGTAGTGTGATTACACTGGGGGAGCTGACATTCAGGGGGACTCTAATGGTACTTTTCTGCTGGCAGTTCCCTGAAAATGTTTTCCTGGTATTGGACAGAGTGGAGAGGGATTAGAACCCCTGTCATTGCTGCCTGTGCCCTTTATAGTTGTCCTGTTTACTGTTATCACCAGAAGTGACAGATAATCCAAATATATGAGTCACCAGCAGAGGAAACTCATTCAGGGACCCTGGTGACATTGAGGGATTTCCTCTCACTTCCTGTTTTGGCTATGGGATAGGAAGTGAAGGGAAATCTCCCCAATGGGACACAGATGGCAAAAAATGAAGGGTTATAACCCTCTCTTCATCCAAAATGGTTCATACTAGAACTATAGTTCTACTTTATCCACTTAAAGAGCGCCCACCACATATACTGCAGCAGGACGGCTCTATTGCGCAGGACGACGTACCTGTACATGATTTCGTGCAACAGATATTGTGTGGGCGCTAATTAGCCAGAGGGGGAGCCAATCAGTGGCCACCTGCGATCGCTCCCCAGAGAGATAGAGCAGTGGTCTGCCGATGTAAACAAGGCAGATTGTCGTTTTGTCAGAGATCAGAGTAATCTTGTGTTCCTATGGGGTTTTTCGCCTTCCTCTGGACTAACTGTGGTGAAGGATTGTGTATATGGGATTGTATGATGTATTTTCATTCTTACAAATTTAACATCTTAAAGCATAGTGATTAATCACAGGTTGTGAATAAATAAGTCCAACATGACGTGACTATGCAAGAAAAAAAAATATTATGGAACAAGACATATCATTTATATATAAACGTCCCAGTTGGTTCCTCAAAAGTGGTTATTCCATACCAGTGCTAGATATACAAAGTGTATAGCACCCAAACATGTATCTAGCACTGGCACGGAATAACCACTTTTGAGGAACCAACTGGGACGTTTATATATAAATTATATGTCTTGTTCCATAATAATTTTTTTTTTTTGCACAGTCATGTCAGACTTATTTATTTACTATCTATGTATTAATTTGTGCCGGTGACACACAGAACAAAAATGCTTTTATTAGTGTCTCTGACTTACCAAAGTCACTGAGGTGTTCTGTCAGAATCAGCAGCCCGTCTAATGTGTTAACCGGAAGTGATGTTTCGTCGCCGCCATCTTGGTACACTCGTCCGCAGCAAGGCTATAGTTAGAAGTCGGCAAGCGTACATCTTTTTATACCCATTAAAGTCTTGTATTTTACACTTACCGTATATACTCGAGTATAAGTCGAATTTTTCAGCACATTTTTTTGTGCTGAAAGTGCCCCCCTCGACTTATACTCGAGTCAAGCACTTTTCTGCAGCAAAAAATTTCATTTTCCGAACCGACTTTGGGGCCCCGTATCTCAGGGCCACTTGGTGCTAGAAACCCCAAATTTGGTATGCAAACCCAGTGGACCTAGTACTACAACATATCCAAAGTAGAAGTTCCTTGCACTAAGTGGCCCCGACATACGGGGCCCCAAAATCGGTTCGGAAAATGTCATTCTCTGCTGCAGAAAAGTGCTTGACATTTTCTGAACCGATTTTGGGGCCCCATATCTCAGGGCCACTTGGTGCTAGGAACCCCAAATTTGGTGTGCAAACCCAGTGGAACTGGTACCATAACATATCCAAAGCTGGGGTTCCTAGCACCAAGTGGCCCTGAGATACGGGGCCCCAAACCTGGTTCGGAAAATGCCATTTTCTTCTGCAGAAAAGTGCTTGACATTTTCTGAACTGATATTTGGGGCCCTGTATCTCGGGGCCACTTAGTGCTAGAAACCCCAGCTTTGGAAATTTTATGGTGCTAGTTCCACTGGGTTTGCACACCAAATTTGGGGTTCTTAGCTCTAAGTGGCCCCGAGATACGGGGCCCCAAATTTGGTAAACTGTGTCTATCTGCATCAATGTCATTTCGGGACCCTTTGGGTTCAGAGACCCCAAATTTTGGCTGCAGCTAGGGCGCATCTAGGAACCCTTAACTACCGAGTTTGAAGTTCAGGGGACCTATGGCTGCAAATGGGCACAGTGAGGCATGCAAATGGGCACAGTGATGCTGCAAATGGGCATTGTTGACCCTCTTTTCCACTTACAGTAGCTGTGCATTTCTCACCCTCGTCTTATACTCGGGTCAATAAGTTTTTCCCATTTTTTTGTGGTAAATTAGGGCCTCGACTTATACTCGGAACGACTTATACTCGAGTATATACAGTATTTTTTACCAGTAAACTGAGTTTATATACTATATAAGCTCAATTTACTGGTAAAAATACGTGTAAAATGCAAGACTTCGGTGGGTGTAAAAAGATGTCCGCTTGCCAACTTCTAACTGTAGCCTTACTACGGATGAGTGTACCAAGATGGCGGCAACGGAACGTCACTTCCGTGCGGTCTTTCCTCTCCCGGAAGGGACATCTCGCTGGCCAAGACGGACAGACTCCGGCGTACGCACAGTAACTTTGGGTCCATCTTGGCCAGCTTTCCAGATTGGACCAGCATTCGCGACCCCCCGGCAAATCATCAATCAACCCCACAGGGGCTCGTGACCCACTGCCTCTAGGGACACACTTTACCCTTTGATCGCTCCCGTTAACCCCTTCCCTGCCAGTGACATTAGTACAGTAACTGTGCATATTTTTAGCATTGATCACTGTATTGGCGTCACTGGTTCCCAAAAAAGTATCAGGTGTCCAATTTTCCCGCCACAATGTCGCAGTCCTGATAAAAATGGCTGATCGCCACGATTACTAGTAAAAAATAAATAAATAAAAGTGCTATAAATATATCCCATAGTTTGTAGTCGCTATAACTTTTACCCATACCAATCAATATACACTTATTTGGATTTTTTTTTTACCCAAAATATGTAGCAGAATACATTTTGGCCTAAATTGATGTAGAAATTAGATTTTTTTAAAAAAAAATTATTGGTTATGTTTTTTTTATAGCAGAAAGTAAAAAATGTTTTTTTTTTTTTTTTCAAAATTGGCGGTCTTTTTTTGTTTCTAGCGCAAAAAATAAAAACCGCAGAGGTGATCAAATACCCCCAAAAGAAAGCTCTATTTGTGGGAAAAACTGGACATCAATTTTATTTGGGTGCAGCGTCGCGCGACTGGGCAATTGTCAGTTGAAGTAAAGCAGTGCAGTATTGCAAAAAATGGCCTGGTCATTAGGGGGTAAAACATTCTGGGGCTGAAGTGGTTAAAGAAGAAGTATGGCCAAAGCTCTTTTGGCCCTATTTATGCCATGGATTACACTTCGTTCTGCAGTCCTGTGACCCGTATTCAGCCGACAGAAGGCTTAAAGTGGTTGCAAAGGCACATGGATTTTTACTTTCATGCATTCTATGCATGAAGGTAAAAAAAACCTTCTGTGAGCAGCAGCCCCCCCAATGCCTACCTGAGCCCCCCCCTCGATCCAGCATTCAGTGTACACAAGAGCCTTGTCTCTCCCGGGACTTGCACCCCTGAGTGGCCTTTGGCAGCAGCGAGAGCCATTGGCTCCCACTGCTGTCAATCACAGCCAGTGAGCCAATCAGGAGACGGTGGGGTCGTGCCCGCAGCTCCATGTGTGAATGGACACACAGAGCTGCTGATCGGGAGCGCGCCTGCTTTGGTGCTCCCATTTCAAGCTGCTTGCTGTGGGGGCTCCCCAGAGAGATAGAGCAGTGGTCTGCCGATGTAAACAAGGCATATTGTCGTTTTGTCAGAGATCAGAGTAATCTTGTGTTCCTATGGGGTTTTTCGCCTTCCTCTGGACTAACTGGTGAAGGATTGTGTATATGGGATTGTATGATGTATTTTCATTCTTAAAAATTTAACATCTTAAAGCATAGTGATTAATCACAGGTTGTGAGAAAATAAGTCCAACATGACGTGTCTATGTAAGAAAAAAAATATTATGGAACAAGACATATCATTTATATATAAACATCCCGGTTGGTTCTTCAAAAGTGGTTATTCCATACCAGTGCTAGATATACAAAGTGTATAGCACCCAAACATGTATCTAGCACTGGCACGGAATAACCACTTTTGAGGAACCAACTGGGACGTTTATATATAAATTATATGTCTTGTTCCATAATAATTTTTTTTTTTGCACAGTCATGTCAGACTTATTTATTTACTATCTATGTATTAATTTGTGCCGGTGACACACAGTACAAAAATGCTTTTATTAGTGCCTCTGACTTACCAAAGTCACTGAGGTGTTCTGTCAGAATCAGCAGCCCGTCTAATGTGTTAACCGGAAGTGATGTTTCGTCGCCGCCATCTTGGTCCTTCTGAGGAATCAAGTGGAGAAGGGCCATCTTTAGCTTCTCAGGATGAGAAGGTGTTAGTGCAAATTCTTGCTGGCTTGGTCCGCTCCATATCAAGTTACCCGTACTGTATCTGAGTCAGTTAAAGAACCCTTCTCTTGTTTGGGTTCACTGAAGCCTCCTCCAACTACACATGCCTTTCCTGTTCATAGTTTACTGGAAAAGCTTATTTATTCTGAGTGGGATCACCCAGATAAACATTTTTTCCCTCCTAAAAAGTTTTCAACACTTTATCCTATGGAGGAAAAATTTACTAAGATGTGGGGTATACCGGCATTTGACGCTGCCATATCCTCCGTAAATAAATAAAAGTCTGACTCGTCATGTTGACAACGCTCAGATGCTTAGGGATCCAACTGATAAAAAATTGGAATTCCTGTTAAAAAACGTTTTCTCCTTAGCAGGTTCAGTGGCTCAACCTGCAGTGGCAGCAATTGGAGTTTGTCAATACTTGAGAGACCATGTTAAACAGATGCTCAAAGTTTTATCTGAACAGCAAGCTCAGGGGTTGGTCAACTTACCAGCGGCTTTGTGTTTTGCTGTTGATGCAATCAGAGATTCCATCCTCCAGACCTCTCGCCTTACGCTTGGGTTGGTACATATGCGTAGAATCTTATGGTTGAAAAATTGGTCAGCCGAATCGCCATGTAAGAAACTCCTAGCAGGGTTTCACTTTTGTGGTGCAAGACTGTTCGAAGAGGATTTGGACAAATATATCCAAAGGATCTCTAGTGGGAAAAGCACCCTTTTGCCAGTAAAGAAAAGGGGTAAATGTCCATCCTTTAAACGGGCTCTTTCTCCAGTGCCAGGGGCATCATCCTCCAGGCAGTCACGACGGCCTCCTCCATCAGGCCCAAAGGTTAAATCTCAGAGTCAACCCCAGGGATAGAAGAAGTCCTGGGGGAGGAAGTCTACAAGACAAAACGCTAAAACTTCCTCGCTCGAGTGGGGGGAAGATTGCTAAAGTTCTCAAGGGTCTGGCAGGAGGACTTTCAGGACAGATGGGTAGTCTCTACAATAACTCTAGGTTGCAAACTAGAGTTCCGGGATTTCCCCTCTCCTCGTTTCCTCAGATCAAATGTCCCCAAAGACCCAGAGAAAAAGAAGTCTTTTTTTCTAGCATTAGAGTGACTTTTGTCGCAAAAGGTTATCGTGGTAGTTCCCACGCAAGAGCAGGGACTGGGGTTATATTCAAACCTTTTCACGGTACCAAAGCCAAATGGAGATGTCAGACCCATTCTAGATCTCAAAGATCTAAACCGATTCCTAAAAGTACGGTCCTGGCGCATGGATTCAATCCGATTGGTTGTCTCCATTAGAGGTCGACCGATATGGGTTTTTCTCTGGCCGATGCCAAAGCCGATATTTAGAAATCGCGGTGGCCGATGGCCGATATATGATGCCGATTTTTTAGGGCCTATATATTAGGCCGATTTTTTTTTTTTTTTTTTTTTTTTTTTTTTTTTTTTTTTCCCCTTCATCTCATAAAATCTGGCAGTTAGACCCCTTTCACACTGGGGCGTTTTTCAGGTGCTTTTGGGCTAAAAACAGCACCTGTAAAACGGCTCCCCTGCAGTCTGTGTAAAAGCTCGAGTGCTTTCACACTGAAGCAATGCGCTGGCAGGATGTTAAAAAAAAGTCCTGCAAGCGGCATCTTTGGTGCGGTGTATACCTCTCCTCCACCACTCCTGCCCATTGAAATGAATGCGCACCACTGCCGAATCGCCTGCAAAGCGTTTCGGCAGCAGCGCTTCAGGGGCGCATTTAACCCCTTCTTCGGCCGCTAGCTGGGTTATAAGCGCCCCGCTAGCAGCCGAATAGCGCTGCTAAAATGACGGTAAAGCGCCGCTAAAATTAACAGCATTTTACCGTCAACGCATGCCCGCTCCAGTGTGAAAGCAGCCTTAAGTAATAAGTGATACAGAAAATTTTTTATATTTAAACATTTATTAAACAAAACAAACCTCCAATCAGTTCACTTGTATGTAGAATTTAGATTAAAAAAAATAACTATATCTTAAATATTAAATACACAAAAACAGGTAATCAAAACTTTTGGACAAAAAAAAAATGGGCTAACTTTACTGCTTTTTTTTTTTTTTTTTTTTTTTTTTATTTCATTAGTGTATTTTTTTTTTTTTTAAATCGCATTTGAAAGACCGCTGCGCAAATACCGTGTGTAACAACCGCTATTTTATTCCCTAGGGTCTCTGCTAAACAAAATATATATAATGTTTGGGGGTTCTAAGTGATTTTATAGAAAATACAGGATTTTTACTTGTAAGCAACAAGTGTCAGAAAAGATTTAGTCTTTAAATGGTTAAACTGAAAACTTCTCCACGGAGTTCAGTCTATTGATGAAAGAACCTGAAAGAGATACAATGTATCTTCTTATCAGACTTGGCAGGCTGCCCAGAGGAGGAGAAGAAAACTTCAGACAACTTGCAATTGACTTCAATTACAGAAGTCATTTGCAAGTGCCGCTGAATCGGCTTTTTTTATCAGCACAATCGGCCGATGCCGATTAAGTAAAAAAAGCCAAATATCGGCCGATATATCGGCCGGCCGATATATCGGTCGACCTCTAGTCTCCATCCTACAAGAAGGAGAGCTTCTGGCGTCAATAGACATCAAGGATGCATACCTGCATGTACCTATTTTCCCTGCTCATCAAAAATATCTGCGTTAGAAAAACGCCATTTTCAGTTTGTAGCCCTGCCTTTCGGCTAGCCACTGCACCTTGGGTGTTTACAAAGATCTTGGCTCCTCTAGCCAGATTAAGATCCCAGGGTATAATGCTAATAGCATACCTAGACGACCTGCTCTTGATAGATCGGTCGGTGGCCCGCTTGGACCAAAACTTGGTCACGACAATAATCTACCTGGAATACCTAGGTTGGGTCCTCAACTTAGAGAAGTCTTCTTTAAATCCAGTAAGAAGACTAGAGTATTTGGGTCTGGTCATAGATACAGCCAAGAAGAGGGTGTATTTACCCCAGGCAAAAAGCAGTGCCATAAAGAGACTGATTCAGGTAGTCGGGGCAAAGAAGGGTCCTTCTATTCGCCTTTGTATGAGGCTGCTGGCAAAGATGGTGGCTTCATTCGAAGCAGTTCCCTATGCTCAGTTTCATTCGAGACTGCTGCAAAACAGTATCCTGTCCGCCTGGAACAAAAAAGCCCAGGCATTAAATTTTCCAATGCGCCTGTCTCCTACAGTGCGTCAGAGCCTCAGTTGGTGGTTGACTCCTGAGAATCTGCAAAAAGGAAAATCCTTTTTACTAGTTACCTGGACAGTGGTAACAACAGATACCAGTCTTTCAGGTTGGGGAGCAGTACTGGAACAATCGACTGTCCAGGGGAGGTGGTCCAAGACCGAGAGGTCCTTAACCATCAACAATCTGGAGATCCGTGAGGCATATCTAGCCCTAAAAGCCTGGACGCGCGGGTTACAGGGTTGTCCGACAATGCCGGACAATGGATCCAGTCCGACAATCCACAGCAGTGGCTTATATCAATCACCAAGGAGAAACCAGGAGTCGTGCAGCTCAGGGAAGAGGTAAACCAGATCTTAATCTGGGCAGAAAAGCATGTGCCGTGCCAATCTTCATTCCGGGGGTAGAGAACTGGCAGACGGACTACTTAAATCGCCGGCAGTTAGTTCCAGGGGAATGGTCTCTTCACCCTGACATCTTCTTGGCCATATGCCAAAGATGGGGAGTTCCGGATGTAGATCTCTTTGCGTCCAGGTTCAACAACAAGATCGACAACTTTGTGTGAAGAACAAGGGATCCACTTGCATGTAGGACAGATGCGTTGGTGACTCCATGGCATCGGTTCTCTCTGATTTATGCATTTCCTCCTATTCTACTGCTGCCATGACTTCTTTGCAGGATCAAGCAGGAAAAGAAGTCAGTGTTACTGGTGGCCCAGAAGAGCTTGGTATGCAGAAATTGTGAAGATGGCAGTAGGTTCCCCTTGGACCCTACCATCGCGTCCAGACCTGCTATCCCAGGGACCAGTGTTTCATCCGGCCTTACAAATGCTAAATTTAATGGTTTCGCTATTGAAACCCACGTTCTAAAGAATCGTGGGCTTTCAGGTCCTGTGGTTTCTACCTTGATTAATGCAAGGAAGCCAGCTTCCAGAATGATTTATCATAGAGTCTGGAAAGCATATATCTCCTGGTGTGAATCCAGGGGTTGGCATCCCAGAAAATGTCATAGGCAGAATCCTTGACTTTCTGCAAATGGGGTTAGAGATGAAGTTGGCCTTGAGTACCATCAAGGGCCAGGTCTCGGCCTTATCAGTTCTGTTTCAACGTCCACTTGCTTCGCATTCTTTGGTCCGAAACTTTATACAGGGAGTAACACGCCTTAATCCTCTGGTTAAGTCGCCTCTAAACCCCTGGGACTTGAATTTAGTTCTGTCAGCTTTACAGAAGCAGCCTTTCGAACCGATACATCAAATTCCCTTAGTTCTGTTGACAAGAAAATTAATTTTTCTGGTGGCCATTTCTTCTGCCAGAAGAGTATCAAAATTAGCGGCCCTTTCTTGTGAAGAGCCATATCTAATAATGCACAAGGATAGAGTGGTGTTACGTCTTCATCCTAGCTTTCTACCGAAGGTGGTTTCAGGTTTTCTTCTAAACCAAGTTATTGTTCTGCCTTCCTTTTTTCCAGATCCCTGTTCTACGGAAGAAAGGTCACTACATTATTTTGGATGTAGTGAGAGCAGTCAAAATCTGGAAGCGACTGCTCAGGTTCACAAAATGGATGTTTTGTTTGTGTTGCCAGAAGGTCCTAACAGAGGACAGGCAGCGTAGAAATCTACCGTTGCTAAATGGATTCGACAAGTAATTGTTCAAGCTTATGGTTTGAAACAGAAAGTTCCGCCTTTTCAGATCAAGGCGCACTCCACTAGGGCTATTAGTGCTTCGTGGGCAGTGCATCACCAGGCCCCCATGACTCAAATTTGCAGGGCCGAGACGCCGGTGCAAACTCTGCTGAACACGTTTTTAAAAGCTGAAGCCGGCGTTTAGAAACGACCGTTTTGCCGCGCTTGCATGCCGCGTTTAGCCGCATTTTACTGCGTTTGCGTCTAGAAGCGTCTGCAGAGCAGAGAATGACATTTTGCGACCCAAATTTGGGGCCCCGTATCTCGGGGCCACTTGGTGCTAGGAACCCCAAATTTTATGTGCTAACACAGTGGACTACACAGTAGCACTACAACATATTCAAATTTGGAGTTCCTAGCACCTAGGAACCCCAAATTTGGATATGTTATAGTGTTATTTCCACAGTGTTAGCACACCAAATTTGGGGTTCCTAGCACCAAGTGGCCCCGAGATATGGGGCCTTAAATTCGGGTCGCAAAATGTCAAGCACTTTTCTGCAGCAGAGAATGACATTTTGTGACCCGAATTTGGGGCCCTGTGTATCGGGGCCACTTGGTTCTAGGAACCCCAAATTTGGATATGTTGTAGTGCTAGTTCCCCTGTGTTCGCACACCAAATGGGGTTCGGTTCCTAGCACTAAGTGGCACCGACAAATGGGGCCCCAAAGTCGGGTCGTAAAATGTTCCTTTAAAAACACTTATAAACGGAAACGCGGCTAAACGTGGTACCGGCGTTTAGCCGCCTGAAACGTGGAAAACTTTTGTGTCTCAACCCATTTTTTTGCTTCTGGAAAAACAAGGTTAAACACAACTGCCTAAAAACGAGACTGTGTACATGGACACATAGGATAACATTGAATGGGTTCAGGGGCAGTTGAAAAAAGTGTCCAACTGCCTCTGAGCACGAGTTTAACAGCATCTCGTGTGCATGAGGCCTAATGTGAATGCAGCCAGACACTTTTGAGATCTATCAGATTTCCTTGATCTGTGCATTAGGTCTCCATTTGACCTGCTTTAAGTGGGTTTTGCATTCTGCTAGACTTGTATTTAAGGGGATTACATTCTCTCTCACAGTGAAGCCACAGGCCCTTAGCTTCATGAGATAAAACCCAGGGAGTGGGGTGGAGAGCGGCTGTTTGAGAAGAAAACGAGCGACAAGACGCTTGTAAAACGCTCAAGTCAAGCTTTTTTCAAGCGTTTCTATTGAAGTCTATGGGGCTAAAAACGCTTGTAATCTGCCAAAAAGAAGCTTGTGTACTTTTTTGAATAACAAGGGTTTTGCTTCAGGCTACAACGCTCATATGTGGACAGGGGCCATTGAAATGAATAGGATTTGGCTTGTTGAGCCTTTTAGAGATACAAGTTTCAAGCAGAAAATCTCTCAGGTGTCTTATACATGCCTCTTACATATGTGCAGCTGCGGTGTGGGAAATGCCTCTGCTGCATATAATTGGCTGTCGGCTTTGACAGCTTCACCGGTGAATATCTCAGGCTGGTTTGGGCTCTAGTCTAAACATGCCTGAGCATAGGCTTGGTCATTTTTATTTTTAGCCTGTGTCTAGTTACTAGACAAGAAAACATGCAATATACAATGTTTCACAGGTTTTCAAGCACACCCATTGAAATCTGTGTCCAGAGAACCTCATGTACTTTTTCTCGCCACAAGCTTCAAATGACACTATGCTCAGGTGTAAACAGGCACCGATGAATGTAATGGAAATCCTAGTTTTGTTGAAGCTTCAAATCACTGAGGTGTGACTAGGACCTCACTTTCATCCTCATTGAAAATTGTTACCGGTACAAATAGAGGGGAGAATCCCACCAATTGGAATGCAGACAGCAATGAAAACTTGTAGTTTTGTGGTAGTCCTTGACTGGAAGAGATGAGAATCAGTTTTAGGCCCCTTTCACAGTTGTACGACTTAGAACTGCAAAGTTGCATGACAAGTCCTTCCCCATGATTTCCAATGGCAACCATTCATAATAGTACGACTTCAAGTTGTGTCGATTTCAAAGTAGTCCCTGCACTACTTTGGTCCAACTTCTGTGCGAGTTGAGGTCCATAGACCTCAATGTTAAACCCTCAAAGTCGCAAATCGCACCTGAATCATATACAGTCAGGTCCATAAATATTGGGACATTGACACAATTCTAATCTTTTTGGCTCTATACACCACCACAATGGATTTAAAATGAAACAAACAAGATGTGCTTTAACTGCAGACGTTCAGCTTTAATTTGAGGGTATTTACATCCAAATCAGGTGAACGGTGTAGGAATTACAACAGTTTGTATATGTGCCTCCCACTTTTTAAGGGACCAAAAGTAATGAGACAGATTAACAATCATCCATCAAACTTTCACTTTTTAATACTTGGTTGCAAATCCTTTGCAGTCAATTACAGCCTGAAGTCTGGAACCCATAGACATCACCAGACGCTGGGTTTTATCCCTGGTGTTGCTCTGCCAGGCCTCTACTGCAACTGTCTTCAGTTCCTGCTTGTTCTTGGGGCATTTTCCCTTCAGTTTTGTCTTCAGCAAGTAAAATGCATTCTCAATCGGATTCAGGTCAGGTGATTGACTTGGCCATTGCATAACATTCCACTTCTTTCCCTTTAAACTCTTTGGTTGCTTTTGCAGTATGCTCCAGGTCATTGTCCATCTGCACTGTGAAGCGCCGTCCAATGAGTTCGGAAGCATTTTGCTAAATATGAGCAGATAATATTGCCCGAAACACTTCAGAATTCATCCTGCTGGTTTTGTCAGCAGTCACATCATCAATAAATACAAGAGAACTAGTTTCATTGGCAACCATACATGCCCACACCATGACACTACCACCACCATGCTTCACTTGATGAGGTGGTATGCTTTGGATCATGAGCAGTTCCTTTCCTTCTCCATACTCTTCTCTTCCCATCACTCTGGTATAAGTTGATCTTGGTCTCATCTGTCCATAGGATGTTGTTCCAGAACTGTGAAGGCTTTTTTAGATGTTTGGCAAACTCTAATCTGGCCTTCCTGTTTTTGAGGCTCACCAATGGTTTACATCTTGTGGCGAACCCTCTGTATTCACTCTGGTGAAGTCTTCTCTTGATTGTTGGCTTTGACACACATACACCTACCTCCTGGAGAGTGTTCTTGATCTGGCCAACTGTTGTGAAGGGTGTTTTCTTCACCAGGGGAAGAATTCTTCGGTCATCCACCACAGTTGTTTTCCGTGGTCTTCCGGGTCTTTTGGTGTTGCTGAGCTCACCGGTGCGTTCTTTCTTTTTAAGGATGTTACAAACCGTTGATTTCGCCACACCTAATGTTTTTTGCTATCTCTCTGATGGGTTTGTTTTGTTTTTTCAGCCTAATGATGGATGGCTTCACTGATAGTGACAGCTCTTTGGATCTCATATTGAGAGTTGACAGCAACAGTTTTCAAATGCAAATAGCACACTTGAAATGAACTCTGGACCTTTTATCTGCTCCTTGTAAATGGGATAATGAGGGAATAACACACACCTGGCCATGAAACAGCTGAGCAGCCAATTGTCCCTTAAAAAGTGGGAGGCACATATACAAACTTGTAATTCCTACACCGTTCACCTGATTTGGATGTAAATACCCTCAAATTAAAGCTGAAAGTCTGCAGTTATAGTACATCTTGTTCGTTTCATTTCAAATCCATTGTGGTGGTGTATAGAGCCAAAAAGATTAGAATTGTGTCGATGTCCCAATATTTATGGACCTGACTAGACGCGATTTCAGTACTATTTAAGTACGACTTTGTAAGCACAGGCTGGTTATGCCAAAGTTGCAGCAAAGTCATACTGATTCCAAAAAGCATCGAAATTGCTATGAAATCGCGTCAAAATCACGTCTAAATTGTTTAAAGTTGTACTGTTGAATCGCAATGGAAATTGCACGATTTTGAAGTTTTACAAGTGTGAAAAGGGCCTTAGTCTTATTCTAATGGGAGGGCGCTGTTCACTTTGGAGCAAGAAACCTCTGATAATGGTGCATGTAGATCTGGTTTGGGGTCTAGGCTGCCGCTATATGCTTTCAGTACGTCATATGGAGACTATATGTATCTCCCTATAGCAATAAAGACTTCACAGACTGTCTAATCCTTCTCCACCCTATCCCAAATTAAAAAGAGACTTTGCTTAGAGTTACACCTTAGTCCCCTGTCCTAGAGATGCAGTAAGACGTTAGGGTAAAACCCCATTTAGACCCCTTTCACACTGGAGCGCTTTGCAGGCGCTATAGCGTTAAAAATAGCGCCTGCAAACCGCCCTAAAACAGCTGCTCCACTCCAGTGTGAAAGCCCGAGCGGCGCGCTGGCAGGGCATCATAAAAAGTCCTGCCAGCAGCTTCTTTGGATCGGTGAAGGAGTGGGGAACTCACCGCTCCTCCACCTCTGCTCCCCATTGGCTGCGATACCACCGGCAAAATGCCACTCCGGCGGCGTTTTGCAGGCAGGTTTAACTCCTTTTCGGATGCTAGCGGGGGGTGTTAAAACCGCCCCGCTAGTGGCCGAATACCGCCGCTAAAACGGTGCTAAAAGTAGTGCCGCTAACGCCGGTGGCGGCACAGTATGAAAGGGGTCTTACACTTCCCATTGGACACATTTTCTCCTGGTATTGTTCTTCTGGTGTCAGTGACAAACATTTTGGATTTCCAGTCACTTTCTGACCCAGTAACAATTTTTACTGGAACAGACAGGGCAAATCTCTCTGTGGGCTCATGTAAACGGATATCAATAAAACATTTTACCAGACATCAATAGAAACCTACCCTATCCAAAAAGAAACATGTTTATTCTTTTTTGCTTTAGATCTTCATTGACTGATACAAGATGCTTGCTGCAAGGATGGCATGCCTTAGGGGCCTTCCTACCCTTGTCCGCCCAACTCTGACTCATGCCTCTCCAGCTCTCAGGAATTCCCCTTTGAAAACAAGCCAATGGCTCATACAACCTAACCAGGTAAGAGTGCATCTTATCAGTATTATTTTGTTCTATACATCTAAGAAGTTCACTTTAGCATTCATTGGCTGGTAATATGCCATATTAAACTGTAATTATTCTCATTACATGAAAGACACATGACGGAGAGAGAGCAAAAAAAATCCCAAGAAATTCTTTAAGTATGTAAGCAGTAAAAAGAGAGGATACCATATTGGCCCCATAAAGAATTAGGAAGGACATCTGTTTACAAAGGATGGGGAGATGGCGAAGGTATTGAATTCATTCTTCTCAGTCTTCACGAGGGAATCGGGGGGGCTTCAGTAACCAAAACTGCAGTGTTTATCCTCATGACACATCACAGGAAACGGCTCCATGGTTAACAGAGGACAGAATTAAAATTAGACTTGGGAAACTTAACATTAATAAATCACCAGGACCAGAAGGCTTGCACCCAAGGGTACTTGGGGAACTCAGTCAAGTAATTAATTGCCAGACCATTGTTCCTAATTTTTACTGACAATCTACTGAGTTGAATTGTACCAGCTGTAAAAGCCAATGTAGCACCAATATTTAAAAAGGGCCCAAAATACATCCCTGGGAATTACAGACCAGCTAGCCTAACATCAATAGTATGTAAACTCTTGGAGGGGATGATAAGGAACTATATACAAGATTTTAGTATTGAGAACGGTATCATTAGCAGTAATCAGCATAGATTCATGAAGAATCCTTCTTGCCAAACCAATCTATTAACCTTCTATGAGGAGGTGAGTTGCCGTCTAGATAAAGGAAGGCCCGTAGACATGGTGTATCTGGATTTTGCAAAAGCATTTGACACAGTTTCTCCTAAATGTTTACTGTACAAAATGAGGTCCGTTGGTATGGACCATAGGGTGAGTACATGGATTGAAAACTGGCTACAAGGGTGAGTTCAGAGGGTAGTGATAAATGGGGAGTGGAACTCTGAATGGTCAGGGATGGGTAGTGGGGTCCCCCAGGGTTCTGTGCTGGGACCAATCCTATTTAATTTGTTCATAAACGACCTGGAGTATGGGGTAAACAGTTCAATCTCTGTATTTGCGGATGATACTAAGCTAAGCAGGGCAATAACTTCTCCGCAGGATGTGGAAACCTTGCAAAAAGATCTGAACAAATTAATGGGGTGGGCAACTACATGGCAAATGAAGTTCAATGTAGAAAAATGTAAAATAATGTATTTGGGTGGCAAAAATATGAATGCAATCTATTCACTGGGGGGAGAACCTCTGGGGGAATCCTGGATGGAAAAGGATCTGGGGGTCCTAGTAGATGATAGGCTCAGCAATGGCATGCAATGCCAAGCTGCTGCTAACAAAGCAAACAGAATATTGGCATGCATTAAAAAAGGGGATCAAGTCCAGATATAAAACGATAATTCTCCCGCTCTACAAGACTCTGGTCTGGTCGCACCTAGAGTATGCTGTCCAGTTCTGGGTACCAGTCCTCAGGAAGGATGTACTGGAAATGGAGCGAGTACAAAGAAGGGCAACAAAGCTAATAAAGTGTCTGGAGGACATTAGTTACGAGCAGGGGCGTTGCTAGGGGGTGGCTATTGGGGCTATAGCCCCAAATCTGGAGCCCATAGCCCCGAGTCTCATGCTGCAGGCTCCCTGCCTAACAAGGGTTGCGGCTGCTGTGGCGGGCAGGCTGGCTGCATGAGAAAGGCAGGGGAGAGGAGAAAAGCGGGAGGACGAGCAGAGATGATATCTCTCTCCGGCCGCTCCACATCAGCGCTCTTCACAGCCTGGCCTCTTCAATCTGAGAGCGAGGTGCAGCGAGTGGCAGAGAGATGACATCATCTCTCACTGGCCGCCACACATCAGCGATCTTCCACCCTCACAGCACGGTGGAGTGGAGGTCACATACTTCCTGTCATTGTGGAGCTCCACTTTGCAGCCAGTCCCCCTTGCTTCAATGTCGGAGGTGCGGTGGGGAGCAGCGAGATTACATCATCTCTCACTGCCCACCCCACATCACCGCTCTCCTGCTCTCTCTAAATGGACCAGTGGTGTCAGCCTGCCACCAATGCAGCGTCAATGCACATTTGGTGGAACTGGCTGGCATGGCAAGTGACAAACCACATCAGTTGGCAAATGACAACCCACATCTGGTGGCCAGTGACGTGACAATCTGCAAATGGTGGCAGGAGATGTGGCAATCTGCAAATGGTGCCAGGAGACATGGCAATTGACAATCTGCAAATGGTGGCAGGTGACGTGGCAATCTGCAAATGGTGGCAGGTAACGTGGCAAGTGGCAATCTGCAAATGGTGGCAGGCGACGTGGCAAGTGACAATCCACATCTAGTGGCAAGTAACACGCTGCATCTGGTGGCAGGAGATGTGGCAAGTGACACGCCCAGGGCTCCCACTGATTCTGCAGTATGGTGAGTTGAACCACTTTATTATATATTAGAATGTAACAATAGAAACAATGCACTTCAATCACCCTGACACAATATCAACCATGGTGTCATGATGATTAAAGCTCCAACACCAACCATCGCCCGTGAAAAATTGCTTATCACCTCCCCCCGTGGGCATACAAAAAGGTTGGTGACTGCTGCTATGGGCTCTAGCCCCAGATCTTTTGCAGACCTAGCAATGCCCCTGGTTACGAGGAAAGGTTGCGAGCAATGAACTTCATAAAATTAGAAGAAAAGAGTTTTAACCTTAAACTACGTAGAGGGTTCTGTACTGTAAGAGCAGCAAGGATGTGGACTTTCCTTCCACAGGCGGTGGTTTCAGCGGGGTGCATCGATAGTTTCAAGAAACTATTAGATAAGCACCTGAACAACCGCAACATACAGGGATATACAATTTAATACTGACATATAATCACACACATAGGTTGGACTTGATGGACGTGTGTCTTTTTTCCTATCAGTGCCTGTCTGGAAGCAGAATGTGTATTTGGGGAAACTGCATAAAACCACAATACCCAGCATTTTAAATGGGTAACAAATTGAAAACCTTTTAGATCAATTTAGAATTAACTCAAATAAAAATACTCATGCGCACCAAATTATGCCAACCAACTACTTATGCCCCGTACACACAATCCAATAGGTTACTGAAATCACAAATTCTCGTACAACAGAAAAAAAAAATCGGAAGTGATATCATGTGTTGTAACGTATTTGTATTGTATTATCGGATGACAACTGTACTGACTAAACGAAAATCTGGTATAGTACGAGGAAAATTTTCGTGCTTGTCCGATCTAATAATATCGGATGAAGTGTTGTGATCGGCTCTCGAAAGCTCTGTACTGACGATCCGATTATCGAACGATCGCGTCAAAAGCGGTATTTTTCATCTGATTTTCGGATCGTGTGTATGGGCCATTAGCCCCAAATAATACTAACAAAATGCTGCTTACAGCAATATGTGTTCCCACATACACTACCGTTCAAAAGTTTGGGGTCACATTGAAATGTCCTTATTTTTGAAGGAAAAGCACTGTATTTTTAAATGAAGCTAACTTTAAACTAGTCCTAACTTTAAACAAATATACTCTATACATTGCTAATGTGGTAAATGACTATTCTAACTGCAAATGTCTAGTTTTTGGTGCAATATCTACATAGGTGTATAGAGGCCCATTTCCAGCAACTATCACTCCAGTGTTCTAATGGTACAATGTGTTTGCTCATTGGCTCAGAAGGCTAATTGATGATTAGCAAACCCTTGTGCAATCATGTTCACACATCTAAAAACAGTCTAGCTCCTTCCAGAAGCTACAAAACTGACCTTCCTGTGAGCAGATTGAGTTTCTGGAGCATCACATTTGTGGGGTCAATTAAATGCTCAAAATGGCCAGAAAAAGAACTTTCATCTGAAACTCGACAGTCTATTCTTGTTCTTAGAAATGAAGGCTATTCCATGCGAGAAATTGCAAAGAAATTGAAGATTTCCTACAACGGTGTGTACTACTCCCTTCAGAGGACAGCACAAACAGGCTCTAACCAGAGTAGAAAAAGAAGTGGGAGGCCGCGTTGCACAACTAAGCAAGAAGATAAGCACATTAGAGTCTCTAGTTTGAGAAACAGACGCCTCACAGGTCCCCAACTGGCATCTTCATTAAATAGTACCCGCAAAACACCAGTGTCAACATCTACAGTGAAGAGGCGGCTGCGGGATTTTGGGCTTCAGGGCAGAGTGGCAAAGAAAAAGCCATATCTGAGACTGGCCAATAAAAGAAAAAGATTAAGATGGGCAAAAGAACACAGACATTGGACAGAGGAAGACTGGAAAAAAGTGTTGTGGACGGATGAATCCAAGTTTGAGGTGTTTGGATCACAAAGAAGAACGTTTGTGAGACGCAGAACAAATGAAAAGATGCTGGAAGAATGCCTGACGCCATCTGTTAAGCATGGTGGTGGTAATGTGATGGTCTGGGGTTGCTTTGGTGCTGGTAAGGTGGGAGCTTTGTACAGGGTAAAAGGGATTCTGAATAAGGAAGGCTATCACTCCATTTTGCAACGCCATGCCATACCCAGTGGACAGCGCTTGATTGGAGCCAATTTCATCCTACAACAGGACAATAACCCTAAACACACCTCCAAATTGTGCAAGAACTATTTACAGCAGAAGCAGGCAGCTGGTATTCTATCGGTAATGGAGTGGCCAGCACAGTCACCAGATCTGAACCCCATTGAGCTGTTGTGGGAGCAGCTTGACCGTATGGTACGCCAGAAGTGCCCATCCAACCAATCCAACTTGTGGGAGCTGCTTCTAGAAGCGTGGGGTGCAATTTCTCCAGCTTACCTCAATAAATTAACAGCTAGAATGCCAAAGGTGTGCAATGCTGTAATTGCTGCAAAAGGAGGATTCTTTGATGAAAGCAAAGTTTGATGTAAAAACAATGTTATTTCAAATACAAATCATTATTTCTAACCTTGTCAATGTTTTGACTCTATTTTCTATTCATTTCACAACGTATGGTGGTGAATAAGTGTGACTTTTCATGGAAAACACAAAATTGTTTGGGTGACCCCAAACTTTTGAACGGTAGTGTACATACAATAAATCTCTAAAATGAGTAAGTGCCACACTATAAATAACATAAGGTAAACCTCTGGCTTTTTTTTACATTTTTTTTTTTTTAAATCTGCAAGGCAATGTCATAATGTGGTAGTATGCATGCATGGGTAATGTCACTGGCTGCATCTATAGTAAATATCTCCTTAACGGTGCATGTTTAGGAGCTATTTTCAGTACCTGTAGGTAAGCTTTATTATAGGCTTACCTATAGGTTAAATTCATGCATGGGAGTTTACTCCCACTTTAACGTTTACATCTATAATATTAATATATCCCATGTGTATCTAAACACAAAAAACATACTTAAATCGGAACCATACTCCACTCGACTCCATCGATGAGACATCCTCAAGCTCCCCGCCCGCTGCCACGATTGGACGGCCAGCTTCCAGATCTTGATTGCTGACTGATGTCAATGACTGGGCGGGAATGGCGTCATTCCCGTGCATGCACAAGAGTTGAGTTAGGTCAGATTCGGCATTGATGAATTTTAAAATTTAGTTGTGCCTGCGTGGCTCTCTGCATAAAGCTTTTATGCAGAAGGGACAAAGCATGTTGCACATTAACATAGTGTAAATAATACATATTTTCATATATATAAAAGTCTTATTGTGATGTCAAATAAAACCACAGCCCAGTGGACTTAATTCTTAGTCTCGGTATAATACCAATGGAGTATCCACCATTCCTATCAAATGTCTGTGCTCCCCCACAAATGTGCAAACAGTGCCCTCACCTTCTTAACCACTTAAGGACCGCCTCACGCCGATGTACGTCGGCAAGGCGGCACGGGCAGGCAAAATCACTATACAAAAATAGGCTGCGCTGCTCTAAATAAGTGAGTGTGGTCATGAACCCTTTATGAGACCATAACATATGCACCTAAATGTGAAAAAAAACAATAAATAATATGGAAAAGAGATGATGATACCTGGAACATACATAAATAACCACAAATGTATGACATATAGGGTTAATCCTTGTATATATATGCAATCATACACTAGATGAGTTAAACAAGGTCCTTATATAAAACGTTCCTTTGTAAAAAAAATGTCCTTCACCACTAAAATTAAAAGGCATCAATATGTTGGTGAAAAATAAAACACTACTCACATGTACGTGATTTGCCTCCCGCGGGTGGGGGGTCCGATCGGACCCCCGCCGCCCGAGGCGGTCCCGTTTTTGTTCCCCGGCGATCGGAGACGAGGGGGAAGCCATCCGTTCGTGGCCCCCCCCCTCGCGATCGCCGCCGGCCAATGGGAACACTCCTTTGCTGCTGTATGCTAAACAGCAGCAAAGGAAGTGATGTCATCTCCCCTCGGGTCGGTAGTTTCCGTTCCGGCCCGAGGAGAGAAGACAGGTATGTGAGTGCACCAACACACACACACACAGTAGAACATGCCAGGCATACAAAACACCCCGATTTCCCCCTCCCCCCCCCCCCCCCTGTCACAAACTGACACCAGCAGTTTTTTTTTTTTTTTTTCTGATTACTGCTAGGTGTCAGTTTGTGACAGTTACTGTGTTAGCACAGTTACTGTTACCCCCCTGTAGGTCTAGGGTACCCCCCTAACCCCCCTAATAAAGTTTTAACCCCTTGATCACCCCCCGTCACCAGTGTCGCTAAGCGATCATTTTTCTGATCGCTGTATTAGTGTCGCTGGTGACGCTAGTTAGTGAGGTAAATATTTAGGTTCGCCGTCAGCGTTTTATAGCGTCAGGGACCCCCATATACTATCTAATAAATGTTTTAACCCCTTGATTGCCCCCTAGTTAACCCTTTCACCACTGATCACCGTATAACCGTTACGGTTGACGCTGGTTAGTTTGTTTATTTTTTATAGTGTCAGGGCACCCGCCGTTTATTACCAAATAAAGGTTTAGCCCCCTAATCGCCCGGCGGTGATATGCGTCGCCCCAGGCAGCGTCAGATTAGCGCCAGTGCCGCTAACACGCACGCAGCATGCGCCTCCCTTAGTGGTATAATATCTGATCGGATCAATATCTGAACAGATCTATACTAGCGTCCCCAGCAGTTTAGGGTTCCCAAAAACGCAGTGTTAGCGGGATCAGCCCAGATACCCGCTAGCACCTGCGTTTTGCGCCTCCGCCCAGCCCACCCAAGTGCAGTATCGATCGATCACTGTCACTTACAAAACACTAAACGCATAACTGCAGCGTTCGCAGAGTCAGGCCTGATCCCTGCGGTTGCTAACAGTTTTTTTGGTAGCATTTTGGTGAACTGGCAAGCACCAGCCCCAGGCAGCGTCAGGTTAGCGCCAGTACCGCTAACACCCACGCACGCACCGTACACCTCCCTTAGTGGTATAGTATCTGATCCGATCAGATCTATACTAGCGTCACCAGCAGTTTAGGGTTTCCAAAAACGCAGTGTTAGCGGGATCAGCCCAGATACCTGCTAGCACCTGCGTTTTGCCCCTCCGCCCGGCCCGGCCCAGCCCACCCAAGTGCAGTATCGATCGATCACTGTCACTTACAAAACTCTAAACGCATAACTGCAGCGTTCGCAGAGTCAGGCCTGATCCCTGCGATCGCTAACAGTTTTTTTGGTAGCGTTTTGGGGAACTGGCAAGCACCAGCGGCGTAGTACACCCCGGTCATAGTCAAACCAGCACTGCAGTAACACTTGGTGACGTGGCGAGTCCCATAAGTGCAGTTCAAGCTGGTGAGGTGGCAAGCACAAATAGTGTCCCGCTGACACCAAAAAGACAAACACAGGCCTGTCGTGCCCATAATGCCCTTCCTGCTGCATTCGCCAATCCTAATTGGGAACCCACCACTTCTGCAGCGCCCGTACTTCCCCCATTCACATCCCCAACCAAATGCAGTCGGCTGCATGAGAGGCATTTTTATGTCCTCCCGAGTACCCCTACCCAGCGAACCCCCCAAAAAAGATGTGTCTGCAGCAAGTGCAGATATAGGCGTGACACCCGCTATTATTGTCCCTCCTGTCCTGACAATCCTGGTCTTTGCATTGGTGAATGTTTTGAACGCTACCATTCACTAGTTGAGTATTAGCGTAGGGTACAGCATTGCACATACTAGGCACACTTTCACAGGGTCTCCCAAGATGCCATCGCATTTTGAGAGACCCGAACCTGGAACCGGTTACAGTTATAAAAGTTAGTTACAAAAAAAGTGTAAAAAAAAAAAAAATATATAAAATAAAAAAAAATAGTTGTCGTTTTATTGTTCTCTCTATTCTCTCTCTCTATTCTGCTCTTTTTTACTGCATTCTATTCTGCAATGTTTTATTGTTATTGTTATTATGTTTTATCATGTTTGTTTTTCAGGTATGTAATTATTTATACTTTACTGTTTACTGTGCTTTATTGTTAACCATTTTTTTGTCTTCAGGTACGCCATTCACGTCTTTGAGTGGTTATACCAGAATGATGCCTGCAGGTTTAGGTATCATCTTGGTATCATTCTTTTCAGCCAGCGGTCGGCTTTCATGTAAAAGCAATCCTAGCGGCTAATTAGCCTCTAGACTGCTTTTACAAGCCGTGGGAGGGAATGCCCACCCCCCCCCCACCATCTTCCGTGTTTTTCTCTGGCTCTCCTGTCTCAACAGGGAACCTGAGAATGCAGCCGGTGATTCAGCCAGCTGACCATAGAGCTGATCAGAGACCAGAGTGGCTCCAAACATCTCTATGGCCTAAGAAACCGGAAGCTACGAGCATTTCATGACTTAGATTTCGCCGGATGTAAATAGCGCCATTGGGAAATTGGGGAAGCATTTATCACACCGATCCTGGTGTGGTCAGATGCTTTGAGGGCAGAGGAGAGATCTAGGGTCTAATAGACCCCAATTTTTTCAAAAAAGAGTACCTGTCACTACCTATTGCTATCATAGGGGATATTTACATTCCCCGAGATAACAATAAAAATGATTAAAAAAAAAAATATGAAAGGAACAGTTTAAAAGTAAGATTAAAAAAGCAAAAAAATAATAATAAAAAAAAAAAAAAGCACCCCTGTCGCCCCCTGCTCTCGCGCTAAGGCGAACGCAAGCGGCGGTCTGTCGTCAAACGTAAACAGCAATTGCACCATGCATGTGAGGTATCACCGCGAAGGCCAGATCGAGTGCAGTAATTTTTCCAGTAGACCTCCTCTGTAAATCTAAAGTGGTAACCTTTAAAGGCTTTTAAACATGTATTTATTTTGTTGCCACTTCACGTTTGTGTGCAATTTTAAAGCATGTCATGTTTGGTATCCATGTACTCGGCCTAAGATCATCTTTTTTATTTCATCAAACATTTGGGCAATATAGTGTGTTTTAGTGCATTAAAATTTAAAAAAGTGTGTTTTTTCCCCAAAAAATGCGTTTGAAAAATCGCTGCGCAATTACTGTGTGAAAAAAAAAAATGAAACACCCACCATTTTAATCTGTAGGGCATTTGCTTTAAAAAATATATATAATGTTTGGGGGTTCAAAGTAATTTTTTTGCAAAAAAAAATAACTTTTTCATGTAAACAATAAGTGTCAGAAAGGGCTTTGTCTTCAAGTGGTTAGAAGAGTGGGTGATGTGTGACATAAGCTTCTAAATGTTGTGCATAAAATGCCAGGACAGTTCAAACCCCCCCCCCCAAATGACCTCATTTTGGAAAGTAGACACCCCAAGCTATTTGCTGAGAGGCATGTCGAGTCCATGGAATATTTTATATTGCGACACAAGTTGCGGGAAAGAGACAAATTTTTTTTTTTTTTTGCACAAAGTTGTCACTAAATGATATATTGCTCAAACATGCCATGGAAATATGTGAAATTACACCCCAAAATACATTCTGCTGCTTCTCCTGAGTACGGGGATACCACATGTGTGAGACTTTTTGGGAGCCTAGCCGCGCACGGGACCCCGAAAACCAAGCACCGCCTTCAGGCTTTCTAAGGGCGTGAATTTTTGATTTCACTCTTCACTGCCTATCACAGTTTCGGAGGCCATGGAATGCCCAGGTGGCACAAAACCCCCCCATATGACCCCATTTTGGAAAGTAGACACCCCAAGCTATTTGCTGAGAGGCATAGTGAGTATTTTGCAGACCTCACTTTTTGTCACAAAGTTTTGAAAATTGAAAAAAGAAAAAAAAAAAATCTTTTTTCTTGTCTTTTTTCATTTTCAAAAACAAATGAGAGCTGCAAAATACACACCATGCCTCTCAGCAAATAGCTTGGGGTGTCTACTTTCCAAAATGGGGTCATTTGGGGGGGTTTTGTGCCACCTGGGCATTCCATGGCCTCCGAAACTGTGATAGGCAGTAAAGAGTGAAATCAAAAATTTTCACCCTTAGAAATCCTGAAGGCAGTGATTGGTTTTGGGGGTCCCGTACGCGGCTAGGCTCCCAAAAAGTCCCACACATGTGGTATCCCCATACTCAGGAGAAGCAGCTAAATGTATTTTGGGGTGCAATTCCACATATGCCCATGGCCTGTGTGAGCAATATATCATTTAGTGACAACTTTATGAAAAAAAAAAAAAAGTGTCACTTTCCCGCAACTTGTGTCAAAATATAAAATATTCCATGGACTCAATATGCCTCTCAGCAAATAGCTTGGGGTGTCTACTTTCCAAAATGGGGTCATTTTGGGGGGTTTTGTCCCACCTGGGCATTCCATGGCCTCCGAAACTGTGATAGGCAGTGAAGAGTGAAATCAAAAATTTACACCCTTAGAAATCCTGAAGGCGGTGATTGGTTTTCGGGGCCCCGTACGCGGCTAGGCTCCCAAAAAGTCCCACACATGTGGTATCCCCATACTCAGGAGAAGCAGCTAAATGTATTTTGGGGTGCAATTCCACATAGGCCCATGGCCTGTGTGAGCAATATATCATTTAGTGACAACTTTTTGTAAATATTTTTTTTTTTTTTTTGTCATTTTTCAATCACTTGGGACAAAAAAAATAAATATTCAATGGGGTCAACATGCCTCTCAGCAATTTCCTTGGGGTGTCTACTTTCCAAAATGGGGTCATTTGGGGGGGTTTTGTACTGCCCTGCCATTTTAGCACCTCAAGAAATGACATAGGCAGTCATAAACTAAAAGCTGTGTAAATTACAGAAAATGTACCCTAGTAGACGCTATAACTTTTGCGCAAACCAATAAATGTACGCTTATTGACATTTTTTTTACCAAAGACATGTGGCCGAATACATTTTGGCCTAAATGTATGACTAAAATTTAGTTTATTGGATTTTTTTTATAACAAAAAGTAGAAAATATCATTTTTTTTCAAAAATTTTGGTCTTTTTCCGTTTATAGCGCAAAAAATAAAAACCGCAGAGGTGATCAAATACCATCAAAAGAAAGCTCTATTTGTGGGAAGAAAAGGAAGCAAATTTCGTTTGGGTACAGCATTGCATGACCACGCAATTAGCAGTTAAAGCGACGCAGTGCCAAATTGGAAAAAGACCTCTGGTCCTTAGGCAGCATAATGGTCTGGGGCTCAAGTGGTTAATGAGACCCACATAACATAGGTCTATAACGCTTAATGTGTTACTAAACCCACAACAGTCTGTATATGCAGTAAAGCATGCTTGTTATAACTCACTGTGGAACCTAAGGGGTTTATCCTCTGCATTGTGTAAAAATGCTGTTTGTTCCTGTCTTCTCTGATCCTCCCCTTCTTCCACAGTCCCCATCTGCCGATAGAACAGAGCCCTAGGTGGCACTCTGCACATGCTCAGTTGCTAGAATGTTTTTTTTTTTTTTTTTCTTTTCCTTTTTGGGAAGGTGTATGTGATCAGCACTGTCCAGACAAAGTCAGGAGTCATGCAGCCTCATAGGACAGTCAAGAGCAGAACTCCTCTTACAAGCTTTAACCAGTGCTCAGCTGGACACTGATAAAAGTCACAAGACTGCTACATACTGCTGATGCAAAAGGTATTTAGCAGTTTATAGTTACTAAAATAATTGCTTTTCCATGTACTGTGGGGGACCAGATATAGTGAATGCAGGTTCTGGGTTTAGTAACACTTTAAAGTGGTTGTAAAGTCAAAAGCTTTTTCTTTCTCAAACATCACGGGACACAGAGCCTCAGTAATTACTGATGGGTTATAGAGGTGTTACTAGGTGATTGGACACTGGTCACACCCTAAACAGGAAGTTCAACCCCCTATATAATCCCTCCCCTTGCAGGGATACCTCAGTTTTTACGCCAGTGTCTTAGGTGATGGACGTGTAAAGATGTCTTGTGCTGAGCTCCAAAGGGAATATCCGATATCCTATACTGGGGCAAGCCAGGCGAACCGGATCCATCTCAAAGTGTCCTTTTTCTAGGCCGAATTGGATGGTACCCGGACCTCGTGTCCGAAGAAACGAGGTTTTACCTGTAACGCTTCCTCTTTTTAGAGAGCTGGACCCCGCATATCAGAAAATGGTTTTCTATCCTTTTTTCTGGCCAGGTGCTTTACAGGCCCAGAACTGTGGATCCCCCTATTCGTAGGGGGCCCCAGTCTCTGAAGGTATTTTCAAACGGAGCCCACCGTGAGAGGTGAAGATTGGGTCTGTATAACAGAACCCTGCGGCTGGTTAAGATTCCACAAAATTTTTGTAATTCTAGTAGGTTTTCTCCTTTAAGGTAAATGCATGCTATTGTGACCACCGGGGGCTGCCAAGAGCACATACCTTCTCATGCTAATGTCTGTCTCAAGTGTTCACGCTGCACGAGCTCCTCCGGCCGTCTCCAGGTAGGATGGGATGGGGGGCTCTCCTCAGGGATATCTCCCCCCAGACTAGGGGAAGGTCGCTGGTGGTCTGTAAAGGCGGTTGTACACCGCACTTTTGCCACTGCCGCCGCCATTGCCACGTGCAGGCCCCATCACTACCGGCCTCTCTCCTTCCTCTCCCCCAGCCTTCCCTCCATGCTGTCCCGGAGGGTCGGCACGCACTGGAAGCGCGCGGTTTTCGAAAAACGAAGAGGGGGCCGTAGAGGGGGGCGGGGCGTCAGCACAGTGTCCAGCGTGCTCAGACGCCCACAGGTGCCGGCTGCAGGCTATTAAAGGCACACTTTACAGGTGCACTAAGCCTTTGGAGGGACACAGAACTGACGGTGGCATGTAAGGTGGGACACAGGCATTCTCCTAGGTAGCATTTACTAAGTAACACCAGACTGGGCATTTGGCAGCAAGGCTTTTTCCAGACTACATCGCTCAGCAGTCAGTGTTCATTTTGTGATACCTCCACCTTGTTGCTTTGCACTATGGGTAGAAAAGCCCCTGTATATATTACACAGGAGGTTTTTTCCTCAACCATTAATGGTATAGAGGAAAGATTAATGGCCGTAGTTGCATCTTCACTCAGTGGAAGAAAACGCACTAGGTCTTCCTCTATTTCCCAGGACCTTCAGGAGAGGACCTCTGGGATAGGGGAGAAAATCCCTTTCAGAGGATCGGGATGGGATGGATGATTCCTTCTCTGAGCAATCAAGTGGAGAAGGGCCCTCTTCGCTTCTCAGGATGAGAAAGGTCTTAATACAGATCCTTGCTGGATGGGTCCGCTCCACATTTAAAGTACCGTATCTGAAATCAGTTAAAGAACCCTCTATTTCTTTAGGGTCACTGAAGCCTCCTCAAACAGCACATGCTTTTCTTGTTCATAATGTACTTGAAAAAGCTCATTTATTCTGAGTGGGATCACCCAGAGAAATGTATTTTTTCCGCCTGGAAAAGTTTTCAACACTTTATCCTATGGAAGAAATGTTTATAAAAATGTGGGGGATACCGGCCATTGATGCTGCCATTTCCTCTGTAGTCTGACTTGTCCGGTAGACAATGCTCAGAGGCTCAGGGATCCTGTGGATTAAAGGATGGAATCCCTATTGGAGGATATTTTCTCCTTAGCAGGTTCAGTAGCTCAACCTGCAGTGGCAGCGTTTGGAGTCTGTCAATACTTAAGAGACCATGTTAAGCAGGTCATCAAAGTGTTACTGGAACAGCAGGCCCAGGTGGTGGCTAACCTTCCAGCGGCCTTATGTTTTGCTGTTTACGCCATTAGAGATTCTATCATGCAAACCCCTATTTTTTTCACTTGGGTTGGTGCGTATGCGTAGAATCTTATGGTTGAAAAATTGGTCAGCTCAAGCACCATGTAAGAAACTTCTGGCTGCATTTCCATTTCAGGGTGCAAGGCTGTTTGGAGAAGACTTGGATAATTATATTCAAAGGTTCTCTAGTGGGAGAGCACTCTCTTACCTAGTAAGAAGAGGAGTAAGCGTCCTTCTTTCAAACAGACTCTTTTCCCCAGTACCAGGGGCATCAGCCTCTAGACAGTCCGACGGCCTTCTCCGTCTGGGTCAAGAAACAAGAGTCAAACCCCAGAGACAAGGAAGTCCTGCGGGAAGAAACCTGCTAGACAGGACTCTAGGGCCTCTTTATGAAGGGGCGCCCCCGCTCGCTCGAGTGGGGGGAAGACTGCTACAGTTCTAAAAAGCTCTGGTAGGAGGATTTCAGGACAGGTGGGTAATCTCCACGGTAACCTTAGGTTACAAACTGGAGTTCCAGGAGTTTCCCTCTCCTCGTTTCCTCAGATCAAGTGTCCCCAGAGATCCAGAGAAGAAGCAGTCGCTCCTTCTAGCGTTACAGCGACTTTTGTCGCAAGATGTCATTATGGTGGTTCCTGCGAAGGATCAAGGATTGGGTTTTTATTCCAACCTTTTTTACGGTCCAAAAGCCAAATGGGGATGTCAGACCCCTTCTGGATCTAAGGGATCTGAATCGATTCCTAAGGATTCGGTCCTTCCGCATGGAATCAATTCGGACAGTAGTCTCCATCCTGCAGGGAGGAGAATTTGCTGACATTGATAGACATCAGAGATGCATATCTGCAGGTGCCCATTTTTTCCTGCTCATCAGAAGTTTCTGCAATTCGAGATAGGAGGGCGTCATTTTCAGTTTGTGGCTCTGCTTTTCGGGATAGCCACTGCACCTTGAGTGTTCACAAAGATCTTGGCTCCTCCTCTGGCCAGATTAAGGGTTCAGGGTATAACTGTCATAGCATACCTAGACGACCTGCTCTTGATAGACCGGTTGGTAGCCTTGTTGAACGGGAACCAGTAAGAAAACTGGAGTATTTGGGTCTGATCGTAGATACAAGCCAGGAAATAAGTATTTTTTCCTCAGGCAAAGATCGGTGCCTTAAGGGAGCTGATTCCGGTAGTCAGGACCAGGAAGGGTCCTTCTGTCCGCCTTTGTATAAGGCTGCTGGGAAAGAGGGTAGCTTCGTCGAAGCAGTTCCCTATGCTCAGTTTCAGTCAGGACTGTTGCAACACAGTATCCTGTCGGCCTGGAACAAGAGGGTTCAGGCATTAGATTTTCCGATGCACTTGTCTCAGGCAGTGCGTCAGTGCCTCAATTGGTGGTTAATACCCGAAAGCTTGCAGAAAGGGAAATCCTTTCTACCGGTCACCTGGACGGTGGTAACAACGGATGCCAGTCTTTCGGGTTGGGGAGCAGTTCTGGAACAGTCTGCGGTCCAAAGGGTATGGTCCAAGACCGAGAGGTCTCTACCCATCAACGTTCTGGAGATCCGTGCGGCATAGCTAGCCCTAAAGGCCTGGACTCTCAGGCTACAGGGTTGCCCAGTCAGGATCCAGTCCGACAATGCCACAGCAGTGGCTTATATCAAATTTGTGGCAGGGACAAAAGATCCTCTTGCAGATGGGACGGATGCGGTGGTGATTCCGTGGCATCGGTTCTCACTGGTTTATACATTCCCGCATATTCTGCTACTGCCATGATTCCTTTCGCAGGATCAGGCAGGAAGGTCGGTACTTCTGGTAGCCCCCCGCTTGGCCCAGGAGGACTTGGTATGCGGAAATAGTAAGGATGATGGTGGGTTCCCCGTGGACCCTACCGTCACGCCCAGACCTGTTATCTCAGGGTCCAGCGTTCCATCCTGCCTTGCAAACGTTAAAATTGACGGTTTGGCTATTGAAACTCAGGTTCTGAAGATCCGTGGGGTTTCAGGTCCTGTGATATCTACCTTGATCAATGCAAGGAAGCCAGCTTCCAGAGTCATTTATCAGAGAGTCTAGAAAGCTTATGTATCCTGGTGTGAATCCAGGGCTTGGCATCTCAGAAAATATGTGATTGGTAGAATTCTTGATTTCTACTATTGGGATTAGAGATGAAGCTGGCCTTGAGTACCATCAAGATAAAAATAAAATAAACTGGCGCTCAGAGGCTGTGAAGCAAATGAGTGTAAAAAATAATTAAAATAAAAAGTCATAAGCTGGATCAATCCCGGTGTAGCATGAGTAATGTGGAAGGACATTAACAGGTACTTGGAAGCAGTCCATAGTTCAGGAAAGAATCCATGAGGGATGAACGATATGTGGGAAACACTGGATATGAGACTTTTCTTGTGGGACACTGTCAGAAAGTTCACGAAGGGCAGCTCTTCTCTAGAGTGAAATCAGCTCAAATCCATCAAAGACAAAAAACAAAAGAGGAGCGCCGCTAAGTAAAATGATTTATTTAACAATAGACAATAAAAAGTATCCACTTACATATAAAAACGGTATGTGGAGCAGGAAGATATTATCCAAGGTGGGAAGGAGAAAGGACAATCCATCGATTCCCAGGGACGCCCCCAAACCTATAGCGCAATCTGACGAGAAGCCAGGACGGAACACAGTCTGTCTATGCGGAGGAACGGAGCAGCAGCCCAGGAAGCGGCTGATGATGTGAGCAGTGGGGAGAAAACACAACGTGTTTCTGAGCGTGCTCAAGGTCCATACGGCACATGCGCGCTCCTTTTTCAAGTGACACTTGAAAATAAATAAATTTTGTTTTTTTTTTCCCATTTTTTTTTTTTATTTTTTACCGGGAGTGCGACATTGCGGCGGACACATCGGACACTTTTCACACAATTTTGGGACCATTGACAATTATACAGCGATAGCGATCAGTGCTATAGATATACACTGTGTAAATGTCACTGGCAGGGAAAGGGTTACACTAGGGGGCGATCAAGGGTTTAAATGTGTTACCTAGGGAGTGATTGTGGGGGGAGGGGACTGACTTGGGAAGGAGACTGATCAATTTTTCTATATACTAGGAACACACGATCGGTCTCCTTTCCCCTGACAGGACATGGATCTGTGTGTTTACACACACAGATCCACGTTCCTGCTCTGTGACGAGCAATCACGGGTGCCCGGTGGACATCAGCTCCCTAGTGACGTGGCGCACGTGAGCACCCTACAACGCCGGGAAGCCGAGGACGTCATATGACGCCTGCCCAGGATGGGAGAGCCACTCTGCGGGCGTCATTTTACAATGGCTGGGATGGGAAGTGGTTAAGGACACAACAATTTCAGTGCACTCAGGCAATCCAGGTTTCTTTCCCTCTTCCCCATATGATTTCTCCACAGATCCAGGTGTTTACCCTTTTAAGAGGTCAGAGGTCTGCTGCATATACTTAATACCTTGGGTAGGAAAGGTACAACAACCCTAAAGTGTAGTATTAAATATATCCAAATGTATTTAATAACTTGTATGCTCTCACAAAGACTAAAAAACAATGAGCTTAGCTCCATAACGTCAGATCGAACACAGAGTAAGGCAAAACGGTGGCCCTCAACTTCAGGTTGCAGTCCACGATGACGTCACCTAGCTCCGCCCTACACGTTAGGTCACACCCATGTGACTTCAGAAATTTTGAATTAAACCCAAATAATGGTCTTAAAATTCTGCTTCTACCCCCATCATGTTTGGGGTTACCTAATGTGTTATGTAATAGTTGGCTATGTGCATACATATGAATAAAGGAGTATGGCTTGTATAGCGCTACCTATGCGAACTGAATCGCCTCAGGGCGCTTTTTGCCGACGGTGTCCATCTGCGGTATAGCACGGTTCTTTGCTCCATGGGGTCCCGACGCGCTTACAAACACATACAACATACACATATTTGGCCATTTTTTCAAAAGGATCTAATTAACCTACCAGCATGTCTGTTTCCTTTTTTTTTTTTTATTTATATTCTTGCTAGCTACTAATGTAGTGAAGAGTAGGGAGATGTGCAGTGGATAGCATAGTCTAATCCGCGTCAGAAGCAACAATCTGGGGTATTGTGTGTTGTCGAATGTGAAAGCATGCGTTGGTGCGGTGCTGGTGAAAACAATCTCATAAGAACACTGCAGAACTGTCTGTCAGTACTTCCCTTGGCCATGGGGATGGTGATGTAAGACCCTAGCAACAGTTTATAGTGGGGAGATCCAGTACCAGAGGCATTTCAGGAATACTTTGTGTATAATTAGCATATAGGCATAAACACAATCGGTTGTTTCCTTAAAGATTATGTGAATCCTTTTTTTTTTTTTTTTGTAAGTGATCACATTCCCTCTGTTTTCAGCTTTATAAGGAGCTCAAAGAGGTGGGGGAAAAGATACAGCAACACACTGGTTTTCCCAGTAAATGTCTGGGGGGGGGAGGTTGTGATGGCAGAAATCTAATTATTGGAGGGAGAGCAAGCTTGGTTCCCATCACAGCCAGAAAAATTAGCACACTTCTCTCGTACTTAGTGTGATCAGTTTTCAATAGGTAAGCTGAACTGGCAAGAACACCGGGTATTTCACACACAGGGAGCATTACAAAGAGAACAGGATATATTTTCATACAAGTACATGGTACAGCAGGCACATATCAGGAATATGAAATGTTGGGGTAACATATTCTTTAATGATTACGCACTAATGACTTGCTTCTGTTTGATTAGGGTTATGCAACTAAAACTAGATTCGGAATACGTGGTAAATCTGCACGTCAAGAGATCAAGGAGGCTGCTTTTGAGCCATCGATGAAAACGGCAGCTCGTAGTAAGTAATATCTGCAAAGTCACATGTCAAAGAGAACCTGTCACTAGACTTCACATTTTATTTTTAAACACTTGCAGCAGTAGAGAATAACAATCAGTCTCTGGTTCACAAATGGTTTGTTTTACAGTGTTCTGAGCCATGCAAGGTCTTTTCTGCTCTCTTCCCTTCACTCTGTCATGTACATAAGTGCCAGAATTATCATTGCTATTCGGTGTTCTGTGTTGCCTCTCTCTTGCTGTCAGCCTCAGCTCTTTCATGCAAGAAACTGCAAGGGTGAGCTGGGAAATGCACACAGAGAAAGTCAGCATCTACAGTAAGAGCCAGAATTATGTACACAGACACAGGTAACAGAGGTACAATTTGGGGAGAGAGAATAGAGGAATAAAATGGCGTTGCAAATTTTTATGTCACACGGTTTTTGTGCTGGAGTTTTTCAAAAGCGATTTAAAAAAAAAAATACACTTTAACCACTTAAGGACGGATTTACCCCCTTCATGACCAGGCCATTTTTTTTGATCCGGCACTGCGTTAAAAGCAGTCCTGCTGCTCCAGGTGAACCGGCTGTAGTGGTGTCTGAAATCAAGCTTGTGCATGGGGCTCACACCCTGTCACTTCTTTAGGTATATGTGTAGAGGAAAAAGGTATGGATGGCTGCACACCCATGCGATGCAAATCGAGGCTTATTTATTGGCAAAAACATCAATAAAAACAGGCACGATACGCATATTGGCAGGGGAAAAAAAGGTTGACGCGTTTCACACATTAATACGTGCTTTGTCAAAACCATACTGGGCATAATCGCCACAGGTGTCGATAATGAGGCGGAGAAGTCCAGGGACATCAATCAGCTGTTCCCATTTGAAAATAAAAAGCAAACCATTTCCGGTAAACCCATTCCTCCACGAAATAAACAAAAACAGAAAAATCTGGGGAAAAATAAAATAACAATGAGAATATGCAACATATGCTACAAAAAGAAACAAAATATAAATAAAAAAAGCAAGGGTCTGTACGCTCTGCACAAAGCAAAACCATACACTCACCTCGCAAAAATATATATCATTACACCTATAAAGATTTGGTATTCTTTCAAGCATAAATAAAAAACAAAATAAAGGTAAGAAACACAATTGTGTCTCACCTCCTGGGAACCTACACATCACTAAAGCAAATTATGATAAAGACAATGTCCCCTACGTGTTAATTACAGCGAAAAAATGTATTCAAGTGTGTAATATATACAACAAAAATATATACTGGGTCAGATTTCTACCGTGTGAACTCAAGGGGCAAATCCTTGGATTTATTTCAGAAGAGTGTTGAAAAGGAGCTCACTAGGTTAGCATCTCCTGTTGTTAATAAGGGATTCATTTATAATGACAATCTTGCTATTGATAAACGAGATGCACTAAAGGCTCGGAGTCAGGACTCTTACATTGTCATTAAGAATTCTGATAAAGGCAGCTTGGTAGTAGTACAGGATGCTTCTGTGTATTGTGAGGCGGCTATTTGACAGTTGTCGGATGAAACCACCTATACTCAGCTAAAGGGGAACCCCACTGTCCAATTTAAGAATTCCTTGAGTGATTTAATAAAAAAGGGGGTTCATTTAGGTGTTCTGTCTGTGAAGGAGGGTGAGGTCATGGTTCTGGACTTCCCCATCACCCCCCATAATCCATCATCTCTCAAAAACTCACAAAGGGTTAACCCTCCTCACTGGTCGACCTATAGTGTCAGGAATAGGCTATTTAAATGAAAATCTTTGGTCTTTGGCTTGACTGTCAACTACAGCCATTAGTTAAGAGATTGCCTAGCCATTTGAGGGACACTAAACACCTCTTGAATTTATGCGATCAGCTGAGGTGGGAGATTTACAGATTACCTGTGATGTGTCCGGTCTATACTCCTCCATACCACATGCCTTGGGCGTGTGGGCGGTGGAATACTTTATGGACCATCACAGTGGATACTCCCCCTTACACAGAGAATATATTCTTGTGCATTTGTTGATGCACAATTTTTTTTTTTCCTCATTCAGTGGTTCTTTTTAACTCCAGAGATGTGGGGCAGCCATGGGTGCCAACTTGTACGTGGGTTGATGGGAGAGGGTACACATTTTTGGAGATGACAATCATTTTTTGTCTAGAATCAGGTTTTTCCATTGATTCATTGATGATCTGTTCATCTGCTCCAAATCTGTAGGTACATTAGACGATTTGTTTTTAAGTAATAATTTAAACGTCTAATTTACGGAACATTTGAGTGACACATCTGTTTCTTTTTTGGATATAGTTTTGTCTAGCAGGGATGGTTACATTGTATCAAGTTCACATAGAAAACCCCTCTCGGGGAATATCCACTTACGTTTGGATTCTGGACACCCAGGTCATGTGACCTGGGGTATACCAGTTGGCCAATCTCTTAGGGTGCACAGGATCTGCAGTGAGGAGAGGGCTTTCCAACAAGAGAGATAGTATGTGTTCTAGGTTTCTTGATGGGGGGGTTACCACTTACCAGCCCAATACTATAAATAGGGCAATTGAGATAGCAGAATCTACCCCTAGGGAGAGGTTGCTACGAGACAAGAGAGGTGAGCTTACATCAGTTAGAACCCCAATCTTTTCAACCTCATACAGTCTGGAATACAATAAGATCAGAAAAATAGTGGAACATTATGTGCCAATTCTGTATGAGGATGTATGTTCTGCTAAAATCTTGTCTGGGGGGATAAAATCTGTGTCACAGCGAGCACCAGCATTGCCAAATTCCTTGTCCCCAAGAGAATTTAGTTCCAGAAAACAAAGCAGAACATGGCTAGATTTTGTTGGTACGTATAAATGTGGTGCCGATCGTTGTCCATGCTGCGCTCGGGTTATAAAAAGTAACCAATTTCGCTCAAAAAATTATGGTAGGTTTTTTAAAATCCAGAGCTTCATAAATTGCAACATTAGGAACGTGATCTATTTGATCACTTGTAAAATCTGTGCAATCCAGTATGTGGGTCACACAACTAGAAGGCTGCGGGATCGCCTACACGATCATGTCTATGACAGAGAAAGAAGATGCTAGACACTTCAATGAGTTTCATGGGGGAGACACCACCCTAGTACAAATACAGGGAATTGAAAAGGTTGTCGCCCCTAGAAGAGGTGTAGATGACTTTAGAATTCTCTGTAAAAGTGAAGTCTTTTGGATATTTTCTCTACAACAAGGATTCCAGGAAGTTTAAACTTTGAGCGGACTTGACTCACTTTCTGATTAGGATATTTCATTTTTCATTTTTTTTTTTCTTTTTGTCTTAACTATATACGAACCTGGGGTGACTTTTGCCTTTCCTCCTTTTTTCTCATGTGTTTTAAGATGGCAAAGGTTAAATGGCAATGTAGAGGTTATTGTATATATAATTAATATAGGGATTTTTATTCTATATACTTGCATACATGTTTTCACTGTATTGAACACGTAGGGGGCATTGTCTTTATCATCATTTGCTTTAGTGGTGTGTAGGTTCCCAGAGGTGAGAAACAATGGTGTATTTCTTACCTTTTTATTTTGTTATTTATTTGTTTGAAAGAATAACAATCTTTATAGGTGTAATTATATATTTATTTGCGGGGTGAGTGTGGTTTTGCTTTGTGCAGAGCATACAGACCTTTGCTTTTTTTATTTATATTTTGTTTCTTTTTGTAGTGCATGTAGCATATTCTCATCATTATTTTTCAGTTTTTTTTCCAGATTTTCCTGTTTGTTTCGTGGAGGAATGGGTTTACCAAAAATGGTTTGCTCTTTACTTTTAAATAGGAACAGCTGATTGATGTCCCTGGACTTCACCGCCTCATTATCTACACCTGTGTAATCATGTGATATTTTGCATATATGTGTGTATGGTGGTTATGCCCAGTAGTAGGTTTTAACAAAGCCCATATTAACGTGTTAAACGTATCAACTCCCCCCCCCCCACTGCCAATATGCCTATTGCGCCTGTTTTTATTGATGTTTTTGCCAATAAATAAGCTTTGATTTGCATCGCATGGGTGTGCGGCCATCCATACCTTTTTCGCTACACGTATAACGGCACTGCGTTACTTTAACTGACAGTTGCATCGTGCGGCGCTGTACCCAAATAAAATTGATGTCCTCCTTTTTTTACCACAAATAGAGATTTCTTTTGGTGGTATTTGATCACCTCTGCGGTTTTTATTTTTTGCGCTATAAACAAAAAAAGACTCAATTTTGAAAAAAATAAATCTTTTTATTTTCTGCTATAAAACATACTCGTTTAAAACATTTAAAAAATCTAATTTCTTTATCATACATCACGGTACACAGAGCAACCATAATAATGACTATATGGGTTATACGCCACCTTCTGGTGGATGTACACTGGCATATAGTCAATCAGGAAATCCACCCCTATATAACCCCTCACACACAGGAAGGACCTCCTGTTTTTTTTCGCCAGTGTCTGTAAGGTGGAATGGTCACTGATGTGATACATGTGCTCTTGGAGCATACTTGGAGGTCTGGACGGTTCTATTTAGAATCATGGACTTCATTCGGATCCATTCGAAAAAGCTATCAGCCAAAATGGTACCCGAGCCTCATTGGAAGGAGAGAAGACTCCTTGAGGTTTGCCTGTAATGTGGCCTTATGGCACTGGACCCTGCGTAATGGAAACCTGCGTACAGTCCCTGAAGGTCTGACAAAGCTCACCGTGATTAGTGAAGATTGGACTCCTGTTAGGTTCAGAGTCCTGCAGTGGGAATGGTAAGTCTGCATTTTTGCAGTTTCTCTTTTTTAAAAAGAGAGAGATCTGACTGTTTTACCAGTGGCCACTGGGGGCTGTGTGCTGTTTAATCATGCTGTGTACTTCTTAGTCATGTGGGCTGCTGTTTTTCCTCTAGCCGCTAGAGGGAGCAGATTTGCTCAGTATGGCCTATTTTTATATAGGCAGGAAGTGGAAGGGTGGCCATGTTAAGAAAGCCATGTGGTGGACAGCTTCCGCAGGGCCCCTTGAGACATAACAGTAGCCCATAGATATTAGTGAAGTGTGAGTACTTACTTTGGGAGAAATGTGTGGCCAGACAAGTCATGATTATATACTGCTTAATTTGAGGGGCATGTACAACTGTAAGTCGAAACACCCCTTGCAGTGCACTTTAAAGTGTTGGGTCTTCAGAATACTGTGCATTTTCCACAAAAATAGTATGGGACCTGGTGCAGTTGAACAGGTGCATACTTGCAAACTTCAGAATAATGTGCATTTGGTCTGCAGGAGCTTACTTTTAGGCTGAAGCAGGAAAAGGGTGCGTGGCATGCATATGTGCTAAACTAGTAAAAACTAGTATGTTGCATGCATGCATAAATACCTACATACATATGATATAAGCATGTTTGGAAGACCATGGGCATCGTTGCACTTGAAGGAGTTGTCTCCAGTATAGCATGCAATGGGTCTGCAGGAGCTTAGTTTTGGGTTCCCTTTTCACACTTCTGCGATTTGCGCTTTTTGCCCGCAACTTTAATGCGATTTTGCAGCGACGTGAAGCAATGCAGTGTAATCTTGAGGATTATGGACCTCAAGTTGCTACAAGGTCAGACTGGAGTGGTGCAGGGGCTGCTTTGAGGTCGCTGCAACTTGAAGTTGCATGGATGTAAATGGTACTCATTGGAAATCACGGGGTGCAATTTGTCATGGACCTTGCAGTCCCAAGTAGCAGGACGGGTCGCACAGGTGTGGAAGAGGCCTTAGGCTGTTGAAGCAGCATGGAGGCTGCATTAGATGCCTATGTACGTGGCTAATCTTGATGATAACTAGTATGGGCCCAGGTGCAGCATAATATACATGCTTACTTGCATAGAACACAAGCCTGCATAGGCACATGTTCGCAGTGGGCCCCGCCCCGTGTCGCCCAGCATGAAGACTTCCAAGGCTGGCTGCGACAGCGTGTTTGCATGGACGCATGTTGCGTAAACTTAGGTTTTTATAAGCATATGTTGGATAGACGTGTGAACATAAGTGTGTATGCATATTGCTTAGATAGGCCTGTTTGCATGGATGCATGTTTTGCATAAGCACATGGTGCATAGACACATGTTTACTTAGATGCATGTTGCATAATATATGTTGCATAAACACGTTTCATAAACGCATGCTTGCTTATTCCATAGATGCATGTCTCCATGGGCACGTATTGCGTAAGTGCATGTTTGCGCTTTGTGTTTTGCCTAAACACATGCTTGCTTAAAGCGGAGTTCCCACTAAAAAAAAAAAAAAATTGAAAGTCAGCAGCTACAAATACTGCAGCTGCTGACTTTTAATAATTGGACACCTACTTGTCCCAGGGTCCAGCGATGCGGGGGAACGTAGCCCTGCTCGTCTCCCCCTCCGCTCGGCAGCGCCGGCATTTTAACTGTGGGCGCCCGGCTGTGGCTCCACAGCCAGGCACTCACTGCACATGCGCGCGCCGTGACTGGCCGCGCAATCATTTGGGACCTGTCATGTGTCCCAGATGATTGCCTAGAAGGAGGGGGGGGAGAGCTGATCTCCCTTCTTGCGCCAAGGGAAGTGACGTCAGGAGCCCAGGCGCCGAAGGAGGCAGATTCCAAGGGACCCCCTAGCAACAGGCATTAAAGAGGTGAGTAAAAAAAACATTTTCTCCAAATGTATTTTTTTTTTTTTTTTTCATGCACATTAACAATTTTTTTTTTTTTGGGGACTCCACTTTAAGCGCATACCTACATGCTTGCATACGTACTTAATTGCATTAAACTGTATACGTATATGTGCTTAGTTTTATTAAACTGCATACATATGTGCTTGGTTACATTAAACCGCATACATTTGTGCCTATTTGCCTAGGATTACATACAGTGGGGCAAAAAAGTATTTAGTCAGCCACCAATTGTGCAAGTTCTCCTACTTAAAAAGATGAGAGAGGCCTGTAATTGTCATGATAGGTATACCTCAACTATAAGAGACAAAATGTGGAAACAAATCCAGACATTCACATTGTCTGATTTTTGAAAGAATTTATTTGCAAATTATGGTGGAAAATAAGTATTTTTGTCAGTATCAAAAGTTCATCTCAATACTTTGTTATATATCCTTTGTTGGCAACGACAGTGACAATGGTTAAACGTTTTCTGTAAGTCTTCATAAGGTTGTCACACACTGTTGCTGGTATGTTGGCCCATTCCTCCATGCAGATCTCCTCTAGAGCAGTGATGTTTTGGGGCTGTCGCTGGGCAACACGGACTTTCAACTCCCTCCAAATGTTTTCTATGGGGTTAAGATCTTGAGACTGGCTAGGCCACTCCAGGATCTTGAAATGCTTCTTACGAAGCCACTCCTTTGTTGCCCGGGCGGTGTGTTTGGGATTTGAAAGACCCAGCCACGTTTCATCTTCAATGCCCTTGCTGATGGGAGGAGGTTTGCACTCAAAATATCATGATACATGGCCGTATTCATTCTTTCATGTACACGGATCAGTCGTGCTGTTCCCTTTGCAGAGAAACAGCCCCAAAGCATGATGTTGTCACCCCCATGCTTCACAGTAGGTATGGTGTTCTTTGGTTGCAACTCGGCATTCTCTCTCCTCCAAACACGACGAGTGTTTCTACCAAACAGTTCTACTTTGGTTTCATCTGACCATATGACATTCTCCCAATCCTCCCAATGTGATTGTCTGGATTTGTTTCCACATTTTGTCTCTCATAGTTGAGGTATACCTATGATAATTACAGGCCTCATCTTTTTAAGTGGGAGAACTTGGTGGCTGACTAAATACTTTTTTGCCCCACTGTACATATCTATTTTTTTTGCCTAAGACTACATACAAATGTGCTTATTGCCTTGAGCTGCATGCATAGATGCATGAATGGTAAGAATACTTGTATACCTGCATGTATGCATACCTGGATACCTACATACTTACCGGGTTGTATAGCGGTAGACCAACAATGTCTCGGCCTGCATCCTTGTGGAACTGCATACTAGTTTGTCTAATACAGTCACTCTTTTATGTATCTGTTAGACTTAGAAGGGTGCCATCGCCCTCAGGTTCAGTGGTCTGGCCAATGTTCACATCTCCTGTTGGACCAATGGCATCAGGGTGATCTGAGCCACTGTGGTGCCTGATCTTGGATCAAGCCTGGTTAGTACTTGGATGGGGGACTGCCCAGGTTTCCCTCCTAAGTGAGTGAGGCATCTGAGGTTGAGAGTATTTGAGAGTATCTCAGACCATAAGAGTTTAGTCTCTGAGGTGGTTGCTTCTTCCTTAGCCGGGTCAGTCTTTGCCTTGCATTGGGTCTTGGAGCAAAAGTTTTGGGCTCATCATTGTAAAACATTTAAATGGTAGCTTCAAAACTGAATAGGGGCATGGGGTCTATCTTTAGATCTCAATCTGCTGGGCATCCTTCTGTTTCAGGCTCCATCTGTTCAGTGATGACCTCTCTGCAAGAGGTAGATTGCGGGGCCCATAATCATCAGGAAACGCACGGCTTCATGTGCCGGGTTGTTTCCAGCCTTATCAAAGCTTTCTGTAATTGCAGTGGAAAGTCCTCTGCTTTCCTTTTTGTGACCATCCTTCGGGCTGAGGTTCACAAAGCTCCTAGCTCCGGTGCTGGACTTGCTAAAGATGCAGAGGGGTGTCAATCTCAGTATACCTCAATAACCTTTGCTCAGGAAGCAGTTGGTCCAGATTTTCCTTCAATACATTTTGCAGTAAAAAAAAAAAGAGCTGTATCTAGGTCAAAGCACATTCCTTATGTACAGTTTTACTCCAGGTCATGGAGAGGATCATTCTCTCTGTCTGGAACTTGAAGATCCAGGCATTGGATTGCCGGAGGGCTCTGTTCCCGGGGTGTTGCACAGCTAAAGATTGGTGGTTTATGGTTTGGAATCTAGAAAGGTTGAATTCTTCCTTTCAGGTATTGGAAGATAACCACTGATGCCAGTTTCTCCATTTGGTTTGAGGATGGCTACAGTTCAGTTCAGTGGACTTGGTCTCCACAGGAGAGTTTACTGCCCGTAAATATCTTGGAGCTTTTGGCCAGTACGCCTTGCTCTGGATTATGGTACAAACCCGTTGTAGGTTCTATCTGGGAAAGCCTCTGAAGGAGCGCATATATATATATATATATATATATATATATATATATATATATATATATATATATATATATATATATATATATATCTCAACCACCAGGGCGGCACCAGGAATCATGTGGCTGAGGAAGGTGAACCACATTCTGGGGCCGCACAAGGACTGTCTCTATCATCCGTGCATATTCCATGTATAAATAAGTGGCAAAAGGAACTCTGCAGGTGAATCTACTAAATTCCAAGTTCTACAGCAAGTTGGGACAGGTTGTGTCCGGGATGAGGGTCCCACTGGCAATAGGGGTAGATGCACTGGTAACACCTTAAGGACCAGTTCTCCCTTATTTGACGCTTTCCCTCTGTTTCAACATCTGCCACATCTTTTGCGAAGAATCCAGAAGGGTGGGTAACAATGATAATAATCTTGGCCGAATTAGCCCAGGAGGGCTTGGTACACTGACATAGCAAGTCTTGCGGGGGTCGCTCCTGGGACACTCCCAGTTCAGCGGGACCTAATGGTCTTAAGTTCTGTATCTAGGCACTGTTGAGCCCCTGGAAGCCAGCTTCGGGGAACTTCAATTACAGGACTTGGAAATATTTTTTTGCCTGGGGTGAAGCCAGGAAGTAGCACTCCCCTAGAATTGCTAGGGGAAATCATCCTGTTAAAATCTTTTTTTTTTTCTTTTCCTTCCCCTGTCTGAATTTATAACTTAAGAAACATCTTTTAACACTGAGTTCAGATATATTTCTTTCTTGTCTTTCAGTTGATGCAACAGGTAAATTAATTGTCGCTGGAGGTGCTGCTGTTGGTCTTGGAGCATTGTGTTATTATGGGCTTGGGATGTCCAATGAAGTTGGTGCAATTGAGAGAGCAGTGTAAGTTGTGAAAGTTAAATGACCTCTGATTAATCTTTATTACCTCCAGGCTTCTATATTTTAGCAAAGGTGACCTGACATTTCACAATAATATGTTTTATTAAGCTGGTAGAGAAGCGATAGATTGGATGCAAAGAGTTAGGTGCACTATTTACATGCAGTCTGATTTACTTTTGGCCTTTAAGCCCCATACACACTATTAGATTTTCTGCTGGTTTTTTTTTTTTTTTTTTTTTTTTTTTCCTTCAGATTTGCCAAAACCATATAATATGAGGTCAAACCTTAGGAGTTTAGGCCAGGCCCTTGCATCACATGGTTTTGGTAAATCTGAAGACAAAAATCAGCAGAAAATCTGGTAGTGTGTATGGGGCTTAAGGCTGCTAAAGATATGTACCACATGTCATTGCAGTAGGAATATACCTGTTAAAAATTTGATCTTTCGGCTCAGCTCTTTAATGTAGAAGTTGTCTGATCACTTTTACATACCAGAGCGTATGTAACAATAAAAAGGATTGTGTTTGCCTGAATGAACTGTAATAAAAATATTGTTTGATAAACAGCTGTGCAGTGTAAATTATAATTTTTAGGCCAGAAATGCTAATACTAATTTAACATGTACAAAATATTTTTAAAAAGTTGATCTGGTGGTGACAGGGATAATGTCTGGCTGGACCCAACATACATTTTTTTTTGTTCTCTTTAGAGGGGGGACATCCACAGGGATCTTTTTCCCATTTCACTTCTAGTTCTGGTTATCAAACACGAAGAGAGAGTGAAAAGCCACCCTAATGTAACTTGGCTTTAATATGATAAAGTTAATAACACTACAGTGGTCAAACTCACATTGTGTGAAGATACAGCATAAGGATTCAACTGTGGCTGCACTCCTATAACTACCTCAAGATCCCAACAGGATCCTAACTGCCTGGATCCTGGCAGCACATCTGAGGCTATACACCACCACGCTCGACGTGCAGATCCTTATGCGCTTGCGCCCGGTTCAGCCGCCGCTGCTCTTCGAGCAGGATACAGGGGGGAAGAGAATGAGGACGTCGCACAATTGCCATGACAACGTGTTTCGGAGGCATGGCCTCCTTCCTTAGGTCATGCCCACTAACTCACTAGTTACTCGCCAATTTATAGGGGAACAGAGACACGGTCATGGTGGCGCCTTCCCTGTCTCAGATCTTGAGGGGACACAAGGGAAGGGAAAAAATGCTTATAGGCATTGGTTACAGCGGTGGGACTATAGCAACTTAATAGATAAAACATCATACTAGATTCCTTAACAGATGGTAATAAAAACAATTTAAGCAATTTTATAAATCTGTATCTGCTCCCAGCTAACACTAATATGTTAAAGTTAATAATTTGAATATGCTTAATTATGCTAACCAACCATAAGAGAGAGAGCATACTACTCCCATTAAGAAAGGAATTTTATTATTTTGGTGCAATATTATATATACAATATACACATATTCACTTTCCTCGCCCATAAATGACACATATAGTTACATAGAGGTTTGCTTTACACGTGTGTTTTTCATATGGAGATATGGAGATAAATAAACTTAAATATAATAGGAGGAGGGAGGGGAAAATAATTTATGATTAGGAATTGCCTCTTGTATAATGATCTCTCTCTCTCTCTCTCTGTGAGAACATATATACACACATTTCCCAAGAACATAAGAGGAACCCCGGAAAAGCAGTATTCATATAAGGGTGTTGATTTTTAATTACTCATTTAACCTATTGGGTGACATGGAGTTTAAAGCAAAAATCCAGAAGGTTTCCCGTTAGCATAATTTGGAAAACCCTTCACCTTCTGGAATGGTCAGGTATAGCTTCACACAAAAGTTGAGATGTCCCAAACAACAATACTAATTTATTTGGGATCCTCACCGTTTCCCACGCTGCAGTTTAAAAAATATTTTATTATGGCCTGTCCCACTGTTGGAGAGATTTTGCTCACTTTGTCATTGACCCCACAGGAAGTGAGGGAGGATCTATGCAATGGCTTAAAGTGGATCTTCACCCTAAAATACAAGATACAAGTCACCTCCTCTCCACACCCCCTCATCATACACTTGCACGTTTTTATTCTTGTTTTTGTTAAAATAACTTTGGGGCCGACCCCCATTCTCCCCCCAATGCATGTCACTTGCCTAAGCTAGTTACTGTCTAACCTGAATACTTTTTACAGCACTAATGTTAATACAAAACCCATTAAGGTTTACACTACTAAATATGTATAAAACTTAATATATAGACTGCTCAAAAAATTAAAGGAACACTCTTTAATCGGAGTATAGCATCAAGTCAATTAAACTCCTGCGATATTGATCTGGCCAGTTAAGTAGCAGAGGGGGTTATTAACCACTTGACAACTGGGCACTTAAACCCCCTTCCTAACCAGACCAATTTTCAGCTTTTGGTGCTCTCACATTTTGAATGACAATTACTCAGTCATGCAACACTGTATCCATATGAAATTTTTGTCCTTTTTTTTCACACAAATAGAGCTTTCTTTTGGTGGTATTTAATCACCGCTGGGTTCTTTATTTTTTGCGCCGTAAAAGAAAAAAGACCGAAAATACTGTAAAAAAATACATTTTTCTTCATTTCTGTTATAATATTTTGCAAATTAGTAATTTTTCTTCATATATTTTGTCCAAAATTTATACCGCTACATATCTTTGGTAAAAATAACCCAAATCGGTGGATATTATTTGGTCTTTTTGAAAGTTAGAGTCCAAAAGCTATGGTGCGAATATCTGAAAATTGATCACACCTGAAGTACTGACGGCCTATCTAATTTCTTGAGACCCTAACATGCCAGAAAAGTACAAATACCCCCCAAATGACCCCCTTTTGGAAAGAAGACATTCCAAGGTATTTAGAAAGATGCATGGTGAGTTTTTTGAGGTTGTCATTTTTTTCCCACAATTCTTTGCAAAATCAAGGTTTTTTTTTTACTTTTTTTTTCCCACAAAATTGTCATATTAGCAGGGTATTTCTCACACACCGCATGTGCATACCACAAATTACACCCCAAAACACATTCTGCTATTACTCCCGAGTACGGCGATACCACATGTGTGAGACTTTTACACAGCGTGGCCACATACAGAGGCCCAACATGCAGGGGAGCACCTTCAGGCGTTCTGGAGCACCCAGGCCAATTCTGACATTTCTCTCCTACATGTAAAAATCATCATTTATCAGCTAGAAAATTACATAGAACCCCAAAACATTATATAGGTTTTTTTAGCAAAGACCCTAGAGAATACAATGGCGGTCGTTGCAACTTTTTATCTCGCATGGTATTTGCGTAGCAATTTTTTTAACGCGTTTTTTGGGGAAAAAAAACAGTTTTGTGCTTTACAAAAACCAAAACAGTAAAGTTAGCCCAATGTTTTTGCATAATGTGAAAGATGAAGTTACGCCGAGTAAATAGATACCCAACATGTCACCCTTCAAAATTTCAAGCGCTTGTGGAATGGCGCCAAACTTTGCTACTCAAAAATCCCCATAGGCGACGTTTTAAAATTTTTTACTGGTTACAGAGGAGGTCTAGGGCCAAAATTATTGCTCTCGCTCTACCGATCGCAGCGATACCTCACATGTGTGGTTTGAACACCGTTTTCATATGTGGGCGGGACTTACGTATGCGTTCGCTTCTGCATGCGAGCACACAGGGACAGGGGCGCTTTAAAATTTTTATTTTTTTTTATTGTTCTTTTTACTTTATTTTAGTTTGATGCTTTTTTCCAAAAAAAAAAAATTTGACCACTTTTATTCGTATTACAAGGAATGTAAACATCCTTGTAATAGGAATATGGCATGACAGGTCCTCTTTACAGTGAGATATGGGGTCAATAAGACCCCACGTCTCGCCTCTAGGCTGGGAAGCCTGAAATAAAAAAAAAAAAAAAAAAAAAGATCCTGGCTTCGATCGTAGCTGTGAGTCGGTAGAAGCGCGGGAGGGGGGGACATCCCCTCTCGCCTCCCGTAAGAACGATCAAGCAGTGGAACAACCGCTATGATCATTCTTATGGTGTAGGGAATCGCCGGCTGAAAAAGCTGATATCTGAATGATGCCTGTAGCTGCAGGCATCATTCAGATATCCCTGCACAAAGTCAAGGACGTTGTATGACGGCCGGCGGGCGGGAAGTGGTTAAAACGCATTTTTTTTTTAACACAAAGTTGTCCATTTATGCAATATTTCTACCACATTACATGTACATACCAAAAATGACACCCCAAAATAGATTATCCTACTCCTCTTGAGTATGGCAATACCACATGTGTGAGACTTCCACAGCCTGGCCACATACAGGGGCCGAGTACAGCCGAGCATGGCAGGGTATTGCGGCGTATGGCGGGATATTGCAGCGTATGGCGGGGTATTGCGGCGTATGGCGGGGTATTGCGGCGTATGGCGGGTTATTGCGGCATATGGCGGGGTATGGCAGGGCTTTGCAGAGTATTGTGGGGGTATTGCATAGTATTGTGGGGGCATTGCAGAATATTGTGGGGGCATTGCAGAGGCATTGCAGAGTAATGTGGGCTTTGCAGAGTATTGCACAGCAGAAGGGATGGCTGAGCATGGATGGATGGCTGGATGTCTCTGTGCAGCGCTGTGGGCACTACACATCCTGCCCACAACGCTGCAGCCATCCATCCATCTCCCTCTCCTCCACAGTGTACCGATCGGTACACAGGAGGGGAGGAGAGGAACCGGCGTCATCAGATGACGCCGGTCTGTTTACATGTGATCGCGCCGTCATTTGACGGCGCAATCACATGGTAAACGGCCGCGATCAGCGGCCATTTACCGGGATCCGTGATGCGCCGGGTCCTCTGGACCCGGCGGTCACGGATGTGCTCGGGTGCGCGCCCCAGGGGGCGCGCGAGAGGGGAATTCCGGGAGGACGTCATATGACGTCCTCCCAGAGTTAAGCAACCGCCCTGCAGCCGTCATTCGGCTATGGGCCTGGTTGTTAAGTGGTTAATCAGTTTCAGGTGCTTTGGTGTTAATCAAATTAACATGTATACTAGGTGGACAACAATGAGACGACATCCAAAACAGGTTTTACAGGTGGAGGCCACTAAAATGTTTTCCTTACTCCCTCTTTTCTCACTGTTTTTCACTAGTTTTGCATTTGGCTAGGGTCAGTATCACTACTGGTAGCATGAGGCGATACCTGGACCCTAAAGAGGTTGCACAGGCAGTCCCAACTCCTCCAGGATGGCACATCAATATGTGCCTTTGCCAGAGTTTGCTGTGTCTCCCAGCACAGTCTCAAAACCATGGAGGAGATTCCAGGAGGCAGGCAGTCACTCTAGGAGAGCTGGACAGGCCCATAGAACTCCTTAACCCATCAGCAGGACCAGTATCTGCTCATTTGTTCAAGGAGGAACAGGATGAGCACTGTCAGAGCCCTACAAAATGTCCTCCAGCAGGTCACTGATGTGAATGTCTCTGATCAAACGATCAACTGACTTCATGAGGGTGGCATGAGGGCCCGCCGTCCTCTAGTGGTCCCTGTGCTCATTGCCCGACACCATGGGGCTTGATTGGCATTGGCCATTGAACACCAGAATTGGCAGGTCTGCCACTGGTGCCCTGTGCTTTTCACAGATGGGAGCAGGTTCACCCTGAGCACATGTGACAGACGTGAAAGGGTCTAGAAAGTGTGGAATGTTATGCTGCCTGTAACATCGTTCAGCATGATCGGATTGGTGATGGGTCAGTAATGGTCTGGGGAGGCAAATGGTCATGGGGACGCACAGACCTCTACAGGCTAGACAATGGCACCCTGACTGCCATTAGGTATATGGATGAAATCCTTGGACACATTGTCAGACTCTACACTGGTGCAGTGGGTCCTGGGTTCCTCCTGGTGCACGACAATGCCCGGGATCTTGTAGCGAGAGTATGCAACCAGTTCCTGGAGGATGAAGGAATTGATACTATTGAATGGCCCCCTCACGCACCTGACCTAAAATCCAATAGAACACCTCTGGGACATTGTTTCAGACCATCCAACACCGTTCAGTCTGTTCAGGAGCTCAGTAATGCTCTGGTCCAGATCTGGGAGGAAATACCCCAGGGAACCATCCGTCATCACATTAGGAGCATGCCCTGACATTGTCAGGTATGCGTACAAGCAGGTGGGGGCCACACTACTGAGTACCATTTTTGAGTTGCTGCAGTTAAATTTAAGCAAAATGGACTAGCCTGCTGGATATCTTTTTCACTTTTCTTTTCGGGGTGTCTTTAAATTCAGCCTTCTGTAGGTTGATCATTTTCATTTCCATCAAGTGATGTGGCATCCTTTCATTCCTAACACATTACCCAGTCCATATCAGTATAGATATCCAGCATGATATTTTTCCCTGTTGAGATCTGATGTGTTTTCAAAGTGTTCCTTTCATTTTTTTGAGCAGTGTATATTTATACTGTAAGTTAATAATCGTAAAGTGCTCACTGTAAATACATCAAACAAAAAATAATTATATTCATATAGTCATATAGTCCACCAAAATTGCAGTAAATTGCTTCATTGAAGACATGAAACAACCATAGTGTCCTGATAAACTTGATCCAATCAGTGTTTTAAATCACACAGACAAGTCCAGAAAGGAGTTGAAGCAATCACATTCGGATAGTAATCCTTTGCCAAAGGCTTCCCTGTGGTGATCAGCTCACCTTATAACATGGACCCCTTGGTTGACTAAAAGTCCAAACCGCATAAATCTTTCAATCCTTCCCCCCTATATGAATCCTGTGACCTCTATACAGCATCTAAATCAAACGCCATCCCAGGCCTCATGAAAGAAGGGGACAAGATATGCAAACAACTGCTGCACCACAGCCTTAACTAAAAACCCCAAAACACATAAACGCACAACTACATTTTTGTATGTGAGTAACAACCTGATTGACAAAGCATAAGCTCATTGTTTCTGTACTCATATGTGTTTTTCAGAATTTGGCCTCAGTATGTAAAAGATAGGATCCGGTCTACTTACATGTACTTTGCTGGCAGCATCGGTCTTACAGCTTTGTCTGCTGTTGCTGTTAGTAGGACCCCAGCTTTGATGAACCTCATGATGAGAGGATCCTGGCTGGTAAGTGCATAGAAAAAGATATGAAAATTACTTTGCATTTCATTTTACTGGAGACCATTACTTAAATAATGTGTAGCCCTTTAACTAGAATTTATTTTGCAAACTTGCAAATGCAGTTGTCCAAAAATCATTCTGGTGTTTAATGTACTTTTAGTTGTTGACTTGGTCACTTTCCACCAGGCACAAACATTTCAGGAAATGTCTTTGATTGCTTTATTACTTTGTTCTTGGATAACTGAATTTGTTTGGGTGTTCTTGCCTTCCAGGCCATTGGGGCAACATTTGCAGCGATGATTGGAGCTGGTATGCTTGTTAGATCAATATCTTATGACCAAAGTCCTGGTGCCAAGCATTTAGCCTGGATGTTACATGCAGGTATTTTTTTGTTTTCTGTGCAAATAAAGTAAATTTAATTAAGTTTGTCAAAGAAAAGATTTGAGGTCTTGGTACAGCTTTTAGATTAGGAGTATTTTTATACCTGTTGCCACAACACTCTTTTTTTAAATATTGCAATATTGTGTGTTTTTCTGCAGGTGTAATGGGAGCTGTGGTCGCACCATTAACCTTACTTGGTGGCCCTCTACTTATCAGAGCTGCGTGGTATACAGCTGGTATTGTAGGTGGATTGTCAACAGTAGCCATGTGTGCACCAAGTGAAAAATTCCTAAACATGGGTGGACCGCTTGGCATCGGTTTGGGTTTTGTTCTGGCATCGTCTATTGGTACGTACAGCATATATCTACATTTTGATGCATTCTTATTTTACAATAGGAATATGTTCAGTAATATAAAGAGTAATGGTATGTTATAGGTTCATCAGCTAATTGCCTTCTGCATTCAATACTTATAATCCTGTGTTTTTGTCAAGAAATATCTGGCACGGATATCGGAACGCTATGGTCATCAATATATCCTAAAATATAAACGCACGCTGAATGGTGAAAAAGAAAACTAAAAGCAGCTGCCAAACACAAAGTGCTATTCACTTTTAGTTATGAGGAAAGTTTGCGAGCACTAAACTTATTCTCTCTGGAGAAGAGACGCTTGAGAGGGAATATGATTTCAATATTCATATACCGTACTGGTGACCCCACAATAGGAATAAAACTTTTTCACAGAAGAGAGTTTAACAAAACTCGTGGCCACTCATTAAAATTAGAAGAAAAGAGGTTTAACCTTAAACTACGTAGAGGGTTCTTTACTGTAAGAGCGGCAAGGATGTGGAATTCCCTTCCACAGGCGGTGGTCTCAGCGGGGAGCATCGATAGCTTCAAGAAACTAGATAAGATTGGATTAGATAAGCACCTGAATGACCACAACATACAGGGATATATATTGTAATACTGACACATAATCACACATAGGTTGGACTTGATAGACTTGTGTCTTTTTTTTCAACCTCACCAACTATGTAACTATGTAACTAGAAATTTTAAAATATGAAAATGTGGCGCTCACAAATAAAAATATGTGCAGATGTGAATAGACCAAGCAAAATCCATATAATGTGAAGTCCAAATAAAATATTTTTAATGTTCTAATCCACAATGGAAAAACTTTTCAGGTGCAGTAAACCACAGACGCTCCAGAACTTTTCAGGTGCAAATCAACACCCCCATATATGTCCTCACTCACCAAATGATGATGAGCCCCAGCTTTGCAGTCTGGGGTCACTACAGGCTTAAAAGATGGTATCCAGGGAAGTTCAGGGGTAGTGATGTACACATCAGATCAAAGGATTCCAAATGGCGATGAGCCCCAGCTTTGCAGTCTGGGGGTCACTACAGGCTTAAAAGATGGTATCCAGAGAAGTTCAGGGGTAGTGATGTACACATCAGATCAAAGGATTCCTATTAGAATTTCTCAGCAGAATCGCCAGGCACCAAAAAAGAAAAAAATTGGAACTAATAGTGAAAGTACCGTTTAAAAGGAATTCCATATACAAATGGGTACTTACAAAATAGCTGATAAAAACAGGCATGTAAAGGGATTGTAGATGTATCCGGACGCCGCTCACGGCGTGCGTTCCAGAGACCAGAAAGTGCGTTCCACGGAGCAGAAAATGACGTCAGTGCTGCCGGAAATGCGTCAACGTGTTTCGCCCACCCCCAGGGCGTTCTCAAGTTAGTGGAATTTGTTTTCCCCTAACACTTATATGCTCGTACCAAAAGCTTTCAACTTCCTTTTGTAATAAACCACATCTTGATTTTGTCTTCTCCTTTGTTTTTATGCTAGGAAGTGCATTCCTTCCACCAACATCTCTATTTGGTGCTGGACTGTACTCTGTTGCTGTTTATGGAGGCCTTGTTCTCTTTGGCTTGTTTTTATTGTATGACACACAGAAAGTTATCAAGCGAGCTGAAGCTACACCCATGTATGGAATGGTGAAATATGACCCTATCAATTCGTAAGTATCCAGAAAACTTTGTGTTTTCCACATAGAGTACAGTATTGATATTGAGGGACTGTAGTGTACAAATGTGCTGGGTGGTAAACGTGGTCTGCTGACTTATGATTTGTGCTAAGATGAAATACTGATCTACAATGTTTGCTTGTTCAGTGAATATTTCTTTTTCATACATCATGTAACACAGAGTCATATTCATTACCTGCTGAGTTATACTTCATCAGGTGAAGTGATTCCCTATATAACTCCTCCCATACAGGAAGCACTTCAGTTTTTTTACCAGTGTCTGCAAGGTGGATGGCACGGTTTGTTTGAGCTCTCTGAGCTCTAGGTCTCTAGTCCCACAAACGGTTCCAAAAATGAATCAAGGGATTGACCGATCGTATCCATTTGACACAGGCTTTTATGCTTAGATAAATGGTACCCGAGCCTCGCAAAGAAGACTCAAGATCCTGCAAGGTTTTGCCTGTAACGTGGCCTCCGGGCGGTGGACCTTGTGGAGTGGAAATCCTGGACACTACAACGCTAAGGCATTTCCTGCAGGGTGCTGTACAGGTCCAAGGGAGTGGACCCTAAACATGAAAGGGTACCCAGTCCTTGAAGGTCCTAGTGACAGGAACCCGCCGTGAAGGGTGAAGATTGGGCCCTTAGTTTCTAATTGGCCCTGCGCCTGGACAGGTAAGTGAAACCCCTTTATTTTAGTATTGTGGGGTGTCTCAGTGATTGTAATCAGTCAAGCTAGCTAAAGGCTGGACACCTGTGTGCAGTGAGCATACGGGGGAGTTCTGGACTAGCTGTGGGTGTTTGCAAAGTGTACCCTTTTTGCTTGTGTCTGGCTGTTTTTCACTTGTACGATGGTGCACCACGGTGTGCCATTTTGTCTTGGATCGCCAAGGCGCATGTGCGTTTGCAAGAGCGCCGCTGGGCTCAGCAGTTTGTTTGGCGGCCATGCCGCGCGTAGCTTCGCCCACACTTGCGCCGTAGCCTTTATCTGGGCGCACGAAAATTTGCGTCGTAGGTGTATACAGTCACGCCCATTCGCCGGGACCACACACATGCATAGAACGTTTTGGTGCACACCCAGCTTATTTAAGCTGCGCGGGCCAAGCATGTGGGACACAGAGCAGGCTCTGAACAAACACTTGCAGTGGTTCTTTTTTCCTTTCCCGGGTCAGAACACCAGGTGTTGCTTGGCAGGCTAAAGATGGTTAGCAGGATTGTTACATAGGGGCTTGGTGAGCCCTATTAAAGGGTCTCCCTTCTGAGGTATTTTAATTATACCCAAGTACTTTATGTTTGCAGGCATTGAATGTCTTCCAAAAAGGGGAGTGGGACTAACACCACAGGGAAGGACACACCTATGTCATCAGTAGTTTCTGATGAACCTAATCGTATCCCTAGTGTTGTATCCCCTGTGAGACCAGAGGCTCCTGGGCAGTCTGAGCTGTTGCGCCTATCTGGTATTGTGCCTACAGTCAACGCTGCTGCTTCACCCTGTATCACCTAAGATGAACTGTCCTCAGCCCTAGCCAGGTTAGAGCAGAGGATTTCTGGCATGATTGCCTCCATCTCGCAGGGTGGCAGGAAGCGTGACATATCCCCCTCCCCGGAGTCTCCTCGTTTTGGAGCAGGAATCGGTTGATGATGGGGAAGAGCTTAAAGCTCAGGATTCGATGGGGTGCCCGGCAGATGAGTTTCGAGCAATATGGTTCCGAGCAATCTGGACAAGAAGATATCCACTCGATGTCTGCCTCTCAGTCACAGAGGTTTTTGAATCAGCCAGCTGTTGCAGCAATTGATATTTGCCAGTCCATAAAGGATCAGGTCAAACGGCGGAGGATGATCTGCCTGAAAGACACATATTCCTTGAGCGCTGTGTTTTGCTGTTGATGCTTTAAAGGATTCAATACAGCAAGTTTCTCGTCTGGCTCTCTTGTCTGTACATATGCGTAGACTTTTATGGCTTAAGAACTGGTCAGCCAAGCTTCCTTGTAAAAAGTTATTGGCTGGTTTCCCGTTTTCATGGGGAACGTTTGTTTGGTGATCACTTGGACAAATATATCCAAAAGATTTCCGGAGGGAAGAGTTCTCTACTTCTTGTGAAGAAAAGCACCAAACATCCCTTGTTTAAAAACCCAGGGACTGCTTCCTCAAATGTCTCAGGGCGGTTCCGCCGCCAACAGGGCGCTAGGGGCAGGCCCCAAGGCCATGTCCAGAAAAGGCCCTGGGTCCAAAATTCTTCTAAACCCAGCACCAAGCCCTCCTTTTGAGGGGACGCCCCCACTCTATCGGGTGGGAGGAAGGCTGCTGAACTTTGCGGACATTTGGAAAACAACAATTCAGGACGAATGGGTCACCTCAATTATATCTCGTGGTTACAAGCTGAAGTTACGAGGGGTGCCCCCTCAGAGGTTTCTAAGATCCAGCGTTCCCTCGGATCCTCCAAAAAAAAAGTATTGCTTCAGGCACTACATCATCTATTGCATCAAGGAGTTATTGTTGAGGTTCCGGTATCCGAAAGGGGCACAGGGTTTTACTCAAACCTATTTACGGTTCAAAAACCAAACGGGGACACAAGGCCCATTTTGGACAAAAGATCCCTGAACAAGTATCTTTTGATACAGTCCTTTCGGATGGAGTCTGTCTGCTCAGTAGTAACCTCACTCCAGAGGGGAGACTTTTTAGCCTTCATCGATATAAAGGACGCGTACCTACATGTACCCATCTTTCAGTCTCATTAGAGGTTCCTACGTTTTGCAATAAGAAGGATGAGGATTTTTTGGAAGCGCCAACTCTAATGACACTGTCATATAATGTTTGTGTAGTGCAGTACACTGGTTCGCAGGTTCAAAATAGGGTGGCGGTGTCCAACAGGGGTTGAGATATCCTGGAATGTGCTGGTGCTGGGGTGCAGGCTTCAGTAGCGATCCTTCAGCTCAGGGGATGTTTGGTCCTGGTTGGTAAAGCTGTTCGGCGGTGTCCATTGTGTGGAAGCTCCACGCTAACCACCCTGGAACGCGGAAGTGGACGTCAGCGGTGCACAGAAAGCATCCAAACACAGATAGTGGAATGTGCTGGCTATGCGCTTGGGGCTCACAGCTCCTTCTACTGGCCTGTTAGCTCTCAGGAGGAGAGCAGCTTAAATGAAAGTGCAGGATATCTGGCTGAAAAGATGTGGGCGGGGTTCCGCGGCTATGGAATCATAACAGCCAGCGGACCCACATTTGTGCAAAAATAGAAATAAAAGATGCGGATAAAGTTTAAAAGCCAATTATTTAATATAAAATATAGCAATAACGAAAAAGTGGTGATAAAAAGATGCATGGAAAAAAGCATTAAAAATGCATAGAGATGCACTAATGGTGAATAGTGAACAGTGGAACACATTATTGGGTGAAAAGGGGGGGGGGGATTCACATTGTCCCAGGGAAAACTGAAGATTGACCCCGAACTACAATGAAGAGTGTGTCTCTATTTCTTCATTGAGTCCCCCCGGCGAGAGAGTATTCAAAGAATATATCCAGTAGGTTTCCTGCTGACATAAGCGTTTAAAACGTTCTGCAGCAGAAGACCTCTGGGAATGGCCTCTATAACCCAGACTTTAAGGCCTGTGGTGGATTTATGATGATCCTTCAGAAAATGGAAAGGGACACTGTTTGTCACAGTTTTTCTGTATAAAGGGCCTATGTTCGCCAAAACATTGTCGTAAGGTGCGTATGGTTCTGCCCACATAAAATAGGCTACATGGATGCCCTGAAGGATCAGGTGCATCAGATAAGGGGCACCAGACAACCCTCCATTCGGCTTTGTATGAGCCTTAAAGGGAGGATGGTATCCTCCTTCGAGGCAATGCCCAATTCCATTCCAGGCCTTTACAACATCTTGTTGGCTTGGAACTGAGGAAGAAAAGCCCTGGATTATCCAATGTGCTTATCTCCTCAGGCATGCTTAAGCCGAAACTGGTGGTTGCAGGATCAGAACCTGCGAAAGAGAAAATCCTTTCTCCCGATAACTTTGGATAGTACTGACTACAGATGCCTGTCTCTCTGGCTGGGGACCCTGCCCATCAACGTTCTAGAATTACGGGCAGTACGTCTGGCCCTGTGGTCCTGGGCGGTGGAGCTTTAGGACTGCCCCATCAGGGTTCAATCCGACAATGCCACGGCAGTGGCCTATATAAACCACCAAGGCGAACCAGGAGTCGTTCAGCTCTGAAGGAGGTAAACGACATACTAACCTGGGCAGAGGGACATGTGCCAATAATATCGGCAGTCCATATCCTGGGAGTAGAGAACTGGAAGGCCGATTTATCTCAGCCACCAGCAGATCTGCCTGGGGGAATAGTCCCTATACCCAGAGGTGTTCCAGGAAATTTGCTAACATTGGGGATGGCCAGAGGTCGACCTACTGGCATCCAGGTTCAACAACATGCTACAGCAGTTTGTGTCTCAAACAAGAGATCCTCTGGCAATTGGAGCAGATGCTCTGATAGATCCATGGAGCCAGTACTCCCTGGTTTGCTTTCCCTCTGATCCCTCTCCACATTTGTTGCGCACGTTTCGGAGAGAGGAGATTCCAGTCATTCTGGTGGCACCAGCCTGGCCCAGAAGGCCCTGGTTCCCAGAGATTGTGAGACTGACAATAGATTGGCAATGGACACTTCCACGCCACCCTGATCTACTGTCTCAAGGTCCTAAATTTCCACCCCAATTTACAGTCTCTAAATTTGACAGCATGGCTATTGAAGCCAGGGTGTTAAAGGACCGTGGCATCTCGGGACCAGTGATGTCTACTCTAGTGAATGCTAGAAAAGCTATCACTAGAAAGATTTATCATAAGGTCTGGAGGACTTGTATTGCTTGTTGTAAAGCCAGAAAAATGGCATCCTCTGAAATTTGTGATTGGGAGAATTCTCTTTTTTTTTCTACAGTCAGCTGTGGAAATCAAATTGGCTTTGAGTACAATTAGAGGTCAAGTTTCGGCCTGTGAACAGAACCATTTGAACCTATTAAGGAAATTCCATTAGACTTGCTGTCACGCAAGCTAGCCTTCCTGATGGCTATCACCTCGGCTAGAAGGGTGTCAGGGTTGGCGGCCCTTTCATACTAGGAACCGTACTTGATCCTTCAGCATGACAGAGTCGTGTTACGACCTGTTCCATCCTTTTTGCCAAAAGTGGTGTCGGCCTTTCATTTAAATTAGGACATTATTTTGCCTTCTTTTTTCTCTCAGCCTCATTCGGCAGAAGAGAGACGACTGCATTCTTTGGACGTTATCCGGGCAGTCAAGGTTTATTTGTCTAGATCTGCAGAGATCCGAGGACTTTTTTTTGTTTACCGAAAGAACCCAAGAAGGGGCAGGCAGCTTCCATTGCCAGTTGGGTCCGTCAATTGATCATTTAGGCCTACGGTCTGAAACATAAAGCTCCTCCTTTTAGGGTGAGAGCTCATTCTACCAGGGGTGTAGGAACCTCCTGGGTTTTTCGCCATCAGGTATCTGTGGCTCAGATTTGTAAGGCTGCTACCTGGTCTTCAGTGCATACGTTCACAAAATGTTATCAAGTGAATGTTCGAGCAGCCAAGGATTCGGCTTTTGGCCGCAGTGTACTGCGGGCTGCCGTATATAAGTTCTGATGGCTTTTGTTTGGCAGGGTGTCTCCCTCCCCTCAAGGCTATTGCCTTGACATCCCAGCGGGTAATGAATATTAGCCCGACTCTGTGTCCCATGATGTATGAAAAAGAAAATAAGATTTTTACATCATACTTACCTGTAAAATCCTTTTCTTTGAGTACATCATGGGACACAGAGATCCCTCCCCTCTTTTTTTTGAGGATACAGTGCTTGATACAAAACTGAAGTGCTTCCTGTATAGGAGGGGTTATATAGGGGATCACTTCCTGTTTGAAGACCTTTGGTCTACCAGTGTCCCATGATGTACTCAAAGAAAAGGATTTTACAGGTAAGTATGACGTGAAAATCCTATTTTTAGAACACTAAATACTTTAGAACAAACTTTAGAACTTTAGAAAAAAATGTACCCTTACAGTAGTCCCACTTATGTCTTGCATGGTATAACAGTTTGTTTTGCTTAGGTGAGGATGAAAAATTGATATACACTAGAGTACAAAAAGTATTGGGACACCTGCCTTTACATGAACTATAATGGCATCCCAGTTTTAAGCCATAGGGTTCAATATTGAGTTGGTCCATCTTTTGCAGCTATAACCGCTTCAACTCTTCTGGGAAGGCTGTCCACGAGGTTTAGGAGTGTGTCTATGAGAATGTTTGAGTATTCTTCCAGAAGCGCATTTGTGATGTCAGGCACTGATGTTGGAGAGAAGGCCTGTCTCGCAGTCTCCACTCTAATTCATCCCAAAGGTGTTCTATTGGGTTGAGGTCAGGACTCCGCAGGCCAGTCAAGTTCCTCCCATCAAAACAAGGAAAAGGGAGGCGCCTCTGGGTGCAGACTGTAAAAACAATTTTTAATTAAAAAGGCGGCAACACTCACATTTGAGTTGAAGATATTAGGCATTTAAAAAGTCCCAAGACAATCAAAGGGGGGTCTGTGAAGTCATCTCTCTCTGCCGTGGATGTATCCTCTATCTGGTTCACAGGCGCTGGATGTACTGACGGCCGACAGCGAAGGGGAACACCAGAGCGAGGCTTGGGAAGCAATCGAAGATCCAGGCGAGGGTAGATGACGTCACACCATGTGCGACGCGTTTCTTGAGCCGGCTAGCCGTGAGAAGTTCCTCCCATCCCAAACTCGCTCATCCATGTCTTTATGTACCTTGTTTTGTGCTCTGGTCCAAATCATTTGGTTTTTCAGGGGTTGGGCCTTGAGTTCCAGTAAAGGGAACTCTTAAGGCGTCCACATGTCAAGACAATTTCATGCTCCCAACTTTGTGGGAACAGTTTGGGGATCGCCCCTTCCTGTTGCAACATAACTGCAGACCAGTGTCATAAAGTTGCACCCTTTAGCTGCCTGACTAGTCACAGCTCTGTTATATGCTGCTATCTGCATGTGGTTGGACACTGGGAAAAAAGTTTGCTAGGGCTAACCTATTGCATACATATATAACCTTATACACTCCGAGGCTTGAGTTTTTTGCTAATGTCCTTGGATGATGTATTTGAAGTATTTTTATTTTCCTTATTTTTTTTTTAAACCTAATATATTTTTTTTCACCAGAATTTTGTATTAACTTTTAACTGCTTATTGCCTTGAGCTTCCTAAGTTTCCAAATTGGTTACCCCCAGTGTATACCTCCTGGGACCAATTCCCAGACCCCATTGTGTGGGGCAGTAGATCATTAGGCACTCTCAAATGCTGCTGTTATACTGCATGACATTCAATACATCACCCTGTTTTGTCATGGCAAAGATGTAAGGCAGAATGCTTTAGGCTACTTCTGTATGATATACTCTAGGTCAGGGGCAATGAATTAAAATTCACTGAGGTCCGGGCAGTAAAATTTTCTTCCAGCAGAGGTCCAAACATCATGTCGTTACCCGTGGCGCCTTTTCGCATATGCCAGACCGCATGTTGCTGCCGCACTATTTTGGAAAAGTGGTCAAAGTCGTCTTTCTCCGTTTTTCTTGCGGGTAGTGCATACTACCATATATCACCCCCCCTCCACAGTAATGTTCTCACACTTCCTTGACACCAATCCCCCCGCCAGTACTGTCCTTTGCCCCTATTTACAATATCCCCCCACATTATTATCCTCAGCCCCCTTCACATTACTGTCCTTATTGCCCCCACATTCCATTTCTCGGCTCCCCCACATCACAGTCCTCAGCCTCCCCCAATTTAATGTCCTCAGCCTCCCCCACTGTAATGTCCACATCTCCCCCCGCTGTAATGTCCACATCTCCCCCCCGCTGTAATGTCCACATCTTTATTACAGAGCAGCTCCACTACCACAAACACATTTTGGCAGGGTATGAACTGGGTGTTCTTCACAAATTCCCACCACAGCATCCCATAGAAAGGGTAGACACATTTTTTTAAAATTGGCAGCAAGGTAAACTTTCAAAATAAATAGCGAAAGCAATTTGATTTAAAATTTTAACTGCAATTTTACGGGGGGGGGGGGGGTCTGTGGTAAAAATGGGGGGGAAAATGGTAGTTGCGCTGTGATGAAGGGGGGGGGGGAGCTACAAAGATGACTAAAGTGGCAAAGTGAACTAAAAAAGAAACGGGCCAATGCATGAATGGATCCTACATGCTAAAAGACCATGGTGAGGATGCAGTGCAGTGCAACGTAGCTGATCAACATGACTATAATGTTACGGGCAGACAAAGCCTAATATATAAAGGTAATAGTGAAACAGTGACTGCTTGAATATAGCAAAGCAAAAATGCATATACTAACACAAATAGGATAAATAATGACACAATGCAAAAAAATATATAATGCAAGAAAAATACGTGTGGGCTAGTGCCCCATTAGCAAAAATGTGGCAAATCCTGGTGGACTACAAGTGACAAATCCCTAGGACAAACATGAATATTAGTTCTATCATCCAGTCCAAAAACTCGTGATGAGAAACACAAAACAATTCCAATCGTGAAGGGAGGGGGGGGGGGATCTTCAGTGAGGACACCTCCGTGTTTGCAAGCCGCTTACCTTACAGCTGTAAGGTGTACAGCCTGTGTTGCAAATGACCCGCAGGTGTAGACGTTCTGTGTATAAGGTAGTGACAATGATGAACATGCCAAGCGAAATATAAAAAATAAAAAATATACAGCATGTAAAATAACTCTGCGACGACCACAGTGGAGGGGGGGCAAAGACACACACGGGGGGAGGTTGCACTCACTTTCATGAAGTGAGTGTGGGCATCAATCCACGAGCGCCAAGCTCGTATGCCTCCAGGGGTATCGCCAATCTGGAATCTGTCCCTGTGCCTGGAATTTGTCCCCGTGCCTCTCTCCTCAGTGTTCGTCAGGTGAAGTAGTGATGTACAGTGTGAGGGGGAAAGAGACGCACATAGCGTGATCCCATATAAAAGGTATATTTATTTGATAAAACAAGTCCAATCAACTTACATTTAAAACAATGCTGCAGTGTGTAGTAACTATGAGCGCCGAGCTTGCCTCCTGTTGTTTGTCTGTGGCCACAGACAGCCCCCCAACCCTGATGTCCTCAGCCCACCACATCACAGCCCTGAACAACTCCACTTTAATGTCCTCAGTGAGTCAGCACACACTTTTCTCTTTTTCAGTGTCCTCACTCCCTGTAACTTCGCCCCCTCCCTCACTTACCTTGCACAGACTGAAGATCAGAGGGAGGCACGGCATGTCTCAGATGGAGGGCGGGTGTTGCAAGATGGTGATTGGTTGCTAAGACCGCCCTTTATCCTAACAGCCAATCACCTGATTGTTTACCTCCGGCAGCTCCGCCCTCCATCCAGAATTGTCCCGCCTCCCACTGTCGGCTCTGTGTGAGGATTTAACAGAGATGGCAGGGGGAAGAAAAGGCTGCTAAATGGCCGTACCGTGGCGGGCCGCATAGGACAGTGAGGTGGTCCGCATTTGGCCCGCAGTCCGCCAGTTAGTGATGCCCGCTCTAGGTTTTCTGACAAGCGGTTTGTGCCAATAAGGGATCTCTCACAAGCTTTAAAAGAGGTCATTTGCACATGATATTTGAATTGCTTGTTCGCATTACATTTTAATGCCTTGTCAACGAAGGCCTTATCTGCAAGTCATTGATTTTTCTTGAGGCACTTGTTGTTAAAATTGAAGCTTCAATATCACTCTGTTATTAAAATAATTAACATGTTATACTTACCTGCTATGTGCAATGGTTTTTCATAGAGTAGCCCTCTTCTGGCAAACTGAGCCAGAAGTCAGAGTGGGTACCTGTCAAAACCAGATACCTGCTCCCCTCCAAAAGCTGGCAAATGTGGCAGTGGAGAGGGGGAGGAGGCAGACAAGCAGAGCTTTCCATTTTGGGTGGAGCTCCGATTTTTAAGGCTTAAACTACTTTAAATCTCAGTCATTTGGCTGTTTTATTGGATTGAATTGTATAATAAATGTTTACTTGGCTTAGTATATAAGGAAAGGTGTTCTTTTTAAATATCCAGTAATAAACAGGTAAAGAACAGGTTTTACATATGATGTAATGATTGAAGAGATCACAGCTTTACCATATTCACTGAGCTAAGTGAACTTAGAATCTCCTTTGAATCTCAGGCCGGTTCAGTAGGAACTGGCTGAGATTTGAGCCGTGTAAGGGCAGGCTAAATGTACCAAGTTAATCACTCAACTTGGGTACAACCAGCCTGTCGGATTCTACTTGTGATGATCACTAGTGGCTGGTATAGTATGATGCTTACCAGAGCCGCTGAGTGTGTGAAACTGACATATGTAACTAAATGCAGAGAGACCAGCTGTCAAAATTCAGCGTTTATGTTGGGTGTGGACGGGACCCAGCACCAGCTGTCAAACTCAACCTGATGGGATCTGGGCTATGTCCGCCCCCTTAAGCAGCCCAATCATTGGCTGGTGTTTGATAGCTGCTGGGTCTCGCCCACCCCCAACATCACTGCTGAATTTTGATAGCTGGTCTCTCTCTGCATTCAGTTACATATGTCCGTTTCACACAATTACACTATTTCGGCTCAGTGTGAAACCTGCCGGTGCTACTCAGTGCCAACCAGTGCCACCTGCCAGTGCCAATCTGTGCCACCTGCCAAAAAAGAAAAAAATCGACCTAAATACCGTCCGCAAAAATCGGCATCATACAGTGGGGACGGAAAGTATTCAGACTCCCTTAAATTTTTCACTCTTTGTTATATTGCAGCCATTTGCTAAAATCATTTAAATTGATTTTTTTTCTTCATTAGTTAACGCACACCACCCCATATTGACAGAAAAACACAGAATTGTTGTCATTTTTGCAGATTTATTAAAAAAGAAAAAGTGAATATCACATGGTCCTAAGTATTCAGACCCTTTGCTGTGACACTCATATTTAACTCAGGTGTTGTCCATTTCTTCTGATCATCCTTGAGATGGTTCTACACCTTCATTTGAGTCCAACTGGGTTTGATTATACTGATTGGACTTGATAAGGAAAGCCACACACCTGTCTATATAAGACCTTACAGCTCACAGTGCATGTCAGAGCAAATGAGAATCATGAGGTCAAAGGAACTGCCTGAAGAGTTCAGAGACAGAATTATGGCAAGGCACAGATCTGGCCAAGGTTACAAAAAAAAATTCTGCTGCACTTAAGGTTCCTAAAAGCACAGTGGCCTCCATAATCCTTAAATGGAAGATGTTTGGGACGACCAGAACCCTTCCTAAATCTGACCGTCCGGTCAAACTGAGCTATCAGGGGAGAAGAGCCTTGGTGAGAGAGGTAAAGAAGAACCCAAAGATCACTGTGGCTGAGCTCCAGAGATGCAGTCGGGAGATGAGAGAAAGTTGTAGAAAGTCAACCATCAATGTAGCCCTCCACCAGTCCGGGCTTTATGGCAGAGTGGCCTGACGGAAGCCTCTGCTCAGTGCAAGACACATGAAAGCCCACATGGAGTTTGCTAAAAAAAAAAAACACCTGAAGGACTCCAAGATGGAGAGAAATAAGATTCTTTGGTCGGATGAGACAAAGATAGAACCTTTTGGCCTTAATTCTAATCGGTATGTGTGGAGAAAAGCAGGCACTGCTCATCATTTGCCCAAAACAGTCCCAACAGTAAAGCATGGTGGTGGCAGCATCATGCTGTGGGGGTGTTTTTCAGCTGCAGGGACAGGACGACTGGTTGCAATCGAGGGAAAGATGAATGCGGCCAAGTACAGGGATATCCTGGACAAAAACCTTCTCCAGAGTGCTCAGGACCTCAGACTGGGCCGAAGGTTTACCTTCCAACAAGACAATGACCCTAAGCACACAGCTAAAATAACAAAGAAGTGGCTTCACAACACCTCCGTAACTGTTCTTGAATGGCCCAGCCAGAGCCCTGACTTTAAACCCAATTGAGCATCTCTGGAGAGACCTAAAAATGGCTGTCCACCAACGTTTACCATCCAACCTGAAAGAACTGGAGAGGATCTGCAAGGAGGAATGGCAGAGGATCCCCAAATCCAGGTGTGAAAAACTTGTTGCATCTTTCCCAAAAAGGCTCATGGCTGTATTAGATCAAAAGGGTGCTTCTACTAAATACTGAGCAAAGGGTCTGAATACTTAAGACCATGTGATATTTCAGTTTTTCTTTTTTAATAAATCTGCAAAATTGTCAACAATTCCGTGTTTTTCTGTCAATATGGGGTGCTGTGTGTACATTGAGGAAAAAAATAAACTTAAATGATTTAAGCAAATGGCTGCAATATAACAAAGAGTGAAAAATTTAAGGGGGTCTGAATACTTTACGTCCCCACTGTATATCGGCCGCCCCGATTTCTAAATACCTGCAATGGCCAGAGAAAAACCCATATCAGTCGACCTCTAGTCCAGAGGTTAGCCACTAGAATTGCTCTTACATGAGAGCTGACCGCCAGCTCTAAAAAAACTGTACTGGGGTGATGCCTGCGGCTGTAGGCATTATCCCGGTATAACCACCCGAATTCCAGCCAAGTATGGGTATGTTGCTGGTCTGGAAGTGGTTGAAATAATTTAGTAGTAATCCCGAATAGGGATCCTGTTGTATTTATATTGTACAAAGTTGCTTGAATGCAAAAAGTACTTCTAGAAGAATAACAATAAATGTGTTTTTCACATGACCTGAATTATGCAATGTACAAACTGACATCCTTTTATTTTTTGTTACGTGTGTTTTATAAACGTGTATTTTTGCACTTTATAATCTCATAAACGCAACTCATCCTGTCATTGGATTTTCATTCGCAGATGCATGGGAATTTACATGGACACCTTGAACATTTTCATCCGTGTAGCCATGATACTGTCTGGAGGTGGGAGCAGGAGGAAATAAATCACCACAGCAATTATAATCACCTATTGATTTACTGTAGCACTTTACGCAACTCCTGGACCATAAACACGTTAATAATAAACATAATCAACAAGTTTGTTTTTATATTGTTATGTATAACGACATTCTTGTTGATTGAAGCTTTCTGAGATGCCTTTACTTTGGAAAAAACACACAATTCGTGTTTATAATTTAGGCAAGCACTAAGAACTATTCATCTCCTCCGCTCTAAGAAGCACCCGAGAATAGAAGGTGCAGTGTAAAATGATTTTACATCCTGAAATGAAATTGTTCGGGTAAACAGTGTATCTTCAGAAAAACGCCTTTTATTCTGTGTGGGATGTTGAGCTTCAGATGATTTGTTTGCAATTTTCTGTTAGCAATAAAAAGTAATTTATAGCCACGCAATACATTTAAAGCATATTTGCAGAGGCAGTAGCTGAGCATTCATGCCAATCTTACAATAAATTGTATCCCTTTCAATCTTATGAAACTGCTTTGAAAGTAAAAAAAAAATCCAGATAGAGATCTCACTGCAGTGGTGGAGCGGTCTTTTTCATGCAGATACAATGTGTAAAATTTAGGATACCAAGAGACTCATTCCTTGGTGTTCACTAAAGCTGTTAAACATCTGCTTTGGTGCAGACTTTATAAATCCTTCACTGGAAGTCTGTAGAAAAAATGACTATAATTTATGAAAGAAAAGTAGACATATTACCATGAACCAGCTTACCAAATCGTGTATTGAAAGTTTTCTGTTTATATTGTTATTTAAATGTATTATACTTGGAAAAACGAATAAAGGTTGGTTTCTTCAGAATAGTATGTTTTTAAGTAGCATTGATACTGAAAATGTTCAAAAATATGAAACTTGTTTTTAATTACGAGAAACTCCTCCTCACTATGCACACTGTGGCCCACTAATTGATACAATTTGGGTTGCAGGTTGTACATCATGGAGCCCCATGAAGCAGAAAAAGCTCTGTAATTGGTGCAGATATTATAAATGTGCCCCTTAATGTTTTAATGTCTTGGCCTAAAGCTGATCTATAGCCGACCAAGTTAATGTATATTTCTGATAATGCAGTGAAATGTAAATTACCTGAGAATTCTAACACTTTGTATTTGAAACAACTTACAGTTTATGCTACTGACAACCCATCTTTAATCCACAGCAACATTTCATTTACAGACCAGGTGGTGGGCTTTGCTGAGTGGGAGAATTGTATTTTCCTTCACCCCTCCCCAGACAACTGGCTGACATAGTGTCAGAAGAAAATACAGAATTCATTAAAAGATTAATATGGCAATGACATTTTTAGTAAGAACATCTAGTCCTGCTGCATCCCATGTTTTTTTTTTTTCCAAAAAGATTTTATTAGAATTTTCCATGAAATATGCAGCCAAATACATCAAACTGGGATACAGATTCCATACAGGATAAGCCCAACAATGGCTCACAGGTTGCATACATCAAAACTGTCTAAAAGAAAAGCTAAAGCTATAAAGAACATTATAATATTTCAAACAATATGAAAGGTCCAAGAGTATAGTGGCTTCTCCCATTAAACAAGTGTCACCGCTCAAATTAGCCTACTAACACTCTCGGAAACCGTCCGAACCACCTGGAGGGGCCCATTCGTAGCAGCCCTGTATTACCCAAATTTTTACTTCTTGGAACGGCAACCTGGAGGTCAGGACCGGGCTCCATACCATGTTGGTTTTAGATGGCTACAACTCTGCTTTGGTAAGCGCACTCAGGTGCGCTACTATTGTCAGAGAAAAATATTGAAAACCCCTTCACCTTGGGTGTGCATATTTATAAACACAATGAAACAATAAAATGCTAAACATAGGAAACAATGTATAAGAAATGAAGTGCAGTCCGCTTGGAAAGGTAAAAGTCCTACAAGCTTAATATGTGATCCAGGATTTTTCAAAGTTCAAACTGACATCTTCACTGCTTGGAGCATATAAACTTCTATAAAAAAGGGGTAAAAAGGGGTCGCTTACCAGACATAAATGACCCCTATTACGGAGGTCTTGCAGGCTCAGATTAACAGATCCCAGCAGGAACAGCTGATCGGGTTCCCGTGTTCAGATATCCATCCACACTGAGCATTATACTGACGCTTAGGATGACCCTGCAGCGCGCTTCCTGAAGGCTTGAACAGCTGATCTGTTTAAGTCTTCTTTCCCAGTCCTTTCCCATTGTTTCCTATGTTTAGCATTTTATTGTTTCATTGTGTTTATAAATATGCACACCCAAGGTGAAGGGGTTTTCAATATTTTTCTCTGACAATGGTAGCGCACCTGAGTGTTCTTACCATTTGTCAAAACTGAATATTCCGTTTTTTTTTGGGTTGCAGCACTATTCGTCTATGTGTCACGAAAATCTAGTTTGTTCATTTTTTCATTGTTTCCTTCCTTTTTGTTTATAAAGAAAAGGAAACCCTATCCAATTAATTTTTATATATACCTTAGTATATATTTCTCTCATTTAATTCACCACCCTTTTTTCACTATATTTTTTTCACTATTTTGTTTGATTACTTAATTTATTGGTTCACCAGGGGTAGCGCTGATTATTTTGCGTTACAATACAACTCTGCTTTGCCAAGGCCTCAAAAAGTTAAGTTCAACTTTTACTAATAAATTATAAATGCATATTTTTGTAGGTAAATATGACCTTGGCAGACAGTTGCTGAATAGCTGGAGGAATCAATGGAATATGAGATCGCTCACCAGTACCTCCGCAGTTTATTGAGAACTACAAGCCTTCAGCCACAAAGGCTGACGGTACTTGTAAATCATTCATTCACAGAACTTTGTGAATGACGCGATCATGTGGGCAGAACCCATCCCGGTCACGTTGTTTTTAAAATCTGACAGGTGTCACAGAGCTGGAACATGTTGCATGTTTCACCCTAAAATACAGGTGGAACATGTAACACGTTCCAAAGGTGAACTTAACTTTTTAAAGTTTAAAAAAATATTTCCTTATCGTACATCATGGGACACAGAGCACCATAGTAATAACTATGTGGCTATATAGACACCTTCAGGTGATGGACACTGGTATACCCAATACAGGAAGTTCACTCCCTATATAACCCCTCCTCCTAACAGGAGTGTCTCAGTTTTTTTTACGCCAGTGTCTAAGGTGTTGGTCACGAGTGAAGATGTGCTCTGAGGAGCTCCAGGAGGGATCAATGCTGGATTTAAATAGCCTCCACAGACCGGATCCATCCAAAGTGCCACTGAGGCCAAGGTGGATGGTACCCGGGCCTCGTATATGAAGCACAAGGTTTTGCCTGTAACGGCTCTCTTTGCAGGGCTGGACCCCGGGACCCAGGGCTTTTTGGTCATGCTTACATTACCTAAAGCTTTTCCTGGTGGGGTGTTAATACAGGTCCAAGGGAGTGGAACCCTGATAAAAAGGGACCCAGTCCTGGAAGGTTTGCTACACGCAGCCCGCCGTGATGGGTGAAGTTTGGATCTGTCTGTTACAGCAGTATCCTGCAGCGAGGAAAAGGTAAGGGAAGAAGCCTAGGAAGTGTAAAGTCCACGTATGTTTTTTTCTTCCATGAGTAACACTGTTGTCATGCCTTAAAGTCTCCACTAGGAGTAAATGCACATACCTTAGTACGATGCTTCTCAGTCAGCTCAGTGTCCCAGCTAAACAGCATGTTTTTGCTCTCAGCAAGCCAGGGAGGAATTCCTCATCCAGCAAACAGCATGTTTGTACTCCCCCCGGTGGCTTTCCTATGTTCACTTATCCCCACAGAAGCTCATAACTTTTAAAAATCCCACCTCCCTTCCCTCCCCTCTCGCTGGGTCTTCACTGATCAAAGCAGCATGTTGATGCCGTTTGCGCACACGCAAACTGCGGCTAGTTCAAACAGAGGGGAAGATGTGTTGAATGACGGGGTGTGGCTTAAGGTGCGGCGCCGTGTGCGCGACGCAAGTTCACGAGGAGCACACAGCACAGGCGCTGGGGACGAACAGCGCACTCTACCAGGGAGACAGACGCTTCTCAGCTAACAGCTGCAGTCGGGACACAGGAGCGCTGGGGGCACGTAAGGATGCATACAGGTATTTCCAGTACAGGAAATAATATTTACACTCCACCAAAGCTGAACTTTATTAGCTGCATTGTTTTTGCTACACTATTGTTTGGCGAGTTGTGCATTTACTTAGTGCCTCTGCTTTTTGTGCTCAGCACTATGGCTCCAAAAAAGGACACCACAAAGGTACAAAAAATCCCACCCCCAGGCGCTGGGGATTCCAGCTGTGCCTCCACACTGTCATCCTCTCCTGAAATATCAGATATGGCAAGCCAGGGTGATTCATTGGAACCAGTTGGTGGTGCAGCTGCTTCTCACATCTCAGCCCCTGTATACGTGAATGAAGATGCATTTTCCTCCGCCCTGCAGGGCCTTGAAGGAAGATTAATGGCCTTAATCGAATCCTCCATCCAAAAGGATAGGAAGTGTGTTAGATCCCCCTCCCCCACCTCAGACCCTTTACCAAGGGAACAGTGGGTAGAGGATGAGGTGTTACCCTCAGGCGATCAGGTAGAAAGGCAAACCGATTACTACTCTGCACAATCTGAGAAATTGCTGGTACAATCTTACAGAGATGGTTCGTTCAACTTTCAAGCTCCCCCTAATGGAGTCAGCTGAAAGTTCTATTTCTTCTTTAGGTTCCTTAAAACCTTCACAGCCTTTGCATGCGTTTCCTGTCCATGCATTACTAGAACAGCCTATTTATGCTGAATGGGCTCACTCGGATAAGCATTTTCTCCTCCTAAGAGATTCACAGCACTCTATCCCATGGAGGAGAAATTCACCAAAAAATGAAATCTACCAGCAGTTGACACTGCGATTTCCAGTGTGAATAAAAGTCTAACTTTTCCAGTAGACAATGCACAAATGCTTAAGGATCCAACAGATAAAAGGTTGGAACTCCTGTTAAAATCCTCCTTTTCCTTGGCAGGTGTCGTTACGCAGCCTGCAGTCGCTGCAATAGGCATCTGTCAGTCACTAAAGGACCAGTTTAGACAGGCCCTTAAGGAGGTTCCTGCACAACAAGCCCAGGATTTGGCCGAACTGCCAAGGGCATTATGTTTTGCCATGAAAGATTCTTTTCACCAGGTGTCCCACCTTGCTCTTGTGCTAGTACACATGTGTAGGATCCTGTGGTTAAAAAATTGGTCAGCTGAAGCACGATGCAAAAGGCTCCTGACTGGTTTTCCTGTTCATGGGGATCGGCTATTTGAGGATGATTTGGACAAATACATCCAAAGGATTTCTAGTGGGAAAAGTACTCTTTTGCCAGTCAAAAGAAAGTATACAGTGAGGACGGAAAGTATTCAGACCCCCTTACATTTTTCACTCTTTGTTATATTGCAACCATTTGCAAAAATCATTTGTTTATTTTTTTTCCTAATTAATGTACACACAGCACCCCCATATTGACAGAAAAACACAGAATTGTTGACATTTTTTGCATGTTTATTAAAAAAGAAAAACTGAAATATCACATGGTCTTAAGTATTCAGACCCTTTGCTCAGTATTTAGTAGAAACACCCTTTTGATCTAATACAGCCATGAGTCTTTTTGGGAAAGATGCAACAAGTTTTTCACACCTGGATTTGGGGATCCTCTGCCATTCCTCCTTGCAGATCCTCTCCAGTTCTGTCAGGTTGGATGGTAAATGTTGGTGGACAGACATTTTTAGGTCTCTCCAGAGATGCTCAATTGGGTTTAAGTCAGGGCTCTGGCTGGGCCATTCAAGAACAGTTACGGAGGTGTTGTGAAGCCACTCCTTCGTTATTTTAGTTGTGTGCTTAGGGTCATTGTCTTGGAAGGTAAACCTTCGTACCAGTCTGAGGTCCTGAGCACTCTGGAGAAGGTTTTCGTCCGGGATATCCCTGTACTTGGCTGCATTCATCTTTCCCTTGATTGCAACCATTCATCCTGTCCCTGCAGCTGAAAAACACCCCCACAGCATGATGTTGCCACCACCATGCTTCACTGTTGGGACTGTATTGGACAGGTGAAGAGCAGTGCCTGCTTTTTCTCCACACATACCGCTTAGAATTAAGGCCAAAAAGTTCTATCTTGATCTCATCAGACCAAAGAATCTTATTTCCCACCATCTTGGAGTCCTTCAGGTGTTTTTTTTAGCAAATTCCATGTGGGCTTTCATGTTTCTTGCACTGAGGAGAGGCTTCCGTCGGGCCACTCTGCCATAAAGCCCCGATTGATGGAGGGCTACAGTGATGGTTGACTCTCTACAACTTTCTCCCATCTCCCGACTGCATCTCTGGAGCTCAGCCACAGTGATCTTTGGGTTCTTCTTTACCTCTCTCACCAAGGCTCTTCTCCCCCGATAGCTCAGTTTGGCCAGACGGCCAGCTCTAGGAAGGGTTCTGGTCGTCCCAAACATCTTCCATTTAAGGATTATGGAGGCCACTGTGCTCTTAGGAACCTTAAGTGCAGCAGAAATTTTTTTGTAAACCTTGGCCAGATTTGTGCCTTGCCACAATTTTTTTCTCTGAGCTCTTTAGGCAGTTCCTTTTGACCTCATGATTCTCATTTGCTCTGACATGCACTGTGAGCTGTAAGGTCTTGTATAGACAGGTGTGTGGCTTTCCTTATCAAGTCCAATCAGTATAATCAAACCCAGCTGGACTCAAATGAAGGTGTAGAACCATCTCAAGGATGATCAGAAGAAATGGACAACACCTGAGTTAAATATGAGTGTCACAGCAAAGGGTCTGAATACTTAGGACCATGTGATATTTCAGTTTTTCTTTTTTAATAAATCTGCAAAAATGACAACAATTCTGTGTTTTTCTGTCAATATGGGGTGCTGTGTGTACATTAATGAGGAAAAAAATGAACTTAAATGATTTTAGCAAATGGCTGCAATATAACAAAGAGTAAAAAATTTAAGGGGGTCTGAATACTTTACGTCCCCACTGTAAACACCCTTCTTTTAAGCGGACTCTTTCTCCTGCGCCAGGGGCATCCGCCTCTAGGCAGTGGCGACAGCCTCTGCCGTCAGACTCTAGAGGAAAGCCTCAGGGTCAGGCCCAGGCACAAAAGAAGTCCTGGGTGCGGAATCCTGCAAAGTAGAATTCCAAAGCCTCATCATGAAGGGGCTCCCCCCTCGCCAGAGTGGGGGGAAGACTTCTGTAATAGAAGTCTGGCAAGAGGAAATTCAGGACAGATGGGTCATCTCCACGGTGTCCCTAGGGTACAAACTAGAATTTCGGGAGTTTCCACGTCTCGATTTCTGAGGTCAAATGTTCCCAAAGATCCAGGGAAAAGGCAATCTGTTTCGGGCACTAGACTGGCTCAGGGAGTGATCATACAAATCCAGATAGAAGAGCAAGGTTTGGGGTTTTATTTAAACCTCTTTATGGTACCAAAACCAAATGGTGAGGTCAGACCCATTTTAGATCTAAAGAGTCTAAATCCGTTCCTGTAGATCCGCTCCTTTCGCATGGCGTCGATCAGGTCAGTGGTGTCTATCCTTTTAGAACTTCTGGCGTCTATCGACATCAGGGATGCATATCTGCATGCCCCTATATTTCCTGCTCACTAAAGGTTTCTGCGGTTCGAGGTAGAACAGCAGCATTTCCAGTTTGTAGCCTTGCCCTTCAGGCTAGCTACAACACCCTGGGTGTTTACAAAAGTCCTGGCCCCGCCTCTAGCCAGGTTAAGGGCACAGGGCATAACAGTCTTGGCGTACCTAGATGATCTATTGCTAATAGACCAGTCGGTGGCTCGTTTGGAACAAAGCGTACGCATTACAACCAGTTACTTGGAAAGTCTGGGTTGGCTTCTCAACCTAGAGAAGTCTTAAAACCACTAAAAAGGCTGGAGCACTTGGGTCTGATCATAGACACAGCCCAGAAAAAGGTGTTCTTGCCTCAGGCAAAGATCAACTCCATAATCGAGCTGGTGTGGATGGTCAGGTCAAAAGGAGATCCCTCCATTCGCCTTTGCATGAGGCTGTTAGGAAAGATGGTGGCTTCATTCGAAGTGGTTCCCTATGTCCAGCTCCATTCAAGACTGTTGCAAAACAGTATCCTGTCATCTTGGAACAAAACGATTCAAGCTTTAGACTTGCCAATGCAGCTGTCCCCAAGAGTGTCCCAAAGCCTCACTTGGTGGTTACTAACCCAGAATCTGCTGAAAGGAAGATCCTTCAGACCAGTTATCTGGAAAGTGGTAACAACAGATGCCAGCCTTTCAGGCTGGGGAGCAATACTAGAGAAGACAACTGTCCAGGGACAGTGGTCAAGAACGGAAAGAACCTTGCCCATCAACATCCTAGAGATTCGGGCAGTGCATCTGGCTCTGAAGGCCTGGACTTTCAGGTTATGGGATTGTCCTGTCAGGATCCAATCCGTCAATGCCACAGCTGTGGCCTATATAACCAAGGGGGCACCAAGAGTCTCGCAGCGCACACAGAGGTGAACCATATTCTAACTTGGGCAGAGAGTAATGGACCGTGCCTATCGGCAGTCTTCATTTCGGGAGTAGAGAATTGGCAGGTGGACTACTTGAGTTGCCAGTTGTTATTCCTGGGGGAATGGTCCCTTCACCCTGACATCTTTCGGTCTGTTTGCCAAAGATGGGGGACTCCGGACGTAGATCTTCTGGCGTCCAGATTCAACATGAAGTTAGTCAACTTTGTGTCCAGGACAAGGGATCCACTCGCATGTGGAACAGATGCGTTGGTGACCCTGTGGATCAGTTCTCACTGATTTATGCTTTTCCCCCTATTCAGTTGCTGCCACGACTTCTATGCAGGATCAAGCTGGAAAGAAAAACGGTAATTCTGGTAGCCCCAGCATGGCCCAGAAGGTCCTGGTATGCAGAAATAGTAAAGATGGCTGTGGAGGATCCATGGTCCCTTCCATTACAGCCAGACCTACTCTTACAGGGGCGGATATTCCATCCTACCTTACGAACGCTAAATTTAACGGCTTGGCTATTGAAACCCACATTCTGAGAAAATGTGGGCTTTCCGGGTCAGTTATCTCTACCTTGATTAATGCAAGGAAGCCAGCTTCCAGAGCTATAGAGTCTGGAGGGCTTATGTTTCCTGGTGTGAATCCAAGGGTTGGAACCCTCAGAGGTATATCATAGGCAGAATTCTTGCCTTTCTACAATTAGGGGTAGAGATGAAGTTGGCCTTGAGTACTATTAGGGGCCAAGTCTCAGCTTTAATGGTCTTATTTCAAAGAACGCTTGCTACACATTCTTTAGTCTGGGGTTTTATGCAAGGGCTGATGTGGCTTAATCCGGCAGTTAAATCACCTTTTGAACCCTTGGGACTTGAACTTAGTTTACTCAGTGTTACAAAAACAGTCATTTGAACGGATAAAGCATATTCCCTTAGTCCTCCTGACAAGGAAGCTAGTGTTCTTGGTTGCTATATCCTCAGCAAGGAGGGTTTCGGAATTGGCTGCTCTTTCTTGTAAAGAGCCATACTTGAATATTCATGAGGACAGAGTGGTGTTATGCCCTCTTATGCCAGATTTCTTTATTGTACATCATGGGACACAGAGCCTTAAGTAATTACTTAATGGGTTATAGGCTACCTTCAGGTGTTGACACTGGTAAACCCAATCAAGATAGTTTATTCCCTATATAACCCCTCCTCCTTCCAGGAGCACATCAGTTTTTTCGCCAGTGTCTAAAGATGTGCTCTAAGGAGCTACAGGAGAGATCCATGCTGGATTTAAATAGCCTCCATAAAGACCAGATCCATCCAAAGTGCTACTTAGACCTAAAAGGATGGTACCTGGTATCCGAAGCACAAGGTTTTGCCTGTAACGCCTCTCTTTGTAGGGCTGGACCCCAGGAACCCATTGCTTTAGGTCTTGCTACATTACCTAAAGCTTCCTGATGTGGTGTTTTACAGGTCCAAGGCAGTTGGAACCCCGTTATAGGGACCCAGTCCTTGAAGGTGTGCTACGCAGCCCGCCGTGATGGGTGAAGGTTGGATTGTTTGTTAATTCAGCAAATCCTGCAGCGAGGATAAGGTAAGGGAAGAAACTTTGGTATTAAAAACATCTATGTATTTCTTCCATTAGGGAAGAAATGTTGTCATGCCTTACATCTCCACTAGAGGGAGTCTATGAACATACTTTACTCTGTTGTCTTCACCGTAAACTCAATCCCCGTCTGATTGCAGCAGCGTGCAGAGGGAGACTCTGCAAGGTAAGAGAAAGATGCAAAGATAGCTAAGATCCACCAAAAAGGGGCTTAAGGTTGCCGATGCCGAATATAATATTAATAAGAAGCAAATATCCCCCAGATAAATAAGGACTTTATCAGCAACAAGGAAAAGGGGTTTGAAGAAAATATTATATAAATGATTATTTATTGAATTGTCCTTCACTATATAAACACAAGCCCAAATTGGAATACTGGTCTCCTCCATTCACACCAGGACTAACCTGCTGCATAAGCTGGGGATCGCTCTGCAAGGTTGGTGGAATATTTAGTGCTCTTGCTACAATTTTTACTATGACACTAACTATAGCATGCCCTGTTTGCTCTTGAATATCGGCCGCCCAGCCTATTGCTTTTGGGCTGATTCAGTGGGCTGATTTAATACCTTAACAGGTACCTATATGAAGTATCTGTCTGCTTTTGTTAAATCCCAGGTTGACTAACTCTACCTAATTATTTTGTATATACTTTGTACTTATCACTAGTACAAAGATTTACACGTTTGTCAATGATGAATAATACAATGTTCCTACCCTAATTTCTTCTATTATTGTGAACATTGGTGTCCAATAATGCTTTTTTCAAAAAAGAGGGGTTTTCTTAAATAAACATATACCCATATTAATGATAACACTGGAGTGACAAATATCACTCGTTTCCGCTCTACATATTTTTAAGATATTTTTTATTTTCTTCTTTGCAGACACTTTTTTGTTAATTGTGTCATTATCCACTCTGAACCAACCTGCACCTAACCATGCAGTCTTCTCGGTTTCATATAACCAAGTAGTGATCTCCATTTCATACTGCTTCACGGTGTTTGGTGTGACTTTATGGCCACACTGCATCAGCTGGCACATTTTCTGGAGGTTTATTATATCAAGTTCATCTAATCGGTAGGTGATTTCCCAATCTTGGTCTCAACGATGCTCCTGCCTCTTGCCCCCTGTTTATGATGCACATACTTTTTTTTTTTTTCTCTTTCTCAATACTATTACTATTATCTTTTTGTTTCTTATTGTTTAGAATATGCTATGGTAATTTCACCTTGCCTTGAACGCCCCTGATGAAGGGACCCCACAAGTGTCCTGAAACGCATTGGCCAAATGTCTACAGTTGCCACGCATTAACAATTCAATCTTTGTATACTTGCTGTTTTTATTAACTTTATTTTTGGTGATGTCTGCACCTGAATAATTTTATATTTTCTACAATTCAATAAATTATCATTTATATAATATTTTCTTCAAACCCCTTTTTCCTTGTTGCCTATAAAGTCCTTATTATTTATCTTGGGGATATTTGCTTCTTAGTGAGAAAGATGCAAAAGTGTTTTCATCTCCCTGATGGGACCAGAGGGTTAGGGGGACAGCAGCGCTGTACCCCCTTTACATTACCCCCCCGCCGCGGGTGTGGAGGCCCCGCTAATACCGCTTATTCTTTTAACTGGCTGATTTTACTGTTTGAGCCTGCTGCTGGATGGGTCCCTGCTCCCCGCCCCCCCCCCCTGTTGGGTCGGTGGACCAAAAAACGCCATGGCAACACTAGCGCGGCAACATTTTAAAAGTAAAAAAGGGCAGAATTTTTTCTCGGAGGGGCAGGGCCTATGCGCGATGCCGTGAACGTTCATGAGGACGCACGGCATGCTAAAAACAAATACAACACAGCTGTGACAGTCTCTCCTCGGCTGACGAGGAGAAAACAAGCAGCCCGCAACACAAGGACACAAGAGCTGTGGGACATGTGAGGGTTGCAAACTGCTATTCCTGATACAGGAACAACACCTTTTTCTCAGCACTAGGCTGAATTTTAAAGCGGCTTTAAATGCCATGACTATTTTCAGCGATTAAGTGCAATTTGTATAGTGCCTCTGTTTTTGTACTTAGGACTATGCCTACCAAAAAAGACACCACATAAAGGTTTCACTCCCAGGCGCTAGGATCCCAGGTTGCATTTCCATGCTGTCATCCTCACCTGAATTACCAGTTATGGCAAGCCAGGGTGAGCCATTTGGAACAAATTGATGGTGCAATTGCTGCTCACATCTCAGCCCCTGTATACGTGACTGAAGATGTCCTTTCCTCCTCCCTGCTGGAAGAATAGCGGCTTTAATCTCATCCTCCATTCAGATGAATAGGAAGCGTGCTAGATCCATGAGGTGTTACCCTCAGTCAATCAGGAGGAAAAACAAACCAATGATTTTTCCTCTGCGGAGGAAACAACGGTAGATGAGCCTTTTTCAGCCTCTCAAATCTGAGAAATTGCTGATACTATCTCTTACAGAGATGGTTCATTCTACTTTAATGCTACCCCTAACGGAGTCTCCTGAAAGTTCGGTTTCTTCCTTGGGTTCCTTAAAACCCTCTCAACCTTTGCATGCGTTTCCTGCACATGCATTACTAGAACAGCTTATTTTTGCTGAATGGATCACTCAGATAAGCATTTTCTCCTTCCTAAGAAAATTGCAATCCCCTGGAGGAGGAATTCTCCAAAAGATGGAAAATACCAGCAGTTGACGCTGCAATTTTCAATGTAAATAAAGGCCTAACTTGTCCAGTAGACAATGCACAGATGCTTAAGGATCCAGCAGATAAGGAGTGGGAATCCCTGTTAAGATCTACTTTTTCCATGGCAGGTGCCATTACTCAGTCTGCAGTCGATACAATAAGCGTCTGTCAATCCCTAAAGGATTTAAACAGGCCCTTAGAGACCTTCCTGCACAATAAGCTCAGGATTTGGCTGAGCTACCAGAAGCATTATGCTTTGCCATAGATGCTATTAAAGATTCTATTCACCAGGCGTCACGCTTTATGTTAATGCTTATGCATATGTGTAGAATCCCGTGGTTAAAAAATTTGGTCAGCTGAAGCACCATGTAAAGACCTCCTAACTGGGCTCCCTTTTCATGGGGAGCGACTATTTGGAGAAAACTTGGACAAATATATCCAAACAATTTCTAATGGGAAAAGTACCCTTTTGCCAGTCAAAAGAAAGTATAAACGCCCTTCATTTAAACTGGCTCTTTTCCCTACGCCAGGGGCTTCCGGCTGTAGGCAGAGGTGACATCCTCCGCCATCACACTCTAGAGGAAAATCTCAGTCAGACCCAGGCTCAAAGGAAGTCCTGGGGTCGGAAACCTGCAACGCAGAATTATTAAAGCCTCATCATGAGGAGGCAACCCCCCTCACCAAGGTGGGGGGAAGACCTGCAGTTTCTAGAAGTCTGGAAAGCAAGAAATTCAGGACAGTTGGGTCATCTGCACAGTAACGCTGGGGTACATGCTGGAATTTTGGGACTTTCTACCGTCTCACCTTCCTGAGGTCAAGTGTTCCCAAAGATCCAGAGAAAAGACATCTCTGTTTCAGGCCCTAGACCGATTAATATCTCAAGGGGTGATCATACAGATCCCCACAAAAGAGCAAGGTTTGGGGTTTTATTCAAACCTTTTTATGGTACTGAAACCAAAGGGCGATGTCAGACCCATTCTAGATCTAAAAAAATCTAAATCAGTTCCTAAAGAACCGCTCCTTTCGCATGGATATGATCAGGTCAGTTTCTATCCTTCTAGGAGGAGAACTTCTGGCATCAATCAACATCAGGGATGCATATCTGCATGTCCCTATATTTCCCACTCATCAAAGGTTTCTGCGGTTCGAGTTAGAACAGCAGCATTTCCAGTTTGTAGCCCTGCCCTTCGGGCTAGCCACAGCACCCCGGGGGTTCACCAAAGTGCTGGCCCCACCTCTAGCAAGGTTAAGGGCACATGGCATAACAGTCGTAGCGTACCTAGACAATCTAATATTAATAGATCAGTCAGTGGTTCATTTGGAGCAAAGCGTGCACACTACAACCAACTATCTGAAGTGTTAGAGTGGATTCTCAACCTAGAGAAATCTTCCTTAATACCGCTAAAAAAGCTGGAGTACTTGGGTCTGATCATAGATACAGCCCAGGAAAGGGTGTTCTTGCCTCAGGCAAAGATTAACTTCATAAGAGAGTTGGTTCAGATTGTCAGGACAAATGGTGATCCCTCCATTCGCCTTTGCATGAGGTTGCTAGGAACCATAGTAGCTTCATTCAAAGCAGTTCCCTATGCCCAGTTCCATTCAAGACTGTTGAATGGAAAACAGTACCCGGTCTGCTTGAAACAAAACAATTCAAGCTTTAGACTTGCCAATGCAGCTGTCCCCAAGAGTGTCCCAAAGCCTCACTTGGTGGTTACTAACCCAGAATCTGCTAAAGGGAAGATCCTTCAGTCCAGTCATCTGGAAAGTGGTAACGATGGATGCCAGCCTTTCAGGCTGGGGTGCAGTACTAGAAAAGACAACTGTCCAACGACAGTGGTCAAGAACCAAAAAGAACCTTATCCATCAATATCCTAGAGATTCGGGCAGTATGTCTGGCTCTAAAGACCTGGACTTTCAGGTTACAGGATTGTCCTGTCAGGATTCAATCCGACAATGCCACGGCTGTGGCCTATATCAATCACCAAGGGGGCACAGAAGGTCTCCCAGCGCAGAGAGAGGTGAACCATATTCTAACTTGGACAGAAAGGAATGTTCCATGCCTATCGGCAGTCTTCATTCCAAGAGTAGAGAATTGGCAGGCGGACTACTTGAGTCGCCAGCAGTTATTCCCAGTGGAATGGTCTCTTCACCCTGACATATTTTGGGCTGTTTGCCAAAGATGGGGGACTCCGGATGTAGATTTTCTAGCGTCCAGGTTCAACATTAAGTTAGTCAACTTTGTGGCCAGAACAAGGGATCCATTCGCATGCGGAACAGATGCGTTGATGACCTCATGGGATCAGTTCTCACTGATCTATGCATTTCCCCCTATTCAGTTGCTGCCTCAACTTCTTTGCAGGATCAAGCTGGAAAGAAAGCCGGTAATTCTGGTGGCACCAGCATGGCCCAGAAGGTCATGGTATGCAGAAATCTTAAAGATGGCAGTGGAGGGCCCATGGTTCCTCCCACTACGGCCAGATCTGCTCTCACAGGGACCGATATTCCATAATACGTTACGATCTCTAAATTTAATGGCTTGGCTATTGAAACCCACATTCTGAAGAAATGTGGGCTTTCTGGGTCAGTTATCTCTACCCTGATTAGTGCAAGGAAGCCAGCTTACAGAACTATAGAGTCTGGAGGGCTTATGTTTACTGGTGTGAATCCAAGGGTTGGCACCCTCGGAGATATATCATAGGCAGAATTCTTGCCTTTCTACAATTAGGGGTAGAAATGAAATTGGCCTTGAGTACTATTAAAGGCCAAGTCTCAGCTTTATCGGTCTTATTTCAAAGGACCACTTGCTATTCATTCTTAGTCCAGGGTTTTATACAAGGGGTGATGTGGCTTATTCCGCCCCTGAAACCTCCCTTGAACCCCTGGGACTTGAACTTAGTTTTGTCTGTGTTACAAAAAACAGCCATTTGAACCAATACAACATATTCACCCTAGTCCTTCTGACAAGGAAGTTGGTATTTTTGGTTGCTATAACCTCAGCAAGGAAGGTTTCGGAATTGGCTGCTCTTTCTTGTAAAGAAATGAAACAAGATCCCCAGGTGGCGGACTTTTAAGGCACAAAATGGTAAAAAGGTATATTCTAATATGAAAAGTATTTATTGAAATATGAAAAATACACATTTAATAAAAAAACATTGTCACGGAACGCCCCACACTCCGCTTGAGTGCTTCCGTCATATACCGCTTCCTAAGTTCTGGAACACGAGTCCAATGGATCTGGCTATAGGAACCCCAAGAACTAGACAACACCAGTCTTGGAGTACATCAGAACTAACTTTTTATTTGAGATCTCACAGACCTTTATACAGCAGGGATGACTCAAAGCTAACCTAATTAACATGACCTTATTTACTACAAAATGTACCCAGACCAGATGACAGTCTTGTGGGCACCGAGCTTCACACATTAATACAATTAACAATACAAACAACAATCTCCCCCCTCCTCAGCCTAGACCATTCGTCTATTAGCCAGTGTTGGTGGCTAATGTGATCAGCTCTCTCAATTAACATAAACACATGTTGATAACACCAGCATCTCCTCACAGGATGTGTCCCAGCAGAATGAATCAGTCTTATCAGCAGGGGGCTGCTGGAGGAATCCCCCCTCCCTCTTCAGGGACACAAATATACAGTAAGGAGTCCCCATACAATATATACATGACTGAGTCCGATTAATACAGTTCAGACTGGATTTCTCATTCACCTCAAATGCTAGGGCCCATAATCGGTGGGCAACAGGCTTGCACACAGTCCTCTCCAACAGCCTCCGCTCTGGCCATGCCCGTGACATTTCTCCCCTTTCGGCAGGAGACTAACACAGGAGGAGACCCCAGACGGGTTGACTCCGAAGTTAGTCCACAGCTCCAGTCCTCTACTGCCTGTACCCACACAGTACCCCAAACAAATTATCCCAAACAGTGCATTACTCACCCAGCCATCCTCTGCCTCTCTCAGAGAACATATCTGCCGCTGGGGAGAGGCCCGGACTGGACCTTCTCCCTGGAATCCTTTCTGCCGCTGGAGAGAAGACAGGGTGACTGGGCTCACTCTGTCATGCTGTTGGGGATCTGGGCCCACTGCCCAGCATCCCTGGGGTATACAGGTGGAGACTGAAGTCCCATCCACCTTCACAGGAAATCCATCCTCTGTTAGTTGAGGGCAGAGTATAGCAGTCCTCGGCCCTGTTGCCAGCCCTTCTGCTGGAAACCCCACACCATCTGTTCCGGCTAACCGTTGGAGAGGGAGGCCGACTGCCCCGCCTCCCTGGAACTCTGTAGTTGTTGCCGGTGCTGGGCAGAGGTTGGTAGCACTCTGCCCTGTTGCCAGCACTTCTGCTGGGGACTCCACATCCTCTGCTCCGGCTAACTGTTGGGGCAGGAGACTGGCTTCCTCCACTCCCAAACTGTGTAGCTGCCATTGGGGAGGTGAGCCGGCTGCTTCCTTTTCCATTCCCTCATCTGGCTGCTGGGACAACATGTCGATGGTACTGTCTCCCAGGTACACGGATCTTTGCTGGGGAGGAAAGCCCACTTCCTCCACCCTGGCCAACTGTTGGGGAGGGACAACACACACCTCCTCTCCCTTCTCCCCCTGTATCTGCTGCTGGGAAGTGATTGCCATATTCTCACCCTGAGCCTCCACAATTGCTGCAGGTGTGGGGCAGAGGTCTTGGACCCTCTGTCCGGTTGCCAGCACTTCTGCTGGGGGTTTGCTAGGTGGTTCCTCCTCTACAGAAATGTCTATTAAATCCCCAGTCTCTGGAAGTGGTAAAAGTGTGGGATAGAGGTCTTGGACCCTCTGTTCAGTTACCAGATCTTCAGCTGGAGAAGTTTGTTTTAACTCCATAGATGCTGCTGGCAGAAAATCACATGTCCCTGTCAGTGTTGTGGGAGAAAGGCCGACTACCTCTTCTCTCAGGAAGGCCGAAGCCACTGTTGGTGCTGGGCAGAACACAGTGAACTTTGGCCCTGATAGCAGCTCTTCTGCTGGAGGCTCATCAGGTTGTTCTTCCTCAGAAGAAAAGTCTATCAAATCCCATGTCTCTGCAACTGATGTCGGGGAATAGGGGTTCACCATCTCCTGTCCATGGAACCCAGAAGATGTTATCATTTCTGGACAGAGGTTAGCAGAGCTCTGCCCTGTTGTCAGCACTTCAGGTTTGGGGACGGCAATCTCCGGATTTTCCACTGCCGATTCTCTGGCATGCTGCTGAACTTGTTCTAGCAGTTTCCTGTATGCCCTTTCCAGATGCTGTTCCTTCCTTAGCAAATGGTCCAGATCAGGTTTGAGCTCTGAGACCCCTGCAAGACCGAGCATAGACTCTCTATAGTCTCTCATGTCCTCAAGGTCAGGTTCCCCTTCATCGCCAAACATAAAAAGATCTGTAAAGTTCTCCCACAGCAATCCAGGGCCGCCAAAGTCATATCCCTCCGGAGAGCATTCTGTTGTCTCCCCTAAATATCCCTCCTCTGCGTGCCATTGCAGAGCCCGATATCGATTGTCCAGCTCTATCTCCTGCTGGACCAACCTGTCCAACTCAGTCACCCATTGCTCCTGGGGCTGCTCTCCCAGGAATGCCATCCGCAATGCCCATTGGTCACTGGCCCGTTGCTCTTGGGTTGGAAAGCACTTGCCCTGTTTTATACCAGCGAGACGGAGGGCTGCAATCCAGAGCTCCACCCGAATCAGCTGCCTGAGCTCCAGGTATTCCTCCTCAGACACAGTCCTGGTGTACGTTGAAAGGATGATCCGCAGCAGCCCCGGGAATTCTGATGCCAGGTCCATATCTCCGCTGGGGTGACTGAAGTCTGCTATGCTGATCTTGGATCCAGTTGGAGGTTTTGATGTCCCAGACTTCAGACTTCAGGAAGCTTTCCCGCTGCTTGCCACCAATGTCACGGAACGCCCCACACTCCGCTTGAGTGCTTCCGTCATATACCGCTTCCTAAGTTCTGGAACACGAGTCCAATGGATCTGGCTATAGGAACCCCAAGAACTAGACAACACCAGTCTTGGAGTACATCAGAACTAACTTTTTATTTGAGATCTCACAGACCTTTATACAGCAGGGATGACTCAAAGCTAACCTAATTAACATGACCTTATTTACTACAAAATGTACCCAGACCAGATGACAGTCTTGTGGGCACCGAGCTTCACACATTAATACAATTAACAATACAAACAACAATCTCCCCCCTCCTCAGCCTAGACCATTCGTCTATTAGCCAGTGTTGGTGGCTAATGTGATCAGCTCTCTCAATTAACATAAACACATGTTGATAACACCAGCATCTCCTCACAGGATGTGTCCCAGCAGAATGAATCAGTCTTATCAGCAGGGGGCTGCTGGAGGAATCCCCCCTCCCTCTTCAGGGACACAAATATACAGTAAGGAGTCCCCATACAATATATACATGACTGAGTCCGATTAATACAGTTCAGACTGGATTTCTCATTCACCTCAAATGCTAGGACCCATAATCGGTGGGCAACAGGCTTGCACACAGTCCTCTCCAACAGCCTCCGCTCTGGCCATGCCCGTGACAAACATGTTGAGAGTAAACATTCCAGTGTTGTCATACAAATCAGAATACATGTAATGGACTAGTGTTTCCTGTACCGCAAGGAGACATTAGTCCGTTATATGTATTCTGATTTGTATGACAACACTGGAATGTTCTCAACATGTTTTTAATTAAATGTGTATTTTTCATATTTCAATAAATACTTTTCATATTAGAATATAACTTTTTACCATTTTGTGCCTTAAAAGTCCACCACCTGGGGATCTTGTTTCATTTCTTGTAAACATTGGATGTGGTACAACTATATGCCCAATTGTAAACCGACTCGCCCTCGCTCTTTCTTGTAAAGAGCCGTATTTGATTTGTCATGGGGACAGAGTGGTGTTACGCCCTCATCCAGACTTTATCAAAAGTGTTTTCAGGTTTCACCTGAACCAAGATATTGTCCTGCCATTGTTTTTTCCAAAACCATGTTCCAGGGAAGAAGAGTCACTACATTGTCTTAATGTGGTGAAAGCAGTGAAAATCTATTTTAAGGCAACTGCTCAAATTCATAAGACTGATGTCTTATTTATTCTGCCAGAGGGTCCTATGAGAGGACAGACATCGTCGAAATCCACTGTCGCTAAGTGGATTCGGCAAGTTATAATTCAAACTTATGATTTAAGGGGTAAAATTCCCCCGTTTCTAGTTAAGGCGCACTCTACCAGGTCGGTTAGTGCTTCTTGGGCACTGCGTCACCAGGCCTCCATGGCTCAGATCTGTAAGGCCGCAACTTGGTCTTCAGTGTATACATTCACAAGATTTTATCAGGTGGATGTAAGGAGGTATGAGGATATCGCCTTCGGGCGCAGCGTACTGCAGGCAGCAGTATAAATCCTCAAGTCTGTGGGTACCTTGTGGGTTGTTTCTCCCTCCCCTCAAGTAGCATTGCTATAGGACGTCCCATTAAGTAATTACTTAAGGCTCTGTGTCCCATGATGTACGATAAAGAAAATAGGATTTTTATTACAGCTTACCTGTAAAATCTTTTTCTTGGAGTACATCATGGGACACAGAGGTCCCGCCCCTCTTTTGGGATTAAGTATATTGCTTTGCTACAAAAACTGATTTGCTCCTGGAAGGAGGAGGGGTTATATAGGGAGTGAACCTTCTTGATTGGGTTTACCAGTGTCAACACCTGAAGATAGCCTATAACCCATTAAGTAATTACTTAAGGCTCTGTGTCCCATGATGCTCTCCAAGAAAAGGATTTTACAGGTAAGCTGTAATAAAAATCCTATCATTTTGCCAAAAGTGGTCTCAGGTTTCCACCTGAACCAAGATATTGTCCTGCCATCGTTTTTTCAAAAACCATGTTTCAGGGAAGAGAAGTCACTACTGTCTTGATGTGGTGAGAGTGGTCAAAGTCTATTTAAAGACGACTGCTCAGATTCAGAAGACTGATGTCTTATTTGTTCTGCCAGAGGGTCCTAAGAAAGTACAGGCAACGTCAAAATTCACTCGCTAAGTGGATTCGGCAGGTTATAATTCAGACTTACGATTTAAGGGGTATGTCAAAGCGCACTCTACCAGGGCGGTTAGTGCTTCTTGGGCAGTGCGTCACCAGGCTTCCATGGCTCAGATCTGTAAGGCTGCAACCTGGTCTTCAGTAAATACATTCACCAAGTTTTATCAGGTGGATGTAAGAAGACATGAGGATCGCCTTTGGGCGCAGTGCGCTGCAAGCAGCAGTATAGGTCCTCAAGTCTGGAGGTGCCCTACGGGTTGTCTCTCCCTCCCCTCACATAGCATTGCTATGGGACATCCCACATAGTGCTTACTATGGTGCTCTGTGTCCCATGATGTACAATAAAGAAAATAGGATTTTTATAACAGCTTACCTGTAAAATACTTTTCTTGGAGTACATTATGGGACACGGAGGCCCCTCCCCTCCTTTGGGGTTTAGGTATATTGCTTTGCTACAAAAACTGAGGTACTCCTGGTAGGAGGAGGGGTTATATAGGGAGTGAACTTCCTGTATTGGGTATAGCAGTGTCCATCACCTGAAGGTGCCTATATACCCACATAGTGATTACTATGGTGCTGTGTGTCCCATGATGTACTCCAAGAAAATGATTTTACAGGTAAGCGATTATAAAAATCCTATTTTTTTTTCATAAGGCTGGTTATAGTGAGAAGCAATAGGCACCTAGGATTACACTGGTATGACTTTAAAGAAGATGGTATGCTATAAAATCTTTTGCTTGTTGGTGTCCTAGTTTTGCCTATCCTATTCATCAAGTTATGTTACATGCAGTCTAGAATCCACTAGATGTAGTCTTGTGATAATATTCAAGACAAATATATCTTATTTATTTTGTGTGTGGTTGATAACATTTAATTAATGCTATCTCACATTAGCACTTCACACAAATAATATATGGGATTGCTTCAAAAGAAGGTATTTTGAATAACTCCAAATGTGATAATTTGGCTTTATCTACAGCTTTCTTTCTGTTGGATGTTATCTTCAAATGATAGATGTTGCAGTAATGTTGTAAATAGCTGTCACCAGTTGTTTTTGTTGCTATATAGTACCATAAACCTTTACTATATTCGTTTAAAGAATACATCTCTTCTTATTGTTCTTAATATTTTTTTAGTGCTTTCATTATCGTACATCCCAGGGCACAGGGTGTTAAACCAATCCAGATCAGTGATCAGCTGGGGAGCCAAGTCCTTGAAGGCTTTTAGTAGCAGAGCCATTGTGATGGGGGAAGATTTGAACCCCTTGGGCGGGGGGGGGTCCTGAGATAGTATAGGGTGCCAACATGTACTATTAGTCCCTACTCCCTCCTTTGCCCCCTGGATGCTTTTGGTACTCTCAAAGCCATGCACATGTGCAGTACAGCTGTGATGTCACGTCACAACAGGGAGGACAGCTTTACTGCACAGATTGGGGAAAAGCTGTGTGGCTGCATACTGGAGGACTACAGGTGACCACAGACCAGCAAAGTATCCTTGTGGAAATACAGGTTGCAGTAATGAAAGAAAAAAAATGTAAGGCCTACGGCTCAAAAGGCCTCATTTTAGCTGGAGGGAGCAGCTTTACATCTGGCAATTGCAGCTGTTGACATCTGTCCAGCCTTAAGGTCTGGGCTCGTCGCATGATGAGAAGGATTCTACTAATGAAGATGCTGAATCAAGCAGGAACCTGAAGGACTATCGACGTGCTGATCGTTTCTCAATGGATACCTGTAATCCTTTTACTGCCACTACTGTAAGGCTTATGGGGGTGGCAGCAGCAGGTTTTACACACACTCCACAAGTGGACTCACAAGCGATCTAGTGATTGTATTGCCGCTGAATCACTTTTTCCCCTATGTGATATAAATAAAATTTTAGTGAAAGCGAAAAAAGTAGTTACACACAAGCACCTAAACTTCCACCCCAAAAAATATATTTTGAGCCCGTCCCACCCTACGTGCATGTGAACATAAACGTGCCCGTTGGGTGTGCCTACATACAAAAGCATCACTTTACACATTCCACATCGCCATGCACGCTGGATGGAGCGCAATCATTCTAAGCACATTATTCACAGTTAACTCTAAAATGCTTTTAAAATGTAGCCTATGGGGTACCACAGTTTGTTGTTTTGCGGGAGCATGCGCCCTAAAATTAACTTGAATGTATTTTTTACTGAAATTTTAAGCTTGATAAACTGTTGTGCAAATATCATTAAAATTGGAACTGCCCACTATTTTATTCTCCAGGGTCTCTCTCTTAAAATATATGTTTGGAGATTTTGCCTAATCTTCAAACTTAAAATTATTTTTTAAACGTGCAAAAAATGCGTAGACTGCTCCAAAAGTGAAATAGTTGAGAGCGCTATACAGCATCTGTCACGTCTTGGGGTTTAATCTATTCACATGCACAGGACCTTATGACTGAAGTGTTTGTCAGCGGAATTGCCCTGCAAGAAACATGTGCAACGTTTACCTTTTCAAGGGGAATGTTTATTTGATCCTGCTTTGGATGATCACATCCAGAAGGTGACTATTAGTAAGAGTACCCCGTTACCACTTAAAAAGAAAGCAAGGCCTACAGTTCAAAAACTTGATGCTCCTACTTACAAGAAGCATTCCTTTGGCCAATCTCTGGCCTCTGGTTCTAAGCCCAAAACTCAGTCCCAGTTCGATAAAAAAACAGACTCCAAAGCCCTCTAAGCCAGGGGAGAAGTCTTCTTAACAATGGAGGGATGCCCCCACTCATTTGGGTGGAGGGATGTTTGCAGGCCTTCACGGAGGTGTAGCAGGGGGAGATTGTGAAATTCCAGGGCCTACCCCCTCTGTGCTTAATGTTTTCAAATGTTCCTTTAAATCCACAAAAAAGTTTTGCGCTTTTGCTAGCTTATGATCAGCTATCTCAATGAGTGATCATTCCAGTTCCAAAGGGTAAAAGTGTTTTGCGGTTTCTACTCAAACCTCTTCACGCTTCTAAAATTGAATGGCGATGTTCCTTCCAACTTCGAAAGACTCAAGCTTTCTGCGGGTGTAGATATTTTGGATGGAATCAAATTGGTCTGTAGTGGCCTCTGTCTTTTAGGGGGTTTCCTTGGTATCCATAAATATCAAAGATGCTCATCTATCCACCTCACCAAAGTTTTCTGTGTTTTGTAATAAAGGATCACTACTTTCAGTTTGTGGCACTGCTGTTCAGCCTGTCCACTGCCCCCAAAGTATTCACCAAGGGTTTTCGGTTTTGGGGCTCTTGCACACCCAGGGTAAGGGTATTATACATTATAGGGTACTTGGACAACTTAATTCTAAGGGAGCATTGTGCTTCGCTTCTGGAGACCAATGTGTCCCACAGGGTGCACACTCGGGAAAGGTTTGCATGGGTTCAGGATTTACAGAAGTCTGCCTTAATTCCAACCCAAATGTTAGAATATTTGGGCCTGACACTGGATACCATCCAGGCAAGAGTGATTCTCTATCTAACTTTGTATGAGGGTTCTGGGAAAGATAGTTGCTTTCTTTGAAGCGGTTCCTTTTACCAAGTTTTATTCAAGTCCCCTCCAACACGGTAAATAGGCCCCAACAGTGCCAATGTCTTGGTGGTATGGGACAGTAGGACATAGTCGTTGGATTTCTGATGCTGTTACTCCCCAGCACAAGGCCATCTTTGGACTGATGGATCTTTTGGATGCTAGAAGATGGGAAGTTTATTTCTCTCTCTCTCTCTTGGAGGTTCCTGACAAACAGATGCCAGACTGGTAGGTTGGGGTTAAGTACTAGATAGTCTTTTGGTCTGGGAAACTTAGTCACCATCAGAGAGGGTGTTGCCCTACAACATTCTATAACTGAGGGTGATTCACCTTGCCCTGCTACATAGGTCAGTGCAGCGGAAGGTTCAGTCTGACAATGCCACAGTGTTGATATACATAAACCTTCAAGTGAGGCACCAGAAGTCAGATGGCTTAAGACGAAGCGCATTTCATCCTGTCTTTCAGCTGTCTCCAGAAGAGTGGGCTCTTCACCCTATTTGAAGAGCACTGACAACGGAACCCCAGATGTAGATCTTCTGGTGTCCAGGTTCAATGCAGGGCTGAACAGGTTTGGCTCCAGGACCAGGGATCCTCAATTACACAATGGGGCTAATTCTCCCTAATCTATGCCTTCCCAATCTTACAGCTTTTACCTAATCTGGTTCGCAGGATACAGACAAAGAATTATGGTGATTCTGATCATCTCGGCCTGGCCTGGGAGAACTTGGTACTCTAACATTGTGGTTATTAGTGGGTGATCCCTGGATCCTTCCAGATCAACCTGACCTACTGTCGCAAAGTCAAATCTTCTATATTCCTTTTTATAGTCCCTGGCTTAAGCAATATGGCTGTTATCGAGGAATAGGGTCTCAAGGAACAGGAGAGTCTCTGCTTTGGTCATTCCCACACTGTTCATATGTTCTGTTCTACCAGTTTAAAGTGGTTGTAAACCCTTAACAACTACTTTAACCTACAGGTAAGCCTAGATTAAGGCTTACCTGTAAGTGCTTGAAATATCTCCCAAACCTGCACGGTCTAGGAGATATTTGCAAATCGCCGTAGGGCGATTTCTTCTGCACATGCGCTGGAGTTAGAAAGGGCACGCTGTGCCGTTTCTAGCTCAGGTCATGCCGTTAAAGAGGAGTTCCACCCAGGGGGCCGTCAAAAAAAATAAAATTAAAAGTCAGCAGCTACAAATACTGCAGCTGCTGACTTTTAATTGGACACTCACCTGTCCCTGGGTCCAGCGATGCGGGGGATCGAGGCCCCGCTCGTCCCCCCCCTCCGCTCGTTGGCGCCGGCATTACAACTGTGGGCGCCGGGCTGTGGCTTCACAGCCTGGCACCCACTGCGCATGTGCGAGCGGCGCCGCGCGCCGTGATTGGCCGCTCAATCACCTGGGACCTGTAATGGGTCCCAGATGATTGACAGGAGGGAGGGAGCAAAGCGGAGCCCTTCCTGTGCCTGGGGGGAAGTGATGTCACCAGCCCAGGCAAAGGAACAGGCAGACTACGAGGGACCACCTAGCAACAGGCATTTAGAGGTAAGTGAAAAAAAAAAATATCCAAATGTTTTTTTGTTTTTTAGATTTTTTCCAGGTATTTTTGTTTTTTGGGTGGAACCCCACTTTAAGGGTGGCTCCCACGCGCATGCGCGGGAGTGACGTCTCGTGACTCCGGCCAGTCACAGAGCCGGAGTTCGCGGCCCTGGAAGAAAGAGGGGTGAAGAATGGACGCTCGCTACTAGCGAGGAAGATGGGACATCACGGGCTTCTCCTGCAGGTAAGTGTCACATAATGGGCTACTATGCAATGCATAGTAGCCCATTATGCTTTACCTTTGCAGGGAAACAAAGAGGAAGTAACACCCATCAGGGTTTACTTCCTCTTTAAGACTCTGTGGGACCTCAACTTTTCTGTACTGCAGAAATCACTGATTTTAATTCATCCGGGATTTTCAATTTAGACCTTCTGTAACGAAATTTTAATGTTTGCAGTTACTTTGGCTCATAGTTTCAGAATTGGCTGCTCTTCCTGTAAGGAATAGTTCTAGTGGTTTCACATTGCTAAGGAGGTTGTATGGCCTCAATTGTAGTAGTGGTAGGAGTGCGCATCTTCACTGGTCTCACATTCGATAACGATTATCCTGTCCATGAGTTGATTCTGCGATGCAGCACAATAAGTGCGCATGCTTAAAGTGATACTAAACTCTCACGTTTTATTCAAAAAACATGCTCCTCTATAGTAGGGTACTATGTATTCACTAACCTTTTGATTAATTTTCGTTTGCAAATTTTTTTTGGGGTCCGTTTTCCCCACTTCCTGCTCTTCTCCCAGATAGGTGCCCCCTCTGCAGCGCCGCTCTGCAACCGTGCGTGCTCTCCCACCACTGGGACTACATCCCTACTGGGAGATGCTGGGAGCCCCGGCTGAAGAGCACGCTATAGCTCCACCTCACATGTCCTTTGATTGGCATGGGAATCTGTAGCGCAGCCCCATCTCTGCTCTGGCCCATGTGTCATCTGATTGACAGCGGCTCTGAGTCTTCTATTCGTCGGCTCCAGGCTGAACTTACTCTGGGAATATGACAGCCGCATAACAACAAAGGAATTCTTTTAAAATAAGGTAATTTAAAAAAAAAAAAGTTACCGGTATATTCCAATATATAATTCCTGGCATATTTTATTATTTTTTTCAATAGATCTTTTTAAATGTATTTCTCTTCAAATTCAATGCTATTTTTTTCAACTGTGCCTGCCCAGCATTGTGTGTCCCCCTCCAACCCCCACAGCATTGTGTAACTCATCCTCCGACCCCTCATAGCGTGTCACCCATCCCCCACCCCGTCATAGCGTGTCGCCCGTCCCCCGCCCTGTCATTGCGTGTCGCCCATCCCTTTTACACAGCCTGGCCACATACAGAGACACAACATGCAGGGAGCACCGCAAGTGTTAAAGGGACATAAATTATACATCTAATTTCAGAACTATCTATTACACTTTTGTAAGGCACTGATGAGCACTGTGATGGCACAGATGTGGCATTTATGGGCACGAATGAGGCCAGAATGGGCACGGATCAGCGATGTGGGCACTTCAAATCCAGCCCACTCATGCTGCTGCACTGTCTCCCTCCACTCCTCACATGTTGTATCGATTGGTGTGAGGAGAGGGGAGGAGCTGAACTGGACATGCCATGCGCTGGTTTGTTGACAAGTGATCACTCCATTATTGGATGGATAAATCGCGTGGTAAAGGGCCATGGTCATTGGCCCTTTACCCCGATCCGTGATGCACTGGGTCTGGAGGACCCGGCGATCATGGACACTTCCGGGTTAGCACCCCAGGGGACGTGCGAGTTTGGGAGGATGTCGCTGTACGCCCTCCCAGAACTAGCTGACCAGGCTGTAGCCATCATTCGGCTATGGCCCGGTCGGCAAGTGGTTAAAGTCATTGTAAAGGTAGACTCTTTTTTTTTTATCTGAATGCATTCTATGCACTCAGATAAAAAGCCTTCTGTGTGTAGCAGCCCCCTAATACTTACCTGAGCCCCATCTCTATCCAGCAATGTTGCATGCAAGACTCGACTGACGGGTACTCTCCCTCCTCATTGTCGGTCTGAGATCAAAGTCAGTGAGCCAATTTAGAGAGAGAGTGGGCGGGGCCGGGCCGCTGCTCTGTGTCTGAATGAACACACAGAGCAGTGACTCGGCTTGGGTGCACCCATAGCAAGCTGTTTACTGTGGGGGCACGCAACATGGGGGAGGAGGATATGGGCTGCTCTGTGCAAAACCATTACACAGAGCAGGTAAGTCTATTTGATGACCACTGTGGTGTTTTTTGTTTGTTTTTTTGCAATATATATTAAATAAAGTCATACAATTTAGAAATGAAAACACCATTTTCGACATTCTGCTATAAAACATATCTAATTTTTTTTAAAAAAATTCTACATACGTTTTGGCCAAAATGTTCTCTGCTACAAAATGTATTCTGTGGGTTGCTAAAAATAAAACCCAATTAGTGTAGATTATTTGGTTTGTGTGAAAGTTATAGCATCTACTGACTATGGGATATATACTGGGATTCTTTTATTACCAGTAATGGTAGCAATCAGCAACTTCTAGTGGGACTGTGATAGTGTGGCGGACAATCTGATGCTGGGTGGGATGGGGGGTGTAGGTACAGTAACTGGCACTAATACCACTAATGCAGTGATAATATACACTGCCACTGTACTAATGACACTGGCTGGGAAGGGGTTAACATCTGGGGGAAATCAAGGGGTTTACCAACTCAAAGTCCTCTTGCGAATCACTGAGCAGAACAGTGGGTCTCAGAAATCCTCTATTGGCCAGGACCCACTGATCAGCTTGTGCTGTAACGAACCACAGCACAGCTGGGGCAGCCGGCACAAAACCTACCCAGATGCGCTGATCACGTAACAGATACGTGATCCAGCGCAGAGTGGCCACCCTGCAGCAGTATATCTGCATGGGGTGGTTGGGAAGCGGTAAACTGTACAGCATTATTATTGTGCTAGCCAGGGGCAGAGCAATGCTAGGTGGTGGTGAAAAGAGCCAGTGGTGGCAGAGTGATGGATCAGGGAAAACAGTCTTAAGGTTTTGCATGATCATAAAGGTGGGGGAGGACAATGTGGCCTTCCTGTGCCTCTGGGGGACTTGTACCATTAAAGCCAGCATGAAATAAAGTGCAAGCAATGCGGACAAGTCCCTGTATAAACCCCTCAGAGCTGAGGACCTGACCCCCCCTCCCCCAACTAGTGAAGTTCCAGCATGAACCCCTGAGATCTAAGAATGTGACCCCAACAAAAGTGAAGGATGAAGTCCCAGCATGAACCCCTCAGCTGTAGATGTGGCAGCCCCAATCTCCAACTAGTGATGGACTACAAGTACCATCATGAGCCCCTGAGAGCTAAGAATGTGACCCCCCAAAAGTAATGGACTGCAAGTCACAGCATGAACCTCTCAGAGCTGAGCATGTAACACCCCCAACTATGAAGGATTACAAGTCCCAGCATAAACCACTGAGATCTAAGGGGTCACATCCTTAGATCTCAAGGGTTTTTCCCCAACTTGTAGTCCTTTACTTTTGGGTAGTCGCATCCTTAGATCTCAGGGGTTCATGCTGAGACTTGTAGTCCTTTACTTTTGTGGGGTCGCATCCGTAAATCTCATGGGTTCATGGTGGGACTTGGTAGTCTTTTAATAGCGGGGGGGTGTCATGTCCTAAGATCTGGGGGGTTAATGATGAAACTTGCAGTCCTCCTAACATTCCCCCAAAAGTGAAGCACTACAGGTCCCAGTATGAGCCCCTGGGATATAACATAGTTACATAGTAGGTGAGGTTGAAAAAAGACACAAGTCCATCAAGTCCATCCTATGTGTGTGATTATGTGTCAGTATTACATTGTATATCCCTGTATGTTGCGGTCATTCAGGTGATTATCTAATAGTTTCTTGAAGCTATTAATGCTCCCCGCTGAGACCATCGCATGTGGAAGGGAATTCCACATCCTTGCCGCTCTTACAGTAAAGAACCCTCTACGTAGTTTAAGGTTAAACCTCTTTTCTTCTAATTGTAATGAGTGGCCACGAGTCTTATTAAACTCTCTTCTGCGAAAAAGTTTTATCCCTATTGTGGGGTCACCAGTACAGTATTTGTAAATTGAAATCATATCCCCTCTCAAGCGTCTCTTCTCCAGAGAGAATAAGTTCAGTGCTTGCAACCTTTCCTCATAACTAAGATCCTCCAGACCCTTTATTAGCTTTGTTGCCCTTCTTTGTACTCACTCCAATTCCAGTACATCCTTCCTGAGGACTGGTGCCCAGAACTGGACAGCATACTCCAGGTGCGACCGGACCAGAGCCTTGTAGAGTGGGAGAATTATCGTTTTATCTCTTGCGTTGATCTCCCTTTTAATGCATGCCAATATTCTGTTTGCTTTATTAGCAGCAGCTTGGCATTGCATGCCATTGCTGAGCCTATCATCTACTAGGACCCCCAGGTCCTATTCCATCCTAGATTCCCCCAGAGGTTCTCCCCCCAGTGTATAGATTGCATTCATATTTTTGCCACCCAAATGCATTATTTTACATTTTTCTACATTGAACCTCATTTGCCATGTAGTCGCCCACCCCATTAATTTGTTCAGGTCTTTTTGCAAGGTTTCCACATCCTGCGGAGAAGTTATTGCCCTGCTTAGCTTAGTATCGTCTGCAAATACAGAGATTGAACTGTTTTTCCCATCCTCCAGGTCGTTTATAAACAAATTAATTAATTAAATAGGATTGGTCCCAGCACAGAACCCTGGGGAACCCCACTACCCACCCCTGACCGTTCTGAGTACTCCCCGTTTATCACCACCCTCTGAACTCGCCCTTGTAGCCAGTTTTCAATCCATGTACTCACCCTATGGTCCATGCCAATGGACCTTATTTTGTACAGTAAACGTTTTTGGGGAACTGTGTCAAATGCTTTTGCAAAATCCAGATACACCACATCTATGGGCCTTCCTTTATCTAGATGGCAACTCACCTCCTCATAGAAGGTTAATAGATTGGTTTGACAAGAACGATTCTTCATGAATCCATGCTGATTACTGCTAATGATATCTTTCTTATTACTAAAATCTTGTATATAGTCCCTTATCATCCCCTCCAAGAGTTTACATATTATTGATGTTAGGCTAACTGGTCTGTAATTCCCAGGGATGTATTTTGGGCCCTTTTTAAATATTTGTGCTACATTGGCTTTTCTCCAATCAGCTGGTACCATTCCAGTCAATAGACTGTCTGTAAAAATTAGGAACAACGGTCAGGGAACTCAGTCAAGTGATTGCCAAAGTACCCTCGGATGCAAGCCATCTGGTCCCGGTGATTTATTAATGTTAAGTTTCTCAAGTCTAATTTTAATTCTGTCCTCTGTTAACCATGGAGGTGCTTCCTGTGTTGCGTCATGAGGATAAACACTGCAGTTTTGGTTACTGAAGCCCCCCGATTCACTCGTGAAGACTGAGGAGAAGAATAAATTCAATACCTTCGCCATCTTCCCATCCTTTGTAACCAGATGTCCTTCCTCATTCTTTATGGGGCCATTATGGTCTGTCCTCCCTTTTTTACTGTTTACATACTTAAAGAATTTCTTGGGATTTTTTTTGCTCTCCTCCGCTATGTGTCTTTCATGTTCTATCTTAGCTGTCCTAATTGCACCCTTACATTTCTTGTTGCATTCTTTATAAAGTCTGAATGCTGAGGATGATCCCTCAACCTTGTATTTTTTGAAGGCCTTCTCCTTTGCTTTTATATGCATTTTTACATTGGATTTAAGCTATCCAGGATTTTTGTTCGCTCTTTTAAATTTATTACCCAATGGGATACATTGGCTAATGCCCTTATTTAATATGCTCTTAAAGCAAACCCATCTCTCCTCCGTATTCTTTGTTCCCAATATTTTATCCCAATTTATGCCTTTTAGCAAGGTTTGTAGTTTAGGGAAGTTGGCTCTTTTGAAATTCAGTGCCTGTGTGTTCCCTTCATGTTTCCTATTTGTGTAATTTATACTGAAACTAATGGACCTGTGATCGCTGTTACCTAAATTGCCCCGTGTTTCCACATCCGGGATCAGGTCTGTATTGTTGGTAATCAGTAGATCCAGTAATGTTTTATTTCTAGTTGGTGCGTTTACCATCTGACCCATAAAATTGTCCTGCAAGACATTAAGGAACTGGCGAGCCTTAAATGAATGCGCGGTTCCCTCCGCCCAGTCTATGTCTGGATAATTAAAATCCCCCATTACGATAACACTTCCCATCCTTGCTGCTAATCCAATTTGTGATAGGAGATCCGTCTCCACTTCCTCCCTCACTTTAGGGGGCCTATAGCATACTCCCAGTATTATTTTCCCCTTAGCTTCATCCCTTTGGAGCTCTACCCATAAGGATTCCACCTCCTCTCTAGCTCCCTCAGTGATGTCATCTCTCACATTCGCTTGTACATTATTATTGATATATAGGCACACCCCTCCCCTTTTTTTACCCTCTCTATCCTTGCGGTATGGGGTATACCCTTGAATGTTTGCCAGCCAATCATGAGAGCTGTTGAACCAGGTCTCTGAAATTCCCACAAAATCCAAATCCTCCTTGTACAACAGTATCTCTAGTTCACCCATCTTGTCTGCCATGCTCCTGGCATTGGTGAACATGCCACATAGTTTAGACCAGTCGCATATTGTCCTCGTATTGGGTGTTTCGAGATTGCAACTAGGACTTGCTACTATACTCACCTTGTGTTTTTGTGCTTTGGTTAACCTACCACTAATGCCCCCAATACTACCCTCTGGAATATCTTCCGCGCTGGCTATCTCTGTCTCTGGACCCTCCCCCCCATCGCCTAGTTTAAAAATCCCTCTAACATCCTTATTCCCAGCAGATCTGCACCCTCCTCATTTAGGTGCAGTCCGTCCCTTCTATAGTACCAGTTACCGACTGAGAAGTCGGCCCAGTCCTCCAGGAACCCAAACCCCTCCTCACTACACCAGCTCTTCAGCCACTTCTTTACTTCCCTAATCTCCCTCTGCCTTTCTGGTGTGGCTCGATGTACCGGTAGTATTCCTGAGAATACTACCTTGGAGGTCCTTTTCCTCAATTTAGCTCCTAAGTCCCTAAAATCGTTCTTTAGGAAACTCCATCTGCCTCTGACTTTGTCATTGGTGCCAACGTGCACCATGACAGCCGGGTCTTCCCCAGCCCCTTCCAGTAATCTGTCCACAAGATCTGTGATGTGCCCAACCCGAGCGCCCGGTAGACAACATACTGTTCGGCGCTTCAGGTCTTGGTTACAGATTGCCCTCTCTGTCCTTCTAAGAATTGAGTCCCCTACCACCAGAACCTGTCTTTCCTTTCCCTTTGCTGCCCCCCCCCACTCTCACTGGAGGAGTTCTTCCCCTGGCAGCTAGGAGAGTCCCTCAGCTCCAGTATCTATATATATATATATATATATATATATATATATATATATATATATATAAGGATGTGACACTCCTCCCCCAAAAATCGAAGGACTACACATCCCAGCTTGAGCCCCTGTGATCTATGGACATGACCGCTTAGATCTTACGTGTTCATGCTGGGACCTGTTGGTCTTCACTAGTTGGGGTGTCACATCCTCAGCTCAGATGGGATAATGCTGTGACCTGTAGTCCTTCACTTTTGGAAGGGTCACGGGATCCCCTTCAAGTCATGGGGTACAGCTACGAAATCTTCATCACTTATAGCATCCACATACTGAAAGTCAGCGTCAATCACACTGTCCAGCTTAGTCATATGCATCACTCATGGCATCCAATGAAATCCGCATCAATCATGGCATCCAGCGAAGTCATCTGTGTCACTTATGCCATCCATCGAAGTCTGCGACAATCACGGCATGCAGCGAAATCATCTTTGTCACTTATGGCATCCACCAAAGTCCATGACAATTGTGGCATCCAGCAAATAGCAAAGTAATTTGCATCACTTGTGGCAGACATAGTTACATAGTAGGTGAGGTTGAAAAAAGACACAAGTCCATCAAATCCAACCTATTTGTGTGATTATATGTCACTATTACATTGTATATCCCTGTATTGTGGTCATTCAGGTGCTTATCTAATTTAGTTTTTTGATGCTATCGATGCTTCCCGCTGATACCACCGCCTGTGGAAGGGGATTCCACATCCTTGCCGCTCTTACAGTAAAGAACCCTCTACGTAGTTTAAGGTTAAACCTCTTTTCTTCTAATTTTAATGAGTGGCCACGTGTCTTGTTAAACTCCCTTCCGCAAAAAAGTTTTATCCTTATTGTGGAGTCACCAGTATGGTATTTGTAAATTTAGATCATATCCCCTCTCAAGCGTCTCTTCTCCAGAGAGAATAAGTTCAATGCTCACAATCTTTCCTCATAACTAATATCCTCCAGACCCTTTATTAGCTTTGTTGCCCTTCTTTGTACTCGCTCCATTTCCAGTACATCCTTCCTGTGGACTGTTGCCCAGAACTGGACAGCATTCTCCAGGTGCGGCCGGACCAGAGTCTTGTAGACCTGGAGAATTATCATTTTATCTCTGGAGTTGATCCCTTTTTTAATGCATGCCAATATTCTGTTTGCTCTGTTAGCAACAGCTTGGTATTGCATGCCATTGCTGAACCTATCATCCACTAGGCCCCCCAGATCCTTTTCCATTCTAGATTCCCCCAGAGGTTCTCCCCCCAGTGTATAGATTGCATTCATATTTTTGCCACCCAAATGCATTATTTTACCTTTTTCCTACATTAAACCTCATTTGCCATGTACTTGCCCACCCCATTCATTTGTTCAGATATTCTTGCAAGGTTTCCACATCCTGTGGAGAAGTTATTGCCCTGCTTAGCTTAGTATTGTCCGCAAATACAGAGATTGAACTGTTTACCCCATCGTCTATGAACAAATTAGATAGGATTGGTCCCAGCACTGAACCCTGGGGAACCCCACTACCCACCCCTGATCATTCTAAGTACTCCCCATTTATCACCACCCTCTGAACTCACCCTTGTAGCCAGTTTTCAATCCATGAACTCACCCTATGTTCCATTCCAACAGACCTTATTTTGTACAGTAAACGTTTATGGGGAACTGTGTCAAATGCTTTTGCAAAATCCAGATACACCATGCCTACGGACCTTCCATTATCTAGATGGCACGTCCTCATAGAAGGTTAATAGATTGGTTTGGCAAGAACTATTCATCATGAATCTGTGATGATTACTACTAATGATACTGTTCTCATTACTAAAATCTTGTATATAGTCCCTTATCATCCCCTCCTAGAGCTTGCATACTATTGCTGTTAGGCTAACTGGTCTGTAATTCCCAGGGATGTATTTTGAGCCCTTTTTAAATATTGGTGCTACATTGACTTTTCTCCAATCAGCTGGTACCATTCCATTCAGTAGACTGTCATTAAGAATTAGGAACAGTGGTCTGGAATTACTTGACTGAGATCCTTAAGTACCCTCGGGTGCAAGCCATCTGGTCCAGGTGATTTATTAATGTTAAGTTTCCCAAATCCAGTTTTAATTCTGTCCTCTGTTAACCTTGGAGGTGCTTCCTGTGATATGTCATGAGGATAAACACTGCAGTTTTGGTTACTGAAGCCCCCTGATTCCCACGTGAGGACTGAGAAGAATAAATTCACTACCTTCGCCATCTCCCCATCCTTTGTAACCAGATGTCCTTTCTCATTCTTTATGGGGCCAATATGGTCTGTCCTCCCTTTTTTACTGTTTACATACTTAAATAATTTCTTGGGATCTTTTTCTATCTTAGCCGGCCTAATTGCACCCTTACATTTCTTGTTGCATTCTTTATAAAGTCTGAATGCTAATGATGATCCCTCAAAATTGTATTTTTTTAAGGCATTCTCCTTTGCTTTCATATGCATTTTTACATTGTTAAGTGTTAAGTGTTAAGTCATCCAAGGACTTTTGTTCACTCTTTTAAATGTATTACCCAATGGGATGCATTGGCTAATGCCCTTATTTAATATGCTCTTAAAGCAAACCCAGCTCTCCTCCGTGTTCTTTGTTCCTCAGATTTTATCACAATTTATGCCTTCTAGCAAGGTTCGTAGTTTAGGGAAGTTGGCTCTTTTGAAATTCAGTGTCTTTGTATTCTCCTCATGATTCCTATTTGTGTGATTTATACTAGAGCCAATTGACCTGTGATTGCTGTTTCCTAAATTGCCCCGTATTTCCACATCTTTGATCAGGTCTGTATTGTTGGTAATCAGAAGATCCAGTAACGCTTTATTTCTAGTTGGTGTGTCTACCATCTGAACCATGAAATTGTCCTGCAAGACATTTAGGAACTAAGTCTATGTCTGGATAATTAAAATCCCCCATTATAATGACACTTCCCATCCTTGCTGCTAATCCAAATTGTGATAGGAGATCCCTCTCCCCCTCCTACCTCGGGTTAGGGGGCCTATAGCATACTCCCAGTATTATTTATTTATCTTTATCTTTATTATAAGCTTAACTGTGGATTTGACTGGTCACACTGACACCGTGCTTCTACTGCAACAAGCCAGCTTCATGAGTGTGTCCTCCCCCCAGCTCTCATAAAGACACTAGAGGGCTTCATTTTAAGTATGCTCATGTTTTCCTGTGCTGTATACTCAATGGGCTGAATATTAGGAAGACTCTGGCTGACAAGGAGAAGTTCCCTTCTGTTTTTACTTCTGGGTACCTGTTTTTTCTAGCTGAAAAACTATATAAAGGAATTCTGGACCTGAAGACTTATCACCATATCTGCCATCCAAGGATTTCTTTACCAAGCTTTAAATGACCCACCAGACTGAAAAGCTGGGGGTCGTTCTGATCTGGTGAGTGGGGATACATGAGGGGGTGCACACCTGAATTTTTCTGAAGCACCTTACATTTCCTTCACTTTGGATTGGAGCACTTTTAGTCACTTTATTTGGACTTTATTTTCACGTATTGTATTTTGACTTTGTTTCCTTTTGGTCAACATATTTTCACTTATTGTGTTTGCGAGCGCTATATTTATATTTATATGTTTTTCAAGTAATTAGCACTTTGTGTATAGCAGCTACATTTTAAATTTTATTTCTTTGTTGTTTGATACACCATTAGTATGAGCGTATATATTTAGTATATATTTTCACACTGATATTTACATTGCCTTGTATCTATAATAATTTTGGGTAATAATTGAAAACATACTCACATCTAAAAAGCACCCTAATTCCCATAGGTGCATAGGCACTATGGAGATGAGATGTGGAAGTTGTATTATCTAAAGGAAAATATATAATATGTTTATATACTATGGTTACGTTTTTCCAGTAATTCGTTGAAAAACATATCTATCAGTGGCCAATGAAGCTCATTATATCTGAATACATATATTGAATTTAATATTAAATGTTTGCAGTATTCCTATATATAGTGCGGGAACTGCTAGCTATTGAATTTGGATGTTACAATTACTATAATCAGTTTAAGTAATAATGAAAGACTTAGGACCAATGAACAGACAGATATACTACCTGTTAGATATTGTTGGACAATCTCGGTGCCTGTAGTAACCAGCTTAAATTACCATAAGCTAAAGGGGATAGTGAAGGTGGTATGTATCCTATAGGTATAAACATATATAATATAGCCATTGAGTGCAAGATAGGGGAGTATTAATGTATCTAAATACTTAATTTAAGTAGTCAAAAAAACGGGGGGGGGGGGGGGGTTTCAGTTGCAGCATACCTGTGGTAAGATGTTCTGTAGTTTACCCTATTGGGTTGTTACAGATCGGCACGCTTGCAAGGGGATCTGGGACATCTCCATCCCTCAGACACCTAGGGAGTGGAGGTCCCACCTCGCTATTTATATACACCGTTCTAGCGATGCCAGACAGCATCTGACATCACTAAAGGACCGGCCGCTATGCACAGCGCTTGCGCCAGCTGGCGCATTGGACAGCTCTGTTGTCCAATGCTAGCCCCATGATGCATATTACGGACATACCCGGAGACATCAGCGATGACGTCTCCATGGTAGCCGCGGGTAAACAACAATTCTCGCTTCTCCCCTCTCACTCACGGGACTGGAGAGGAAGTGGGATATCATACCCGCGGCTTGGGTGGCCACATATCTCATCGTATCCAGCATCTGTCCAGCCAGAATGTGTCTCAGTGGTGCAATGGTCAGCACAACAGCTCACCTATGTTACAGCGGGGGAGAGAAAAAACAAACATAATGAATAATGTGCAAGTGCATATTATACATGCTATAACAGATACTCCTGCTCAAATACTTCAGCAAGAGTATATTTGTGTATTATTGTTCAGTAATAGCAGGTATACTAAATCCTGCTTCATAGAATGATTTGTTCAACATATATGAAGTTCAAACAATGAAATTCAAACATTACACCTGTCATTTGAAAAATAACTATTAAGATGATATCAGAGGAGGCTTAGTGGGGTTAATGGTCCCCTGACGAAACACATTGGAAACAGAGCAGATTACAGCTCAACGGACAGCAGCCCACCCACCAATTGTCCACACAAACATATTTACATAGTATGCAATCAAACTGATATGTTATGGTGTGACAGTGAAGCTAACTCAATCCCTTACTCAAATGCCTTAAGAAAGTAGTCGGGAATCAAGGGTGAGATCCCACCGGTCCCTCAAAGGAAGGGCCGCTAGGAAAGCACTTCATTGATTCCCGGCGGTCTGGTCGCTTCAAGCCTTTCAATCCAATATGTCTCTTTTTGGAGGATGCACTTATCCCAGTTGCCGCCCCGTGGATCTTGAGGTATTACTTCCAATACAATAAATTGAATCATACCAGTATTAAATCTGTGGTATAATCCCAGATGGCGGCTTACCGGAGTGAGCATCTTACCAGACTGAGAATAGTAGATGTAATCATATATGAGTTTCTTTAGCAGGCTAATCGTCTTCCTGACATAGAATGCTCTACATTTACACATCATTAAATATATAACTCCCGGGGTATAGCGAGTAGCATAGAAACGTGGGCTAAACTTATCTCCAATAGATAAATGAAAACTTGTGCCTGCCTGTATCCAAGGGCATTGAGTACATTGTCCACATGGATATATCCCCTTTAGGGGAGTATTTACATGATGATTAGGTCTATAGTGACTAGCGGTAAGTTTATCTCCTATAGAGGGACTTTTGCGAAAGACTATTTCTGGGGTAAATTTAAGATTGAAGCTGTTACAGTTGAGCTGCTGAATGAATTGTTCCGATGAGGTGACAGTCCCTGCCCAAATCATAAGTATATCATCAATATACCTGAACCAGAAAATTGCTTGGTCCAGGTATTGACTCAACATTTCATTGGAGAAAATCTCGTGCTCCCACCCCCCCAGGTACAGGTTGGCGTATGCCGGCGCACAGCATTACCCATAGCAACGCCCTGTACCTGGAAGTAGTGGGAGTCGAGGAATGGAAAACAATTATGTTTCAGGATATATGACAAAAGTTTGAGAACAAAAGTATGGCGTTCCCATTGCCGATGGTCATGTTCCATCAGGAATTTTTTGACCATTTTTAGGCCTAGTTCATTAGGTATACTTGAGTATAAAGCCTCAACGTTGATTGGAACTAAAAGGGCATCTGGAGGGATTGATAATCCGTCTTTTAGGAGATCAGTTGTATCTCTTACGTAGGATGGAAGTCCGATGACATGGGGCATAAGAAAGAAGTTGACAAATCTGCTCGCATTCTCGGTAATGGAGCCTAATCCCGAAATTATGGCTCTACCGGGAGGTGTGTTTTTGTTTTTGTGTATTTTGGGAGTAGCATAAAAGATAACTTCCCTTGGGAAGGGTACATTCAAAAATTCATACGTTTGCGTATCAATTAAAGCATCTGTAAACGCCGTATAGATAAGCAATTTGTACTCTAGTTTGAACTGAGATATAATTTCAGGGGTATTTTTCCTGTACTCCTGAAGAAGCGACAAACGTGTTGCGAAACATGTCGAGCAATTTTTAAACCCTTCAAGAATCGTTGAACACCCCAATAATGTAAGCCGTTTTTCAAGTGGTGGTTTTCTCAGATATATACAAAGCTTAGCCCCACAGGAAGTATCTAAACCGGCCCACTTTAATTTGGGTTGATCAAAATGTTCCTTTATTTGTAGTTCCTATCTCTGTGTTTTTATTGAATGTGTACACTATATGTAATTATTCTATGTGAACAATTAAAAATTGTTTTATATTTTTCTAAACATGCGTTAAAGTCCATTTTTCCTTATCCATTTAATCTCTATATTAGGATGTGGCACTATATCATTTTAGGGGTTTGATTGCCCCCTCAGGGCACAGCAATCAACTTTTCTCTATAAATGCAGCCTGGCCATTGCCATTAATGCAACCTGACCATTGCCATAAACGCAGCCTGACCATTGCTATAAATGCAGCCTGACCATTGCCATAAATGCAGCCTGACCATTGCCATAAATGCAGCCTGACCTGTGCCATTGCTCGGGCTGCTCTGTCTTCTCAGCGGGTGTCAGGCCGGGAGATCATCCGGCGCTCGTGGGGGCCTGGGATGTCTGTCTTCCGGGACTAGCATGGCAATGGGGGCGGTGCCGGCAGTGGCGGGGGGCGGAGCCTGACGTATATTTGCACCATAAGATGCAGAGGCATTTTCCCCCATATTTTTTTGGGGAAAAAGTGCGTCTTATAGTCTGAAAAATACGGCAATTGTTTTTCTATTTTAGTCTTCTTTTCTATTCTATTCCTTTCAAATATTTTCTCTTCTAATCTTTGCTATTGAAATGTATTCTTTTCAAAATCTGTTTTTCTGAAGATGGTTATATTCTTTATAGTTTATTCTATTCTATTGTTTTTCTATTATATTCTCTTATTTTCTATTCTTATTATTATTTTGGATTTCATTGTTTTGGATTCTATTCTATTTGAATTTATTATATTCAAAATATGATTTTCCTGAAGACAGTCATATTCTATTTTATTCTATTCAATTGCTTTTCTATTCTGTTCTCTTATTTTCTATTCATTTCTATTTTTGTTTCCATTGTTTTGGATTCTATTCTATCCTATTCAAGTTTATTCCATTCAAAATTCAAATTGTTTTCAAATTTTGGTTTGAATTTTTTTCCCATTTTTGGTTTGTTATTTTGGATTCATTTAAATTCAGTACTATTGTAATTTGGTAATTCGAATACATCAGAATAACGAAAAATGTGTCTGAATATCGATTTGGAATGTAACAAACTGCACATGTCTATTCTGATGTACTGACAGCCCCATTTCTTGAGGCCCTAAAATGTCAGGACAGAGCAAACATCACTTTTTGGAAAATAGATAGGCCAAGGTGTTTAGTAAGAGGCATGGTTTTACCAGATCAGTACAGCATCACCATATGACCGATTTGGTGGTGATAACTAACACTAACTGGACACTAACTGGTGACAGTATGTAAAAAATATATATATTTTTTTTTGCATACTATGACCAGAGCAGTAGGAACCAATATCCTAAATTTCCTCCTTCCCGCTGTTACAACTTCTACCACATCTGCTTCCCAGGATTTGAGTGGAAAGAATTCTGGTGATCACCCCGGCTTGGCCCAGGAGAACCTGCTACTCCCACTTTGTAAGCATGTCAGCAGACAACCCTTGGATACTTCAATCTTCAATTCTTCTTTACAGCTGCTGGCTTTAACAGCGTGGCTGTTGAAGCCAGAGTCATGGGAGACAGGGTGGCCTTTAATTTGGTCATTCTTATCCTAGTGAAGGCAACTTTAGGAACATTTACAATAGAACCCGGAAATCTTATACATTCTTGCAAATATGTAGTGGGTCGCATTTTAGCCTTCAATCTGGAGTTGATCAAGGTTTGGCCTTGAGTTTAAAGGTCAGATTTGGGCCTTGGCATTTCTTTTTCAGAGCCCAGTTCCTTCACATTCTTTGGTGTGTGCCTTTGTACAAGGCATCAAGTGTATTGTTCAAGACTCTGTTGACTCTGTGGGATCTTAACTTGGTGCTTCATGTACTGAAGAAATCTCCATTTGAACCCAAGATATTCTTTTAGTCCTGATTCCCAAGGTTATTTTTCTGGTTGCCAATACCTTGGTTTTCTGAGTTTTAAATTGTCTGTTCTTGCCTGTAAGGAACCATTCCTGGAGCTACAGCATGACATGGTGGTTCTACGGCCTCATTCCATCTTCATCAGGACATCATATTGCCATCTTTTTGTCCTCAGCCTTAATAGCCAGGGAATCTTCCAGGGAAGCCAGGGAATCTTCATACTTTGCATGTGGAGGTTTTCTGCTGTCAGGTCTTACCTGAAGGTAACTGCTGCTATTTAACACTTGGATTCTTAATTTTTGCTTCCCGAAAGCCCAAGGAAGGGTCACGCAGCTTCCGATTCTACGATTTCTCAGTGGATTTATCAGCCTATATCTCAAGCTTGCGGTCTAAAGGACACCATTTACCATTTTAGGTGACAGCTCATTTTACCAGGAGTGTTGGTGCTTCCTGGGCTATTCGGGCTATACAGTGGGGACGGAAAGTATTCAGACCCCTTAAATTTTTCACTCTTTGTTATATCGCAGCCATTTGCTAAAATCATTTAAGTTCATTTTTTTCCTCATTAATGTACACACAGCACCCCATATTGACAGAAAAACACATAATTGTTGACATTTTTGCAGATTTATTAAAAAAGAAAAACTGAAATATCGCATGGTCCTAAGTATTCAGACCCTTTGCTATGACACTCATATATTTAACTCAGATACTGTCCATTTCTTCTGATCATCCTTGAGATGGTTCTACACCTTCATTTGAGTCCAGCTGTGTTTGATTATACTGATTGGACTTGATTAGGAAAGCCACACACCAGAGCAAATGAGAATCATGAGGTCAAAGGAACTGCCTGAAGAGCTCAGAGACAGAATTGTGGCAAGGCACAGATCTGGCCAAGGTTACAGAAAAATTTCTGCTGCACTTAAGGTTCCTAAGAGCACAGTGGCCTCCATAATCCTTAAATGGAAGACGTTTGGGATGACCAGAACCCTTCCTAGAGCTAGCCGTCTGGCCAAACTGAGCTATCGGTGGTTGGGCGGCACAGTGGTGTAGTGGGTAGCACTCTCGCCTAGCAGTAAAAAGGGTCGCTGGTTCAAATCCCAACCACGGCACTACCTGCCTGGAGTTTTCATGTTCTCCCTGTGCCTGCGTGGGTTTCCTCCAGGTACTCCGGTTTCCTCCCACACTCCAAAGACATGCTGGTAAGTTAATTGGCTTCTGTCGAAAATTGGCCCTAGTATATGAATGTGAGTTGGGGACCTTGTATTGTGGGCTCCTTAAGGGTAGGGACCGATGTGAGTGTGCGATGTATGTGTGGAGCGCTTCATAAATTGATGGCACTATATGGGTACCTTAAATAAATAGGGATAATTGTAGACATACACTCACTCAAGTTGAACTGGATGGACTGGTGTCTTTATTCAACCTTACTAACTATGTAACTATGTAAGAGCCTTGGTGAGAGAGGTAAAGAAGAACCCAAAGATCACTGTGGCTGAGCTCCAGAGATGCAGTCGGGAGATGGGAGAAAGTTGTAGAAAGTCAACCATCACTGCAGCCCTCCACCAGTTGGGGCTTTATGGCAGAGTGGCCTGACGGAAGCCTCTCCTCAGTGCAAGACACATGAAAGCCCGCATGGAGTTTGCTAAAAAAAACACCTGAAGGACTCCAAGATGGTGAGAAATAAGATTCTCTGGTCTGATGAGACCAAGATAGAACATTTTGGCCTTAATTCTAAGCGGTATGTGTGGAGAAAACCAGGCAATGCTCATCACCTGTCCAATACAGTCCCAACAGTGAAGCATGGTGGTGGCAGCATCATGTTGTGGGGTTTTTTTTCAGCTGCAGGGACAGGACGACTGGTTTCAATCAAGGGAAAGATGAATGCGGCCAAGTACAGGGATATCCTGGACGAAAACCTTCTCCAGAGTGCTCAGGACCTCAGACTGGGCCGAAGGTTTACCTTCCAACAAGACAATGACACTAAGCACACAGCTAAAATAATGAAGGAGTGGCTTCACAACAACTCCATGACTGTTCTTGAATGGCCCAGCCAGAGCCCTGACTTAAACCAAATTGAGCATCTCTGGAGAGGCCTAAAAATGGCTGTCCACCAACGTTTACCATCCAACCTGACAGAACTGGAGAGGATCTGCAAGGAGGAATGGCAGAGGATCCCCAAATCCAGGTGTGAAAAACCTGCATCTTTCCCAAAAAGGCTCATGGCTGTATTAGATCAAAGGGTGCTTCTACTAAATACTGAGCAAAGGGTCTGAATACTTAGGACCATGTGATATTTCAGTTTTTCTTTTTTAATAAATCTGCAAAAATGTCAACAATTCTGTGTTTTTCTGTCAATATGGGGTGCTGTTTGTACATTAATGAGGAAAAAAAATGAACTTAAATGATTTTAGCAAATGGCTGCAATATAACAAAGAGTGAAAAATTTAAGGGGGTCTGAATACTTTCCGTCCCCACTGTACATCAGGCTTTAGTAGCTCAAGTTTGTAATACAGCTACCTTGTCTTTGGTTCATATCAGAGGCGTAACTAGAACCTTCAGGGACCCAGTGCAAGAAACCATGAAGGCCCCCCTCATGGATAAGTGGCAGCGGTGGTGAGGGGGGATGGGATCAATGGCAAAGGTGGTTTTGAGGGGGGTTGGGATCAGTCCACTGATGGTGGTGGTGGTGGGGATTGGATCATTGGCAGTGGTAGTGGTGAGATCAGTCCACTGATGGTGGTGGGGGGATAGGATCAGTCCACTGATGGTGGTGAGGGGAATGGGATCAATGGCAGTGGTGGTGGTGGTGAGGGGGGTGGAATCAGTCCACTGATGGCGGTGGGGTGTATGGGATCAGTGGCAGCGGTGGTGGTGGGGGATAGAATCAATGGCAGCGGTGGTGGTAGGGGGATAGAATCAGTCCACTGATGGTGGTGGGGGGGGTGGGAACAGCAGCAGTGGTGGTGGACAGAGGGATCAGTGGCAGAGGGATGGTGATGGGACCAGTGGCAGAGGGAGGGTGGTGGAGGGATGGGATCAGTGACACTGGAACTCACCTGCTCTCAGTGTTAGTCGCTTCCCCCTCCGCCATGCTCAGTGTGCCCCTGCCTCTCTGTTCTCTTCCGGTGCCTCCAGTGATTCCTCTCCCGACACGGTGTCTCCATGCAGAGCAGAGAGCTCCTCCCCTTCACTCTACTGGCAGTCAGCTAGCTAACTCACTGCTCCAGTCTGCTCCACCTCCTAATGTCAGGTCATGCAACTGCAGCAATAGATGGTGACGGCGGCTGGCACTCGGCACCCCCCCACAGTGGTGGAACGAGAGGACAGGGCCCTCCACAGTGGTGGATAAGAGCAGGCAGGGCCCTCCACAGTGGCAGAAAGAGTGGTCAGGAAGGCCCCGCCACAGTGGCAGAACTCTAGGGCCCAGACTGCTGCGACCCTGGTAGTTCCGCCACTGGTTTGTATATTTACACAGTTTTAGCACAAGGATGTTACAAGTCACTGAGGATGCTACCATTGGTCGGTGGGTTTTGCAGACAGTTGTGTGAGGTTCTAACCCATTCGGGTTTGGTTGTTTAGGACTGTTTGCTATTTTGCCCTCCCCTCAAATTCAAGGCTTTGGGACGTCCCTATCATAATGGATATGAAGATGCTGAGTGTCTTATGTACAATAAGGAAAATTGTATTTTTGGTTTACCTGTAAAATCCTTTTTAATGTTATACATCACAGGACACAGGGATCCACTCATCTCTTTGTGGTTTATGGCTTGGTACAAAAACTTATGGTGCTTGTCCTGCAATGGTTTGGTAAGGTACCGAACATACAGAATTCAGGCTGTTTCTGATGCATTGTCTGGAGTAGTTGGGCTTAGTCTTAGACATAACACAGACAAAGGTGTTGCTTCTGCAGGAGACATGCCTGTCCTTATGCTTTCAGGTGCAGTTTCTGCATGTGTGTCAATTTTTGTCTGTACAAGTGTACAGGAGAAGATGGTAACTGCTTTCAATGCAGTTTTGTATGGCCAGTTTCACTCCGGGGCATTGCAATCTGTTACTGGATATACTGTCAGCATACTGTAGATAGGACAAACATCAACAGTTTGGCCCATGTACCTGATTTCCAAGATCAGGTCAGATCTGGAATAGTATATTTCCATGCAGATGCTGGAATATCTTTCCTTCTGATGGCTTGGAAGGTTTTTATAACAGAAGCCAGCTTGCTGGGTTAGAGAGATGTTCTGTAGAACCTATCCTTGAACATGGTTATCAGAATAACAGATAAAGATGTAGGACATTCTCTTGATTCTGATCTTACTAGCTTGGCCAGTAAGAGTTATTAAGTGTTATGTGGACATTGTAAATTTTTTGAAGCAAGGCTCTTCAGATTGGCCAGACTTGCTGTTGCAGAGTCCGATCCTTTTTTACAGTCACTTGCCTTGACCACATGGCTGTTGAAGTCCATGTCCTGAGTGAAGGGAGAGTGCTCATTGTTTCGCTGGGGCGGCCCCCCTTTTCTTCATAGGACCTTAAATGAATGTTGTCTGTTTTACAGACTACTATGTTGGAACAGATCCAGGAGATTGCCTTGTTGCTTTTTACACGTAAGTTTGTCTTTTTGTTAGCCATTACTTTGGTTTATTCTGAGAGCTGCCCTTTCCTGACTCTTCAACAGGATGCACAGGTATTGAGGTCTCCTATTGCCCATGGGATTTTATTAAGAGTTGCATTAAACAAAAATAGGTCAGCACATTTTTAAAAAGCAGAAACTTTTATTTGAATATATTATTATAATCATATTAAAATTACATAGAATACATAGGGAACGTGACATAGTTATAACATGTATACAAGAAGAAATAATTGGTTGGAATTCTAACCTTTGATGCTTTTCGTGACGCAATGTTCACTTCTTCAGGAGACAAACATATTTTTTTAGGATATCTGTAGAAAGACCATGTCATTAGTATGCCATATTACAAAAAGACAACTCTATGGCAGAAAAGATATATTGGCCACAGAAAAGGCAAACTGACTCAAAAACAATTGTCAAAAATTGCGGGACATAACTTACCCACCAAATAGATAACAATGTAAAAACATGTGTTATCTTTCTCTAGCAATAACAAGGAGGTGCAAAGAAAAACACCCAAGGAGGTGACTTGTCAGGGAGCAGTGAAACAAGCAGGGCATCAGCCGGCAGGAACTACACAGCAGAAGTAACCAGTCAACGTGTCAGACATAGGGATGACTACAAAAAAATGTGTATATAGGTAAACAAATGTCAGATACATATCTGACAGAAAGTGAACATTGACATACTGTGCCCAAAAACTGGAAGTGATAAAAATGGCCCTAAAAGATATATGAGGGGCTGGAGAAGCCAGATAGTAAAACTGAAGATTGGAGGTAAGTACAATATGAATCAAGTGCAGTAAAAAAAGCTCATGAATTATACCCACAAAACCAGACACTGTAATAAAAGTACAGAGAGAGATACCACATAATGTAATAAAGAAAATTACTTAGTTACTGCCATTGTGTGCTGAGAGAAATTCATAAGTGTCAGCAGAGCTTGCTGCCATCATCAAAAATTAAAAAGGATTGAGAGACACCATGGAAGGGAGCTTGCTTCCATCAATAATAAAAAAGGAATGAGAATCACCATAGAAGGGAACACTGCTATATCATACCCATCCGCATTTCTCCCCACCTGGACAGCTTCTCTCCAGGAAGCAAAGGGAGCATGGATCAGTCGGCGATATGCTGCCCCGCTGTCGCCACCATTACGGCAGTTCCCCACCCAGTAGCTCTCCTCTCCTCCACCCCAGCCCTCCTCCACATGCGATCCGGTTGGATCGGAGCCCCGCTCGTGCGGGAAAACAGTCTTTTTTGAAAAAGATGAGGGGGGCGCAGTGGGTGGTTGGAGGAAAGGGGCGGGGCTTGGCAGCGTTGGCGTGGCTCAGCGTCCACAACACGGGCTGTGTAAGCTATGCAGTGCACCTTTTTCAGGTGCATACAGCTGACGGAGGGACACAGAGCAGATGGGTGGCATGTGAGTGTTTGTGACACAGGCATTCCCAGAGCACGTTTACTTAGCATGAGACTGAGCTTTAATAGCAGCGGCAGTTGCTGGACTATTGCTCAGCAGTGGGTGCATTTTTTTGGTAGTACTTCTGCGTTTGTTCTCAACACTGTGACCAGAGGGGGTGGTACAAATACCACAAAAAACAAGGGCACAAAGGGGGTCGCCCTCAGGCCTTAAGGACCCTCCCTCTGCAACACCCCCCCCCCCGAAAGATCTAGGGAGGCTGGTCAGAGTGAGCCATCGGGGTTATCAGGGGCTGCAATTGCTTCTAACACTTCAGCCCCTGTCTATATAACTGTAGAGGTTTTCTCCTCAGCTATGAGTAGATTGGAGGAAAGGTTAGCGGCTTTAATCGCATCTTCACAGAGTGGAAGAAAGCGCATTAGGTCCCCTTCTACCACCCAGGATCCTCCAACAGAGGAACAGTGGGAGAGGGAAGATGAATCCCCCTCAGGGGACCGTAAAGAGACTGATCAGCTTCTCACAAGCTGAGAAGTTGATGCATTCTCTTACTGAAATGGTCCGCTCCACATTTAAGCTACCCTTAATTGAGTCGGTTGAAGAGCCCACTTCTTGTTTGGGTTCACTAAAGCCTCCTCAAGCTTTGCGTGCCTTTCCTATCCATTCATTGCTGGAAAAGCTTATGTAATCTGAGTGGGATCACCCAGATAAGCATTTTTCCCTCCTAAAAAGTTTTCAACACCTTATCCTATGGAGGAAAAATTTACTAAGATGTGGAGTATACCAGCAATTGATGCTGCTATATCCTCTGTGAATAAAAGTTTGACTTGTGCAAATGCTTAGGGATCCAACTGATAAAAAAATTGGAATTCCTGTTGAAAAACATTGGTGGCAATTGGAGTATGTCAATCCTTAAGAGACCATTTGAAACAGGTGCTTAAGGTTTTCCCTGAACAGCAGGCCCAGGAGTTCGCCGAGCTGCCAGCGGCTTTGTGTTTTGCAATTGACAAAATCAGAGATTCTGATCTTCAAACCTCTCGCCTTACGCTTGGGTTGGTGCATATGCGTAGAATCTTATGGTTGAAAAGTTGGTCAGCCGAAGTGCCATGCAAAAAGCTCCTTGCTGGATTTCCTTTCTGCAGTGATAAGCTGTTTGGGGATGATTTGGACAAATATATCCAAAAAATATCAAGTGGGAAAAGTACCCTTTTGCCAGTTAAGAAAAAGAATAAACGTCTCATTTAAACGGGCTCTTTCTCCAATGCCTTGGACATCAGCCTCCAGGCAGTCCCGACGACCTCCACCCTCAGGTTCAAAAGGTAAACCTCAGGGTCAACCTCAGGGACAAAAGAAGTCCTGGGGGAGTAAACCCACAAGACAGAACGCTAAAGCCTCTTTGTCAAGGGGCGTCCCCGCTCATTCCAGTGGGGGGAAGACTTCTGCAGTTCTCAAGGGTCTGGCAGGAAGAATTTTGAGACAGAAGGGTGGTCTCCACAGTAGCTCTAGGTTACAAACTAGAGTTCCGAGAATTCCCGTCTCCTTGTTTCCTCAGGTCAAATGTCCCCAAAGATCCAGAGAAAAAGAACAAAGAAGCCTTCTAGCGTTACACAGCCTTTTATCGCAAAAAGTGATCATGGTGGTCCCCATGGAAGAGCAGGGCCAAAACCAAATGGAGATGTCAGACCCATTCTAGATCTCAAAGATCTAAACCGGTTCCTGAAAATTCGCTCTTTTCGCATGGAATCAATCTGATAAGTAGTCTCCATCCTACAAGGAGGAGAACTTCTGGCATCAATCGACATCAAGGTGCATACCTGCATGTACCTATTTTCCCCACTCACCAGAAATATCTGCGTTTTGAAGTAGAAAAACTTCATTTTCAGTTTGTAGCCTTGTCTTTCAGTCTGGCTACTGCACCTCGGGTGTTTACAAAACTTTTGGCCCTTCATCTGGCCAGATTAAGGACTCAAAGTATAACGATAATAGCTTACCTAGATGACCTGCTCTTGATAGACCGGTTGACCAAAGCATGGTCACCACAGTCGTCGACTACCTGGAATACCTAGGTTGGGTCCTCAACCTAGAGAAATCTTCTTTAAAGCCAGTAAGAAGATTAGGGTACTTGGGTCTGGTTATAGACAGCCCAGAAGAGGGTGTTTTTACCCCAGGCAAAGATCAGCGCCATAAGGGAGGTGGTCAGGGCAAAGAAAGGTCCTTCTATTCACCTTTGTATGAGGTTGTTGGAGAAGATGGGCATATCAGAAAAAAGGGGTGAAGAGGAAAAACAAATTCTTCAGTGAGGAACCAGCAAGGTAGCAAAAATGTACAAATTTATTATAGAAAAATAATACCACATATACACCAAAATGTGTCAAAAAAGCATGCTCTGAAGAAATCCTTGACGGATGAAACGCGTCAGCATGACGCCATCACGTTCGACGTAGTACCCATACAGACCCATCCACCAGCCCTGGGGATCTGATTCGCTACTCTGCCAAAGCCGCTCCAGCCCTGTCGAAAGCCACTGCACGGAACCAGGAAGTAATCGGGGCGTTACACCGCAGACAGACGGTATGTTACCACGTCCCCCTGTTTCCAATACTTTGGCGGACATTTGTCTACACAGACTTACCAGTTATTTCCAACTGACCAGAGGATGATTTAGCTGCCTCACACAGCCTGAGACAACTCGAGGAGGATTGGAGTGTCCAACGTGCCTGATTTATCCTGATGTCCACGGTCTGGTGAGATCGTATCATTATATATCTCCATGATCCAGCTAATACGCTGTCTCTATACATCAATATCCACACAGGCATACACCTCCTCCCGCACCCTTGCATAGCTTCCACACAGCTATCCATGCATGTCATCAGCTGTGGTTGAGTATCCACTTGCATGTGCTACCGTCAGTAACCCTCTTGGTCTATATTTATTGTCATATTCAAAGTCTGCTATCGGCAGTGTGCGCAGCGGTACCCCACCATCCATGGTTGCATACCGTCACCTCCTGGCTTCCAATCTTAATTTATAGACACTATATATGAGACGATGCAAGTCCAGCAAGCCAACTAGATGTGATTGTATGTGTAGTGGTGGCCATCTGTATGTTGTTCTTTGTTTTTAGACAACATTGTCTATTTTTATTGTTAGTGGTGGTATTTGGTTCACGTATAGTCATTTTTTTGACACATTTTGGTGTATATGTGGTATTATTTTTCTATAATAAATTTGTACATTTTTGCTACCTTGCTGGTTCCTCACTGAAGAATTCGTTTTTCCTCTTCACCCCTTTTTTCTGATATGCCCTCCAATTCAGAGGAACACACCCACCTATGACCCTCTGAGCTCCTGGGTGTTTGCAAGTAGCTGCATTTAAAGACAGATGTCCTCCGGGTATTATCCCCATCTGTCCATAGTTATATCTAATTAAGCAAAGTACTTGGTTCATAAATCCTCTCCTCTTTGTTTATGTTGGAGAAGATGGTGGCTTCATTCGAAGCAGTTCCCTATGCTCAATTTCATTCGAGACTGCTGCAAAACAGTATCCTGTCTGCCTGGAACAAGAAAGTCCAAGCACTAGATTTTCCAATGTGTTTGTCGCCAAAAGTGCGCCAGAGCAACAGTTGGTGGAGGATATCTGAGAATCTGCAGAAGGGGAAATCCTTCTTACCAGTTACCTGGAAGATGCCAGCCTTTCGGGTTGGGGAGCAGTCCTGGAAGAGGCGTCTGTCCACGGGAAATGGTCCAGAACCGAAAGGACCTTGCCCATCAACATTTTAGAGATTGGGGCAGCGTACCTAGCCCTAAAGGCCTGGACATTCATGTTGCGGGATTCTCCTGTCAGGATTCAATCCGACAATGCCACAGCAGTGGCTTATATCAATCGCCAAGGGGGCACCAGAAGTCAGGCAGCCCAGGGAGAGGTAACCCATATCCTAACCTGGGCAGAAAAGTATGTGCCGCGCATATATTTTTATTGGAATTTTATGTGATAGACCAACACAAAGTGACACATAGTGAAGTGGAAGGAAAATGATAAATGGTTTTAATTTTTTTTTTACAAATAAATATTTGAAAAGTGTGGCTTGCATTTGTATTTAGACCCTCTGAGTCAATACTTTGTAGAACCACCTTTCACTGCAATTACAGCTGCAAGTCTTTTTTTTTGGTATGCTCCTACCAGCTTTGCACATCAAGTGAGTGAAGTTTTTGCCCATTCTTTGCAAAATAGCTTGAGCTCTGTCAGATTGGATGGAGAGCGTCTGAACAGCAATTCTTAAGTCTTGTCATAGATTCTCAATTGGATTTAGGTCTGGACTCTGACTGGGTCATTCTAACACATGAATATGCTTTGATCTAAACCATTCCATTGTAGCTCTGGCTGTATGTTTAGGGTCGTTGTCCTTCTGGAAGGTGAACCTTCGCTCCAGTCTCAAGTCTTTTACAGACTATAACAGGTTTTCTTCTAAGATTGTCCTGTCATTGGCTCCATTCATCTTCCCATTAACTCTGACCAGCTTCCCTGTCCCTGCTGAAGAAAAGCATCCCCACCACATGATGCTGCCACCACCTTGTTTCATGGTGGGGATTGTGTGTTCAGGATGATGTGCAGTGTTAGTTTTCCGCCACACATAGAGTTTTGCTTTTAGGCCAAAAAGTTCAATATTGGTCTCATCTGACCAGAGCCCCTTCTTCCACTGCTGTGTCCCCCATTTGGCATTCTCGCAAACTGCAAATGGACTTTCTTATGGCTTTATTTCAAAAATGGATTTCTTCTTGCCACTTTTCCATAAAGGCCAGACTTGTGGAGTGCACGACTAATAGTTGTCCTGTGGACAGATTCTCCCACCTAATCTGTAGTTACCCAGCATTTCCAGTGCTAAGAGGCCCTCTGTGGTGGAACGCAGAAAGGCAACGGCGGTTCCAAAAACTAGGTGAATGCAGCCCTCCTCAGATGGGGTAATCTGAAGTAACACTAAAAAGACAAACAAGAAGTCGCAGGAACCTAGTGCATTACCTATAGACATTTATTTAGGAAAAAATGGATACTCACAAAATAGCAACTAAAAATTAGCCATAGGACACACTTATGCCGTTAACAACAAGGGGTGTTACTGACACGTTTCCTCCAGTTACCATGGGCCTCTTGGCTGCTTTTCTAAATTATGCTCTCCCTGCCCAGTCTGTCAGTTTAGGTGGACGGCCATGTCTTGGTAGGTTTGCAGTTGTGCCATACTCTTTCCATTTTCAGATGATGGATTAAGCAGTGCTCTGTGAGATGTTCAAAGCTTGAGATATTTTTTTATAACTTAACCCTGCTATAAACTGCTTCGCAACTTTATCCGTGACCTGTCTGGTGTGTTTCTCTGCATTCATGATGTTTGTTACTAAGGTTCTCTAACAGGGCTTCAGAGAACAGCTGTATTTATACTAATATTAATATTACACACAGGTGGACTTAGGGGTATCAAAGTAAAGGGGCTGAATACAAATGCACGCCACACTTTTCAGATATTTATTTGTAAAAAAGATTGAAAACCATTTATCATTATCCTTCCGCTTTACATTTATGTGCCACTGTGTTGGTCTATAACTTAAAATCCCAATAAAATACATTTACGTTTTTGGTTGTAAGACTGTAAACAAGCAAGCAAGCAAGGAGCTAGCGAGCAAGAGGGGGGGGGGGGGGGGGGTTGGGACTTTAAATGAAGTGCATCGTTTGCAAAACAATAATTGGTGGGTTAATAAACTGTTTAATAAGTCACATACAGTAGTAACATACACATTCCTATTAACACTTGGCAAGACAATTAGAATAAGTAGTAGCACTGATATACAGTGGTTAATATACAAAATACTAATATCATAAGGCAAGGCTGATAGAATAGGTAATAACACTGATGAAAAAAAACATTGCTAGGTAAAAATAAGGGACCACCAATATCAGAGCAGGTAAACATATATTGCACAGTAATGCCTGCATGATCTCTGTATTCCTGTAATGAGGGATAATCCATTCACAAAAAATGGTGAATGAAGGGTATCCAGTAGCTCTACGCGTTTTGTGGTTCTGGACCACTCATCAGGAGCAGACATGCCATATTTCTGTAATTTAAGATAGTATAATGAGTCGAAATGATTAACATGAGTACAGGAGAGGCAGATGAAACCCCCCCCCCCCCGGAGAATCAAGCGGTGGCGACCAAAAACAGGCACCCAACAGGGAGAAACAGGACCACGAGGCACTCTAGAGAGATTGGTTGTAACATGACAAAATGTGGAAAATTTCAAGGGGTATGAATACTTTTTCAAGGCACTGTAGGTGGCCGAATGCACATGCAGAACTGCTGGTCTAGATACAGCAGTATATACAAGCTAATATTATAGAGCCATTTATTAGTTATTAAAAAGGAAAAATAGGTTCTTTTTCAATATTAGTTTGCCTATTCACTGATCAGAAGCTGCAGTCTAGGACTTATATGAACTGACCATATGTACAGTACAATGATATTGTTTATCTAGAATGTTAAAGTTTATCATACACTGAAATGTCAGGTTGCTAAATCATACCAGTGAGCCCTGATGACTGACCTAGTAGTGGCCAACTACACAAAACGTCGACTGCTGCTTCCAGCCATTTGCCAACCAAGTGCTTGACTGATGGAACTGATTCTTTTTTTTTTTTTCTTTTTTCTTTTAATGCCCAAACATGAATGGTCTTGAAGGCAATCTAGCACTACTTACTAGATTACAAGCAAACACATATGCAAAGGTAATCTTGTTGGTAACTGTATGTTTTTACATGCTTAAGGTACATACTGTATTGTACTGTCATTTAAAAAATATGTTTATGGATGAAAAGATGGGAATGATTACATAAGAATACATTTTAGTAGCACACAAAAATGAATCCCAACAATGATTTGTGGTAAAGATGTAGCTAGGAGACCAAGGTTACAGGTCTATTTCCCACAAGCGCTTTGTTTGCTTCATTTCTTTTCAGTCCATTCTATGTTTGATTGTGTGAGATGCCACAAGGTCAGAGCTGGACGTTATTTATAGCAATGCAAACCGCTTCCACCAAGGCTGACAGCACAGTAAATGATGTGTCTGTGTCCTTCAATCATTTGCGTCTCTTAATACAAGACTTTTTATTTTAAACTGTGGATGCAGTATGAGCACAGCTTTACCATAAATCACACAGGTTAAAATATGATTGTGGTGGCATGTGGTTTGTAGTGCATAAATCTTCATTTGACCATTTGTCTCTTGAAGGGATAATGGACCTAGACATCATAAAATTTTATTAGACACCAAAATACAATCATTGAATAAATGCACTTTTAATGTTAAGCAGGTAGGACTGCAGAACACCTGTTGACACCTCATTTCTGTATGTAATGATACACTAGATAAGTTACAACATTCTGGTAGCTCCTTGTTAGTCAAAAGTATTATACATTTTTTTTCTGGAACATACTCCTGCCTTAAGGTAAATGGTCACTTTTTGGTCTGCCCTTAATTTTTAATGAGAAGTGTGATGTTTTTGCGCCTGCTTCCCTTCTTAACAAATTTCCATACATGGGTGTCAGACAGGCATGTCTGATGTTCTTAATCTTAGCAGGTCATTTATCAGGGTGTAATGGTGTAAAGAATATAGTTCTCCAAGAAAACACATTTTTGCTGTACTTGTTCAGACTACATAAAAGGTACACTGGAAAAACAGCTAATGTTTAAGGAAAGCTAAGGGTGAGGAGGCAAATTATGCTTTACATAAGGAAAATAGCACAATGCACTTTTTTTTTAAAAATATTTCTTTCTTGACAAAAAAATATCAGCAGAGGGACAGAGCATTTTTTTTCAAAATCTTTATTTTAGATTTCATACGTATAGAAAAGAGAAAATAAAACATAGTATATTCGACCGTATATCTTATAAAGTGGGACAGTGAAATCATGAAAAAATTATATCAGCTTAAAGAAGGTTTCACATAGTCATGACAGCATAACCCGTATATACATATAAACAAAACAAAAAAAAAAACACACACACACCAGCAGGGGGATAATTCTAAAAAAAAATCATTAGAGGCTAATCATCATATGGGGGAAGTGTATGTCTGTTTCAATCCAGGCATTCTTGTAAATGGGTCGATACCACTATGAAACAGGAAGAGGAGAAAAAAAAGGGGGGGGGGTCAAGGGGTAAGTTTACTCCCAAAAAACCTCCAGAGATTCAGGTAAGTGTAGAAAGTCTCTCAGTGGGCTATGACTAAATGTCATAAAGGGCACTGGTTTCACGGATATTCAGTATTACAATTCAGAAGCATGTGTAAGTACAGATCAGCCATTAATGTCTGCAGTGTAACTGTAGAAAAAGTTGTATTCTGTCCAATAAAACCATGTTTTGCAGGATTGTTCCTCTTTACCGTTGGAAACTTTGTGTAACCATCCCACGCACAGGGGGTGGGTAAGTCTGCTGCCAGTATAAAGAAATACATGTCTTCCCCCTATTCCACAGATGTTTTGTAAGCTATTGTTTATATCTCTTGGAAGACATGAGGGCCAGATGAAGCAGGTAAGTCACTGGATCCTCTCCTAGTTGTACATTAGTAAGTTTATACACTAGGTCCCTCTCCTTTGCCTAAAAAGGCAGCAGAAGCAGGCATCTCAAAAACATGAAGTTATGTGCCCTCCTGAGTGTGACATCACCAGCATTGGGGAGATATTTAAGGAAACTTTTTATGAAGAGATGCTGGAACCTTGTATCAGCCCGTTAGAATTTTGAACCATTTTTTTGAATAGAAATGGAAATAGAGCTAGAATGGGTAAGTTGTATAATGCAATCTCTCTGTTGGTTTGAGAAAGTGGTACCTAGTTTAGTTTCCCGCATTAGGGCGGTATGTTCAACTCCGAGGGCGACGAAAAAAGTTTGTAAGATGTTGATAAGCCGTGTCTGATAAGAATCCTATGCCGAGTACACACGAGCGGACTTTATGGCAGACTTTGCTCGGCGGACTTTTCGCCGGACTTTGTCGGCTCCTTGCGCCGGACTTAAAAAACGGACGGACTTGGCCACACACGATCACTGTAAAAGTCCGCTGGTTTGGAACGCAGTGACATATAGCACCTACGACGGGACTATAAAAAGGAAGTTCAAGCCCCACTAAGGCACCCTTTGGGCTCCTTCTACTAATCTCGTGTTTATCTCGTGTTAGTAGAAGTTTGGTTAGAGATGATTCACGCTGTTCACACTTCAGCTTATTTCGATCATTTTCTGCGGTTCAGTTTGTGGTTGTGAGGTTTGTATCTGCTTTTCAGTGCGTGTTGGTCAGTTCGTAACCTGCCTTTCAGGCCGTTCTGGTCCGCTCGTTCCTGATTTTCAGGTCGTTCTTCATAGGCCTTGCTGTTCTTCAGTGCGTTTGTTATAAGTTTGTTTGTTTGACCAGCCGACCGTTTTAAAGCCATGTCGCGTGGACGTACTCGTTCTCGAGTTCGTGCTGCGTGGGGACTTGGTGTTGGGGTTAATACTTTGACCCGAGTCCAGTCCATGAACAGGGCGAGGAGGAGTTCATGGATGAAGAATTGGTTGCGCCAGTGTGACCAATTCTCTCATATGCCTTTGCTCCGTGAGCTCCATGAGAATAATCCTGAGGATTTCAGGAATTATCTCCAGATGACGGACCCCGTCTTTGAGCGTCTGCTGGCTATGCTGACCCCCTATATCAGCAGGCAGGATACCTGCATGAGGCAAGCCATCAGTGCGGAGCAGAGGCTAGTTGCCACGTTACGTTACTTGGCGACAGGGGGAAGTCTTCAGGACTTGAAGTTCTCGACAGGCATTTCCCCCTAGGCTCTGGGGATCATAATCCCAGAGACCTGTTCTGCTATTATTCAGGTCCTGCAGAAGGACTATATGAAGGTAAGTTTTATCCTTTAACATTACATGATATGTCTTAAATGTTTTTTAATGTATTGTATAAAAGTCCTCCTTACCTAATTGCCATGCTTTCAATATGCTGTGAATGTCCCCTTTATCTTCATGCATGACTGTTTTTGGACATTAATCATTTATTGCCCTACATGCATATTTTCCTTCATTAACCTCCCCACCATGCAATCCTGGGTCCATTTATATCTCTAGCCTATAGTCCCTTGAACAATGTATATTGTCTGCTCCATTGTCTTGTTTGACCCTCCCCCACCCCACAAATGTTTGAACCAGTCAGGTTTGTTTGTTCACCTAATTAGAACCCCTCCCCTACCTCACAAATGTTTGAACCAGTCAGGTGTGTTTGTTAACCTAATTAGAACCCCTCCCCCACCCCACAAATGTTTTAATCAGTCATGTGTGTTTGTTCACCTAATTAGAACCCCTCCCCCCACATTCAAATGGATCAATGGGCCGTCAGAGGGGGTGATTAATCTTATAAGTGGGCCTTATGTTTTTTACCCTTTCAATTACAAACACACATAATAATAATGTTTGACTGCTGTTGTTCACTAATGTTTTGGTGTAATCTGATATACAAGTTAGGTTTCAAAGTCCTTATCTTAATTTTTTTTTTCACTCCACAGTTTCCTTCAAGTACACAGGAATGGCAGACTGTGGCCTCCCAGTTCGCTGACCGTTGGGACTTTCCCAACTGTGTCGGGGCGATTGACGGGAAGCATGTCCGGATTGTGCCACCATTCGGGGTCTTATTTCTATAACTACAAGTGGTTCCATAGTGTAGTTTTGATGGCGGTGGTCTCGGCACATTTGGACTTTCTGTTTGTGGATGTGGGGAAGAACGGCCGGATGTCTGATGGAGGAGTCTTTGCACAGACCGAGCTGTGCCAGCGTCTCCAGACCGGTGGCCTGGGATTGCCACCTGATGACGAGAATGTTGATGGACTCCCCTCAGTTTTTATTGCTGATGAAGCGTTTGCTCTCAGTGAGCACTTGATGAGGCCGTTCCCCCAAAGGACACTCACCTCTGAGAGGAGGGTATTTAATTACCGGCTGGCCAGAGCAAGAAGAGTTGTGGAGAATGCCTTTGGGATTCTGGCCAGCCAGTTCCGTTTATTCCTTTCTGCAATTAATCTGGCGGACTGTAAACTAAATTACGTCATCCTTGCTTGCTGCATCTTGCATAACTTTTTAAGGAGACATTCAGCAACATATATATCTTCTGTTGGGCCTGAGGCCGGACTGGAACAGGATACCATAATGACAGGCCTAGAAATTGGCCGTATTGGCTTGGCCCCCCGAACCGCACGTCAAGTGCGTGACCGTTATGTTATTTATTTTAATGGTCGGGGGGCCATTGCTATTCAGCAACAGCTGTAATTTCACCAAAAAAAAAATTAAAAATAATTTTTCTAAAATATCTTGTTTTTATTCTTGTTTGCATTTAGTTATGTTTGTCTCCTAGTGCACTTGTAGTAGTGGCAAGTGCATTTACCTTTATTTAATCAGGCCCCAAAAACATAAAAAAAATATTTGTCTGAAATAATCAGCCACACACATTGTATTATTAAAAAATGTTTACTTTGTGCACATTGAAAGGTGCATTTTTGAATATTTTTTTGGTTTTTATTTTTTTGAATGATTTTTCTTGGTGTAAAAATATGTTTTTTAAACATTATTAAAGGCATATTTTAGCAAAAATAGACCTTTCTAAAAAAAATTTACATTCACAACAGTGTTTTTATAAACATAACAAAACATTAAAGAACTTACAAAGTTCAACATTTAAAGAACGGTGCATGTGATGTCACCCTTGGAAATCATTCCTTTTGAATATGCTCAAAATAGAGATTTACAAAAGGGTCAAGTCAACATGTGCTATCTCCCATCATGGGTGAGCAATGTATGTGTTTTGTGTGTGCAATCCCTTTTTTGGTTCCTATCACCACAAAATAATTTTGAGGATGAAGGGGTTGCAAACACAAAACAAGTACATTGATAACCCATGATGGAAGATAGCACATGATGACACACATTGTGTGCATCATAATATAAATTTGGTTATCACAAATAAATTCTAAAAACATTTAGTAGAAAAAACAAACTTCCCAAGGAAATGAAGAACATGATTGATGTTTTTAGGCCAAACGTTATTATATTCTTCCCAAAACATCAATCATGTTCTTCATTTCCTGTTGCATGGAGTCCAGGCGAAGTTGCATGCTGTGAATTTGGTCACGCATTTTATCTAGTTGGCCTTTCCACAGCATTATCTGGCCAATCCGTCTTTGGGCACTGTCTGTGGTGAATGGCTCTGCCGCTTGGCCTTCCAAAACCAGAAACTCACCTAAAATGAGTGAATAAAAACAAGGTTTACAATATGCATGCCAAAATACATTTCCTTAAGCTGGGGTGTCAGTCACTCACTTGGTGGGCTTGAAACCTTGCACACCTTCTCCACCTCTCCTTTCTCCAGGTCGTCGGGTGGGCGTGGTCTTGGGCTGGGGCTTGGGGTATCTTCTGCCTCAGGCTGGTGACTTGGGGGGGTCCTGGGATCCTTGGATTGTTGTCTGAGTCTTTTCTCCCCTATGAGAATTGAACAAAAGGTATAGTTAAAACACAGTGATATTTTAGATCATATAAATAATCTTAAACGTTGGTTAGGAGTTGTGGCCAATTGCCTTTTTTGATCATCAAAAATTTAGAAGACAGGATGAACATTCCCTCTGAACAACAATTATAAACAATGCACATTTTCAGGCAAGTTTCACAGATGCAGACACCTCAATGATCTCCTATGTGTATTACCCCTCTAAAATGTATTTATGGTCACATAGTACACTATAGTGCTCGTGAGTCCAGATGTGGAAACAGCTGCTGTGTCCTGTCCTTACATTACACTGAATCATTTTTGAAGAAGCATTATATTTTCCAACACATCTACACCACATCAACAAATTGTGGGAATTTGACAAATTATCAAGACATAAATGTATGTCCAACCCTGTAAGTATCATATGTATTTTACAAAGAACGGTCTTTACGAACGATGCTGTATAAAGTCCAAAAATAAGCATGCAAGTTAAGTATCTCAATAGGAAAACACAACAAGTACTTACTTTTTTTAAGCAGCTTCTTTATTCGCCAATATTGTTCTGGCTCCCGACTTTTGATGTCAGACCACCGCTTCCTCAATTGTTCTTTCGACCGTTTTGTGCCAAATTTTGCTTCTAGAGCGGTGACAATTAAGGACATTATTTTGTCCTTACGCATATTCGGTCGTGTGTACGGTCCTTTTTTCCCATCATAGTCCTCCCTTCTCAATATGGACACCATCTCCACCATCTCTTCAAAAGCCATGTTGGTGGCCTTATATCTCCTCCGGGATGTGGATGGTTGTAGCTCCGGGCTTTCCTCCGCGCTACTTCCACTGATTCTCTCCGCCATCTTTATCTATCTACTCCCACTGCGCAACGAAGAGTGAAGGGGCGGGGACAAATCATACTAAAGAACGTCAGGGGCGGGCGATGCAGGCGGAGCATGACACATGCGCAGTGTATATAAAGCTATTACGATGGCCTACGTATGTCCGTGCGGAAGTAGCGAGCCTCAGAAACGAAGGTAAGATTAAAGTGGGTGTGTGTGTATTTGGTGTGTGTGTGTGTGTGTGTGTGTGTGTGTGTGTGTCCCCTAGATTACAAACAAAATTAATCCTGTTATTTGTGACTGACATTAGTTTGGATCTTGTGTCTTGTCTTTCAGAAAAAATGAATCCCTTTAAAGAGGAAGAATTTTTGTGCCAATTTATTGAGCTCTATCAGGAAAATAAAAAAACTTGTGGGAGGTCAAACACCCACTATATTATAATAGTGATGTAAGGAAGGCAACACTGGGCACACTTTTAGAATTTGTGAAGTCTCGAGTCCCCCAGGCAGACCTCAAGTTTGTGGACAAGAAAATTGGTATCTTGCGAAACATGTATAAGCGGGAACACAATAAAATCCAGGAGTCGTTCGGATCCGGTGCAGCAGCTGACCAAGTACCGTATATACTTGAGTATAAGTCGAATTTTTCAGCACATTTTTTTGTGCTGAAAGTGCCCCCCTCGACTTATACTCGAGTCAAGCACTTTTCTGCAGCAAAAAATTTCATTTTCCAAACCGAATTTGGGGCCCCATATCTCAGAGCCACTTGGTGCTAGGAACCCCAAATTTGGTGTGCAAACCCAGTGGTAATGGTACCATAACATATCCAAAGATGGGGTTCCTAACACCAAGTAGCCCTGAGATATGGGGCTCCAAAACCGGTTCGGAAAATGTCATTCTCTGCTGCAGAAAAGTGCTTGACATTTTCTGAACTGATTTTTGGGGCCCTGTATCTCGGGGCCACTTGGTGCTAGAAACTCCAGCTTTGGAAATTGTATGGTGTCTAGTTCCACTGGGTTTGCACACCAAATGTGGGGTTCATAGCACTAAGTAGCCCCAAGATACGGGGCCCCAAATTCGGTCAACTGTGTCTATCTGCAGCAATGTCATTTCGGGACCCTTTGGGTTCAGAGACCCCAAATTTTGGCTGCAGCTAGGGGGCATCTAGGAACCCTTAACTACCGAGTTTGAAGTTCAGGGGACCTATGGCTGCAAATGGGCACAGTGAGGCATGCAAATGGGCACAGTGATGCTGCAAATGGGCATTGTTGACCCTCTTTTCCACTTACAGTAGCTGTGCATTTCTCACCCTCGTCTTATATTCGGGTCAATACGTTTTTCCCATTTTTTTGGTAAATTAGGGCCTCGACTCGGAATGACTTATACTCGAGTATGTACGGTATATGTACCCAAGTTGTGGTACTACAACAAAATGTGATTCCTGGATGACCAGACCGAAGCCAGGCAATCACTTTCCACCCTTCCCCCCACCCTTCCCTCCAGCCTTCCCTCCACTCTTCCCTCCAGCCTTCCATCCACCTCCACCCCAGTTGAGGAGTCCCAGGATGAACTGGGCCTTTTCATCATTGATGAAGTTGATGCGCCCAGCTTCAGCCAGGTATCCTTTTTTGTGTAATTTGTGATTGTGTAAACGTTATTAATGATGTTAATGTGTTAATTTTTAAAGTGCTTCCTAAAAAATGACTTCTGCACAAAGATTAATATGTAGACATATCACTAGACAGTAGTGGCCAAAAATATACTTCTCCAGATATTGTTGATCAGTTGAAATGATGGTGGTGTCAAATAGATAGCCTTTACTATTTTGTGTAAATTATATTTGAAAGTCATGAGCTGAAAATTGTGTGTGATTGCATAACACAAAATTACAACTATGTCCCTTTTTTTGACACAGGATGACCTCAGCCAGGAGGAGGCCTTGCCCAGTGGGAGATAGGAGAAGGCCTTGCCCAGTGGGAGAGAGAAGGAGGCTGTGGCTGGGCCAAGTCGAAGCCGCACGGAGTGTCAGGTGCCTCCCCTCCGCATTCTCCACAAAAGACCCAGGAGAATGACACCAACTGAGCAGGAATCCCTAGCCCTCATACGGGAAGCAAGCCTGATCCTGAGCAAACCACCCAATGCAGAGGAGGCGTATGGCACCTATATAGCCAGCAGATTTCTGGAGTTGGAAAAGGGCCAACGCCTCCTCTGTGAGGGTCTAATTTTTAAGGCATTTGAGAAGGGCTTGAGAGGGGAGCTTACTGCTACCACATATCTGGCAGATGAAGCCACTCCTCCTCCTCCTCCTGCCCCAAGTACACCACCAGAGGCACAACCTTCGAGGAAGGCTGCAGAGAAGCGTGCAGGGAAGGCTCCACGGAAGACTCGAAAGTGATTGTCTGGCTTCTGTCTGGTCAGACTATGCTCCCTGTGTTCCCTAGTCGCAAGATACCAATTTTCTTGTCCTCAAACTTGATGTGTGTCCTGGGGGACGAAAGGCTTCCCAAATTCTAAAAGTGTCTCCAGTGTTGCCTTCCTAATTTTTTTTTATAAAAAATAAATGTATTTTTTGGTTACTTTACATTATTGCCTATGTGTTTTGATTCAAAAACGCCTTTTGGTTTGGGAGTAGGCAGGTACAGGTCAAAAAGACTATGGGGTTAATTTAAGAAAAGCAAATAGACTGTGCACTTTGCAGAGGGCAGTTGCTCTAGAGCATCAGAAATTAGTTAAAAGCTTGACTTTGCAAAGAGTACCCAATCCTGTGCAAGGAAAATTCTAAAAACAGCATTTTTGCTTGCACATGATTGGATGATGGAAGTCAGCAGAGCTTCTGCTCATTTACTAAGCTCTGGAGCAACTGCTCTTGCAGAGGGCAACTGTACTTTACAAAGTGCACAGTCTTTTTCCCTTTAGTAATTCAACCCCTATGTGTGTTTTTGACAAAAGGCTAAATCATTTCGAATATCAAGTGAAAAGTACTAGTGAAAAGTTCACTTTAGAAATTGCACAGCAAGTGCACATGTTGGAAGTGCAGTCGCTGTAAAGCTGAGGGGAAGAGCTGAAATGAGGGGAAGCTCTGCTGATTTTATCATAAAATCATGTGCAATAAAATTTTTTTTTTTGGGGGCTTCCTTGCATGTGCCCCTTGGATCCACAGCGAAGGCACTTCAAAATGCTCTTTCTGTGCAATTCCAAGTAGAATTAGCACTTGTAGTGAAAAATGCATTTGCCTTTGTTAAATACACCCCCCTATGTCTAATGAACAAGGGACAACAACCTCATTAAGGTTCATTAAAACAACACAAAATATTAAGGTTATTGTGGTAACTTGAAAATCCACACAAAAAAATGTTGGTATAATTTAGCACATATTGTAAAATAGATAAGTGTTGAAATCAATAAAAAAAATAAAGAGAAGTCCAAAATCTTATTTATTTTTTTTTATTTATGGAGATCTGGCTTTTTACAAATAATTTATTAGTCATGGCATGAGGATAAATCATGAAGAAAGTAGTTTGTGAGAACTCTGTGTGAATATAAAGCAGAAAAACAACTTCATTCCTCTCGCATTATCAATCCTACAAAAAGCGCTGTATTAAAAGATCACAGAAGAGGAATGTGCTGGCTTCAAGACGAAGGCTAGTTTACCAGACCGAGCGCTTCCGTCTTGTAATTGCTTCAGAGCATGCGTCAGTTTGAGTTCGTCGGACTAGCACACAAACGGTTTGTCTGCTAGAAAGAAGAGTCTGTCGGATAGATTTAAAACATGTTTCAAATCTAAGTCCGTCCAACTTTTGAGCAAACAAAGTCCGCTGGAGCCCACACACGATCGAATTGTCCGACGAAATCCGCCGGGCAAAGTCTGCCGTAAAGTCCGATCGTGTGTACGCGGCATTAGAGATACAGAACTTCTCAAAAACAGTTAAAGAAGGGAGTGGGAATTTTCCCCATGCTGAATAAGCTCCATTAGGGATTTGAATCCAAATGAGGTGGAGAAGAAGGCATCAAGACTAAACTGGCCATTTCAAACAAAAGTCTGAAATGAGTGATTGGAAAGTCCAGGGAAGAAGTATGGATGTCCTATCACTGGAGTTATGCAAGATGGTACATGGGCCCAGAGAATGTCTGCTTCTTTGGTAAGTATGAGCTGGGCAGTGTATCCTAATAATGGATGAAATTTGACTGTTGATGGAAGATTTTCTACAAGCCAAGGGATGCCAATTAATGGAACAGATAGAGATGCATCCTCTAATTGCACCCAACCTTTACCCCTGTTGTGAGTGCACCAATTTAGAACTCGTGTTAGATTACCTGCTCCATAATATTTCAGGGGATCTGGAAATCCTATTCCACCACGTACTTCGAAGAGGGATAATAGTGTGTGTGAAAGTCTATGGAGTTTCTGGACCCATAGAAATATAGTAAATTCTCTGCCAATATGTATGAGAAAAAGTTTAGGGATCCTAATCGGAAGAGTTTGTAAAAATAGAGATGTCTTGGAATGATATTCATCTTAAGGATACTGTTTCATCCAAACCTAGTAAAATACCTAGAGCACCATATGTTAAGATCTTGATGAATCTTGGACAGAAGTGGAGGAAAATTTGCTTGAAAAATTTTGTAAGAGAAGACGTCAACTTAAAGCGGAGTTCCACCCAAAAGTGGAACTTCTGCTTTAAGGACTCCTGACCCCCTGATATGCCATGTTTGGCATTTTTTCGGGGGGGGGGGGGGGGGCAGGTACCTAGTTTTGACAGGAGCCCAGCTCCCACTTCCGCTCATGTTGCCGCGGTGCAGAGTGGAAGTTCTCCTTTCCCCCTTCCCTCCCTGCAATCTTCTGGGACACGTCACAGGTCCCAGAAGATTGCCTGGCCATTCAGAATGCGCAGCCCGACTCACACATGCGCAGAACGCACCCGGCTGTAAAGCCACAAGCTGTCACAGCTGGATATCCACACACTTCAAATGCCGGCACCACAGAGAGAAGGAGAGAAGCGAGGATTTGGGCGGCCGCATCGCTGGACCATGGGACAGATGAGTGTCTGTTTATTAACCACTTGCCGACCGCCTCACGCCTATATACGTGAGCAGAGCGGCACGGGCAGGCAAAATCACGTACCTGAAACGTGATTGCCTTCCCGCGGGTGGGGGGTCCGGATCGGACCCCCCCCCCTGTGCCAGCTGCGGTCGGCATTTGGTTGGGAGCGATGAGAGACGAGGGGGAGACCATCCGATCGTGGCCCCCCCCTCGCGATCGCTGCCAGCCAATGACAAACATCCCCTGCCTCTGTATAGTACACAGAGGCAGAGGATGTGATGTCATCTCTCCTCGGCTGTCAGTTTCCGTTCCAGCGCCGAGGAGAGATGACATGTAAGTAAGTGCACAACACAAACACACACAGTAGAACATGCCAGGCATACATTACACCCCCGATCCCCCCCCGATCCCCCCCCCAATCACACCCCCCCTGTCACAAACTGACACCAAGCAGGTTTTTTTTTTTTTTTTTTTTTTTTTTCCTGATTACTGCATAGTGTCAGTTTGTGACAGTTAGCAGTGTTAGGACAGTTACTGTAACCCCCCTGTAGGTCTAGGGTACCCCCCTTACCCCCCCCTAATAAAGTTTTAACCCCTTGATCACCCCTCCTCACCAGTGTCGCTAAGCGATCATTTTTCTGATCGCTGTATTAGTGTCGCTGGTGACGGTAGTTAGGGACGTAAATATTTAGGTTTGCCGTCAGTGTTTTATAGCGACAGGGACCCCCATATACTACCTAATAAATGTTTTAACCCCTTGATTGCCCCCTAGTTAACCCTTTCACCACTGATCACCATATAACCGTTACGGGTGACGCTGGTTAGTTAGTTTATTTTTTATAGTGTCAGGGCACCCGCCGTTTATTACCGAATAAAGGTTTAGCCCCCTAATCGCCCGGCGGTGATATGCGTCGCCCCAGGCAGCGTCAGATTAGCGCCAGTACCCCCCCTAATAAAGTTTTAACCCCTTGATCACCCCCTGTCGCCAGTGTCGCTAAGCGATCATTTTTCTGATCGCTGTATTAGTGTCACTGGTGACGCTAGTTAGGGAGGTAAATATTTAGGTTCGCCGTCAGTGTTTTATAGCGACAGGGACCCCCATATACTATCTAATAAATGTTTTAACCCCTTGATTGCCCCCTAGTTAACCCTTTCACCACTGATCACCGTATAACTGTTACGGGTGACGCTGGTTAGTTAGTTTATTTTTTATAGTGTCAGGGCACCCGCCGTTTATTACCGAATAAAGGTTTAGCCCCCTGATCGCCCGGCGGTGATATGCGTTGCCCCAGGCAGCGTCAGATTAGCGCCAGTACCGCGAACACCCACGCACGCACCGTACACGCACCATACACCTCCCTTAGTGGTATAGTATCTGATCGGATCAATATCTGATCCGATCAGATCTATACTAGCGTCCCCAGCAGTTTAGGGTTCCCAAAAACGCAGTGTTAGCGGGATCAGCCCAGATACCTGCTAGCACCTGCGTTTTGCCCCTCCGCCCAGGCGAGCCCAGCCCACCCAAGTGCAGTATCGATCGATCACTGTCACTTACAAAACACTAAACGCATAACTGCAGCGTTCGCAGAGTCAGGCCTGATCCCTGCGATCGCTAACAGTTTTTTTGGTAGCATTTTGGTGAACTGGCAAGCACCAGCCCCAGGCAGCGTCAGGTTAGCGCCAGTACCGCTAACACCCACGCACGCAGCGTACACCTCCCTTAGTGGTATAGTATCTGAACAGATCAATATCTGATCCGATCAGATCTATACTAGCGTCCCCAGCAGTTTAGGGTTCCCAAAAACGCAGTGTTAGCGGGATCAGCCCAGATACCTGCTAGCACCTGCGTTTTGCCCCTCCGCCCGGCCCGGCCCAGCCCACCCAAGTGCAGTATCGATCGATCACTGTCACTTACAAAACTCTAAACGCATAACTGCAGCGTTCGCAGAGTCAGGCCTGATCCCTGCGATCGCTAACAGTTTTTTTTGTAGCGTCTTGGTGAACTGGCAAGCGCCAGCGGCCTAGTACACCCCGGTCGTAGTCAAACCAGCACTGCAGTAACACTTGGTGACGTGGCGAGTCCCATAAGTGCAGTTCAAGCTGGTGAGGTGGCAAGCACAAGTAGTGTCCCGCTGCCACCAAAAAGACAAACACAGGCCCGTCATGCCCATAGTGCCCTTCCTGCTGCATTCGCCAATCCTAATTGGGAACCCACCGCTTCTGCAGCGCCCGTACTTCCCCCATTCACATCCCCAACCAAATGCAGTCGGCTGCATGAGAGGCATTTTCTTTATGTCCTCCCGAGTACCCCTACCCAGCGAACCCCCCAAAAAATATGTTGTGTCTGCAGCAAGCGCGGATATAGCCGTGACACCCGCTATTATTGTCCCTCCTGTCCTGACAATCCTGGTCTTTGCATTGGTGAATGTTTTGAACGCTACCATGCACTAGTTGAGTATTAGCGTAGGGTACAGCATTGCACAGACTAGGCACACTTTCACAGGGTCTCCCGAGATGCCATCGCATTTTGAGAGACCCGAACCTGGAACCGGTTACAGTTATTATAGTTAGTTACAAAAAAAAGTGTAAAAAAAAAAAAACACAAACAAAAATATAAAATAAAAATAGTTGTCGTTTTATTGTTCTCTCTCTCTCTATTCTCTCTCTATTGTTCTGCTCTTTTTTACTGTATTCTATTCTGCAATGTTTTATTGTTATTATGTTTTATCACGTTTGCTTTTCAGGTATGCAATTTTTTATACCTTACCGTTTACTGTGCTTTATTGTTAACCATTTTTTTGTCTTCAGGTATGCCATTCACGACTTTGAGTGGTTATACCAGAATGATGCCTGCAGGTTTAGGTATCATCTTGGTATCATTCTTTTCAGCCAGCGGTCGGCTTTCATGTAAAAGCAATCCTAGTGGCTAATTAGCCTCTAGACTGCTTTTACAAGCAGTGGGAGGGAATGCCCCCCCCCCCCCAACATCTTCCGTGTTTTTCTCTAGCTCTCCTGTCTCAACAGGGAACCTGAAAATGCAGCCGGTGATTCAGCCAGCTGACCATAGAGCTGATCAGAGACCAGAGTGGCTCCAAACATCTCTATGACCTAAGAAACCGGAAGCTACGAGCATTTTATGACGTAGATTTCGCCGGATGTAAACAGCGCCATTGGGAAATTGGGAAAGCATTTTATCACACCGATCTTGGTGTGATCAGATGCTTTGAGGGCAGAGGAGAAATCTAGGGTCTAATAGACCCCAATTTTTGCAAAAAAGAGTACCTGTCACTACCTATTGCTATCATAGGGGATATTTACATTCCCTGAGATAACAATAAAAATGATTTAAAAAAAAAAAAAATGAAAGGAACAGTTTAAAAATAAGATAAAAAAATAATAATAATAAAGAAAAAAAAAAAAAAAAGCACCCCTGTCCCCCCTGCTCTCGCGCTAAGGTGAACGCAAGCGTTGGTCTGGCGTCAAATGTAAACAGCAATTGCACCATGCATGTGAGGTATCGCCGCGAAGGTCAGATCGAGGGCAGTAATTTTAGCAGTAGACCTCCTCTGTAAATCTAAAGTGGTAACCTGTAAAGGCTTTTAAAGGCTTTTAAAAATGTATTTAGTTTGTCGCCACTGCACGTTTGTGCGCAATTTTAAAGCATGTCATGTTTGGTATCTATGTACTCGGCCTAAGATCATCTTTTTTATCTCATCAAACATTTGGGCAATATAGTGTGTTTTAGTGCATTAAAATGTAAAAAAGTGTGTTTTTTCCCCAAAAAATGCGTTTGAAAAATCGCTGCGCAAATACTGTGTGAAAAAAAAAAATGAAACACCCACCATTTTAATCTGTAGGGCATTTGCTTTAAAAAAAATATATAATGTTTGGGGGTTCAAAGTAATTTTCTTGCAAAAAAAAATTATTTTTTTATGTAAACAATAAGTGTCAGAAAGGGCTTTGTCTTCAAGTGGTTAGAAGAGTGGGTGATGTGTGACATAAGCTTCTAGATGTTGTGCATAAAATGCCAGGACAGTTCAAACCCCCCCCAAATGACCCCATTTTGGAAAGTAGACACCCCAAGCTATTTGCTGAGAGTCATGTTGAGTCCATGGAATAATTTATATTGTGACACAAGTTGCGGGAAAGAGACAATTTTTTATTTTTTTTATTTTTTTTTGCGCAAAGTTGTCACTAAATGATATATTGCTCAAACATGCCATGGGAATATGTGAAATTACACCCCAAAATACATTCTGCTGCTTCTCCTGAGTACGGGGATACCACATGTGTGAGACTTTTTGGGAGCCTAGCCGCGTACGGGACCCCGAAAACCAAGCACCGCCTTCAGGCTTTCTAAGGCCGTAAATTTTTGATTTCACTCTTCACCGCCTATCACAGTTTCGGGGGCCATGGAATGCCCAGGTGGCAAAAAAACCCCCCAAATGACCCCATTTTGGAAAGTAGACACCCCAAGCTATTTGATGAGAGGTATAGTGAGTATTTTGCAGACCTCACTTTTTGTCACAAAGTTTTGAAAATTGAAAAAAGAAAAAAAAAATTTTTTTTTCTCGTCTTTCTTTATTTTCAAAAACAAATGAGAGCTGCAAAATACTCACCATGCCTCTCAGCAAATAGCTTGGGGTGTCTACTTTCCAAAATGGGGTCATTTGGGGGGGGTTTGTGCCACCTGGGCATTCCATGGCCTCCGAAACTGTGATAGGCAGTGAGGAGTAAAATCAAAAATGTACGCCCTTAGAAATCCTGAAGGCGGTGCTTGGTTTTCGGGGTCCCGTACGCGGCTAGGCTCCTAAAAAGTCCCACACATGTGGTATCCCCGTACTCAGGAGAAGCAGCTAAATGTATTTTGGGGTGCAATTCCACATATGCCCATGGCCTGTGTGAGCAATATATCATTTAGTGACAACTTTGTGCAAAAAAAAAAAAAAATTGTCACTTTCCCGCAACTTGTGTCAAAATATAAAACATTCCATGGACTCAACATGCCTCAAAGCAAATAGCTTGGGGTGTCTACTTTCCAAAATGGGGTCATTTGGGGGGGGTTTATGTCATCTGGGCATTTTATGGCCTTCAAAACCGTGATAGGTAGTGAGGAGTAAAATCAAAAATGTACGCCCTTAGAAATCCTGAAGGCGGTGCTTGGTTTTCGGGGCCCCGTACGCGGCTAGGCTCCCAAAAAGTCCCACACATGTGGTATCCCCGTACTCAGGAGAAGCAGCTAAATGTATTTTGGGGTGCAATTCCACATATGCCCATGGCCTGTGTGAGCAATATATCATTTAGTGACAACTTTTTGAAATTTTTTTTTTTTTTTTTTTTTTGTCATTATTCAATCACTTGGGACAAAAAAAATGAATATTCAATGGGCTCAACATGCCTCTCAGCAAATTCCTTGGGGTGTCTACTTTCCAAAATGGGGTCATTTGTGGGGGTTTTGTACTGCCCTGCCATTTTAGCACCTCAAGAATCGACATAGGCAGTCATAAATTAAAGGCTGTGTAAATTCCAGAAAATGTACCCTAGTTTGTAGACGCTATAACTTTTGCGCAAACCAATAAATATACACTTATTGACATTTTTTTTACCAAAGACATGTGGCCGAATACATTTTGGCCTAAATGTATGACTAAAATTGAGTTTATTGGATTTTTTTTAGAACAAAAAGTAGAAAATATCATTTTTTTTCAAAATTTTCGGTCTTTTTCCGTGTATAGCGCAAAAAATAAAAACGGCAGAGGTGATCAAATACCATCAAAAGAAAGCTCTATTTGTGGGAAGAAAAGGACGCAAATTTCGTTTGGGTACAGCATTGCATGACCGCGCAATTAGCAGTTAAAGCGACGCAGTGCCGAATTGTAAAAAGTGCTCTGGTCAGGAAGGGGGTAAATCCTTCCGGGGCTGAAGTGGTTAAAAGTCAGCAGCTACACTTTTTGTAGCTGCTGACTTTTAAAAAACGCAGAAATGGGTGGCACTCCGCTTTAATGCCCAGATAGCGAATCTGTGATTGAGCCCATTTGAAAGAAAAGTGTGGTTTTAATGCTTCTACAGTGGATTGCGAGAGAGATAAGTTGAGTTCTTCTTATTTGTGAAAGTTTATCTTGAAGTTAGAGACAGTCCACTGTATTTTCAGAATTCCACCATAAGATTTGGAAGGAAAACATCAGCGTACCCTGCAGCTTTATGATCTCCTTGGGGGACCTGTACACCAGAAATGTTTTGATTATTTCTTATGTGACACAAAAAGGGGTTCTAATATGAAGATTGGGGGGGGGGGGGCAGCCCTGTCTGGTATCATTTTGTAAATTAAATTCTTCTGAAAGTAGATCATTGATTCTGACCCTTGCTGAAGGATAAGAATAGATCTCAGCAATCCATCTGCTAAAGTAAGTCCAACCTCCATGTGTTGGAACACTGTGGTCATGAAAGACCAGTCTACTCTATCAAATGCTTTTTCAGCATCTGTGGGTAATAGGAGATTTGGGGTCTGAGTGGCATGAGCTAGATGGATCACATTTAGAGCCCTGGTAGTATTATCTTTAGCTTCTCTGCCTGGTACAAAGCCCCCCTGGTCTGGATGGATCCACCTTTGAACGTATGAATGAAGTCTATTGGCTAGGATTTTATTAAAAAGTTTTAGGTCCACATAAGGTATTGAAATTGGATGAAAATGTGCGCATTGAATGTGCATCCATACCTTTCTTAAGAATAACAGAAATGGTTGCTCTAAGCACGTGTGTGTGAAGATTAGGGATGAGCCGAACACCCCCCGGTTCGGTTCGCACCACAACATGCGAACAGACAAAAAATTTGTGCGAACGTGTGAACACCGTTAAAGTCCATAGCAGTGATCATCAACCCTGTCCTCAGGGCCTACTAACAGGCCAGATTTTATGTAGTACCTTGGGGAGATGCAGACTAGAATACTGCAATCACTGAGCAGCAAATGATATCACCTGTGACGCATTTTAGTTATCTTGCAAACCTGGCCTGTTAGTGATGACCACTGGTCTATAGGGCACGAAAGTGTTCATTTTAAAGACTTTTATGCAAGTTATTGCCATAAAAGGTGTTTGGGGACCCGGGTACTGCCCCAGGAGACATGTATCAATGCAAAAAAAAGTTTTTAAAACTGCCGTTTTTTTCAGAAGCAGTGATTTTAATAATGTTTAAAGTGAAACAATAAAAATTAAATATGCCTTTAAATATTGTGCATGCATCCTTAATCAGTAGCCACTGGTGTGGCAAAAAGAAGCCAAGCTCCCCTGACCCTGCCATACTTGCACAGGTACTCATTGATGGCCCTCTGCTGTGTGCTACTATAACGACCAGCCATCACTGGCTAGTCCTTTGCTGACACATTATGAGAGTGCGGTCAGTGCCCTCACTGTTGCTTTTTGTCTCTTTTTTTTATCTCTAGAGATATACATTCCAAACGACTTTATTACACATTACTTAGTGGCCAGCTAGCTGTGGTGGGAGATCCCACCATCATCAGCTGGGTGTTCTTGCAGTGGGTTCAGTTGCCCTGTCTCCCATGCCCCTGATGGTTATCTTGTCCCCTGGCTGTTGCCATTGGAACCGGCGTTGGCTGTCTTGCTGATCCTGGAAGAGTCTAGTTAAATTTCACTCTCCCCAGTTATTCATCAGCTCGCTCGTGTAAGTACTGATCTCCAATGCTATATAGTCACCATATATGTTTCAATATGCAAATTTCTGTTGAAAGTACGATTCTAAAGAGAAATCTACACTGATCTATATTGTTACTCTTATTTATACTAATGTTTACTATATTTATATTTATAGAACATTATACGATTGCCATAAATTACATTAAGCCTCTGAGGAAGGATGACACCATCCGAAACATGTTGTTAGGCGTCATTTTCCAGCATGTATTCTTGCTAGCCTACCCATGGTTCTAGGGCAGCTAAGTTTCATGCCTATGTTTTTGTATTGAGCATACTTGTTATTAACATTGTATTTTTATATGCTAATTTCTTGACATTGTAATTTTATTTTTATTTTTTTTAAACAAAAAGCTTTTATTAATGTTTGAAAATAACATTAGTACAATCACATTAACATTTGTACATAAGTTTCATATAACAGTGAATAATTGACTTCAATAATTTTGAAGTGTTTACTTGTAAGGCCACCAAGGTGGTTTCGTATCCGACCTATTGTTATATTGATAAATTATTTGGAAATACTCTAGCATTGTATAGAAAAAATCTGTTATTTATTTTAAAAGGGAGAATAAATTTGTGGACCCCTGAGAGGTGTCCTTAGATATAGATATAGTAATAGAAATGAGGTGTAAAGAGGAGGAAAGAAAATTAAATAAAAATAAAATAAAATAAATATATTATAGACATTGTAATTTTATCAAATGTGATCAATAAATAAATACTTTTTACTCAATACCTGGTCTGCCTTCTAAAAATCCAGAGGGGTCACACCGTGCCTTGAGCACTAGGTCTTTTCTTTTGTTTGATACATTGGATTAGACGGACTAGGTTTAAATCGCACACACTGCTAATCCCTGCTTTTATTAACTCAGCCGTATGTGCAGCCGCTGCAGCATTGCCAAGATTGAATTCCACCTGGTGGGCAGATCACAAATGAGGTGGTTGGTGGGCAGGTTGCATTCCAGTTGAATGTCAGCCAACGGAGCACTGGCATTGTATGAGCGGCGGAAATGACCAAAGACTTTTCCGGGCTGCCTCAGGAGATATTGTAAGCCTGGGTACCTGGTCAAGAAACGCTGCACACTAAATTCAGGTTGTGCGCCCAACATGGGTCAAGTGTCCCTGTCGGAGGGCAGAGAGAAGGTTGGTGCCATTATTACAAACATTCCTGGCTGAAGCTGGCGAGGCATCAACCACCTCTGAGCCTGCCCCTGCAGAGCTGACAGAATCTCTGCCCCAGTGTGGCTCCTGTCCCCTAGGCAGACCAACTCAAGCACCGCATGGCATCTTTTTACCTGAGTGCTTGCATAGCCCCTTGAACGCTTGCAGAGCACCGCTGGTTCAGAGGACAATTTTGCAGAAGAGGCCATAGAGCAGGAAGAATAGGAGGGGGTAGAGCGGAGAGCTGTGGCAAAATCACCACCAGCTTTTTGGAGGTGTGGTGGCGGAACAAGCTCCAACAACACTGAACCCTGTCCTGCATCCTTCCCAGCTGCCAGCAGAGTTACCCAGTGCATAGTGAAGGAAAGGTAACGTCCCTGCCCATGTCTAAAGGACCACGAGTCAGCAGTAATATGAACCTTACTGCTGACCGCCTTGTCCAACGTGGCCAAAACATTACCTTCCACATGACGGTAGAGAGCCGGAATTGCCTTACATGAAAAGAAATGCAGTTTTGGAACCTGCCACTGTGGTACAGCGCATTCCACAAATTCACGAAAGGGGGCAGAGTCTACCAGCTGAAAAGGCAGCAGTTTCAGTGCTAGCAATTTGACTAAGCTATCATTTGAATTGCTGGGACAGAATTTTTTTTTTACGGTTGAGCAACTGGGGTAGCAAAACTTGCCTGCTGAAATCAACTGGCGGTGTACTGCTAGCAGATTGGCTGCAAGTACTTGTGGCACCTATTGCTATACCTTCATTCCTCTCAGTGCAGGTTTTTGAGAGGACTGGAGGTATAGTAGGGTTTGAGATCCCAGATGAGGAGCAAGGAGAAGTTTGCCTTTTTCTATGATGTGGGTCTTTCAGGGACTTTTAACTACAGAATGCATGGCAAGTCGTCATATGTCTAGTCAAGCATGTGGTGCCCAAGCAGCTGCTGTTCTGGCCATGCTGGATCAGCTTCAGACATAGGTTGCAAAGAGCAACTGTGTGATCTGCTGCACACGTGTCAAAAAAAGCCCACACCAAGGAACTTTTGCAAGCTCTGTGGGGTGATGCAAAAGGTGGCTGCCCTTAAGCTGCCCCCTGGAGGACATCCTGCTTTGTTGGAGTTGTGCCTCCTCACTTTCCTCCTCTCTTCTCTTGGGCACCCAAGTACAGTCAGTGACCTCATCATCCCCTCCCTCCTCATCACTGGAGCAAACTTGGGAGTATGCTGCAGCTGGGGGAACATGACTGCCAGTTTCTTGTCCTTCTGTTGCACCCCCTCTCTCTAGGCTCACGTTACTCCCTTCCTCAACCTGGAAACCAACATTGGAGCCTTCAAATTACTGTGCATACTCCAGCAGCATGTAACCGACACTATGGTCAAATAATTATGGTGAGTCCTCCATGCATGATGGTGAGGCTACGGAAGGGGTAACTGGACAAAGAGCCAGTGAAATAGGCCACTTTGGCAGCTGCGTTGGAAAGCAAACTACTGCTAGGTGAAAGTGCTAACCACTACACCACTGTTGGGCAGCACAGTGGTGTAGTGGTTAGCACTTTCCCCTAGCAGCAATAATGTCACTGGTTCAAATCCCGACCACGACACCATCTGCCTGGAGTTTGCATGTTCTCCCTGTGCCTGCGTGGGTTTCCTCCGGGTACTCTGATTTCCTCCCACACTGCAAAGATATGCTTTTAGGTTAATTAGATCCTGTTGAAAAAAATTGGCCAAATATGTGTATGTTGTAAGTCTATGTGTTTGTAAGCGCGTCGGGACCCCATGGGGTAAAGGACCATGCTATACCGCAGATGGACCGGCGGCAAAAAGCACCCTGAGGTGATTCAGTTCGCATAGGTAGCGCTATACAAGTCACTCATTCATTCATTCATGAGCCTGGGTGACAGAGGATGAGGAGGATGAGGATGGCTTTGTTATTCACTCCACCAACTCTTCTGCAAGTTGTGGCTCAATAACACGGCCAGCCTCAGAAAAAAAAAAAACTACAAGCGTGCCCCACAGCCACCTGCAGAGGATGCACCATGCCCACCACTGTTCACTGTAGACACAGAGGCTGCTTGCCCTCTTTTAGTGGCCTGTGAGCATCTCTCTCCCCTTGGTGGACTTCCGGACATGATGTTTTTTTTATTTTTTAAACACCACACTACACTGTTATATATATTATATGGTGTCAGGGTGATTGAAGCACATTCTTTCTATTATTACATTGTAGTGATAAATGAAATAGTTCAACTCACCATAATGCAGAATCAGTGGGAGTCCTGAGCGTGTCACTTGCCACTGTCAACTGCCACCAGATGTGGATTGTCACTTGCCACGCCACCTGATGTGCAATATCACCTGCCACCTCACCTCCCACAAGATGTGGATTGTCACTTGCCACAATGCCTGTCACCAGATGCGGGATGTCACTTGCCACGCCACCTGCCACGTTGCCTGTCACCAGATGTGGAATGTCACTTGCAACGCTGCCTGCCATCACTGCCTGGGTGGCAGCACTGGTCCATTTAGCACAGAGGCAGGCCTCTGTGTAGTGGTGGGTTCCGAATGAAGGCAGGAGAGCGGTGATGCGGAGCGGGCAGTAAGAGTCAATGTCATCTCTCTGCTTCCCCGCGTACCTCCTACACTGAGGCTGACAGGACACCAGCTGTGAGGACGGAAGCGCAGTGATGATGTCATCTCTGCTTGCCCTTCACTTCTTCCATCCACCGCTCTCATATGCCGCCACTCGGCTGTCTCATGCCACCCGCCTGGCTCTTTTATGTCCACCCGCCTGTCCAGGTGTCTCATGCCGACCGCCCGCACCTGTGGCATGGCTGCAAGGTTACGGCCCAGTAGTGGGCCGCAGCCCAGGGGTTGACGACCCCTGGTGTACACCACCTGAAGTGTATTAGAAACTGTACACACTGTATACACCTCCTGCACTGTATTAGAACTGTACACCGGCTGGACTGTATTATATACTGTGTACACCACCTGAAGTATATTAGAAACTGTACACACTCTTTTATATACTATGTACACCGCCTGCACTGTATTAGAAACTGCACACAACCAAATGCACTGTATACAGGCTACACTGAATGCAGAGTAATTATATATATATATATACACATATACAGTGGGACGGAAAGTATTCAGACCCCCTTAAATTTTTCACTGTTTGTTATATTGCAGCCATTTGCTAAAATCATTTAAGTTCATTTTTTCCTCATTAATGTACACACAGCACCCCATATTGACAGAAAAACACAGAATTGTTGACATTTTTGCAGATTTATTTAAAAAGAAAAACTGAAATATCATGGTGCTAAGTTTTCAGACCCTTTGCTCAGTATTTAGTAGAAGCACCCTTTTGATCTAATACAGCCATGAGTCTTTTTGGGAAAGATGCAACAAGTTTTTCACACCTGGATTTGGGGATCCTCTGCCATTCCTCCTTGCAGATCTTCTCCAGTTCTGTCAGTTTGGATGGTAAACGTTGGTGGACAGACATTTTTAGGTCTCTCCAGAGATGCTCAATTGGGTTTTATTCAGGGCTCTGGCTGGGCCATTCAAGAACAGTCACAGAGTTGTTGTGAAGCCACTCCTTCATTATTTTAGCTGTGTGCTTAGAGTTATTGTCTCGTTGGAAGGTAAACCTTAGGCCCAGTCTGAGGTCCTGAGCACTCTGGAGAAGGTTTTCATCCAGGATATCCCTGTACTTGGCCGCATTCATCTTTCCCTCGATTGCAACCAGTCGTCCTGTCCCTGCAGCTGAAAAACACCCCAGCTCTAGGAAGGGTTCTGGTCGTCCCAAACGTCTTCCATTTAAGGATTAGGGAGGCCACTGTGCTCTTATGAACCTTAAGTGCAGCAGAAATTTTTTTTATAACCTTGGCCAGATCTGTGCCTTGCCACAATTCTGTCTCTGAGTTCTTCAGGAAGTTCCTTTGACTTCATGATTCTCATTTGCTCTGATATGCACTGTGAGCTGTAAGGTCTTATATAGACAGTTGTGTGGCTTTCCTACTCAAGTCCAATCAGTATAACCAAACACAGCTGGACTCAAATGAAGGTGTAGAACCATCTCAAGGATGATCAGAAGAAATGGACAGCACCTGAGTTAAATATGAGTGTCACAGAAAAGGGTCTGAATACTTAGGACCATGTGATATTTCAGTTTTTCTTTTTTAATAAATCTGCAAAAAAGTCAACAATTCTGTGTTTTTCTATCAATATGGGGTGCTGTGTGTACATTAATGAGGAAAAAAATGAACTTAAATGATTTTAGCAAATGGCTGCAATATAACAAAGAGTGAAACATTTAAGGGGGTCTGAATACTTTCCGTCCCCACTGTGTATATATATATATATATATATATATATATATATAGACACACACACACGGGATATAAAAAGTCTACACACCTCTGTTAAAATGTCAGGTTTCTGTGGTGTGAAAAAAATGACAAAGATAAACAATTTCAGAACTTTTTCCACCTTTAATGTGACCTATAATTGTACTCAGTCGAACAACAAACTGAAATCTTTTAGGTGGAGGGAAGTAAAAACAGCACTCAGTCTTTTTGGGTATGAGTCTATCAGCATGGCACATCTTGACTTGGCAATATTTGCCCACTCTTCTTTGCAAAAACACTCCAAATCTGTCAGATTGCAAGGGCATCTCCTGTGCACAGCCCTCTTCCGAACACCCAACAGATTTGCAATCAGATTCGGGTCTGGGCTCTGCTGGCCCATTCCAAAACTTTAGTCTTTTTCTGGGGAAGCCATTCCTTTGTTGATTTAGATGTATGCTTTTGGTCATAGTTATGCTGAAAGATTAAGTTCCTCTTCATATTCAGCTTTCTAGCAGAAGCCTGAAGGTTTTGTGCCAATATTGACTGGTATTTGGAACTGTTCATAATTCACTCTACCTCGACTAAGGACCCTGTTCTAGCTGAAGAAACACGGCCCCAAAGCATGATCTGGCCACCACTATGCTTCATGGTGGGTATGGTGTTCTTTTAAGAATGAGCAGTGTTTTTGCGCCAAACATTTCTTTTGGAATTATGGACAAAAAGTTCAACCTTGGTTTCACCAGACCATAACACACTTTCTCACATGCTTTTGGGAGACTTCAGATGTGTTTTTGCTAAATTTAGCCGGGCTTAGATGTTTTTCTTCGTAAGAAAAGGCTTCAGTCTTGCCACTCTACCCCATAGCCCAGGCACATGAAGAATACAGGAGATTGTTGTCACATGTACCCAGTGGCATAGCGTGGGCTGTCAGCGCCCGGGGCAAGGCAACTTATATGGGCACCCTAACCTGCAGACTTTTAGCACTCCCCGAGTCCCTTCCCTTCCCTTCCTACAATAGTACTGACCAACCTGATTCCTACACTGACCACTGCACTAACCTACCTGATTACTATACTAAACACTACACTACATTGTGCACTACACTCTAAACTGCCCACTACATGACACTGCCCACTACACTACACACTAAACTACCCACTACACAATAAACTGTCCATTAAACTACACCACACTCTAAAATGCCCACTACACTATACACTAAACTGACTCACTAACTGCTTCCTCTCCCCAGACCATGTCCACTCCCCCCAGGCCAACAATGCGACTCACGAGGGAGTCTCTCACTCACCTGCTTTTTCTTCCATCTGCTCTGCTCTGCCTCTGTGGTCTGTCACATTGCCAGACTGCCTGTCACAACAGGGAAACAATCTGATGAGAGGAGGAGGGGGGAGACAGCAGCGGCTCACAACTAAGCGGAGGCTAGCCCCGCTCACCAGCGATTAAGGACAGGCCAGTCCTGCCACTGCAAATGACCCCATTCACCCAATCACAGGGCGCCAGGGGCCATCCTGTGACGGAAAATGGCCGCCAAAGTAAAGAGACACAGGAAATCAAAATTAGGAGGACGAAGATAGGGGGGGGTTTACACACACTGGCATGGGATTTCGCCCCCCCCAAAATGTTGCGCCCGGGGCCACGGCCCTTCTCCCTACGCCACTGCATGTACCACACAGTCAGTAGTTGCCAGATATTCCTGCAGCTCCCTAATGTTGCTGTAGGCCTCTTGGAAGCCTCCCTGACCAGTTTTCTTCTCTACTTTTCATCAATTTTGGAGGGACATCCAGTTCTTGGTAATGTCACTGTTGTGCCATATTTTCTCCACTTGGTGATGACTGTCTTCGCTGTGTTCCATCGTATATCTAATGCCTTGCACATTCTTTTGTACCCTTCTCCTGATACCTTTTAACAAGGATATCCCTCTGATGCTTTGGAAGCTCTCTGTGGACCATGTCTTTCAGGCACAGATACCAAATCCGGTGAGGTAGTGACAAACAGTACGGTGTTTATTTGTGATATATACAAGTCTATATACAGGTGCTGTACAGTGTTCCAGAAAACAAATAGGAACAAAAATAGCCAAACAAAAACCCAGCCATGTCTCGGTACTAACTATAAAATTTTACAGGTCCTAACTACCAGACCGAGCAAGCCTACAACTTGTCAGCTTCCACATACACAGCTTAACAGATTTTCCCAACCTTTTGCTCTCCTAGACAGAAGTTGTTTGAAGTTCCCAGGCCAAGAGCACTGGCTGTCTGTCTAAGGTGAGATTAAATTGGCCTAGGGGAGAGGACCAAGATCCAAACTGGACCATGGATCAGAGATCCCTGAATGTGTATGAGAGGTGCCTGGGAGATGTATAAACCCCAAACAGGACTTTTCCCGTCTCTCTCTGGGACGCTCCGCTACATACCCTCCTCCCCTTGTTTCAACCCCTGGGGTTGGAACATCTGTGGCCCAACAGGAGTGAATACGGGACAGGCCATCTACATTCCCCATCTCAACACCTGGCCTGTGTTTTACAGTCAAGGAATAATCCTGTAGAGCCAGAAACCACCGGTTCACCCATCTATTAGTCTCTTTCTTTTGGGCCACCCATTTCAGGGCAGCATGGTCAGTTATTAAATCAAACTGGTGCCTAAAAAATAGTACCTTAGCGTGTCTACGGCCCACTTTATGGCTAAACATTCCTTTTCAATGACTGCATACGTTTTTCATGGTCATTGAGCTTTCTGCTTAGGTACACCACACAGTGTTCTTCCCCATTGTGTACCTGTGACAATACTGCCCCGATACCCACATCAGATGCATCCATCTGAACAGGGCCGGACTGGCCTACCGGGATAGCGGGAAATATCCCGGTAGGCTGCCTGCTCTGAGGCCGCTGTCAGCTGGGAGCTCTGTAACTTTTTTTTTTTTTAAGAACAGCTGAGAGAGAAGCGGCTGTGCTGTGATCAGGAGGCGGGGCTGGCTGAGGAAATATGTAGCAGGGAGGGGGGGAGGAGCAAGGAACCATCGTGCAGCAGGCAGTGTAACCCCCTCCCTCTCCAGCCCGCCACATTTAAATGTGCCGAGGTGCTGATTGGGGGATGAATGGGGCCGTCGGGAGGGAGATACACACAGTACCTGAACCGAGGAGATAGAGGAAAGTATGACCACAGCCACAGCCAAACGAATCCTGCAGCACACAAGAGCTCTGGCTGAATGGAAACAAGATCGTCTGGAGCAATGTCAGATGTAATGCTGGCCGGTGTCATCCAGAAATCTCTGCCTTTGGGCAGTGTGCAGGTTACTATCAGCCTCCCCTCCCTCCTGTCTGGCTCTGTACTCCTTTTGTTTTAGCTTCCTAATCTGCACACTGATAAGATCTCTGGGAGACTCTGCAGCCACCTGCATTCTGTGTCCAGTGACAGGTCACAAATGGCTATCTGTTAACCATTTCAGCTCAGCTATTTAGCCAGAGCTCTGTGTGTTCTGCACAGTTTGATGTTTTTTTTGGATGATTTACTGCTGATTCAGGCTAGAAGCTTCACAGACTCATTAACTGTTTAAAGTTCTCCACTAATCCTGACCAGTTCATTGTAAGACAATTAGAATTTTGGAAATTGGATGTGTTGCTGTCTTCTGGCACTTAGTTGTACTTTAAAAGGAGGATTACTAACTTGATCTTGAAGAGCTGGTTTAAGTAGAATGGCGCAGCCCTACTATATGCTTTTACACTGAGTTCAGCCATACATGCATTCCCTGCCCATCTCCTGTACTATGTCTGCAGTCTCTAACCATCCCCTGTATCATGTCTGCAGTAAGGATGAGCTCCGGCGTGTTCGCACAGCCCACGTGCAGAGCCCGCCAGAAAGTCGGCGCTGCGCTAATCACAGTGTGCGGCTGCAGAGATCGGGAAATGTCTTACTGCCTGTGATTAGCACAGCGCAATGCTGACTTCCTGGCGGGCTCTGCACATGGGCTGTGCAAACACGCCGGAGTTCATCCTTAGTTTGCAGTCTCTGACCATCTCCTCTAATGTGTCCACATTCTCTGATCATCTCCTGTATCATGTCTGCAGTCTCTGACCATCTCCTGTATCATGTCTGCAGTCTCTGACCATCTCCTGTATCATGTCTGCAGTCTCTGACCATCTCCTGTATCATGTCTGCAGTCTCTGACCATCTCCTGTATCATGTCTGCAGTCTCTGAACATCTCCTGTATCATGTCTGCAGTCTCTGACCATCTGTTGTATCATGTCTGCAGTCTCTGACCATCTCTTGTATCATGTCTGCAGTCTCTGATCATCTCTTGTATCATGTCTGCAGTCTCTGACCATCTCTTGTATCATGTCTGCAGTCTCTGACCATCTCTTGTATCATGTCTGCAGTCTCTGACCATCTCTTGTATCATGTCTGCAGTCTCTGACCATCTCTTGTATCATGTCTGCAGTCTCTGACCATCTCTTGTATCATGTCTGCAGTCTCTGACCATCCCCTGTATCATGTCTGCAGTCTCTGACCATCCCCTGTATCATGTCTGCAGTCTCTGACTATCCCCTGTATCATGTCTGCAGTCTCTGACCATCACCTGTATCATGTCTGCAGTCTCTGACCATCCCCTGTATCATGTCTGCAGTCTCTGACCATCTCCTGTATCATGTCTGCAGTCTCTGACCATCCCCTGTATCATGTCTGCAGTCTCTGACCTTCTCTTGTATCATGTCTGCAGTCTCTGACCTTCTCTTGTATCATGTCTGCAGTCTCTGACCATCCCCTGTATCATGTCTGCAGTAAGGATGAGCTCCGGTGTGTTCGCAGAGCCCGCCAGGAAGCCGGCGCTGCGCTAATCACAGTGCGCAGCTGCAGATATCGGGAAATGTCTCACTGCCTGTGATTAGCACAGCACAGTGCCAACTTCCTGGCCGGCTCTGCCCATGGGCTTAGCAAACACGCCGGAGCTCATCCTTAGTCTGCAGTCTCTAACCATCTCCTCTAATGTGTCTGCAATCCCAGACCATCTCCTCTAATGTGTCTGCAATCCCAGACCATCTCCTGTATCATGTCTGCAGTCTCTGACCATCTCCTGTATCATGTCTGCAGTCTCTGACCATTTCCTGTACTATGTCTGCAGTCTCTGACCATCTCCTGTACTATGTCTGCAGTCTCTGACCATCTCCTGTACTATGTCTGCAGTCTCTGACCATCTCCTGTACTATGTCTGCAGTCTCTGACCATCTCCTGTACTATGTCTGCAGTCTCTGACCCTCTTCTGTACTATGTCTGCAGTCTCTGACCATCTCCTGTACTATGTCTGCAGTCTCTGACCATCTCCTGTACTATGTCTGCAGTCTCTGACCCTCTTCTGTACTATGTCTGCAGTCTCTGACCATCTCCTGTACTATGTCTGCAGTCTCTGACCATCTCCTGTACTATGTCTGCAGTCTCTGACCATCTCCTGTACTATGTCTGCAGTCTCTGACCATCTCCTGTACTATGTCTGCAGTCTCTGACCATCTCCTGTACTATGTCTGCAGTCTCTGACCATCTCCTGTACTATATCCGCAGTCTCTGACCATCTCCTGTACTATGTCTGCAGTCTCTGACCATCTCCTGTATCATGTCTGCAGTCTCTGACCATCTCCTGTATCATGTCTGCAGTCTCTGACCATCTCCTGTATCATGTCTGCAGTCTCTGACCATCTCCTGTATCATGTCTGCAGTCTCTGACCATCTCCTGTATCATGTCTGCAGTCTCTGACCATCTCCTGTATCATGTCTGCAGTCTCTGACCATCTCCTGTATCATGTCTGCAGTCTCTGACCATCTCTTGCATCATGTCTGCAGTCTCTGACCATCTCTTGCATCATGTCTGCAGTCTCTGACCATCTCTTGTATCATGTTCACAATCTCTGACAATCTATTGTAGTGTGTCTTACACACATACAAAAATGACATTTAATTTCTGCAAGGCTATTTAAAAACACCTGAACATATTCAAAAAATATGGGGATTTGGTCACACTATATGGCAGCCCACTTACTGTGTCAAAGTACCCCATTATTAGTGGGTAGGGATGAGCCGAACACCCCCCTGTTCGATTCGCACCAGAACATGCGAACAGGAAAAAAATTCGTTCGAACACGCGAACACCGTTAAAGTCTATGGGACACGAACATGAATAATCAAAAGTGCTAATTTTAAAGGCTAATATGCAAGTTATTGTCAATAAAAGTGTTTGGGGACCCGGGTCCTGCCCCAGGGGACATGAATCAATGCAAAAAAAAGTTTTAAAAACGGCCGTTTTTTCAGGAGCAGTGATTTTAATAATGCTTAAAGTCAAACAATAAAAGTGTAATATCCCTTTAAATTTCATACCTGGGGGGTGTCTATAGTATGCCTGTAAAGGGGCGCATGTTTCCCGTGTTTAGAACAGTCTGACAGCAAAATTACATTTTGAAGGAAAAAACACATTTAAAACTACCGCGGCTATTGCATTGCCGACAATACACATAGAAGTTCATTGATAAAAACGGCATGGGAATTCCCCACAGGGGAACCCCGAACCAAAAAAAAAAAAAATGATGTGGGGGTCCCCCTAAATTCCATACAAGGCCCTTCAGGTCTGGTATGGATATTAAGGGGAACCCCAGCCAAAATGTAAAAAATAAATTGACGTGGGGTTCCCCCTAAATTCCATACCAGACCCTTCAGGTCTGGTATGGATTTTAAGGGGAACCCCGCGCCAAAAAAAAAAAAAAAAACGGCGTGGGGTCCCCCTAAAAATCCATACCAGACCCTTATCCGAGCACGCAACCTGGCAGGCCGCAGGAAAAGAGGGGGGGACGAGAGTGCGGCCCCCCCCCTCCTGAACCGTACCAGGCCACATGCCCTCAACATTGGGAGGGTGCTTTGGGGTAGCCCCCCAAAACACCTTGTCCCCATGTTGATGAGGACAAGGGCCTCATCCTCACAACCGTGGCCGGTGGTTGTGGGGGTCTGCGGGCGGGGGGCTTATCGGAATCTGGAAGCCCCCTTTAACAAGGGGACCCCCAGATCCCGGCCCCCCCCCTGTGTGAAATGGTAAGGGGGTACTTACCCCTACCATTTCACTAAAAAACTGTCAAAAATGTTAAAAATGACAAGAGACAGTTTTTGACAATTCCTTTATTTAAATGCTTCTTCTTTCTTCCTTCATCTTCTTCTTCTTCTGGTTCTTCTGGCTCTTCTGGTTCTTCCTCCGGCGTTCTCGTCCAGCATCTTCTCCGCGGCGTCTTCTATCTTCTTCTCCTCGGGCCGCTCCGCACCCATGGCATGGGGGGGGAGGCTCCCGCTCTTCTCTTCATCTTCTTCTCTTCTTCATCTTCTTCTTCATCTTCTTCTTCATCTCTTCTTCCTTCTTCTCTTCTTCATGTCTTCTGCGGGCCGCTCCGCAGCCATGCTGACATGGAGGGAGGCTCCCGCTGTGTGACGGCATCTCTTCGTCTGACGGTTCTTAAATAACGGGGGGCGGGGCCACCCAGTGACCCCGCCCCCCTCTGACGCACGGTGACATGACGGGACTTCCCTGTGGCATTCCCCGTGACGTCACAGGGAAGTCCCGTCATGTCACCGTGCGTCAGAGGGGGGCGGGGTCACCGGGTGGCCCCGCCCCCCGTTATTTAAGAACCGTCAGACGAAGAGACGCCGTCACACAGCGGGAGCCTCCCTCCATGCCAGCATGGCTGCGGAGCGGCCCGCAGAAGACATGAAGAAGAGAAGAAGGAAGAAGAGATGAAGAAGAAGATGAAGAAGAAGATGAAGAAGAGAAGAAGATGAAGAGAAGAGCGGGAGCCTCCCCCCTCATGCCATGGGTGCGGAGCGGCCCGAGGAGAAGAAGATAGAAGACGCCGCGGAGAAGATGCTGGACGAGAACGCCGGAGGAAGAACCAGAAGAGCCAGAAGAACCAGAAGAAGAAGAAGATGAAGGAAGAAAGAAGAAGCATTTAAATAAAGGAATTGTCAAAAACTGTCTCTTGTCATTTTTAACATTTTTGACAGTTTTTTAGTGAAATGGTAGGGGTAAGTACCCCCTTACCATTTCACACAGGGGGGGGGCCGGGATCTGGGGGTCCCCTTGTTAAAGGGGGCTTCCAGATTCCGATAAGCCCCCCGCCCGCAGACCCCCACAACCACCGGCCACGGTTGTGAGGATGAGGCCCTTGTCCTCATCAACATGGGGACAAGGTGTTTTGGGGGGCTACCCCAAAGCACCCTCCCAATGTTGAGGGCATGTGGCCTGGTACGGTTCAGGAGGGGGGGGGGGGCCGCACTCTCGTCCCCCCCTCTTTTCCTGCGGCCTGCCAGGTTGCGTGCTCGGATAAGGGTCTGGTATGGATTTTTAGGGGGACCCCACGCCGTGGGGTCGCCGTGGGGTTTTTTTTTTTTTGGCGCGGGGTTCCCCTTAAAATCCATACCAGACCTGAAGGGTCTGGTATGGAATTTAGGGGGAACCCCACGTCAATTTTTTTTAAAAATTTTGGCTGGGGTTCCCCTTAATATCCATACCAGACCTGAAGGGCCTTGTATGGAATTTAGGGGGACCCCCACATCATTTTTTTTTTTTTGGTTCGGGGTTCCCCTGTGGGGAATTCCCATGCCGTTTTTATCAATGAACTTCTATGTGTATTGTCGGCAATGCAATAGCCGCGGGTAGTTTTAAATTGAGTTTTTTCCTTCCAAATGTCATTTTGCTGTCAGACTGTTCTAAACACAGGAAACATGCGCCCCTTTACAGGCATACTATAGACACCCCCCAGGTACGAAATTTAAAGGGATATTACACTTTTATTGTTTGACTTTAAGCATTAATAAAATCACTGCTCCTGAAAAAACGTCCGTTTTTAAAACTTTTTTTTGCATTGATCCATGTCCCCTGGGGCAGGACCCGGGTCCCCAAACACTTTTTATGACAATAACTTGCATATAAGCCTTTAAAATTAGCACTTTTGATTTCTCCCATAGACTTTTAAAGGGTGTTCCGCGGCATTCGAATTTGCCGCTAACACCCCAAATTGTTCGCTGTTCGGCGAACTTGCGAACAGCCAATGTTCGAGTAGAACATGAGTTCGACTCGAACTCGAAGCTCATCCCTATTAGTGGGTCCTACACTAGTAAAAGAATGAAAGGTCCTGCGTCTCAACCATGGGAGATACATTCCTCTTTTATGGGAGAACTGAAGGGACTCCTCCTATGAACTGGTGGACACTAATAAGAGGTAATGGGGGGGGGGGGTGTTGTTCTCCCATAAAGAGGAGTGTATCTCCAATGGTTGAGATGCATTATCTTTCATTCTTTTATTAGTGTAGGACCCACTAATTAAGGGGTACTTTGATGCAGTAAGTGGGCTGCCATATAGTGTGACCAAATCCCCATTTTTTTTGAATATGTTCGTTTTTTTTTAAATATCCTTGCAGGATTTCAATGTCATTTTTGTATGTGTGCGCTGTAATATTTTTACAGTTTGTTGGTCTTATCAGCACCATCTTGAATGTAAACGCATTGTAGGGTGTTCCCCCCAAGTATGATTTTGTTTTTTTACACATACAGAACTCACATCGTGTGTGTGTGTTTGTGTGTATTATCTATATCTATCTCTATCATTTTATGCAATAAATGGGCATGTAGCCATTTACTTTCCGGAAAGAGGGAGAGGAAAGGGGGCAAGAAAGGAAATGAGAGAGGGGAAAAAAGAGAGAATGCATGGAAAAGAGGGGGAGAGACATAATGAGAGAGAGAACAAGAAAGATGGATAGAGAGAGAGAGATGGGGGAAAAAACAAGAAATTATGATAGAGAGAAATAAAGGGGAAAGAAAGGAGAACAAAGAGGAGTGGTACATCCTAAAATGTACCATAAGGGGTTTAATACAGTTTGAGTGGAAGAGACTCGGGGAGCGCTAAATGTCCGCCGGTTAGGGGTGCAATTTACTTGCCTACCTTGGGTGCTGACAACCCACGCTACGTCCCTGGGGCTGGTATGAAATTATTTTGCAGGGCTGGTTTTTATTCCCAGTCCGGCCCTGCATCTGAACCAAAAAGTCTTTGGAGAAATTGGGGGAGTACAGTACTAGCTGTGCACAAAGAGCCTTCTTCAGGACTTGGAAAGATTCCTCTGCTACTGGGGACCATTTCACCATTACAGAGTCTTTCCCTTTCGCGAGGTCTGTCAGTGGGGCAGCTATAGTTGCAAAATTCAGGATAAGCCCTCTATAATACCCCACAATCCCAAGAAAGGCCATGAACTGCTTCTGTTTTCAGGACGTGGCCACTCCTGGATGGCTTCTATTTTATTCACTTGAGGTTTTATGACACCACGGCCAATAGTGTAGCCCAAATACTTGGCTTCCTCTTGGTCCCACACAATGTGGCTAAACCAGTCACTATTGGATTCCTCAATGACATCTAGCTCCAACATCCTTTTTACTTCATCACTGATGTCCTTTCTTCTAGCTTCAGGAATTTGGTATGGTTTGAGCTTGACACTGACCCCAGGTTCAGTAACAATATCATGCTGAACCGTTAAAGTCGTACCAGGTAACTCTGAAAATTTCTCTTGATTCCTTATCAGGAATATGACAGGGTGTCTGGAATCGTGACCTCAGGGATCAGAGGGTATTCAGTACCCTAATGCCGCGTACACACGGTCAGACTTTTCAGCTACTAAAGTCCGACAGTCTGTCCGACAGAATTTCGACGAACTTTTGGCAGACTTTCAACAGACTTTCTAACGACCAGACTTGCCTACACATGATCACACCAAAGTCCGATGGATTCGTACGTGATGACGTACACCGGACTAATATAAGGAAATTGATAGCCAGTAGCCAATAGCTGCCCTAGCGTGGGTTTTTGTCCGTTGGACTAGCATACAGACGAGCGGATTTCTGGGTCCGGCGGCGTTATGATGTAAAGATTTGAAGCATGTGCCAAATCTAAAGTTTGTCAGATTTGCGACTGGAAAAGTCCGCTGAAGGTCCGGTGAAGCCCACACACGATAGAATTGTCCGCCGGATTTGGTCCGTCGGCGTCCATCGGACAAGTCCGGTCGAAAAGTCTGAGCGTGTGTACGCGGCATTAGGCGTTACCGGGAGGGACCTCACAGTTAAAGCCCTGGAAGGATAGACTGGCATTAACAGGTTTATGTGGTAAATCTGTTCGGGCTTCCTTGTACTTGGTTGATATACTTTGTAATTGACCTCCTCAACTCTTTCAATTACTTCGAAGGGACCCTGCCACTTAGCCAGGAACTTGCTCTCAACAGTGAGAACTAACACCAGGACCCTGTCACCAGGTGAGAAAACACGGAGTTGGGGCCCCTGTTGTATATTCTCTGTTGGGCTGCTTGGGCCTGCAGTAGGTGTTCTTTTATCATCGGCATGATTGCTGCAATCCTGTCCTGCATTTGAGCGATATGCTCAATGACACTTTTGTGGGTTGTCTGCTCCCCCTCCCAGGTTTCTTTGGCTATGTCTAAGGGTCCCTGAGGGTGTCTCTCGTAAAGCAACTCAAATGGAGAGTACCCCATAGAGGACTGGGGAACCTCCCTGATGGCAAACATCAAGTATGGAATCAGAAAGTCCCAGTTTTTCCCCATCCTTGTCAACAACCTTTCACCAAGCCATAAGTTTGAGGGTGGCACACAGAGGTTCACAACTGCATCACCTTAACTAACTTGCACAGCTCCCTAGTTATTTGCGACATAAATGGGATGCCATGGTCTGTAAGGACCTCCTTAGGGATCCCAACATGACTGAACACCATGAACAGCTCTTTGGCAAAGTTCTTAGCATATGCTCTGTGTAAGGGAACTACCTCGGGGTAACGGGTAGCATAATCCATAATTACAAGGATATGCCGATGACCCCGGGCAGACTTGGGGAGTGGACCCTAAAGGTCCATAGCAATCCTTTCAAAGGGCACTTCAATAATGGGCAATGGCACTAAAAGACTTCGGAAGGGGGGTAGTGGGGCTGACATCTGACACATGGGACAGGATTAATAACCATAATTCTCAATATATTTCTGTATCCTGGGCCAGTAAAATCTGCCCTTTCAGTGGTTTTCTCAACCCCTAAACAACCTCCTAGCAAGTGCCCATGGGCAAGTTCCAACACCATCCATCTGTATGGTTTAGTGACCACCAACTTTTCAACAATTTCATCATTCTTTTTATATACACGATACAGTAAATCTTCATTGCTGCTTAAATAAGGAAAACAGGGCCTGTCCCCTGGTTCGACCGGTACATCATTAATCATTACTACATTTTCTCAGGCCCTGACAAGGGTGGGGTTTTTTCTCTGCTCATTACCAAAGTTTTCCTTGTACACATTAATGTCGGAAAACTGCAGTTTAGCCTCAGAGTCAGCAGACGGCTGTCCACCTTCACTGGTTGTGGGGACTTCCTCAGGCTCCTCCAGTTCTTCTGCCATAACTGAGAAAGGAAGACCCGGGGAACTCTGAGAGAAGTCTCCTAAACGCACATTGTCAGTGCTGACCAGGAGTCAGTTACTGTGACTGAGTCAGGATGATCCCAGAGTTCCCAAAACTTAGGGAAGTCCCTACCAATGATGGCTTCATGCACCGAGTGAGGTACAAGTCTGACCGGATGGGTCACTGTACCTAAGTCAGTTTTAAAGTTAACAGTGGCTGTAGGATACTCCCGGGTATCCCCATGTACATAGATCAAAGCAACTTTTTTTGCATGAAAATTCACAGTTTCACAGTTTTAACAATCTTAGCTTTAACCAAAGTCACTAGCCTTCCAGAGTCCCACAAGACCATAATAGGCTTATCATTAACAGTTATTTGGCACATGTGTTTTCCTACACTTGGCGCTGCAGCGCATGAAACAACAGCAAACATAGACTGCCTTCTATAAGATACATCACACTGCATAGGTTCATCTGTTAATGGACAGTTTGCTGTAACATGGCCCAGTTCCTGGCAATGGAAACACCTGATGTTGCCCCAATTTAATTTGCTGACAGGCAGTGACTTCCCTTGTTTGGGAAGCCAAACTTCAGCCCTGACACCAAAAATCCTCCTCCCTATCTCCTTGCCATGCTTACCACCCACTTCCCCTGGAACAATCTTACCGGTTTCCTGGGAGGACCGTGGCTTTGGGTGGAAAATCTGTGCGGCTGTAGGGGTGGTGACCAGACTCAATGCAGCAAAGAATCGCTCCACAAGCTCCACCAGGTTGTTTGGCAACTTGGGGTCTCCTTGACTCACCCACTCCTGTAGGGAAACTGGTAGTGAACTCAAGAATCGGTCCATGACCACACACTCCACTATTTGCAGCCCAGACAGGGACTCCGTCTGTAGCCATTTATGCACCAGGAGTATTAGGTTAAACATCTGCGATCTTGGGGGTCTCTGGTCTTGGAAGAACCAGCTGTAGACCCGCTGTGCCCAAACTGCTAAGGTGACACCGAGTAGCGCCAAGATTTCCTTTTCATAGTCTCCTGCCGACTCCAGATCATAGCAGGCCTTCTGCGATTCTCCAGAAAGCAAGGGGGTGACCAGTCCTGCCCACTGGGTTTTAGGCTACCTTCCCTCTCAGCGGTGCATTCAAACGTTATCAGAAAGGCCTCTAGATCATCATCTGCAGTCATCTTGGAAAGAAATCAACCCACATGGATGAATGAGGGTTTGTCTACAATATCATGAATTTTAACAGGTGACCACTATGCTAGCATCTCCACAACCTTAGTCAGGGTTTTCCTTTCTGCTTTTGCCTCAGTGGCTAGCTGTTCCAACAGCCTCTGCGATTGCTCCTGTTTAATACCGTTAGTTTGCTGTTGTGCAGCATTGGATAACACCATTTGTTTGAGGATTTTCTCCATGTTTAGTCACTTTAGGTACTGGCCCTTTAACCGCTTCCAGACCAGCCGCCGCAGTTATACTGCGGCAGGTTGGCTCCCCTGCGCGAAACCACGTAGCTGTACGTTGGCTCGCGGGGTCCAGATAGCAAGCGTGCGCCCGCTGCACAGCGGGGGTGCCGATGTTCGTGGCCGACGGTCTGGATGACTGCCAGCCACAAGCGATCCTGACCAGGAGAGACAGAGCAGGGACGAGTGTGTGTAAACATACACTTCCCTGTTCTGTTCTGACAGGAGTGACAGATCGTGTGTTCCTATTAGTTAGGAATAGGGATGAGCTTCGTGTTCGAGTCGAACCCATGTTCGACTCGAACATCGGCTGTTCGACCGTCCGTCGAATTGCGAACGTTATGGGCCGTTCGCGCCAAATTCGTGTGGCGCGTCACGGCCCATAATTCACTGCGGCATCGCAGTGCATTGCTGGCTGATGATTGGCCAAGCATGCACTATGACCCGCATGCTTGGCCAATCACAGCGCCGTCAGTAGAGAGAGCTGTAATTGGCCAAAGCCAGGGTGGCTTTGGCCAATTATGGCTCAGGGGATTTAGTACACGCCCCACACTATATAAGGCCGCCTGCACGGCGGCCCTGTGTAGTGTGTTCCGGTGTGCTGATAGAGAGAGAGACAGACAGTGTCATTTGATTTGAGTTAGCTAGATTAGGCTAGATCTGTTCCTGCTATTTACATTTAGTGCAGTGCGTCCTGCTCACAGTGTTCAGCTAGATCCGTTCCTGCTATTTACATTTAGTGCAGTCAGTGCGTCCTGCTCACAGTGTTCAGCTAGATCCATTCCTGCTATTTACATTTAGTGCAGTGCGTCCTGCTCACAGTGTTCAGCTAGATCTGTTCCTGCTATTTACATTTAGTGCAGTTCGTCCTGCTCACAGTGTTCAGCTAGATCCGTTCCTGCTATTTACATTTAGTGCAGTGCGTCCTGCTCACAGTGTTCAGCTAGATCTGTTCCTGCTATTTACATTTAGTGCAGTCAGTGCGTCCTGCTCACAGTGTTCAGCTAGATCCGTTCCTGCTATTTACATTTAGTGCAGTGCGTCCTGCTCACAGTGTTCAGCTAGATCTGTTCCTGCTATTTACATTTAGTGCAGTGCGTCCTGCTCACAGTGTTCAGCTAGATCTGTTCCTGCTATTTACATTTAGTGCAGTGCGTCCTGCTCACAGTGTTCAGCTAGATCTGTTCCTGCTATTTACATTTAGTGCAGTGCGTCCTGCTCACAGTGTTCAGCTAGATCCGTTCCTGCTATTTACATTTAGTGCAGTCAGTGCGTCCTGCTCACAGTGTTCAGCTAGATCTGTTCCTGCTATTTACATTTAGTGCAGTCAGTGCGTCCTGCTCACAGTGTTCAGCTAGATCCGTTCCTGCTATTTACATTTAGTGCAGTCAGTGCGTCCTGCTCACAGTGTTCAGCTAGATCTGTTCCTGCTATTTACATTTAGTGCAGTCAGTGCGTCCTGCTCACAGTGTTCAGCTAGATCCGTTCCTGCTATTTACATTTAGTGCAGTGCGTCCTGCTCACAGTGTTCAGCTAGATCTGTTCCTGCTATTTACATTTAGTGCAGTGCGTCCTGCTCACAGTGTTCAGCTAGATCTGTTCCTGCTATTTACATTTAGTGCAGTGCGTCCTGCTCACAGTGTTCAGCTAGATCCGTTCCTGCTATTTACATTTAGTGCAGTGCGTCCTGCTCACAGTGTTCAGCTAGATCTGTTCCTGCTATTTACATTTAGTGCAGTGCGTCCTGCTCACAGTGTTCAGCTAGATCCGTTCCTGCTATTTACATTTAGTGCAGTGCGTCCTGCTCACAGTGTTCAGCTAGATCCGTTCCTGCTATTTACATTTAGTGCAGTGCGTCCTGCTCACAGTGTTCAGCTAGATCTGTTCCTGCTATTTACATTTAGTGCAGTGCGTCCTGCTCACAGTGTTCAGCTAGATCCGTTCCTGCTATTTACATTTAGTGCAGTCAGTGCGTCCTGCTCACAGTGTTCAGCTAGATCCGTTCCTGCTATTTACATTTAGTGCAGTCAGTGCGTCCTGCTCACAGTGTTCAGCTAGATCTGTTCCTGCTATTTACATTTAGTGCAGTCAGTGCGTCCTGCTCACAGTGTTCAGCTAGATCCGTTCCTGCTATTTACATTTAGTGCAGTGCGTCCTGCTCACAGTGTTCAGCTAGATCTGTTCCTGCTATTTACATTTAGTGCAGTGCGTCCTGCTCACAGTGTTCAGCTAGATCCGTTCCTGCTATTTACATTTAGTGCAGTCAGTGCGTCCTGCTCACAGTGTTCAGCTAGATCCGTTCCTGCTATTTACATTTAGTGCAGTGCGTCCTGCTCACAGTGTTCAGCTAGATCTGTTCCTGCTATTTACATTTAGTGCAGTTCGTCCTGCTCACAGTGTTCAGCTAGATCCGTTCCTGCTATTTACATTTAGTGCAGTCAGTGCGTCCTGCTCACAGTGTTCAGCTAGATCCGTTCCTGCTATTTACATTTAGTGCAGTGCGTCCTGCTCACAGTGTTCAGCTAGATCTGTTCCTGCTATTTACATTTAGTGCAGTGCGTCCTGCTCACAGTGTTCAGCTAGATCCGTTCCTGCTATTTACATTTAGTGCAGTCAGTGCATCCTGCTCACAGTGTTCAGCTAGATCCGTTCCTGCTATTTACATTTAGTGCAGTCAGTGCGTCCTGCTCACAGTGTTCAGCTAGATCTGTTCCTGCTATTTACATTTAGTGCAGTCAGTGCGTCCTGCTCACAGTGTTCAGCTAGATCCGTTCCTGTTATCTTCCTACTGACAGGCAGGCTTGTCTGGTTACAGTATATAAAGCTACCTGAAGAAAATTACAGGTGTTCTATCCCAGCTTAGTGCAGCTACAGGCCATTAGTATGTCTGGAAGGCCAAGAAGGAGAGGCAGACAGTCACAAGCCAATAAGAGAGGGCAAGCAGGCTCTGTGTCTAGTGCTGGTCGTGGAGACGGTGCATCCTCATCAGCCCGTGGCCATGGGACACGCTTGGCCTTTTTTTCGGCAGCTGGCCGTGTTGAGCCGCAACATGCAGAAAACTTGGTCGAGTGGATGACCAAGCCGTCCTCATCCTCCTCATCCTCTCTCACCCATGCCCAGGGTGCTTTGTCTGGCAAAGCAGCGGCCTCTTCCCTCAGCTCAATGTCATCAGTGACTCCTTCCCTAGCTCCACCATGTCCTCCTGAGGATTCCCTTGAACTGTTTGACCACAGTGTTGGGTACATGCTCCAGGAGGATGCCCAGCGTTTGGAAGGCTCTGATGATGATACTGAGCTTGATGAAGGCAGTAACATGAGCACGGACAGAGGGGGTGCCCAAGAAGGACAGCAATCTGGCAGTCATGCTCCCCCTGCTGCAGCATACTGCCAGGTTTGCTCCAGTGATGAGGAGGGAGGGGATGATGAGGTCACTGACTCAACGTGGGTGCCTGATAGGAGAGAGGAGGAGGAGGAGGAGGAGGAGGCGGCACATCACCAACGAGGCAGGATGCCCTCCAGGGGCCAGCCTAAGGGCAGCACATTGACTGCATCACACCCCAAAGCTCCACATGTGCAGGGCGCTGCAGTCTCTGCGCGTTATTCAAAAAGTTCTTTGGTGTGGGCCTTTTTTGAGACAAGTGCATCAGATCGCACCGCTGCTATTTGCAACATATGTCTCAAGCGTATCTCGCGTGGCCAAAACATCTCCCGCTTGGGTACCACATGCTTGACCAGACATATGTTGACCTGCCATGCAGTTCGTTGGCAAGCATATCTAAAAGACCCACACCAAAGAACAAAGAGGATCTCTCCTTGCTCCTCATCAGCTGAGATTTCCAACCCCACTAGACCTTCAGTCCTCTCTGAGACCTGCAGTGAGAGGAATGAAGGTGTAGAATTAGGTGTGTCACAGCCAAGTACTTGTGGGCAATCTGCTTTTGGTACACCGACGTCAGATTGTACCAGGCAAATTTCCCTGCCCCAGCTGCTGCACCGCCGAAAGAAGTTTGCTCCCAGCCATCCACATGCCCAGCGGTTGAATGCTAGCTTGGCAAAATTGCTAGCACTTCAACTGCTGCCTTTTCAGTTGGTAGACTCTGCCCCCTTCCGTGAGTTTGTGGAATGTGCGGTTCCTCAGTGGCAGGTACCCAAACGCCACTTTTTCTCACGGAAGGCGATTCCGGCTCTCTACCGGCATGTGGAAGGCAATGTCCATGCCTCGCTGGACAGGGCGGTCAGCGGTAAGGTGCATATTACCGCTGACTCATGGTCCAGCAGGCATGGACAGGGACGTTACTTAAGTTTCACGGTGCATTGGGTGACTCTGCTGGCAGCTGGGAAGGATGCAGGACAAGGTGCAGTAGTGTTGGAGGTTGTTCCGCCACCACGCCTCCAAAATGCTGATTGTGACACACCTCTCTCCTCCACCCCCTCCTCTTCTTCTTCCTCCATGGCCTCTTCCTCGGAACCAGCGGTGCTCCGTAGGCGTTCAAGGGGCTACGCAAGTACGCAGGCCAAAAGATGCCATGCGGTGCTTGAGCTGGTGTGCTTGGGGGACAGGAGCCACACTGGGGCAGAGGTTCTGTCAGCTCTGCAGGGGCAGGTTCAGAGGTGGTTGACGCCACGCCAACTTAAGGCAGGAATGGTGGTTTGCGACAATGGCACCAACCTCCTCTCTGCCCTCCGACAGGGACAACTGACCCATGTGCCCTGTTTGGCTCACGTCCTTAACTTGGTGGTGCAGCTGTTCTTGGGCAGGTACCCGGGCTTACAGGATGTCCTGAGGCAGGCCAGGAAAGTCTGTGTGCATTTCCGCCGGTCATATAATGCCAGTGCTGGGCTGACGGACCTCCAAAAGGAGTTTAACCTGCCCAAGAACCGCCTAATCTGTGACATGCCCACCAGGTGGAACTCGACATTGGCCATGCTGCAGCGGCTGCACACGCAGCAGAGGGCCATCAATGAGTACCTGTGCGACTATGGCACCAGGACAGGGTCAGGGGACCTTGGTTTTTTTTCCCCACGCCAGTGGGCCATGATCAGGGATGCATGCACTGTCCTGTCACCATTCGAGGAGGCCACGAGCATGGTGAGCACTGACAGTGCATGCATCAGTGACACTGTCCCCCTTGTCCACCTGTTGGAGCACACGCTGCGTGGAATAATGGACAGGGCACTTGAGGCAGAACAGAGGCAGGAAGAGGAGGACTTCCTTAGCTCTCAAGGCCCCCTTTATCCAGACAGTGTTCCTGCGTGCCCGCCGATCACACAGGAAGAGGACGAGGAGGAGGAGAAGGAGGAGGAGGAAGATTGTGTCAGTATGGAGGTGGAGCCTGGCACTCAGCATCAGCAGTCTTTAAGGGATCAGTCCCAAGGAACACATGGACTTGTACGTGGCTGGGAGGAGGTGGCTGCGGACGTTGTTGTCCTTAGTGACCCAGAGGACTCCGGACCGAATGCCTCAGCAAACCTACGCTGCATGGCCTCCCTGATCCTGCAAAGCCTGCGGAAGGATCCTCGTATTCGTGGTATCAAGGAGAAGGACCAATACTGGCTGGCAACCCTCCTTGATCCACGTTACAAGGGTAAGGTTGCGGACCTTATCTTGCCATCGCAGAGGGAGCAGAGGATGAAACATCTTCGGGAGGCCTTGCAGAAAGGTCTGTGCAACGCGTTCCCAGAGACTGGGAGGTTACAAACTCCTGTTTCTGGACAACGTGTTGCTGAGGCTTCGGTCAGTCAAAGAAGGAGCGGTGGAGAAGGTGGCCGTCTGACCGATGCGTTCAGACAATTTTTTGGTCCGCAGCCCCAAGGTATGATCGGTTCCAGCAACCATCGCCAGCGTCTGTTTTACATGGTGCAGGAATACCTAGGGGCAAGATCAGACTGGGACACCTTTCCCACCGAAAATCCTCTGGGTTACTGGGTCTTGAGAATGGATCACTGGCCAGAGCTTGCACAGTATGCAATTGAGCTACTGGCCTGTCCTGCATCCAGCGTTCTTTCGGAACGCACATTCAGTGCTGCTGGAGGCGTGGTAACCGATCACAGGGTGCGTCTGTCCACTGACTCGGTCGATCGGCTGACCTTCATAAAAATGAATCAGTCTTGGATCACCACCAGCTACCAAGCACCTGATGCTGATGTAACTGAATAATTTTTTTCAGATCCCTTCAAAGACTGCCTATGCTGATGCTGAGTGACTATCCCTGAGTAATTATCCTCTTCCTCCTCAATCATCACGCTGATAGCTTGTAAGAACATTTTTGGTTCTGGGCGCCACCACCAGTGCCTAAGGCACAATTTTTCAGCCCCTGTTTAACAGGGGCGTGTAATTACAATTTTTGATGTAATACTTTGCAGCAGGGCTCGTTCCTGCGTTCCAACTAGAGTGTCTGTGAGGGGTTGCAGTGTTGTGGCACCAGCACCAGTGCCTAAGGCCCAATTTTTCTGCCCCTGTCTAACAGGGGCGTGTAATTACAATTTTTGATGCAATACTTTGCAGCAGGGCTCGTTCCTGCATTCCAACTAGAGTGTCTGTGAGGGGTTGCAGTGTTGTGGCACCAGCACCAGTGCCTAAGGCCCAATTTTTCTGCCCCTGTCTAACAGGGGCGTGTAATTACAATTTTTGATGCAATACTTTGCAGCAGGGCTCGTTCCTGCGTTCCAACTAGAGTGTCTGTGAGGGGTTGCAGTGTTGTGGCACCAGCACCAGTGCCTAAGGCCTAATTTTTCAGCTCCTGTTCAACAGGGGCATGTAATTACAATTCTTGATCTAATATTTCACAGCAGGGCCCTGTGAGGGCTTACAGTGTTTTGGCCACAGCAACACCTAAGGCCCAAATTTCTGCTGAGTATATAGGGCAGGACCCTACTTTCAAACATCTAACTTACAAACGACTCCTACTTGCAAACGGAAGGAGACAACAGGAAGTGAGATGAAATCTACCCCTAGGAAGGGAAATTCTCTCCTGTAAGAGTTAATATGGGAAAACAATTTCTCCTTTCCACTGATGCTTTCCAATCCTTGTTCCACAAAAAAACCCAAATTTTCAAAAAACATTTTTCATTGGGACAAAAAAGTGAGGTGAAATCTTCTGAAGAGGAGGAAAGACGCAAAACAAATGTCACAGGGGTGATAACCCTTCCCTATGTTTTCCAAAAAGCTTAGAAAAGATTTTTTGGCTGGAGCTAAACACGTTAAAAATGTTCAAAATTACAAACAGATTCTACTTAACAACAAACCTACAGTCCCTGTCTTGTTTGCACCGCCTGTATACTGCTGTTTAAAGTATATAGGGACCTTTCCTTATTTTAATTTGGGTGCGGGGTTCCCCTTAATATCCATACAAGACCCAAAGGGCCTGGTAATGGACTGGGGGGTACCCATGCCGTTTGTCTCACTGATTTTCATCCATATTGCCATGACCCGACATGACATTAAACCCGCAAGCAGTTTTAAATGAGATTTTTTCCTTTAAAAATGACATTTGGTGCAGGGACTGTTCTAAACATGGGAAACATGCGTCACTTTACAGGCATACTATAGACACCCCCCAGGTACGATATTTAAAGGAATATTTCACTTTTTTTTTTTTACTTTAAGCATCATTAAAATCACTGCTCCCGAAAAAACGGCCGTTTTTAAAAGTTTTTTTTGCATTGATACATGTCCCCTGGGGTAGGACCCGGGTCCCCACACCCTTTTTAGGACAATACCATGCAAATTAGCCTTTAAAATGAGCACTTTTGATTTCGAACGTTCGAGTCCCATAGACGTCAATGGGGTTCTAACGTTCGTGCGAACTTGCGGTCCGTTCGCGGGTTCTGGTGCGAACCGAACCGGGGGGTGTTCGGCTCATCCCTAGTTAGGAACCACAATCCGTCACTTCCTCTAGTTAGTTCCCTCCCCCTTCAGTTAGAATCACCTCCTAGGGAACATAGTTAACCCCTTCACCGCCCCTAGTGTTAACCCCTTCACTGCCAGTGACATTTTTACAGTAATCAATGCATTTTTAATCGCACTGATCACTGTATTACTGCCAATGGTTCCAAAAAATGTGTCAAAATTGTCCGATATGTCCACCATAATGTCGCAGTCATGATAAAAATTGCGGATCGCCGCCATTATTAGTAAAACAAAAACAAATAATAAAAATCCTATAAATATATCCCCTATTTTGTAGATGCTAAAAAAATTTCCGCAAACCAATAAATATACGCTTATTGCGATTTTTTTACAATACATATCGGCCTAAACTGAGAAAAAAATTTGCTTTTTAAAAAAACAAAAAAAAATGGGGATATTTATTATAGCAAAAAGTACAAAATATTGTTTTTTTTTTCAAAATTGTCGCTTTTTTTGTTTATAGTGCAAAAAAAAAAAAATGCAGAGGCGATCAAATACCACCAAAAGAGAGCTCTATTTTTGGGAAAAAAGGACTTAAATTTTGTTGTGGTACAACATCGCACAACAGCGCAATTGTCAGTTAAAGCAATGCAGTGCCGAATCTCAAAAAACTCTCTGGTCAGGAAGGGGGTAAATTTTTCCGGGGCTGAAGTGGTTAAGTAGTAAGTTACTACTGCTGGTCGCAGCCTCCAACATATGTAACCTGGGGGACAGGTAGCAGGTACAAAGCTCCCTGGGCTAAGCAGTCTCTCAGGCACAGATACAAAATCCAGAGAGGTAGTGACAAACAGTACGGTGTTTATTTGTGATATATACAAGTCTACATACAGTGTTCCAGAAAACAAATAGGAACAAACATAGCCAAACAAACAAAAACCTAGCCTTGTCTCGGCACTAACTATACAATTTTACAGGTCCTAACTGTAATGATGTGTATGCTTTATGTTATAATTCAAGGTCAATTGTTATGCCTAGTTCCTTATGCATGTTAGGAAACAGTTAACAGTTTTGGTCATGTGATCTGGGGGGGGGAGCTATGGTTAGTTCTGTAAGATGGATGCTGCTGAATAAAGACCAGGCTCATGTTCAAGCTTTTGCTGTCTGCTAAATCTTGGTGTTTATTCATCACATGGTACCAGAAGTGGGGTCAGAAGAGTCATGGCAGCAAACAGCAAAGCAAAGAACATTCCATCCCTGGATTTGGAATCAGGGAATGTATCTGAAAACTGGTCACAATGGAGGGAGCTGATAGAGCTTGTGTTTGCAGGACCAGATGCAGACAAATGGTCTGATCAGCAGAAAGCAGCTCACTTTCTGATATGTGTGGGACAAAAAGAATGTGATGTGCGTCGAGCCTGGCAAGCAAGTGGGGAGATCACTGCAGAGGAGAAAAAGTAAACAGAGGTACTGTTTGCAAAGTTTGAGGCATGCTACAACCCAAGGAGAAACTCCACAGTGCAAAGGAAACTGTTTCATGAGAGGAACCAGTGTGGAGGTGAGTCTGTGGATGAATGGGTGACACAGCTGCGCTTGCTTGCCAAAGACTATGCTTTCTATGATGCTGGAGACATGATAAAAGACTGCATTCTGATGGGTAGTAAGTTTAAGGAAGTTCAGGAAAAGCTGCTGCAAGAAGAAGACTTAAATCTTGAGAGAGCCATAAGGATTGCCAGAGCATATGAAATGTCAAGAAAGGACATGCAGGTACTGGATGGAACACAGCTCCAGATTAAAGCGGTAGTAAACCCGCTGTTTTTTTTTTCCCCTATACCTGTAAGGGAAAAGGCATAATGAGCTAGTATGCACCGCATACTAGCGCATTATGAGATACTTACCTTAGAACGAGGCGCCGGCATCTCACACGGTCCACGCCTAGGGAGCTGACATTTCCCCTCTGCGTGTCTTCCGGGTATCAGAAGTCTCCCACGCGCATGCGCGGGAGTGATGACATCGCGGCTCCGGCCACTCACAGCGCCGGAGCCGCGATGTCATCACTCCCGCGCATGCGCGTGGGAGACTTCTGTCCTGCAAGCTCTGGAGTTTGCTGGGCTGTCAGCCGAGAATCCCCTGTGCGCATGCGCCGCTGCAGTCAGCAGCTCATTGCAAGGGGAATATCTCCTAAACCTGTACCTGTACGGAATATCTCCTAAACCTGTACCTGTATTTTTTTTACCTTTATTATAGGCTTACCTGTAGGTAAAAGTTTAAAAAAAAGGTATACAACCTCTTTAATGCTATAGAAAATCACAGCAGCAGATATGGGCAAGAAAGAACACACAAAGGAATAAAGAACACCTATGGGACTGGGACAAGTAACACTCAAGAAGCGTGTGAATAGTGTGGAAACATGCACCATAAAAATAGTGTCTGACCGGCAAGGGGTCAGATATGCAATAAATGCAAGAAAAGAGGACATTTTGCCAGGGTGTGTAAACTGTCTTCACAAACCGGAAGGTCAAAAACACATTCTGTACACGCCATAGATGACAATGCAGGGTCAGGGTCAGACTGCACCCCAATATATCTTGCAGCAGTACAAAAAACACATCAGTCTGCAGATGAAGCAACTGTAACATTACAGATAGGGGCTAACAAAACTCCAATCACATTTAAAATAGATACAGGAGCACAAGTAAATTGTGTGCCAAGCCACATATACCTGGAACACCTCAGTAATGAATCCCCCTTAGAGACTCAGGACCTATCGAAATTAATGGGATATGGTGGTGAAAAACTGAAAGTAATGGGTCGCTGTCATGCAAAATGTTCATACAAGGGATTTGAAAAGGTTTTACAATTGTTTGTGATAGAAACACAAGCCCCAGCCGTGCTAGGTCTCAGAACAAATAAAGAGATTGGACTTGTGAAGATCATAATGACTGTGGATGATGGGCACAGAGGTCTGACAAAGTCTGACATTAAATGTGAGTACCGTGATCTAGTCAAGAGCCTGGGGTGCCTCCCGGGTGTAAGCACCATACATATAAAAGAGGGTGCACAGCCTGTCATTCACGCCCCAAGGAGAATACCTTTAACTCTTGTGGATAAAGTCAGACAAGAACTCACTAGGATGGAGAATCTGGGAGTAGTAAAAAAAGGTCCCAGAACCATCAGAATGGGTCAGTTCTATGGTTGTGGTGGAGAAGAAGAACATAGGTGCAATTCGTATATGCATTGACTCAAGTGATTTGAATAAAGTCATAATGAGAGAACACTACAAACTCCCCACCATAGAGGATATAGTGCACAAGCTAGTAGGAGCAACAGTATTTAGTGTACTAGACACCCATTCAGGTTACTGGCAATTGCGTCTTGATGAAGCCAGCGGTTACTCGACCACTTTTAACTCCCTTTTGGGTCGATGGTGCTTCACAAGAGTACCTTTCGGCATAGCATCTGCACAGGAAATATTTCAAAAGAAATCACACAAATTGATTGCTGGTCTTCAGGGTGTTGAAGTAATAGTTGATGATTTGCTGGTCTATGGAAAGAATCAAATGGAACATGACAAAAACCTTACTGCTTTGCTCAATTGGTATCGTGAGAAGAATATTACACTCAATCCAAACAAAATGCAAATTGGGGTAGAAGTTAAATATTTTGGACACCTACTAACCAAAGAGGGTTTGAAGCCTGATCCAAAGAAGATTACAGCAGTTCTTAACATGAAGGCCCCAACCTCCTGAAAGGAGCTGGAGATATCACTAGGTATTTTCAACTATCTATCCAAATTCTCTCAGGGCCTTGCTCAACAGATAGCACTGCTACGTACACTGCTACAGAAGGATGCTGTTTGGTGTTGGGATGCAAACATGGAAAAGACTTTCGACAAAGTGAAAAAACTGATCATTAAATAACCAGGTCCAATACTGAAATATTTTGACGTAACTGTGACACTGTACTTCAAATGGATGCATCCCAGTTTGGGTTAGTTGCTGTACTGACTCAACAAGGACATCCTGTGGCATATGCTTCACGAGCACTGACCACAACGCGAACCAATTATGCCCAAATTGAGAAAGAGATGCTGGCTATTGTGAATGGATGTGAGAAATTTCACCAGTACATATATGGTCGCCCGGTAGTTGTGGAAACAGACCACAAGCCAGTGGAGCACATCCTACAGAAATCACTAGCTTCTACACCTCCACGTCTGCAGCAGATGGTTATGAAATTACAGAAGTATGATCTCACAGTAAAGTATAAGCCTGGAAAGGAAATTCCAATGGCAGATACCCTGTCTAGGGTGTTTCTAGAAGGACATGAAGCACGGGATGAACCTGAGTTGGAAGAACAGGTACATACAGTACTAGCGAACATTCCAAGATCGGATGTACGGCTGGAGAAGATAAGACAAGACACCAAACAGGTTAAAGTCCTAGAAAAATGAACTCGTGTCATGTGCAATGGCTGGCCAGAAAAAAACAAAAGAAGCTGTGTCTTGAACTACAGGGATTCTGGCCTATGAAAGATGAGCTATACATTCATTCGGATATCATATTTATGGGTGACTGTATTCTCATTCCTAAGTTACAGCAGGCAGAAGTACTGAAACCAATCCACCAGGGGCATTTGGGCATCACTCTGTGTAAGCGCAGAGCGCGGGAGTTGGTCTACTGGCCTAATTTGGACTTTGATATTGAGACACTTTTGAAGAAGTGTGAAACCTGCCAGTCATTTCAAAAACACAATGCAAAGGAACCTCTTACACCATGGAATGCTCCTTCACTGGCATGGCAGAGACTGGCTACAGATATTTTTCATTTTAAGGACAACCATTACCTGATAGTAGTAGATTACTACAGCAAATACTTTGAGCTAGTGCAGCTGAGAAATTTAAAAGCATCAACAGTCATATGGGCTTTCAAAACAATACTTTCAAGACATGGAGTGTGTGAAGAACTTGTGTCTGATAATGGGCCACAATTCTCATGTTCTGAGTTCCAGTGCTTCCTATGTGAATGGGGAATCAGGCACAAACCCACAAGCCCCTATCACGCACAGGGCAATGGTCTAGCAGAGAAGTATGTTGGCATAGCCAAATCCATTATACTGAAAGCGCACTCATCAGGGCTGGATGTGTACCTAGGACTGTTAAACTATCGTGCAACACCTATTGAAGGTTTATGCTCACCTACACAGCTGCTAATGGGTAGAACACTGAGAACCACAATGCCTATTGCACCACAGATATTGCAGCCCCAGTCTATTCCACAGGATTGAGTAACAGCTCAGAGGATCATACATATGAAAAGGCAAAAACTGTATTTTGATAAATCTACAAAATCCCTTTGTCCACTCTCTGCTGGGCAAGCTGTGTGACACTGAGTCACTGAGAATACATGGGAACCTGCTCAAATTGTCAAAGAAGCCAATTCACCAAAATCATATATAATCAAGACCAAGTGTGGACAGAAACTGAGACGAAACAGGCATCATCTTCGTCCAGACACTGCTGTGGATACATCATCAGAGGAACCGGATGACAATGGAGATAAAAAACAAGCCCATGATGGCACAGAAGTCCTAAACACCAATATTGAGTCTACTGAGGATACCGAGGACAGTATAAACGAATCAGCATGTGATAATGCTGGGAGAGACTCTCAACTGGACACCAATCCTACGGATGATGAGCCAGCAATGACTTTCTCTCACTCTAGATGAGCTATTAAACCAAAGATACGGAGGGACTTTGTCTCATATTAAATGCTCCATACTTGAGAGGGAAGGTGTAATGATGTGTATGCTTTATGTTATAATTCAAGTTCAATTGTTATGCCTAGTTCCTTATGCATGTTAGGAAACAGTTACCAGTTTTGGTCATGTGATCTGGGGGCGGGGAGCTATGGTTAGTTCTGTAAGATGGATGCTGCTGAATAAAGACCAGGCTCATGTTCAAGTTTTTGCTGTCTGCTTAATCTTGGTGTTAAATCATCACACTAACTACCAGGCCGAGCAAGCCTACATACAGCTTGTCAGCTTCCACATAGACAACTTAATAGATTTTACCAACCTTTTGCTCTCCTGGACAGAAGTTGTCTGAGGTTCCCAGGCCAAGAGCACTAGCTGTCTTTCTCAGGTGAGTTTAAATTGGCTTAGGGGAGAGGACCAAGATCCAAACTGGACCATGGATCAGAGATCCCTGAATGTGTATGAGAGGTGCCTGGGAGACGTATGGTCCCCAAACAGGACTTTACCCGGCTCTCTCTGGGACACTCTGCTACAGTATATATATATATATATATATATATATATATATATATATATATATATATATATATATACACACACATATATTAGACTGTGTGTGTGTATATATATATATATATATATATATATATATATATATATATATATATATATATATATTGATACACCTCCTGAAGTGTATTCTATACTGTACACCAGTGGTCATCAACCCTGTCCTCAGGTCCCACTAACAGGCCAGGTTTGCAAGATAACTGCAATTCATCACAGGTGATATAATTTGCTGCTGTACACCACCAAATGCCCTGTATATACAGGCTAAACTAAATGCAGAGTATATATATATATCTCAAATACTTCGCCTGCACTGACTGAATATAGAGTATACACTTAATATGTAGTCTACGCTAAATGCAGAGTATATATATATATATATATATATATATATATATATATATATATATATATATTACACTGCCACTAACTAGATAACCTGCCTGCCTAATCTAGCTCAAGCTATCTCTCCATCCACGCCGACACTACATGCGGCTGCTTTAGCAGCCTTATATAGTGTGGGGCGTGGACTTAGTCCCCCTGAGCCATGATTGGCCAAAGCCAGTGTCTGTATGGTGCAAGTGAGATCTGGAAGCCGCTGGCAGAGTCTGGGAAGAACTTGATAATGGCAGGTCAGCTGTTGGATGAGATTCTATGCTCCTGTGTTGTTCCAGTGATCTGTCATTCCAGTGATCATTGGAGGCTGCAGCCGGTGTCTGCATAGGTCTCAATGCTGACAGTGTAGCCCAGTTGGGAGGCGGCTGCTGGATGGAAGAAGCCCCTATGTTGCTGCTCCGTTGCCTCTGCAGCCTGACTTCAGATGAGTCGTGATGATCTTGGTTCAGCGCCATATTTGGCATGCAGGCCGATCTGGAATCCAGGGAAAGTGTGGGAGGGGGAATCAACGGAGAACACCAGATTGTTCTCAGAGGGCTTTGTTGGCTTTCCTGCCCTTTAAGCATTGTATTAAGTGCCAAATAAAGGCTATGCTTACGGGGTTTGAGCACAGGGCACAGTGCTCTCTGAAGTTGCAGCTTTACAGCGCCATATCCTGGTGATGCCCCTGGAGAGCAGCCGATTTTAATTTTATCCTAATGCGTGTGCGTAAAAAAATGGTGTCCTTTATTTGTAAACAGCAGCAGAGATTAGTGCACTCTTCAATCCTTTTGCTACAGTTTGGTTGCACTTGAGCACTTTATGTAGATACCAAACTGTTTATTACTATTGATGCTTTAACTGACTTCATCTCTAGCTAATGCTAGCCATACGTGCATATATTTTGATCTTGAGCGAGAGAAAGGAAATAGGTTCCTTTATTCAGGGGTAAGCCTAATACTAGAAAAAATATGACATCATTAACAATTCTGGGCCCTCTCTGGTTGATAAAGTACAACCCTCATTTCTTAAAATCAGGATGCATTGTAAAATCTACATAGAAACAGAATGCTTGCAGAATTGCAAATCTCATAAACCTATATTTTATTCACAATAGAAAACATATAAGATGTTTAAACTGAGAAAATGTACAAATTTAAGAAAAAAATAAGATAATTGTGAAATTTTTGGCAGCAACTCAAACATATTGAGACAGGGCCATGTTTACCATTGTGAGGCACCCCCTCTTTTTTTACCAATACTCTGTAAACATCTGGGAACTAAGGAGACCAGTTGCCAGAGTTTTGGGAAATTACTGTTGTTCCATTCTTGCCTGATATACTGTAATAGGATTCTACAGTCCTTTACAGTAGGCTTAACAGCCCTGGGTCTTCTTTGTCATATTTTTTGTTTCAAGATCACCAAATATTTTCAGTTGCTAAAAGGTCTGAACTGCAGCCAGACTCTTTTACTATGAATCCATGCTGTTGTTGTAGATGCAGTATGTGGTTTAGTATTGTCCTGCTGAAATTTACAAGGCCTTCCCTGGAAATGACATCATGTGGATGGGATTATATGGTGATCTAAAACCTGGATATATCTTTCAGCATTGATGGTGTCTTTCCAGATGTCAAGCTGCCCATTCTATATGCATAAATGCACCCCATACCATCAGAGATGCAGGCTTTTGAACTGAGTGCAGATAACAAGCCAGGAATAGTGCCCATTGTTGCAACACACCATTTTAAATAAGCTTTGACCCAGAGAAGATAGTGGCATTTCTGAATCATGTTCAGATATGGCTTCTTCTTTCCATGATAGAGCTCTATCTTGCATTTTTGGATAGGCCAGTGATGTCCATCACAGAATCATGAATACCGTGTCATATGATGGCCCAAAGATCGCAGTCATCCAAAATTGGGTTTTAGTCTTTGTTCTGTCTCTAGGACAGAGAGCTAAACCTTCTTGCTCTATAGACTTCAGATACCATATTCCTTTGATCTTAGTTTTATTGGAACAAGCCAGGTGAAACTACAAATTGATAAAATAAACATCAATCAGTACAATATTGCATATAATGAGGAAACAATGCTCTATAACACAGAATGAGATAACAAGAACATACTTTTTATGCTCGCTGTGGGGTGATGGCGAGAAATTGGAGAAACAGCCTTACTGCCTTGATGTGCATTCCTAAAATGGTGGCTGACTCACTTCCTCTAGAGAATCTCCCAGAATGCTTTAGTTCCTAACAAATTTATTAGCACATTCTAAAAAATTACAATATGTAACTAAAACAAGCAGATAAAGCTATACCAGAAAGGGACAGTAGGTGGTACCTACGCTCTGCATATCACTAGATATATGACGTCTTTTAGGAAAACATGCTGGCAGGCGCCCACGGGAGCGCGCATCGTGGCGATCTTTGGTGCTGTGTATCACTCTGACACACCACATCTCCAATTGTGGTAAGGAGCCTCTGATAGAGGTCCCTTTCCACGTGATCAGCTGTGACCAATCACAGCTGATCACAGCGTGAACCAGGAAGTGCTGGTAAATGGCTCTCCTCGGTTCACGCTGACAGGGAGAGCCGGATCGTTGGTTCTCCCTGTCAGAGGGTCTCTGCGCTGCTAATCAGCACATTGATTATCAGTGCAGCCCCAATGAAAGGTGTCCAACAGTTGCCAATCAGTGCCCATCAGCTGCCAGTCTATGCCTCATCAGTAACGCCTGTGAGTGCCCATCAAAGTGCCAATCAGTGCCCATAAATGTACCAATCAGTGCCCCATCAGTAATGCCTGTCAGTGCCCTTCAGATGCCAATCAGTAATGCTTGTCAGTAGCTCCACATCAGTGCTGCCTATCCAGTGCCATCTATCAGTGCCACCTATCAGTGCCCATCAGTGCTGCCTATCAGTGCCGCCTATCAGTGCCCATCAGTGCTGCATATCAGTGTAGACACAAATCATCCCAAACAGGAGGGGAAGAGAAAAAGCAAGGGCTTATGGAATGACAGAAACACATCACTAATAAAGTAAAGTATAAACACTTTATTCCTAAATATAAAACATGGTAGTTAACTATCGTTACTAGTGCCAGACTTGCTCATAAATGTTATAGCTAGTCACAATGGGCTGGCCAAACATATACACACATACATGTGGGACATACAACATAAAACATATATTTCAAAAAACATCCAGACGCCAGGTATATTGGTACAGGTTGTACTCACTCAGACAATGCCGATTACTCAGCAAGTACTGTAAGTAGGGCAACCAACCACCAACCCCCTGGAGGCTCAAGCCATAGGGAAAGAGGGGTGAAGGAAGGGAAAGAAAAAGACCAGAGACGCCGGTCAAACCAGGATTCTATAGAAAAACTATAGTTTGATCAATGACATGGAAGCAAGTAGTCCGTCAGGAAAACACCCAGGCAAAGTCTTTGGTACCAATTACACACATAATGCTTTGATATGGAAATATCCTTATATGACAAGGCCCCAGTATGGAGTTTAGCCTGACAACAAGGTTAGTGAGCGCTTGGTGGGAGTATGTGAATGATGCAGTTATGTCACATTTACCGCTCCGGTTGGAACCTCAGACCAGATCAGTGTAACTAGTCCTCTTCAAGATAGCAAGGAGTTATCTGTGTATCCTTGTGTCAAAAGATTTTCTTCCCCCTGATCGAGTGTCGTCTGAAAGATCAGTACTTGGATGCCTTATAGCTACCGCTCCTCCCCATATAGGGGCTGGTGCAGATCCATAGATAGTGGACCCTCACTACCTTCCCTCTGCCCATCAAGTGGGAGGATTTCCCATCTGTTTCCCGAAAGGTTCACCAACACGGCGGGGGGGCCGTCATAGCATGGCCTCTGGGCAGAAATGACGTCAACACGTTTCACAATGCTATTGCATAGCTTCCTCTATTTAAGAATACAATGTTTATACTTCATTTCTTTTTTTTTTCCAACATTTTCGCTAGGTGTTTGCTCACTTTATTACCCTCCAGGTATCTTTCTTTTGACACTCTATGGAATGTCCTATTTGACTCTTGGTCCATGATGTCCCTGAGTTCATCCCACTAGTTGGTGGAAAATCCCCTGTTGTTGTCCTTTATGTTTTTTATGATCTTGTTCTAACTTATAAATCTCATCTATTAAGGTATTCATTTTTTTAATTCTTTCTTTTTTTTTTTTCTTTTTTTTTTTTCCCAGCATCAATAGAAATCAGGATACCCCTAATATATGTGCCTCCCACAGGGTGGCACCTGAAATTTCCCCAGTATCGTTAGTTTTGAAATAATATTCTATTTCTTTATAGATTGTTTCTGCTTCGTTTTCGTCTTGGAGAAGAGCTTCATTTAGCCACCATGCATACGGCTGTCTTATGCTTCCTGGCATCCCTATCATCATTGTTACCGTGAAATGATCTGATAGCGTCGATATTTCTATATTTGTTGTAATTACCTGCTCCAGTAACTTATGATCTACCAATATATAATCCAGTCTCAAGTATGTCCCGTGTACAGGGGAGAAGAAAGTATAATCTCGTGTCTTTGGGTGCTGCATCCTCCATACGTCTATCATTTGACACTGGCGCATTTTCTGTTTTATCATATTTAGCAGTACTTTACTTGTCCCCTGTACCCGGGACGTACTGTCTACCTCGGGGTCTATGCAAAAGTTCAAGTCTCCGGCCACTATCACGTCCCCTATCTTAAAATCCATCTTCCCAAGGTCTGTTTCAGAAATTTAATAGGGTCCTTTTTAGGGCAGTAAATATTAGCAAATGTATATATCCTTTCCCCCAGTCTACCCTTCAAGAAAATATATATCGGCCTTCAGGGTCTGTCCTCCTATCTTCGAGTAAACCCAATTGCCACCCCCTTGGCCCTCTTAGTAGGTGAATCCCCAAAATACCAAATCGGAAAATCCCTGGAAAAAAGTTTCAAGTTTGTATCCTGAGAAATATGAGTCTCCTGCAGGAACACCACCCCAGCTTTGTACTGCCTGAGTTCCTTCAAAATGTTATGTCTCTTTGTGGGAGAGTTCATCCCTCTGACATTATATGTCAATATATATGTTTCATTCATCCAAGTTTTCCTATTTCCTTCCTCCTGCAGGTTGGTGGCAACAGTCCCTAATTTCGGGTTTCTGTTCTCCACCAATCTTTCCCAACTTCCCTCTCTCATGGCATCTCTCATTTGCCCTAGGAGTCCTATATGTTTTACATATCAGAGAGTAATAATCCTTTGGAGGAGTTTTATCTCTATTACAAGTGAATACTGCTTGTCCTGGCCTGGTGCCCTCCTTAGCCACCCCCCTCCCCTCTCCCTCTCCCACCCCATCCTCCCCCCTCCCCTTCTGCTCCCCCCCGGCCACTTTCTGGCCTGAGACTCCCTTGTGGGGGTTCTACCCACTCCCACCTGAGACTCTCCAACCTTGAGGTGTGGCTCCGATCGTACCCCCCCACCCCAGCTCCCCTTGTACCGGAGAACCAGGGTGGGCCATGGGTGCTCGGGGTAACCCTTGGAATACCAAACTCTAACCCTCCACCTTCAAATTCTCCAACCCCCCCCCGCTCAGTCCACCATCTTCTCTCTTCTTCTTCTTCTTCTTCAGGTTCTGCTTTTCCTCTAAGTCTGTTTGTTGCTCATTTCCTAAATGTCTCTTCCATCCCCGCTGATGGTTCTTTTTCCTCCCATCCTGGTATGGATGGGATCCGCAAATCTAGCTGGTCACAGAATCCTCGTAGATCTTCCAGGAACCTTAATCTCCTCGATCTACCATCTTTTTGACCTATTAGGCATGCTGGAAATCCCCAGTTGTATTTAATATTCTGTGTGCGCATTTGCTCCAAGAGGGGTTTTAGTAGGCATCTCCTAGCGAGTGTTTCTGGGGCCAAGTCTGTGAAAATTTGGAGCTCCGCCCCCCAATATTTTATGGGGGGTCCTGCCCGCATTTTCCCCCATAGTTCAGCTTTATCTTCATACAATTGAAATCTGATGATAATATCTCTTGGCTTGTCTTCTGTGATATTTTTAGGTTTTCTAAACCTGTGGACTCTTTCAATCCTAAAACCTTCCTCTGCCCCTTTATTCAAAAGGGGGTTGAAAATTAGGCTCATAATTTTCCTCAAATCCTCCCCTCTCTCTTCCGGTAGTGCTCGGATATGCAGATTTTGTCTGCGATTTTGGTTTTCTTGATCTTCTAATTTGTATAGAATTTTCCTCTGATCAAGTTGCATTGTTTTCACTATTGCATTTAATTTTCTTAATTCCTGGGCTTGTTTGTCTGTTCTTTCTTCTGTCTCTTCCACTCGCTTCAACAAATGGCCCATGTCAGTACATAACGAGGAAAATTCTACTTTTATGACATTCTCCAATTTTAGGAACATTTCGGTCATCTCAGCTTTAGTTGGAATTTGATCTGCTGCATCTCTTTCCCCCATTGTACTTCTTTCAATTTTGCTTCTATATGTTTTATGTTGTATGTCCCACATGTATCTGTATATGTTTGGCCAGCCCATTGTGACTAGCTATAACATTTATGAGCAAGTCTGGCACTAGTAACGATAGTTAACTACCATGTTTTATATTTAAGAATAAAGTGTTTATACTTTACTTTATTAGTGACGTGTTTCTGTCATTCCATAAGCCGTTGCTTTTTCTCTTCCCCTCCTGTTTGGGATGATTTGTATCTATATGCTTTTTTAGGACTGGATGACAGACACTACTATGTACACTTGTAACATGGATTTCTAAGCCTCCTCACAACACGTTTTTAGCCTACATATCAGTGTAGCCTATTGGTGCCCATCAGTGCTGCATATCAGTGCCGCCTATCAGTGCCCATCAATTCTACATATCAGTGCCTCCTCATCAGTGCCTACTAGTGCAGCCTCATCAGTGGCCATCAGTGAAGGAGAAAACAAAATTTTATAACAGAAACGAAGAAAAACATATTTTTTTAAAATTTCTGTATTTTTTTAGTTTGTTTAGCAAAAAATAAAAACTCCAGAGAGAATCAAATACCACCAAAAGAAAGCTCTATTTTTGGGAAGAATATTATAAAAATTTAGTTTGGGTACAGTGTTGTATGATCGCGCAATTGTCATTCAAAGTCCAAGAGCGCTGAAAGCTGAAAATTGTCCTGGGCAGGAAGGGGGGAAGTGCCCTGTATTGAAGTGGTTAAAAATGATTATCCACTTGGGGGAAAAGATGTTTTGTATTTCAGTAGGCATTTCTGCTATCTTGTTAGAGGAGAAGAACAATGCATATTCATTTTCTACTCAGTTAAAAAAAATCCTTATGCTTTGGAGTATAGAAGGGCATGGAACTCACTCTACTGTCACAAAAGGGCTGGGAGAGTCTGACTTACATAACTTGGAGCTCACACAGGGCTGTCTTTGATTTTGTCAGTTGAATGAAACAGTAGCTGTGCAAAGCAAAAGTAAGGAGGTGCAGCTGAGGATGGGGGTTCATAAAGTAAACCTGTTGCTTTACCCTTCATAAGGCAAAGTGCAAATTTATTTTAGGGGTACTTTTGTTTCCAGTTACAGATATCATCTCTGGCTCCCTCCTTTACTGCAGCTGTTTTTCAACCTAGTAGGGCTCATTCACAATGAAGCTGAGACCTGCAGTCCATGAAACAAGGGGAGGAGGGAGGGTGGGGAAAGTTGCTGAAGCTGTCCTACCACACACTCCGACCAAAAGGAAAAGGTTGTGGACTATCTCGGTACTAATAAACAGTGGTGAGTGGTTATCCTGTTAATTACTCTTATCTAGATACACTTTCCGCTAAAATCCCTCATGTCTGTCGCGGGGGGACTTTCTAGGCGATTAGGGGCGGTGATTGGCCTTGGATCTACGGGTAGTCAATTGCTCAGTACTACTGCTGACAGTTTATGCTTTGTAATATGTCTTTGTAAACGTTTCTGTCTTTGGTTCTTAATATATTACTTGTCTTATAGATTACTCCTCCTGATGAAGTGGCCTATAAACCGCAAAACTAGTAGGGGATTGTTTAATCTGTGAGAAAATTCTATTGGGAAGCCTACAAGTATTTGTATACTATATGGAGTTTCCTTTACCCTGATTTTATATTGAGATTGCTCAATTGTATGTTTTTTACATGTAATAAATTATATTTTTTACCTTTAGTCTATCACTGTTTATTAGTGCCGAGATAGTCCACAACTTTTTCCTTTTGGTCGAAGTGTGTGGTAGGACAGCTTCAGCAACTTTCCCCACCCTCCCTCCTCCCCTTCTTTCTATACAATATTTGGATGATGGTACTTGTTTTTATGCCTATTTTTAGGCTATACTAAAAAAATTATTCATATACCTGAAGTCCATGAATGGGCCATGTATTTATGTGGCTTGAGCCACTAACTGCTGTGTCCAGGCAGCCCATTCAAGTCTATGAGGATACAGCAGCTGTACAGACACAATGGCTCGTCTCAATTTGACAGCCGTGCAGGTGCAGCCCCAAATACACATCATCTGCATTCTGGGCCACTCATACATCTTTCACATACTGACAAGCAGCTGTGTCCATGCAGCCACTGCAATTCTTTAGACTTAGGGCTCTTTCAGACAGGCACTGAATTCCATAGCAGCCTTATGCCCCGTACACACGATCGGACATTCCGACAACAAAATCCATGGATTTTTTCAGACTGATGTTGGCTCAAACTTGTTTTGCGTGCACACGGTCGCACAAAGTTTTCGGAATTTCCAATCGCCAAGAACGCGGTGACGTACACCACGTACGACGAGACTAGAAAAGGGCAGGTCCGAACCAAGCGCGGCACCCTTTGGGCTCCTTTTGCTAATCTCATGTTAGTAGAAGTTTGGTGAGAGACAATTCGCGCTCTTTCAGACTCGTGGTTTTCAGATCGTTTTCTGCTGTTCAGTTTGTGCTTGTGGGTTTGTATCTGGTCTTCAGTGTGTGCAGCGAGTTACGCGTGACTCTTGTCATTGTCTTCTTGTTCGTTACTGTTTTTCAGCACGCTCTTCACAGGCTTTGCTGTTCTTCAGTGCATTCTGTTACTTCGTTCTGAGCAGCCGACCGTTTTCTAGCCATGTTGCATATACGTACTCCTCGTAGAGTTCATGCTGTGTGGGGGCTTGGTGTTGGGGTGCTTACCTTGACACAAGTCCAGTCCATGAACAGGGTGGGGAGGAGTTCATGGACCAAGAATTGGTTGCTCCAACGTGACCAGTTCTGTCATATGCCTTTGCTCCGTAAGATCCGTGAGAATAATCCTGAGGATTTCAGGAACTTTCTCCGGATGACAGGCCCCGTATTTCACCGTTTGTTGGCTTTGCTGACCCCTTATATCAGCAGGCAGGATACCTGCATGAGGCAAGCCATCACTCCGGAGCAGAGGCTAGTTGCCACCCTGCGGTACTTGGCGACGGGGAGAAGCCTGCAGGACCTCAAGTTCTCGACAGGCATCTCCCCCCAGGCTCTGGGGATCATTATCCCAGAGACCTGTTCTGCCATCATCCAGGTCCTGCAGAAGGAGTATATTAAGGTAAGTATTTTATACTTATTATATCACATTTTATTGTATTTAATGTTTGATAATATATTGTATTTCTTTCCTTATTCCCTAATTACCGTGATTGTAATATGCTGTGAATGTCCCCTTTGTTCTCATGCATGCTGGATTTTTATGTATTTTTCTTTCTCCTTCATGCATATTTGCCTTCCCCTACCTCCTCAGCATGGTCTCCTGGCCCTATATTCACCTCATGTAGTCACTTAACAATGTATGTTATCAGCTCCATAGTAGTGCTTTACCCCAAACACCCCCTAAAATGTTTTTAAATGTGATTTGAGCTTTAAATTCAGGCAGCGTGCCAGAGGCTTTTTTTTGGGGTCCCCAAATCATTTGGAACCCTCCCTCCCCCCAACTGCTAAGTCAGCTGATACCAATTCTCTATCTATCCTCAATCATCTATCTGCTGACTTTGCCAAACCCATACACACTATACCCATCTCTTTAGTGGTCAGATGTATGGATGAATTCCCCAAAGCATGTAGTGCAAGGCCCTGCCTGTATACTTTCAAATGGTACTGTTTAAAGTTTTTGTATACTATTATTATCTTGATAGGTAATAACAGAATGTCCAAATGTGCTAAAATGTGTACAGTGTGTATTTATATATTTGTATTATGACACTTCTTACCTGTCCAGTGGGCTGTCAATAGTGTAACTAAGGAGGGGCTGGCCAAAGTAATACCCATTATTTAGGCATTAATCTCTCAATGAAGTGGGGAGGGTTACCTGTCCAAGAGCCCCCCCCCCTAAAATGTTAGAAATGGCCCATGAGAGGGGGGAGGGGGAATCTGATAGGTGTACCTTATACTTTGGTCTTTAAAAACTCCCTCAAATAAATGTTATCTTGGCCAAGAATGTTTGTGTCTAATCTGCTTTCCCTGTTTATGTGCAAAATGACAAATTTTTGTTGTTGTTTGACTCCACAGTTTCCTTCCACGCCACAGGAATGGCAGACTGTGGCCTCCCACTTTGCCCAGCGGTGGGACTTTCCTAACTGCGGAGGGGCAATTGATGAGAAACACGTCCACATCGTCCCACCACCCAACTTGGGGTCATACTATTTCAACTATAAGGGGTTCAATAGTATTGTGATGTTGGCGGTGGTGTCGGCTACTTACGAGTTCCTGTATGTGGACGTGGGGAAGAATGGCTGGATGTCTCCAGACGGAGTTCTACAGGTGTCTCCAGAATGGCAGCTTGGACTTGCCACCTCCAGAAGACAATGCGGAAGGACTCCCATTCGTCTTCGTTGCAGATGAAGCATTTGCGCTGGGGGACCATCTTATGCGGCCATTCCCGATGAGGTCCCTCACCCCGGACCAGAGTGTTTTTATTTACCGGCTGGCCAGAGCCAGAAGAGTGGTGGAGAACATGTTTGGAATCATGGCCAGCCGGTTCCGCCTATTTCTTACACCCATACACATGGCGGAGTACAAACTGAATCATATCATCCTGGCGTGCTGTGTTCTACACAACTTTTTATGGCAACATTCTGCCAACTATGCTGGCTCAGTTGGGCCTGAGGCTGGAATTCAAAATTAACCAACCCTGACGGCACTTGAAAGTGGCTGTCCTGGCTTGCCCCCCCTAAGTGCCCGTGATGTCCGTCTAAGATACCTTGAATACTTTGCGGGTAGGGGGGCTATCAATATGCCAGACAATGTCTGAAACCTTTTTCAAATAAAAAAAAATTAACTACTAAAATCTTTGGTGACATTTACTGCTTGTGTTTCTTTTAGCTGACCCTGACAGAAATGTGGTGAGTCCTGAAAATGGTGTGATTGTGTAACATTACAAAGCATTGTTGGGTGTTATTTACTAAAGGCAAAGACACTTTGCACTACAAGTGCACTTGAAACTGCACTTGTAAATAACCCCCATTGTCACAGAAAACACCAATTAGAGCACAACAAAAGTTTTGGAGCGTTGAAACAATAATCCACACATTCTTGATTAACAATCTTTTTAATTCCAGCACAATCACATGTGCATTTAGAAAAGGTTTTAAAACAAACCAACATGTTTGTTGTATAACAATTTTTGGGGTCACATTAGAAAAAGTAGAAATGTCCATTTAAGATAAAACAAGCGTGTTTAAAACCAACAAGAAAGACACAAATCTTGAACTTACAAAGTTCACATTTGGTAGAACTTGAAGGCAATATCAGACATGAGTATTTACAAACTGTGTTTGATATTGCGTTCAGATGGGGTGAAGTCACCCCTAGAAAAGCCAAATTTTGAAGATGCACACCAATTGCCGAATGTCAAATGTGCTAGCTGCCATCACGGGGGATCAAGGGACATGTTTTGTGGGTGCAACCCCTTCCTCACAGCTACTTTATTATTGAGGAAGGGGTTGCACCCCCAAAACGCGTCCATTGATCTCCTGTGATGGCAGATAGCACATGCTGACACACTGTGTGCATCTTTAAAATGTGGCTTTTTGCAAATATGTCAAAAAATGGTAAAAATTTTTAGCTCACAAAAAGCACAAAAAAAAGGGATTTTGAGGGGTTTTAAACTCTCCCTAAAACATCAATGATGTTCTTAATTTTTTTTTAAGCATCGTTGATGCTTTTCTGGATGTTTTCCAAGTCCCTATTATACCCCATGATCTCCCCGATCAGGATCTGTGCACTTTCTGAGGTGAAATGCCCTGGATCCACAACATCACGATCACCTAAAAAGATAGAAACAAAAACACACCATGTATTATAAATATAAATATTACCTGAGCCTTTGGTCGCAGACACTCACCTGTTGTGACTAGTTCTACCACATCTCCTTCCTCCTCCTCCTGTTGGCTTTTGTGGGTCTCCACTTCTTCATGAGGTGGGGGGTCTCTGGTCTCCTCGGATGAGGGGTGTCCTCTGAGTCTTTTATCCCCTATGTAAAAAAAAAAAATCGGTATACTTAGCACACAGATATTTGATGGCAGAAATAGGAATATGAAACATTGCTTGGAAGTGGGGTACAATTGTCTCTTTTAGCAGAGTTCCAAGATGTCAAGTATGTCAAGCTTCAATACTTTACCTGTTTAGTACAAGCTTCACAGATGGAGACCCCCCTATAGTATACATTGGAGCACCTGTGTGGACCCCCTAATAAAAAGTGCGTTCTTGTGTCCCACACTAGTGCTCCAGTGTCCAGATGTGAAAACTGCTGAGTGTCCTCTCCTTACACAGAATCTAGTTTGCATTTCATTCTAGTTACAAACCCATCTACAGAACCAAATTATTTTCTGACAAGTAGGCCATAAAAAATGTTGGCAAATGCATATGGCCAAAACAATGGTGTTTTCTAGGCCGAACGAACAATGTTTTATATGAACAAATAATGTGCCCATGAACATGAAAGCTGACATTTTAAACTGGTCAACAGTTAAGAAAAGCACATGGAGCAGCACGAACGTAATAAACATAAAGAATAGGAACACAGGACAACTACTTACTTTTTTGCAGCACTCTCCTGATCCTTCTGTGCTGCTCGTGCTCCCTTAATTTGAGGTCTGACCACCGCTTCCTGAGCTGATCTTTCGATCGTCGTACCCCGAAATTCCGGTGCAGACTTTTGACCACTTTCGCCATGATCTTGGCCTTTCTGACATTGGGGTTGGGGTAAGGTTCATACTTCCTGTCATAGTCGGCCCTCTTCAGTATGTCGACCATCTCCAACATCTCCTCAAAGGACATATTTGATGCCTTAAATCGTCTCCTTCTGGATCAGGACGTTTCTGGCTCCTGGCTTTCCTCCTCCTCGTTGCTGTAATTAGCACGCACCTGCTCTGTCTCCGCCATGTGCTCTTCCCCCAGTGGGCAGAACGAGAAGGGGCGGGGAATAGGCTAGAAAGAACGTCAGGGGCGGGCGGAGTTTCATGCATGCACAGTGTCTATAAAGCGTAACATGCGTGCGTAGTACATACGATCTGTGAGCGAAGGAAGGAGTATCGGAGGCGCCGATCGTGATAACGAAGGTAAGATCTGAACTTGGGCCTATACTGCTTCTAGATTGAGGCCTGTATTTGCACAAGTTTAGAAGACTTTAGGCTGACATTAGGGTTTGTCTTGTGTTGTGTCTTGCAGTGAAAATGGATATATTGAAGGATCAGGACTTTATGCCAATCTTCATAGATATGTTCAGGGAGCTGCCCTGTCTGTGGCAGATAAACCACCATGAATATAAGAACCAAACAAAGAGGAAGGCAGCGCTGGATAATTTGTTGGAATTTGTGAAGACGGTGATCCCCACGGCAGACATCATCTATTTGAAGGTTCTAATTGGTGGCCTGAGGAGCACTTATCTAAGGGAGCACAAGAAGGTCCAGGATTCCCAGAGATCAGGAGCTGCAGATGACATTTATGACCCCAGGCTGTGGTACTATGACAGGCTGCATTTTATGGAAGGTCAGACTGAACCCAGGCCACCACTCTCCACTCTTCCTTCCACGCTTCCTTCACCCCCAGCTGAGGCTTCTGACTCCCAACCTGGGCTTTCCAGGCAGCAACATGTGGAGGAGCCCAGCTGGAGCCAGGTGTAGCATTCTTCTAAATATTGCTGGTTGTCCAATCAATGATGTTAACTAGATGTTAGTTTGGAGTACTAATTTATGATTGTGATTGATGAAGCAAAAACTAAAACCATGTCCCTTTTTCATAGACAGGGAAGTCTCAGTCAGGAGGTGGCTGGGCCAAGCAGGCTGCCTGATATCCAGGTCCCTCACCTACACCTTCAAAGACAAAGTGGCAGGAAGAGGAGTAACCTGGAAGAGGCTGCCATAGGCCTCTTTTGGAAGGCTACTGAGGCCCTCAGAACACCCCACAGTGTGGAGGAGGACTTTGCTGCCATAACTGCGTGCAAAATGATGCAGATGGAGGAGGGCCAACGACTCCTGTGTGAGTTCTTAATTTTGAAAGCTCTAAATAAGGGGTTGAGGGGCCAACTCACATGTGCAACCCACATTTGTCACCTCACCCATAGTCCTCCTCCTCCTCCAGGTCCTACTCCTCCTCCTGCCACATCTCCAACACCAGAGCCACAGCTGGGAAGGAAGCGTGGAAGGAAGACCAGAGAGTGATGGCCTGGGCTCAGTCTGGTCTGGCAAAATATGCAGCCTCTTGTAGTACCACAGCGTGGGGACACAGATGCCATCTGCTGCTTTCCAGATCTCTGGGACTTCTGGACCAGACTGCACTCCCTTAGATATGGACTCCTCAGGCCACCAATTTTGCTGTAAAAGAATTGATGTCTGCCCTGGGGGTCCAAGGCTTCGCCAATTTCTGCTGTTTCTCCAGAGTTGCCTCCCTCTTTGTTTGGTTCTGAGCCCTTAATAAAGGAATTTTTGTTACAATTATACTCGCCTATGTGTGTTTTCCTTCAAAAATGACAGTTTGTTTGTGAGAAGGCAGGTACATTTCAAAAATACTATGTGAAATTAACAAGGGACACCAACACCAAGCAACCTCCTTGAGATTAAATAATACAAGATAATAATGGTGTTGTGGTAACTTGACACACAAAACACGCACAAAAATATTCTGGATTAAAAAAAAACCAAAAAAACATCAGCCTTGAAACAAATACAAAACCAAAAAAAAAATCAGCCTTGAAAAAAATACAAAACAAAAACAAAAAAAAATTTTGTCAGATGTGACAAATCAAAATATATTGAGGGAATCACGATAAATAATAAAGAAATGTGTTTGTAAGAACTCTGTGTGAATATTAGCAGCAAAACTACTTCATTCTTCTAGCATTATAAAGAAGAAGAGAGTGCGCTGCATTAAACAATTTTAAACATTGCAGCCTGACGAAAGTGCTCCATCCATTCTGAACGCTAATTTTACCAGAACGAGCAGTTCTGTCTCAGAATTTCTTCTGAGCATGCATGGCACTTTGTGCACCGGAATTGTCCACACACGGTCGGAATTGACGCAATCGGATTTAGTTGTCAGAAAATTTTATAGCCTGCTCTCAAACTTTGTGTGTCGGAAAATCCGATGGAAAAAGTCAGATGGAGCCCACACACGGTCGGAATTTCTGACAACACGCTCCGATCGCACATTTTCCATTGGAAAATCCGACCGTGTGTACGGGGCATTACAGTGTATTAATGCACCTATAGCATTAATGAGTGTTTTTGATGTGTTATACAGGCATTCAGGCTGGGTAGGGAAATGAGGAAAAGATGATCCACACTCCGGTGATTGCTCTTAAAAAGTGTAATATTTATTGACAAGCCACAGTGACCAAACGCAAATGAGAACAGTTGATGCCTTTTAGCCTATAAGGCCTTAGTCATAACCACATTACAGACATGAAACTTTGAAATAAATAGTCGCTTTAAGGATCACTGGCTCCACCCATTAATTGTCTTAATTGGCTATAGGCAATTATCCAAAAAAAGGGGAATCAGCTATACTGCATATTGGGTGATCCATATGTATACCACTATTTCTCACACACCTTATAGTGATAAGAAGTACATGTGTGCACACACTCGTGCATGCACTCATGCACATATACATGATTAAAACACACCATGAGATACTTTTTTGGATATCCCTTTTTTGGATAATTGCCTGTAGTCAATTAAGACAATTAATGGGTGGAGCCAGTGGACCTTAAAGCTACTATTTATTTCAAAATTTCATGTCTGTAATGTGGTTATGACTAAGGCATTATAGGCTGAAACGCGTCAACTTTTCTCATTTGCGTTTGGTCACTGTGGCTTGTCAATAAATATTACACTTTTTAAGAGCAATCACTGGATCATCTTTTCTTCATTTCCCTACTCAGCCAGCGACTGTGGATCGAGCACCCAGGATCTCTGCTTTGTATGTGATGTATGGGTAGTAGCACTGACTTTTTTGTTTATATTCAGGCTGGGTGTATGAGGCCTGAGAATCCGGATGGCGCACCGGATATGGCAACAGGGGCTGCGATAAGCACTGGATCTATTGTTGTGCGTGCAACCAAGGGATGGCAGCTGTTCTGTAAGGCAGCCTCTCACAAGGAGTCATGATGACAGCTCCAATAATGCTACTAGATTCTCTTTCAAATAGGATGGAATAGGTGAATGTAAAGTTGCATAAAAGAAAACAAAAGCATTAAAGATCTCCTCCCGAAAAGACGCAGCAAATAAATGCAATAATAGTGGGATAACAGTGGAGAGGTAATTACCCGCCACCAGCATTTCCAGGAGGCACCCATTTTTTATCACCCTTTTCAAATACCTGTTCAACCACCTGGCTTTATGGGTAAAATCTTTGTAATGTAAGTATAGGGCCATTCTTGCCTACTGCAGCTCTGTCGATGTGGCAGGCGAAGGAGAGTCAGTATGAGTCTGGGCACAGGCCTGCTAACACCAGCATTCCTTGATGGCCTAGCCCTGAAGGGCCTCTCTCCCAGGCTACAAAATTGCGAAGCATAGGTCAAAAGTAAAAAATAAATTAAAATCTGCGCTAAGTTATTTAGTGAATATTAATGTGAATGACCCAACAGCTGCACTCATGCGTATGTACACACCATTAAGAGATTAATAAACAAAACGTTGCGCTGTCATACATTGAACATAAACAAAACAAATATCTATATATAATAAGTCGATGAGAATAATCCGCAAAAATAATGATAATTGAAGTGAAAATCCAAAACACCAAAAAAGTGAATATTTTAATGTGATATAAGTCCATAAAAATAATCCACAAAACTTGATATTAACTGAAGTGAAAAAAGAAAAATTCAAAACACCAAAATGTCATTGCAGTGTAAGAAAATTTGTGATCGCCTTCCAAATCAGCTGTGAACATTAGACCTCGTGCTCCCCAGAATGTAATTGAAGTAAAGATACCCTGACCTTTCAAGGCCAATACCCTGACCTTTCAAGGCCAATAGGTGCATCAGTGAGTAATAACCCCTCACTCCAGGTAAATTCAGCTCAGCTTTTCAACTGTTATAGGGAACGCCAATACGTATCTCACGATTTCCCATAGGTCTCAGATCCAATTAAGCCATATAAGGAGTAGAGGAAACAAACCTCATTGCGCAACATCCAGTTACAAAGCACAAGAGTTTATTAAAATTCTACTTACAACAAGGATAAAAATACAGGCATATTGGAATGTATATCAGTCCCACGCTCTGCTCGTGTACTAAAACCGTCACTGCTATTCCTTGCTTCGCCGAAGTACGTTTCATTCAAAAGAACATTATCCACAGGCAGTAAGGTCCTTTACTCCTTCTGCCTAAGACTTCACTCATACCGGCTTATAGAGGAGTTCGAACTTCATCCACCAACTATACTCAGGGGCGAGACTTTACTAAAAAGGGGAACTAATTCCTGCTTACACCCCCCCCCCTCCCACCCACACAGACACTGTTAAAATTGGCTTGTTCCTGTGCCTGTGGGTACCAACATTTTGGGAGAGAATGTCATGGACCCCATTACCAACACAAAACAGTATATTGCACAAACATATACTCATTAACTACTTCCCACCCGCGCTGTAGCCAAAAGACAGTTACAGTGTGGGTTTTCAGTTCTGGGAGGGCATCCATGGATGTCCTCCCTGAACCCTGTCTCCCGCATGCCCCCTGAGGCTCATATCAAGCACAATCTGTAATCGCTGTAAAGGGCTAATCACTGCAGCCCTTTACCAATGACCAGCTGTGTTCAATCTCAGCTGATCACATGTAAACAGACTTGCTGGTTATAGGCAGTCCTTTCCTCAGGCTATGTCTGTGTAAGGAAAGGAGAGCCAGTAACTGGCAAGCCTGTCAGCACATGATTATCAGTGAAGCCTATCAGTGACTGCCCATCAGTGCAGCCCATCAGTGTCTCCTCATCAGTGCCATTCAGTGCTGCCTCATTAGTGCCCATCAGTGCAGCCTATCAGTGCCCATCAGTGCAACCTCAGGAGCGCACATCAGTGAGGAAGAAACATTACTTTTTTCTTTGTAAAATTTTATAACAGAAACTAAAAATTTTTGTTTTTTTTCATTTGGTTAGCAAAAAAAAAAAAACACAGTGGTGATTAAATACTACCAAAAGAAAGCTCCATCTGTATCAAAGAAATTAGCAAAATTCCATCTGAGTACAGTGTTGCAATACTGGGCAGGAAGGGGGTGAAAGTGCCCAGTATTGAAGTGGTTAAAGAAAGACTTCAAGGCATATATAAAAATAAATACCTGACAGATAATAAAACTAGTTGCAAAGAGTATAAAAGCATCATTTACATAGTATGCATGAATCAGCAGACAAAACTGAGCAATACATACTTTACATAGACATAGAAGCTTGGATCAGGGTAGTCCCTCCACTTCCCTTTTCCTGCGTGCTGCCTGTATATCTGGTAGTGTAAGTCATCCTCTCCAGGTTGGGACAGCACCACCCTCTCATGTCTGTTTTTGTTTTTTTATGACTTTCAACAGAGTCTCGGCCACATACAGAAAATCTAACACATACAGTTCTGCTACAGCTCCCACCAGCTCCTCAATACCCTTGGAATCTTAGCAACCTTATGGTAAAATACTTTTCTTTGCCCTCCTGGGTCAACAGAGCTTTCACAATGCTCCCAGTGCAGACTTGAGAACCTTAGCAGCCACTATCTGCACTTTCAGACCCACAGGATCCCTTGTCTGTTGTCCGACTTTCAATCCTCTGACACCGGTGCAACAATAGAATTGAGGCTCCCTCACTGGTGGTATTGCTCCACAGCAACCTCTCCACAGATGGTATCAGGCTGGATGCCTCCCCGTTGTCCTTCACCAAATCCACATGGAAGGTTTAGAGTCAGGTGGCCTTAAGGAAACCCATTTGCCATTCGCTCCCAACGTACTGTAGGAAACAGAATCAGGGAAACCTGGGTGTACTGTGTTCTGCGGCTTTATAAAAAACACCGGGCTACTGACTGTGTTGCGTTTGATATAGAATATGATCTTTTTATTATAAGACTAGAACAGCATTCAGACACAGAACTTCTCAAACAAATGCTGCTGGATACAATAGGAACGTAGATACCATTCTTGAAATCAATTGACAGTTTGAATAGGCTATTGTCTCTATAGCTACAGTAAACAGGTAAGAGAGGGTCTCTCAAACTAAAAGAATGACTGTTAGTCAGTTGTTATGGAAAACAACCTAAGCTATATAAAGGTTGCCAGGCATATGCTGGAGGGACTTCATAATACACCAGAACCAGAGAAGCCACTCATCATGCAAGAAGGTGCCTGTAAGAGTCCAGGGCTTACTACACATGCACCAATGACGTGTTGCCACAAGAGGAAATCCGTGCCAACTGAGCATGTGCCAAAGACGCCTCGGTGCACCAACCCGCACCTGCCCAGAAGACCTGATGGAAAAAGGCAGGAAAATGCCCAGGAGGCGCACAGGAAGTGACCTCAACCTGATGGAAAAAGGTGGCAAAATGCCCAGGAGGCGCACAGGAGGTGACCTCAACCTGATGGAAAAAGGCGGGAAATTGCCCAGGAGGCACACAGGAAGTGACCTCATACTTCCCTATAAGTCCCGCCCAGACACTGCCAAATTGCTGGATTATCGTCAGTCCCCCCTTGTTCCTGTGCTAGTGTGTGATCTGTCTGAAATTGTTGTGACCTGAAAACCTATTTGAATACTCTTGATTGCTGCTTGCCATTGACCTTGGATTTGTACCTTGACCATTCTACTTCTTTGTTCCTTTTGTACTCAGCTGCCAGATTGTAACCGACCCCGGCTTGGATCTCGACCATTCTTCTTCTGATTAACTCTTTTATACTTCGTTGCCAAACTGGACTTGACCTCAGCTTGGATTTCGCACTAAGGCTTGCACAGTGCTCCGCACCCCTGGCACCCATGCCCCTCAGTGTCCTCCAAGTCTCTGTCTCCATCTCCAGAGGCTTCAAGGACCCAAGGTGCAAAGGAGGCCTCCCCACTACTTCGGTCTCACATCAGGTACGTGGCCCTCATGACAGTGCCTGATCTCCAGAAGAATCATTGTCAATGGAGATCACTAACAAACATTAACCGGAGTTAAGTAACTTTTAAGTGTATTTCTACTGTTATAGACCATAGGCTGTTTATTTGCTAGGCATTTTGCTTGTTATAGATATCTGTCAGTCTTGATTTGTTTTCCTAATACTGTAATAGTTTTGTATGTACAGCATTTTTGTATAGTAAAAGCACATTTACACACTGCAGAGGTCTCAGCTTCCTTGCTTATACTGCAAAGTAACCTTCCTAGATACAGCCAAGCAAAACATTGGGGGCTCGTGCCAGGATTGTGCTAAGGTTCAACTGAAGCAGACCTGTTTTTCTGTGGTGTGTTGTGTAGCTTGTGCTAGGTAAAAATGCTGCGTTTAGCAAAAGCAAGGCTGCAGAGGGTTCTGGTGTCCAGAGGGGACTGTGCAGATTACCTATCTGGGCCAGAGACAATGAGTGGGAGCCTCTTGCTAAATAATTTGTAAAGTATGCTTCTCCCTTATATATGACTTGGGGTGATAAAATCTCAGATCGTTTTGTAGATTTTAGCCTTAAGTGATTGAATTTAAGTAAAAAAGAGAAGAGGACAGTGTCCATAGTGGGTTAGTTCTTCTTTCATGCTATCTATACTGAATCTATACTGAATCTCAAAGGGGAGAGAAGGCAGAGGCAGAAGTTAAAGTATTAACCACTTCAGCCCCGGAGGATTTGGCTGGCTAAAGACCAGAGCACTGCGTCGCTTTAACTGACAATTGCGCGGTCGTGCGACGTGGCTCTCAAACAAAATTGATGTCCTTTTTTTCCCACAAATAGAGCTTTCTTTTGGTGGTATTTGATCACCTCTGCGATTTTTATTTTTTGCTCTATAAACAAAATAAGAGCGACAATTTTGAAAAAAAGCATTATTTTTTACTTTTTGCTATAATAAATATCCCCCAAAAATATATAAAAAAACATTTTTTTACTCAGTTTAGGTCGATACATATTCTTCTACATATTTTTGGTTAAAAAAATATCGCAATAAGCGTTTATTGATTGGTTTGCGCAAAAGTAATAGCGTTTACAAAATAGGGGATAGTTTTATGGCATTTTTATTAATAATTTTTTTTACTAGTTTTGGCGGCGATCAGCGATTTTTATTGTGACTGCGACATTATGGCGGACATGTTGGACATTTTTGACACATTTCTGGGACCATTGTCATTTATACAGCAATCAGTGCTATAAAAATGCACTGATTACTGTGTAAATGACACTGGCAGTGAAGGGGTTTACCACTAGGGGGCGGGGAGGGGTTAAGTCAGTACTAGGGAGTGTTTTCTAACTGTAGGGGGGTTGGGCTCTGTCTGTCAGTACACTGATCTCTGCTCCCGATGACAGGGAGCAGAGATCGAGTATGCAAATACTAGGCTGCGCTTCCAAGAATTAGACGTGGTCATAATTGATAAACCAACTAAGTGACATTTAGCATAAACTAAATATAATAGTGGAAAAGATTGATATCAGCAAAGTGGAGATCACACTGACAGAATGGTGGGGATACAAAAGTTCAACAATCAAATGCATTTATAATGAGTCCATATATTAGAAAAATAAAGTCCTTGAAGATATAAAAAATTAAACAGAGAGAAGGAGAAAAACACCCATTCTTCCAGTGTTAAAAACATGCAAAAAAAAAAGGGACTGTCTCCCTAAGGAGCGTGATGTTGCTGGGAGATCCTCCACCTCAAATAGAAAGGGCCCCTTACCAGATCCAAAGACCTCCTGTCACAGAGATCTTACGCACAGGTGGCTGTGTCCCCCAGCCACTGGGTCTCTGTTACGGTATGTATCACGGGCCACCACTCCAGGGAATCAACCAAGTATAGTCGTATCCGCTCCCAATCCACAAATATGTGAGAAAAGAAAATGCTCCATAGCGTAATACAGTAAAAACTCTTTAATGATGTAAAAGAATAACACTTACAGTGTATGCAGTAAAAGATCGCTTAAAATTGTGCCGGCCGGCTTCAGCTGCTGCCCGTTCCTTCCGGGTTCAGCGAGGTGTGGTGGTGACGTCAGCATGCCGCTCCTCCCTACGCCGTTTCGACAGAGCTGTCGTCTTCCTTCTATTTGAGGTGGAGGATCTCCCAGCAACATCACGCTCCTTAGGGAGACAGTCCCTTTTTTTTTGCATGTTTTTATCACTGGAAGAACGGGTGTTTTTCTCCTTCTCTCTGTTTAATTTTTTATATCTTCAAGGACTTTATTTTTCTAATATATGGACTCATTATAAATGCATTTGATTGTTGAACTTTTGTATCCCCACCATTCTGTCAGTGTGATCTCCACTTTGCTGATATCAATCTTTTCCACTATTATATTTAGTTTATGCTAAATGACACTTAGTTGGTTTATCAATTATGACCACGTCTAATTCTTGGAAGCGCAGCCTAGTATTTGCATAGTTATTTAGGTGTGGGTTGTCTCACATTAGAGGTTGCAGCTGTCTTTTTGGAGTTCTTAGGCTTACTTCTGGTTCACTATTTATATTTTTTTGCATATTTGCATGTTAATACTATTATAGGGATAGCGCAGTATTTTTCTTTTCGAGCAGAGATCGAGTGACACTGTCACTAGCCAGAATGGGGAGATGCTGTTTACATCAGCATCTCTCCGTTCCTACTCTCAGTGAGACGATCGCGGGTATCCCCGCGGCGATCGAGTCCGACGCGCGCACGCAATGACATGGCGGGAAATTCAAATGGACCCATTTGCCCAGCCATGCCATTCTGCCGACGTACATCGGCGTGCGCCGGTCCTTAAGTGGTTAAAAGACCAGCTAGCAGTTGCTTCAGAGTGTGTTCGTTCAACTGCTAGTCGGGCTGATGATTTGCAAGAGCTGTGTGCAGCCCTCATGACCAAATCAATTAATGCCTTAAGGAAAAGGAAGGGTGGTAAACCTGTTGGTAAAGCCAGCGTACGTGCCATTGTCACATCCCAAAACTTGGATTGTGAAGATGTGCTCTCCTCAAATGATAGTGAAGATTAGGAGATAAAGTTTGATGTTTCTGATGATAATCTGCTAGTGATTAAAAAAAAGTATGCCAGACCTCTCATTACTAAGCATAGGAAAAGGCAACATGATAGAGAGGATATGGCAGATGGGGAGGTGCATTATCGCAACCCCAGGGATGTGGAATTTGAAGAAGTACGGGAGTTTACACAAACTGAACTCCACGAGCTGCCAGAACAATACAAACAAAGGTCCCTATTGAGTTGGCTCCTATGCTTGTGGAATGAAGGGGTGGACAGTGTTGTTTTGTCAGGTAAAGAAGCAGTGGCTAGGGGAGTGTTAACCTATGATCCACAATTGCGTCAGGCAATGCGAAAAGCCCATTTAGTGTGAGTTTAGTGTGAATTTTTCACTGTTAGTGATAGATGGAATAGTTCGAGTGTACGCTAGTCCTAGTGACCTGGAAAATACTTACTCCTGGAGAACAATAGGAGAGGTTGTGTTTGGTTGTCTTCGCCATGCACACTACCACAGTTCCCGGAAATGATGTCCCCGGTTGGCTTTCAATTCTCAATACCATACCATCAACACACACAATGTAGGAGGGGGGTCCCCTACCTTTATATATATATATATATATATATATATATATATATATATATATATATATATATATATATATATATATATATATATATATATATATATATATATATATATATAATTTTTTTTCATAGTATATTCTTTTCCTTTAATATTTTTTCTATTTTTGGTTTCTGCTAGATGATTCAGAAATGTATGCGTCTCATTCATAGATGTATACTACGGGATTGCTCCCGAGGAGTGGCTGAAAGCCATGAAACGCATTAAGCTATCCATTACCATATTTAATATTAATTATGGGCCAACCAGAGACTTTTTCAATAAGTTGACATAAAGAGTATTATTATTAATGAATTAAAAAGTGTAAACATTTTACATAAGAGACTGTATGTTATGAACCAATAAATGTGAATTTTATATTTACCAATTTACCTATTTGCTACAGTGTTCTCCATGTAAAGTTCCATTCCTCACTCTTTCCCCAATATTGATATGGATGGAGGCATTGGACCGTTAGGCCACTGCCTCATTCAAAGTCCCAAAAAACCCTTTCCTTGATGTATAAAAAAATGTCTTTTGAAAAAAAAAAAAATAAATAAAAAAAATAAAAACAAAATAGATCAGGGCTGGATCTAATTTAGTGAGTGGTCATGCCAGTTAGTGTCATTGTTAGGGTCATTCTGTTTCAGTTAGGAAAAAAAGGTTTTATGTTTAGTGTCAGTGTGTTTAGGTAGGACAAATACTATTAACCCTACTACCAGTGGCGGCCCCTAATGCATGGCCCAGGGGCGCCGCACCTCTATCCATGCGTCCGGTCCCCTAATCTACATGCCAGAGGCTCTAATAGGCTTCAAAAAGGGTGGGCTCTGAGGCGCAGTGCTCCCACCCAGTTGATGATAGCAAATTAATATTCACTATTGTCTACCTGACTCTCCTCCCGGAGACCCGTCACCCAATTGGCGAGAGGAGAAGCGATCCTATTGGCTGCCTAGGAGGAGGAGGGAGGAGATGTATCGCAGTAGCTGCCATGATGCAAAGAAGGAGGAGACGCAGGGGAAGCCATCGCCCAGAGGAAGCGCTGCCTGTGACCTAGATGGGGTAGGGTGACCGACATATGGCATAAAAATATACAAAAGTTTTTTTAAAGTTTTTTTTTATTTCAGGTCAGTTTTCCTTTGATAATAAAACAAAATCTGGACATATAATTTAATATTTACTGCTAAAAGAAAAACAATCTGTCCTGAAAAAAAACAAAAAAACAAGGTATACAGTTTTACTAACACATGCCAAATCTACACATCTGTGCAAAAAGAGAATAGAGGGACAGCCCCTCCAAATGAGGGACAGTTGGGAGGTATGCATACAGTATACCCTGCCAAGAATTGGCTGCTTGTAAGCAGCTTTCTTTGTCTTTGTGGAGCAACAAATCAGCAATAGAAAATGGATTTGACCATTTTTTTTTTTTTTTTAATGACAACTCGCTCAGCCTGGGAGGTGTCCTCTAATATGATCTGAACCTGAACACTCAGCTTAACTAAGCATGACAGTCCCCAGAATGAAAATTGTAGGACTCTATGATGTGAATTGGACGCTGACAGGCTTGTGAGTTTTTCTAATCCGTAAACTATTGCATGTCCAAGTAGCATTTGCTTGGCTACTCATTCCCAACACCTGTATGACCGAGGTACAGAGATGAGTAATAGGCATATATGCATTACCTGACTTATTTGCTAACGTTCCTTTATGCATGTGTTTATTTTGTTATATTACTTATCCAAAGCATTGACTCTAGGTGCCAGTCTAGTTGCTTTGAAGAATGCTTTTAGTATACTAACTCGGCAATGAGATAACAGAAGGATTAACTGAGGCTAATCATCTTTTAGCTAGATTTACCATCTGTACTGTGCTAAATTTGTAACTGTAACCCTACTCAGATTTATTCCGATAATGTTTTTCTATTTAAAGTAAAGGTTGGCATAATTATTTAATTTAAATCTCATTAAAAAAAAAACAGTTCACTTTAGACATGTTTCCTTTCCAACAAAAAAAAGAAAGCATAGTGAATTTTTTTGTAACATTTTCCTCTGTGTACGGTCTACAGTTCATCTTTTAAAGTACTGGTCCATTCATTCAGAATGCAGCATAGAACACTCTTTTTATGTCAAATACCATCAAGATTTGAGAAACCGATCAAAAACCTTTCTGTTAGAAATAAAGTCATCAAAAACATAAGTAAAAACCTGATGAATAAAGTAATTGTTGAATTATCTATATATAAATGTATGAATGAATAAAACGTGTGTAATAAGTTTCCTTTTATAAAAAAAAAAAAAAAAAAAGCTGTGCTTGTCATTCTAACCACTGGACAGGAGAGGGTGCTAAAATCAAGTGTATGGGAAACTCTAACATCATGCCTGGAGATGCTGCTGCACATGCACAGACTTGTGTTTTCATTTATTCAATTTTGCCCTGCATGTTCTGTATAGTTTTACGCAGTTTAAATCAGCATGCCCAGACAGCTCTAGCATGACAATTTCTTACTGTAATTATTCTGTGAGAAGGATATCTTTAGCAGTTTTTGCTTGCAAGTTACACATGCAAAGTGGCTTGATACAGAGCCTGTATACTGTATGCAAAGCTTCAATTTTTCTAAATTAAAAAAAAAAACATAATAAGCCCCAATACACACAAATTCCATTTGATTTAACTATATAAAAATAAATCTTGCTCACATATTTAAGTTAAGAAGTGTTTTACTGTAAGGAAGTGTGTAAACAGAGTTATTCATTATAGCGAAATTTAGAATATGTACAAAATCCTTTGTCCAGGGGCATTTTGAATCTAATATTAGTTCTACAGTCATTCAAGTGCACGCTCACAGCTGCTGGTCACTAATCTAGCATTAAAAAGGACCTGTTCTGTGCTATATATCATTTATGTCTCTCTCATTTACTGTATATCTACTGCTCTGACTGCCCTCTTATTTTACAGTTCAACAAAGCATGTTCACAGTAAAGATGGAAAAGACCAAATTACACAAGCAATGTGCTATAAAATAAAAGCATTCCCTTCTACTGCATACATTAAAAATAGCCAAAAGGAATGTGTTAGTTTTTTTTTTTTTTAAATACAAGCCTTATGCCCTGTACACACGATCGGACATTGATCGGACATTCCGACAACAAAATCCATCTGATTTTATCCGACGGATTTTGGGCCAAACTTGTCTTGCATACACATGGTCGCACAAAGTTGTCGGAAAATCCGATCGTTCTGAATGCAGTGACGTAAAACACGTACGTCGGGACTATAAACAGGGCAGTAGCCAATAGCTTTCGTCTCTTAATTTATTCTGAGCATGCGTGGCACTTTGTGCGTCGGATTTGTGTACACAGGATCGGAATTTAAACGATCGGATTTTGTTGTCGGAAAATTTTATATCCTGCTCTCAAACTTTGTGTATCGGAAATTCCGACGGAAAAAGTCCGATGGAGCCCACACACGATCGGAATTTCTGACAACACAATCCGATCGCACTTTTTCCATCGGAAAATCCGACTGTGTGTACAGGGCATTACTTTTCTTTAATGTTAACACTGTTAACGTGGGCATTCCGCACACAATTACTTTACAGAACTTATCATATATACTCGAGTATAAGCCGACCCGATCAATAAGCCCGAGACACCTAATTTTACCACACAAAACTGGGAAAACGTATTGACTCAGGTATAAGCCTAGGGTGGGAAATGCAGCAGCTACTGGTAAATTTCCAGGATACAGTGCTGCACGGACAACACAGAGGCTGCCGGCGTCACTGTGCCCATCAATGCAGCCTCACTGCCCATCATTGAAGCCTCACCATGCCCATCATTGCAGCCTTACTGTGCCCATCATTGTAGCCTCACTGTTCCCATCACCACAGCCTCACCATGCCCATCATTGCAGCCTTACCATGCCCATCATTGTAGCCTCACTGTGCCCATCACGGCAGCCTCACCGTGCCCATCATTGTAGTCTCACGCGCATCATTGGTGCCTCATTGTGCCCGTCATTGCAGCCTCAATGTGCCCATCATTGCAGCCTCACTAGTAGTGACTGTTCCCATTCATGCAGTCCCAGCAGTCAGTACCTGGATTGCAGAGTGGGCATCTCCCATTGTATCTCGGAGCTCAGTCTAAAATGTTCGGCCGCACTGTGATAAAAGTCCCGCCCTCCTCCTAGACCAGCTCGTGTGATAGATGCAGTGTTCCGCAGGACTTTTGTCACAGCGCGACTGAAAATTTCAGAGTCAGCTCAGAGACACAGCAGTCTCCTGCTGTGTAAGGAAGGGAGAGAGGGGAGAGCTGCAGCCACAGTTCAAAGCGGCCCCAGGGCAAACAGCCTAATGCCCGGTATCCCGGTAGGCCAGTCCAACTCTGCCCTCACTCGGGTATAAGCCGAGGGGGACTTTTTCAGCATAAAAAATGTGCTGAAAAAGTCGGCTTAGGACACAAGTATATACGGTACCTAGAAATGTAATTTGCTTCTGATGAGTGACCCACTGTTATTCTCTAATCTAACATTTGGACTGATTCTAAAGCTATAGCAGGAAGAACATATGGAGTGGGAGGTTAGTCGAATTCATGTGTGTGGTCAAATATACAGCGGGTATAGAAAAGAATCGCCCATCCTTTAAAATAATCACATTTTGTTGCTTTGCAGCTTGAAGTGACAGTTTTTGCTTTATCCAGTTGTATTTATATAGCATCCAAGTGAAAGATAAAACACCAACACGTCAGAAAAAAATTCAGAAACAGAATCACTCAATCAGGTGTAGCTAATCACCTTTTTATTTGGTGCACAAATTCATTTGACTTGCAAATGTGATCAGCTGTGGTCATTTTGATTAGCTAAGCATTAAAAGAGTTTTCCTGGAGCATTTTAGTCCTTGGTAGCGCAACTGAAGCAAACAATCAACTATGGGTGGCAAGGCACTGTCAAAAGATCTCCGGGATAAAGTTGTGGCCAGGCACAAGTCAGCAGATAGATACAAACAAAAAATCTAAGATTGTATCACTGTCTAGATTAGAAGCACAGTGAAGTCTATTATTAAGAAATGGAAGGTATTTGGTACAACACAGACCCCCCCCCCCCCGGATCAGGACATTGCTCCAAACTGGACGATAGAGCCAGGAGAAAACTGGTTAGAGAGACTACCAAGAGTCCTACAGCAGCTCTGAAGCAGTTGCAGGAATGTATGACAAAGAGTGGTCATTGTGTGCATGTGACAACAATATCACAAATTCTCCACAATTCTCCATGTGGCTTGTATGGAAGAGTTGCAAGAAAAAAGCCACTCCTCAAGAAAGGTCACATGCAGTCTTGACTGAGCTTTGCCAAAATGCACCTTGAAGATTCCGAGGCCAAATGGAAAAAGGTGTTATGGTCAGATGAGACTAAAATATAATTGTTTGGCCTCAACACCAAATGATGTCTGGCGGAAATACAGTACAGCTCACCATCCAAATAACACCATTCCTACAGTAAAGCATAGAGGTGGTAATATCCTGTTATGAATATATATAAAACACAAAGCGCTGTGATGCTAAATAGCTGATAATTACACATAAAACCAAGTGAGGCTGCTATCAAAAGAGAGTGTTTTCAGAGTCACTTAAAAGAATAAATAATGATATTTGAAGCGCTTCACAATGTGCATGAAAATGAATATATAAGAATAAATATAAATACTCAAATAAATCCAGCGGTGAGTAAAAATTCCTAAAAAATCCAGCAATCAAAATAGTGTAAAATTATAAAAAATTAGTGACACCAAATGTGTAAAAAAAATTCACATAAAAAATCCACATAAAAATAAATATATAGGGATGTATTCAGAAGGTTCAATTATACAGGTGTAGAATCCTGATTGGTATAGAGCTTTTGATCACTAGCAAAGCTGTTTAAAAACACTTGCTTAATTAAGGTGCTCATTGACCTTTATAGCAATAATGTGTTTTTTGCTTCTGTTCACAATAAATGTGAGAATCATAAACAGGTCTCATTAGACAGGCAGATAAGAGAAAAAAAACAATCATTGTGCAATAGTTAGGATACCAAGGTACACAGGCAAACTTCAATCCACTCACGTGTGCCTTATAATGATAAGGCATATGCAGGTTTTACTATAGCAGTCAGCCGCCTTAGACAGGAGCAGATTCAGTGCAGTACACTGTGTGATACTGCTGATCTGCACAGAGCGTCCTTGGCTCCTCCCACGCGTTACATCACAGTCACGTGACTTTTTCAAGGATCATACAAGCTCTGACGGACTCAGCTTTATAGCACAACAGCAGAGTGGTTGCCATGGCTACAGCATGAGTTTATCATCATCCTGCTTCCTGCATAGACTTAAATCCTGTTAAAACCTACTTTTATTAGACATGTAATTCATATTAATATCGTTGGTTTATCAAAACCACGATTCCATGTGTAAAAAACGCAGTGTGTAAAAAGTAAAAAAAGTAAAAAAATATATATATTGATATCTCTAATCACGTTTACTTCTTCAACTCCATCCAGTGGTTACAATTGGTATAACATCTCACAAAGGGAATATATGGCAAAGCATTGTAATGGTTTTGATAATTGACCAGTGCCCCATAATATCACAAAAATGGGGTATCCACATGCTCTGCTCATAAATGTATGGAAAACGGAGTAAACAAGATGACATGATATATATATATATATATATAAAATATACATATATAAAATTAAAATAAGATATGATATAAGGAATAGGGAAATAATATTAAAATGTAAAATTAAAATCTAAAAATTCAATGATAGAATATTGCAAAAATGGATGATGACCATTATTTATATGCTAGAACTGAACCAAATATTGCCACTCAGAAAAAACTGGTATTGGACAAATAATGAGAATATTGGACCAAAAAATAAATAAAAATAAAAAATAAAAAATAGAAATAAAATATATACCATAAAAATATATATATAAATCTGAAAAACCTCTAAAAATCTGAAATAAAACAATTCAGGTCGAATTCAATGTTCAAACCATGGGGTTCTAATGTACCCATCTGGAATATCCATTTGGATTCATTCTTGCTGAGTTCCCTCACTTTATGGGAACCCCTCCAATGAGCCTTATACTTTTGAATAGCCCAGAATTGGAGACCCCCTAGGGTCTCTGTTATGATACCTATCAAAATGTTTTGAAACACTTTGTTTTGGATAGCCCTTTCTAATGTTCTGGATATGCTCTCTTATTCTCTTCCACATTGGTCGCTTCGTTCTGCCAATGTATTGGAGGGAGCAGGAGCACTGTAAAGCATATACCACCCCTCAGTCCTGCAAGATATAAAATCCTTTATTTCAAATTCTTGTCCAGTATTTGTTGAAGAAAATTTCTGACATTTGTATCCATTTTGATTAGTATTTATGCAGGCATAACACCTTTTGCAGGGATAGAATCCTTTACCCTGAAAAAAGGTTAAATCAGTTATTCTCTTGGGTGGGTTGGGTACATTTTTAGCTATGATGTCCCTTAGAGTTGGAGCTCGTCTATAAATGAATCTCGGTTTTTCTGGGAGTATATTTGCCAAAGTAGTATCAGTTTTTAAAATAGACCAATGTCTTTTTATAATCCTCTCCATCCTCCTGTGTTGTATACTGAAGTCCATTATCAGAGGTATGTCATCTGTTTTGTCATTTACCTTGATTTTATCTTGGATCAGCGCTTCTCTTGAGGTTTGATTGACTTCTGTTATTTTTTCTTCTATAAAACATTTATTGTACCCTTTTTCTTCAAACCTCTTACCTATCCACTGAGCTTGTTTAAGATAGTCATTATTTTCTGAACAATTTCTGTGTAAGCGAATAAACTGGCCCTTCGGAATGTTGATTAACCATGGCTCATAGTGGCAACTCGTTACTGGTATATAGCTGTTCCTTTCCACCGGTTTGAAGAAAGTTTTTGTGCTGATGATGTTGGCTGTTAGTTCTATTTAAAGATCAAGGAACTGGATTTTAGTCTCACTAATTTAATGTTCAAGTTTAATATTTTTTTGGTTCATATTCAAACGTTGGAAAAAGGATCTTAAACTCAGTTCATCACCCTTCCAAATAATAATACAATCATCTATGAATCTTTTATATAGAACCAGTTCCTTTGGAGTATTTAAAAAGATGGCATCCTCCTCCCATTTTGCCATGAATATGTTGGCTACACTTGGGGCATATTAAGGCTCCAATCCCAATACCCGTTAGTAGTCGAAAATATTTGTCAATATACCAGAAGTAGTTATGTTGAATACCAAAGGCCAGGCTTCTAAGAAGAAATCTTTTCTGTTTAGAAATGAGATGGCTGAATGAATCCATAGCCCATTTAGATACTTCTATTGCATCGCTATGTTCAATTATTGTGTACAGTGAAGCAACATCAGCAGTTGCTAACAGATATCTTCCATTAGGGTCCAGGGTCAGAGATTTTAATATTTGTAATAAATGTTTGGTATCACGTAGATAAGCTTTAGTGTTAGGTACTAGGGGTTGCAAGAATTTGTCCACATATTCCCCTAGTCTTGCATTGATCGATTGAATCCCATTAATGATGGGTCTTCCTGGTGGTGCCTCAGCATTCTTATGGATCTTCGGGATGGTGTAAATGATTGGAACGCTACATGTATCCGGTACTAAATATCTAGATTCTTTTTTGGATAGAATATTTTTGTTGATTCCTTTTTGAATCAAAGAGGACAGATCTCGTTTGTATTCTCTAGTAGGATTGCTACTGAGTTTCAGATATGTGTTATTATCGTTAAGTTGTCCCATCAGTTCCTGGTGGTAGTATTCCTTAGTTAGTACTACAATGGCGCCCCCTTTGTCAGCCGGTCTAATTATAATATCTTTATTTGCTTCCAATTGTTTTATACCTTGTTGTATATGCTGGGATTCCGAGATTCTACTGAACTTGAGTTGTTCCAGGTCTTTGACCACCATTTTTTTTAAACACCTCAATATGTTTATTATTTGTAGAGGGTGGATTGAATAGTGACTTATTTCTTAAATCACTATGCTGTACTCCTCTGCCAAGTTCCACTCCTTTGTTCAATGTAGATGGTGGTCTGGATAAAAAGTATTTCTTGATATTCAATTTCCTAGTGTATTTTTGTATGTCAATATACATCTGGAATTTGTCCAGATTCTTTTTTGGTGCATATTTAAGGCCTTTGTCCAGTGTGATTAATTCCGCTCGTGTGAGCTCTTTGCCGCTGAGGTTGTAGATGCCTTCCCCTAGTACTCTCTTTTTCTTTTGGGTTTGCCATCCTGCTCTGCATCCCCTTTTATGGTGTTTGGACTTCTTTCTCTGTTTGCATATTCCTGTAGGGGTGGGGGATCTTCGTTTCTGCGGAAATCTAAAAAAGATCTTGACTGTTCTTCCTCTATGTAATTTCTAAGAGCCTCGTATCTATTGGTGGTAGGCAATGGGCTCCTCCTATCAGGATATCTGTATTGGTCGTATTCTCTGGTCCCATTCCTATTACCATTGGACTGGTGGTCTCGAGATTCACCATTGCTCTGTTGATAGTCCCTATGATCTCTCCTATCCTGATCATACCGATAATCCCTTGGCTGACCCCTATGAGGTTGTTGGTAGGAGTTTCTGGGGTCATTTCTGGAATTATATTGATTTTCTCTTGGTTCAGTTCTAGTTGAATGTTGATAGTATCCTTGTTCCCCATACTTGGGGTACCTGCCATTTTCCACCTGATCATATTGTGATTCATTACCTGATTGATGCGATCTTGATTGATTGTAGGGTGGATAGTGGGGTTTATTTGGTCTTTTATTGGCATTATTTTTCCAGTAAGGTCTTCTTGGTGATTTATTTTTTGTTTTGTTCCTCCACCAAGGTTTTGGTGTTCTTGATCCATTGTCATCTCTCAGTGTGTTACTTTGTTCCCATTGTTTCTGTTGGTTATATCTTGGGGTTTCTGGTGTCCTGGATCTCCTTTCTGGAGTCCTATAATATGTATTTCTCCTTCGGCTAACTATCCTCACCTCTCTATCTGGTGATGAGGCTATAGACCCAGTTTTACCTTGTTTGGCATTGATTTGCCAATTGAAAAACTGTTCTAACTGATAATCATTGGTATCTCTGAGGTATTTTCTCTTTTTCCTTTGTTTCAATTCAACATCTTTCTGTTCTAACACTTTATTCAGTTGTTGAGTTAGTGATGAAAAAGGTGCTGTCTCTTTAAAAGGGTCCAGTGTGGTTTTGCATTCAGCAATTTGCTGGTTAATCATGTTTAATTTCCTTTGTTTCCTTTTTAAGGCAAAATGTACTAGATCCAGACCTTTATCGTTAAAAAATTTAAACCACTCATTAGTTGGGTCTTGATCTGTCAAACCATCACAGATAGGTACATCCCATCTCAATCTTCTCGGGACAATTTGGACCCTAATGGAAGATATCTGTTAGCAACTGCTGATGTTGCTTCACTGTACACAATAATTGAACATAGCGATGCAATAGAAGCATCTAAATGGGCTATGGATTCATTCAGCCATCTCATTTCTAAACAGAAAAGATTTCTTCTTAGAAGCCTGGCCTTTGGTATTCAACATAACTACTTCTGGTATAATGACAATTATTTTCGACAACTAACGGGTATTGGGATGGGAGCTAAATATGCCCCAAGTGTAGCCAACATATTCATGGCAAAATGGGAGGAGGATGCCATCTTTTTAAATACTCCAAAGGAACTGGTTCTATATAAAAGATTCATAGACGATTGTATTATTATTTGGGTGATGAACTGAGTTTAAGATCCTTTTTCCAACGTTTGAATATGAACCAAAAAAATATTAAACTTGAACACTAAATTAGTGAGACTAAAATCCAGTTCCTTGATCTTGAAATAGAACTAACAGCCAACATCATCAGCACAAAAACTTTCTTCAAACCGGTGGAAAGGAACAGCTATATACCAGTAACGAGTTGCCACTATGAGCCATGGTTAATCAACATTCCGAAGGGCCAGTTTATTCGCTTACACAGAAATTGTTCAGAAAATAATGACTATCTTAAACAAGCTCAGTGGATAAGTAAGAGGTTTGAAGAAAAAGGGTACAAAAAAATGTTTTATAGAAGAAAAAATAACAGAAGTCAATCAAACCTCAAGAGAAGCGCTGATCCAAGATAAAATCAAGGTAAATGACAAAACAGATGACATACCTCTGATAATGGACTTCAGTATACAACACAGGAGGATGGAGAGGATTATAAAAAGACATTGGTCTATTTTAAAAACTGATACTACTTTGGCAAATATACTCCCAGAAAAACCGAGATTCATTTATAGACGAGCTCCAACTCTAAGGGACATCATAGCTAAAAATGTACCCAACCCACCCAAGAGAATAACTGATTTAACCTTTTTTCAGGGTAAAGGATTCTATCCCTGTAAAAGGTGTTATGCCTGCATAAATACTAATCAAAATGGATACAAATGTCAGAAATTTTCTTCAACAAATACTGGACAAGAATTTGAAATAAAGGATTTTATATCTTGCAGGACTGAGGGGGTGGTATATGCTTTACAGTGCTCCTGCTCCCTCCAATACATTGGCAGAACGAAGCGACCAATGTGGAAGAGAATAAGAGAGCATATCCAGAACATTAGAAAAGGCTATCCAAAACACAGTGTTTCAAAACATTTTGATAGATATCATAATAGAGACCCTAGGGGTCTCCAATTCTGGGCTATTCAAAAGTATAAGGCTCATTGGAGGGGTTCCCATAAAGTGAGGGAACTCAGCAAGAATGAATCCAAATGGATATTCCAGATGGGTACATTAGAACCCCATGGTTTGAACATTGAATTCGACCTGAATTATTTTATTTCAGATTTTTAGAGGTTTTTCAGATTTATATATATATTTTTATGGTATGTATTTTATTTCTATTTTTTATTTTTTATTTTTATTTATTTTTTGGTCCAATATTCTCATTATTTGTCCAATACCAGTTTTTTCTGAGTGGCAATATTTGGTTCAGTTCTAGCATATAAATAATGGTCATCATCCATTTTTGCAATATTCTATCATGGAATTTTTAGATTTTAATTTTACATTTTAATATTATTTCCCTATTCCTTATATCATATCTTATTTTAATTTTATATATGTATATTTTTTATATATATATATATATATATATATATATATATATATATATATATATATATATATATATATATCATGTCATCTTGTTTACTCCGTTTTCTATTCATTTATGAGCAGAGCATGTGGATACCCCATTTTTGTGATATTATGGGGCACTGGTCAATTATCAAAACCATTAGAGACAATGCTTTGCCATATATTCTCTTTGTGAGATGTTATACCAATTGTGACCACTGGAGGGAGTTGAAGAAGTAAACGTGATTAGAGATATCAATATATATATTTTTTTACTTTTTACACACTGCGTTTTTTACACATGGAATCGTGGTTTTGATAAACCAACGATATTCATATGAATTACATGTCTAATAAAAGTAGGTTTTAACAGGATTTAAGTCTATGCAGGAAGCAGGATGATGATAAACTCATGCTGTAGCCATGGCAACCACTCTGCTGTTGTGCTATAAAGCTTAGTCCGTCAGAGCTTGTATTATCCTTGAAAAAGTCACGTGACTGTGATGTAACGCGTGGGAGGAGCCAAGGACGCTCTGTGCAGATCAGCAGTATCACACAGTGTACTGCACTGAATCTGCTCCTGTCTAAGGCGGCTGACTGCTATAGTAAAACCTGCATATGCCTTATCATTATAAGGCACACGTGAGTGGATTGAAGTTTGCCTGTGTACCTTGGTATCCTAACTATTGCACAATGATTGTTTTTTTCTCTTATCTGCCTGTCTAATGAGACCTGTTTATGATTCTCACATTGGTTGTGAACAGAAGCAAAAAACACATTGTTACTATAAAGGTCAATGAGCACCTTAATTAAGCAAGTGTTTTTAAACAGCTTTGCTAGTGATCAAAAGCTCTATACCAATCAGGATTCTACACCTGTATAATTGAACCTTCTGAATACATCCCCATATATTTATTTTTATGTGGATTTTTTATGTGAATTTTGTTTACACATTTGGTGTCACTAATTTTTTATAATTTTACACTATTTTGATTGCTGGATTTTTTAGGAATTTTTACTCACCGCTGGATTTATTTGAGTATTTATATTTATTCTTATATATTCATTTTCATGCACATTGTGAAGCGCTTCAAATATCATTATTTATTTAAATATCCTGTTATGGGGGTGTTTCTCTGCAGCGGGATCTGGAGCACTTGTCAGGATAGAAGCAAAAATCGATGCAGCAAAATACCATCAAATTCTTGAGGCAAATCTGCTGCCCTCTACCAAAAAGTTGTCAAAGGGAAGAAGGTTTAACTTCCAACAAGACAACGACACAAAGCACACAGAAAATATTACCACACAGTGGTTGATGGAGAAAAAGGGGAATGTCCTAGCATGACCTAGTCAGAGCCCAGACTTAAACCTCATTGAAAATCTGTGGAAGACTTGAAGATTGCAGTTCACATATGGTCACCATCAAATTTAACTAAACCGGAGCAGTTCTGCAAAGTAGAGTGGGCAAATATTGCAACGTCTAGATGTTCAAAGTTAGTAGAGACATATCACAACAGAATAAAGGCTCTAATTTAAAGCAAGAAATGGTTCAACAAAATACTGACACGAGGGTGATCCTTTTATTCAACAATTTGCATAAATACATTTTAGGCTGCAAAACAACAAAATGTGATTATTTTAAAGGGAGGTGATTCTTTTCTATACCCACTGTAAACAGCAGCAGGTACCTCTTTGCAATTACGGTGACACTAACTATGTTTTTAAAAAAAAACATTCTATTTAAGTGTGTATTCTTAACTCAAAAAAGTACCTGCTACTGTTCTTCACTGCATCCAAATCCCCAAATTCCTTTTTTTCACTGCTGTGACTCCCTGTTAGAAGGTGGCTACAAGGTTCTCCATGGTTCTTCATGAAGTCGGCTAACAGCATCAGAGCGAATGTTTTCTGGGGGGGTCTTTGTTGGTAGATGAGGGACGTGACAACTTCTGTGAATTTTAGGAAGTGGGCAGGGCTTTCTGTGGATTTGGTGTGAATTATGTAGACATGATAAATGGCCAAATAAATTAACCACTTGCCGACCGTCTCATGACGATATACGTCGGCAGAATGGCACGGGCAGGCAGAATCACGTACCTGTACGTGATCTGCCTCCCGCGGGCGGGGGTTCCGATCGGACCCTCCCCCGGTGCCCGGGGCAGTCGGCTTTTGTCCAGCGGCGTTTGGAGGTGAGGAGGAGGCCATCCATTCATGGCCCCCCCTCGCGATCGCCGCCGACCAATGAAATCATTCCTATGCTTCTGTATGGTAAACAGCAGCAAAGGAAATGATGTCATCTCTCCTCGGCTCGGCAGTTTCCGTTCCGGCACCAAGGAGAGAAGACTGTAATGTGAGTGAAAACACACACACAGTAGAACATGCCAGGCACACAAAACACCCCCCATCCCCCCCGATCACCCCCCAATCACACACACCCCCCCGTCACACTGACACCAAGCAGTTTTTTTTTCTGATTACTGCATGGTGTCAGTTTGTGACAGTTAGTGTGGTAGGGCAGTAAGTGTTAGCCCCCTTTAGGTCTAGGGTACCCCACTAACCCCCCCCAATAAAGTTTTGACCCCTTGATCACCCCCTGTCGCCAGTGCCACTAAGCAATCATTTTTCTGATTGCTGTATTAGTGTCGCTGGTGACGCTAGTTAGGGAGGTAAATATTTAGGTTCACCATCAGCATTTTATAGCGTCAGGGACCCCCATATACTACCTAATAAAGGTTTTAACCCCTTGATTGCCCCCTAGTTAACCCTTTCACCACTGATAGTTGTCGTTTTATTGTTCTCTCTCTCTCTATTCTCTCTCTATTGTTCTGCTCTTTTTTACTGTATTCTATTGAAGAGTGAAATCAAAAATTTACACCCTTAGAAATCCTGAAGGCGGTGATTGGTTTTCGGGGCCCCGTACGCGGCTAGGCTCCCAAAAAGTCCCACACATGTGGTATCCCCATACTCAGGAGAAGCAGCTAAATGTATTTTGGGGTGCAATTCCACATATGCCCATGGCCTGTTTGTGCAATATATAATTTAGTGACAACCTTGTGCAAAAAAAATGTGTCACTTTCCCACAACTTGTGTCAAAATATAAAATATTCCATGGACTCAACATGCCTCTCAGAAAATAGCTTGGGGTGTCTACTTTCCAAAATGTGGTCATTTGGGGGGTTTTTGTGCCATCTGGGCATTTTATGGCCTTCAAAACGGTGATAGGTAGTGAGGAGTGAAATCAAAAATTTACGCCCTTAGAAATCCTGAAGGCGGTGATTGGTTTTCGGGGCCCCGTACGCGGCTAGGCTCCCAAAAAGTCCCACACATGTGGTATTCCCGTACTCAGGAGAAGCAGCTGAATGTATTTTGGGGTGCAATTCCACATATGCCCATGGCCTGTGTGAGCAATATATCATTTAGTGACAACTTTTTGTAATTTTTTTTTTTTTTTGTCATTATTCAATCACTTGGGACAAAAAAAATTAATATTCAATGGAATCAACATGCCTCTCAGCAATTTCCTTGGGGTGTCTACTTTCCAAAATGGGGTCATTTTGGGGGGTTTTGTACTGCCCTGCCATTTTAGCACCTCAAGAAATGACATTCATAAACTAAAAGCTGTGTAAATTCCAGAAAATGTACCCTAGTTTGTAGACGCTATAACTTTTGCGCAAACCAATAAATATACGCTTATTGACATTTTTTTTACCAAAGACATGTGGCCAAATACATTTTGAGTTTAAAATTGAGTTTATTGGATTTTTTTTATAACAAAAAGTAGAAAATATCATTTTTTTTCAAAATTTTCGGTCTTTTTCCGTTTATAGCACAAAAAATAAAAACCGCAGAGGTGATCAAATACCATCAAAAGAAAGCTCTATTTGTGGGAAGAAAAGGACGCAAATTTCGTTTGGGTACAGCATTGCATGACCGCGCAATTAACAGTTAAAGCGACGCAGTGCCAAATTGTAAAAAGTGCTCTGGTCAGGAAGGGGGTAAATCCTTCCGGGGCTGAAGTGGTTAAATAGAGTGCTACTTTCTTGTACCAGAATTGGACCTCCTTATTGATAAATAGGGCTGAAGCATTTGGTCCACCCCCCCATGTACAGATTGTAATCTCGTACACATGTTTGCTTTACAATGGGACCTCGTCTTCTCTGAACTTCAACTGTAGTGTCATCATGGATGGTGGACATCATGTACACATTCCTGGTATCCTTCCACCTCAAGGCCAGCACTTCGTTGCATCTCAAAGTTGCTCTTTTCCCCTTCGCAATTTCTTATTCACTATGGCTTGTTGGAAGCCCTTCCTATTCTTTCTTGAGGTTCCACAGGCCAGGGTTTCTGCAAGGTATAGGTGTTTGAAAAGGGGCAGGCTGTAGAAGTTATCCAGGTATATGTGGTAACCTTTCTTCAGCAGTGGGTATGCCAGGTCCCATAAATTTTACCAGTTGTGCCCATGTAGGCCAGGCACTCAGGGGGCTGGAGCTGGGAATCTCTTCCTTCGTATATGCGTAATGCATACAGGTATCCCATGACTCTCTCGCAAAGCTTATAAAATTCCACTTCGTATTTGGCCCTTTTGCTAGGAATGTATTGCTTTATTCCTAGCCGGCCTAAAAAGGGTACCAGGGACTCATCTACACATATATGCTTGTCGGGGACATAGAGTTCTGCAAATCATTGGGAAAAGAAATTAATGAGTGGGCAAATTTTATATAATTTATCGTAATTTGGATGATTGCGGGGAGGGCACTGGATGTTGTCACTGAAATGCAGAAAGAGCATTATCATCTCGTATCGGGACCTGGACATTACGGAAGAATAAATGGGCATGTGGTGGATGGGGTTGGTGGACCAATAGGCATGTCCTTCATTTTTTTTGTAAGCCCCATGTTTATGTTGAGGCCCATAAACACTTTGAACTCCTCCAGAGTCAAATGCTTCCACTCAAATGGACGGGCGTATGATGATTGGGGGTTGTTGGCAATATGCTGCTGGACATATAAATTTGTCTGGTCCATGATGAGTTGCAGAAAAGTGTCGGGAAAAAATAAAAACAAAATTTCAGAAAAATTTGGGGTATTGGCCTGCACACCTGGCTGTGTGGTGAAAAGGGGAATTCTTGCTGATCCTGAGTCGGAAGGCAGCCATGTTGGATTGGCAAGACCAGCTGGAAGATATGTAGCGGCCCTGGCTCTTGGGGGAAGTGGCGCTCCAGTGCTGGTAGTTGGGGCATTTGGGCGTGATGGTGCGGCAGTGCTGGTACTGGGCCTGTACATTTCTTGTGGCCTTTTGCTGGCGGCAGCGCTGGTAGTGGGCCTTTGGTTTTGGCACCTATCGCTGGTGGCAGTGCTGGTACTGGGCCTGGGAATTTGATCCTGGGGTATATTGCTGGTGGCTGCCTGGTTTCCAGAGCGCCGTGCTCTTTTAGTAGGGATCCATTCTCCCTCTGATTCATTTGCCGATCCACTACTATCGATCGGTTCAAATGCTGAATTTGATTCACAATCGAAATTGGCATTTGAATCTGATGAGAACTCCCCGCTGCTCTCATCAGTCATGGAGAGGATCTGGAATGCCTCCTCACTTGTATTGAATCTTTTGGACATTTTTTCTGATGGGCTGTGCAATGAATGACAAATGACGGTCACTGATGGGCGACAGGTGATGGGTGACAGGTGACGGTCACTGATGGGTGACAGGTGACGCGTGATGGTCACCGGTGGGTGACAGGTGACGGATGACAGTCACTGATGGCAGTCTCTGATGGTGAATGGTGCACTTTATGGGACTGATAGGTGACATATGAGGGTCACGGATGGGTCACTGATGATGGTCACTGGCGATGGTCACTGATGGGTGACAGGTGCACCGCTGACAGCAGTCTCTGACGATGACAGGTGCACTTTGTGGGCACTGATGGGTGACAGGTGCATTTTGTGGGCACTGATGGGCTGTGCAATGGATGACAAATGACGGTCACTGATGGGCGACAGGTGATGGGTGACAGGTGACGGTCACTGATGGGTGACAGGTGACGTGTGACGGTCACTGGTGGGTGACAGGTGACGGATGACAGTCACTGATGGCAGTCTCTGATGGTGAATGGTGCACTTTATGGGACTGATAGGTGACATATGAGGGTCACGGATGGGTCACTGATGATGGTCACTGATGATGGTCACTGGCGATGGTCACTGATGGGTGACAGGTGCACCGCTGACGGCAGTCTCTGACGATGACAGGTGCACTTTGTGGGCACTGATGGGTGACAGGTGCATTTTGTGGGCACTGATGGGTGACAGGTGCACTTTTATAAGCACTGATGTGGTGACTGTTGGGTGACAGCTGTTATTGGGGGGTGGCGATGTGACAGGTTCTCTTTACTGTGGTGTTGGTGCAATACACTACAATACATAGATCGGTAACTCACTGCTCCTGGCTCTTCTCTCCTCACACTGGAAACGGTGTGTGAGGAGAGAAGAGCCGGTAACAGCTAGTAAACGTTTTTTTTTTTTACATTTAGTGATCGGCTGTGAATGAATCACAGCCATCAATGTGGTAAACAGCCACCAGCCATTGGCTGTTTACCCTTGTCGGTAACGAGCAGTGTTCCTGGGAACACCCCGCCGCTGACATGACCGCTCTGCGCGCTCTAAAGCGGGGCCTACCCATCTGTGATCAGCCATGATGTAATCGTGGCCAATCACATGATGAACCGCCATGCCACCAGCAGTGCAGGGCTGCGCGCCCGCTATGGCACGCATGCCCTGTGTGAATGACGGCGGCCCAGAACAAGAGCCGCACCGCTCCGCCGTCATATGACGGTGGCCGAGCGGAAACAGGTTATGTAGTGGATGTGTATGGATTGTTTTTTTAAGAATAAGGATATTGGAAAGGAAAGGATTTGGAACAATTTAGAATACAATGAATTAATTCTTTTTATGGTACTAAGAAGTAGCATTTACCTCTATTGCACCGTTAGCTTTGCTGCCTCCCCACATCCACCATACAAGAAAGTGTAAATAAAGACAAAGGCATGTCAGAAGCAACTCAACTCTCTAGATAAAGGAAGTCCCGTAGACGTGGTGTATCTGGAAAATCCACACAGTTCCCCATAAACATTTACTGTACAAAATAAGGTCCATTGGCATGGACCATAGGGTGAGTACATGGATTGAAAACTGGCTACAAGGGCGAGTTCAGAGGGTGGTGATAAATGGGGAGTACTCAGAATGGTCAGGGGTGGGTAGTGGGGTCCCCCAGGGTTCTGTGCTGGGACTAATCCTATTTAATTTGTTCATAAACGACCTGGAGGATGGGGTAAACAGTTCAATCTCTGTATTTGCGGATGATACTAAGCTAAGCAGGGCATTAACTTCTCCACAGGATGTGGAAACCTTGCAAAAAGATCTGAACAAATTAATGGGATGGGCAACTACATGGCAAATGAGGTTCAATGTAGAAAAATGTAAAATAATGCATTTGGGTGGCAAAAATATGAATGCAATCTATACACTGGGGGGAAAACCTTTGGGGGAATCTAGGATGGAAAAGGACAGGGGGGTCCTAGTAGATTATAGGGTGAGAAATGGCATGCAATGCCAAGCTGCTGCTAACAAAGCAAACAGAATATTGGCATGCATTAAAAAGGGGATCAACTCCAGAGATAAAATGATAATTCTCCCGCTCTACAAGACTCTGGTCCGGCCACACCTAGAGTATGCTGTCCAGTTCTTGGCACCAGTCCTCAGGAGGGATGTACTGGAAATGGAGCGAGTACAAAGAAGGGCAACAAAGCTAATAAAGGGTCTGGAGGATATTAGTTATGAGGAAAGGTTGCGAGCACTGAACTTATTCTCTCAATAGGGATAAAACTTTTTCGCAGAAGAGAGTTTAACAAGACTCATGGCCACTCATTAAAATTAGAAGCAAAGAGGTTTAACCTTAAACTACGTAGAGGATTCTTTACTGTAAGAACGGCAAGGATGTGGAATTCCCTTCCACAGGCGGTGGTCTCAGCGGGAGGCATTGATAGTTTCAAGAAACTATTAGATAAGCACCTGAACAACCGCAACATACAGGGATATACAATGTAATACTGACATATAATCACACACATGGTTTGGACTTGATGAACTTGTGTCTTTTTTCAACCTCACCTACTATGTAACTATGTAACTGATCTCAAATGCAAAGTATTTTTCCTTGAAAGCACTTAGTTGCTTGCTGTGTTTAACTTGTCTCTCTGTGGAATGCTCAATTAAACAAGCCCTAAGGAGCATGAAGCTTGATCAACATTTTATATTAATAAAGGTATTTCTTTATTATTCAGTCAGGGACACAGGATTTTGTTTGAGTCAGTTGGGTTATACTACCAGCTATAGGAGGATTTAGACACTGGCAAACAAAAAAAGCATTGGCCAGCCAGGTATAACCCCTTCTACTTCCAGCATGCCTGTTGTTTGCTAGGAGTATGGACATCTTTCTCTGTTGAGAAACATTTACCCCACTTTTTTGATAGTCAAACTGTTTGGCTCGTATTTTTTATCAGAATGTTTTTCTTCATTTAAGACATGCTGACCTGGGTTCTATGTGCAGCTATCCAGATTGACTAAATCTTAGCACTGCCTTGGAGGATGTACCTGGACCACGCTGGACCAAGGATTGTGGGGCCTATCTAGAATGTGTCCTTTGGGCAGTGAACTGCGCCAGAGGCCCTATCCCAGTTTTTCAGGTACTGGCTTAGTTAGTCTCAAAGTGTTTTGCAGGTTCAGAATGGTGGTACAGCCTCTGGTATGATCCAGCCTCTGTGGACTCTATATGGGTACACTATTTCAGCTAAGCAGCAGGAGCTGCTGCTTTGTTAGTACCGTTGGATGTCACATTTCTACACTATTCTGTCAGTTAACATGGAAAAGGTAAACATGCTGAGCAAATTATTCAGCTCCAAAGTTCCAAGAGGACTCTGCTGGGCTTGCCACTAGAGAAGGGCTGTCTGAAACAAACTGAGTAGTTGTGCTGGCACTTTTTTTGTTTGCAGATCCCCAGCAGGCATACTTTGACTTGGCCCATGTCATGTTTAGTAAAGCCCTTCCCACTCCAGTGGGAAGGGCTTTACTAAAGGTTGGGATAATGCTGGGGTTCCAACATAACTTGTTGTTTGGATGAGACTGCCCCATATTCTGTGACTTATATTAACAAAAGTTCAAGGGTCTAGAAGCCTCCGTAAAAAAAGGAGGAACCCTACGATGAAGTAACTAAGTACCTGGAGGTTACATAGTAGGTGAGGTTGAAAAAAGACACAAGTCCATCAAGTCCAACCTATGTGTGTGATTATGCAGGTGTTTGCAGGATTAAAAATGGAAGCCCCCTTCTCTGAGTCAGGCTTGACAGACTTGGAGTTCTCTGGAGACATTTTTCTCAGTGCTTAGATAAGGGACCCTCACTCTAATCCCTGCCAGGGACCAGGTCACATTGTTAAAATGGTGAACCACAGCAACCTTGAGCAGATGTGCAGTTCCTCGATTTTTCTATAAGTCATGATTTGTTGTATAGAGTAACCAAAGAGCAAGATGCAGTGTTACATGTGGCTCATACTCATGTGCTTGAGGGTCATTTTGGGGTTGTTAAAACTCAGAAATGGGTTTTGGAATGTTTTATTGAATTGGAGTATACCAGGAAATCAAGAACTACTGTCCAGCCCAACCTGTCAAATAACAATATCAACACCCCTTTTCAGACTCCACTGGTACTGCTTCTGATTATCAAAGTATCTTTTGATCGCATGGCATTGGACTTAGTTGGCCCCACTTAGTCAAGTCAGCTAGGGAACACCAATACATGTTAGTGGTTTTTACTGTAACATTAGATATCCAGAGGCACTCCCTTTAAGAAATACCTCATCCAAGGTTATCACAGAGGAGTTGTTCCACATGCTCATGAGACCAGGACTCCTATCCAGGATCCTGATTGATCAAGGCACCCCGTTTTTGTCTATGGTGATGAAGGAGCCCTGTAAACTGTTTAAAATTAAGCACTTGCAGAATTCTGTGTATCATCCACAAACTTATGGTTTAGTGTAACAGTTCAACAAATTCCTGAAAGGGATGCTCAAGAAAGTGGTTGTAAAAGATTGTCATGATTGGGATTGTTTACTGCCTCATTTGTTGCTTGCTATATGGGAGGTACACCAGGCATCCATGGAGTTATGCCCCCTTGAGTTGGTTTATGAGAGGCCCCCCTGTGGACTAATGGATGTGGTTAAAGAGGCAAGGGAACAAGTGGCTATGCCCTATCCTAACTGAGTAGAACACCTTGCACAAATTCAGGACCAAATGGCCATCTCCACTGTCGATTTAACTAGAAGTTCACACTCTCCAAAAGGCTAAGACAAAAGTGGCATTTGCCATACCAGACAGGGAGGTTGGGGCAGTATGCCAGAATGCTATTTTGTCTGCACAGGACCTCTGCCACTTTTCTGAGAACCATTGACAAAGTCCTGATGTCTCATAAGGAATACTCAGGAGCTTACTTAGATGTCCTATGGAAGGCGGGGTTCACGGTGAGCTTGAAGAAAGCAAGACTGGATTGGAGGAGATCCTTTGTTCAGGGTACATGGTAGGCAAAGGCATCATCAAAATCCAGCTAAACAAGGTGGAAACCATCCAAAAATGGACCTGTCTCCTCACAAAATATCTGGTATGCTCCTTTCTTGACATTGTGGGGTATTAAAGGAGATTTATCTCTGACTTTGCCAATTTGGTCACACTCTTGAACAACCTCGCAAACAGAAAAACTTCAACTGGAGTCCTAAGGCACAAGCAGCAACAGTTGAGGCAGGCTTTATGCCAGGAACCAGACCTCGTAGCTACAGGCTTTCAGAAAGAGCTCCTGTTGCAAGTGGATGCTTCAAAAGTGGGACAGTGGTCTGTCCCATTTTTTGGGGGGGGAGAAGAGCACACTGTTGTGTAAATTGGATAGTTTACAGTGATGCAAAGACCTTGGAGAATGCATTAGTTTGGGACAGGGTTAAGGGATGAGGGGGGGGGGTAATTTTGGCGGGCAGATACCTTTCCTACAGTCCTGCCTATTAAACAGGTGAGCTCACATATACAAGGGGCTGTGTTAAGAGGAGAGAGCTGTTTTGGAAGCCTGCATTCCTGTGAAAAACTGTCACACTGGGCAGTATCATGCTCTATAGATTTTGTGTATAATAATGCTGAATGAAAAGCCATTTTTTTTCTGTTTGCTGACAAATTATGCAGTTTAAGTTGCTTGAACATTCTTGTGAACACCTGTTTCCCCACAATCCCAACACCCAGAAAAAAAAAGCCCAAAAATAGTTCCTTTTGTTTTTTCCAGGTTTCTCATGCCAAGATCAAGCCTAAAGGAGTGGTCCAGTACCACTGCAAGCCTTGGGCTTATAAACCTTCAATGCCTACTTCAACCTCCTCTTAAGAAGGAAGAGACACCCCGAATTCTCAGTGTGTGGTGACATCAGTTGGCCTTTGCAGACATCTTGTCAAGAAGCATCTTGGATGCCAGCGTAGAATACATGATGTCCAGAAACTACAAGCTAGAGTTCTGCTTCCTGCCTCCTCCCTTCTTCATGTTGCACTTGCAGACTTTTTGAGCTAAGGAGTTTTTGCAATTGTATCACAGTAACAAAGGTTTCAGAGCTTTTAATCCAACCTTTTCACCATCCCAAAACCAGAAGTGTACATTCGCCACATCCTGGACTTAAATGTCTTAATTTAATTTGAGTTCAAAAGCTCCATATGGCATCCACCAAGTCTCTCATTGCCTTTTCTCACCAGGGAGCATTTGTAGCCCTTGTGGAATCACTTCCTATCGCACTGTGTCCTTGTACGCTGGTGGGCGGGTGACACGGGCCTCCGCTGCCCCACCCGCTCGTCTCTATCCCCGCCCACTGTGGGTGGTGACGGTCTGCCTCGTGGACTTGGCATCTTCCGGGCTAACTTCGGACTTCCAACGGCGGCGTAGTCACGCGCCGCTCGCTCGGAGGGGAAGCTTTCTTGGGGGATTGCCTCCCCTCGCTGGCCTTTCCTGTTATTTGTATGGCAGTCCTGTCCTTGTTCCTCAAGGGGATCAGTCTGGTTGGCTCAATCCTCCTTTACACACACCTCCCTCTCTCCTCCCACTTTCCCACTTCCTGACCTGCTTCCTTACAAGCAGAGGTATAAAAGGTCAGCAGGGAGAGAGCTGTTCTCAGGCTGCTCCCTGAAAATAGGGGATACTTTTGGTTATTCCTGACCAATGATCTATTCAGTGGCAGCTGGTGAAGTTTTAGGATGGGGGGGCGCCAGACCCCGCCCTTCCTTTTCAACCCCTCCCACTTGGTGAAAATGGGCGTGGTTTCAGCGAAATAGTGGGCGTGGCTCTAAGGTGGTGTGGTTAGCGTCTGAGATGAACGAGGGATGGAGGGAGAGGGAGAGAGGGATAGCAGGCCTAGATCCTACACAACAATAGAAATGTGTATTCTAGAAAGTTTAACAATCAGCAGATAAAGATACTTCAAACATCTGGTGTTAACGCTTCAATCATCCCGGCACCATGGTTGTTATGGTGTCAGGATGATTGAAGCGCATTATTTCTATTATTACATTGTAATATAACATTAAATCATTCAACTCACCATAATGCAGAATCAGTGGGAGCCTCGAGTGTGTCACTAGCCACGTCGCCTACAACCAGATGCCATCAGGTGTCCCCAGCAGTCCCTCTTTACATGCAGCCTGTGTCACATCAAATGCAGCCTCTGTCACATAAAATGCAGCCTCTGTCCTCCCAAATGCAGCCTCTGTCCCCCCCAAATGCAGCCTCTTCCCCCCCAAATGCAGCATGCCTGTGTCCCATTACATGCAGCATGCCTGTGTCCCATTAAATACAGCCTCTGTTCCCATTAAATGCAGCCTCTGTTCTCCCAAATGCAGCCTCTGTTCTCCCAAATGCAGCCTCTGTCCTCCCCGAATGCAGCATGCCTGTGTCCCATTAAATGCAGCCTCTGTTACCCAAATGCAGCCTCTGTCCCCCCAAATGCAGCCTCTGCCCCCCCCCAAATGCAGCATGCCTCTGTCTCCCCCAAATTAAGCCTCTGTCCCCCCCAAATGCAGCCTCTGCCCCCCCCAATGCAGCATGCCTGTGTCCCATTAAATGCAGCCTCTGTTCCCCCAAATGCAGCCTCTGTCCCCCCCAAATGCAGCCTCTGTCCCCCCAAAATGCAGCCTCTGTCCCCCTCCAAAATGCAGCCTCTGCCCCCCCAAAATGCAGCCTCTACCCCCCCCCCAATGTGCAGCCTCTGTCCCCCCCCAAATGCAGCCTCTGTCCCCCCCCAAATACAGCCTCTGTCCCCCCCAAAATGTAGCCTCTGTCCCTCCCAAAATGCAGCCTCTGTCCCCCCTCCAAATACAGCCTCTGTCCCCCCCAAATACAGCCTCTGTCCCCCCCAAAATGCAGCCTCTGCCCCCCCAAAATGCAGCTTCTGTCCCCCCCAAATACAGCCTCTGTCCCCCCCAAATACAGCCTCTGTCCCCCCCCAAATACAGCCTCTATCCGCCCACCAAAATGCAGCCTCTGCCCCCCCCCCAAAATGCAGCCTCTGCCCCCCCAAATGCAGCCTCTATCCCCCCCAAAATGATGCCTGTCCCCCCCCAATACAGCCTCTGTCCCCCCAAATCTAGCCTCTGTCCCCCCCATTCTCCACACAGCGCCAGCGGTACTTACCTTTGGTCTCCTGCGGTGTCCTCCTCCTCACACTGGCACCAGCATTCTTCCTGTTTCCTCTCTCGGGCGCAATGAGAGAGAGAATCATGAAGTGACATCTGACTCACGTCAGATGTCAATCAAATCTGAAGTGCCGAGTAGCTTCCGCTTGGCGCCTGTAGTATGTATTACTATGGCCGGGCGGAAGCTACTCGGCACTTCAGAAAATGCCACAAAGCAGGCTAAACGCCCGCAAATGCAGCGCCACGTCTGCAATCTCGTGATTGCATAGACGTGGCGCTTCCTATAAGTGCACTGTGTCCGGCGTTGCACTGTGTCCGGCGTTGCACTGTGTCCGGCGTCCGAACACAGTGCACTTAAGGACCTTTTTTTTCCTTTTTTTTTTTTAAAGGGCCAGTAATAAAAATTTTTTTTTTTTTTTAACTTTTTTTTTTTTTTTGCTGCCAGGAGGGGGGGGGGGGGGGGCGGCCCCCAGGCGCCCCACAGGCGCCCCCTATGGACGGGCCGCCACTGGATCTATTTATCTGCCGTTTGGTAAGCTTGCACCTCAATGCCATTATTTCTAGGCATATATTTAAGAGGCTTTATGTGTATAATGGCATACCTCAATCTTAGCCTGTCTTTACATCCTTGATACTCTGACTAAACCAGTCAGTGCAGTGCAGACTCTGTGTGTTTTATTCATTCCTTCTTCTTACTTTACAGGTTCTCTGATACTTACTTCATCTTTATTAAGGCTTTTTTTCCATATATCTATTTCAGCACTTGAATATCAAGTGAAAATAAGCACTTTATGTAAATTATCTTGCATTTCTATTTCCCTATACTGAATTTAGTAATGCAAAAAAGTGGGGGAGGATGGAGGAAGGAGGGTCAACAACGGTATACCTTTTGAAAAAATATAAAATAACTTTATTGTAATCTCAAAGTAGTGGGTAAAAATATTCCAGCATGGTGGACAATAACATCAATTGTAGAGTGTTTCCCCAAATAACCCCTAATATAAAAAACACACACACATGCAATATTGACAACGTTGTCACATGTAACACACAGGTACCGAAAGCTTCATGCATACATACCCATGAATACCTAGACCAATGGACCTAAAAGATATAACCAGGAAGCTGATCATAATTGATCTGTAAACATATGTCTTTTCTAAAACAGAATATATATTGCTGCAAATGTTCATTGATGTTCATTGATTGAAAAGGTTCCTGGTAAGGATAAAGATTATTGATTATGAAAAAAGGAAGACACATATAAAAAGAGACAAGAAAGGCTGCACACCCTGAAATTGGATTAAAGAAAATTATTTTCCCCATGGGGCTTTAAAACAGCAATGCACATAATGAAAGGAAGTTCTTAATGGATGTATAAAAAGTTTTATCCAATATCATGGTTTGAAGTACAGTATAAAGAATCATCTGGTACAGTAACACACATCTTATTCTCCAGTGCAGTAACAAACACATATTAATACACATAGTTAGGTTACATAATGTTACATAAATAGCAAGCCCCGACGCGTTTCGACCTGTATATGGTCTCTTCAGGGGGACAGTTGGATCTAAAAAAGAATTACATAAATTAAATTCAATTAGATAAATATATATATTGTTGTGCATCACTTGGATTAAACCAAGATAATGAGTCTTTACCGCTAAGTGGTGGAATGGGTGTTCTCTAGTCCAGGATATGTGCTGAGGGCCAATGGAAACACCGGAGGGCTCGGGGGGCCACCCTCACTCTCCCAGGAGAGCCAGCCTCAGGGGGCTTACAAGGAGCCACACTTAGCGCGCCCCCCGGGAGGGGGGGGAGGGGAGATGAGGGGGGGGCCCTCACCTGCAACAGAAACCCAAGAATAGCCATGTATTAGTTAAAGGAAGTTTAATAATTAACTTGGTAATGTGGAGACTGGCGTTGGATAGGATTTTTACTATGTAAATATATTGAGATGTTAATTCCATCCCATAAATGTAATCGACAAAATTTAATGATCGTGTGATCCAACAATGCAGTGGTATGGTAGGTCTATTATAATGGATAGGTAAATAAGAAGGATAAAATGGGTGAAAAAGAGGGGGAAACGTGTGTGTGTAAAAAACTTAGCGGTAAAGACTCATTATCTTGGTTTAATCCAAAGTGATGCACAATAATATATATATTTATCTAATTGAATTTAATTTATGTAATTCTTTTTTAGATCCAACTGTCCCCCTGAAGAGACCATATACAGGTCGAAACGCGTCGGGGCTTGCTATTTATGTAACATTATGTAACCTAACTATGTGTATTAATATGTGTTTGTTACTGCACTGGGGAATAAGATGTGTGTTACTGTACCAGATGATTCTCTATACTGTACTTCAAACCATGATATTGGATAAAACTTTTTATACATCCATTAAGAACTTCTTTTCATTATGTGCATTGCTGTTTTAAAGCCCCACGGGGAAAATAATTTTTCTTTAATCCAGTTTCGGGGTGTGCAGCCTTTCTTGTCTCTTTTTATATGTGTCTTCCTTTTTTCATATTTCAATTTTGGGTGGTTAAACACCCCTCCCCACCTTGACACATTAGAGATAAGACATGGGCTGTGTGTTTCCTTCTCTTCACGTATCCTGCACATTGTTAATCAATTGTTCCCACTCGGTCAATTTTTAACAACCCCATGCATGAGGGGGAATCTAACTTAGACCCCCACACTGCATGATATTCAATTGCCTTATATGGCAATTGCTGACAAACTCTATTTATATTCTACCTATCTCATACTGACATTCGATGCAGGAACGTGGGGACCTGGAACCAACACACAGCCCATGTAAAAAATAAAAAATGTAAAAAATGTAAAAATAAACATAAAACATACCAGACCATCAACATTTGCTGTGTGCTATGTTGGTGATCCCATAAAGTCAATCATTCATGTCCTACTGACACCATCCCTAGTATTTTTTGTTTTTGTTTTGAGGGCCGTTTTTTGGACTGGCGGGTGTTGGTGGTGCCCCCTCTCCCTTCTTGGGATGAGTCTGACCCCTCGTGGCTTCCCGGCAGGAAAAGGGGGGGGCATGCGAATTCCTTTGCGTGCCCCCTTTTTTTTTCATTGCTGCAGTTAAGGTGAGCTCTATCCTGCCGGCGGCTTCCCGTGTTCATCTCCGGACGTTTGGCGGAGTGCGCATGCCTGTAAGGGCCCGGCTTGCGCACAACGTCATGACGTCACGCGCATTGCGGCTGAGATGACGACAGTGGTCGGGGCCTGTTGGCCTTCCGGGACGCCGAGGGAGCCACACAGGGGCCGCTCCATCAGCGGTTCCAACGCCAATCCTTCCGGGTTTTTTTTTTTTTTTTTCTTGTGGGCGGTGTGGGTGGGGGGTTTGCACCTGCACATGATTATCCTATTTGCCTGAATTTGGATATAAAGGGAGACTGGAGGCCTGACAATCAGATCATGATCTCCTGCAGGCCAGGATGAATGCTACTGCTGCCAGGTTCTTTCTACACTAGAGCCCCTATTTTTGCATGATCGCCACCAAGCTTATCACATTGAACTTTTCAACAAGCCCAGCATTACCTCCAGCCTACACGATTTATACAACTGATAAGGTAAACTTCTTGTTATTTCACCTTTATTCCACACAGCACTTTCCACCACCCCACATACACATTTTCACATTTTGATTGGCTTTTCACCTATTTTAGACTTTTTTTACTTTTTAGTTTACTTTTCATTTTTGTTTTCACACAGTAGGCACCAAGCAAGCACCATGTCATGTTACCACATCATGCACCACCTCATTCACACTATCCTCCACCACATAATGCACTCCTCTCCATTTAGGCCATCGTTGTTGTTTTTTCTTTTTTTTTTTTTTTTTTACACACACACGTTTCCCCCTCTTTTTCACCCATTTCATCCTTCTTATTTACCTATCCATTATAATAGACCTACCATACCACTGCATTGTTGGATCACACGATCATTAATTTTGTCGATTACATTTATGGGATGGAATTAACATCTCAATATATTTACATAGTAAAAATCCTATCCAACGCCAGTCTCCACATAGACAAATTGGAAACACTCAGTACATTACCAAGTTAATTATTAAACTTCCTTTAACTAATACATGGCTATTCTTGGGTTTCTGTTGCAGGTGTGGGCTCCTCCCCCTCATCTCCCCTCCCCCCCCTCCCGGGGGGCACGCTAAGTGTGGCTCCTTGTAAGCCCCCTGAGGCTGGCTCTCCTGGGAGAGTGAGGGTGGCCCCCCGAGCCCTCCGGTGTTTCCATTGGCCCTCAGCACATATCCTGGACTACAGAACACCCATTTCACCACTTAGCAGTAAAGACTCATTATCTTGGTTTAATCCAAGTGATGCACAATAATATATATATTTATCTAATTGAATTTAATTTATGTAATTCTTTTTTAGATCCAACTGTCCCCCTGAAGAGACCATATACAGGTCGAAACGCGTTGGGGCTTGCTATTTATGTAACATTATGTAACCTAACTATGTGTATTAATATGTGTTTGTTACTGCACTGGGGAATAAGATGTGTGTTACTGTACCAGATGATTCTCTATACTGTACTTCAAACCATGATATTGGATAAAACTTTTTATACATCCATTAAGAACTTCCTTTCATTATGTGCATTGCTGTTTTAAAGCCCCATGGGACAAATCATTTTTCTTTAAAGATTATTGATTAAGCCGAGTCCGTAGTGAAAAAAAAAACACACACTTTTAGGTCTATGTGTTGTTCATAATTTAGACCTATCCTGGTATAGACTTAGTAACTGACCAGTAAAGAAAATGAGTATGCTGTTGGAACACAATGATTAGCCTAATTTCAAAGCTGCAGCGTCATGCGACTTGGTTAGCATGGTAAAATGTACTGTAGAAAAACTCAGAGTTCACTTTCTGCAGTATATGGAGAGGAACAAACAAATGGAGATGCTTGAAGGACATGGAGAGTGTCAAATTGATATACATTCATAGTCCAATGTGTCTCTGCTGTCTTCCAGGGTTTTTCCGGTGATGTGATCAGGAGTCTTGCTACGGTGGCTCATTAGTCCAAACAGTCCAAGCAGTGCAGGCTTATCCTAGTAGGGCCAGAGGGAGATGTCAGTGCGGAAATGTCACGCAAATTAGCTGGTATGCATTAGTAGAGCATGAGGCTTGTCCGGTGCAGCCCATGTTGATGCATTTCGTGCACTCGATCATGTACTTCTTCAGAACCAACGACTGGGACTGAGGCACAAGAATTAAGTGATATCAAGCCCCTGTTTAAGGAACATAAAAAACTCATTATTAGATCTTTAAATCAAAAGTGGGATATTCTATCACTTGAATCTTACATCAGTAATAAAATAATTCCTCGTGGCCTTAGGGAACAAGTAGTTCCGGCCATCCATTTACACACAGAGAGATTTCTTGAAAAATGGCAGCAACAATGCATTGATCATGGCCTGCAGATCATGAGACTCATTGTTGAGGAAGAGAAGGAACAATTACTAACACTACAAACCCAGATCACAGAAAGTAGTAATAAACTTGAACCATTTATAGATAAAACCCAAAAAAACCTCAAACTGACAAAACAATCTAAATTTAAAAGGGATCATGATGACTGGGCCAGGGGAGAGATTTTTGATCTCACCCCTAGGGGCAGTAGGAGTAGATCCCGGAGACGCAGAGTTCCCTCTAAAACAGATACGAGAGGCAGTAATCAGGGAGTGAGGAGGAATCACACCATTCTGTCATTTTTTTAGAGAAGGAACACCTGGGTCAGGAGGAACTAGCACAACCCAGGAGTATATTAAAAGAAGGCAAAGCAGATAAAACAAAAGGAGAAAACGAAAAAGGAAAATGGAAACGGAAGGAAGGAAGGGACCCAGTTGAAAACATACCGGACAACTACCAGGAGTCAGAAGGACGCCCACTAAATACTGTTGTGTCAACCACCAGACCCTCTGGATATTTGAATGTTATCAACCTTTCCAAATTCAAGCTTAAGAGTAGACATCTTAAACCCCTCGGTAGGGGACTATCCTTCTCTCCCATCTCAAGAATTGATCACTTTGAAATCTATAAGGATCTTTGCCTCTTCTTGAGAAAGGTCTACTTTAAACTGTTGTATTCAGGTAAATTACCTACTGACCCCCCCATCTCTAAAGATGACTTGGCAGACAAAGAGGCCCTAGATATCTTGGTATCCTTGCTAGAAGAGGGAGAAATACCCTTGGAAGGCATCAAACCTACTGAAACCTCCCCCTCAAGAAGGATCTCAATCTGAAAATAAGATCAACATCTATGCCCCAGTTCAGAAAAAATAAGTGGCTGGGTGTCTTTCTGGACCTGGTACAGGAAGACCTTCTAAAGGTCAACTGGACAGTACGAGGTAGTTATAATCTTACGCCAGAGGAACGTTAGGTCCTAACGGAACTTCAAAATGCAGAACAGCTGGTTATTAAACCAAGCAACAACGGGGGCAATGTAGTCTTTTTGTCAGCTGATCGCTATGAAGGGGAGGTACGCCTTTTGTTGTCCGATAAATGTACCTACAGCAAACTTGATCACAATCCCTTTCAATCTCTTATGGCCCTTAGTAATAACAAGCTGTCTTGGGCACTAGAAGCAGGCCTCATTAAAAAAAAAGGACTTATCTATTTGAGGGTCGATGACTTCAATACCCCAATATTCTATATCATTCCCAAGTTTCACAAAAACCAGGGGAACCCAACGGATGCCCAATTGTCTCAGCAATCAGAGGCCCACTTGAAAGGGTTGGAAAATACATAGATTCCCTTATAAAAGATCTTATGATCTCTCTACCTTCATATGTTTGGGACACTGGACATGTACTTAATAAAATCAAGGACTTTGTCTTTAACAGGGATGTTCTCCTGGTTGGAATAGATATAGAAGCATTGTATATGTCTATACCACATGAATGGAGCATTTCCGCAGTGTTTAATTTTTAGGAGAACAAATATCCTACTATGGGGGCTCAAAATGAGTTCATTATTGAACTCTTGGACCTAGCACTCAAACATAACTATTTCCAATTTCCAGGGAATAGCTACCAAAAATTGTGTGGCACCTCCATGGGTGCACCCTGGGCACCCGCCTATGCCTGTCTCCATCTTGGCTGGTGGGAAGAGTAGGTGGTATATGGGCCGCTGATGTACCTTTGTCATGCTCGGATCTGGCTAAGGTACATCAACGACATTCTGATGGTGTGCAATGGTTCCATGGCCGAGTTAATGGCTTTCATGGGCGAACTGGGTCAAAATTCCCTTAACATACACCTCACATTTGTGGTTTACCCCCATCTCCTTTTGGGATCTATCCATCAGACTAGACAATGGTAGACTATTGACTCAAACATATAGAAAAGCTACAGCAGCCAATACTTCCCTCTTGGCCAATAGCCACCACCCAGGATCACTGGTTAGAGGCATTCCGGTGGGACAGTTCCTTAGGATTCGGAGGAACTGTTCCACCGAGGAGGACTATAGATGTGAATCAGATATATTATACCAACGATTCAGGGAGAGGGGCTATTCTTATCAAACTTTGAGACAAGCTAAACACATTGCCGGATTTAAAACGAGAACAGGCCTCCTACTTACCCGTCAATCTACTACTAATGAGCCAGAGGGACCAGTTAGGTTGATTTTGCAGTATGACGCACAGTGGAACCAGGTGGATTCCATATTACGAGACCACTGACACATCCTAACTAGCCCCAAAGGCATGGCTGGGATTGTAGGGTCCAGGCCACAGTTGGTGGCAAAGAGAGCCACAAATTTAAATGACATATTTTTTCAATCTGAATTCATTAAAAGACCCAATAGGAATTGGCTAACGGATATGCCTAGACTTAAGAGAATGCACCCCTGTGGCCATTGTGCGATGTGCCGCTACGTTGATTGCTCTGAGGTGTTCTCCGATACAACCAACAAAAATGAATATGAAATTCAATATTTCATCAACTGTGCGACCACATGGGTACTGTATATTTTAGAGTGTCCATGCAAAAAATTGTACGTGGGCAAGACGAAACGTCAATTACGGATTAGGATCAGCGAACACCTCAAAAGCATAAAACTGAAACAGGAGACACCGGTGGCACAACATTTTCTACAATTCCATGTAGACAATGAGCTGTGCCTTAAAGTTTTCCTTGAGCCATAAAATCTGTATAGAGAGAGGAAAATTAACCTCTATCTCATCTATCAAATCAATCCAACCTACCTGTCACGAGACTAATACTCACCGAGGCCGAGATGCCGAGAGCGGCTTACCCTTGCGACCACGCGCACCCAGACCCCCGGAGTGGGTACAGAGAGCTGGGGGCACGCGGAGGCACGGGCTTCCAGAAGGCAGGAGGTCCGTAGATGGAGAACTGGTGCACAGGAATCCGTACGGGACTGGTGGTCTGGATCAGGTATCAGGCAGAGTCCGTAATACAAGCAGGGATCAGGGTATCAGGCAATCAGAGTAAGCAAGTCCGTTATGCAGGCAGAGGTCAGGGTATCAGGCAATTAGAATAGGCAAGTCCGTTATGCAGGCAGAGGTCAGGGTATCAGGCAATCAGAATAGGCAAGTCCGTCATGCAGGCAGAGGTCAGGGTATCAGGCAATCAGAATAGTGGTTTAAACAAGCCAGGGGTCTTGGTACACTTTCAGGCAGGCAGACAGGTAAAGGTTATACAGGAGACAGATCAGGGGAGAGCTGACGACGAACCAGCAACCCGACTGGGTGCTGGCGCCGTCAGAAATAGTCTCCCCCCGGCGAGCGCGTCAGAGTGACGCGCTACCGGGTACCCGCACGGGCGACGGCGCGCACATGGGGACCGCCGTGCACCCGCACGCGCCGCACCATCAGGCCGCGGACGGGTGCACGGCGAAGCGCCAGTCCGCCGCGCATGCGCACCGGAGCTCGGCGAGCGGAGACGCTCCCGATCTCCTGACACTACCAATTTAATCATTAAAAAATCTTTATTTGAATAGATTGGACAAACTTAAATAAATATTTGATTAATTAAATGAAATTCCATACTTGTGCAGTTTCACTATGACCTATTTATAGGGTGAATACTCAGCAATATAGGACTAAATTTTGCTGTAACACCCATCTATTTATGTCTCATGTTCTACCACTTTTTACTGCGTCTTTTTAATACATGCAATATACTTTGTCACCACAAGATGGCCTTCAATTGAAATCCGACGCAATGAATGCTTATTGGACACATGTTTCTTTAAAATGAGAATGTAGACCAGCGTCGTTGGTTCTGAACAAGTGCACGATTGAGTGCACGAAATGCATCAACATGGGCTGCATCGGACAAGCCTTATGCTCTACTAATGCATATCAGCTAATGTGTGTGACATTTCCGCACTGACATCTCCCTCTGGCCCTACTAGGATAAGCCTACACTGCTTGGACTGTTTGGACTAGATGAGCCACCGTAGCAAAACTCCTGATCACATGACCGAAAAAACCCTGGAACACAGCAGAGACACACTGAAGTACGAGTGTATATCAGTTTGACACTCTCCACGTCCTACAAGCATTGGAAGCATGGATACACACAGTGAAAAGATCACCTGAGCAAGCATGGATCTAAATTATGAACAACACATACACCTAAAAGTGTATGTTTTTTTCACTATGGACTCGGCTTAATCAATAATCTTTATCCTTACCAGGAACCTTTTCAATCAATGAACATTTGCAGCAATATATATCCTGTTTTAGAAAAGCCATATGTTTACAGATCAATTATGATCAGCTTCCTGGTTATATCTTTCCATTTATAGCAGCTCCGTTTAGGTCCATTGGTCTAGGTATTCATGGGTATGTATGCATGAAGCTTTCGGTACCGGTGTGTTACATGTGACAACGTTGTCAATATTGCGTGTGTGTTTTTTATATTAGGGGTTATTTGGGGAAACACTCTATAGTTGAAGTTATTGTCCACCATGCTGGACAATTTTTACCCACTACTTTGAGATTACAATAAAGTTATTGTCAGGAAATGTTCCATCCGCTGGTAATATCTGTTATTTGGCATGCAGTACTGAGGTCCACCAGCAGGTGTCTCCTGGCAGTTTGGAGCAGTTTTTGAAGATGATCCAGCCGATTTTTGTGAGCACTATTCAGGCTGTTCCCCACAGGTGATTGCGGAGTGCATTGTGTCTGCTCAGTCTTTTGTCAGACAGGGAGATTTAAAAGCACAGTTTGTACAACCTATACTTTCAGCATGAGCAAAAGAGAGAGGCGCCTCTGGGTGCAGACTAAAAACAAGGTTTATTTCATAAAAAGGTAATGATCATCAAACTCACATGTTGAAGGTCGTCAGTAGGCATAAAAAAGTAATCAATACTGAGGAGGACATCATCCATCAAAGGTTCAAGACAGTCAAAAACAACTCCTAGCAGGGGGCTCTGCCTGTGTGTGAGGAGAGGTACCGCTGAGATGTGAGGCCGGCCGCAGCGGTGACAAGTCACAGTACTAGGTGGAGAGCATGGAAGGCTGTAAACATCCGGCGAGGAGTGATGACGTCATGAGTCGAGCGACGCGTTGCCGGGCGTACGGGCTGTGATGACGTGACAGCCGCGCCCCTTCATCAGAGCCTGATGAAGGGGCGCGGCTGTCACGTCATCACAGCCCGTACGCCCGGCAACGCGTCGCTCGACTCATGACGTCATCACTCCTCGCCGGATGTTTACAGCCTTCCATGCTCTCCACCTAGTACTGTGACTTGTCACCGCTGCGGCCGGCCTCACATCTCAGCGGTACCTCTCCTCACACACAGGCAGAGCCCCCTGCTAGGAGTTGTTTTTGACTGTCTTGAACCTTTGATGGATGATGTCCTCCTCAGTATTGATTACTATTTTATGCCTACTGACGACCTTCAACATGTGAGTTTGATGATCATTACCTTTTTATGAAATAAACCTTGTTTTTAGTCTGCACCCAGAGGCGCCTCTCTCTTTTGCTTTTCCTTAGGATTGGAATGTGGTTTCACTTCTTGATGAAGGCAGCCCTGCTCGTGGACCTATCATTATTAACTGGACCCTTGAACTCCTCATGTCCACATGACAGTGAGACCGTACCCTATATATGTTAATGAGATATTCAATTTCTCCACTTTGGACATATACATGTGGACATTATCTATCCATTTAATGTAATGTGAGACTGGAAACATTTCGTTCTTACTATTGTTGTTATTGTTGTTATCGCCAGTTCTTTGCGCCTTCACTTGCATATTATACTTTCAGCATGGTCTGACATGATGCAAGCAGCTCCAGCCAAACAAACCACCTCTGTCACCAAACACCAGACTACCCAAATGTATGTTTCCCCATCACCCATGTCAACCGCAGTTGCAGTTCAGTATACGCTGCTGCCAACCAAATACTCATATCCAGTCTCTGCTCCCTGTACCTATCCTGCATTCAACCCACCTGCCTCTTCTCAGCTGCCCACAAACCCACAGGAACTTCCTCCAGCTACTGTTACCTCTTCTCTGCCATATCCCAATCCTCCTTTCCAGTCTGCTGCACCCTTCACCTACAGAGCTTCAGTGGCTAAGCCAAAGAAAAAACAAAAGTTTTTTCCAACCAAGACGATCCTGCCAGTAACCCAACCTGCCTCCGCACCAGCTAATCCAACCCAGTCTGACATCCCAGTGCCTGCCTTCCAGCCTGATGTATCTGTGCCTGCCTTCCAGCCTGATGTATCTGTGCCTGCCTTCCAGCCTGATGTATCTGTGCCTGCCTTCCAGCCTGATGTATCTGTGCCTGCCTTCCAGCCTGATGTCTCTGTGCTTGCCTTCCAGCCTGACGTGCCTACCTTCCAGTCAGATGTGTTCGCCTTCCAGCCTGATATCTCTGTGCCTGCCTTCCAGCCTGATGTCTCTGTGCCTGCCTTCCAGCCTGATGTCTCTGTGCCTGCCTTCCAGCCTGATGTCTCAGTGCCTGCCTTCCAGCCTGATGTCTCGGTGCCTGCCTTCCAACCTGATGTCTCGGTGCCTGCCTTCCAGCCTGATGTCTCGGTGCCTGCCTTCCAGCCTGATGTCTTGGTGCCTGCCTTCCAGCCTGATGTCTCGGTACCTGCCTTCCAGCCTGATGTCTCGTGCCTGCCTTCCAGCCTGATGTCTCTGTGCTTGCCTTCCAGCCTGATGTCTCTGTGCTTGCCTTCCAGCCTGATGTCTCTGTGCTTGCCTTCCAGCCTGATGTCTCTGTGCTTGCCTTCCAGCCTGATGTCTCCGTGCCTGCCTTCCAGCCTGATGTCTCGGTGCCTGCCTTCCAGCCTGATGTCTCCACTTTCCAGTCTGATGTCTCGGTGCCTGCCTTCCAGCCTGATGTACCTGCCTTCCAGCCTGACGTGCCTACCTTCCAGTCAGATGTGTCCGCCTTCCAGCCTGATGTCTCTGTGCCTGCCTTCCAGCCTGATGTCTCTGTGCCTGCCTTCCAGCCTGATGTCTCTGTGCCTGCCTTCCAGCCTATTGTCTCTGTGCCTGCCTTCCAGCCTATTGTCTCTGTGCCTGCCTTCCAGCCTGATGTCTCTGTGCCTGCCTTCCAGCCTGACGTTTTTGTGCCTGCCTTCCAGCCTGACGTTTTTGTGCCTGCCTTCCAGCCTGACGTTTTTGTGCCTGCCTTCCAGCCTGACGTCTCGGTGCCTGCCTTCCAGCCTGACGTCTCGGTGCCTGCCTTCCAGCCTGACATCTCGATGCCTGCCTTCCAGCTTGACGTCTCGGTGCCTGCCTTCCAGCTTGATGTCTCGGTGCCTGCCTTCCAGCTTGATGTCTCGGTGCCTGCCTTCCAGCTTGACGTCTCGGTGCCTGCCTTCCAGCCTAACGTCTCGGTGCCTGCCTTCCAGCCTGATGTCTCGGTGCCTGCCTTCCAGCCGGAAGTGCCAGTGCCTGCTCTCCAGCTTGATGAGCCTGCTCTCCAGCTTGATGAGCCTGCTCTCCAGCCTGATGTGCCCGCTCTTCAGCCTGAAGTGCCCGTGCCTGCTGCCCAGCTTGAAGTGCCTGTGCCTGCTGCCGAGCTTGAAGTGCCTGCGCCTGCTGCCCAGCTTGAGGTGCCCGTGCCTGCTGCCCAATGCCTGTGTCCGCTGTCCAGTCTGAAGGTCCAGTACCTGCTGCCTGGTCTAATGTCTCGGTACCCGCTGTCCAGTCCGATGAGCCTGCTGCCCAGCTCGAGGACCCGGAGCCCGCTGTCTGCCCTGAGGTACCTGATGCCCAGTTTGAAGTGCCCCAGCCTGACATACCCCCATTTGTTATTCTACTTATTGCCATAGACTATGGACAATTACAACCAGTTGGAGCGTCCGGAGGCCGCTCCTTTGAGGGGGGGTACTGTCAGGAAATGTTCCATCCGCTGGTAATATCTGTTTTTTGGCATGCAGTACTGAGGTCCACCAGCAGGTGTCTCCTGGCAGTTTGGAACTGTCAGGAGAGCTTTTCCCTGTTAATGTTATGTCATCTTTGGGCCGCAGTACTGGCGTCCACCAGCAGATGGATCCTGGCAGTATGGAGCAGGTATTCCCCTCTGCAGACAGGTGTCACCTGATGTTAATTAGCAGAGCTGCAGTAAAAATACCCGGCAATTGCACACTTATGTGGCCCTGGTATTGTCCTTGAGCCCTGATCTGCATCCTGTTACCCTGATCCTGTAGTCTGAACCTGTACCTGAAGCCTGATTCCTGGAACCTGTTGATCCTGTTTCCTGTCCGTTACCTGAACCCTGGACTCTGGACTCTGAGCCTTGTACCCGTCCCTCCTGTCATCCATCCATCCTCTCTTGTCCTGTTTATCTCCCTTCCCAGCTACTGGTTCCGTGTTTATGACCCCGGCCTGGCTTGACTACGATTCTGGTACTTCCTCTTGCTACATATGCTGGTTGGTTTTATATCACTGATTGTTTTGGTTGTTCACTTGTATTTGTGGTGTGTTCACATATGTATTTTCCTTAAATAAACTTACTTTCACCTATTTATGTCCGGTTCACTCTGTCACAGTCACACAGTTCTGGTCACATCTGGTTTAGGACAGTTATTTTCTATTTTTTCAAAATGTTTACCATTGTTGACCCTCCTTATTGCTTTCCATGGGCATCTCTTTGCTCCATCCTCCCCCACTTTTTTGTGTACTGTGATTATCAAGCTTTGGAGGTATCCCATCCACCAGGATGAATCGGTCACCATTTTCTATAAGTGATTGAGTACACTCATCACTTGGCCAATTGGATTCATGTTTTGTTTTTATTTTTTACTGAGTTTAGTAATGCCCTCAGGGCTATAGTTGAGATATATACATTTTGTCTATGTATATCTGGTCGGGACACCATTCCCCTTTTGGCCTCTTGGGTCCCCCCACTTAGGGACCCTTTCTAAGCCTTCTGCTCGCCCTTCACTCCCAAGTCACATGCAAGCTATTATGTATTACTAATATGGTTTGTTGTATATATTTGTCTACTCATATGACTCCTACAGACTCGGACCTCCCACATCACCAGTTTTCCAGCTCTGGGTTAGGTTCATCTCCCCGTAGTCTTCTGCTCCCCCCTTTTTGGCCTGCCACCCTGGTGGTTGTGGGTGCATCTGTTCCTTCCTGTCTGGGTCATCGTGTCATATGTATATGTGTGTGTGTGTGTGTGTGTGTGTATATATATATATATATATATATATAGTCAGTAAACAATGTTTTTCAAAATTATATAGTACTTGTCTATGGACATGAAAAATAGAAAAAAAACTGCGCTAAAAACAAAATAAGAATCAAATAATATGTAAAGCAGCAATCCCCACAAAAACATCAATTGTGAAAAAACGTAAAGAAAATAAAGGGTTCGCGCTATACTAATAAGGCATAATAAATAATTCACAGTGAAGCAAAATTCATATAGTGCTCATAAATGAAAATAAGTCCATGTGTAAAAAAACATATAGTGATAGTGAAAAAAATCATTTAAGTGAGACATCAATTCAATGTTGTGAAAAAAGTCCGCACCACCAACAATATACAAAAAAACATCCAGGTGAAATTGATGAAATTCTGTGACAGCAGCGAGGGGTCCACCACCAAACAATAGAAGGGGTTACTCCTTACCAGAAGGCCATGACCCCCCACCACAGAGGGTCACAGCAAGCAGGAATCTATGGGAGCCAAGAAGTGGGGAATGCCAGCGGTGTCCACCAGGGGTCATCACATCCTCAGCAACTCAAGTAACCCGGGGCACATACACCATAAAATATAAAAGGGGCTCACATAGTGTAAAACTGATTGGATTTATTAAAAATTAAAAGATAATACAAATGCGCACTTACAGAGTGTGAATGGATAAGACAGCCTTAAGTCCGGCTCCGTGGCCACCGGAGCTCGGACAAACCCGTCCTACTGGAATGTGGATCGCTTGGGGGTGACGTCAGCGCGTCGTCTGGCTCCGCCCTATGCGTTTCGTGACATCATCACGTCTTCCAGGGGCACTAAACAATGTCAGTAAACAATGTTTTTCAAAATTATATAGTACTTGTCTATGGACAAATCAATTTGTGTATGCATATATTTTGTATTTACTTATCTTTATGATTTGTAGATTGCATAGATCTCTACACCACTTGCTCCTGATGAAGAGGAATTATGCCATAAAAACCTTGAAATGTGTAGAGCTTCACTATGTACATTCGCACATGAGTGTTGTAAATAGTGCTTTGATTATGTTGTTCTATCTATGACATCAATTTATCATGCAGTTTTGACAAAAGCTTTTATGTATTGATGTTTTTTAGAATTTGTATTAAACTATATTTTTCTATACTTTATTGTTTGCATACACAATTTTTTGGAGTCATTGCCCTTTAAAGTCTCGTCAGAGGGTTTCTTTGTGTCTTTTTGATATATTATTAGGGATGTGGGCAATCTCTCCTCTTCCCCATTAGAATTGAACTATTTTTTGCATATCTCAGATTAAGAGGCCAGCCACTCTCACCTGGCTGCTTAAGTCTTAAATCTCTCCTCAAAGCATGGCTCCACCCCAGCCCCTATCAGGGAACTCTATGTTAACCTGTCCACTGCAAGCTAGCTCTGCTGATCGATATTGTGTGTTTTGGCTTCCGTGTGCTTATTGCTCTGTGTCCTATGTCTGATCCTGTTTACCGACCTTGGCTTGTTCTTGACTATCCTCGTCTGCTTCATAACCCGACCTTTGGCGTGTTCTTTGACTAACCCTATCTGCTTGTTGCCCTGACCTTTTAGCTTATCTCCTGCCTATCCTTTGTTGTCGCAGTCTGCTGCTTCCTCTCTACCTTCCTGTACTCTACTGTGAGCGTGAGCTGGAAGACCCTGGGGGCTGCGACCTGGAGGCAGACTGCAGCGAAGTCCATCCCCACCATCAGGGGACCTGGTGAACACCCACTGGCTCTTAGATTCCCCACCCTGGGAAATCTCATGCTCTAGCTCCCAGTGTGATCCCTGTTGGTGCTCCAGAGTACCTGCTTTCATGAACCACCCAGGGCTCCATCCGCAGCAGTCAGCCGTAGGGTCCACTACCTTGCGGTGCACCCCAGACCCCCACGGGGTGCATCTGTCACCTGGACTCAGATGACCTGACAGTTTGATCAGCCATGGACCCGGCTTACATGTCGCTACCTGCAGATGATCCATTTCAGGGCATAGTCCACAGACTTGAGACCCAGGAGTTTGAATCAGACTCAGGTGATGCGATTCCTCCCAAATCTGGCTTCCTGCTTCGAGCAGCTTCAGGCCTCCTCGGGATCCCAGAGTCAGCAACCTCAAGTACAATCGGTGGCTGCACCTATTCCGGTCGCAGCCACACATTCACTACAGCCACAATTCCAAGGCCTGCAGGGGGTTCCTCAGCCATAGCACCATTCAGTTTAAGCTCCAGCCTCAAAATGTCTTGCCTGATCGGGCAAAAGTAGCCTATATTATTTCCTTCCTCACTGGTGAAGCTTTAGCCTGGGCTGCCCCTATGTGGGATTAAAATGATCCTGTGGTTTCCAGCCTGTCCGACTTCCTGAAGCTCTTTCGTAACATCTTCGAGGAGGCGGCTCGGTTTCTTCAGCGGCCAGTGCCCTTTTACATCTTTGCCAAGAATCTTCTTCAGTGGGACAATATGCTCTTCAGTTTCATATCCTCACAGCTGAGTTGAGCTAGAACATTGAGGCCCTGGTTGCAACTTTTTTACATGGCCTCTCTGACCGAGTGAAAGACGAATTAGCGGGAGGAGCCATCCCCGCCGGTCTAGACAATGTAATTTCCTTGTGTAACCAGATCAACATTCATTTTCTAGAGAGGTCCCTAGAAAAAAGATTTCGATATAGTCGTAGTCTTTTGACTAAAATGCCATTTTAGGTTTAGTCGTATTTTAGTCATCTGAAATGTTTTAGTTTTAGTTGTATTTTAGTCAGCTAAAATCTCCAGTACATTTTAGTCAACTAAAACCATTTGAGTCGACTTAAATACGTTTTTTAGGTTTAGTTAAATACATTATTTAGGCAATTCTCTAGAATTTCCTGGAGTAAAAATCTAATAATGTGTTATTATTTACGGTATTAAGGTTTGAATATGCACTACAGACACAGATTTAGCCGTTGCAATTTATAACTAGTGTTATTTTTGACGTGAAATTTCTATTTCGTTTTAGTCATAGTTTTTAACTAAAATGCCATTTTAGTTTTAGTCGGATTTTAGTCATCTGAATTGTTTTAATATTAAGTCATATTTTAATCGACTAAAATTGTGTTAAATTAGTCAATGAAAATATTTTTGTAGACAAAATTAACGGACTTATAATTATTGTATTATATGTAAATTGGTTTGATTTTGCACAATTTATTTATTATTGCATTGTTTGTTGGATGGACTATTGATGCATTGATTTGATGCACCCTTATCAATTTTAATTTATATTTATTGATGTATTGATTTAATGCACTCCTTTTTAATTGTATAGATTATTTGTTATGGTGTTAATTTAAATTTTTTTTATATATTTAATTTTGGGTAGCACTGTATGTTACATATAAAGCATTGCACATGAAAGGCTTTCCTTTGTGTAAGGAAATAAAGTTTGAACCCTGGAAATAGTCTGCAGAATAAATCTTGGACTTGGGTGTAAACTTGACATCTACATACCCCACCCTATATGCCACTACTTATCCCTCCCTTTTTAAAGACATTCAAAACAATGGGGTCCACACCCAATATCATGGCTGGGCAGGATAAATGTTCTGAAAATGTCCATTTTACCTAAGTTAACCTATTTGTTTGAGACCCAACCTATCCCTATACCCTTGTCTCAGTTCAAATCCATACAAAGCTGGTTTCTAAATGTTATTTAGCAAAACAAAGCTCACCCTATTTCTAGATCTGTAGTTTTCTCCCCTTGTACACAAGGAGGTCTAGGAGCTCCTGATATCATAAAGTATTATTATGCCACAAACCTACGTACCGTTGCCTCTTTGTCCAGTCAATATGCTCCTAACAGGTGGACGGAAATCGAAATGGGCGCTCTCTACCCTGTCTATCCGTGTTCTCTGGTGTGGTCACCATCTCTTCAGAATGATAGGGCTTTGTCTAACATCTGTGTTATTCACATTGCAGGTTTGGTGTGCTGCTTCTAGACGGTACTCTCTCTCCTCACCATGCCCACCCATTTCTAATGTCCTTTTCAACCCTCTAAATCCTAAAAGCCCAAGCCACCTTGTTTCAACTTTGTCACTTTGCTCATCCCATCACCCATAAGATATTTTCTTTTGCGGATATACAGGCTAAACACCAGATCCCTAAACAGCTACACTATTCCTATCTTCAATTTAGATTTTTTTTTTCATTCGTATCTTCCTTCCTCACCCTGCATAGGCCCAATAAATTTGAGCTTACCTGTTCTCAGGGCCCAAACCAACTCCATTTAATTTCCCTCATTTACAAATTATTACATGAGGCCACCCCCTTACAGATGTATCTCATACATATATGATGTGAATGTATAATATACTGTATATGTAAAGCATTGCGTAAATTGACGGCGCTAGATAAGTAACTAAAATAATAATAATATGCAGAAATTGTCCCAAATTTTGCAGAAGCCATTCCCTGTCCCTTGTTGGGAGAAGATTTGGACATCTGCTTTTTAATCATCCAGGTGTGTGGTGCAGAGAGAGCCTGCTATGAAGATTATAATGTTCTGGTACAGGACTCCAGAAATTTTGCACCGCTATGATGCTACAGTTTCTGCACTATGTTGGCGATGTGGCACCTCTGCTGGCTCACACTTCCACATTTTCCAGCAATGCCCACAGATACAACCTTTCTGAGCCATTGTGAGGTCCATCCTCCAAACCCTGTTCAGTATCTCTCTACTGTTAGATCCATTGCATTACTTACTGGGTCTGCCCTTCCCAGGTCTCAATAAAATGATGAAACAATTGCTTTCCTACATTTTACTAGCTGCAAGGAAAGCTATCCCTGTATGTTGGTTATCAAGAGACCCACCCACCCTATACCTGCTATTAAATACCATCACTGAAATACAAAGAATGGAATATCTTACTGCCTCTGCCAATGACTCTATACCAAAATGTAACAAAATATGGGAACTATGCGATCTTTCTGTATGTAATGATACTCTTACTTCCTGATGTTCTGATTATTCCCTATCCCCCCTTCTTGGACTATCCCTAGCCCTATGCTATCACATAGCATTAAACTCTCTCTGTTTACTCTCTCATGTTTTAGTGATCTATTTATCTTTACTGTTATGGTAATCGATATTTTGACTATGCTTGGTCTGACATTGTATATCAACTTCTTTGTGATTTCATATAGAATCATTTTCACTATTGTTTTCATATTATCTGTATCTTTTGTATAATTTTTCTCATATCTACAATGCTATATCTTATGCTTTCTATATATTGGATAATCTCTGAATAAAAAAACTGAATTATGAAAAAAAAAAAAAAAATCTTGGTCTTTTTGCAGTCAGGCCTGCATGTGTATTTAGTACCATCAATTGCCTTAGCTCTGCCCTTTTGATCTTATTTCAAAGACCACTAGCCTCCCATTATTTGGTCAAAACCTTCATACTGGCAGTCATTCATCTAGCACAGCCTCCTGAGACCCTGTGGTATCAATGTTTTTCTTATTAAGAATACTCTCCTCTCCACTCCGACACAGTGGTGATCATCATTACCATCACCTCTGCAATATGTTTGTCTGAGCATCCTTTCTGGTTTTACACTAGGATAAGGTGGTATTGAGGCCTAGTTTCCCCTCCCTTCTAAAGGTAGTTTTAGTTTTTCACCTCAACCAGGACATTGTTCTTACGGCTCTTTATCCATCTCAAGTTCCTCAAAGTAGATTTCTTTTAACTATCTGGATGTAGTTTGTGGTGTTTGAGTATACTTTTCAACTACTATTTCTGTTAGGCTGACATTCTCTTTGTTACTCCTGATTAGGGATGACCCGAACACCCCCCGGTTCAGTTCGCACCAGAACCTGCGAACGGACCAAAAATTCGCACGAACGTTAGAACCCCATTGACGTCTATGGGACTTGAACGTTTGAAATCAAAAGTGCTCATTTTAAAGGCTAATTTGCATGGTATTGTCCTAAAAAAAGTTTGGGGACCCGGGTCCTGCCCCAGGGGACATGTATCAATGCAAAATAAACTTTTAAAAACGGCCGTTTTTTCAGGAGCAGTGATTTGAATGATGCTTAAAGTAAAAAAAAAAAAAAAAGTGAAGTATTCCTTTAAATATCATACCTGGGGGGGGGGGGGGGTGTCTATAGTATGCCTGTAAAGTGGCACATGTTTCCCGTGCTTAGAACAGTCCCTGCACAAAATGTCATTTTTTAAAGGAAAAAAAGTAATTTAAAACTGCTTGCGGCTTTAATGTAATGTCGGGTCCTGGCAATATGGATGAAAATCAGTGAGACAAACGGCATGGGTACCTCCCAGTCCATTACCAGGCCCTTTGGGTCTTGTATGGATATTAAGGGGAACCCCGTACCCAAATTAAAAAAGGAAACAGCAGTATACAGGCTCTGTACTCTGAACGGCAGTATACAGGCGGTGCAAACAAGACAGGGACCGTAGGTTTGTTGTTAAGTAGAATCTGTTTGTAATTTCAAACTGGTACATTTTTAACGTGTTTAGCTCCAGCCAAAAAATCTATTTTAAGATTTTTGGAAAACATAGGGAAGGGTTATCACCCCTGTGACATTTGTTTTGCTGTCTATGCTCCTCTTCAGAAGATTTCATCTCACTTTTTGTCCCAATGACAAATGTTTTTTGAAAATTTGGGATTTTTTGTGAAACAAGGATTGGTGATAAAGCATCAGTGGAAAGGAGAAATGTTTTTCCCATATTAACTCTTACAGGAGAGAACTTCCCTTCCTAGGGGTAGATTTTATCTCACTTCCTGTTGTCTCCTTCCGTTTGCAGGTAGGAGTCATTTGTAAGTTGGATGTTTGAAAGTAGGGGCCTGCCCTATATACTCTGCAGAAATTGGGGCCTTAGGTGTTGGTGTTGCCACAACACTGTAAGCCCTCACAGGGCCCTGCTGTGAAATATTAGATCAAGAATTGTAATTACATGCCCCTGTTGAACAGGGGCAGAAAAATTGGGCCTTTGGTGGTGGTGGTGCTGGTGCCACAACACTGTAAGTCCTCACTCGCTCTTGGTGGGTGCAGAAATAGGCCCTGTTGTGAAATATTAGATCAAGAATTGTAATTACATGCCCCTGTTGAACAGGGGCTGAAAAATTGGGCCTTAGGCACTGGTGCTGGTGCCACAACACTGCAACCCCTCACAGATACTCTAGTTAGAACGCAAGAATGAGCCCTGCTGCAAAGTATTGCATCAAAAATTGTAATTACACACCCATGTTAAACAGGGGCTGAAAAATTGGGCCTTAGGCACTGGTGGCGGCACCCAGAACCAAAAATGTTCTTACAAGCTATCAGCGTGATCATTGAGGAGGAAGAGGATAATTACTCAGGATAGTCACTCAGCATCAGCATAGGCAGTCTTTGAAGGGATCTGAGATTTCAAAAAAAATTATTCGGTTACATCAGCATCAGGTGCTTGGTAGCTGGTGGTGATCCAAGACTGATTCGTTTTTATGAAGGTCAGCCGATCGAACCGAGTCGGTGGACAGATGCACCCTGTGATTGGTTACAAAGCCTCCAGCAGCACTGAATGTGCGTTCCGAAAGAACGCTGGATGCAGGACAGGCCAGTAGCTCAATTGCATACTGTGTAAGCTCTGGCCAGTGATCCATCCTCAAGACCCAGTAACCCAGAGGATTTTCAGTGGGAAAGGTGTCAGATCTTGCCCCTAGGTATTCCTGCACCATGTAAAACAGACGCTGGCGGTGGTTGCTGGAACCGATCATACCTTGGGGCTGCGAACTAAAAAATTGTCTGAACGCATCGGTTAGATGGCCACCTTCTCCACCGCTCCTTCTTTGACTGGCCGAAGCCTCAGCAACACGTTGTCCAGAAACAGGAGTTTGTAATCTCCTAGTCTCTGGGAACGCGTTGCACAGATCCTTCTACAAGGCCTCCCGAAGATGTTTCATCCTCTGCTCCCTCTGCGACGGCAAGATACGGTCCGCAACCTTACCCTTGTAACGTGGATCAAGGAGGGTTGCCAGCCAGTATTGGTCCTTCTCCTTGATACCACGAATACGAGGATCCTTACGCAGGCTTTGCAGGATCAGGGAGGCCATGCAGCGTAGGTTTGCTGAGGCATTCGGTCCAGAGTCCTCTGGGTCACTAAAGACAACATGGTCCGCAGCCACCTCCTCCCAGCCACATACAAGTCCATGTGTTTCTTGGGACTGATCCCTTAAAGACTGCTGCTGATGCTGAGTGCCAGACTCCACCTCCATAGTGACACAATCCTCCTCCTCTTCGTCCTCTTCCTGTGTGATCGGTGAGCACACAGGAACACTGTCTGGATAAAGGGGGCCTTGAGAGCTAAGGAAGTCCTCCTCTTCCTGCCTCTGTTCTGCCTCAAGTGCCCTGTCCATTATTCCACACAGCGTGTGCTCCAACAGATGGACAAGGGGGACAGTGTCACTGATGCATGCACTGTCACTGCTCACCATCCTCGTGGCCTCCTCAAATGGTGACAGGACAGTGCATGCATCCCTGATCATGGCCCACTGGTGTGGGGAAAAAAAACAAGCTCCCCTGACCCTGTCCTGGTGAAATAGTCGCACAGGTACTCATTGATGGCCCTCTGCTGCGTGTGCAGCTGCTGCAGCATGGCCAACGATGAGTTCCACCTGGTGGGCATGTCACAGATTAGGCGGTTCTTGGGCAGGTTAAACTCCTTGTGGAGGTCTGCCAGCCGAGCACTGGCATTATATGACCAGCGGAAATGCACAGAGACTTTCCTGGCTTGCCTCAGGACATCCTGTAAGCCCGGGTACCTGCCCAAGAACCGCTGCACCACCAAGTTAAGGACGTGAGCCAAACAGGGTACATGGGTCATTTGTCCCTGTCGGAGGGCAGAGAGGAGGTTGGTGCCATTGTCGCAAACCACCATTCCTGCCTTAAGTTGGCGTGGCATCAACCACCTCTGAACCTGCCCCTGCATAGCTGACAGAACCTCTGCCCCAGTGTGGCTCCTGTCCCCCAAGCACACCAGCTCAAGCACCGCATGGCATCTTTTGGCCTGCATACTTGCGTAGCCCCTTGAACGGCTACGGAGCACCGCTGGTTCCGAAGACAAAGCACAGCAAGAGGCCATGGAGGAAGAAGAGGAGGGGGTGGGAGAGAGAGGTGTGTCACAATCATTAGTAGTGGCATTTTGGAGGCGTGGTGGTGGAACAACCTCCAACACTACTGCACCTTGCCCTGCATCCTTCCCAGCTGCCAGCAAAGTCATCCAATGCACGGTGAAACTTAGGTAACCTCCCTGTCCATGCCTGCTGGACCATGAGTCAGTGGTAATATGCACCTTACTGCTGACCGCCCTGTCCAGCGAGGCATAGACATTGCCTTCCACATGCCGGTAGAGAGCCGGAATCGCCTTCCATGAGAAAAAGTGGCATTTGGGTACCTGCCACTGAGGAACTGTGCATTCCACAAACTCACGGAAGGGGGCAGAGTCTACCAACTGAAAAGGCAGCAGTTGAAGTGCTAGCAATTTTGCCAAGCTAGCATTCAACCGCTGGGCATGTGGATGACTGAGAGCGAACTTCTTTCGGCGGTGCAGCAGCTGGGGCAGGGAAATTTGCCTGGTACAATCTGACGTCAGTGTACAAAAAGCAAATTGCCCACAAGTACATGACTGTGACACACCTAATTCAACACCTTCATTCCTCTCAGTGCAGGTCTCAGAGAGGACTGAAGGTATAGGTGGGTTGGACATCTCAGCTGATGAGGAGCAAGGAGAGGTCCTCTGTTCTTTGGTGTGGGTCTTTTAGATACGCTTGCCAACGAACTGCATGGCAGGTCAACATATGTCTGGTCAAGCATGTGGTGCCCAAGCGGGAGATGTTTTGGCCACGCGAGATAGGTTAGAGACATATGTTGCAAATAGCAGCTGTGTGATCTGATGCACTCGTCTCAAAAAAGGCCCACACCAAGGAACTTTTGGAATAATGCGCAGAAACAGCAGCGCCCTGCACATGCGGAGCTTTGGGGTGTGATGCAGTCAGTGTGCTGCCCTTAGGCTGGCCCCTGGAGGGAATCCTGCCTCGTTGGTGATGTGCCTCCTCCTCCTCTCTCCTATCAGGCACCCATGGTGAGTCAGTGACCTCATCATCCCCTCCCTCCTCATCACTGGAGCAAACCTGGCAGTATGCTGCAGCAGGGGGAGCAGGACTGCCAGATTGCTGTCCTTCTTGGGCACCCCCTCTGTCCGTGCTCACGTTACTACCTTCATCTAGCTCAGTATCATCATCAGAGCCTTCTAAATGCTGGGCATCCTCCTGGAGCATGTACCCAACACTATGGTTAAACAGTTCAAGGGACTCCTCAGGAGGACATGGTGGGGCTAGGGAAGGAGTCACTGATGCCATTAAGCCGAGAGAAGAGGCCACGTTGGCAGCTGTTTTGCCAGACAAAGTACCCTGAGCATGGGTGAGAGAGGATGAGGAGGATAAGGAAGGCTTGGTCATCCACTTGACCAAGTCTTACGCATGTTGCGGCTCAACACGGCCAGCTGCCGAAAAAAAAGGCCAAGCGTGTCCCACGGCCACGTGCTGATACTGCAGCTAGCAAAATCAACTGCCTGCCTGTAGTATGAGAACACCACCAACCTTCTACAGGTAGCTTTAGGTGAACACTGTGCAGAGCTTGCAAAAAACAAACTTGTAGCTTATTTAGCTGCCTGCAGTAGTGATAGGATCAGGAAAACATCACCAACCTTCTACAGCTAGCTTTAGCTGAACACTGTGCAGCGCTCGCACTACACTAACTTGTAGTTTTAGCTGAACACTGTGCAGAGCTCGCAAAAAACTAACTTGTAGCTTATTTAGCTGCCTGCGGTAGTGATAGGATCAGGAAAACCCCACCAATCTTCTACAGGTAGCTTTAGATGAACACTATGCAGAGCTCGCAAAAAAAAACTTGTAGCTTATTTAGCTGCCTGCGGTAGTGATAGGATCAGGAAAACACCACCAACCTTCTACAGGTAGCTTTAGGTGAACACTGCAGAGCTCGCAAAAAAATAACTTGTAGCTTATTTAGCTGCCTGCGGTAGTGATAGGATCAGGAAAACACCACCAACCTTCTACAGGTAGCTTTAGCTGAACACTCTGCAGAGCTCGCAAAAAAATAACTTGTAGCTTATTTAGCTGCCTGCGGTAGTGATAGGATCAGGAAAACACCACCAGCCTTCTACAGGTAGCTTTAGCTGAACACTGTGCAGAGCTTGCACTACACTAACTTGTAGTTTTAGCTGAACACTGTGAGGAGGACACACTACACTAACTTGTAGCTTTAGCTGAACACTGTGCAGAGGTCGCACTAAACTAACTTGTAGTTTTAGCTAAACACTGTTCAGAGGACGCACTACACTAACTTGTAGCTTTAGCTGAACACTGTGAGGAGGACGCACTACACTAACTTGTAGCTTTAGCTGAACACTGTGAGGAGGACGCACTACCCTAACTTGTAGCTTTAGCTGAACACTGTGCAGAAGTTACACTAAACTAACTTGTAGCTTTAGCTGAACACTGTGAGGAGGACGCACTACACTAACTTGTAGTTTTAGCTGAACACTGTGCAGAGGTCACACTAAACTAACTTGTAGCTTTAACTGAACACTGTGAGGAGGACGCACTACACTAACTGTAAATAGTCTAGCTGCCTGACTGTGGTACTAATAGGATCACAAGAACACCAGCAATTTTCTTCAGGTAGCTGTAAATACTGTAACAAGACAAGCCTGCCTGTCAGTAGGAAGATAACAGAAACGGATCTAGCTAAACTGAATACAGTGTGTATAGATATATATATATATATATATATATATATATATATAAAACACCTGGGATGCATATATATACACAATACACTGTAAGTGCAGCTAACTCACTGACTGTCCTGCCTAATCTATCTAACTTAAATCAAATGACACTATCTCTCTGTCTATCTCTTTCAACACCGGAACACACACTACACAGGGCCGCCGTGCAGGCGGCCTTATATAGTGTGGTGCATGTACTAAATCCCCTGAGCCATAATTGGCCAAAGCCTCCTTGGCTTTGGCCAATTATGGCTCTCTGTTCAGACGGAGCTGTGATTGGCCAAGCATGCCGGTCATAGTGCATGCTTGGCCAATCATCAGCCAGCAATGCACTGCAATGCTGCAGTGAATTATGGGCCGTGACGCACCACACGAATTTGGTGCGAACGGCCCATATCGTTCGCAATTCGATGAACGGACGAACAGACGATGTTCGAGTCGAACATGGGTTCGACTCGAACACGAAGCTCATCCCTACTCCTGATGGTCCTTATAAGGGGAATATGGCTGCTTATTCTACCATTTCTTATTGACTTAGACAGCTCATTGTCCAAGGTTCTGGGCTTAAATACATATTTTCCTGTTAAGGCACATCCTACTACATCAGTAAGTGCATCTTGGGCTTAAAAAAAAAAAATAGTTTCCAAGATTTGCAAGGCTACCACCTGGTCTTTTGTTCATATGTTTTCTAGGTTTTACCAGGTGGGTGTTAAGGCCTTCTCTAATGCCAGCTTCAAGCATAAGGTATTTAACATGTTTGTTAACCCAAAAAAAAAAAAGATATTCTGGTCCTTAAAGCAGATTAAACAGCACAGTGCTTGTGCTGTGTAATCTGCCCCCCTCTAAACTGTAAAAAAAAAACCTGACTGAACCTGCCACTTCCTGTTTCCCCTCTCTGTACTGACCACGATAACCAGGGCTGCTGAGCCCTGACCACCGTGGTCAGTTTGTGCCTGTCAGAAACCATGAATCAGACCGAGACAGAAGTACAATTAATCACATTAGTTTAATAATAATAAAAAGGTAAACAGAGTAAGCGTAGTCAATACATAGCCAGAGTTCAGTAACCAGATCGGGTAGTCAGCCAATGCCAATGTCAGAGAGCCAGAGATCAATGTAGTAGTACAGCAAGCAGGATCAGGAGCCAGAAGAGACGTCAGCCGAGCAAGTCTTCAATAGGAATGCAGGAGAAAATTTCTGAGATGTGACCAAAGGCGAAGGCAGAGATGAAGTGAACTGGACGGCTTTAAGTAGGTAGGACTGACGAGCAGATCATCAACAGCTGAGTCACTGTGGAGAGAAAGGAGCTGGCAATTAGCCGACAGTTGAGCGGCCAGCTCAGAGAAGGAAGGGCTGAGCCCAGCCCTGACAGTGCCCTACGTCATCCGCAGAGCTGCTCTCAGCTCTACTCTCTCCCCCTCCCCCCTCCTCTCTGCCTGTCAGCTCCTTGTTGTATGTCTCCACCCTGTACCCCCCGCTGCTATTAGTACAAATCCCAAACTTTTAAATGGTCCCTGGCAGTCCCTCTATGATACTCAGGCATAGCATACTGTATATGTGTTTTCAAAAAACGAGGCTTGTAAATACCTATTTAGAGCTATGTTCAAGGCCAGTCATGTGACTTGCGGCCAGTTTTCAGCTCCGATACATGGCTTCTGCAGGAGAGGCTGAGCGGCCCGGCCACGTGATCTCCCCGGTTGACGTCAGAGGGAGATCTCGACCCCTGCTGCAGAAGCCATGTATCGGAGCTATAAAATGGCCATGAGTCACGTGACCGGCCTGAAGATAGCTCTAAATAGGTATTTACAAGCCTCATTTTTAGAAAACACATATACAGTGTGCTATGCCTGAGTATCATAGAGGGGCTGGCATAGACATATACTTGTGCCTTAATAAACACTTTAAGGCAGTTCTTGGAGCTGCAGGCCTGCCCACTTTTCTTCTATTTGTTTTGGGGGCATGTTAGCAGTTTGTTTGCTCTGTTGCCCACCCTTCAGTTATAGTTAATTGTCTAAAATTAACTGAATCATTTGGTCCTTAACGAACGTTAAAGAAAGAAGGATTTTTGTACTTTGTAAAAAAACATTTCTTGACATTCATTAAGAGACATTAAGGTCCCACTGCTGAGTTTGCAATTAGCTTCTATGTACTGCTTTTTTTTTTTTTTTTTTTTTTAAACTGAAGTGTATTGGGAGTGGTTCATACAGTACCTGGCTAGCCAATGGCTTTTTTTATTTACCATTGTCCTAATCCTCTCCTATAGGTGGCAGTATAGCTCAAATATCTCAGATTAACTGTATCCTGTATGCTTAATGAACTTCAAAAAATGGGTTCTACGTTAGGTACAAAAGTTCTGTTTTTAGATCTTGGTCTCCATGACAACGTGTACCATCCAGGTAGGGAACCAATCTAAATTTTTCCTGCTGGAAGATAAAACTAAAAAATGCAGAGTTTCTTCCTGTTCTCCTCAGTCTTTCACACTTTCCAGAAATGAATAAATTAACAGTCCTCTAGTCATCCAATTAATTTTGTATAATGAGCAATTACACATGACTGCTGAGTAATCCACTTGAATGTTTGAAAAATGCACATCCTGTCACTTTGTGACTGTTATGCTGGCATTTTTCATGCAAGTAATCAAAATAGACTTAGCTTATTTAACTCAAGGTTTTGTAGAAAAAAAATAAACTCGGGGAAACTCGAACAGTGTTGTAATAGCAATAAATCAGCAGTCATTTTCTACTAATCTAACACATTTACAAGTAATGTAAATAGCTGCTATGGGTGACTTCTTAAGAGCCTGCCTATCCACACCTGTTGAATTTGACAGACCACTTCTGTCGCCAGTTGCCAGTGCGGCTTGTAATGCCTGAAGCAGTCCCTTCACGTTGGTTCATTAGTGGCACAATCCTATGGACAGCTTTGTAGTTGAAGCCAGGTCCAAATGGTCATTTCTGGTTTTAAAATTGCATGCAGAAACATATCAGACTTTTTTTTTCAAGAAACTTACAGTCTATAATTCAATTTTCTTTGAAACTTGATGTTCTTTTTGTAATTTGATTTTCTTAACTAGTGTTTTAAAATTTACACCTGTTACTATAGTGCTTTTGCCAGATTGCTAACAAAAGAACCTGCCAGCCTGGGGCTATATTTTTAAGTTTGATTGGTAAAAAATGTTACAATTTTCAATCTGAGGAAAGTGTAATCGTATCTTGGACTAGCATTGGTAAGAAAAGTGCATGTTTATATTTGCCATATTGCTTATAGTGGAAAACCAAAGCTGCGTATTACATGAATTTTTGTGCTTCAAGCAGCTAGTTAAACCTTTGTGCACCAATCATACAGTAAATAGAACACTTCATATGCATACATCTGTAGTGTATGACAGAGGTATATAAGCCATAGACATCAGACACTTTATTTATTCTCCTAGCAAATATTACTCTAACCCAGCCATTTTTAATCAGAGTTCCTCCAGAAGTTGTTAGGGGTTCTTTGAGCTTTGACTGATTGTCCTCCCTTTTGATGGTCTGCCTGCATAATTCCAGGACCAATGCCATTGATCAGCATGACACCAAAGATCCTTTTCACTGCCTGTAAGGGTGGTGTTCTGACCATCAACCAAAGGGGCATTTTTCCACCAACCACTAATGAATTGGTTTTAGCAGGGATTCCCTAAGAAATTACAGTAATTGTAAAGGTTCCACTGGGGTACAAAGGTTGAAATAGGATACTTTAACCCAATCACCCGTTGTGAAATAAGTATGAGATAACTCATGCAAGTGTAAACATTTGTAATGCTTACTGATTCTGGCAAATAAATGTTACAACATTACACTGCCAACAGGCAAATCCAAATTCCTTGTGCAAAAACAAAAACATTTACTGGACCTCTCATTAAAATATGGTTCGCTCTCTAACAATGATTACCGTAGTTATCATAATTAAATGTGGGGTAAAGCAAGCAGTAAATAATGTACCTTTAGCATATACAGTAATTGAATACTAGAAATAGCAGAGAACTCTCACACATATGATGGTGCCTAGGCACCCACCGTTCTTCTAGTCTCAGTTTTTTATAAACACCATACATTCTCTTTAGAATACCCCTCTATGTGTATATCACAGTATATGCATTTACAGTATACATGCATACAAGTGTTTTATTCTCCAGCATCCTTCTAAGACAAGAATTGCTGGATGTTTCTTTTACAATCCAGTATGTATTCACAAAAGAAATATGTATATATACAATGTACTGTATGTAAATACAGTATGTACAGTATCTCACAAAAGTGAGTACACCCCTCACATTTTTGTAAATATTTTATTATATCTTTTCATGTGACAACACTGAAGAAATTAAACTTTGCTACAATGTAAAGTAGTGAGTGTACAGTTTGTATAACAGTGTAAATTTACTGTCCCCTCAAAATAACTCAACACACAGCCATTAATGTCTAAACCGCTGGCAACAAAAGTGAGTACACCACCATTATCTTCCCTCAATTGACTGTAGGCAAAACACACTTGTCTTTGTACTCCTCGCCTGGTCACCGCCACACACACTTGACACCATCTGAACCAAATATGTTTATCTTGGTCTCATCAGACCACAGGAAATGGTTCCAGTAATTCATGTCCTTAGTCTGCTAGTCTTCAGCAAACTGTTTGCGAGCTTTCTTGTGCATCATCTGTAGAAGATGCTTCCTTCTGGAACAATAGCCATGCAGACCAATTTGATGCAGTGTGCGGCGTATGGTCTGAGCACTGACAGGCTGACCCCCCCACCCCTACAACCCCTGCAGCAATGCTGGCAGCACTCATACGCCTATTTCCCAAAGACAACCTCTGGATATGATGCTGAGCACTTGTACTCAACTACTTTGGTCGACCATGGCGAGGCCTGTCCTGAATGGAATCTATCCTCTTAAACCACTGTGGTCTACCTCATACAGTGCCCTTGCGGGTTACAGTATGTTGGGGGGACCAAAAGGGAACTTTGCGTCTGATTGAAGGAACACATAGGCAACATAAGGAGAGGATACGATAAACATCTAGTATCTAGACATTATGATCAGGCACACAATAGAGACCCAACAAACTCTTTGTTTCTAGGGATCGATAAATATAGACCCCACTGGAGGGGGAGTCTATTAGTTAGAGAAATATCAAAACAAGAAATGGCCTGGATCCATAGACTTAAGACTTATGTTCCATTCGGCTTGAATGTTGACACAGATGTCAACGCCTTTATCAATAATTCCTGATAAGGGGTTCACAATGGTTCCATATATTACCCTAAATTTTCTTTTTTTTCTGTCTTCATTGCTGGTTAGGCTTTTGATACATTAATGTATTTTGTGCCAGGCCTTTTTTATATTTTTATTTTATGATTTTATTTGCTATATTCATGACATTTTTGATTCTAGTATCATAAGAGTTTTTAGATATTTGTTGTATCAACACCAGGTCCCTTCGTTTTGAGTTCTCACCTGTCTGGACATTTTTGCATTAATGTAGGGGCAAAGCTCATACTTTTTGATCACATATTTTATAGAGACTCAGACGTCCTTTATATTTATATTCTCATTAATCTTTATCAATTTTATTTTAATTTTCACAATTTACATATTTACAATCCCTGGATACATATATTGCCAATGTCGGCTATTATGATCAGACTTTAGAACACCATTTGTTTATTTAGTCACTATTTATGCGTTATACAATTTGACCACTAGGAGTCGTCTGACCAAGGTAACTACATGTGACACTGTAGTACACTTTCAACCCGCTTCCGCCAATGCGGAGTGAGGCTATTTCACATTTAGTGTGACATTTTTGTCTTATTTACTGATGTTTTTGACCTTGACACTCATTTATGGTGTGCACACTCATCCCACATAATTTTTTCATTTCAATAATTTTGCTTTTATCTACAATAAGATTTATCCATTTTTTGTATCTTTTTGGTTTCGCGCGCAGAGCATTGAGTGTTTATTTCCTGCCTTGTGGCTGCGCACGTCCTACGACAGATTGAACTTAAAGCGAGGCTTGGTTTGAATATTTTAGTATTTAGGGAGGTGACGCAGTGCACTGCCTGTGCCCCTGGACATTGTAACCTATTACGAAACGCGTAGGGAGGAGCGACGTGCTTGCATCACCTTGCATCATCGTGGTTGTCTCAGCAGGACGGGTTTGTCTGTGTGCTCACCGGCCGGAGCACCGGACATTATAGGCGCCTTTTATCCACTGTTTACATGTAAGTGCAATACATGTCTGTTTTATCTATAATAAATCGAAGCGTTTTACACTATTGGAGCTTTTTATCTTTCATGCTATATCTATCTAAATGAGCTGGGGAGACATGATGGGATCTGAGTTCCAATAACCCTATTTGGTATCTCTGGATGTCCAATTACCACCTATGAATCTTGGATTCAAGTCCATTCGTTAAACTCTGGAGGGCTAATTTTATACAGGTTTCCCCTGATCCTCTGTAGTGGGGGGTCATGGGGCTCTGGTAAGCGGCCAATCTTTTTCACTGTTGGTGGATTGAACACAGCATTTCCCATGTCACAGAAGATTTCATATGTTTATTAGTTGATGGACTTTTTTTAATATTTATTTGTTCACGGGTTTTGGATATAACTTATGGTTGAACATGATATCATATGTTTTAACATTTTGCATGTATTAGCTTACTTTTGTTTTTATTTTTGGCACCATATTATTTTGTGGAATCTGATCATGCCACATATATTTATGTTTCACGGGTATTAATATTGCCATTTCACATTGCCATTGAGCCAATGTGGTAGCGCAATTCTAATATTTTCTTTTTTTTACACTGTTTTTGTTGTGCAGAAGAATCGCTGCTTTTTTCATTTACACTGTTCACTTTTACAATCTTTTTTATATATTGTGCTCCCAGCACATTATTTGATACACCTTAGCACGGTTTTTCTTTCTTTCCTGTTTCTGCCACAAGCCTGCTAGGAGCTCTGACAAGCCACACTTCCTGAACCTGTGGTACTGTGCTTTAAACTTTACAATCATATACTTACTACACACAATGTGCTGTAACACAATGCATGCAAAGTTAATCAGAAGAGAACTTACTTGTCAGTGGGAATCAGCAGACTCCAAGCAGGAGCCCCACTTTTGCTTTTCTCATCCTCCACCAATAGTGAGATTTAGCTTCAAATGGAGAGTTCTTCGTGGGCCCAGTGCACTCAGCTGGATACATTTTAGGGCTTTCCTGCCCACATTTATTTTTCCAAAAATCAAAGCAACCCAGTAGTCTGCCTACACAAAGGATGAAAGAGAGTAGCCCACAAGCAGATTTTTCAGATGCTATTCCGAACCCATGGGCCAAGCCTGCCCGGAAGCTGTCACATCTAATGAACCAATCCTCTGCAATGAGGGCATTCCCCATCCTGCAGCTGCACATATACAAGGAGCATGTAAATGTCCAGCTGCATAGATGGGAATTCCTTAGCTGCAGATGATTGGCTTTTTACAGGTTACAGCTTCCTGGCAGTTGCAGCCATGTAGGTTTGCAAGAGCATCCAAACACCCTCAAAGCTCATCTTTATCCACTAGATTTGTGTTGCTGATAGAACTGCAAAAGTGAAGCAACACCAAATTTAACAGGAGCATAGAAGAGTACATGCAATTATCCAAGAGTAGGGTGACAGAAGTGTTCAGGGCAGTGTTACAGACCATTTGGCCAACTCAAAAACAGTGAGATTTAAAAGCAGTGACCAACTAACTGGTGAACACCTGTTGTGCCCAATATTTTTTTCTTATTTAATTTCCTTGCTCATCAAGCCTTAGCCTTTGGGGTTGATTTACTAAAGGCAAATAGGCTAATGACTTTGAAAAATAACTTTTCCCAGAGATTAGTGAATGTAGTGACATTTTTCTTTGCAAAGAATATCCACATGATTGGGTATTCTTTGCAAAGTTTCTCAGTCTGTAACATGCTGTAACATACTGTGCAGCCGTTTTCACCACTGGCTTTACTTCTTCCAGTAAGAATTTGGATTTTCGTTCTCCTTTTTAATAGAATTGAAGTCCGTGATGAGGGTCACCTATGTCATCATTATATGAAATCATCCACCACATTTATGAAAGTTACATTTGTTCTATTTATTATTTTACTTTTTTTTCAAAAGAAACATTATTTACCATGCTCAGATTAAATCAGCAAATCCTGTAGTTTGCTCAGAGGAGCAAATATGAAATTGTATACATGAAACAGAAATTACCTTGTTATCTTTGTTACACAGCTCTTGCTGTAAAGTAAACTGCAGTTTGTTATTCTGTAACATCCGACAGTTCAGACTAAACAAGGCCAGCTGCAGTCAATGTCCTTTTAATGCAGTGGTCATCAACCCTGTCCTCAGGGCCCACTAACAGGCCAGGTTTTATGTATTATCTTGGGGAGATGCAGACTAGAATACTGCAATCACTGAGCAGCAAATGATATCACCTGTGATGTATTTCAGTTATCTTGCAAACCTGGCCTGTTAGTGGGCCCCGTAGACAGGGTTGATGACCACTGCTTTAATAGGATTTCTAAATAGAAAACAAACTGGGCAAAAAAATTTGTTTCTTCTCAGGACCAGAACATTAGACAAAGTATCATATACAAGTGCAAGCAGAACAGTCACTAGATAAGAAACCTGCTTATCTACATTTTTATGGGTATTATGTTATCCTATCCTACTCTGATAGATGGTAGTTATTACTTTGGTCCTTACCCTATTTGTGTATGCATGTATATGCAGAGACCACCGCCACCTTAACTGGGGAAGGATGCCACTGGCGGCATCCAGCTCTAGGCACACAGAGGAACGGATGTTGTTCCTCCCACTGTGTGATGTCAGAAACAGGAAGCGACAAGGATTTCATCACTTCCTGTTTTGGGTCTTTGTTTACCTGGATGTCACCGGTCAGGGAAGCAGCCGATCAGACTGATCTGTGAGGCTAGAGGAGAGATTTAGGTTCTAATAGACACCAGATCTATCCATAAAGAGCACCTGTCATGGCCCATGCTATTATAAGGGATGTTGTTCATCCCTTGTAATATAAATAAAGTTGAAAAAAAAAAAAGTTAAAGTTACAGTGTTAAAAAAAAATGTAAAGTACCCCTTTTCCCCAATGCTCACATGCAAATGCAAACCCACGTAGGTCCCGCATGCATATGTAAATGGCAATCGCACCGCACATGTGAGGTATCGCCCCGAACATCAGAGCGAGAGCAATACTTTTAGCACAAGACCTCCTGTATAACTCTAAACTGGTAATCTGTAAATTATGTTTAAAAAGTCTAAAAAACGATCACATTGACATGCAAAGCATTCAACAATGCAGCCACTTCTGCTCTACATCCATGCCCATAGTATACACAGGGGCAGCCAATGGGACAAACAAGGCAACCCCTGTGCGCCATAGGGCATGGCAACTGTCAGAAGATGACTCAGGAGGTTAAGAAAAACACTCTAGTCATCAGATGGTAATTGAGAGCTGTCCCGGTAGCCACGCACAAACCATACAAATAAGGGCTCAAGCTTCCTAGAGGCGATTGGTTGAACACCAAAAGAGCAAGTGCCGGGGTGTCCTTATGGTCGCCCGTGCCAACTAAGACCTGGCATGGGAAATCCTCAATCATATAATCAGAACTGATTATATAAATGGAAAAATTGGGACAAATGAAGAATGTATAAAAATAAAATGTGTTTGACTTATTCCTGCATCCTCAAAATTGAGTAAAAAGCCCATCTCGTTAATTCAATTACAAGCATAATGAAGCTATACATTTCAGATCAAATTTTATACAATATATTAACACAAATCGACACAAACCTATTTATACTGGCAATATAGCATGCCAGTCCAACTGAGCAAGGGAGTATGTCAGATAAACAATATGGAGAATTTGGATGAAACAATGATCATTTTGTCAATCACAAAAGGACCATCGTTTCTTTAAAATTCTCCATATTGTTTATCTGACATACTCCCTTGCTCAATTGGACTAGAATGCTAAATTGCCAGTTTAAATAGGTTTGTGTGGATTTGTGTTAATATATTGTATAAAATTTGATCTGATATGTATTGCTTCATTATGCTTTTAATTGAATTAACAGGATGGGCTTTTTATTCAATTTTGAGGATGTAGGAATAAATCAAATTTATTTTATATTTATATATTCTTCATTTGTCCCAATGTTTCCATTTATATAATCAGTTCTGATAGTACAATTGAGGATTTCCCATGGCAGGTCCTAATTGGCACAGGCGACCATACGGACACCCCGGGCACTTGCTCCTTTGGTGTTCAACCAATCACCTCAAGGAGGCTTGAGCCCATATTTATACAATTGGTGCGCGTCTACCGGGACAACTCTCAATTACCATCTGATGACTGGGGTGTTTTCCTTAATCTCCTGAGTCATCCTCTGACAGTTGCCATGCCCTATGACTCAGGTTGGCCTTGTTTGTCCCATTGGCCACCCCTGTGTATACTATGGGCATGGATTTTCCAATATGGCGAGGTTGGTCATTGCACGCCTGCATGTGACGCCACTTCCGCCTTATTGAATCGCGCATGCGCACTAGCATCAAATAAACATCCGCATCCCTGCTGGTGACGTCAGACACCATCGGGACAGGGAAAGGACAAAGTGTGGCGATCCACCACCATTCACTGACAGAGGATTTGTGAGAGAGAGGGTTTGCACTGCTCCCTCTTTATACCAATTTTGAACAGTATCTAAGACAGGTAAGAACCTTTGCTAATTACTCTACATTTGTTTATGATCATGTGGGAAGGAAAAGACTTGGGATCCTCTAGTCAACAGTGCTTGGGTTTTTTTTCTACATCTAAGAAAAGCTATTTGCCTCACAGCAATGAGGAGACATGTGCTTGATCTCTCCCCCACCTGGTTGATACAGGATCTCTATCTCAACCCTTGCATTGTTTTGTTTATATATTACTTGAAATATATATATTTATTTTTCCCTCTTGAATCCAGGACCAGGATGTTCTGAGGCTCCAGCGCTAGAGCTGTAAAAACGCCAGAGGCCGTTAAAAGCTATTAAACGCTGTATACAGAGCGTTAAGCCTCATCAGGCGTTTCTCTGCCTCTATTAAAAATCAATGGTTACATAGTTACATAGTAGGCAAGGTTGAAAAAAGACACAAGTCCATCAAGTCCAACCCATGTGTGTGATTATATGTCAGTATTACATTGTATATCCCTGTATGTTGTGGTCGTTCAGGTGCTTATCTAATAGTTTTTTGAAACTATCGATGCTCCCCGCTGAGACCACCACCTGTGGAAGGGAATTCCACATCTTTGCCGCTCTTACAGTAAAGAACCCTCTACGTAGTTTAAGGTTAAACTTCTTTTCTTCTAATTTTAATGAGTGGCCAGGTGTCTTGTTAAACTCCCTTCTGCGAAAAAGTTTTATCCCTATTGTGGGGTCACCAGTACGGTATTTATAAACTGAAATCATGTCCCCTCTCAAGCGTCTCTTCTCCAGAGAGAATAAGTTCAGTGCTCGCAACCTTTCCTCATAACTAATATCCTCCTGACCCTTTATTAGCTTAGTTGCCCTTCTTTGTACTTGCTCTACTTCCAGTACATCCTTCCTGAGGACTGGTGCCCAGAACTGGACAGCATACTCCAGGTGCGGCCGGACCAGAGTCTTGTAGAGCGTGAGAATTATCGTTTTATCTCCAGAGTTGATCCCCTTTTTAATGCATGCCAATATTCTGTTTGCTTTGTTAGCAGCAGCTTGGCATTGCATGCCATTGCTCAGCCTATCATCTACTAGGACCCTCAGGTCCTTTTCCATTCTAGATTCCCCCAGAGGTTCTCCCCCCCCAGTGTATAGATTGCATTCATATTTTTTTCCACCCAAATGCATTATTTTACATTTTTCTACATTAAACCTCATTTGACATGTAGTTGCCCACCCCATTAATTTGTTCAGATCTTTTTGCAAGGGTTCTACATCCTGTGGAGAAGTTATTGCCCTGATTAGCTTAGTATGGGTTCCCTTTGAGAGCCCATTGATTTGAATAGAAGTTGCACCAGAAGTGACTGCGGTGTGACTTGTGTTCTGAGGATCTGGAGGGAGAACCGCCCCGCCAAAATGAAAAAAAAATGGCGTGGGGTCCCCCCAGGACAATACCAGAGCCTTCGGTCTGGTATGGATTTTAAGGGGAACCCCCATGCCTCCTTAAGATCCATACCAGACCCTTATCCAAGCACGCTGCCTGGCAGCTCAGGAAAGGGGGGGACAAGAGAGCGCCCCCCCCTCCTGGACCATACCAGGCCACATGCTCTCAACATAGGTACGTGGGTGCTTTGGGGCAGAGGGGGCCCGGTGCCCCTCTACCTCACAGCACCTTGTACCCATGTTGATGAGGACAAGGGGCCTCTTCCTGACAACCCTGGCCGGTGGTTGTCGGGGCCTGCAGGCAGGGGCTTATCAGAATCCCAGATCCAGGCCCCCCACCCTAGGTGAATGAGTATGGGGTACATTGTACCCCTACCGATTCACCCAAAGAAAGTGTCAAGAAATGAAAACACTACACAGGATTTTAAAGTAATTTATTAAATCAGCTCCGGCGTCTCTTCCAATTTCTCCCCTCTCTGACACTTCTCCCTCCTCCGGCGATGTCTTCTCCCTCTGCCGGTTCTTCTCCCTCTGCCGGTTCTTCTCCTCTCTGCGCTGTTGACACGTACCTTGGAGGTGAGCCTGATGTGCAGAGGGAGACCTCTCGTACAGCCCTGGCTCCGGAGTCATTGGAGTTGGGACAGTGACCGTAGGAGCACAGTCAGATATGAGTGCCTGCAGTATTCTCTTGGCTGGAGATGATGACAGCTGGCAGGGACAGGAACCGGCTTGGGTGCTGTGGATGGAAGTCAGCAGGTGCGCTGAGGATACAGTTCAGCGGATACAGGTGCGCTGAGGGGCAGCGAATGTAGATGCACACAGATACAAGACAGCAGGCAGGAGCAAGGTCAGACCAGCCAGGTAATACACAGCGGATCAGTCAGGCAGAAACGGCAGGCAAGGAATGGTCAGAGATTAGGCTGGGTTAGTAACGGAGAATCAGGCAGACAGGTAAACAGGACAAGGTCAAGGAAACCAAGGGTCAGAACTGGAGACAGCAGCGAGGTCAGGAAGCTGGGTCAGTATTGGATCAGATGCAGGTTCAGGATCAGGTCACAGGGTAAACCTGTAGATCAAACAACAAAGGACTAATGCAGCTGCAGCCCTTTTAAAGGCCACTGGGTGCCAAGGCAACGTCACTATGTGCGCATGCATGATCTCCGGGATCTGTGCACGTGCATGCGCATTGGCGCACGTCTGTTCACCGCTGGATGCCTGTTAGCCAAATTGCACCTCTGTGAACCTGTGCGCCTGTGACCTGTTGCAGAACTATGAGCAGTGCATCCATGACATTACTCCCTCCTTATGGGCAACCTCCGGGTGCCCAAAAGAACTTTCATTTGATGGTGGCTGCGGAAGAAGGCCTGGATCAGCTCTTGGGCATGGACATTCTGTTTAGGTTCCCTAGAGTTTTCTTCTGGCCCATACCCCCTCCATTTGATCAAATATTGCAGTTGATTGCTTCTTCTCCTGCAGTCTTCGACAGCCTCCACCTCATATTCCTCATCCCCATTGACTATTGGGTTCAGGTGGGTTCAGGTGGCCCCGATCACCTGTCTGGGAAGGACTCTGGTACTGTGGGTTTCAGCAAAGACATGTTGAACACTGGGTGGATCTTGAGCGAATCAGGTAAAGCAAGTTTGTAAGAAACTTCATTTGGTTTTTTCTTAATCGGAAAAGTTCAAATAAATTTAGGTGCCAGTTTTTTCGAGGGGCAAGCCATTCTGAGTTTGGTAGTAGACAACCACACCTGGTCACCTGGTTGGAGACACAATTCCCCTCATCTCTTTCTGTCATATATACTCTTGTTGGTCACCTGTGCCTTGACCATAGTTTCCTGCAACAATTTGTTAATGCGACCCAGAAAATCGACAGTGCTCTGTACTGCTGGAACCGGAGACTCAGGGACAATATTAGGCAGAAAGACTGGATGAAACCCATAGTTTGCAAAGAATGGAGACCCGTAACTGAATGACTGGCATTATTGAAAGCGAACTCCGCTAAGGGTAATAGTGCTAACCAATCATCCTGAACAAACGTGGTGAAGCACCGGATGTACTGTTTGAGGGTCTGGTTTGCCCTCTCGGTCTGTCCATTAGTCTGAGGATGGTAAGCAGAAGACATGGATAGCTCAATCTTCAGGACCTTGCATAGTGCTTTCCAAAAGCAAGAGGTGAACTGGATCCCCCTGTCTGACACAATGTTTCTTGGCACCCCATGTAATCTTTTACCCCATGTAAACAATTTCCCTGATGAAAAACTGGGCAGTCTCCATGGCAAAAGGTGTATTCTTTAGTGGTATGAAGTGGGCCATCTTAGACAGGCAGTCAACCACTACAAGGATAGCCGTATATCCTTCAGACAGGGGTAGTTCTACTATGAAGTCCATAGCAATCATGCTCCATGGTCTATCAGGGATTGGTAGTGGTCTGAGAAGCCCCCAAGACTTGGTTCTAGCAGTCTAGTTCTGAGTACTGATAACACATGACTTAACATATTCCTTGCAGTACTTCTTGAGATTCGGCCACCAGAACATACGCTGAATAAATTTGAGAGTCTTGTGGACCCCAAAATGGCCAGTCAGAGGATGGTCGTGGCAAAGGCTCAGTACTTTTGTCTGGAAATTTTCTGGCACAAAGATTTTATTGTTTTTCCATAGTAACTCCCGGTGGACTGGACATTCCCGCTGAAGCTTGCTTTAAGCCGGACATCATATCTGTCTGAGGAAGCAACAAATTGCCTTCTAATAGCATGGTATCTGGAACTGAGATTTCTTTGGGGTCATCAAAGATGCGGGAGAGAGCATCTGGCTTAATGTTCTTCGACCCTGGCCGGTAGGCGATATGTAATGAAAATCTGGAGAAGAACAAAGCCCATCGTGCTTGACACGGCTTCAGCCATTTGGCAGCTCTCAGATACTCCAGATTTTTGCGATCAGTGTAGATATGTATGGGATGTGCTGCTCCTTCCAACAAAATACCTCCACTCTTCAAGTGCAGCCTTAATTGCCAGGAGTTTGCGATCAACCACGTTGTAGTTCTTCTCGGCTGGAGAAAGCTTATGGGAGAAGAAGGCTATGGGGTACATTAGATCCTTGAGGCCTTGGCGTTGGTAAATAACTGCCCCTACCACTGTTTCTGAGGCATCTACCTCAAGTAGGTAAGGCAGAGAGGGATCTGGATGACTAAGGATGCAGAAGTAAAAAGTCCCTTTAGATTTGCAAAGGCAGCTTGAGCCTCGGAAATCCAGTGGAACCAAACGTTCTGTTTTGTCAACTGGGTGATTGGAGAGATGATAGCAGAGAACCCTTGATGAATCTTCGGTAAAAATTTGCAAAGCCAACAAAACGCTGTACCCCTTTTTTTCTGAGGGTGCAGGCCAGTCCAGAACAGCTGTAACCTTTTGTGGGTCCATCTCGAATCCCTCTGTGGAGATTACTAGACCCAGGAACTGGATACTCTAATGCTCAAATTCACATTTTTCTGGTTTGGCATATAGCCCAGGTTGACGGAGTCGGCAGAGTAAATCTTGACATGTTTCCGGTGTTAATCCAGGGATGTGGAGAAAATCAAGATATTGTCTAGGTAGACAATTATGAAGATATCTAGGCAGTCTCTAAAGATATCATTAACGAAGTGTTGTAAGGTGGCAGGGGCATTACACAGACCATAAGGCATCACTAGATATTCATAGTGGCCGAACCTGGTATGGAACGTTTTCCATTCATCCCCTGCATGGATACAAACCAAATTGTAGGCCCCTCACAGATCTAGTTTGGTGAATACAGCTGTAGTTCTCAGTCTTTGAAAGAGCTCGGGCACCAGGGGCAAAGGATACCGGTTTTTAACAGTAACTTTATTTAGCTTCTGGTAGTCCACACAGAGCCATAAAGAGTGGTCCTTCTTTTCTACGAAAAAGATTCCTGCCCCTGCCAGAGAAGTAGATGGTCGGATGAATCCCCTCTTAAGATTTTCGTCCACATATTCTTTTTGTACCTCCAACTCCCACTTAGATAGTGGGAAGATTCGTCCAAAGGGGATCTCAGCCCCTGGAAGCAATTCAATTGGACAATCATATGAGCAGTGGGGAGGAAGAGTCTCAGCCCCCCGTTTGCTAAAAACGTCCAGAAACTCGTGATACTATTGAGCGTATCCCTGAATCAGATTCCATGCACAGCAGAGGGCAAGAGACCTTGGGAGGTATGGGCAGGTAGTGTTCTTGACAATAGGAAGACTGGAACTTGATATTTACGGAGCCCCAATCAATTTGCGGATTGTGGGCCTGTAGCCAGGGTAGGCCCAAGATGACTGGAAACAGAGGGGATGCATCCAGACTTAGCAGTTCTTTATGGTCTGTGGAAGTGATCACAGGTAGTGGAGGGGTCTCCTGGGTCACCAGACCAGACTTGATACTGGACCCGTCTGCTAGAAAGATGAAGAGTCCTTGAGCCCTGGGTTGGAGTGGGTTGAATCGTTGATGTGCAAAGTTCAGGTCAATAAAACAACTACATGTCCCAGAGTCAATTATTGCAGTAACTGGAACAGTTCTTCCTGGAAGCTGAAATGAGATGGGAAGTGCCAGTGTTGGCAAAGGGTGCTGGATAACTGGAAGGGGAGATAGATAGACATCTATGGAACATTGCTGGACATGAGTGTACATGGTGGCCGGCCTCCCCACAGTACATGCAAAGGTTGTTCTGTTGCCGGCTTAATCATTCTTCAACAGATAATGAGGGTCTCATTAATCCAAGTTGCATAGGCTCAGGGGAATCTGGTGTCCCTTTAACTGGTACAGGATTGACTGAGACAGGACTGGTGAAAGCGGGGTGAGCGGGAGCGGGCATTCGGGGTAACATCCAGGATGGATGGATCTGCTGAGTAGCTTTCTCTGTCCTGCACTCCCGAAGGCGTTGGTCTATCTGAATGGTCAGAGTAATTAAAGTCTCCAGTGAGCTTGGTATACCGACCCGGGCCAGTACAACCTTTAATCTTTCAGATAGGCCAAGGCGAAACTGGTGCTGCAAGGCTGCGTTATTCCACTGGGTATCTGCGCTCTAGCGTCTGAAGTCTGTAATATAGTCCTCCACCACTCTGCGGCCTTGCTGAAGCACGTGAAGGGAAGCCTCTGCAGTGGAAGTCTGTTGTGGGTCATTGTATAACAGTGACATGGCATCGAAGAAGGATGAAAAGAGTCCACCATAACATGGCGTTCTTCGAGCAGGCAATGGGCCCAGGTCTGTGGTTCACCCCGCAGTAGAGAAATAACGAGCCCCACCTTGGTGGTTTCCAGGGAAAACGTCAAAGGTTGTAATGAAAAGTACAATTCACATGTGTTGCGGAATGCCAGAAACTTATTTCGGTCCCCAGAAAATGTCTCCGGAATGGGGACCCTTGGCTCTGGAGTTTGCATCATTACAGTGGGTGCGGTAATAGTCTCTGTTGGTGTCCTGCTAGTAGAAGGATTTACAGTGGTAGCCAGGGATTTCACTTGTTCCTCCAAACGCACATAACCATCCTGCAGAGATTTCACCACTTGAGTGAAGGCTGAGAGGTGTTGGCAAATCTCATATGTGGAGGAGGTCCCTCTTGCAGGCTCAGGCATGGCTGTTTGGTACTGACATGTACCTTGGAGGTGAGCCTGACGTGCAGAGGGAGACCTCTCGTACAGCCCTGGCTCCGGAGTCACTGGAGTTGGGACAGTGACCATAGGAGCACAGTCAGGTATGAGTGCCTGCAGAGTTCTCTTGGCTGGAGATGATGACAGCTGGCAGAGACAGGAACTGGCTTGTGTGCTGTGGATGCAGGTCAGCAGATGCAGGTGTGCTGAGGATGAAGATCAGCGGATGCAGGTGCGCTGAGGGGCAGCGGATGCAGATGCACACAGATACAAGACAGCAGGCAGGAGCAAGGTCAGACCAGCCAGGTAATACACAGCGGATCAGTCAGGCAGAAACGACAGGCAAGGAATGGTCAGAGTTCAGGCTGGGTTAGTAACGGAGAATCAGGCAGACAGGTAAACAGAGCAAGGTCAAGGAAGCCAAGGGTCAGAACTGGAGACAGCAGCGAGGTCAGGAAGCCGGGTCAGTATTGGATCAGATGCAGGTTCAGGATTAGGTCACAGGGTAAAGCTGCAGATCAAACAGCAAAGGATTAATGCAGCTGGAGCCCTTTTAAAGGCCACTGAGCACCAAGGTCACGTCACTGTGCGCGCGTGCACGTTCTCCGGGATCTGTGCACGAGCATGCGAATTGATGCATGTCTGTTCACCGCTGGATGCCTGTTAGCCTGACTGTGCCTCTGTGAACCTGTGCACCTGAGACCTGTTGCAGAACTATGAGCAGTGCGTCCATGACAGCTGCCTTCTCTCTCTTCTGTCGGGTCTTCTCTCTCTGCTGTCTTCTCGCTCTTTTGCCGGGTCTTCTCCCTCTATTCTTCTCCCGATGTAATGCTGGGCCCGCCGTGTGCCATGAGTTATATTGACATCATCCAGAGGCCACACCCCCTTGTGACATCACCACTCAGCAAAAGAGTGAGAAGACAGCAGGGAGAGAAGACCTGGCAGAAGAGGGAGAAGAAAGCGCAGAGAGGAGAAGAACCAGAGAGGAAGAAGAGCTTGCAGAAGGAGAAGACATCGCCGGAGGAGGGAGAAGAGCCGGAGATGGGAGAAAAAAATCGGAAGAGACACTGGAGCTGATTTAATAAATTACTTAAAAAACCTGTGTAGTGTTTTCATTTCTTGACACTTTCTTTGGGTGAATGGGTAGGGGTACAATGGTACAAGGTGCTTTGGGGTGCTTGACCTGCCGGGCTGCATGCTCAGGTAAGGGTCTGGTATGGATCTTGGGGGGGAGCAAGCCTTTTTTTGGTGTGGGGGTTCCCCTTAAAATCCATACCAGACCCTCTGGTATCGTCCTGGGGGGAACCCCACGCCAATTTTTTTTTCATTTTGGCATGTGTGTCCCCCCTTAAGATCCTCAGCACACAAGTCACACTGCAAGTCGGATCATCATGATCCGACTTCTGGTGTGACTTCTGTTCAAATCAATGGGCTCCCATAGATTGATTTTGAATAGAGGCAGAGAAATGCTGCTAAAAGCTATCATGGCAAAATGCGCATTGACGCCAATGCAAAATGCTGATAAAATCATGTTTTTAATGCTGCTTTTTTCCTGGCGTTGATACTAGCTTTACAGCTCGTTTTTTATAATGCCCGTGTGCATGAGGCCTTATCCCTGCCCTTTTCCTTAAATAACCAATGACAGCTCAGGGAGTTGTCATATCAGAGAGCAGTACCATCAGAATCAGTTGTATGTGCTGGGCTGAGTGTGTTGACTTTTTAATTTCAGCAAGTTGGCAGGCGGCATCATGATTGATGATGGATTTACAACTATTTACAAATATATAACGCTGTTTACATTCTATTAGGAAATGAGCTGCCATCAATATGAAGGAAGGCCTGTGGATATGGTGTATCTGGATTTTGCAAAAGCATTTGATAGTCCCCTACAAATGATTACTCTACAAACTGAGGTCTGTTGGCATGGACCATAAGGTTTGTTCTTGGATAGAAAACTGGTTACAGGGGCGTGTCCAAAGGGTGGTGATAAATAGTGTGTACTGACTGGTCTGGAGTGATAAGTGGGGTACCCCAAGGCTCTGTCCTGGGACCAATTCTGTTTAATTTATTCATAAATGATATAGAGGTTGGTATAAATAGCTCAATCTCAGTGTTTGCTGATGATACAAAAATAAGTAAGGCAATAACTTCACAGCAGGATATAGAAACTTTAAAAGAAGCACTGAATAACATAATGGGGTGGGCAACTACATAGCAAATGAGGTTTAATGTTGAAAAATGTAAAGTATTGCACTTAAGGGCTAAAAATATGAACTCACTAGGGGGAGAATCTCTGGGAGAATCCAGGATGTAGAAGGATCTGGGGATTCTAGTAGAAGACAGACTGAGCAATAGCATGCAATGTCAAGCTGCAGTAAGCAAACCAAGCAGACTATTTGCAAGCATTAAAAAGGGAATTTATTCCAGAGAAAAAACTATAATTCTGCCAATATTTAAAACTCTGGTTCGGCCACATGTTGAATATTTCGTCCAGTTCTGGTCACCAATCCTCAGGAAGGAAGGAAATTACAAACATTAAACTTATTCTTTCTTAAGAATAAATGCTTGAGAGAAGATATGATAGTGATACAAATACCTCAATGGTGATCCCAACATAGGCTGAAAACTATACAGTTTCAGGGAATGTAAAAAGACACGTGGCCATTCGTTTAAACTAGAGGAGAAGCAGTTTAGCCTTAAGCTGCGTATGGGGTTTTTCACTGTTATGCCCCGTACACACGGTTGGAAAATGTCCGATCGGAGCGTGTTGTCGGAAATTCCGACCGTGTGTGGGCTCCATCGGACATTTTCCATCGGATTTTCCGACACACAAAGTTGGACAGCAGGAGATAAAATTTTCCGACAACAAAATCCGATCGCGTCAATTCCGACCGTGTGTGGCCTGTTCCGACGCACAAAGTGCCACGCATGCTCAGAAGAAATTCCGACACGGGACAGCTCGTTCTGGTAAACTTAGCGTTCGCAATGGATACAGCACTTTCGTCACGCTGCAATGTAAAAAATGGTTTAATACAGCGCACTCTCTTCTTTATAATGTGACAAGAATTAAGTAGTTTTGCTGCTCACACACTTCTCACAAAGTTTTATTTGTGTTTTTTTAGTGGGATTCCCTCAATATATTGTTATTAGTTGTCACATCTGACAGTTTTATATTTTTTATGTTTTTTTTTTTTTGTTTTTAAGCCTTTTTTTTTCTTTAATGTTTGGATTTTTTCCAAGGCTGATCTTTGTTCAATGTTATTTTTATTTTTACTCCAGAATATTTTTGTGTGTGTTTTGTGTGGCAAGTTACCCCAACACCATTGATATCTTTTATTATTTAATCTCCATGAGATTTTTTGTTGTTGGTGTCCCTTGTTCATTTCACATTGTATATTAGAAATGTACCTGAAACCTCACAAACAAACCATCATTTTTGAAGAAGTAAAACACATAGGAGAGTATAATTCAAAACAAAAATCCTTTATTAAGGGCTCAGAACCAAGCAAAGAGGAAGGCAACACTGGATCAACAGGAGAAATTAGTGAAGCCTGGGACCCCCACGGCAGACATCAATTCTTAAACCTCAAAATTGGTGGCCTGAGGAGTCCATATGTAAGGGAGGGCAGTCTGGTCCGGGATTCACAGAGATCCGGATAGCAGCAGATGACATCAGTGTCCCCAGGCTGTGGTACCACAAGAGGCTGCATCTTTTGGCCGACCAGACTGGATCCAGGGTCCTCACTGTCTGGTCTTCCTTTCACACTTCCTTCCGGGCTGTGGCTGTGCAGTTGGAGATGTGGCAGGAGGAGGAGTAGGACCTGGAGGAGGAGTAGGACCTGCAGGAGGAGGAGGAGGACCATCCCAAAGCTGTGTGTGAGGTGTAATTTGGCCCCTCACACCTTTCGCCAGAGCCTCTGATATGAGGGCCTCACACATGGCTTTTTGGTCCTCCTCCATCCTCTGCATTTTATAGGCTATGAATGCAGCAAGGTTCTCCTACCTGGTGTGTGGTGCTCCCAGGACCTCTGTAGCCCTACAAAAAAATCTGATAGCAGCCTCCTCTAGGGTACTCCTCCTCCTGCCACTTTCTGTTTCCAAGGGGGGTGGAGGGACCTGCAGATCAGCCACCTCCTGGCTGAGACTTCACTGTGTATGAAAAAGGGACATGGTTTTAGTTTTTGCATCATCAATCACAATCATAAATTAGTACTCCCAACTAACATCTAGTTAACATTACTGATTGGACAAGCAGAAATATTTAGAGGAATGCTATACCTGGCTCAATCTGGGCTCCTCCACATGTGGCCTAGAAGGCCCAGGTTGGGCGTCAGAAGCCTCAGCCGGGGGGGAAGGAAGCGTGGAAGGAAGACTGGAGAGGGATGGCCTGGGTTCAGTCTGGCCTGCCAGAAAGTGCAGCCTGTCGTAGTACAACATCCTGGGGACATAGATGTCATCTGCTGCTCCGGATCTCTGTGAATCCAGGACTTTATTGCGCTCCCTCAGATATGTGCTCCTCAGGCCACCAATGAAAATCTTTAAATAAGTGATGTCTGCCGTGGGGATCACCTGCTTCACAATTTCACACAATTGCTCCAGTGCTGCCTTCCTCTTTGCTTGGTTCTTGTAATGGGGGTGTTTAATCTCCCACAGACAGGGCAGCTCCCTTAGCATCTCTATGAAGACTGAAATGAAGTCCTGATCTTCCAGTACCATATCCATGTTCACTGCAAGACACAACACAAGACAAAGCCTAATGTCACACCAAACTCTCCTAATCTTGTTACAATATAGGCCTCAATCTATAGAAGCAGTATAGGCCCAAGTTTGTCTCTTACCTTCGTTCTTACGATCGCCGCGTTCAATGCTCCTTCCTCCGCTCACAGATCAAACGTAATACGCACGCGTGTTACGCTTTATATACACTGCGCATGCGTGTAACTCCGCCCGCCCCTGACGTTCCTTCTAGTGTATTTCCCGCCCCTTTTCGTTCGGCGCAGTGGGGGAAGAGCATGATGGCGGACATACAGCAGGTGCGGGCTAATTGTAGCAACGAGGAGGAGGAGGAGGAGGAAAGGGCGGATCCAGGCACGTCCCGATCCAGAAGGAGACGTTTTAAGGCCACAAATATGTCATTTGGGGAGATGTTGGAGATGGTCGACATCATGAGGAAGTCCGACTATGACGGAAAATATGGGCCTTACCCCCACCCCAACATTCGAAAGGCCAAAATCATGGCGAAAGTGGTCAGGAGTCTCAAGCGGAATTTCGGGGTACGAAGGTCTAAAGATCAGCTCAGGAAGCGGTGGTCGGACCTGAAGTTGAGAGAGCCAGAGCAGTACCGAAAGATCCGGAGAGTGCTGCAAAAAAGTAAGTAGTTGTGCTGTGTTCCTATTCTTTCTGTCTTTATTACGTTCGTTCTGCTCCATATGCTTTGATTAGTTGTAACGTTTCCAAAGGTCAACTTTAATGTTCATGGGCACATTATTCGTTCGTATCAAACATTTTTCTTTCGGCCTCTAGAACACCATTGTTTAGGCCATATGCATTTTCACACATTTTTGGGGGCCTACTTGGATTCCAAATATTTGTTTGTGTAGATGGGTTTGTTACTAGAATGAAATGCAAACTAGATTGTGTGTGGACACTGAGCAGCTGTTTTCACATCTGGACACTGGAGCACTAGTGTGGGACACAAGAACACCATTTTTATTAGGGGGCCACACAGGTGCTCCAGTGTATACTATAGGGGGGTCTCCATCTGTGAAGCTTGTACCAAACAGGTAAAGTATTGCAGCTTGACAAAGGGCAATAAAAAATATACATCTTGGAACTCGGCTAAAATAGACAATTGTACCCCACTTCCAAGCAATGTTTCCTATTTCTATAGTTCTGCCATCAAATATCTGTGTGCTAAGTATACCATTTTTGTTTTACATAGGGGAGAAAAGACTCGGACACCCCTCATCCGAGGAGACCAGAGACCCCCCACCTCTGGAAGAAGGGGAAATACCGCAAACCCAAGAAGCTGAGCAGGAGGAAGAAGAAGACGTGGTGGAGATTGGCACCACAACAGGTGAGTGTCTGCGACCACAGACTCAGGTAAAAGAGATGGCTGGTGGCAGATTTTTGAGACCTTTTTTTTTGTTCTTTATCTCTTTTTAGGTGATCGTGATGTGAGGGATCCAGAACGCTTTACATCTGAAAGTGCCCAGATACTGATAGGGGAGATCATGGGGTGTAATCTCCAATTGCAAAACATCCAGCAACAAATCAGTGATGTTATTAAAAAAAATAATAACATCATTGATGTTTTGGGGCGAATTTAAACCCCACAAAATCACCTGTTTTATCATACCAAACTTTTTTCGATGTTTAAAAAAGCCAAATTTGGAGGATGCACACAGTGTGCCAACATGTGCTATCTGCCATCACGGGAGATCAATGGACGCGTTTTGGGGTGGCAACCCCTTCCTCAATTATAAAGTAGCGTTGAGGAAGGGCTTGCTCCCCCCAAACACGTCCCTTGATCCCCCATGATGGCAGATAGCACATGTGGACATTTGTAAATTGGTGTGCATCTTCCAAATTTGGCTTTTCCAGGGGTGATTTCCCCCCATCTGAACGCTATATCAAACCCAGTTCCTAAATACTGATGTCTGATATAGCCTTCAGGTTTTACCTAATGTGAACTTTGTAAGTTCAAGTTTTTTGGCTTTCTTGTTGGTTTTACACAGGCCTGTTTTATCTGAAATGGATATTTTGATTTTTCATAATGCTACTGCAAACATTTTATACAACAAACATGTTGGTTTGTTTTAAAAACCTTTGGTAAATGCGCATGTGATTGTGCAGGTATAAAAAAGTGCCTTACTCAAGAATGTGTGGATTATTGTCTCAACACTACAACACTTTTGGGGTGATGTAATTGTTGTTTTATGCACAAATGGGGGTTATTTCCTAAGGGCAAATCCTCTTTGCACTACAAGTGCAGGTTCAGTGCAGTTGCAAGTGCACTTGTAGTGAAATGTGTTTTTGCATTTAGGAAGTACCAGCCAACACTGTTTTTTATAAGGTTACCCAATCACGACATTTTCTGCACTCAACACATTTCTGTCAGGGTCAGCTAAAACAAACACAAGCAGTAAATGTCCACCAAGAATTTCTTTTGGTTGTTTTTTTATTTGAAAAAGGTGTCACATATTGTCTGGCATATTGATAGCCCCCCTACCCGCAAAGAACTCCAGGTAGCGTAACCGGACATCACGGGCATTCAGGGAGGGCAAGCCAGGACGGCCGCTTTCAAGTGCCGTCATTGTTGGGATTCCGGCCTCAGGCCCAACTGAGCCAGCATAGTTGGCTGAATGTTTTCATAGAAAATTATGGAGAACACAGCAGGCAAGTATTATATGGTTCAGTTTATACTCCGCCATATGGATGGGTGTCATAAATAATCGGAACCGGCTGGCCAGGATTCCAAATGTGTTCTCCACCACTCTTCGGGCTCTGGCCAGCCGGTAATTAAAAACCCTCTGTTCCGGGGTGAGGGTCCTCATTGGGAATGGCCGCATCAGGTGGTCCCCCAGCGCAAATGCTTCATCAGCAACGAACACAAATGGGAGACCTTCAACATTGTCCTCTGGAGGTGGCAAGTCCAAGCTGCCATTCTGGAGACGCCTGTAGAACTCCGTCTACTCCACCATCGGACATCCGGCCATTCTTCCCCACGTCCACATACAAGAAGTCGTAATTAGCCGACACCACCGCCAACATCACTATACTATTAAACCCCTTGTAATTATAATAGTACGACCCCGAGTTGGGTGGTGGGACGATGTGGACGTGTTTCCCATCAATTGCCCCTCCGCAGTTAGGAAAGTCCCACCGCTGGGCAAAGTGGGAGGCCACAGTCTGCCATTCCTGTGGCGTGGAAGGAAACTGTTGAGGAAAAAACAATAAACATTACTATTTTTTCACAGAAACCTGGCAAGCAGATTAGACACAAACATTATGGGTCAACCTCCAGATAGCATTTATTAAGGGGAATTTTACAACAACAAAGTATAAGGTACACCTATCATATTCCCCCTCTCATGGGCCATTTCTAACATTATAGGGGGGGGGGAACTCCTGGACAGGTAACCCTCTTCACTTCACTGAGAGATGAATGCCTAAATACAGGGTATTACTTGGAACAGCCCCTCCTTAGTTACACTATTGGCAGCCCACTGGACAGGTAAGAAGTGTCATAATACAAAGATATAAATACACACTGTACACATTTGAGCACATTTGGACATTCTGCTATTACCTATCAAGATCATAATAGGATACAAGAACTTTAAACAGTACCATTGGAAAGTATACAGGCAGGCCCTTGCACTACATGCTTTGGGGAATTCATCCATAAATCTGAGCACTAAAGAGGTGGGTATAGTGTGTATGGGTTTGGCAAAGTCAGCAGATAGATGATTGAGGATAGAGAATTGGGATCAGCTGACTTAGCAGTTGGGGGAGGGAGGGTTACAAAAAATTTGGGGACACCACAAAAAAAAGCCTCTGGCCCTCTGCCTGAATTTAAATCAAAAATAACATTTCAAAACATTTTAGGGGGTGTTTGGGGTAAAGCACTACTATGGAGCTGATAAAATACATTGTTAAGTAACTACATGAGTTGAATATAGGGCAGGAGACACCATGCTGGGGAGGATTTTGAAGGGCAAATATGTATGAAGGACATAAAATAATAATTACATAAAAATCCAGCATGCATGAGGACAAAGGGGACATTCACAGCATATTACAATCATGGTAATTAGGGAATGAGGAAAGAAATACAATATATTATCAAACATTCAATACAATAAAATGTGATATAAAAGGATAATAATCTTACCTTCATATACTCCTTCTGTAGGACCTGGATGATGGCAGAACAGGTCTCTGGGATAATGATCCCCAGAGCCTGGGGGGAGATGCCTGTCGAGAACTTGAGGTCCTGCAGGCTTCTCCCTGTGGCCAAATACCGCAAGGTAGCGACCAACCTCTGCTCCGGAGTGATGGCTTGCCTCATGCAGGTATCCTGCCTGCTGATATAGGGGGTCAGCGAAGCCAACAAACGGTGAAACACGGGGTCCGTCATCCTGAGAAAGTTCCTGAAATCATCAGGATTATTCTCACGGATCTCACGGAGCAAAGGCATATGACAGAACTGGTCACGCTGAAGCAACCAATTCTTGGTCCATGAACTCCTCCCCACCCTGTTCATGGACTGGACTTGTGTCAAGGTCAGGACCCCAACACCAAGCCCCCGCACAGCACGAACTCTACGAGGAGTACGCATACGAAACATGGCTAGAAAACGGTCGGCTGCTCAGAACGAAGTAACAGAACGCACTGAAGAACAGCAAGGCCTGTGAAGAGCGACCTGAAAAACAGCAACGAGCGGACAAGATCGCACAGAAAACTCCAATACGAACTGACTGCACGCATTGAAGAGCAGATACAAACCCACAAGCACAAACTGAACGGCAGAAAACGATCTGAAAGCCACGAGTCTGAAAAAGCGCGAATCGTCTCTCACCAAACTTTTACTAACACAAGATTAGCAAAAGGAGCCCAAAGGGTGCCTCGCTTGGTTCTGAACTGGCCTTTTCTAGTCTCGTCGTACGTGCTTGACGTCACCGCGTTCTTGGCGATCGGAAATTCCGACAACTTTGTGCGACCGTGTGTAGGCAAAACAAGTTTGAGCCAACATCCGTCGGAAAAAATCTGAGGATTTTGTTGTCGGAATGTGCGAACAAAGTCCGACCGTGTGTACGGGGCATTAGGGTGGTAAGGATGTGGAACTCTCTTCCACAATTGGTGGTGTCAGCAGCAAGTATTGATAGTTTAAAAAAACTTGTGGATGTGCACCTTAGTGAACACAATATACAGGGATATGGGAAATGATTATCGACATGAACACACACACCCACACAAGTTGAACTAAATGAGCTAGTGTCTTTACTCAACCATACCAACTATGTTTGCCATTTTTATTTTTTTAACAAAGACCTTTGCAAACATTTGGGTGTGTGTATATACTATGTACCCCTTCTCATTCACATGAGTGGGATTATCTTGAGGCTTATTTTTTTTTTTTTTATAATTGTGTATTTAAATGTGGTCTTTCAAAACAATACAAACATGATGTATAAAATCTAAAAATCAAAGTATAGTATAGGGAGTGGCGCTGTGTTAGAACAAAGGGTGTGGCTCTAAAATTAGCAAGTGCTCTAGTGTGTGATATAATCACTTCTTAGAAGTGAAGAAATATGTTATAATATGAAACTCCCAAAAATCAATATATCCATATATATGTAATTAGTGAAAAATCCTTATTTAGTGATAAAGGGAATTTTCAACTATGTGTGCAAGCAGTAACACAAATTTTAAATCATCACCATTATATAACATGTGTTGACAATAGTATATATAAATCTACTAATTAGTAAATATAAAGTGACAAGTGCCAAGTGGTGCTGTGTATAAAAACTGTGGTTATCAAACCATTGTGCATTAATGTGCAAAAAACATTTAAAAATAGTAAATCATTAATAATGTGTAAAATCCGCAAATATGTATCGAAAAAAATCCCATATACTGTTTGTTGCAAAGTGTTTGTAACAGTAATATAATGTACCATGCACCAAATCCCCGTAGAAATCGTGCAGAAGGTTCTTCTTTGGTGGTAAAGAGCCGTGCTGTAATTATTGGCAATCACCCCCCAATGTGGTTGCACTCACCGGAGCACTCCACCCCTGCAGGGGTACGAGCGTATGATGTTGATCCTGTTGGTCTCTCTGATTATATGGGTGCCAGTATCCTTCCACGCGTCCCAATCCAAAGCAGCTACTTGCATACAGGGAGATGGGGACTCACTGTCCCTTGATGTGATGTAGGTCCCCACTAGATATCCACTGCCAAAAGATTTGTAATTCTGTTCAGCAAGTCTTCTTTTATGGATGCTGCTGGGGTCTGACTTCACTTTTCTCTCCTCTTGACATGTTCATCCAGACCTTACCATGGCCTTTTTCAGACATTATTAATGATTTACTATTTTTAAATGTTTTTTGCACATTAATGCACAATGGTTTGATAACCACAGTTTTTATACACAGCACCACTTGGCACTTGTCATTTTATATTTACTAATTAGTAGATTTATATATACTATTGTCAACACATGTTATATAATGGTGATGATTTAAAATTTGTGTTATTGCTTGCACACATAGTTGAAAATTCCCTTTATCACTAAATAAGGATTTTTCACTAATTACATATATATGGATATATTGATTTTTGGGAGTTTCATATTATAACATATTTCTTCACTTCTAAGAAGCGATTATATCACACACTAGAGCACTTGTTAATTTTACAGCCACACCCTTTGTTCTAACACAGCGCCACTCCCTATACTATACTTTGATTTGTAGTTTTTTGGGGGATCACTTAGGTGTCCCCTTCTTACATAGGGGGGCTGCAGGTGTAAAATAGTCTGAAGCGCGGATCTGTTGATATATTTATAATGATGTATCAAATCGTACACAAAAAGTATATCTTATCAAATAAATATATATATATATATATATAACAAACCAGAAAAAACAGATACAATCAGTCGTATAAGAAACTTGTATAGGGATGAGCTGAACACCCCCCCTGTTCGGTTCGCACCAGAACATGCAAACAGGCAAAAGATTTGTTCGAACACGCGAACACCGTTAAAGTCTATGGGACACGAACATGAATAATCAAAAGTGCTAATTTTAAAGGCTTATATGCGAGTTATTGTCATAAAAAGTGTTTGGGGACCTGGGTCCTGCCCCAGGGGACATGGATCAATGCAAAAAAAGTTTTAAAAACGGCCGTTTTTTCAGGAGCAGTGATTTTAATAATGCTTAACCAGTTGCCGACCGCCGCACGGCGATGTACATCGACAGAGCGGCACGGGCAGGCAAAAGGTCTTACAGGTACGTCCTTGCCTGCCCGCGGGTGTGGGGTCCGATCAGACCCCCCCCGGTGCCAGCGGTGGTCGGATCCAGGTCAGGGTCGATCAAAGGTGAGGGGGAGGCCACTCATTCGTGGCTCCCCCCTCGCGATCGCTCCTGGCCAATGACAGGCTTCCTCGGCTTCTGTGAATGTAAACAGAAGCGGAGGAAGTGATGTCATCTCTCCTCGAGCCGGTCTTTTCGTCTCGGCGCAGAGGAGAGAAGACATCCAAGTAAGTGCACCAACACTACACTAACAGTAGAACACGCAGGCACACTTGTCACCCCCCTGTCACCCCCCAGTCACCCCCTGATCACCCCCCAGTACCCCCTGTCACTCTGACACCAATAGCAGGTTTTTTTTTTTCTGATTTATTGCATTGGTGTCAGTTTGTGTCAGTTACAAGTGTTAGGGCAGTTAGGTTAGCCCCCTTTAGGTCTAGGGTACCCCCCTTTAGGTCCAGGGTACACCCTAACCCCCCTAATAAAGTTTTAACCCCGTGATCACCCCCCCGTCGCCAGTGTCACTAAGCGATCATTTTTCTGATCGCTGTATTAGTGACACAGGTGACGCTAGTTAGGGAGGTAAGTATATAGGTTTACTGTCAGTGTTTTATAGCGACAGGGACCCCCATATACTACCTACTAAAGGTTTTAACCCCTTGATTGCCCCCTAGTTAACCCTTTCACCAGTGATCACCATATAATTGTTACGGGTGACGCTGGTTAGTTGGTTTGTTTTTTGTAGTTTATTACAGTTTTAGGGCACCCGCCGTTTACTACCTTATAAAGGTTTAACCCCCTAATTGCCCGGCGGTGATAGAAGTTAAGTTTTTAGGATCAGATAAGGTCTGCGTCGCCCCAGGCAGCGTCAGGTTAGCGCCAGTACTGCTAACACCCACGCACGCAGCATACACCTCCCTTAGTGCTATAGTATCTGAACGGATCGATATCTGATCCGATCAGATCTATACTCCCCAGCAGTTTAGGGTCCCCCAAAAAAACGCAGTGTTAGTGGGATCAGCCCAGATACCTGCTAGCACCTGCGGTTTGCCCCTCGGCCCAGCCCAGCCCACCCAAGTGCAGTATCGATCGATAACTGTCACAAAACACTAAGCACACATAACTGCAGCGTTCGCAGAGTCAGGCCTGATCCCTGCGATCGCTAACAGTTTTTTGGTAGCGCTTTTAATCAGTCGCTGACAGTCTGGAGCTTTTTTGCCTGTGAGTCTCACTAGTGTACCCCTAAATTTAGAGCCCAAAATGGCAAATCGAAGGTACACTAGTGAAGAGGCCTACACATTTCTGAGCATGACAGATAGTGAAGAGGAAGTCACTCATCTGTCAAGTTCAAGCTCAGAATACGATCCTGTAGAGGACAGCGGCTTCATGACAGATAGCTCTGACGACGGAGTTGTGGTCCCTGCTAGGGTCAGGCGTACCAGACCCCGAACTTCTTCTGTCCTTGAAGTGCAAGAACCGCAGGGCTCTCGTATGGAGCAGAGAAGTACTAGTGCCGCTACTCCTTCTGGTGAACTGGCAAGCACCAGCGGCCTAGTACACCCTGGTCGTACATCCAGCACTACAGTATCACGTGGTGACGTGGCGAGTCCCACAAGTGCAGTTCAAGCTGGTGAGGTGGCAAGCACTAGTAGTGTCCTGCTGCCACCAAGAAGACGAACACAGGCCCGTCGTGCCCATAGTGCCCTTCCTGCTGCATTCGCCAATCTGAATTGGGTACCCACCACTTCTGCAGCACCCGTACTTCCCCCTTTTACTGGCCAACCCGGAATTCAGGTGGAAACAGTTGACTTTATGCCACTGGATTTTTATTCACTGTTTTTCACCGAAGATCTCTATAGATCTATTGTGGACCAAAGCAATTTATACGCTGGTCAACACATCACCGCTAATCCCCAGTCCTCCCTTGCCAGAGATTGGAGACCAATTACGGTCTCCGAATTTAAGATCTTTCTGGGTCTTTCCCTCAACATGGGCATAACTAAAAACAGTGAGTTGCGGTCATATTGGTCCACTGACCCAATTCACCATATGCCCACGTTCTCTGCTTCAATGGCCAGGGCACGATACGAGCAGATTTTGCGGTTCATGCACTTCAACAACAATGAACTCTGTCGTCCTCGTGGAGACCCTGCATACGATCGGCTCTACAAAATTCGGCCCCTCGTAAACCACTTCAACCAACGTTTTGCAGACTTGTTTACTCCCCATCAAGTTGTCTGCGTTGATGAGTCCCTGATTAAGTTTTCTGGCCGCTTGTCCTTCAAACAGTACCTTCCCAGCAAGCGTGCCAGATACGGGGTCAAGATGTATAAGCTCTGTGACAGGGCCACAGCCTATACATGTAGTTTTATGGTTTACGAGGGCAAAGATAGTCATGTAGAGCCGACAAACTGCCCTGACTACATAGGAAGTGCTGGCAAGATAGTGTGGGACTTGGTGTCACCCTTATTCGGAAAGGGGTACCACTTGTACGTGGACAATTATTATACGAGCGTGCCACTTTTTAGTCAACTTTTTGATCATCAAATTGGAGCATGTGGCACCGTGCGACCTAATCGCCGGGGCTTTCCCAAGCCACTTGTAGAGTCCCGTCTTAGGCTGGGGGAGAGAGCCTGCTTGAAGTATAATAATTTGCTCGCTATGAAGTGGAGGGATAAGAAGAATTTTTTCGTTCTCACCTCCCTTCATGCAGACACGACGACACAAATTACTACGGCGACTGGAGTAAACCCCTCTGTTTCCACGAATATAACCTTAATATGGGAGGGTTGGACCTCAACGACCAGTTGTTGGCGCCGTACCTAGTTGCCCGTAAGGCCAGACGCTGGTACAAAAAAGTGTCTGTTTATTTATTTCAATTGGCTTTGCTGAACGCTCATGTGCTATACAGAGCTTCAGGACGGACTGGATCCTTCCTTAAATTCCAGGAAGAGATAGTCAGAGCCCTTCTGTTTCCAGGCGGTGCTCCACCTCACCTGCCCAATCCAAATGCAGTAGGCCGGCTGCATGAGAGGCATTTTCCTTATGTCCTCCAGAGTACCCCTACCCAACGAGCCCCCCAAAGAAAATGTCGTGTCTGCAGAAAGCACAGATTTAGGCCTGACACCCGGTATTATTGTCCCTCCTGTCCTGGCAATCCTGATCTTTGCATTGGTGAATGTTTTGAACGCTACCATACACTAGTTGAGTTTTAGCGTAGGGTAAAGCACTGCACAGACTAGGACACACTTTCACAGGGTCTCCCAAGATGCCATCGCATTTTGAGAGACCCAAACCTGGAACCGTTACAGTTTTAAAAGTTACAGTTATAAAAAAAAAATGTAAAAAAAAAAAAAATACACAAAAAAAATATAAAATAAAAACAAACAAAAATAGTTGTCGTTTTATTGTTCCCTCTCTCTCTATTTTCTCTCTATTGTTCTGCTCTTTTTTACTGTATTCTATTCTGCAATGTTTTATTGTTATGTTTTATCATGTTTGCTTTTCAGGTATGTAATTTTTTTATAGTTTACTGTGTTAACATTTTTTTGTTTTCAGGTACGCCATTCAGCTGCAGAACGGATTTATTTATCTTGACAGCAACAGCGTTTGCTCCCACGATACATAAAGCCGTGACTCCAGCGCTGTCGGAGGTGATTTCACCACCACAGTTACATACTTCAGCATATATGCCGAAGCGTGGGGGCAGAAGTGGGTGGAGGAGCGATTTGCTCCTGCCTTTTGCGGGAGGATGCCCCCATGCTTCGGCATATATATATTTTAGGTTGGCACAGGTTGCGTTAAATGTTTTATTTTTTACTATGTTTTTTTTTTGTATTTGCTTTGCAGGTATGGTAAGTATTACTGTTATACTGTAATGTTACTTTGTTTTTTGTTAACCATCATTTGCTTAGCAGGTACGCCATACAGTTGCAGCGCAGATTTATTTATCTTGACAGCAACAGCGTTTGCTCCCACGATACATAAAGCCGTGACTCCAGCGCTGTCGGAGGTGATTTCACCACCACAGTTACATACTTCAGCATATATACCGAAGCGTGGGGGCAGAAGTGGGTGGAGGTGCGATTTGCTCCTGCCTTTTGCGGGAGGATGCCCCCATGCTTTGGCATATATAAATGGTGCATGTATGCCCATCATTAGAAGTGGGTGGATGAAGGGAGGAATTCTAATGGTGGGCATACCCACGGATCAATATCTTTTTTTCGTTCAGACCACAAGTTTAAAATATATGCCCAACAAGGACCAGCAAGGTACTGGTATGTTGCTGGACTTTGAGTGGTTATACCAGAATGATGCCTGCAGGTTTAGGTATCATCTTGGTATCATTCTTTTCAGCCAGCGGTCGGCTTTCATGTAAAAGCAATCCTAGCGGCTAATTAACCTCTAGACTGCTATTACAAGCAGTGGGAGGGAATGCCCACCCACCGTCTTCCATGTTTTTCTCTGGCTCTCCTGTCCCAACAGGGAACCTGAGAATGCAGCCGGTGATTCGGCCAGCTGACCATAGAGCTGATCAGAGACCAGAATGGCTCCAAACATCTCTATGGCCTAAGAAACCGGAAGCTACGAGCATTTCATGACTTAGATTTCGCCGGATGTAAACAGCGCCATTGGGAAATTGGGAAAGCATTTTATCACACCGATCTTGGTGTGGTCAGATGCTTTGAGGGCAGAGGAGAGATCTAGGGTCTAATAGACCACAATTTTTTCAAAAAAGAGTACCTGTCACTACCTATTGCTATCATAGGGGATATTTACATTCCCTGAGATAACAATAAAAATGATTTAAAAAAATAAAAATGAAAGGAACAGTTTAAAAATAAGATAAAAAATCAAAAAATTTATAATAAAAAAAAAAAAAAAGCACCCCTGTCCCCGCCTGCTCTCGCGCAAAGGCGAACGCAGGTGTCGGTCTGGCGTCAAATGTAAACAGCAATTGCACCATGCATGTGAGGTAGTAATTTTAGCAGTAGACCTCCTCTGTAAATCTAAAGTGGTAACCTGTAAAGGCTTTTAAAGGCTTTTAAAAATGTATTTAGTTTGTCGCCACTGCACTATTTGTGCGCAATTTTAAAGCATGTCATGTTTGGTATCCATGTACTCGGCCTAAGATCATCTTTTTTATTTCATCAAACATTTGGGCAATATAGTGTATTTTAGTGCATTAAAATTTTAAAAAGTGTGTTTTTTCCCCAAAAAATGCGTTTGAAAAATCGCTGCGCAAATACTGTGTGAAAAAAAAATGAAACACCCACCATTTTAATCTGTAGGGCATTTGCTTTAAAAAAATATATAATGTTTGGGGGTTCAAAGTAATTTTCTTGCAAAAAAAATAATTTTTTCATGTAAACAAAAAGTGTCAGAAAGGGCTTTGTCTTCAAGTGGTTAGAAGAGTGGGTGATGTGTGACATAAGCTTCTAAATGTTGTGCATAAAATGCTAGGACAGTTCAAAACTCCCCCAAATGACCCCATTTTGGAAAGTAGACACCCCAAGCTATTTGCTGAGAGGCATGTCGAGTCCATGGAATATTTTATATTGTGACACAAGTTGCGGGAAAAAGACACTTTTTTTTTTTTTTTGCACAAAGTTGTCACTAAATGATATATTGCTCAAACATGCCATGGGAATATGTGAAATTACACCCCAAAATACATTCTGTTGCTTCTCCTGAGTACGGGGATATCACATGTGTGAGACTTTTTGGGAGCCTAGCCGCGTACGGGACCCCGAAAACCAAGCACCGCCTTCAGGCTTTCTAAGGGCGTAAATTTTTGATTTCACTCTTCACTGCCTATCACAGTTTCGGAGGCCATGGAATGCCCAGATGGCACATACCCCCCCCAAATGACCCCATTTTGGAAAATAGACACCCAAAGCTATTTGCTGAGAGGCATAATGAGTATTTTGCAGACCTCACTTTTTGTCACAAACTTTTAAAAATTGAAAAAAGAAAAAAAAAAGTTTTTCTTGTCTTTCTCCATTTTCAAAAACAAATGAGAGCTGCAAAATACTCACCGTGCCTCTCAGCAAATAGCTTGGGGTGTCTACTTTCGAAAATGGGGTCATTTTGGGGCGGTTTTGTGCTATCTTGGCATTTTATGGCCTTCAAAACTGTGATGGGTAGTGAGGAGTGAAATCAAAAATTAACGCTCTTAGAAATCCTGAAGGCGGTGATTGGATTTCGGGGCCCCGTATGAAGCTAGGCTCCCAAAAAGTGCCCCTCATGTGGTATCCCCGTACTCAGGAGAAGCAGCAGAATGTATTTTGGGGTGTAATTCCACATATGCCCATGGCATGTTTGAGCAATATATCATTTAGTGACAACTTTGTGCAAAAAAAAAAAAAAATTGTCACTTTCCCGCAACTTGTGTCAAAATATAAAATATTCCATTGACTCATCATGCCTCTCAGCAAATAGCTTGGGGTGTCTTCTTTCCAAAATGGGGTCATTTGGGGGGGTTTTGTGCCATCTGGGCATTTTATGGCCTTCAAAAATGTGATAGGTAGTGAGGAGTGAAATCACAACTTTACGCCCTTAGAAATCCTGAAGGCGGTGCTGGATTTTCGGGGCCCCGTACGCGGCTAGGCTCCCAAAAAGTCCTACACATGTGGTATCCCCGTACTCAGGAGAATCAGCAGAATGTATTTTGGGGTGCAATTCCACATATGCCCATGGCCTGTGTGAGCAATATATCATTTAGTGACAACTTTGTGCAAAAAAAAATTGTCACTTTCCCGCAACTTGTGTCAAAAAATGAAATATTCCATGGACTCAACATGCCTCTCAGCAAATAGCTTGGGGTGTCTACTTTCCAAAATGGGGTAATTTGGGGGGGTTTTGTGCCATCTTGGCATTTTATGGCCTTCAAAACTGTGATAGGTAGTGAGGAGTGAAATCAAAAATTTATGCCCTTAGAAATCCTGAAGGCGGTGCTTGGTTTTCGGGGCCCTGTACGCGGCTAGGCTCCCAAAAAGTCCCACACATGTGGTATCCCCGTACTCAGGAGAAGCAGCAGAATGTATTTTGGGGTGTAATTCCACATATGCCCATGGCATGTTTGAGCAATATATCATTTAGTGACAACTTTGTGCAAAAAAAAAAAAATTGTCACTTTCCCGCAACTTGTGTCCAAATATAAAATAGTCCATGGACTCAACATGCCTCTCAGCAAATAGCTTGGGGTGTCTACTTTCCAAAATGGGGTCATTTGGGGGGGGGGGGGTTTGTGCCATCTGGGCATTTTATGGCCTTCAATACTGTGATAGGTAGTGAGGAGTGAAATCAAAAATTTATGCCCTTAGAAATCCTGAAGGCGGAGCTTGGTTTTCGGGGCCCCGTACGCGGCTAGGCTCCCAAAAAGTTCCACACATGTGGTATCCCCATACTCAGGAGAAGCAGCAGAATGTATTTTGGGGTGCAATTCCACATATGCCCATGGCCTGTGTGAGCAATATATCATTTAGTGACAACTTTGTGCAAAAAAAAAAAAAAATTGTCACATTCCCGCAATTTGTGTCAAAAAATAAAATATTCCATGGACTCAACATGCCTCTCAGCAAATAGCTTGGGGTGTCTACTTTCCAAAATGGGGTCATTTGGGGGGGTTTTGTGCCATCTTGGCATTTTATGGCCTTCAAAACTGTGATAGGTAGTGAGGAGTGAAATCAAAAATTTATGCCCTTTGAAATCCTGAAGGCGGTGCTTGGTTTTCGGGGCCCCGTACGCGGCTAGGCTCCCAAAAAGTCCCACACATTTGGTATCCCCGTACTCAGGAGAAGCAGCTGAATGTATTTTGGGGTGCAATTCCACATATGCCCATGGCCTGTGTGAGCAATATATCATTTAGTGACAACTTTTTGTAATTTTTTTTTTTTGTCATTATTCAATCACTTGGGACAAAAAAATAAATATTCAATGGGCTCAACATGCCTCTCAGCAATTTCCTTGGGGTGTCTACTTTCCAAAATGGGGTCATTTGGGGGGGGGGGGGGTTGTACTGCCCTGCCATTTTAGCACCTCATGAAATGACATAGGCAGTCATAAACTAAAAGCTGTGTAAATTCCAGAAAATGTACCCTAGTTTGTAGGCGCTATAACTTTTGCGCAAACCAATAAATATACGCTTATTGACATTTTTTTTACCAAAGACATGTGGCCGAATACATTTTGGCCTAAATGTATGACTAAAATTGTTTTCATGGATTTTTTTTAAACAAAAAGTAGAAAATATCATTTTTTTAAAAAATTTTCGGTCTTTTTCCGTTTATAGCGCAAAAAATAAAAGCGGCAGAGGTGATCAAATACCATCAAAATAAAGCTCTATTTGTGGGAAGAAAAGGACGCAAATTTAATTTGGGTACAGCATTGTATGACCGCGCAATTAGCAGTTAAAGCGACGCAGTGCCAAATTGTAAAAAGTGCTCTGGTCAGGAAGGGGGTAAATCCTTCCGGGGCTGAAGTGGTTAAAGTGAAACAATAAAAGTGTAATATTCCTTTAAATTTCGTACCTGGGGGATGTCTATAGTATGCCTGTAAAGGGGCGCATGTTTCCTGTGTTTAGAACAGTCTGACAGCAAAATGACATTTCAAAGGAAAAAAAGTAATTTTAAATCCCCCAACGATCATAAAGGGTTGTGAGCATTTTCAAACTTTTCCAAGCACATCAGTAAAGAACTGAATTTATCCTGAGTTGGGAGCATAAAAATTAATCAGAGTGAATGAATGTGATAGGTAATCGCAGTCCAGAAAAATAAATCTACTGTGGGGGTCCAGATAGGAAGAGTTTACTCTTAAGGGACAAGACCTTTTTATCAATATGGCAACGCCTGCTTTACCAGAGGGGTCAGAGGCCATAAAGGAGACAGGAAAATGTTTAGCAGCAAAGGATCCCCCTGAGCGGAAATGAGTTACTTGAACTAAGATCATGTCAGCGGCTGATGATTAAAACTCCTTCAAGGCCAACCATCTTTTATGAATTGAGTTCAAACCTTTCACATTATAAGTGAAACTCCATAAAGCCATTATATTATAGCATGGTTAAAGCGTAATCGATATGAATCGGAAGCAAAAAGAGAACAAAAAAAAAGTCCATGGTGTATCCTGTGGAGAGAAGGCATAAGAAAGCATACATCAACAGTGAAAATCAGCATTGAAAATAAGTCTGAACAGAGTAGACAAAAAGTGAAAAATAGGTCAAAAAAGGACCTATAAAAACATTAAAAAACTAGAGCTTGAGGGGTCAAAACCACTCAGGAATCCATGGCCTTGGCCGTGGATGAAGGAGAGGGGCATGGGGGACTCCGATCTGCCTAGAGTGATCCCCACCGTCTTCCAGCGAAAAGAAAGCAAATGAAAAGTTTAAGATATAATGCACTACAAAATCAACCCATGGGTATGGACAAAAACTCCCAAAATAGGAAAACTTGATGGGACACGGCCCAAAGTAGAACCAAACAAACTGTTTCAAAGAAAGCTCTCAGGTTGGGTACCTGGAAGAAGGATATCGTAAGGAGTGGAAAAGGCCTTCTGCGAATTCTGACGAGCTGGGGTCCAGATCCGACCGGGAGCAGATATAGGTTTTGGTGTCGCAGGAAGCGGCATGGATGCCTCTTCTGGAAGTGATGGAAGGCCAAGGTTGGGTATGACTCTCTCGGTCCCCCACAGATTCAGGGATGCCCGTAATACGCAGATTTTTTCCCTAATCTCCAAATCTTCTTGCTGGGACTGGAGCTGGGATACAGAATGTTTCAGGACTGCATTATCTTCTCCTAGAACATGAACATACTGTACTAGTTCATCAAACTTAGTTTCAAGAGCATCAGTACATTCTCATATGTGTGTTATCTCACCCCTCAGTTCCTGAGCAAGCTCCCCCACCTCTCTGGTAATGGTGCACGTCAGGCTTTGCAGAAGGGATTGCAGCTTAGAGTCCAGAATTTCCACTGTCAGGGGGCTGACATCCCTGTGGTTGGAGTAGATGGGATCTGTAGAAGAGTGTCCCCATCCACCCTGAGCATGTCCACGGGGTTGGGGGGGGATTCGGGCCTACGCAGGAAGCGGTCTAGTGTCTGTGAAAGCCGCAGCTCCGTGGGGGATAAAAGAGCCATTTTGTTTTGGCCCGTACTTCACCATGGGTTGCCTGAGGGAATCACCAGTCAGTGAGGAGGACTCCCGTGGCTGGATGAGCTTCTGGTGGCTGTGCAGGAGTTACTGAAGGCCGTGGGGATCGGAGCAGACAAACTACATGTCTGCCATCATAAAATGCCGTGCATGCACCCTCTGTGGGGCTTATTTTTAAAGCCCCCCCATCCACAGACCCCCATAACCACTGGCCAGGGTTATAGGGAAGAGCCCTTGTCTTCTTCAACATGATGACCAATTGCTTTGCAATTGACCGCTTGCTTTGCATGTTGAGGGCCTATGACCTGGTATGGTTCGGGGCCAGCCAGGCTGCATGCTTAGATTAAAGATCTGGTGTGGATTTTTAGTGGGAACTCAAGCATTTTCTTTTTAGAGGATCCCCCTTAAAATCCATACCAGAACTGAGGGTTAGTTTTTTTGCATGAGGTACCCCCTTAAAATCCAAAAGGGTCCGGTATGTATTTTGATTTTTTTTGGGGGGGGGGGGCTCTACACACTCTTTATTTTCTTTCTTGTTGTAGGATGTGCTAAAGCAAACGTGGCATTTACAAAGAAAATACATGATACAGTTTAAATTGCCAGCAAATTACATTTTACTGCTGGTTACTTTTAGAAAAAAAGGCACACATAAAAATATAAACGTAATGATTTAGTGCCACCTAGCACACATACCATTAACTGAATTTGGAAGGAAGTCAGAAATGTATGTATGATCCTGTTGCCCAATGGCACTCCCACTGGGCTGTGTGGTCTTAAATAAGAACATTTAGATCATGTGACTGTTTGTGCAAAATGTTGAAGAGAGGGTGATCAGGACCAAACACATGCTGACACTGCTTCTGTGCATATAACACTGGGAGAAGCATGAGCCGTCAGGTCAGGCTTTCTAACCTGCCAAATAAACTGTTTACCCTGAGAGCTGCTGAATCTGGCAAATGTCATCTCATGTCTGTGGGTTACTTAAGCCTGCCCATCTTATCCATTTAACCCTACCCTCCAATCCTTTTCCTAAAGTGATTTCTCATCTGTGAATTTTCCAGCTCCTGCATAGTGTTAATGAACCAAGCCCCTCACTGCATACATCACATTTTATTTCTTCACGTGAAGATTGAATCATAATAACCATACTGTAGGTACTTCATAAATCTGGCTATTAAAAGCTGGAGTATATTTAAAAATAATATCCCACTTGTGAATTCAACATTTTCCTTAATAAAAGTAAAAAAAAATCCCTCAGCTACTTGCTTGTTAATTGGTCTAATTAGATAGTAGGAAGGAGAAAAATAAGACGTGTCATCGGATTAGCATCTTAACATCTGTTACCTCCCCTTGCATAGAGAGCCCTTACATTGTCCTGAGTGGCACGAATAACTACAGATCTGTAAAGTGAAATTATTACACAGCGCAAGGAGAAAGAGTGACAAGTCTGCCTCTGGCAATGAAGAATGCCTGGCAACTTATACCCTCTTTTCTTCATCTATGCCTAGCAGGTAAGTAAAATTATTTTATTTCACCAATGTACGACAGAGAGAAACAGACAGGCTTTGATGGCAAGAAAACTAATCCATCTTTGTTAAGCCTGTGTTTTGTAATGGGTTTTAATGTCTTTAGTTTGAGGGGCCTGTGCTGCCCTAAAGCAGATGAAAACCTTATTGCCTGAACCCTATCTTCTGTTATATTAATACTTGTGTAAGGCATCATTTATTAGCAATGGGGTGTTTTAGGGATAAAGTAAAAACTTAGTATAGTAGGTATTCTTAAATAGCTGGCAATATCATAACCCAATAAACATTCTTATTCCTAACAGATACTAAAATAGTCAGTTGAAATTGCTAGCACCCTTTATTGTACTAATGTGTTTCTTTTTTTTTTCTACTTTTAACTGTATTTAGTTTTCAATCTCTTAATGTAAGTATTTAAAAGGACAGCACCCAAGAGTTTGTTATTTTAAAACAAAGTGTAAGGAAATACATGCATGCTATTATGCATTCAGTTATTAAATATCTGTATTTTTTTCTTTCCTTTTTTTTAATTACTGTAAGTTGCTTGAAATGAATAGATCATGGTCTAAAAAACACTTAATGATTGATTATGATTTTACTGCTTTTGTAAATCAGGTGCTTTTTCTGGCATATTTACCTGTCTATAGTTTACAGGGTATTAAGATTTATACTTTACAGTATATTGAACTGAATTTTAATAGACATACACACTATTAAATTCTATTACGAAAACCAAATGTACCTTCTGTGCCCTATACAGTATTTTAAAATGACTGGGCTGTATTATGTAACATCAAGAAATTTTTTTTTTTATCCTTGTTCACTATGGCTTTTGAAAATTTATTTACCTTTTAGGTACAGATTTAAACTGGTGGCACACAAAAATCTTACCACTTACAGAAACACAGGTCCATTCATTTTTGTGTTAATGGGCAAAACAGTTATATTTGATGTCACATCAAATCACATACATTAAATTACATGAGCTTGTTTGTAAAGTATATTGTCATATGCTTATTGGTAAAACAGAATATTACTATGAAACTTAATGATAGAGCTAACAGTAAAGAAAGAGAAAAAGTAGTGTGCAGAACAGGAAAAAAAAATCTATAGATCTGGGTGTGGCCTGTGTTTTTACTTTAGTTTCTCCAACATAATTCCAGAAGCTTATGTATGTGCTTGCTCGATGGTTATAGTACAATTTCAGCAGACCTCTCTAGAAAATCTGGGGTAATTGAAAGCTTGGTGTACTGGACATACATGTTGACGGGACATTTGGCAGACCTCTATTAACATCACAGAGTCCCCAGTGTTACATATATATCCTAAAAATCTACTTCTTCCGTATTAGGTCACTTACTGTACATCACAGAGAGTGGGGATTTTCACCCCATAATCCCAGTGGCTACAAAAGTTTTCCCTTGGATCCCACCAGGTAACCAGAGGACACATACAGTAGGTGGTGGTGAGTTTGTATACCCTGATATCATTATAGGGGTTCTGAAGGAATAAGGCCAGGGGCATAACTACAGGGGTCACAGGGTCACATTTGCTACCCAGCCCCATGCTCTAGGGGGCCCATGCAGCTCCTCTGTTCTACAACTGGATAGGAGGGGCAGCAGGGGTGGCAAATAGAGGAACTGATGACCTCCATCTTTTTCCAGCAGCTGCTGCAAAGCAACCTGAAAGTCTGCTTCTCTGCCTCTCCCTCCTGCAGGCAGGAGGAAAATGGTGGGCATCGGTTCCTCTATATGCCACCCCTCTTGTCCCTGTTACTCCTTTCTTTCATCTACTTGGCCCCAATGTTCTTCCTTTGTCCCCTCCCCTCTCCCGCCAGCTGCTGCAGGGGATCTATTCAGAATGGAGAGCAGGGAAGGGGCTGGGAAATATGTAATTTACTGGCCCCTTCTTTTTCTGAATGAACACAGTGAGTGATCAGTACCGATCGCTCCTGTGTCCACGCATAACTTCAGCATAGTAAACTGTGCTTACTTTGCTTCAGTTTGTGAATAAAGGGGAAGCTCTTTACAGAGCTATTTCTGTCAATTCATTCTGTGCAGCTGAGGCTGCAGAGATGGAGACTGAGGGCTGTGTCCTCAATCTCCTCTCTCTGTCTCAAAGATGAAAATTCAGAGATCTGTTTAGACCCATGATATTTCACCAAAGTTTCCCAACGGGGCACCTAAAATAAAAAAAAATATACAATTGTAAAAAAAATTTAAATAAAATGGTAAAAAATAATAAAAAATAAAATAACAAAAATAAAATACTACTGACACAAGTGGCAGAACTACTAGGGTCACAAAGGTTGCACTTGCAAACAGGCCCTGGTGTTCTATCACCATTGGGGGGGCAAGACAGCAGGAAGGGGGCCCTCTGCAGATCATGTGAAAGGGTCCCCCTGCAGGATCATAATAAAGGGCCCTGCAATGGGAGTAAAGGACCCTGGGCTGGGAGGGAAGGGCCCAAGCTGGGGGTCAGGGGGGCCCTTCATGGTTATTTGCACTGGGGCCCCAAAGTTTCTAGCTATACCTTTGGGCTTTTTACCTTAAAGAAAATCTCCATCTTTCCACACACTTTACATAGTTTGTTTGGGCCAACTATGTCCCTCACTGCAGCTACATACAGCACTGTGTTCCGGGTGTGAGCTGAGACTTCCTAGCTCATACCTGGGACATAGAAGAGTCTACCACAGCGCCGCTCATTAATGTACACACAGCACCCCATATTGACAGAAAAACACAGAATTGTTGACATTTTTGCAGATTTATTAAAAAAGAAAAACTGAAATATCACATTGTCCTACGTATTCAGACCCTTTGCTCAGTATTTAGTAGAAGCACCCTTTTGATATAATACAGTCATGTGTCTTTTTGGGAAAGATGCAACAAGTTTTTTACACCTGGATTTGGGGATCCTCCGCCATTCCTCCTTGCAGATCCTCTCCAGTTCTGTCAGGTTGGATGGTAAATGTTGGTGGACAGTCATTTTTAGGTCTCTTCAGAGATGCAAAATTGGGTTAATGTCAGGGCTCTGGCTGGGCCATTCAAGAACAGTCAAAGAGTTGTTGTGAAGCCACTCCTTCGTTATTTTAGCTATGTGCTTAGGGTCATTGTCTTGTTGGAAGGTAAACCTTCGGCACAAGGTCCTGAGCACTCTGGAGAAGGTTTTCATCCAGGATATCCCTGTACTTGGCCGCATTCATCTTTCCCCATTCATATTTCTCTTGATTGCAACCAGTCGTCCTGTCTCTGCAGCTGAAAAACACCCCCACAGCATGATGCTGCCACCACAATGCTTCACTTTTGGGACTGTATTGGACAGGTGATGAGCAGTGCTTGGTTTACTCCACACATACGGCTTAGAATTAAGGCCAAAAAGTTCTATCTTGGTCTCATCAGACCAGAGAATTTTATTTCTCACCATCTTGGAGTCCTTCAGGTGTTTTTTTTTAGCAAACTCCATGCGGGCTTTTATGTGTCTTGCACTGAGGGGAGGCTTCCGTCAGGCTACTCTGCCATAAACCCCTGACTGGTGGAGGGCTGCAGTGATGGTTGACTTTCTACAACTTTCTCCCATCTCCCGACTGCATCTCTGGAGCTCAGCCACAGTGATCTTTGGGTTCTTCTTTACGTCTCTTACCAAGGCTCTTCTCCCCCGATAGCTCAGTTTGGTCAGACAGACAGCTCTAGGAAGGGTTCTGGTCATCCCAAACGTCTTCCATTTAAGGATTATAGAGGCCACTGTGCTCTTAGGAACCTTAAGTGCAGCAGAAATTTTTTTGTAACCTTGGCCAGATCTGTGCCTTGCCACAATTCTGTCTCTGAACTCTTCAGGCAGTTCCTTTGACCTCATGATTCCCGTTTGCTCTGACATGCACTGTGAGCTGTAAGGTCTTATATAGACAGGTGTGTAGCTTTCCTAATCAAGTCCAATCAGTATAATCAAACACAGCTGGGCTCAAATGAAGGTGTAGAACCATCTCAAGGATGATCAGAAGAAATGGACAGCACCTGAGTTAAATATATGAGTGTCACAGCAAAGGGTCTGAATACTTAGGACCATGTGATATTTCAGTTTTTCCTTTTTAATAAATCTGTAAAAATGTCAACAATTCTGTGTTTTTCTGTCAATATGGGGTGCTGTGTGTACATTAATGAGGAATAAAATGAACCTAAATGATTTTAGCAAATGGCTGCAATATAACAAAGAGTGAAAAATGTAAGGGGGTCTGAATACTTTCCGTCCCCACTGTAAGTGTCTGCTGGGGCTTCTGACATCACATCCAAGATGTAGCAGCACCCAAAAAGTTGCCTCAGGGCTTTTGGATGTCTACACAAGACAGGATTATACTGGCAAATCATGTGCCTTTAATACATTACATGCAAGTGTAATTGTATAGAAAGATTGTTGTTGAAATAAATGGTCTGGCTACAGGTTCTCTCTTCACTTACTATTGATTGACTCACTAGCTCTGCTGGAAGTCTGCTCTAAAGCATCAACTACTCTTTTGGTGAAATAATAATTTCTGGGGTTAGTTTTGAACCTTGCTCTTGCTAGCTTGAGGTCATACAATCCTGTTCTTGACCTTAGCTCATTTGAGAGCCTCAGCTGTCCTGGGACTCCCTCTCCTCATTTGCTGAGACAGCAGCAAGAGCCATTGGCTCCCACTTCTGTCAATCACAGCCATTGAACCTATGAGGAGAAAACGGGTGCGGGGTTGAGCCACGGCTCTATGTCTCTTATGGTCACATAAAGCAGGGCTCAGGCGCAAGCATGCACTAGTACTCCCATAGCAAAGGGCTTGCTATTGGGGGCACTGGTCAAGGGGGAGGAGCCAGGAGTGCCGGTGGAGGACCCAAGAAGAGGGGGATTGGGGCTGCTCTGTGCAAAACCACTGCACAGAGCAGGCAAGTATAACATGTTTGTTATTAAAAAAAAAAAAAAAAGCCAAACCTTTAACAACACTTTAAGCTCTTTCAGGTTTCAGTCATGCCCCTTTTCACCATTTCCGTTGTCCATCTCTGGACTCATTCTGTCTTATCAATTATTTTTTGTAAGTGAGGCCTTCAGAACTGGACACAGTATTCTAAATGAAGTCAAACTAAATTCTACATAGTAAAGATTCCTTTAGTGATACACCCCACAATTCTTGCCTTGCCTGGCTATACTGTTTATTTTGCAGATATCTAAAATATGCACCCCCAAGGTTTTTTCCCCCTGTAGTTTTAGCCAAACCTGTAGTCCTGATATTGCACTCTGAGAGGATTCTTTTTCTTTAAGTGCATTCTTTGTATTATGGTGCTGGAAGAACTAAGCTTTTGTTAGCTTCTGACAGCGCCATAGATGTACTTATTTGAATTTCTGTTTCTAGCATGTGTGTGAGTTTAAATTGGTGTGAATTTTTATGTATTGCAGTGCAAACCAATTATGCTCCTTCTTTTTATGACAACGGACCTGGAAGCACCAATGGGAACATGGCCCTTCTGAGCCTCTCTGAAGACACTCCAGTAGGTCAGTGCAGTAATTATGATGTTTTATTATTTTTTGCATTCCAGATCACAGGTTAAGCTGGATGAAAGTGGCTCATTCTTGGGTGTGAATTTGTTAACCTGTCATTGTTTTGTGCAGTGCTCAGAAGCAGCATATCTTTTAACATGCACGAAACACATAAATATTTATGAACATAACAGCAACGCTAAAGCTGTGATTTTCCAAAGTTATGCTGCAATTAGAATTTTTAAAGGTTTCTGATATTGTCTGTTGCTTAGCAGAAAATTGTTTTAAATATAAGTTTTTACAAATTCAAACAGCTTTTTGCTAAAAAAAATATGTTTTTTTTAACAAAGATCTGCATTTTATGTTGGTAGAGTACTGATTTTAAAGAAAATAAAACCACAAAAGTACTCAGTGCTGACAGGGTTATGTGATTAGCCAACTACTGATAAACATAGGCTATGCTGACTGTCAAAATTGTTTTTATGACTTCCTACACCTCGAGCAAATTGTACTAACTGTTCTGCCACAGTTTGCTCAGCCTAATACATCAGCCTAATACAACCCCTGAATACATCAGACATAGGCTGACGAAATGGCATTGGGTGGTGTTTGAGATACATAATTTCCGGTCAGCTGGAGCGCAGGTGGATCGCTAACCGAAGATTCTTATACAATACATGCTGATCCCTGTCTTCTTTGATGTATGTGCAATTCAACCTTCTTTTTTAAATAAATGATTTTAATTACTGCACCAGGAGAGTATCATTTTCTCTCCCTCTCTATATGGTAACACTGGAGCTTTGAATATGCGCTATATATATATATATATATATATATATATATATATATATATATATATTGAATGGATGACAGCAACTGTTTGGATTAATTCCTGTGACCTCATGTATGACATCTTGGATTTTCCCATAAGCGTAATTTGACTCCCTGTGATAGGGGTCAATTAAGTCTGGTGAGTGCATTGTGTGTCTGCATGCAGGTGGAGAGGAACCTTTCCTATACTCACTGAGGACATTATTCACGTGTGGGATCTATACACGGACTTAACAATTTGTATGTATTTTTTTTAATTCAAATGAAGATGTGTTTATTTATTCATTTGTTGACTCTCTATGGTGATTTATCATACAGTGGGGACGGAAAGTATTCAGACTCCCTTAAAATTTTCACTCTTTGTTATATTGCAGCCATTTGCTAAAATCATTTAAGTTAATTTTTTTTCCTCATTAATGTACACACAGCACCCCATAATGACAAAAAAGCACAGAATTGTTGACATTTTTCAGATTTATTAAAAAAGAAAAACTGAAATATCACATGGTCCTAAGTATTCAGACCCTTTACTGTGACACTCATATATTTAACTCAGGTGCTGTCCATTTCTTCTGATCATCCTTGAGATGGTTCTACACCTTCATTTGAGTCCAGCTGTGTTTGATTATACTGATTGGACTTGATTAGTAAAGCCACACACCTGTCTATATAAGACCTTACAGCTCGTGGTGCATGTCAGAGCAAATGAGAATCATGAGGTCAAAGGAACTGCCTGAAAAGCACAGAGACAGAGATTCCCCGCTGACAGCCGAATGTAAAAAGTTACCTGCAATAATAAAATCGTGAAAAAAATGGTGTGGGCTCTTACCAATCCAAACCAGGCCCTTCGAATCTGGTATGGATTTTTAAAGAAACCCCACGCCAAATAAAAAAAAAAATGGTGTGGGGTCCCTCCCAAAGTCCACACCAGACCCTGATCCGAGCATGCAGCCCAGCAGGTCAGAAAAGGGTGGGGATGAGTGAGTGCCCCCCCTCCTTGCCTCAACACAAGGGGGGCCTTGGAGCAAGGGGGCTCTGCCCCCCCCAAAGCACCTTGTTCCCATGTTGATGGGGACAAGGGCCTCTTCCCCACAACCGTGGCTGGTGGTTGTGGGGGTCCACGGGCTTTAACAAAGAGGCCCCTCAGATCCCTGCCCTCATGTGAAAAAGTATGGGGAAAATATTACCCCTACTTAGTCACCAACAACAAAAAGTTTAGTGTAAAAAATGACAGTAGGCAGTTTTTGACAAGTCCTTTATTTAAAATAAACAAAAAAAAATGTCCCCTGCTGTAAATCCATCATCAATCACGACGCCTGCCACTGACCTGAAAAAAAATAATTTAAATATGGTCCACTCCAGCCGAAGGCTCCACCATTCTTAACCACTTGACCTCCCTTTTTTCACACTTTCCCTTTTTTCACACTTTCTATTAGTGGAATTTGTTTCAATAATTTTTATTCAAGTTTTTCACAAAACAGAATAAAGACTTTGGCATTGACTCCGAACAGTACATAGCGTCCATATTCTGAAGAATATACAGTATAAAAGTGAAAAGTCGAACTGTGTAATTGCTTAAGTACGCTAGGAGTAACATAATACCACACTCTGCGTGGCGATAGGTCATGCTCCCTAAGACAACTTGCTTCTTATGCATTAGAGACAAGAAATTGTAATCTTTAGTAATAACGATTCATTTACAGCAATATGGAGTGTTAATTTTCACAGCGAGCTGTAAGGCAGACTGCAAGTCTTAACAGTCTTAAAGATCTCAATATGTCCTATATCATGGTATAGATGGGTCCCAGAGTACACCCTCCATGTCAAGGGATGTGCGTCCCCCCCGCAGGTAGCTGGAGACATTCCATCCCCCAGAACGTGGAAGGACACAGTGCAGGCCCTACAATACCAAAATCCAAGAAGAAGAGAAAAAGAAGGGGAGAGGGAAAACAAAAAGAGAAAAGGAATTCAAAAAGTACGAGAGGTGAAGAGAGTACGAGGGGAGAGAGGAGGGAAGTGGAAGGACTCCGCTCTCTGATCCATGTCGACCAGGAGGAAACCTAGTCAGCATCTGAGGGACCCCATACCTCTTTAACCTCTTCAGATCTGCGCTATTGCCAAATGACGGCAACAGCGCGGACCTACATTGCAGGGACTACGTCTATTGACGTCGTCCCGTGCACGAGCGGCCTGCGCGCCCCCTGCAGGGAGCGCGCGTGCGCTTGGTGGTCAGCGAGTCTATGAGTCTCGCCTGATCACAGATCACAGATCAGAGTAAGGGGACCCCTTACCACATGATCAGCTGTCAGCCAATGACAGCTGATCATGTGATGTAAACAGAGCCGGTAATCGGCTATTTTTCCTCCTCGCGCTGACAGCGTGAGGAAGAAAAAAAAAGCCGATCACCGGCGGCCGTGAGAGGGACATCAGTCCCGATCACGGCGATCATCTGCCCCCTGCCAGTGACACAGCAATAGGCAGCAGTGTCAACCAAAGATGCCCACCAGCAACACCCATCAGTGCCCACAGTGCCACCCATCAGCGCCCACAGTTCCACCCATCAGTGCCCACATCAGTGCACCAACAGTGCTGCACATCAATGCCACCAAATCAGTGCCCATCAGTGTCACCTACCAGCGCCCATAAGTGCCCATAAGTGCCCATAAGTGCCCATAATTTTTATTCAAGTTTTTCACAAAACAGAATAAAGACTTTGGCATTGACTCTGAACAGTACATAGCGTCCATATTCTGAAGGGCACTGATGGGCACTTATGGGCGCTGGTAGGTGACACTGATGGGCACTGATTTGGTGGCATTGATGTGCACCACTGTTGGTGCACTGATGTGGGCACTGATGGGTGGAACTGTGGGCGCTGATGGGTGGCACTGTGGGCACTGATGGGTGTTGCTGGTGGGCATCTTTGGTTGACACTGCTGCCTATTGCTGTGTCACTGGCAGGGGGCAGATGATCGCCGTGATCGGGACTGATGTCCCTCTCACGGCCGCCGGTGATCGGCTTTTTTTTTCCTCCTCACGCTGTCAGCGTGACTCATAGACTCGCTGACCACCAAGCGCACCGCGCGCTCCCTGCAGGGGGCGCGCAGGCCGCTCGTGCACGGGACGACGTCAATGGGACGAAGTCAGTGCCACCCATCAGTGCCGCCCATCAGTGCCCCCCATCAGTGGTGCCCATCAGTGCCACCTATCCGTGCCACCCATCCGTGCCACCCATCAGCGCCCATCAGTGGCCATCAGTGCCGCCTTATCTGTGCCCATCAGTACCGCCTTATCTGTCCCCATCAGTGCTGCCTTAACTGTGCCTATCAGTGCTGCCTTAACTGTGCCTATCATCAGTGCCTATTATCTGTTCCTGGGTTTTTTTCATAGTACCGACCTATATCCCTCTTCAAAATTTTCCATCTTTTTTTGTTTGTTTAGAAAAAAAAAAAAATCCCAGCTTTGATTAAATACCACCAAAAGAAAGCTCTATTTGTGGGAAAAAAATGATAAAAATTTAATTTGGGTACAGTGTTGTATGATCGCGCAAGTCATTCAAATTGCAACAGCGCTGAAAGCTGAAAATTTGTCTGGGCAGGAGGGGGGTTTAAGTGCCCAGTAAGCAAGTGGTTAAACAGATAAAATTTATCCTGTAAGATTGCCGTTAAACTTTCTTGGCTCATGTTAAATGAAAGACTATGTTTGATTTGGTCAACTGGTATAGCTGGCAACTTCCAGTTCCTGGCTATTGTGATTTTAGTGGATAGAAATATGAATATGAGGAGCTCTCTTTTTTGGAGGCTTCTTCTAGCTTACAAGCCAGTAGCGTGTGTTTTGTGGACTTAATCAGGTAAATTTGGGTGAGAGTATAAATGAAATTTTAAACTCTGATCCAAAACCTCTGTACCTTGAGGCATTGCCACCATATGTGGTAGGCCGTCCCTTCTTGACCACAGCCCCGAAAACACTTAGAGGAAACCCTGGAACAAAAGTGGCCAATCTAGCCAATAGCAAATATCACCTCAGTAATACCATATAATTTGCTTCTACAATAGAAGTGTACCTTGATGTTGATAGCGCTATCGAGTGACATTCCTCAAGTTACAGGGTTTCCTGGATATCCTGTTCCCATCTGGCCCTATACTTCAATTTTACTGAGGTATACGTTAGAATAGTATATATTGCAGATATATGATCTTGGATTTTATCATATTGACGACACGTGTTTTCTATAGGTGACATAATTGCGAGATCACTTTTGCGTGATAAGGTTTGTAAATAATGGTGTATTTGAGTATATCTAAAGTGTTCAGATTCCGTCAGTTGGTGTTTTTCTATCACCAATCTTTTGGATAGCATACCTTTATGATCACAAAGGTCCGCAATCCACATGAAACCGTTGTTGGACCACCATTTAAAAGCAAGAGGGGTGAGACCCGGGTTGAAATCCTTATTTCGCAAGAGAGGAGCTAATGGATCAACATCCACAATGCGTGGAGCTGCTGGGAATGAAATTTAGTAAGTTGGGCCAATTGGGCAGCGTGAAAATATTTCAGCAGATCGAGAAGTCCTAGGCCTCCCTTCTATTTTGGGGTAAACAGTGTGCGCTTATTCACCCTGGGCCTCTTGTCTCCCCATATAAACTGAAGAAGCCTCTTTTGAAATACCATCAGATTAGATCTAACAAGTGCCACTAGTATAGTGCGAAAGAAATATAAAATTCTCGGGAGAACATTCATTTTTACCGAATGTAATCTGCCGAACCACGATGGAGTTTCCATCTGGCTAGGCCTGCTCTCAAACGACTATACAGTGCAGGATTGTGGGAGTATAAGGTGTGTAAAGAAGGCATCAAATGCATGGAAGAGCCTCTGGTTCCCAATGAAATTTGTAAGATTGTTCAAGGGCTTTTTGAGTGTTACTCTGTAAAGAGATATTCAGTGCCCTAGATTTGTCATGATTGATTGTAAGATATTCTTGAAAAGGGTTGAAGTATTGTGTATAGGTTGGGGAGGGAGGTAATGGGTGATACCATCAAGATGTCATCTGTGAATAGTATACATTTATGTTCTCTATCCCCGCATTCTATTCCCCGAACATCCAGGCAGTTACGGATCTTTATTGCAAGCAGTTCTATAGCTAAAATTAATAGCAATGGGGACAAAGGGCACCCCTGCCGAGTTCCCCTACAGATGGCGAGGGATCGTGTGGAATATCCTTTAAGCATTAAGGAGGCAGTAGGTGTTTCATATAATGCGTGAAGGAGAGCTAAAAAAAATTTGGCCAAACCCAAGGTGAGATAAAACATGAAATAAATAGTCCCAGGATAGGGAGTTGAACATTTTATGTATATCTAAAGAAAGCGGAATGCCCTGTCTAAATGGCTGAGCTTATATCTATAATTCTTCTGGTCTGGTCTGATGCCTGGCTATTAGGGACAAAACCCGCCTGATCTAGATGCATATATTGTGGAAGGAAAGAATTTAATCTAAGGGCTAGCACCTTTGTCATTATTATTAAGTCCACATCTATTAAGGAAATTGGGTGGTAGTTAGAACAATCCCTGTGATCTTTACCCGGTTTCGCCATGGAGAGGCATGGAGAGGCATGTGGTTTAATCCAAAGATGAGTCAACGATAGTTTTATTGGAGAACGATCTGACCAGGGGATGGACAAAATGTTCACTGATGTTATATATGGTAGCAATGAAGTATGTACAAAAAAGTAGTCTATACGAGAGTATGTATGGTGCAACTGCTTAAAAGTGTGTGTAATCTCGAGTGGAGGGGTTGGCCTCTCACCAGGCATCTATTGAATTGTAAAAATGTAGCAGGCGTGCCACTTTGCTGCTGCTTTTGGGTATTCGTTTGAGAATCGCCTTGGTAGGGTCAGATTTATCCAGGATCCGATCTAACAGGATATTGCTATCGCCACCCAGAACTACCTGTTACTGTACCTTAGGTATTAACACCACCAACATCTTTCTAAAAAACTCCACCTGTCCAGAGTTCGGGGCATAATAAGAAATGAATGAGACCAGTTGGTCATGAAGGCGCCCCACTGCCATGAGATATCGGCCAATCTTATCTTTAACTATATTGATGGGGGTGAAAGGGGTCTTTTTAGAGAAACAGACTGCCACCCCCACTTTTTTCTCCAGGCCAGAGGACAAATAATATTGTGGATATCTAACACTGAGATATCTAGGGGCTGAGGTCTTAGAAAAGTGAGTTTCCTGTAATAATAAGACATCAGCTCTCTGTAAATGATGGTATTGGAAGGCTTTAGTTCTTTTGACAGGGGAGTTAAATCCGTGTACATAATAGATAATTATGGAGTATTTAGTGGAATAAACCCTAGTCATCATGGTAGGGCAGAGTACACTCACCTTAATCCATGAAATTGAGAGGTGTAATCTCCGAGTCAGGTTCCATATTCCCCGTTATGATCCAAAACAGGAGCGTAAGGCCAGAGTCAGAATCCGTAGTTGGGATGGGAAAAAGAGTAAGAAAGAAAAGTAAATAAGTAAAAAAGGGAGTAGAACAGTTGGCCAGAGGCCTATTGTACAAAGCCTAATAAATATCAAGTAGAAACCATAATCGCGGGTTGAAACCCTACCCAGAAGCAATGTCCGGGAAACAAAGCATGAGGTTACCATCATCTTCCAAGGAAGGTAATCTCACGAAAGGGGCATGCGTGTGCACCCCGGCCCAAAGATCATGAAATAACAGAAACTATTTTTTAACCAATTTAACATTTGTAGCTCTATTTCACTGAGCAGATCCTCTCTTCCTATGGCCTACAAGCCAAGAGCAGACTGGTGCTATCCCAACCTTCTTTGCTCTAGGAATACTGTCATAAGGGGGTCCTATGACTGACCTTGGTGGAGACTGACAGGAATCAGTATCACATTGCAGCCAACTAGCATTAAGGCTGTTTGAGGTTAAAATAATATTTTTTATTTTAGCAATATGCAACCATTAACTGAACAGGAAATGTCAAACGGGTATGACAGTGGCAAATCCACTGTCAGCAACAGGTCATATGCAGCACTACTAGAACAACAGTGTCATCCCTATTTAGGGGGGAAGTAGAGTCATCCTGGAATCAGGTGATTGGGGAAAACCTCCTGGCCAACGATGTTCTTTGGTCCTGCCACAGTTCTCAAAGAGGGCGATGCGCTTGGTAGGAAGATGAGGCAGTCTGGGATTCACGTGAGATAATCCCTAATTCTAGTAGCAAATCTTCTCCATCTTGACATGTAGAAAAGGAGTGGGGTTTACCCTTGTACGTAAATGGCAGTTTAAATGGAAATGCTCATCTATACTTTATCTGTCGGTTCATTAGCTGCTGTAGTAAAGGCTTTATATTTCTCAGTTTTTGTACCATAGATGGGGCTAGATCTGTGAAAAGATGAATAGATGCACCAAACAGGGACAGGTCCTGTCTGTTTCTGGTCACAAACATCAACTTCTCCTTTATGCAATAATAGTGTGGCTTAACTATTATTTTGCGTGGCAAGCCATCTGACCTGAGGGCAGTCAGGGAGTGATGAATTCTATCAAATTCCATTTGATGCAGGATTATATCAGGAATCAGTTCTTTCATCAACTCCCGAATGGCCCCTTCCAAATCAGTATTGGTTTCTGGAAATCCCCTTATGCGTACATTGTACTGGTGACCGGTTTTCCAAATCTTCAATTTTTGTATAAGCCTCCTCCGGTCTGCCCTGGAGATCTGAGATCATGGTGGAGTTCTGGTTAACCCTTGCAACTGCACTGACCACTTTGAATTCAATTATATCAAATCTTTCTCCTATATCCTGGATATCACGTTTGAGGTCTGTAGTGATAATGGCATAGGCTTTAGAAAGTTCATGCTGCAGCATTGCAATGAAACGAGCTAGCAGAACTGTATCCCCTGCATAAGGTGTTGGTTGGGGTGCAGGCAGATCTTTAACAGGGCTTGGTTGGCTAAACATTAAGTCTGCCATCTCTGCCATTTTTCTATCCATGGAGGACATTGGGGAGTCTGCAGGCTCATGTGTGCCCCTAGATTTTCCAGGTGATGGGGGCAGTTATAAAGACTCACCCTGATGATCTGCCTCCAGGTCCCTGGATGACTGGGAAGAGAAGGGGTCTCTAATATGCTCAGGTTGGGTCCGTTTGGAAGCCCTGAAATGTCAAGATAGTACAACCCCCCCATGACCCCTTTTCGAAAAGTAGACACCTCAAGTATGTGTATTAGTGTGTTGCAGATCTATTTTTTTGTCATAAGGTTATGAAAATTGAAAAGAGAAAAGAAAAAATAAATTATTTGTTTTTTTTTTTTCATTTTCCAAAATATTGTGGCAACAAATGACATCTGCAAAATACTCACCATGCCTTTTAGCTAATACCTTGGGGTCATTTGGGAGGGTTTTTTGCTATGTTGACATTTCAGGGCCTCCAAAGCTGTGATAGGTAGTCAGGAAGTGTAATGGGGAAATAACCTTTTAAAAGAAAGTGCTTATTGGATGTTGGGTTTCTGTGCGCGGCTAGACTGCCAAAAAGTCTCTCACATGTGGTATCTCCATACTCAGGAAAAGCAGCAGAATGTATTTTAGGGTGTAATTCCACATAAACCCATGGATTGTGTGAGCAATATATCATTTGTGGCTTGCACCCGAGGGTCCTTATGGAACTCAGTCAACTATTTGCCAGACCATTGTTCCTAATTTTTACTGACAGTCTACTGACTGGAATGGTACCAGCTGATTGGATAAAAGCCAAAAAAGGGTCAACATACATCCCTGGGAATTACAGACCAGTTAGCCTAACATCAATAGTATGCAAGCTCTTGGAGGGGATGATAAGGGACTATATACAAGATTTTAGTAATGGAAACGGTATCATTAGCAGTAATCAGCATGGAATCGTTCTTGCCAAACCAATCTATTAACGTTCTATGAGGAAGTAAGCTGCCATCTAGATAAAGGCAGGCCCGTAGACGTGGTGTATCTGGATTTTGCAAAAGCATTTGATACTGTTCCCCATAAACATTTACTGTACAAAGTAAGGTCCATTGGCATGGACCATAGTGTGAGTACATGGATTAAATACAGGCTACAAGGGCAAGTTCAGATGGTAGTGATAAATGGGGAGTACTTGGAATGGTCAGAGGTGGGCAGTGGGGTCCCCCAGGGTTCTGTCCTGGGACCAATCCTATTTAATTTGTTCATAAATGACCTGGAGGATGGGGTAAACAGTTCAATCTCTGTATTTGTGGATGATACTTAGCTAAGCAGGGCAATAACTTCTCCGCAGGATGTGGAAACCTTGCAAGTAGATTTCAATAATTAATGGGATGGGAACTACATGGCAAATTAGGTTTAATGTGGAAAAATGTAAAATAATGCATTTGGGTGGCAAAAATATGAATGCAATCTACTCACTGGGGTGAGAACCTCTGGGGGAATCAAGGATGGAAAAGGACCTGGGGGTCCTAGTAGATGATAGGCTTAGCAATGGCATGCAATGCCAAGCTGCTGCTAACAGAGCAAACAGAATATTGGCATGCATTAAAAAAGGGATTAACTCAAGAGATAAAGCAATAATTCTCCCACTTTACAAGACTCGTTCAGCCTCACCTGGAATATGCTGTCCAATTCTGGGCGCCAGTCCTCAGGAAGGATGTACTGGAAATGGAGCGAGTACAGAAAACAAAACTAATAAAGGGACTGGAGGACATTAGTTACGAAGAAAAGTTTGCGAGAATTAAACTTACTCTCTCTGGAGAAGAGATGCTTGAGAGGGGATATGATTTCAAATTACAAATACCATACTGGTGACCCCACAATAGGGATAAAACTTTTCCGCGGAAGGGAGTTTAATAAGACACGTGGCCACGTTAGATAAGCTCCTAAACGACCACAACATACAGGGATATAGTGTAATACTGACATATAATCACACACATAGGTTGGACTTGATGGACTTGTGTCTTTTTTCAAGCTCACCTACTATGTAACTATGTAATTTAGTGACAACTTTCTGTAAAAAAAAAAAATTGTAATTTTCCAGAAACTTGTGGCAAAAAAAAAAATCTATAGACATAACATACCTCTCTCAGCAAATAGCTTGGGGTGTCTACTTTGCAAAAAGGGGTCATCTGAGGGGTGTTTGAACTGTTCTGTCATTTTATGCCTAAGATTAGAAGCTTATGTCACACATTACCCTCTTTTCTAACCACTTGAAGACCAAACTTTTTCTGACACTTTTTGTTTACATGAAAAAATTACCGTATATACTCGAGTATAAGTCGTTCCGAGTATAAGTCGAGGCCCTAATTTACCACAAAAAAATGGGAAAAACGTAGTGACCCGAGTATAAGATGAGGGTGAGAAATGCACAGCTACTGTAAGTGGAAAAGAGGGTCAACAATGCCTATTTGCAGCCTCACTGTGCCCATTTGCAGCCATAGGTCCCCCAAACTTCAAACTCGGTAGTTAAGGGTTCCTAGATGCCCCCTAGCTGCAGCCAAAATTTGGGGTCTCTGAACCTAAAGGGTCCCGAAATGACATTGCTGCAGATGGACACAGTTGACCGACTTTGGGCCCCCGTATCTTGGTATCTTTGGTGTGCAAACCCAGTGGAACTAGCACCATAAAATATCCAAAGCTGGGGTTTCTAGCACCAAGTTTCCCTTAGATACGGGGCCCAAAGTCGGTTCAGAAAATGTCAAGCACTTTTCTGCAGCAGAGAATGACATTTTCCGAACCGATTTTGGGGCCCCGTATCTCAGGGCCACTTAGTGCTAGGATCCCCAGCTTTGGATATGTTGTGGTACCAGTTCCACTGGGTTTGCACACCAAATTTGGGGTTCCTATCATAAAGTGGCCCTGAGATACAGGGCCCCAAAGTCGGTTCGGAAAATGAAATTTTTTGCTGCAGAAAAGTGCTTGACTCAAGTATAAGTGGAGGGGGGCACTTTCAGCACAAAAAATGTGCTGAAAAACTCGACTTATACTCGAGTATATACTGTATTATTTTTTTTGCTAGAAAATTGCTTTGAACCCCGAAACAGATATATTTTAAAAGCAGAGGCCCTAAAGAATAAATGTTTGCACAGCGGTTTTTTAAACGCAAATTTTTTGGAAAAAATACCCTTTTTTTTAAGTTTTAATGCACAAAAACACAATATATTGCCCAATTGTTTGATAAGGTGTAAAAGATGATCTTAAGTCAAGTAAATAGATACCAAACATGAGATGCTTTAAAATTGCACACGTCCCCCTCCAAACTACATACATTTTTAAAAGCTTTAAAAGCCTTTACAGGTTACCACTTTAGATTTACACAGAAGATCTAGTGCTAGAATTACTACCCTCGATCTCATATTCGCAGTGATATCTCACATACATGGTGAAATTGCTATTTACATATGACACAAGACTGATGCTTGCGTTCGTCTTTGCGCGCGAGCACGGAGGGAGAAAGGGGGGGCTTTAATCTTATTTATTTTTTATTATTTCTTTTGATTTTTATTTTATTTTTACACTGGCCCTTTAATTTGTTTTTTGATTTTTTATTACTTTTATTGTTATCACAGGGAATGTAAATATCCCCTGTGACAGCAATTTAATATATTTATTACATTACCCCCTCCCCTCCCTCCCCTTCCCATAACCCCCCCCCCTCCCCTTCCCTAATCTATGAAAAACCTCTGCCATAATTTATTTTAAAATATTTAATTTATTAAATCATTATTCAGTATATTTAGTTATGTATTTAAATATCTATTAAATATACGTACATAGCTTGACTATAGTATACCTCTATATATTATCATTATGAATGAATAATGAATGTGTGGCAGGCAATCTGACGCTATCTGGGATTGACGCTAACGCTATCTGGCATCACCTGTGACACTAATACAGTGATCAGAAAAAATTCTGTACACTGTACTAATGATACTGTGACAGGGCAGTGAACGGGTTAACGGGGGGGGGGATCAGGGGAATAAATGTGCCTAACTAGGATTTTGTATGACTGTTTGCTTCTTTTACTTACTGTGTGATCTCCTCTCATGCTGGAACCAAAAAGGGCTCCAGGAGAGAAGATCACATAGTTTCCTTTGCCTGTGTTTTGTAAACACAGACACATGCTGATCTGTGATTTGTTAGAATCGATCAGCAGGTCCAGGCTAAAAATCATTAGCCTAGACCTGAAAATTGATCAGTGCTGGATCAAACTACAGCACCACCGGGCCAGGGGGCGTGCACCCCCTGTCCCGGAGCACAGATCCGGGACAGGGATTAAATAACAAAGGGACGGGATCACCTGCTGATGTCACTGGATGGCCGTGCCCCTTGTGACGTCATCAGCCAAGCGTGCCCCTGGTCCCCACCGCTGCCAACAGCCCAAACTTGGCCAGACAAACCATTTCCCTCACTAACCTGTGAGGTTACTGGATGCGTGGTATAAACTGTATGTAACTGTGGCTACATACAACATACCACACTGTGTTCTGGGTGCAAGCTGATGTATTCTTTCAATGAATACAAAGTTTCCTCTGAGTTCATGTTCCCCAGGGCAGTGCCAGCCCCCCCCCCCCCATGCCATTTGTTTGCCAACCCCTTGCCTAATAGCCTAGGAAATGGCCATTAATGTTTTTATATTCAACTACCATCAACTTCCGTGGGGTTCAGAAGGGGCACCATTTTCTGGGGACCCGCCTCAAAGTGAACCCAGGTACATTCTGCTCATTCCTATGGTGTCCACAGCACAGCACCCTATAAAAACCGTGTTACTGGCAGTCTTCTGTTTTTTTGCACAAAAGCTCAAAAATAAGTTTGCTACTGTTTTTGCTGCCAAACAACAAATCCAAAAATAAAATGGTGGCAAGTAGTGGTAAAAATGTGCTTTGTTTTAGATGTTGTTAGATATTTAACCTCTATTCTGTGACAAAATCCCCTACAGGTTTAAAGGTATCTTTCTAACAGTTCTTGCATGTGATACACAGAGTAAAATCTGTGCCATCTGTTTGATGTATGTGCTGTTGTGGGTGCGGAGAAAGTAGTGCAAAGGAAACATGTAGCAGTCAAGCAGCTTGATAGAACACTTTTTTAGAAAATAGTGTTGTTATTTTAAATGCTGATATATGCAATGACAAACATGCAGATTCCCAGTATGACCACTTGCTGATTTGGCAAAATCCACAAGCAGATTAACTCTTCAATAAGACATGGAAATTGAACACAACATAGATTTACTTTAGATAAATGCTGTACAGAGGACGTGTAAATTATTCTCCAGAGAGAATAAGTTCAGTGCTCGCAACCTTTCTTCATAACTAATACCCTCCAGTCCCTTTATTAGCTTTGTTGCCCTTCTCTGTACTTGCTCTATTTCCATTATATCTTTCCTGAAGACTGGTGCCAGAACTGGACAGCATACTCCAGTTGAGGCCGAAACAGAGTCTTGTAGAGTGGGAGAATTACCGATTTATCTCTTGAGTTAATCCCCCTTTTAATGCATGCCAATATTCTGTTTGCTTTGTTAGCAGCAACCATTGCATTGCATGCCATTGCTGAGCCTATCATCTACTAGAACCCTCAGGTTCTTTTGCATCCTAGATTCCCCCAGAGGTTCTCCCCCAGTGAGTAGATTGCATTCATATTTTTGCTACCCAAATGCATTATTTTACATTTTTCCACATTAAACCTCATTTACATGTAGTTGCACACTCCAATAATTTGTTCAGATCTTCTTGCGAGGTTTCCACATCTTGCAGAGAAGTTATTGCCCTGCTTAGCTTAGTATTGTCCACAAATACAGCGATTAAACTGTTTATGCCATCTTTCAGGTCATTTAGGAACAAATTAAATAGGATTGGTCCCAGGACAGAACCAGGGGGGACCCCACTTTCCACCCCTGACCATTCCGAGTACTCCCCATTTATCACCACCCTCTGAACTCACCCTTGTAGCCAGTTTTCAATCCATGTACTCACCCTATGGTCCATGCCAATGGACCTTACTTTGTACAGTAAACATTTATGGGGAACTATGTTAAATCCTTTTGAAAAATCCAGATACACCACGTCTACAGGCCTTCCTTTATCTAGATAGCAGATCACCTCCTCATAGAAGGTTAATAGACTGGTTTGGCAAGAATAATTCTTCATGAATCCATGCTGAATAATGGTAATAATACCGTTTTCTTTACTAAAATCTTGTATATAGTCCCTTATCATCCCCTCCAGGAGCTTGCATACTATTGATGTTAGGCTAACTGGTCTGTAATTCCCAGGAATGTAATTTGTCCCTTTTTTAAATATTGGTGCTACATTGGCTTTTCTCCAATCAGCTGGTACCATTCATGTTAGTAGACTGTCAGTAAAAATTAGGAACAATGGTCTGGCAATTACTTGACTAAGTTCCCTAAGGACTCTCGGGTGCAAGCCATCTGGTCCCGGTGACTTATTAATGTTACGTTTTCCAAGTCTGTCTCTAATTCTGTCCTCTGTTAGCCATGAGGGTGCTTCCTATGATGTGTCATGAGCATAAACACTGCAGTTTTGGTTACTGAAGCCACCCGATTCCTTTGTGAAGACTGAGGAGAAGAATAAATTCAATACCTTCGCCATCTCCTCATCCTTTGTAACCAGATTTCCTTCATCATTCTTTATGGGGCCAATATGGTCTTTCCTCCCTTTTTTACTGTTTATTTACCTAAAGAAATTCTTGGGATTTTCTTTGCTCTCTTCTGCTATGTTTCCTTCGTGTTCTATCTTAGCTGCCCTAATTGCACCCTTACATTTCTTGTTGCATTCTTTGTAAAGTCTGAATGCTGATGATGGTTTCTCAGCCTTGTATTTTTTGAAGGCCTTCTCCTTTATTTTTATATGCATTTTTACAATGAAGTTAAGCCATCCAGGATTTTTGTTCGCTCTTTTAAATTTATTTCCCAATGGGATGCACTGGCTCATGCCCTTATTTAATATGCTCCTAAAGCAAACCCATCTCTCCTCTGTGTTCTTTGTTCCTAAGATTCTATCCCAATTTATATCTTCTAGCAAGGTTTGTAGTTTATGGAAGTTGGCTCTTTTGAAATTCAGTGTCTTTATATTCCCCTTATGTGTGATTTATACTGAAGCTAATTGACCTGTGATCACTGTTTCCTAAATTGCCCCTTATTTCCACATCCATCATCAGGTCTGTATTGTTGGTAATCAGTAGGTCTAGTAACGCTTTGTTTCTAGTTGGTGCGTCTACCATCTGACCCATGAAATTGTCCTGCAAGACATTTAGGACCTGGCGAGCCTTAGACAAATGCGTGGTTCCTTCTGCTCAGTCTATGTCTGGATAATTAAAATCCCCCATTATGATGACACTTCCCATCCTTGCTGCTAATCCAAATTGTGATAGGAGGTCCGTCTCCCCCTCTTCCCTCAGGTTAGGGGCCTATAGCATACTCCCAATATTATTTTCCCCTTAGTTTCATCCCTTTGGAGCTCTACCCATAAGGATTCCACCTCCTCCCTAGCTCCGATAGTGATGCCATCCCTCACATTCACGATAAAGGGAATATCCTTGAATGGTTGCCAGCCAATCACGAGAGCTGTTGAACCAAGTCTCTGAAATTCCCATCTTGTCCACCAGGCTCCTGGCATTGGTGAACATGCCATGTAGTTTAGACCGGTCGCATACTGTCCTCTTATTGGGTGTTGCCAGATCTCAAATATGACTTGTTAGTTGTTACTATAATTACCTTGGGTTTGTGTGCTTTAGTCAACCTACCACTAATGCCCCCAATACTACCCTCTGGAATATGTTCTGCGCTGACTATTTCTACCTCTGAATCCTCCCTCCCGTTGTCTAGTTTAAAAGCCCCTCTAACTTTTTGGCCATCTTCACTTCCAGCAGATCTGCACCCTCCTTATTTAGGTGCAGTCCTTCCCTTCTATAGAACTGGTGACCAACTGAGAAGTCGGTCCAGTTCTCCAGGAACCCAAACCCTATTCTATTGTATTTTTTTTTATCAGCCCTGTTGGTGGGCTTTGGTGCGTTATCAGGGGTTTAAACAAACCCATGACATCTTCCCTTTGAGACAGAGAAAGGGACTAAGGACAAAGATCCCCTAGTCCCTTTCTCAGCACTAAAGATGAATGGACAGGAGACAGCGGCTCTTGTCCATTCATTAACTGAAGCAGAGTCAACACAGTTCACTCTGCTCAGTTTTCACAGGACACAGGAGTGATCAGTAGTGAGGAGTTGCTCACTGTGTCCAATTTAGAAAAGGAAGGGGCTGTTAAATTACATGTATACCGGTCCCTTTCTCCGCTCTGCATCCTGACAGTTCCCCCCTGCAGCCAGTGGGAGAGGAGAGGAGGGAAGCAGCTGTGGGGGACAAGGGGGGGAGGAGGAGGACACAGAGGGGGGCTGGAGAAGGAGGACAGGGGGTCAGAGGAGGACACAGGAAACAGCCGGGAATGATCGGTGTGGCAGGAGGGACAGCTGTGAACACTGATCTCCCTGTATAGCTTTTTACAGCTGCAGAAGGGATAGGAGGAGAAGCAGCTGTTCACAGCTGTCCCTCCCGCCGCACCAATCATTCCTCGCTGTAAACCAGGAGACCATCCAGGATCGGCCCTGCAGCTGGGATATCCCAAGTGCCTCGTGGGTGTCCGGGAGCCGCAGCCAAAATGCAGGAAACTTATGATGTCTGGAAACTGAGCCATCAGCCCACCGGGAAACTCCCAAAAGTATCAGTGGCCAGTACATGCCTGGATGTCTTTGAGCTTTTGTTCACCTGTAGCAGTTATAAAACTATAATTCTAACAAGCTTTGAATGTTGACTGTTACTAGTTGCATGGAAAGCTGAATCACTTTCCACCAGTGCTCACTGACGTCTATCACAGATCATATTTGCATGTTCTGGCTTAAAATGGAAACAGATGGGGTGCTAACATACAGCTGTGATCTTTGTGTTTACATTGACAACTGCAAACTGTGATTTTGTACTTGCCAGTCCAGTCTTGAAAACATATGTTATATGTAAGCCAAGAACAACACATTCTGGATCTGATAGTCTGTTACATGTGTATAATATGTAGAACAGCACAGTTAGTAAAGTGAATATCCAGACACTGAATTATTCTCTTTTGTGGTGCTTTCATTTTTTGGTTTAATCATTTTCTGCCTTCGCAGTCATTTGGATTAATAAGTCAACAGTAATATCGACTGAGTATTACCTCTAGAATTCCTTATAGTTGGCTTTTTGTGGTAAGAGTACTATATTTGACTTGTCTAAAACTTGTATGGCTTAATTTTTGACCAAAGTTTAGTTTGTGGTCGATTGTCAGGGGTAAATGTGGTCATGCAATTCTTGAATACAGAGTCAGATAACATCCTTATGTAAATTTTCAGATGAACTAATCTACTGCTCCTAGTCTGCCAGATTATTAAAAAAACGCTGCACATCTGTGCTCGGTGGTCCAGTTTTATTGAGTCTTAAGTTTCCTGATTTGAAGTGGGCTGTTTGTTGTGGGGCTCTCACTGTCTACAGGTCTACTCCAGTGGTGTATATTTGGGAGCAGGGTGAATGTTCGGCTCCCTGAGTATTGCAAGCTGGATTTATAGTGGGTATAGAAAAGAATAACCCCTCCTTTAAAATAATCACATTTTGTTGCTTTGCAGCCTGAAATGAAGACGACACAGTTTTTGTTTTATCCAGCTTTTATTACTCATCTTATAACATCCAAGTGAAAGCTGTAACACCAACATGTCAGAAACACAAATTCAAAAACAGAATCACTGAGTTGGAAAAAGGATCACCCCTTGGTTCAGTATTATGTTGTACCACCTATTGTTTTAATTACAGCCTTTAGTCTGTTGGGATATGCCTCTACTAACTTTGCACATCTAGGCTTTGCAATATTTGCCCACTCCTCTTTGCAGAACTGCTCAAGTTAAATTTGATGGTGAGCGTTTGTGGACTGCAGGCTTCAAGTCATTTTTACAGATTTTCAATGGGTTTTAAGTATGGGCTCTGACTATGCCATGCAAGGATATTATTACTTCTCTCCTTCAACCACTGTGTGGTCATTTTTGCTGTGTGCTTTGGGTCATTGTCATGTTGGAAGTAAATCTTCTTCCCATTGACAACTTTCTGCATGTGGCCTTTCCTGAGGAGTGGCTTTTTTCTTGCAACACTACTATACAAGCCATATTTGTGAAGAATTTGTGATATTATTGTCACATGCACACAATGATCACTCTTTGTCATAAATTCCTGCAACTGCTTCAGAGTTAATGTAAGCCTCTTGGTAGCCTATCTGACCAGTTTCCTCTTGGCTCTTTTATCCAGTTTGGAGTGACATCCTGATCTAGGAAGGGTCTGTGTTGTACCAAACACCTTCCACTTCTTAAAAACAGACTTCACTGTGCTTCTACGCATTGATAAAGCCTTGTAATTTTTTTGTATCCATTTGCAGACTTGTGCCTATCCACAACTTTATCACGTAGATCTTTTGACAGTGCCTCTCATAATTGATTGTCTGCTTCAGTTGGATTACCAGAGACTAAAATGCTCCAGGAAAGCTCTTTTCATGCTGATCACAGTTAAAAAGCCAATTGGCTTTGTATGCCTTTGAGAAGGTGATTAGCTGCACTTGATTAAGTTTACAAGTCATTTTTAGAAGGGGGTGATCCTTTTTCCAACTCAGTGATGCTGTTTTTGATTATTTTTGCTTTTTTTTCTGAGAGGTTGATGTCATATCTTTCACTTTGATGTTAATGACATGACACTTCGCTACAATGTAAAGTAGTCAGTGTACCGCTTGTATAACAGTGTAAATTTGCTGTCCCCTCAAAATAACTCAACACACAGCCTTTAATGTCTAAACCGCTGGCAACAAAAGTGAGTACACCCCTAAGTGAAAATGTCAAAATTTGGCCCAATTAGCCATTTTTCCTCCCCAGTCTTGTGACTCATTAGTGTTACAAGGTCTCAGGTGTGAATGGGGAGCAGGTGTGTTAAAATTTGGTGTTATCGCTCTCACTCTTTCATACTGGTCACTGGAAGTTCAATATGACACCTCATGGCAAAGAACTATCTGAGGATCTAACAAAGAAGTCAGTGTACAGCTTGTATAACAGTGTAAATTTGCTGTCCCCTCAAAATAACTCAACACACAGCCATTAATGTCTAAACCTCTGGCAACAAAAGTGAGTAGCGTTACAGCTCTACACACAGCGCCCTATAACTTTATCTATCATCATACTTAATGCAACATTTTTTTCTATATTAATGAGTTAATAAAGACACAATACAGTGTAAAGAATGTATATACTTTATTATTTCTTAAAAAGTCAGTAGTATTCTACAGGAAACCTTACTATAATTTGAGATGGAAGGGGTTGAGCCAGCTCAATATATATATACAGTATCTCACAAAAGTGAGTACACCCTTCACTTTTTTGTAAATATTTTATTATATCTTTTCATGTGACAACAATGAAGAAATGACACTTTACTACAATGTAAAGTAGTGAGTGTACAGCTTGTATAAATGTGCTACCCCCTAGGTGAAAATGTCCAAATTGGGAACAAAGTGTCAAGTATTTGTGTCGCCACCATTAATTTCCAGCACTGCCTTAACCCTCTTGTATATGGAGTTCACCAGAGCTTCACAGGCTGCCACTGGAGTCCTCTTCCACTCCTCCATGACGACATCACGGAGCTGGTGGATGTTAGAGACCTTACGCTCCTAAACCTTGAGGATGCCCCACAGATGCTCAAAAGGATTTAGGACTGGAAACATGCTTGGCCAGTCCATCACCTTTACCCTCTTTAGCAAGGCAGTGGTCATCTTGGAGGTGTGTTTGGGGTCATTATCATGTTAGAATACTGCCCTGCAGCCAGGTCTCCAAAGGAAGGGGATCATGCTCTGCTTCAGTATGTCACAGTACATGTTGGCATATATGGTTCCCTCAATGAACTGTAGCTCCCCAGTGCCGGCAGCATCATGCAGCCCCAGACCATGACACTCCCACCACCATGCTTGACTGTAGGCAAGACACACTTGTCTTTGTACTCCTCACCTAGTTGCTGCCACACACGCTTGACACCATCTGAACCAAATAAGTTTATCTTGGTCTCATCAGACCACAGGACATGGTTCCAGTAATCCATGCCCTAATGCCCTGTACACACGATAGGATTTTCTGACAACAAAACCGTGGATTTTTTTCCGGCGGTTGTTGGCTCAAACTTGTCTTGCATACACACGGTCACACAAATGTTGTCGGAAATTCCGAACGTCAAGAACGCGGTGACATACAACCTGAGCTGAGAAAAATTAAGTTCAATAGCCAGTGCAGCTCTTCTGCTTGATTCCGAGCATGCGTGGAATTTTGTGCATCGGAATTGTGTACACACGATCAGAATTTCCGACAACGGATTTTGTTGTCGGAAAATTTGAGATCCAGATCTCAAATTTTGTCTGTCAGAAATTCCAACCGAAAATGTCCGATGGAGCCTACACACAGTCGGAATTTCCGACAACAAGCTCCCATCGAACATTTGTTGTCAGAAAATCCTATCGTGTGTACAGGGCATTAGTCTGCTTGTCTTCAGCAAACTCTTTGCATGCCTTCTTGTGCATCATCTTTAGAAGAGGCTTCCTTCTGGGATGACAGCCATGCAGACCAATTTGATTCAGTGCACGGCATATGGTCTGAGCACTGACAGGCTGACCCCCCACCCCTTCAATGTCTGCAGCAATGCTGGCAGCACTTATACCTCTATTTCCCAAAGACAACCTTTGGGTATGATGCTGAGCATGTGCACTCAACTTCTTCAGTCGACCATGGCGAGAACTGTTCTGAGTGGAGCCTATCCTGTTAAACTGCTGTATGGTCTTGGCCACCATGCTGCAGCTCAGTTTCAGGGTCTTGGCAATCTTCTTATAGCCTAGGCCATCTTTATGTCGAGCAACAACTCTTTTTTTCAGATCCTCACAGAGTTCTTTGCCATGAGGTGCCATGTTGAACTTCCAGTTACTTAACACATCTGCTCCCCATTCACACCTGAGGCCTTGTAACACTAATTCAGTCAGATGACATCGGGGAGGGAAAATGGCTAATTGGACCCAATTTGGAAATTTTCAGTTAGGGGTGTACTCACTTTTGTTGCCAGTGGTTTAGACATTAATGGCTGTTTGTTGAGTTATTTTGAGGGGACAGCAAATTTACACTGTTATACAAGCTGTACACTTACTACTTTACATTGTAGCAAAGTGCAATTTCTTCAGTGTTGTCACATGAAAAGTTCTAATAAAATATGTACAAAAATGTGAGGGGTGTACTTTTGTGAGATACTGTGTGTATGTATATATATATATATATATATATATATATATATATATATATATATTTGGGATCAGAGGATCAGAGGTGTAAATCTGGGAAACAGTTAAAGCAAAATGTGCTTTATTCAGCATGAAACCAGAAAAACAACAAAAGAAATTACAGGTTTGTCTTTAAATACAGTTCCCACACACACAGGTAAACTTCGGTTCAGCAGTATACGGGCTTATAAGGCTAACTTTCAATTCTCTAGATAAAATCTCAATGCTCTAGCTAAAGTCTCTTTTACAGACCAGCTCACTCAGCAGGTCGCAGTCCACTTGTGGAGCCTCCCAGACAGCATGCAGGTCTCTTCCTTACTGAATTTTGTAATTTTTGAACAAAGTAGTTTTGAGTATACCGCTTACTGTTCCCACTCCTCTTTTGAGGTACGGATCTCTTTTGGGACTTTACTTGTCCCTAACCCCCCTCTTTTTTTAGTGATGCCCAGGTCCTATTGGTGAACCCCACCCAAGATTGGGTGAGTTGGTACTTCTTTTCCAGACCCTGACCTGTGGTACAGCATCAGTTAGGTCCACATCTATCCATTCCCTCCTTCTCCCTTATGATAGCCAAACAGCCACACACACCCTCTCAAACCAGCCCATTAATAACCATGTCTGAAGGGAAAGTACATGTACTCTTCAGATAACCCTCTCTTACTGCTGCCCCAGGCTGACTTTCTATAACCCCCCCCCCCCCATTCCAGGCCAGGGATCTGGACACCACAAGAAAAATGGCAATAAACACAGGAAAGGATATCCGCATTATGATGTACTGTCCCCGGTCTATGCACCACTACAAACTTGAAATATTGCAGGGCGAGAAACCACAGGGTGATTCTGGAGTTTTTATCTTTATTTTGGGCCATCCATGTAAGGGGCGCATGGTGTGACACTAGCTTAAAGGGTTGACACAACAGGTAGTAGCGGAGTGTCTCCAGAGCCCATTTTATTGACAGACACTCCCTTTCCACAACGGAATAGTTCCTCTCAGCCGGTGTGAGCTTCTGGCTTAAGTACACAACAGGGTTGGAAGGAAAAATCCTGGACGGCCACACACCGCTGGAGGCATCTTTATTGAAAGATTAAAATCCAAAAACAGTCATATCTTAGGCATAGAAGACAGGGAAGAACAGCTAACAAGTTTAACATCACAAACAGATGTTTAGTCATAGCTGAATAAACAAAATCTGATTTTATGTATATATGAAAAATAAACAGCCAATCAAATGCAAAGCAATGTTGGAAGAAACCTCCCCAAATCAGACCTTGTTAATGCCCAAAATTAATTGCACCTGGAGGGGAGAAGCAAAGAGCTAATGTATACAATAAATTCAAATGAATGAATAAATAAAAAGATATATATATATATATATATATATATATATGTAATTGTGAGCTAAATGCAGCTTCCCCGCGTGGTGCAATCAAAGGCTAAAAATTGTGGAAATAATAAAGAAAAAAAGGCCTATATACAAAATTGAATTAATCATCATAAGAACCTGCAAGAGATTTGATATCAATCTTTATACAAAAAGCAAAAAAGAAGTAAAAAAAAAAAACAGGGTTCTCATCTCCCCCAACCACCTGGGAGAAGACTGCACCCAGATCAAACTTTGAAGCATCAGTTTGTTTGTTTTTAATCACAATTTTTTATTTTATTTTCCCTTAGTATACAGCATATCAATTTATTATTATATAACTTTATATTCCACTATGTCCTAAATAAAAGCTGTACAGTTACAATACATTTCATTCCACAAACTAACATGTATATCCCTCCACCCTAACACAAAAAAAAAAAAAAAAAAAAAAAGGGAGTTACCTCCCTCCTCAATCATCATAAGAACCTGCAAGAGATTTGATATCAATCATTATACAAAAAGCAAAAAAGAAGTAAAAAAAAAAAAAAAAACAGGGTTCTCATCTCCCCCAACCACCTGGGAGAAGACTGCACCCAGACCAAACTTTGAAGCATCAGTTTTTGTTTTTAATCACAATTTTTTTTTTCCCTTAGTATACAGCATATCAATTTATTATTATATAACTTTATATTCCACTATGTCCTAAATAAAAGCTGTACAATTACAATACATTTCATTCCACAAACTAACAGGTATATCCCTCCACCCTAACACAAAAAAAAAAGAAAAAAGGGAGTTACCTCCCTCCTCAACTCTCTCCCTCCCTACACTATTTTTATGGAGTACAATCGATTACACCCTACTTTCCCTGAGGATTACCCTTCATTCTACCATATCCCCCTATCCCCTTGAAGCATCAGTTTGTACCAGAAACTCTTTATGAAAGTCTGGGGCTACTAGTATTGGTTCATGGCAAAAAGCTTGCTTCAAGTGGCAGAACGCTGCTTCCGCTTCAGAACTCCAGTGAACAACAGTAGAACTTCTTCCTTTTGTGAGATCGATCAAAGGCGCTGCTATGCTGACAAAGTTGGGAATAAACCTCCTATAATACCCCACAATACCAAGGAAAGAACGCACTTGTTTTTTGTGAGTGGATGGGGCCACTTCTGGATGGCCTCCACCTTGTTCAGTTGGGGTTTTTATCACCCCTCTGACTACAACATACCTCAAATATCCAGCCTCCTCCAACTCAATCTTGCTTTTTTCAGGGTTAACCATAAGCCCTGCCTTTCGGAGCGCATCCAAGACTACCTGGACTCTGTAAATTACTCTCCCGGTCGTGACTAATATTTCTGCCTTCACATCCATCCAGTCTTTCTCAGGCAGTTCTTCACTTGTTGCAATCTGCTCAAACATCGCCAAGTAGGCTTCAATGCTATCTGTGGCTGTCATCTTTTGGAAGGTCCGCTGTACTGCCTTCCGCGGGTCACCCTTCACAACGGGGTCACCTCTCACCATTTCAGCCTGCTGGGTTACTGCTTTCTGTAAACCCGCTATCTGTTCCACCACTGAGCGGTTTGTCTCATGTTGCGCAGCAACTGCCTGTGCATTAGCCACTGCTAATTGTTTAATTAGTCCCTCCGTTGCTTTGTGTTCCTCCTGTAGCTTTAACCCAGGACATGGAACTGGCCTACACCCCTCAAACTGCCCAGTGCAATCTCCACCAATTGTCGGGATCAGAGGGGTGAACAGCCGGCTGGGAGGCAGTTGAATCAAATGTGCTTTATTTAGCATGAAACCAAAAGAACAACAAAAATTACAGATTTGTCTTTAAATACAGTTCCCACACACAGGTAAACTTCCGTTCAGCAGCACACAGCTTATAGGGGTAACTATCAATGCTCTAGCCAGAGCTAAAGTCTCTTTTACAGGTTAGCTCACCCAGCAGGTCACAGTCCAGTTGTGGAGCCTTCCAGACAGCATGCAGGTCTCTTCCTCACTGATAGCCAAACAGCCACACACACCCTTTCAGACCAGCTAATTAATAACCAGGTCTGAAAAGTACCTGCCCTCTTCATAAATATCATTATCAATATCATTGAATTATTTCAATATTGGACCATTACATAATTGACTTGGATACATTTTCAGTTTTGATTCATTGTAGAGAAAATAAACTTGGTAATCTTGTCGTTTGTTTTGCATACTCTTAAATTAACCAAAATAATCCCCTAATAAATTAATTTATAAATGTAGCAATGCAGTACAACATTTTAATTTGTGAATGCCACTTCAGATATAGATGTTTCATATTTTCCCTTCAAAATATGTTTAGCATATTATGTTATAGACCTATAACCCATACTTTCTTTACAATTTACCCTGTTAAAATTTAAACATGAATTCATTTTTTCTAACTTAGCCACCTCAAGTCCGGACACTTCCACCACCTTCTTGCCCAGGCCATTTTTAAGTTTTGAGCACTGTCACATTTGAATGACAATTACTCAGGCATGCAACATTGTACAACATTTACACCAAAATGTATATTTCTTTTGTCAAAAATAACCAAATCAGTATATATTATTCAGTCTCTGTAAAAATTATAGAGTCTTCAAACTAAGGTATGTGAATTTGAAAATTGATCAGTTCTGATGTACCGACTGCCCATCCCATTTCTTGATCCCCTAAAATGCAGAGACTTTTGCCAGACTTAAGTTCCTGAGATGATGTTTATGTACGTATGATTTTAAGGCTCAAGTTCAATGGAAACCGCTGCCATTACAGAGATTTCTTTACCCAAAGTTGCATTTATTTCCAAATGCAACCTGCTGCATTTCCTTCTGAGAAAAGGAAGGTAATGTTTCTTATTAGCCTCCTGACTGAGGAAGCTCTAGCTCGGGCCTCCCCATATATACAAGACAGACAGCGCCGCTCTGAATAAGGAAGCCTTTTCTGAATGGAGGCATCTGCTGGAAAGGGCTAACCATCATGTAAGTGTTCTCACTGATCGTAAATATTTATAATTCATTAGTTCTGGCAAGACATTGTCTTCTATTCTTTTCCAGATTTTACTATCTCATAGCGAACTGGTTCGAGGAATGGAAAGGCTGATGCACTATCAAGGATATTATCTGAGCCTCTCCAGGAAGGCGACTGTGAATGTACAATCCTATCTCAAAAGAACTTTTTAGGGGACACAAGTTCCAAGACATTCCTGAGACTTCTCAAAGAGGGGAGTGAGAATGACCCACTTCTCAATCATCCTCCACATTAATCTTGAATACAAGAATGGCTTTTGGACTTAACCACTTAACCACTTCAGCCCCGGAAGGATTTAACCCCTTCCTGACCAAAGCAATTTTTACAATTTGGCACTGCGTCACTTTAACTGCTAATTGCTCGGTCATGCAATGCTGTACCCAAACAAAATGCGTCTTTTTCTTCCCACAAATAGAGCTTTCTTTTGATAGTATTTGATCACCTCTGCGGTTTTTATTTTTTGCGCTATAAACGGAAAAAGACCGAAAATTTTGAAAAAAAAATGATATTTTCTATTTTTTGTTATAAAACAAATCCAATAAACTCAATTTTAGTCATACATTTAGGCCAAAATGTATTCGGCCACATGTCTTTGGTAAAAAATATGTCAATAAGCGTATATTTATTGGTTTGCACAAAAGTTATAGCGTCTACAAACTAGGGTACATTTTCTGGAATTTACACAGCTTTTAGTTTATGACTGCCTATGTCATTTCTTGAGGTGCTAAAATGGCAGGGTAGTACAACCCCCCCCAAATGACCCCATTATGGAAAGTAGACACCCCAAGGAAATTCCTGAGAGGCATGTTGAGCCCATTGAATATTAATTTTTTTGTCCCAGGTGATTGAATAATGACCAAAAAAAAAAAAATTACAAAAAGTTGTCACTAAATGATATATTGCTCAAACATGCCATTGGCATATGTGGAATTACACCCCAAAATACATTCTGCTGCTTCTCCTGAGTATGGGGATACCACATGTGTGGGACTTTTTGGGAGCCTAGCCGCGTATGGGGCCCCGAAACCAAGCATCGCCTTCAGGATTTCTAAGGGCGTAAATTTTTGATTTCACTTCTCACTACCTATCACAGTTTTGAAGGCCATAAAATGCCCAGATGGCACAAAACCCCCCAAATGACCTTATTTTGGAAAGTAGACACCCCAAGCTATTTGCTGAGAGGCATGTTGAGTCCCTGGAATATTTTATATTTTGACACAAGTTGCGGGAAAATTACAAACTTTTTTTTTTGCACAAAGTTGTCACTAAATGATATATTGCTCAAACATGCCATGGGCATATGTGGAATTACACCCCAAAATATATTCTGCTGCTTCTCCTGAGTACGGGGATACCACATGTGTGGGAATTTTTGGGAGCCTAGCCGCGTACGGGGCCCCCGAAACCAAGCACCGCCTTCAGGATTTCTAAGGCCGTAAATTTTTGATTTCACTCCTCACTACCTATCACAGTTTTGAAGGCCATAAAATGCCAAGATGGCACAACCCCCCCCCCAAATGACCCCATTTTGGAAAGTAGACGCCCCATGCTATTTGCTGAGAGGCATGGTGAGTATTTTGCAGCTCTCATTTGTTTTTGAAAATGTTTTTTTTCTTTTTTCAATTTTCAATTTTCAATTTTCAAAACTTTGTGACAAAAAGTGAGGTCTGCAAAATACTCACTATTCCTCTCAGCAAATAGCTTGGGGTGTCTACTTTCCAAAATAGGGTCATTTGGGGGGGTTTTGTGCCACCTGGGCATTCCATGGCTTCCGAAACTGTGATAGGCAGTGAAGAGTGAAATCAAAAATTTACGCCCCTAGAAAGCCTGAAGGTGGTGCTTGGTTTTCGGGGTCCCGTACGCGGCTAGGCTCCCGAAAAGTCTCACACATGTGGTATCCCCGTACTCAGGAGAAGCAACAGAATGTATTCTGGGGTGTAATTTCACATATTCTCATGGCATGTTTGAGCAATATATCATTTAGTGACAACTTTGTGCAAAAAAAAAAAAACAAAAAGCAAAAATATTCCATGGACTCGACATGCCTCTCAGCAAATAGCTTGGGGTGTCTACTTTCCAAAATAGGGTCATTTGGGGGGGTTTGAACTGTCCTGGCATTTTATGCACAACATTTAGAAGCTTATGTCACACATCACCAACTCTTCTATTTTTTTTTTTGCAAGAAAATTACTTTGAACCCCCAAACATTATATATTTTTTAAAGCAAATGCCCTACAGATTAAAATGGTGGGTGTTTCATTTTTTTTTCACACAGTATTTGCGCAGCGATTTTTCAAACGCATTTTTTGGGGAAAAAACACACTTTTTTAAATTTTAATGCACTAAAACACACTATATTGCCCAAATGTTTGATGGAATAAAAAAGATGATCTTATGCAGAGTACATGGATACCAAACATGACATGCTTTAAAATTGTGCACAAACGTGCAGTGGCAACAAACTAAATACAGTTTTAAAAGCCTTTAAAAGCTTTTACAGGTTACCACTTTAGATTTACAGAGGAGGTCTACTACTAAAATTACTGCACTTGATCTGACCTTCGCAGTGATACCTCACATGCATGGTGCAATTGCTATTTACCGACGCTTGCGTTCGCGTTTGCGCGAGAGCAGGGGGGGTAGGGGTGCTTTTCTTTTTCTTTATTATTTTTTTGCTTTTTTATCTTATTTTTAAACTGTTCCTTTCATTTTTTTTTTTAAATTTTAATTGTTATCTCAGGGAATATCTCCTATGATAGCAATAGGTAGTGACAGGTACTCTTTTTTGAAAAAATTGGGGTCTATTAGACCCTAGATCTCTCCTCTGCCCTCAAAGCATCTGACCACACCAAGATCGGTGTGATAAAATGCTTTCCCAATTTCCCAATGGCGCTGTTTACATCCGGCGAAATCTATGTCATGAAATGCTCGTAGCTTCCGGTTTCTTAGGCCATAGAGTTGGGCCTCTATGACCTAAGCTGGGCATGTTTGGAGCCATTCTTGTCTCTGATGAGCTCTATGGTCAGCTTGCTGAATCACCGGCTGCATTCTCAGGTTCCTTGTTGGGACAGGAGAGCCAGAGAAAAACATGGAAGACGGTGGGAGGGGCATTCCCTCCCACTGCTTGTGAAAGCAGTCTAGAGGCTAATTAGCCACTAGGATTGCTTTTACATGAAAGCCAACCGGTGACTGAAAAGAATGATACCAAGATGATACTTAAACCTGCAGGCGTCATTCTGGTATAACCACTCAAAGTCCAGTAACATACCAGTACGTTGCTGGTCCTTGTTGGGCATATATTGTAAACTTTTTTTTCATGCAGCCTGTGGGCTGAACGAAAAAAAGATATTGATTGGTGGGTATGCCCACCATTAGAATACCTCCCTTCATCCACCCACCTCTAATGATGGGCATATATGCACCGTTTATATATGCCGAAGCGTGGGGGCATCCGCCCCAAAAGGTAGGAGCAAATTGCTCCTCCGCCCCTGCTGCCCCCATGCTTTGGCATATATGCTCTCTTTTTAACTGTGGTCCTGAAATCACCTCCTACAGCGCTGGAGTCACGGCTTTATGTATCGTGGGAGCAAATATTTTTGCTGTCAAGATAAATAAATTCGCGCTGCAATTGAATGGCGTACCTGCTAAGCAAATGATGGTTAACAATAAAACAAAATAACATTACAGTATAACAGTAAGACTTACCATACCTGCAAAGCAAATGCAAAAAAAAAACATAGTAAAAAATAAAACATTTAACGCAACCTGTGCCTAAAATATATATATGCCGAAGCATGGGGACATCCTCCCGCAAAAGGTAGGAGCAAATCGCTCCTCCACCCACTGCTGGCCCCACACTTCGGCATATATGCTGAAGTATGTAACTGTGGTGGTGAAATCACCTCCGACAGCGCTGGAGTCACGGCTTTATGTATCGTGGGGAGCAAACGCTGTTGCTGTTAAGATAAATAAATCCGCTCTGCAGCTGAATGGCGTACCTGAAAACAAAAAAATGGTTAACAATAAAACACAGTAAACAGTAAAGTATAAAAAAATTGCATATCTGAAAAGCAAACATGGTAAAACATAATAACAATAAAACATTGCAGAATAGAATACAGTAAAAAAGAGCTGAACAATAGAGAGAGAATAGAGAGAGAGAGAACAATAAAACAACAACTATTTTTGTTTTTTTTATTTTATAAATATTTTTTTGTTTTTAATATTTTATTTTTTTTACACTTTTTTATGTAACTATAACTTTTGTAACTGGTATCAGGTTCGGGTCTCTCAAAATGCGATGGCATCTTGGGAGACCCTGTGTTAGTGTGCCTAGCCTGTGCAGTGCTGTACCCTACGCTAATACTCAACTAGTGACTGGTAGTGTTCAAAACATTCACCAATGCAAAGACCAGGATTGTCAGGACAGGAGGGACAATAATACCGGGTGTCACGCGCTTGCTGCAGACACGACATCTTCTTTGGGGGGCTCGTTGGGTAGGGGTACTCGGGAGGACATACAGAAAATGCCTCTCATGCAGCCGGGTTACTGCATTTGGTTGGGGAAGGTGAGGTGGAGCACCGTCTGGAATTTAAGGAAGGATCCAGTCCGTCCTGAAGCTCTGTATAGCACATGAGCATTCAGCAAAGCCAATTGAAATAAATAAACAGACACTTTTTTGTACCAGCTTCTGGCCTTACGGGCAACTAGGTACGGCGCCAACAACTGGTCGTTGAGGTCCACCCCTCCCATGTTAAGGCTATATTCGTGGACACAGAGGGGTTTCTCCACAACACCAGTCGCCGTAGGAATTTGGACCGTCGTGTCTGCATGAAGGGAGGTAAGAACGAAAACATTCTTATTATCCCTCCACTTCACAGCGAGCAAGTTATTACACTTGAAGCAGGCTCTCTCCCCCAGCCTAAGACGGGAATCTACAAGCCACTGGGGAAAGCCCCGGTGATACGGTCGCACGGTGCCACATGCTCCAATCTGTTGATCAAAAAGGTGACTAAAAAGTGGCACGCTCATGTAATAATTGTCCACGTACAAGTGGTACCCCTTTCCGAACAAGGGTGACACCAAGTCCTACACAATCTTGCCAACGATTCCTATGTAGTCAGGGCAGTTTGTCGGCTCTACGTGACTATCTTTGCCCTCGTAAACCATAAAACTACATGTATAGCTTGTGGCCCTGTCACAGAGCTTATACATCTTGACCCCGTATCTGGCACGCTTGCTGGGAAAGTACTGTTTGAATGACAAGCGGCTAGAAAACGTAATCAAGGACTCATCAACGCAGACAACTTGATGGGGAGTAAACAAGTCTGCAAAACGTTGGTTGAAGTGGTTTACGAGGGGCCAAATTTTTGTAGAGCAGATCGTATTCAGGGTCGACAGAGTTCATTGTTGTTGAAGTGCATGAACCGCAAAATCTGCTCGTATCGTGCCCTGGTCATGGAGGCAGAGAACAGGGGCATATGGTGAATTGGGTCAGTGGACCAATATGACCGCAACTCACTCTTTTTAGTTATGCCCATGTTGAGAGAAAGGCCCAGAAAGATCTTAAATTCTGAAACAGTAATTGGTTTCCAATCTCTGGCAAGGGAGGACTGGGGAATAGTGGCGATGTGTTGACCAGCGTACAAATTGCTTTGGTCCACAATAGATCTATAGAGATCTTCGGTGAAAAACAGTGAATAAAAATCAAATGACGTAAAATCAACTGTTTCCACCTGAATGCCGGGTTGGCCAGTGAATGGGGGAAGTACGGGTGCTGCAGAAGTGGTGTGTTCCCAATTAGGATTGGCAAATGCAGCAGGAAGGGCACTATGGGCACGACGGGCCTGTGTTCGTCTTCTTCTTGGTGGCAGTGGGACACTACTTGTGCTTGCCACCTCACCAGCTTGAACTATGGGACCCCCCTGCCCGCAGGAGGCAAGTAACGTACCCATACATTACTTTGCCTGACCGTGCCATTTTGCCGCAGTTTATCTGCGTGAGGCGGTCGGCAAGTGGTTAAAGACCAGCCTCGTTTTGGAATCTAGGTGTTTACATGTTAAAACTGTTTTTTTGCTAGAAAGTTTCTTAGAACCCCCAAACATTATATATTGTTTTTTCTCTAACACCCTAGAGCAGTGATGGCGAACCTTGGCACCCCAGATGTTTTAGAACTACATTTCCCATGATGCTCAGGCACTCTGCACTGTAGTTGAGCATCATGGGAAATGTAGTTCCAAAACATCTGGGGTGCCAAGGTTCTCCATCACTGCCCTAGAGAATAACATGGCGGTCATTGCAATACTTTTTTTTACACTGTATTTGCGCAACGGTCTTACAAGCGCACTTTTTGGAAAAAAATCACTTTTTTGAATAAAAAAATAAGCCAACAGTAAAGTTAGCACAATTTTTTTTATATAGCGAAAGATAATGTTACGCGGAGTAAATTGATACCCAACATGTCACGCTTCAAAAAAAGGGTCTCGTGGAGTGGCCTCAAACTTTCACCCTCAAAAATCTCCATAGGCGACGTTTAAAAAATTATACAGGTTGCATGTTTTGCGTTACAGAGGAGGTCTAGGGCTAGAATTATTGCTCTCGCTCTAACGATCACGGCGATATCTTACATGTGTGGTTTCATATGCAGGCGCTACTCACGTATGCGTTTGCTTCTGCACACGAGCTCGTCGTGATGGGGCATTTAAACATTTTTTTTTCCTATTTATTTTATTTGATTTAATTTATTTTTACACTGTTTTTTTTTTTAATATTTGGGTCACTTTTATTCCTATTACAAGGAATGTAAATATTCCTTGTAATAGAAAAAAGCATGACAGGTCCTCTTAAATATGAGATCTGGGGTCAAAAAGTCCTCAGATCTCATATTTGGACTTAAATGCAATAAAAAAAATGTCATTTGAAAAAATAACATTGAAAAAATGTGGCTTTAAGAGGTATGGGTGGAAGTGACGTTATGACGTCACTTCCGCCCTGCAGTGTCATGGAGAGGGGTGGGGGCCATCTTCCCTTCACTCATCTCCATGCACAGCAAATGAGAGGACGCGATCGCCTCCGCTGCTGCCGACAGCTCTGGTAGGCGGTGGAGGGCACCGGATCGCGGCGGGAGGGGGGCCCCTCTCCTGCCACCAATAAAAGTGATCTTGCAGCGAATTCACCACAGAGACCACTTTTATCCTGTAGCTTTTTATCTTAGTTCAAGACTCTAAACTTGCAAGCATTTTGGGATTTTGAAGACAGAAGAACTTTTGTCACATTTCTTTTGCTGCCCTTTTTACAAAAGAGATGTCAAAAGTAATGTGGCCTTGTGTCTGACCAGTGCAAGCAATAAGACATCTGAGCTTCTCCTTTGGGGTTGCTCCAGCCAACCCCTGTTCCATCAAGACCATGGGGGTCAACTTCTATGGACTTTGTGGTTGATGAGGTAAAAAGCAGGGTCTGGATCCCTTTAGACACGATTTTCTATTTTTGAGCGCAATGTATTATCCCTCCTTCATCCGTTACTTTTGGTGACTTGAATCGCTGGCGGTAATGACATGGCAACCATTTTCCTGCTCATGCGTTAATATTTATCCTCTGTATTAGCTGTAGGCAGCCATAGTCATAGTTCTGCTCTGTAAGACTTAACCAAGAGATATCTCATTCAATGCTCTAGTGCTTCAAAATGTTTGCAACATTTTTGCAATATGTGTTAGAGGGAAGGAGACCACTCTGCTGCAAGATGCATTTTGTCAATATAGAAAAAAGGCCATTCCTGTTGATTGTTGTGCTTAGTTTTCAAAAAATCACTTTTCGCCATTCTCTTAATATTCGGGATAAATCCTCTTGCTGCTGCCACCGTGGCTTTTATACTGGTGGCTGCAGGGGAATGTACACAAACTCTAGGCTGATATAGCAGCCGGGACTTTTCTCTCCCAGCTACTGGCTATGTATTAGAAGTGATTTGAGCAGCTGATCTCTTCTACATGAGTGAAGGTGCCACCCCTCTGTCAGTCCCTTCTAATAACAATAAGGTTTAGTTTAATGTTAAAAGAAAAACATTTTATACAAAATGGAAGTTTAATAAATTCAAAAGCCCCTGGGGTGTGCAGGCACACAGAGACAATGGCCACAATGCATTAAAGCAGTGGTTCTAAAATTGTCTAGTGCCGTGACCCATTGATAAAATTTCCCAAGTCGTGGGGACCCCTAACAGTCTTATTATTTTCGTAGCGTGGGTTCTCAGCACCCAAGGCAAGACAAGTAATTTGCGCTCCTAACCCATGGACATTTAGCGCTCCCCGAGTCCCTTCCACTCTTACAGTATTAAACCCCTTATGGTACATTTTAGGATGTACCACTCTCTTTGTTCCTTTCTTTCCCTTTTATCTCTCTCTCTATCCTAATTTCTTGTTTTTTTCCTCCATCCCTCTCTAGCCGTCTTTCTTGTTCTTGCTCTTACTTTTTTCTCTTACTTTTTCTTTGTCCTCCCCCCTCTTTTCCTCTCCCTTCCATGTATTCTCTATTTTTACTCCTTGGTGGGGGGTGGGGGATGGGGGGGGTGGGATGAGTGGCAGTGTTGGGGGGAGTTCTGTTTAGCCAACTTGGGTGCTCCTGATCAAGGTCATCTGCTGATCTGAGAACTGTAGTGGGGACTTTTAATGGCAACTCTAATCACAGGTAGTGTTACTCTCACTGTGTCTCCAGCTCTGTGGTGTCTCACAGCAGTGACACCTATGCCCAAATCAGGAGATAGGGTCTCCTCCAGCCTTTCCTACTTCACATTCCTCACCAGTCAACTGACCTCTAGTCTCTGCCCCCCAGCCATGCCGTGAACTGAATGGGCGACTGCGAAGAGGCTGAGTGGGCGGCCACAGACTTCAGGAAAAGCCGAGTTGGGTGGCCACGAAAAAGCTGGGAGAGCGGTGCGGGCTTCAGGAACAGCCCAGGATTCAGTGTCCCCTGGCAAATCGTCATTCGACCCCCAAGGGGGTCCTGACCCCCATGTTGAGAACCACTGCACTAAAGGTTATCGCATCCATTATGATGGTCACCTGATTACTTATCACATGCAATAATGAAAATGTAAATTCACTATTGCTTGCATGTGGTATTTAGTGCAAACACCAAAAATGGTAACTCGGTAAGTACTGCATAAGAAGGTGTTAAAGTGAATTCACAGAAAGAAAGAAATACATGCAGTAATTAAGTAGTGGTCCAAGTTATGCAATAAGTATGACAATGGTCAGACCCAAGGTAGGAGGTCAGTGGTTGTTTTAAAAAAATTGTCGGGAAAGTGCAAGCTGGAGCAGGTGGCAGGTAGATTCCACTCAGGACTTGTCTCTGAAGGCTAACAGACTGCATAGCACAGTCTATGCAGCCCCTTGAATCCGTTCCGTCATGCAAAAGAGGAAGTGGAGAAGGTCTAGAGTGTTTTTTTAAAATGAAATATGCTTTAAGGAGCTCACATTGCTGGATAAATACATTGATATTGATACCTTGCAGAAGTTCTGCTTATCCAAGGCACTAATTATGGAGCTGTATACCCAACTTAGAGAGTACCTTGAGCCCTCAACCCAGAAAAGCCATGCCATGAAAAAAAAACATTTGGGGAAAGCATCCTATCAGATGGTACCTGGCAAGTTAGTGGGGATTTCACATGCCTCTTCACCAATGTACTGTATGTTTTCTGTGCAATTTTTCCATAATCTCGTAATCACGTGGTGACAACACTGTCATTTTGGTGCACTGGAATAAAGAGTTATGTGGATTGTTATGTCACAGTTTTGTATTGGATATAATGTTTGTGGACTTTCTATCACTGTTTCAAGGGTGGACTTTATCTGTGTGCTAAGTCATAGCACCACTTTTTAATTTAGGTTTTAGTTATTTCTACATCAAATTTGAATTTATTTCTACATTACTGTGCATGTAGAAGTGATCACTGAGTTAAACTAACTCCTAGCTGCTACAGTCAGCCCTACCGCCAATATAATCCTTACATCAGTGACAGCAAAATGGTTGAAGTACAACTAAAGACTCCTGTATGTCTATAAAAGTGCCAAATCTATTTTTATATGATGCACATGCTTTATAATGGAAAAAATCCTCTACCTTCCCTGACTGGGCCAAACTATCCCTTATTTGTGCCTCAAATGCTGCACCTTCCCAGACACTGCAGCTCACAGTTAGAGGGTTTCAGTAACAGATGCAGTGCACTCAATTCAGGAAACAGTGGGCAAGACTAGGTGTGACTAGATGTTGATTCACAAGCATGTTTGTGACGCAGCAATGCCAATGCTGATAGCAAAGCCCCCTGCAACATCTTCTCTTCTAACTGTAGTGCAAATAGGCACAGCCTACAGAGATTAGCAACTCAGCTCTCAATTTAGGAGCAGTGCAGAATTGTTGCCACACAACCACAGGGAGCTGTATTTGGTGAACTTCACAAGCAGACTCAATAGAAAACTTTAGGTGCAGATGTACTTATCATCTAGTGCTCCAGTACACATTTTTATTGGGAAGCCATAGTTCTGCTACCAAGAAAATATATTTTTACATGCATTAGTTTACATGAAAAACATATTTCTCTTAAACCTGTCCATTTCTGGATTATTGTAACAGCGTAATACAAAATTCACTATGGCAGCAGAAAGGTTTAAAGTTACTGTAAATGCTTTTTTTAATAAAAAAAAAAAACCTAAGAAACAGGTTTATGCTTACATACTTTGTGCAATGGAATAGCACATAGTGGCCCTGATCTTCTTCTGGGGCCCCCTACCGGCTCTCCTGGCTCCTCTTCTTTGGCAAGTACCCTCATAGAAAGCCGCTTTCTATGGGGCTACTCATGCAAGCTCTCTTCTGAGCTTCGCTTTCCACATCTATAGACACAGACAGCAGGACTTGGCTCAGCCCCCCTCTTCTTCCTCACTAGCTTTAATTGATAGCAGTGGGAGCCAATGGCTTCCACTGCCCCAGCAAAGCCCGTGAGACCAGGAAGTGAATGGAGAGAAGAGCTGCAGATATGCACAGCACTGGATCAAATGAGGGCTCACATAAATATGAGTAAAAAAGGGGGGGGTTAGGGAGGAATACTGATGCCTAAACATTTACCTTAATACAAGGAATGCATTAAGATGAAGAATGTTTAGGCTTTCTAACCATTTTAAGACTGTAATGCAGGCAGACATAAAAAAAAAACAAAAAAAAAAAACAATTCATGTTATGTATTTATTAACAATCATTAAAGCCTAACGTGGAGACAAAATCACACTTTTAATAGAGTAAGGAATGGTTAGAACTTCTTATTAGGATTTTATAAGTGTCTGTGTCTTCCTGTCCTTGCGATAATCATACCCACCATTTCTCACGAGGACATCAGGAGTAACAACCGCAAAAAATATTCTGAATACTGAAAATTGCCTTAATGATGCATGTACAGTAGTTTTCAGTAGGAGAGTCATTGGACTAGGTATAATACCTCTTAAACTCAGCAGTCATTATCTAATTGGATAATTCTTTGATGTTTCTATGAGAAACATACTATCTGTGTCTGGTATAAGTAACAGTTCTCCTCTGTGTGAACCTTCAAGGATGGGTTGCACCAGTTTTCATTACTGTAGTTTGTTAAATGCCAACTGTGTGGAATTATAAGAATTATCCTTATAAGTTTTTTTCTTCTCTTCATCTCCCCACCATAGGAACATACATATATACACTGAATGGCAGTGATCCAGAAGGGTATCCAGTGATGTATGGCCTCACCTTTCCACCAGGATCAAAATGTTATTTTTTAGTTGACCCCCTCCTTGGAAATGTTACATTAATCGAAGAACTTGACAGAGAGGTAACTATATAAGTAATGAAGTGGGGATCAGGGTAAAGTTATGAATAAACAGTGCTTTGGTAACATTTATGGCACAGCTACATTTTTATTAAAACATGATTGTACTATTTTTATGCATTCAGTCATGCGCTGATAAAGCTCAGTAAGCTTGAAATAGTGCAGTTGAAGAATGCAGTTTGAACAAATGGCTTTATATTATAGCCTGTATGTGTACTTCAAACTATTGGTGAAACTGCAGGGGCCACTGGGATGTAAAGGAATAATCTGCATTATTCTGACTGCAGTCCTTAGAGGATTAACCACTTCAGCCCCGGAAGGATTTACCCACTTCTTGACCAGGCCATTTTTTGTGATACGGCACTGAGTCGCTTTAACTGACAATTACGCGGTCATGTGACACTGTACCCAAATAAAATTTATGTCCTTTTTTTCCCACGAATGGAGCTTTCTTTTGGTGGTATTTAATCACCTCTACGGTTTTTATTTTTTGCGCTGTAAACAAAAAGATTGACAATCTTGCAAAAAATATTTTTTTTTACTTTCTGCCATAATACATATCCAACAAAAAAAATTATTTTTTTTCATCCGATATACATTCTTCTACATATTTTTGTCATTTCACACTTTTGTCATTTCTGGCTAGACCAACAGGTATTTTCTGTACTTGCTGAAAATGTTCTTAACCTTAAAAATGTAAAGAAATTAAGCCACCACATCTAAAGATTGGTAAAACTGCAATATATTTCTTGTTCAAATGTTTTATTGAAAAAAAAAAGTAATTCAAAACAAATAGGAGAGACAGTTACATGTCTCGTTCAAGGCATGGGACATTAAAATACATGGTGGTGTTAGGATTGATAAACGAAAACACAGTAGCACGAATATTGACTAGGCATGCTGGTGAACAGTTCGAGGCCATCACAGAGGAGAAGAAGATCCTTTATCGGTTGTGGTAAACCAAACTTAAGCATAAACAAAGAGTATCATAGTAATAGTAATTAACGCATGTCCCATGAGTAGCTAAATCCCTTAGTTTAAAAGTCAGGATAGCAGGTACCCCAATGCTGTAGAAGTAGGCTGTACTGAAGGAGGGTCTTAATGCAAGGGAGTTTGAGTAAAAGGTGAATGGGGACTTGAAAAAAAAATCACCAACAGTTTGAGAGGATGTATGTAGCCAAAGATGGAAAAACAGAGAGGAAAGTAGAAACGGGAAAGGAGAAAGTAAGGGGGAGAACTTGTTTGGCTGCAGTGGTGACTTTAAAAAGTAATTTAAACTGTCAGTGGGTGACATATAGCGGTTTCTGATTCAGTAGAGCCATAGTGGGGTCTGGGGAAAGGGAAGTATCAAAAAGTTCAGTGAGTATACAGAATATATATCGCCCGAGAGGCCTGTGCCACTGGGTGCTCCCACCAAATGTGGAGGTGAGTGTGTGAAGTCTGACAACCACAAAAACATGAGGCCGAGTATCCTGGCAAAAATGTGGCAATCCTGGTGGAGACCAAATACCATCTAGTGAGGACTTTGTAGCTCATTTCCAAGCTTATGACATTCTGCAAGGATAACTTGGTAGCTTCCCAAATATGAGATTTCCCACGTCCCTTTCCTACTTAGCAACATGGGGGGGGGGGGGGGGCAGTGGTTGTGTTTAGAGTCAAAATGAGGTGTCGTCTATGAGGATCATGCTTGCAAACTTGATCAAGGGAGGAGAATTGGGGGGCCGAAGGGTCAGATGGGATCAGAGGGGATAGGAAGTGTATTATCTCAAGGTATATGAATAATTCTGATGAGGGAATTCTGTAAGATTCATATTCATTAGAATTGTTTTCTGCCCTGGGAATGTAACCTCTAAAGAAACAGCTGCACATAGTCCATGAGGTGCAGTCTTCTAGACAACACTGAGATTTACCATTTGTTTATAGTAAATGCAGAACCTCCACTATGACAGTCATTGAAATAAATCAGTGATTTCTGGGTTGGGTCCTGGGCTTAAAAAAGGGTACCAGATAGAAACCTATTTGTGTTTCAACAGTATTTCCTTTTTATGATTGAAAATTCCCCAGACTACTAATTGCTACTAATAAATTCAGCTGTTAATATTGGTACCTTAGAAAATGTACAGTACTTTGTTGACATTTTCGTGGAGCAGAAGATTTTCTCTAGGGCGCGAGATGTTTCTCTGGGCAGATACTTTGTTATTGGCTCATCATATAGTAAAGCAATATTGGGGTACATTGGACCACTTTCTAGTTTGTGAATCCCAGACTTAAGCAGTCCATGAAGCCTGAGCCGAACTTAAAATTATGCACTTTAGGACTGTGTCTGTAGATAGCAGGTGCAAAGAGGCAGATTCTCCCTGTATTATACAGTTATTGGGCAACAATTTTTTCTCCATCATCAGTAGAAATACTGTATTCTTTAATCTTTTTTTTTTTTTTTTTTTACACACTGTCACAATATTCTAAGCCGAGTTAGAACAAAAGAATACATTCTTTGTAAACTTGGAATTTGTTATCTATGGCAATAGCTGGAATTGCCTGGTTCCAATTGAGGTCTATTAGAGAATGTGAAGGTCCTATTTTATTTTTTTCTATGTTTCTCTATAGTCATTAATTTTTAAGTTAAGTTTTTCCTGCAACTTGTGTCCTGTAATTATATTTAAATGAGAAAATAAAAACCCATAAAACTGTTTACTATAACCGAACAGTATCCATGAATCTCGATCATTTCTTTATTTTTTTCGATTCATACAAATTTTTACCAATTCTTCAATTTTTTTCTTAATAGAAACAAGATGAAATAGAAGCCATTGTCAGTATATCGGATGGACTAAATAAGGTAAAATGGAAAAAATATTAGTACTGTAATTAATGCATTGATTGATGAATTATAAGGACTAAAATATGCTTTGTAAAGAGGAACTTCACCTATTTTCTAAAAACTATAAAAGTCAGCAACTACAACTACTGTAGCTGCTGACTTTTAAAAATGAGGTACTTAACAGCCCATGCTGTCTTCTATAGCCGGTTCTTCTCACTGCTGATGCTGCCATCTTGGATTTGGGAGAGCTGTGATTAGCTTGGCTAAATTGCAGCTGGCTCCATGTTTGCGATTGTGCAGCTCAAGGCAGCAAGACTGCTTCTGCAGCCTCTTGGAATGTGTTGTGTCCTAGGAGGCTGTGGGTGGTGAGGGGGGCAGAATGTGCAACGTCATTCTCGCCTAGATGAGATTTCAGAAAGTGGGAGTGGGTCAAAAAGGTAACCTATCACCCCCCCCAAAAAAACAAATAAACCCACCCTTGATATTTTTAGGGGTTGGGGGGTGAGTGGTACTTTTACTTTTGCATGAAGGACAGCTTTAATTTTAACTTTATCTCCATTAAACTTTGGGCTTTTTTTTTTGTTTTTCATATATTTTTGTTTTTTACTTTATTACATTGCCATAAACAATGTATGAGTGTATGAGTAGACCCATCCTGTGAAAATGTTTTGAAATGAGACATCAAATACAGTGAACAGGATCCAATCACCACAGTTCCCAATCATGTTGAGTTAACCAGTAGCCATCAGTTGTTGGTCAATCAAGGTTCAATCAAGGTCTCTAATGAAGCTATCTGGATTGGATTAGATATTGTCAGCCATAGTTTGAGGCTGTACCCAGCCCCAGCTTGACTGGAGGATTGTGGGACCTGCATGGAATGTGACCTTCAAGCACTGTCCTCTGCTTGTGGTCCTTTGTATTAGAACTATGTTGTCCCTGTTTGAGGAGCAACATGTCAGATTCCACACACAAGAGGGGTAGTCCTGTTGCATTGGGTGCCTCTAGTTCATGATCCATTAACAATCTGATACAGCCTGCAGTGTTCTCTCTCAAAGGCCAAACATGCTACATTCTTTGGAGTTCTCTTTGACTCCGTTGGGTGGGCTTCTCGCTCTCAGTTTCAACCCAGGCGTATTTCACAACAGTTATTCAGGATTTTATGGGCCAAAAAGGCTGTTTTTTTTTTTATTATTACAGCGGGCATAAGTGTACCTTAATGCCTTCTCCTGCAGAATTTTTATCTTACCTGATTGCAGCCTTAGCGATCTCTGAGCTTTCTGTTGCCAAAGCTCTATCTGATGAAGACTCCCACAGACTCTTTCAGGATGAGATTGTCCCTAAAGAGTCATAGGCAGCCATCATACCTCCCAGTCTGAGAGAGACCACATCAGCTCCTACTGATGCAGTGCATGCTAACTTAAAGATGGGGAAGCAGCCTGTAGATTCCACCATTGCTGCTACTAGTCTGGATTGCCCATATTGCATTTCAACCTGCCATGTCTGTTATGTTAGTTTCTCCGCTTCTCATCACAGCACACAGCAAACCTGTCATTCACTGTCACCCAAACAGCCAGCTTATGAAGGTGCAATCTGAGCACCCCACTGACCATCTGTGTAAAATACAGTATCTCCTTCCCTTCTTCTCTACCTCAGAGGTCGAGCTAAGCACGGAGAGAGGAGAGAAACTGCTGCAATGTTAGGAGGAAAACGTCTATCAGCACTAGCCCCTCCCAAAAATGAAAGTCATTTACTTACCTGATCCAACTCCCTTAATGCTGCAAAACTGGCACCTGCAGCCTCTTATCCACTACGATTTAGTGGTCACAGGTCCTCTGATGTCATCAAGTACTATGCTGTCACTATAGCCTTTCATTGAACGTGAGGACGCTGAGAGACAATCCACCACCATGAGTTAGGGGAGTGAGTATCAGGTAAGTAAAACTGCTTTTTCTAGTCTGTTAGGAGTGAACAAGCAAATGCCCATAAATATTCATAATAAGATAAATATATATATATAGATAAATATGACACACATAAGTATTCATTGCAGCAGGGAGACAGCCCCACTGCTTGGAAGCGTTCTTTTTCCCTGGAGATAGGCTTTAAAACTGCAGGTCAGATTTATATAAAGCCTGATTTCTATGTCCGTTAAAAAATCTACTACTATGTTTAATCTACTAATCTACTACTACTATGTTTTAAGCACAGCATAGGCAGATGAAGGGCTGTGTTACCAAAAACAAACAAAAATCTAAAACTATCTGGATCAAATTAACTTTACTTTATGACTGTGGGCATATTAAAGGCACATTACAATGGTTTTCAGTTGATTGTATTTTTTCTCTTACTATGTATCTGTGTGTGTATCTTTCAGACACTGTGAGACTGAACTGCAGCTGAAATCTCCCAGGAGCCTAATGGTAGAGGATCTGGGAGGAAATAAGCCATTCATATAAATGTTTTATGTATCTATCTGTTGACAAAATTTTGCATATTAAAGCATGAGCTATGACTAGCAAGTCTCCTAATGTTCATTGCAGAGATGTTATATGTACCGTAACTAAAATCAAACTCATGCATGGCCAACCCACAGGTTCCATTACTACCTGCCCACTATTTACTTACCTTCTGTTTGCTCCTCCACCACTCTGTTTGCCTGCTGAAGTGAATTGAAATGCCCTTTATTTAGTGGTATAGGGGAGCATGTTTCTCTTCATTACCTGCCAATGTATGGCTTTGAGTGCCTGAGTATCTAGTTTCTACACCTGATCACTGTTGCTTTGTTTGACATTTGTTGAATTTTATTTAATAATTGAGGCTTTCATTTGCTTGACAGGTTTCTGAGAGAGTACGTATTTTGGTGACAGATGCCAATGATGAGAGTCCAGAGTTCCAGAAAACACCATACATTGTGAATGTCCCGGAGGTAAGTGTAATTCTAATGCCCCGTACACACGGTCAGACTTTGTTCGGACATTCCGACAACAAAATCCTACGATTTTTTCCGACGGGTGTTGGCTCAAACTTGTCCTGCATACACACGGTCACACAAAGTTGTCGGAAAATCCGATCGTTCTGAACGCGGTGACGTAAAACACGTACGTCGGAACTATAACTGGGGCAGTGGCCAATAGCTTTCATCTCTTTATTTATGAGCATGCGTGGCACTTTGTCCGTCGGATTTGTGTACACACGATCGGAATTTCCGACAACGTATTTTGTGTTTTGTGTTTTGTTTTATATCCTGCTCTCAAACTTTGTGTGTCGGAAAATCCGATGGAAAATGTGTGATGGAGCCTACACACCGTCGGAATTTCCGACAACAAGGTCCTATCACACATTTTCCGTCGGAAAATCCGACCGTGTGTACGGGGCATAAGTGTAATAGTGTGTAATAGCTTAGAAATTCTCAAATACTATTCATGATAGCTGAGAGATCTGGTCATAATAACTGTTATCACCTATTTAGCTCAATACAATAAGATTGTCTCATAATTTTCCTTGGAAGCTTTTTTAATCATATATGCACCAATGTGTAATCTATGTGTTTGACTGTAATATAACAGACAAGGAAGAAAATAAAAAAAATAAAAAATAAAGCAGCTATTTGAAACATTTTCTAAATACAAATAATTTTTCCATAGGATACACCTCCAGGAAGCAGCATTTTTCAGGTGGAGGCAGTGGACAAAGACATGGGATCTGGTGGAAGCATCACATATTTAATACAGGTAAACTTTATTTGTGTAATCTAAAATAAATGTATCCTGGATCATGCATTAACTAGAAAGTGATATTTGGTGTACATTTATTACTAGGGTTAATTTTGGGCTGTTTGTTGCCTAGTACTCTTCAGGGAACAGATTCCCCTGGGGAAAGCAATCAGTGGACATGTTGTGTCATGCCATGTTAAATTTTATGGTACACATTGCAGTAAAGAGATTTATTAGCTGCAAGTGTGTTTTGAGCCATTTTATAGTTGCAAAAATTGATTGAGGTTATTAGTTTAAATGCAAAAATAATTGTCTGTTGAATAGGAATCCTAACATCACCCCCAGAAGAAAAGTGGGCTAGTATGAAGGGAGTAAGCTGGAGTGGAGGAAAGAGGAGAGAGCTGGTTGTGTTAGGAATAGGGATGAGCCAAACACCCTCCTCCAGCAGAACATGCGAACAGGCAAAAAATGTGTCAGAACACACAAACACCGCTAAAGTCTATGGAACACGAACATGAATAATCAGAAGTGCTCATTTTAAAGGCTTTTATGCAATGTATTGTCATAAAAAGTGTTTGGGGACCTGGGTCCTGCCCCAGGGGACATGTATCAATGCAAAACAAAAATGGCCGTTTTTTTCAACAGTGCATGCACGCGATCGTGTGCGAGCAGCCCTGTACCTTTCGGTGGCGGAGTGTCATGGAGACACCGTTAGCCACCGAGGGGGGTGAACAGCCATTGGGCACAGCTGTTTACCATGTGATCGGCCGTGATGAAGTCACGGCCGATCACAGATAGTACCACCCCACTTTGCATGGGGCATGCACGCGAGCGCACTGCACGTGCACGTCGGTGGCGGCCTGTTCCCGGGAACACTGCTGGTCACCGATGCTGGTAAACAGCCATTGGCCGGTGGCTGTTTACCACATTATCAGCTGGGATCCTTTCACAGCCGATCACTAAATGTAAATATAGAGTGGTAATGAGATGTTACCGGGTTCTTCTCCTCACACCGATCGTGTGTGAGAAGGAGATTGTGGTAACATCTCGTTACCGCTTACAGTGTACACCAACACACTGATTGCCCCCCCTAATAAAGAGGACCTGTCACCACACATCAAAGTACCTGTCACAGTCCATCTGAGTACCTGTCACAGTTCATCCGAGTACCTGTCACAGTCCATCCGAGTACCTGTCACAGTTCATCTGAGTACCCGAGTACCTGTCACAGTCCATCTGAGTACCCAAGTACCTGTCAGTTCATCTGAGTACCTGAGTACCTGTCACAGTCCATCTGAATACCTGAGTACCTGTCACAGTCCATCTGAGTACCCGAGTACCTGAGTACCTGTCATAGTTCATCTGAGTACCCGAGTACCTGTCACAGTCCATCTGAGTACCCTGAGTACCTGTCACAGTTCATATGAGTACCGAGTACCGAGTACCTGAGTAGCTGTCACCGCCCTTCAGAGTAGCTGAATACCAGTCACCAGCCCATCAGTGACCCCGAATACCTATCTGTAGCCTATCTGTAGGGAGACAGCTGATATCCTCATTGCAACACAGGACTACTTTCTGATTGGAGCTACCTAGAACCCTTACAGAAGCAACTGCCTCCTGTTCTCAAACAGATGCATGCAGGCTGCATCCTTCTTGAAAACCTGGATGCAGGCACAACCAACAGATACACATTGAACTGCCATAAGGAACATATGAATTACATCTCTCTATGACACATGGAGCACTGGCATGTGGACAAACTTAGAGCGTAGAAGAACTCATCACTTAGCATGTGACACTCCTCCTAACTAGCCACTCCCCTGTACATTGATCCACAATACTATATAGACCTCTCTTGTCGTTCTACAAGACTCTGATGAAGAGGGTTTTCCTCAAAAAGCGTCAGCCAAATTCTAGCACTTGCCCTTGCATGGGCATGTCTATTTTCTTAATTTAAATGTGTATATTTGTAACCTGGTTTTATGAACACGTAGATACTTTTTGTATGAATTCATCCCTCCTTTTTTATGAATATACTGCAACATCTTGATCAATGCATCAGATCACGCGCCTTCCATCTCTCTCTTACACTTGGCTTACCAACTGTAGCCCATCAGCGTACCTGAGTACCTGTCCCTAGGCCATCAGAGTACCCGAGTACCTGTCTGCAGCTCATCAAGTTACCCGAGTACCTGTCTCCAGCTCATCAGAGTACCCGAGTACCTATCTGTAGGCCATGCCTCATAGTATATACATTGGGGTGTTTGATTTCCAAAATGGGGTCATTTTGTGGGTAATTCCACTCCCCTGGTGCTCAAGGACCTTCAAAAGTGTGATAGGTAGGAATGAGATTAGATGTGTAATTTATGCTCCTAGAACGCCTGAAGGTACTACTTAAATGTTGGGCCTCTGTATGTGGCCAGGCTGTGTAAAAGTCTCACACATGTGGTATCACCATACTCAGGAAGAGTAGCAGAATGTATTTTGGGGTGTAATTTTTGCTATATACATGCTAAATACATGCTATGTGTTAGAAATATCTAATAAATTGACAACTTTGTGTAAAAAAATGTGTTTTCCAAAAACTTCTGGAAAAAAATGAACTCATTATGCCTCACAGGTTATATGTTGGGGTGTTTGATTTCCAAAATGGGGTCATTTTGTGGGCAATTCCATTGTTCTGGTGCTCCAGGGCCTTCCAAAGTGTAATAGGTGGTTGAGAAATGAGATGTCATTTATGCTTGTAGAACGCCTGAAGGTGCTACTTCAATGTTGGGCCTTTGTATGTGGCCAGGCTGTGTAAAAGTCTCACACATGTGGTATCGCCATACTTGGGAAGAGTAGAAGAATGTATTTTGGGGTGTATTTGTTGTATGCATATGCTCTGCGAGAGAAATAACCTGATAATATGACAATTTTGTAAAAAAAAAATCTTCATTTTGCAAAGAATTGTGGGAAAAAATTACAACTTAAAAAAACTCTGTACTCATGTACCCATGTAACCAAATAAAGGACTTTTATTTAAGAGCATCCAAGTCGCCAGCCATTTTCTGATTCAAGTAAAAAAACTCACCATGCTACTTACTTAATACCTTGGAATGTCTACTTTCTAAAAAGGGTCATTTGGGGGGTATTTGTACTTTCCTCACTTGTTAGTGTCTCAAGAAATGAGATACACCTGATGTACTGAAGGCCTGATCAAATGTGATCAATTTTCAGTGATTGACACCATAGCTTGTAGACTTGTAGACTAATATACACTACTACACCAAAGCTATGTAGCAGTATAAATTTTGGCCAAAATTTATGAAGAAAAATTACCAATTTGCAAAATTTTATGACAGAAACAAAGAAAAAGGCATTTTGTTCACAAAATTTACAATTTTTTTTAATTTTTAGCACAAAAAAACCCAAAAAACATTAGTGTGAAAAAAAGGACGCACATTTCATATGGATACAGTGTTGCATGACTGAGTAATTATCATTCAAGTGTGAGAGCGCTGAAAGCTGAAAATTGGTCTGGGCAGGAAGGGGGTGTAAGTGCCCTGTATTGAGGTGGTTAAGGGGAACCCTGAACCAAAATAGCAGTTGGGGTCCCCCTAAAATCCATACCAGGCCCTTCGGGTCTGATATGGAAATAAAGGGGAACCCTGTGCCAAATTTTTTTTAAAAAGGGCGTAGGGGTCCCCCCAAAATCCATACCAGACCCTAATCCCAGCACACAACCTGGCAGGCCACAGGAAAAGAGGGAGGGATGAGAAAGCGCCCCCCTCCTGAACCGTACCAGGCCACATGCCCTCAACAATTTGGGGAACTACCCCAAAGCACCTTGTCCCCATGTTGATGGGGACAAGGCCCTCATCCCCACAACCCTTGCCTGGTGCTTGTGGGGGTCTGCGGGCGGGGGGTTATCAGAATCTGGAATCCCCCTTTAACAAGGGGACCCCCAGATCCCGACCTCCCCTCTGTATGAAATGGTAATGGGGTACAAATGTACCGCTACCATTTCACAAAAAAAGTGTCAAAATGTTTAAAAAGACAAGACACAGCTTGGGACAAGTCCTTTATTGAAGAATAAAAATGCCCCACGATGTCCATTCATCTTCTTCTATCACGTCGCCCAACGGACCGAAAAAAAAAATCCCAGATCGATTCATCTCCATGGGAGGCTACCGCCGTGTGATGCTTCTTCGCCTTTGACAGTTCTTATATAACTGAGGGCGGGGCCACCCGGTGAAGTACCTGGGTGACCCTGCCCCCTTTGACACCGCGGGGACTTCCCCATGGCTTCCCCATGACGTCAGAGGGGGGCGGGGTCAGCCATTTACATAACTGGGTTGCCCCATCCCCTCTGATGCCACGGGGAAGCCTTTGGGAAGTCCCTGTGGTGCCAGAGGGGACGGGGTCCCCCGGATATGTCACAGGCTGGCCCCGCCCTCAGTTATATAAGAACTGTCCAAGGCGAAGTAGCGTCAGATGGTGGGAGCCTCCCATGGAGGCGGGTCTTTTGTTGATTTTTTTTTCTTTTTCGGTCTGTCGGGCGGCGTGATAGAAGAAGATGAATGGACATTATTTTTTATTGTTTAATAAAGGACTTGTCCCAAGCTGTGTCTTGTCTTTTTTAACATTTTGACACTTTTTTGTGTGAAATGGTAGGGGTACATTTGTACCCCATTACCATTTCACACAGGGGGAGGCCTGGATCTGGGGGTCCCCTTGTTAAAGGGGGCTTCCAGATTCCGATAAGCCCCCCACCCGCAGACCCCAACAACCACCGGGCAAGGATTGTGGGATGAGGCCCTTGTCCCCATCAACATGGGGACAAGGTGCTTTGGGGGGCTACTCCAAAGCACCCTACCCATGTTGAGGGCATGTGGCCTGGTACGGTTCAGGAGGGAGGCGCTCTCTCACCCCCCCTCTTTTCCTGCAGTCTGCTTGGATAAGGGTCTGGTATGGATTATGGGGGGGACCCCTACGCCATTTTTTTAAAAAATTTTGGCACAGGGTTCCCCTTAAAATCCATACCAGACCTGAAGGGTCTGGTATGGATTTTGGGGGGACCCCTACACCATTTTTAAAAAAAAATTTGTGCAGGGTTCTCCTTAATTTCCATATCAGACCTGAAGGGCCTGGTATGGATTTAAGGGGGACCCCCACGCAATTTATTTTTAAAATTTTGGTTCAGAGTTACCCTTAATTTTCATACCAGACCCAAAGGGCCTGGTAATGGACTGGGGGGATCCCATGCTCTTTTTTTCAATGAGTTTTATCTATATTGCCTAGACTCGACAATTCATTACAGCCGCGATCAGTTTTAAATGACAATTTTTTCTTTAGAAATGTCATTTTGCTGGGGTACTGTACTAAACACGGGAAAAATGCTCCACTTTACAGGCATACTATAGACACCCCAGGCACAATATTTAACCACTTGCTTACTGGGCACTTAAACCCCCCTCCTGTGCAGACCAATTTTCAGCTTTTAGCGCTGTCGCACTTTGAATGACAATTGCGCGGTCATACAACACTGTACTCAAGTTAAATTTTGATCATTTTTTTCCCACAAATAGAGCTTTCTTTTGGTGGTATTTGATCACCTCTGCAGTTTTTAGTTTTTGTTAAAGTAATTGAAAAAGACCAATTTTTTTTTTTTTTAATTATATTTTTTTAATATTTTGTTATAAAATTTTGCAAACAGGTAATTTTTCTCCTTCATTGATGTACGCTGATGAGGCGGCACTGATGGGAACTGATAGGTGGCAGTGATGGGCACTGATGGGTGGCAATGATGGGCACTAATGGGTGGCAGTGATGGGCACTGATTGCTTACACTGATGGCAGCACTGCTAGGTGGCACTGATTGGCACCACTGGTGGGCATTGATAGGTGGCACTTGTGGGCATTGATAGATGGCACTTGTGGGCATTGATAGGTGGCACTTGAGGGCATTGATAGGTGGCACTTGTGGGCATTGATAGGTGGCACTTGTGGGCATTGATAGGTGGCACTGCTGGGCACTGTGGGCACTGGCAGGCACAGATGAGGCATATGTGCCTCTTTCCTCTTCGGGACCGATGTCCCTTTAACATAAGCTGGTGATCGGCTTTTTTTTCTCCTCACGCTGTCAGCGTGAGGAGGAAAACAAAACGATTACCGAGCTTTTGTTTACATCATGTAATCAGCTGTCATTGGCTGACAGCTGATCACATGGTAAGGGGCCGGGATCGGCCCCTTACTCGGATCTGTGATCATCCGAGACTCCGTGACTCAGTGATCACAGAGCGCGCTCCGCGCGCCCTGCAGGGTGCGCGCGGTGCACGTGCACAGGGGTGGACGTCCCATGATGGCCTCCCAGAAATTGAGGTCCGCGCTGTGGCCATCATTCGGCTATGGCCCGGACCTCAAGTAGTTAAAGGAATATTTCATTTTTATTGTTTCACTTTAAGCATCAAAAAAATTACTGCTCCCGTAAAAACAGTAATTTTTAAAAATAATTTTTGCATTGATACATGTCCCCTGGGGCAGGATCAAGGTCCCCAAACACTTTTTATGACGATAACTTGCATATAAGCCTTTAAAATTAGCACTTTTGATTTCTCATGTTAGTGTCACATAGACTTTAACGGTGTTCCAGCAGCTTTCGAATTTGCCGCGAACACCGCATATTGTTCGCTGTTCGGCGAACAGGCGAACACCCGATGTTCGAGTCGAACTTGCATTCAACGCGAACATCGGACTACCTAGTTAGGAACTGTGCTAGAGCTGTGCCCCCCTGAGTAGTCAAATTTGCTATCACATTCAAATGCACATTACAGGTAAATGAAACATTTTTATGGAAAGAAAAAATGTTTAAAGTAAACATTTAATATGCTTGATTTTTCTGTGATTTTACCTGCAAATATTTTAAGTTGGTGACAGGGTCTCTTTAAAAATCATGGGTCCAACATAAAATAAGAGATTTTCTTATGGAGATATCCATAATTGCAAGCTTTTTCATATTAAATTTATCTGAAGGATGGCAGTGATATGAAGACACTTCTGTACATATCTGTAGTAGACTTGAATGATTATGCATTTTGTACTCTTTTTTGTTATCTGACAGTATGTATTATAAAAACAGACTTTAAATTCCCCACCAAATAATTATTATAAGCTATATGAAACACTGCTGATATTATAATATTTTAATAAGTATTAAAGCAGAACTATAGACAAAACTTTTTTTTTCATTTTGGATAGAGTAAGGGAGGGTCATAACCCCTGACAGTTTATTTTTGCCATCTGTGTCCCATTTGGGAGATATCCCTTCAATACAGTTCATTAGTACACTAAAAAGGGGCCTGCGGACCCTGCCGGCAAAAGGCAGTTGCAAAGGCCTGGCTAAAACAAGTGTCAGGCTTAACCATGCTGTGCCTGGGAGCTCAAGCAAGTAGAGTCCTGGAGGAGCTGAGGAGTAATGATCTACAGTAAGAGTTGTACTGGAGATCTGTATATACCGGACTGTATATAAGTTTGTTCTAAAAGTTGTCCCAATTGATTGTTCTGAAATTTACATCCCATACTTCCTATACCCCATCCAAGTTCAATCCCCTCAATAAAACAAAAAAAAAACAAAGCTAATGGACTGTTCATTGCCTTGAAGTGACTGAGGACTTGAATGCCAGGCTGGGCAGGGTGACAGGTGGGCCACAACACTTAGCAGCCCTTACGGGAGTACTGCTACGTAAATACTACAGTTCAGAGTATATAGTGCAGTCAGTGTAGTATATATAATACAGTTCAGAGTATATAGTGCAGTCAGTGTAGTATATATAATACAGTTCAGAGTATATAGTGCATTCTGTGTAGTATATATAATACATTGCAGAGTATATAGTGCAGTGCCTAGTATATAATATAGTGTATTGAAGTGGTTAAGGGAAATCCTTTGACAGAATTAAGAAAAAAACGGCGTGGGGTCCCCCCCAAAATCCATACCAGGCCCTTTAGGTCTGGCATAATTTTTTTTTTATGAATCCTTTTATTAATTTTCCAATAGAAAAACATATTACAACATGTACTTTCAATCTTCAACTTTCCCACTCTTGCAGGAGCTTTCACATAACTTTTCTTAATAATAATTACAACAAATAAAAACATTCATTCTGCCCCCTAAACCTTTGTGTTGATGGTGTGGTTTGTTGTTCCCCTTCACATTCCTATCCAACATCTCATTACTTTCTTTCTTATTATTCTAGCTGTTCACTCTTTGGGTTTCCCAGAAGCCATTGTAAGTTATACTATCCTGCTTGCCCAAACTCTCTCATATTTTTCTTTACATCCTCTATTACAATATTTTTCTCTATACAGCGGCAAGTTATCATTTACTAAATATTTCCAAAAGGCTAATGAGGGAGCTTCTGTTTTTTTTCTAATTCAGTACTATTGCCTTTCTCGCAGAGAAAAGCAACAGACTTACTTGTTTTCTCTTTGCCCTAGTGGGGATATTATTTCTTACCAGACCCCAAAGGCAAATCTCTGCATCCTGTTTTAAAATAACTGATGTAACTGTAGTGATTACCCTTATAACCTCTCTCCAAAATATCACTATAGCGGGGCAAGACCAAAATATATGGATAAAATCTCCTGGAGTATACCCACATCTCCAACAATTCTGAGGGTTCAATGGGCACATTCTATATAATCTGTAAGGTGTATAATATATTCTATGTGTTATCTTAAATTGTATGAGCTTGTCTTGAAGTGAGACTAATATCTGAAAGAGAAGAAATTGATTGCACACGTGAATCCAAAAGATGCTTTTGAAATTTCTTTATTGTCATAAGCCAAACTTGCAAGGATGATTAGTTGATGCGTTTCACATGAAAGAACCGTGCTTGTTCACAACTGTTGTGAACAAGCACTGTCCTTTAATGTGAAATGAATCAACTAATCATCCTTGCAAGTTTGTCTGGCTTATGACAATAAATTTGATTCGAGTGTGCAATCAATTTCTTCTCTTCTTGATATTACTGACAGTGATGAGCCGGGATGAGCACCTTGGACCGGATGTGTCCACGCTTTGCCTGAAGCGGTGTATGCGCTCTTTTTCTGTTTCAAGACTAATATCTGGTAAGGGAATCCCCATATCTTCTCCCAATTCTCCTCCTCTGATTTTGGGACATCTCTCATCCAACGTTCTTGTAACTTACTTATATCTAATAATGCAGTTTTTACTAAATAAGTATATAAGGTTGCTTTCGGTTTCTTTTCCAGTCTCCTTCTAGTTATTTGTTCTAACTAGCATAATCTGGCATACATTTTAAGGGGAACTCCATGCCAAAATTGTAAAAAAATTGGCGTGGTGTCCCCCCCAAAATTCATATCAGATCCTTATCCGAGCCTGCAGCCTGGAGGTCAGGATAGGGGAGGGGGGGACGAGCGGGCGCCCCCCTTCTGAACCATACCAGGCCACATGCCCTCAACATAGGGGGGTGGGTGCTTTGGGGCAGGGGGCTCTGCCCCCCAACTCAAAGCACCTTGTCCCCATGTTGATGGGGACAAGAACCTCTTCCCGACAACCCTGGGCTGTGGTTTTCAGGGTCTGCAGGCAGGGGGCTTATCGGAATCTGGAAGCACCCTTAAACAAGGGGACCCCCAGATCCCGCCCCCACTATGTGAATGGGTATCGGGTACCCCTACCCATTCACCAAAAAAAAGTGTCAAAAAGTAAAAACCACAACAGACAGTTTTTGACAACTCCTTCATTAAGAAAAAATGTGTCCTGCGATGTCCATCCATTTTCAATCATGCTGCCCAACAGACCCAAAAAATAGAAAAAACTAAAAAAGCTCCGCTTCGATGGGAGGCCTCCCAGCAACTGCTGTCTCTTGGCTTTGACAGCTGTTATATAGGCAAGGGCGGGGCCACCTTATGAAGTAACTGAGTGGCCCCACCCCCATCTGACATCATACGGTTACGTTAGCGGGTGGCCCCGCCCTTGCCTATATAAGAGCTGTCAAAGCGAAAAGACAGCAGTCACCGGGAGGCCTTCCATGGAGGCGGAGTTTTTTCCATTTTTCCTGTCCGTCGGGCGGCGTGATTGAAGCTGGATGGACATCGCGGGACGCTTTTTTTTCTTTTTTAATAAAGGAATTGTCAAAAACTGTCTGTTGTGGTTTTTACTTTTTGACACTTTTTTTGGTGAATGGGTAGGGGTACAATGTACCCGATACCCATTCACATAGGGGCGGGGCGGGATCTGGGAGCTTACTTGTTAAAGAGGGCTTCCAGATTCTGATAAGCTCCCCGCCCACAGACCCAGACAACCACAGCCCAGGGTTGTCAGGAAGAGGCTCTTGTCCCCATCAACATGAGGACAAGGTGATTTAGGGTGGGGGGGCAGACCCCTACCTGCCTCAAAGCACTCACCCCCCATGTTGAGGGCATGTGGCCTGGTATAGTTAAGAAAGGGGGGCACTAACTCCAACTGAACCAACCGAACCAGGGAGGGTGTTCGGCCCATCCCTACTTACCAATATCATCTAATATGTGATGTAAATTAGAGATACTGTATATGAGGTTCTGTAAGTGTCAGTAGTATGTCATCTGTAAATAAAGATAATCTGTATTCCCTAGCTCTCATCCTAATCGCATGAATATTAGTTTCTGTGCAAATGGCTTTGACCAAAGGTTCTAGGCATAATAAAAATGGCAGAGCAGATAATGGACAACCCTGTATAGTACCAATGTCTAAAGGGAAGCTAGTGGACATGGCATGTGGAAATTTGACCTGTGAAGTTGATGTGGAGTAGAGTGCTTAGATGGCTTTTAACCCCCCTGACGGTATTCCCGAGTCTGGCTCGGGGTGGATTTTTCATACCAAAAGCGGTATCCCCGAGCCAGACTCGGGCTTGCATTGCAGGATCCAGGAAGAGCATACTTACCTTGTCTCCTGGATCCTGCGATGTCTCCCCGCTGTGATCGGCGAGCCGCTGTGTCTCGCTCGATTCACAGTGCCGAGCTCCGTTCCCTGCGAGCGTTGCGACGCACGGGGACGGAGTTCGGCGGCAAATTCAAAAAGTGAAACACACAGTAAAGATACAGTATACTGTAATCTTACAGATTACAGTACTGTATCAAATAATGACACATCCCCTTTGTCCCTAGTGGTCTGCCCAGTGTCCTGCATGCAGTTTTATATATATAAAACTGTTCCTTCTGCCTGGAAACTGGAGATTGTCCATAGCAACCAAAAAGTGTCCCTTTACGTCAAAAGTGGCTTTAGACCAGCTAGAAAACAGCGATAGTAAATTAGAACACTTGCAGAATTGAGCGATAGTGAATTGTGGGGAAATTTATTTTATTACTATTTTTTTTTTATTTTTTTTTATTATTTATTTTTATTTATTATATTATAATTTATGTTTTTGTGTTTCAAACTTTATTATACCCGGGATATCTACTAGACTCTGGTTTGGGCAGATTTAAGTGTTTTATTGTTAATATTTACAGACCTACAATATAAAACGCCAAATTTTCATGCAAAATAATGGTACCGCTTTCAGCACCTAAAATCCGAAATAATCATACCGCCAGGGAGGTTAATAGGGTGCATTGCAAAACTGAAAAAGTGTATGGCCAACCCAATCTATCAAATGCTTTCTGGGTGTCTAGACTCAGCAACAGAGTATGTGTAGGGGTTTTGGCTCACAGTTCTACTAAAGTTCTATAGTTTGTCTAGTAGTGTCCCCTGCCTGTCAAGTGAGTCCGAAGCTGTCCTAGTCTCCATTAATGAGTCTGGGTAAAAGGGAATATAAACTAGTAGCTTGTATTTTAGTAAAAATCTTGTAGTCTGAATTTATTAAAGTGATTGGCCTATAGTTAGCCGTGGAGGCCAGTTCTTTCCCTGGTTTAGGTATGCCTATTATATATGGATGCAGAAAATGTGGTTGAGGGATTTCCCTTTTAGGTAAAGACTGTTATAGTTGAATAAGGGGCCAACATGGTGAGAAAAATGTTTATAATATGAATAAGGCAGGCCATCTGGCCCTGGAGTTTCGTGTAGGGGTAATTGTTTTACTGTAGGGATAGGTTCTTCCATACTAATATACACATTTAAAGAAAGAAGTTCAGTGGCAGATAGAAGGTCATTTGAGAGAGGATATGAAATGATCAAAATTCTTTTCGTGAAAAGGAGGATGTAGGTTACATGATTTGCTGTAATATTTTTCAAAAATGTTTGCAAATCTATTTTAGCAGTAAGTAGGGATGCCATCAAATTGAAGAATAAATTCAGGTGTGGATTGATCGGCCGTGTCCTCAGCCTGTTAGCTAACATCCTATGTGTTTTATTTGCATAACATTTTTGTTTTGTCTAGGGAAGAAATCTTTCATTTATCTTAAAGGCAAGATCTTTAAGACCATTACGGAGTTGGGTTACTGTCGGTCCAGACAGCAAAATTTGTTTAAGGTCTGGGTTCAGACAAGGCTAGGTTCAGAGTAATGGAAACATGATCTGACCTGGGGATAGAGTTAATTTCATAAGATACCATGTAATGGAGTAAAGGTGCTTTTATTAAAAAGTTATCCCATCTAGAATGTGTTTTATGTGTCATAGAATAAAAAATAAATTGTTTATGTAGTGGATATTTACCCTTGAGGAGTCATATAAACGATGTTCCCTTATCATTTGGAGAAAGGTGGTGGACATTTTAATAGTCTGGGAAGGTGGGGTAGCCCCAGATAAATCCAATCTATCTCTGTTGGGCAAAAAGCTCAGGTTAAAATCCCCACTTACTATTGTGAACAGGTGAGAAGCCCAGAGGTGTATGTCCATTACTTGACATAGATGGTTGATTTGACCAGAGTTAGGTGCATATATATTCACTAATGTGAAGTGCATGCCTGTAGGTCTGTAATCTAAAATATAAATCATCCAAAGGGATCTGAAATAGATAAATTTTTAAAGGGCATGTACATCTGATCAGTATAGCACACCTGTTTTACCTGAAGGGTCAGAAGCTATAAAAGAAGTTGGAAAGTGTTTCATAGCAAACTTGAGAGAACCCCTCTCATGAAAGTGAGTTTTTTAAACAAATATTCCATTGGCCTGAGAAGCCATAACTCATTCTTTTTCTCATAGAATTTAGGATTTTTGCATCATAAATAACACTTGCTGTAAAATGAAAATGAACAAATATCTCCTTGGGGGGGGGGGGGAGGGTTAGGGCTTAATGATAGATGTGCCCTGTCCAGACGCCAATCCACATCTGGAATATTTGGAGCAAGCATAGTGAACAGGTCCACTAGGTATAGGTGAAGGTCAGGGACTCTGTTTTAGGGACCCCTCTGATTCTGATGTTTTAACGGTTCTGACGGCATTCCTTCTTTCCAGCTCTTCTTGTTGTAATTGGAGTTGGGAAACATTATGTCGAAGCGAGAGATTTTCTTCCTCTACACATTGCACTAGGTCATCAAATTTCAAGATGATTTGTATGCTCTCCTATGGGGATGATAGCTCCCCTTAAAACCTGAGCTATATTAGAAATTTCTGTGGACATAGTATGAGTAATGTTCTGCAGCAAAAGATGCAGCCTGTCATCTAGTATGGATGTAGTGTGGTTTGGCACTGCTGGCTGTGTGTTGAGGTGAGAAATGGTGGCGACATCCTCACCCCTGATCTGCAATAGCTCCAAACAGTCTGTTTCTGGTTCTTGTGTGAGAGCTGGGGGAGATGGCGGCTGGAGGAGGAAGCGTTAAATTGTAGGCTCCTGTGTGGGCCGCGACTCTGGCAGCAGTGATGAGGCAGGTTTTTCCTTCCTACTTTGCCCTTGAAGAAGGCAGAGTGCTCACCAAGCTCTGTTCAGGTCCCCCCGGACTGTTTTCAGCTTCTGTTGGCTGTGCAGAAGGATGTAAGAGCTGACCTGTGGGGGAGCTCTGAACCCACTTATCCACCATGTAAGCTGTCACACATACATCCCTCAATTGTATGTTTAATTTTTTTCTAGTGCCTGCCCAACGTCCATTTTCTGCTGTCTGTCCTTGCCTTGTGGAAGGGCAAGTGGCCTATATCCATAGGTTTTCTCCCTGCAGGTATGGCTCCAGTACCCTGGCTATAATGAAATAAATCCAACTGGCTGCTAAGTGAGGAGAAGAAAGATGATGCTGATAAAACAGGGGAATTGCATATGTGCCTGACCTCTTCTGTGTGCAGTCCAATCACTGCATTGTTACCAAAAAATACAGAAAAAAAAGATATGAAAATAAAAATTAACAAAAATAATATAAGAAAATTGCAGCTGGGAATCTATCTCTCTTTGGCAACCCAGACCTCTGGATTATATAGGGGAGGGGTTGCAGCACAAAATGTTTGGACAAAGTGGGGCTCAGACTGCCAGACTAGAGTGTTTGTTATAGTTCAGTTTTTATGTATTTATTTTTTTGCAGTTCCAAATGGCAGCGGGCACTGTCCAGATACTGTTCAAATATTTGTGACTATTGCCACTCGAATAATACACTCTAATTTCTATTTCAATATAAATCCTGTTTCATCTCTCCCACTCATGTTGCAGCCTAGCCAAGCTGCCTACTTACTATCTCGCCAGTGAATAACATTTGTGGCTATTGTCTCTCACTGCAACCTATACCTGAAGTCTGTATTTTGAATATTTTGTGAGTACTTGGGAATAATAGGGGATATGGGGATAAAGATGAGATGGGGTTCAGGGAATATGGGGATGTGGATTTAAAGTAATTGTATGCACTCTTTTTTGAGATGTTGTTAAATTATAAAGACACTGCAGTATGGTACTGTGAAAAAAGAAGCTCACAAATGATACTATTAAATTGCTTTGCTGCTGGCTATATTGTAGAAGGTTGAGGGCTTTAACATAACTTTTTTTTTTTTAAGAGTAATATTTCCTTTAGAAGCTGTTGTGGTTGCAACTTTTGCTGTGCAATTCAGGCCTGTTAATGTTGCTTAAAAATGTGGTGTTGCAGCCAAAACTACCTAGAAATGCCTTTTTTTCAAGTTGAAACCTATTGGATTGGGGTGCTGCTGCTATATGTGTGCCATGCTAAATGTAAAAATCTAAAAATCAACAATCAAGCCATAACACTACATACAGCGTAAAGGCATCTCCCAAGAATTGAATTTAAAAGACTGGGTTTTTTTCCATGTTTCCCCTAAAGTTGCAGTAAAAGGGACCCTCTCGCTCTCCTTGCTGTACGTCATTTTTCAAAAGATTTCTTTGCTTTCTTAAATGTTCCCCATGACAATGCCCAGCTCCCTGTACCTTGTTTGACAATAGCTTGCCTGTTGGCCTTTAAAATGGTCAGAAAGAATACACATAAAATACAGTGCTAATAAACATCCACAGAACTCAGGTACTCCACAGGTCTTTCCAAGTACAAAAATAAAATACATTATTAGCTAAACCACTAATAAATCCTATGAACTATATAATGTAAAATGAACAAGTGAGAATGGAAAGATTGTAGCTGCCACTGATGAATTATTTTAAGGTGTAAGTTCCAAGGATGTCATCCAAATCTTGGCTTTACTACAATGTGAGTCAGTAAGTCAGTAAAGTCTAAAAAGTTTGCACTTAGATGCCTATTTCAAGTCAGTGCCTAAAAGGTAGCAAAGCTAGGATCATTGGCAGTGTCCCATCAGGTCACCCTTTAAAAACATGACTAAATAGCCAGGCCATGATGGTTTTTTTGTAATGCCCTTATATTTTGTATATTATTATGCAGAGCATAAGTACAAATGTTTTAAACAGCTGAAAGTAGCAGCCTGGGTATCTAAATGTGGAATCAGATTTTAGTATTTCTTTTGGTTGTGATGAGTCAGATAATGTTTTATCAGTTAATGAACACAATAAGAGGAATTTATCAAAACTATTGCAGACAGAATCTGGAGCAGCTGTGCATGACAACTGATAAGCTTCTATCTTTAGATTGTTCAGATTAAACAGGCCACAGATTGTGCAATTTTCTTCCTTCCACCATGAGCCTTCCCTGCCGACAGAACATAATAGGTGTTACAGGCTATAGCCGACTGCACTAATTATTTGGAAAAAAACAAGACAGACTGGTTGTACACAAGTTAATTGATAGATCGACGTGTGTACAACCAGGGTGCCCATGCATGGATTGAAATTTGCCTGGTCCCTGCTGAACCGGCAACATTTCGATCCATGTATGAGTGGCTTTAGGTTTAAAAATGAAAGCTAGAAGCTGATTGATTGCCATGCACAGATTCTTCAGATTATAGCTGCTCCAGTTTTGATAAATCCCCCTCAATGTTTACTGTTACATCTAAAATGTTGTGCTAATAATTTCACATGCTTCAAGATGAAATTTCTACAAACTCCATGAACAGGCCATAATCTCCTTCAAGAATGTATAACATTAAATTGTCACCTAAAATTAAAACTGCTCTTCAGTAGAAGAATATGATTAAAAGAGTTTTATGGCTGTTATAAATGTCTGATCCATTTCCACACTACCAGATACATTGGCATGAAGCTTCTCTAATTGTTAGGATTAAAGTACAAAACAAGATGAATTTTACAAATGTGCCATGAGTAGCTTAGGTTTTATTTAACTCTTATTTATATGAATGTTAACAAAAGATAAATCCATGTTAGATTTTCAGAAAATCAGTTTGATACACAGATAATTGCTGCAGATGATAATTTGTTGTTCCATCAAAGGAACTGACTTACCCAGAAAACTGGTAAATGAGTTCTAAAGACTGTGATCAGGATCCAGTCAGGACCATGCTTTTGTTTACTTTCAGAAGTTGCCGGTGATAATGTAGTTGGATCCTCTGCACCTTTTTTACATAGTTACATATAATGTACAGTAGTTACAAAGTAGGTGAGGTTGAAAAAAGACACAAGTCCATCAAGTCCAAACTATGTGTGTGATTATATGTCAGTATTACATTGTATATCCCTGTATGTTGTGGTCATTCAGGTGCTTATCTAATAGTTTTTTGAAACTATCGATGCTCCCCGTTGAGATCACAGCCTGTGGAAGGGAATACCACATCCTTGCCACTCTTATGCCCTGTACACACGATCGGACATTGATCGGACAGTCTGACAACAAAATCCATCAGATTTTTTTCCGACGGATCTTGAGCCAAACTTGTCTTGCATACACACGGTCGCACAAAGTTGTCAGAAAATCCGATCGTTCTGAACGCGGTGATGTAAAAAAAACGTACGTCTGGACTATAAACGAGGCAGTAGCCAATAGCTTTCGTCTCTTAATTTATTCTGAGCAAGTGTGGCACTTTGTGCGTCGGATTTGTGTACACACGATCGGATTTTGTTGTTGGAAAATTTTATATCCTGGTCTTAAACTTTGTGTATCAGAAATTCCGATGGAAACAGTCCGATGAAGCCCACACACGATCAGAATTTCTGACAACACGATCCGATCGCACTTTTTCCATCGGAAAATCCGACCGTGCGTACAGGGCATTACAGTAAAGAACCCTCTACGCAGTTTAAGGTTAAATCTAATTTCTTCTTATTTTACTGAGTGGCCACATGTCTTATTAAACTCCCTTCCGCGGAAAAGTTTTATCCCTATTGCGGGGTCACCAGTGTGGTATTTGTAAATTGAAATCATATCCCCTCTAAAGCGTCTCTTCTCCAGAGAGAATAAGTTCAGTGCTTGTAATCTTTCTTCATAACTAATACCCTCCAGTCCCTTTTATTAGCTTTGTTGCCCTTCTCTGTACTCGCTCCATTTCCAGTACATCCTTCCTGACTGGTGCCCAGAACTGGACAGCATACTCCAGGTGAGGCCGGACCAGAGTCTTGTAGAGTTGGAGAATTACCGCTTTATCTCTTGAGTTAATTCCCTTTTTAATGCATGCCAATATTCTGTTTGCTTTGTTAGCAGCAGCTTGGCATCACATTCCATTGCTGAGCCTGTCATCTATTAGGACCCCCAGGTCCTTTTCCATCCTAGATTCCCCTACAGGTTCTCCACCCAGTGAGTTGATTGCTAGTTTTTTGCCACCCAAATGCATTATTTAAAATGTTTTCACATTAAACCTAATTTGCCATGTAGTTACTCACCCCATTAATTTGTTCAGATCTTCTTGCAAGGTTTCTACATCCTGCAGAGAAGTTATTGCCCTGCTTAGCTTAGTATCATCCGCAAATACAGAGATTGAACTGTTTATCCCATCCCTCAGGTCGTTTATGAACAAATTAATTAGGATTGGTCCAAGGACAGAATTCTGTGGGACCCCACTTTCCACCCCTGACCATTCTGAGTACTCCCGTTTATCACTATCCTCTGAACTCACCCTTGTAGCCTTTTGAAGTTGTTGCCCTAATAAAATTAAGAACTCTATTAGAACCTGCATATATTTTTGACTCTGATCAGTGGTGGGGTCTGACTTTCTACTGAATGGGGGAGGGTATGGAGCCACACACTTCACTGTTAAATTAAATTAGTAACTATCCTGTTAGCCTTTATACTGGTTTGCCATATGTTGGGAAGGTGGGAATATACAGTGTGAACGGAAAGTATTCAGACCCCCTTAAATTTTTCACTCTTTGTTATATTACAGCCATTTGCTAAAATCATTAAAGTTCATTTTTTCCTCATTAATGTACACACAGCACCCCATATTGACAGAAAAACACAGAATGGTGACATTTTTGCAGATTTATTAAAAAAGAAAAACTGAAATATCACATGATCCTAAGTATTCATACCCTTTGCTGTGACACTCATATATTTAACTCAGGTGCTGTCCATTTCTTCTGATCGTCCTTGAGATGGTTCTACACCTTCATTTGAGTCCAGTTGTGTTTGATTATACTGATTGGACTTGGTTAGGAAAGCCACACACCTGTCTATATAAGACCTTACAGCTCACAGTGCATGTCAGAGCAAATGAGAATTATGAGGTCAAAGGAACTGCCTGAAGAGCTCAGAGACAGAACTGTAGCAAGGCACAGATCTGGCCAAGGTTACAAAAAAAATTCTGCTGCACTTAAGGTTCCTAAGAGCACAGTGGCCTCCATAGTCCTTAAATGGAAGACATTTGGGATGACCAGAACCCTTCCTAGAGCTGGCCGTCCGGCCAAACTGAGCTATCGGGGGAGAAGAGCCTTGGTGAGAGAGGTAAAGAAGAACCCAAAGATCGGGAGATGGGAGAAAGTTGTAGAAAGTCAACCATCACTGCAGCTCTCCACCAGTCGGGGTTTTATGGCAGAGTGGCCCGACGGAAGCCTCTCCTCAGTGCAAGACACATGAAAGCCCACATGGAGTTTGCTAAAAAAAAAACACCTGAAGGACTCCAAGATGGTGAGAAATAAGATTATCTGGTCTGATGAGACCAAGATAGAAATTTTTGGTCTTAATTCTAAGCGGTATGTGTGGAAAAAACCATGCACTGCTCATCACCTGTCCAATAGAGTCCCAACAGTGAAGCATGGTGGTGGCAGCATCATGCTGTGGGGGTGTTTTTCAGCTGCAGAGGCCGGATGACTGGTTGCAATTGGAGGAAATATGAATGCAGCCAAGTACAGGGATATCCTGGACGAAAACCTTCTCCAGAGTGCTCAGGACCTCAGACTGGGCCGAAGGTTTACCTCCCAACAAGACAATGACCCCAAGCACACAGCTAAAATAATGAAGGAGTGGCTTCACAACAACTCTGTGACTGTTCTTGAATGGCCCAGCCAGAGCCCTGACTTAAACCCAATTGAGCATCTTTGGAGAGACCTAAAAAAGGCTGTCCACCAACGTTTACCATCCAACCTGACAGAACTGGAGAGGATCTGCAAGGAGGAATGGCAGAGGATCCCCAAATCCAGGTGTGAAAAACTTGTTGCATCTTTCCCAAAAAGACTCATTGCTGTATTAGGTCAAAAGGGTGCTTCTACTAAATACTGAGCAAAGGGTCTGAATACTTAGGACCATGTGATATTTCAGTTTTTCTTTTTAATAAATCTGCAAACATGTCAACAATTCTGTGTTTTTCTGTCAATATGGGGTGCTGCGTGTACATTAATGAGGAAAAAAATGAACTTAAATGATTTTAGCAAATGGCTGCAATATAACAAAGAGTGAAAAATTTAAGAGGGTCTGAATACTTTTCGTCCCCACTGTAAGTCCAGCAAAGTCAACTCTGCATCCATTTCACCGAATTGTTGGCAAAGAGAATATTCTAAATTTGAATATCTATGTAATTTAGATAATATTAAATAATAACTGCATGAATATAGAGTGTTTAAGTGGATGTAAACTCTCCCATATACCCAGTGAAGTGAACAGCTTCAGATGATACACAGGGATGAAACAAATCTCCTTACATAAGTTATACATGTATATCTTCTGTCTTCATTTGTATATATCCTTTAGAAAGTGCTCTCTGTGTTAAAGTTTTTCTCTTCTTGGTTAACACTGCAGTGAAACCTGGGCATACAGCCAAGACAGCTGATTGGAGGAAAGGCACACACCCCCTCTTCTCATAGGCAAAGCAAGAAAGAATGTGCAGAGCTCTGTTCATAGGCGTCAAACTGACTGCAAATCTATTTATAGCAACCTCCCCCGACACACACTTCTATCTCCCGTCTTGGAGAACGTGTGGGAAGTTATCAGGCTGATAATAGAGCTACTGAGCAAGAGACAGCTACAGGACACAGTGCTTTGAAGAGAGATAAGAAAACACTACAGATAGATGTGCCCAGCTCAAATTTCATGAATCGGGTTTACATATATATATATATATATATATATATATATATATATATATATATATATATATATATATATATATATATATATTCTATGCAATAGCTACAGTAGTAGCTATGTGAACCCTGCTGTGATTGGACAGGGCACGAGTTTAGCAGAATATTTCTGCCAATTATTTCGACTCAAGCCTGCTGGTCAGCTGTGTCCAATCACAGCACAGAGTTCTGTTTTTACAAATTCACAGAACTCTGTGTACAGAGAACAGTGATCTGGCTGTTTTTTCTCCCTGAAAAGCAGGGAGAAAAAACAGCCAAGTCAGTAAGTAAAAGCAGCACACATTACACCTGCTATGCAAACTGTTAACTTCTTGATTGTCCCTTGATGTTAACCCCTTCCCAGCAAATATAATCCATACAGTATACAGTATTATCACTGATCACTGTATTAATGTCACTATCACAGTCGCTATAGCTTTCATGCAAATCAGTTGATATACACTTATTGTTTATTTTTTTTAACATTTTATTACCAAAGACATGTAGCAGAATACATTTTGGTCTAAATTTATGAAGACATTTTATGTATTTATTTTTCTTATTGGATATGTTTTATAACAGAAAGTAGAAAATATTGTTTTTTTTTTCCAACATTTTTGGTATTTTTTTTAAATTTATATAATAAAAAATAAAAAACCCAGTGGTGATTAAATACACCAAAAGAAAGTAAATGTCATTTGGGTACAGTGTTGCATGATCGTGGAATTGCCAGTTAAAGTAGCACAGTGCTGAATAGCAAAACACAGTCTAGTCATGAAGGGGGTAAAACCTTTCAGTGGTTAATATTTGTTAAGTTATTTTTTGGGAATTATACTTACCTAAAGTGCCTTAAAAAAGTATTCATACCCCTTGAAATTTTCCACATTTTGTCATGTTACAACCAAAACCGTAAATGTATTTTATTGGGATTTTATGTGATACACCAACACAAACTGGCACATAAATATCTGAAAAGTATGGCGTGCATTTGTATTCAGCCCCCTTTACTCTGATACCCCTAACTAAAATGTAGTGGAACCTACTGGCTTCAGAAGTCATGTAATTAGTAAATAGAGTCCACCTGTGTGTAATTTAATCTCATTATTAACACAGCTGTTCTGTAAAGCCCTCAGAGGTTTGTTGGACAACCTTAGTGAACAAACAGCATCATGAAGGACAAGGAACACACCAGACAGGTCAGGGATAAAGCACCTGTAAACTGCCTCTTCTGCAGTCCCAGTGTGAAAGCCTGAGTGCATTCACACTGGGGCGGTGCGCTTGCAGGGTGGAAAAAAAAGTCCTTGCAAGCAGCATCTTTGGGGCGGTGCGGGAGTGGTTTATACACTGCTCTTAAACCGTTTTTTCCATTGAAAACAATAGCCACCGCTGCCAAAGCGCCTGCAAAGCACATCGGCAGCAGTGCTTTTCAGGCGCTTTTAACCATTTTCTCGGCCGCTAGCAGGGGTTAAAAGCGCCCCGCTATAACAGCAGTAAAGCGCCGCTAAAACTAGCAGCGCTTTACCTCTACCGCCCCCACCGCCGCAGTGTGAAAGTAGCCTTAAGTTATAAAAAAGTATCCCAAGCTTTGAACATCTCATGGAGTACTGTTCAATCCATCATCCAAAAAGAAGAGTATGGTACAACTGCAAACCTACCAAGACATGGCCATCCATCTAAACTGACAGGCCAGGCAAGGAGAGCATCAAGCAGAGAAGAAGCCAAGAGGCCCATGGTAACTCTAGAGGAGTTGCAGAGATCCACAGCTCAGGTAGGAGAACCTGTCCACAGGACAGCTTTTAGTCAAGCACTCCACAAATCTGGCCTTTATGGAAGAGTGGTCAGAAGAAAGCCATTGTTGAAAGAAAGCCATAAGAAGTCCCGTTTGCAGTTTGTGAGAAGCCATGTGGGGGAACCAGCAAACATGTGGAAGAAGGTGCTCAGGTCAGATGAGACCAAAATTGAATTTTTTGGCCTAAAATCAAAACGCTATGTGTGGCTCAAAACTAACACTGCACATCACCGTGAACAAACAATCCCCACTGTGAAACGTGGTGGCAGCATCATTTTGTGGGGATGCTTTTCTTCAGCAAAGAGAATGAAGCTGGTCAGAGTTAATGAGAAGATGGATTGAGCCAAATACAGGGCAATCTTAGAAGAAAACCTGTTAGAATCTGCAAAAGACTTGAGACTGGGGTGGAGGTGTCAGGGCTGGGCTCAGCCCTTCCTTCTCAAAGCTGGCCGCTCAGCCGTCGGCTAATTGCCAACTCCATCTCTCCACAGTGACTCATCAGTTGATGATATTCTGCTCGTCACTCCTGCCTACTTAAGCCGTCCAGTCCAAATGATCTCTGCCTTCACCTTGGTCACATCTCTAGAGATGCTCTCCTGTGTTCCAGTTAAAGACTTGCTAAGCTGACATTTATTCTGGCTCCAGATCTTGCTTGCTGTTCTACTACGCTCATCTCTGGCTCCCTGACATTTTGGCATGTCTGACTATCTGTTCCGGTTCCTGAACTCTGGCTTGTTTTGACTACGTTTACTCTGTTTTTCTTATTATTATTAAACAAGTGTGATTTAACTGTACTTCTGTCTCAGTCTGATTCATGGTTCCTGATAGTAGGCGAAGGCCATAAATTCAGAAGATGCAGTCAATCCACTTGTTAGTAATATTTTTTCTACATTGGATGAACAGGATCACCACATGGATCAGTTTGCCATGGCGTTACAAACGCTCCTAAATCGCACGGCTCATCTGGAATCTCCCACTGTGGCTGCTCCGGTACAACCTATGTTGCAGGCCATCCCTGCTGCTACTCCAGTCTCTGTGCAGGCACCCGCCTCAAGTATTACCTCTATAAGAGGTTTCGTGATATCTTTGCTTTCTGAGAGAGCCTTGGCTTAGGCAAACCCTCTATGGGAGACGCAAAAAAACTGTTGTGTTGAGTTACCCTGAGTTTATGGCTTATTTTAAAAGGGTACCCACATGCTCCGCTTCTGCTGCCAAGTGCCTCATGTCCATCAGAGTACGAGAACTGTTGCTGATTACACCATTGAATTCGGTACTCTGGCAACAGAGGTTGCTTGGAACAATGAGGCCCTCATGGCTTCTTTTTCTCATGGTCTCTCGGATACCATCAAGGATGGGATAGCAGTTTGAGATATACCCACTGAGCTGGAGAAGTTGATCACGTTTGCCATCCTCATTGACTCCAGACTCAGAGAAAGACTCCCTTTTAAGGAGCGCTTGCTGAAGCCTCCCGTACATTTGTCTCTGAACTTTGCAGTCCCACGCTTGCCTCCCTCACCTCCCATGCCTCCTGGTACCAAGTCAGTCTGTGAAGATAAACCCATTCACTTGGGCTTCACACATCTCTCTGCAGATGAGAGAACCCTTAGGAGGAGGGAGGTGCCTTTATTGTGGCCAGGCAGGTCACTTTTTGAAGTTTTGTCCTAGTCATCCAGGGAATGCCCGAACCTTGAAGTCCTGTCACGGACAGACCTTAGGTGGCATTGTTTCGTCCCCAGTTATCCAGAAGGATAATCCCTTAGTTTCAGTTGCGCTTTCTTGGGCTGAGTCGTCCATCCAGATCCAGGCTCTGATCGACTCTGAGGCTGCAGGCCTGTTTATTGATGCTGCCTTTTTATAGAAGCACTCGATTCCACTGCAGCTGCGTGACACTCCGCTTGCCATTGAGGCTCTTGACGGGAGACCTCTACAGCCTGTCCATGTGACTCATAAGACTGTTTCAATGTCCATGGCCATAGGGGCTCTTCCTTGAGATAATCCAATTCCAAGTTATTTCCTCACCTAAGTTTCCGCTGGTTATTGGTTTTCCTTGGTTACAGAGGCACAACCCCTCTTTTGTGCTAAGGTTCTCTCCTGGTCACCACAATGCAGTAAGACATGCTTCCAGAAGGTAGCCAAGGTCCTGTGCACTTCTTCACTCTCCTCCCTGCCGGAGGAGTACCGCAATTTTAGCGACGTCTTTGACAAAGGTCAAGCCGGTAGTTTGTCTCCACACCGGTCGTATGATTGCGCAATTGACCTTCAACCTGGTGCCATACCCCCTCGTTTACCCTTTGTCGGTCTTGGAGGATAAGGCCATGGAGGAGTAAGTTGCAGATGCACTTTATCGAGGTTTCATCCGCAAATCCTCGTCTCCTGCTGGTGCTGGTTTCTTCTTTGTGAAGAAGAGTGGTGAACTGAGACCTTGTATTGATTATAGGGGTCTCAATCGTTTTAACGATTAAGAATGCCTATACGTTTCCATTGATTACGGAGTTATTTGACTGCCCCAAGGGAGCAACCGTTTTCACAAAGCTTGATTTGAGAGGGGAATACAATCTCATGAGGATTAAGGAGGGCGACGAATGGAAAACTGTGTTTAATACCAGAACAGGCCATTATGACCTCATAATGCCTTTTGGCCTTTGTAATGTCCCAGCAGTTTTCCAGGAATTATTTAACGATGTCCTCCGAGATTTGTTGCAGTTATGTATGGTGGTTTATCTCGACAATATCCTGATATTTTCCAAGTCCCTGGAGAGCCACCACACAGATGTCTGTCGTGTGCTTCAGAAACTAAGAGAGAACAATCTCTCTTGTGAATTGGAGAAGTGGGAATTCCATTGTGAACAGGTTAAATTCCTGGGTAATGTAATTTCCACTGCTGGTTTTTCGATGGACCCAGAAAAACTTTCAGCAGTCCTACAGTAGCCTCGACCCATGGGTTAACGTCCTCTGCAGCGTTTTTCTTGGCTTTGCTAACTATTATTAGAAGTTTATTCGTAACTTCTCATCTCTGGTCAAGCCCCTGACTGATATGACCAGAAGGGATCTCCGAAGTTCATTAAGGCCCTTGAGAGTCTCAAGGCTGCCTTTGTTTATGCTCCTGTGTTGATCCTGATCCTACGTTACCTTTTATCCTTGAGGTTGATGCTTCTGTCTCAACGTCCTACCTCTGAGAACGCTATGCATCCTTGTGGCTACTTTTCCAAGAAATTGTCACCTGCGGAGTGCAATTACGAGATTGGTGACAGAGAACTGTTAGCAATCATTTTAGCCCTGAAAGAATGGAGACATCTCCTCGAAGGTACCACTGTGTCGGTTCTCATTCTTACTGACCATAAGAATCTCACATTCTTGTCTGAGGCTAAACGCCCCTCTCCCAGAAGGGCACGATGGGCTCTTTTCTTGTCTAGTTTCAATTACATTGTCTCATTCTTACCTGGTACTAAGAATGTAAGGGCTGACGCTTTGTCACAACAATTTTCCTCCACTTTCAAGATGGAGTCGGTTCAGGTTCCTGTAATTTCTCCTTATCATATTCTGCTATGGTTCGCACCAGTCTCACTTCTCCTTTGGGTGACAAAATTCTTGCTGCTCAGGTCCATGCTCCTCCTGAGAAACCTTGTGACCGCTGCTTTGTCCCAGAGAGTCTCTGTACTGCCGTGCTCCAGACTTACCATTCTCCCATATCTGCTGGCCACCCTGGGAAGAATCAACTGGGCCATTTCCCAACAATTCTGGTGCCTAGTCTACGTGCTGATGTAACAGCCTTCATTCCGTGTGTGCTCAGAGTAAGACTCCACGACACCTTCCATTGGGCCTCCTACAACCCATACCCAGTGGAGAGAGGCCCTGGAGCCACCTGTCTATGGATTTAATTGTGGAGTTACCCAACTCCCTGGGCAACACAGTTATCCTTATGATGGTTGACCGGTTCTCTAAAAGGTCCCATTGTATTCCACTTAAGAATTTGCCCACTTCTAAGGAACTGGCTTCCATTTTTGCTCGGGAGATCTTTCGCTTACATGGACTACCCAAGGTGATTGTCTCGGACAGGGGTAGCCAGTTTGTGTCCCAGTTCTGGCGAGCCTTTTGTGCACAGTTGTGAATTCAGCTTGCTTTCTCCTCTGTGTATCACCCCCAGTCTAATGGGGCCGCAGAACAAGCCAATCAGTCCTTGGAGCAATTGCTACATTGCTATATTTCTGACAATCATAACAACTGGTCAGACCTCTTATTGTGGGCGGAGTTTGCTCACAATAGTGCCTTAAATTCTGCTTCTCGATTGTCCTCATTTATGGCAAACTATGGTTTCCAACCTTCCATGTTACCTGACTCATTTGTTCCGCAGAGTATTCCTGCGTTAGAGGAGCATCTCCGTGGTCTTCGTTCCACTTGGGCACAAGTCCAGGAGGCTTTGCGACATGCTAATGATAGGTACAGACTCCATGCTGACCGCAGATGCCTGCCTGTGCCTTCCTACCAGGTTGGGGACAGGTTCTGGCTGTCATCTCGCAACCTCTGACTTCGTGTTCCCTCACTGAAGTTTGCACCTCGGTTTATTGGGCTTTCCGTATTCTTCGCAGGATTAACACAGTGGCTTACGCATTAGACCTTCCTTCTAATATGCGTATCTCAAATGTATTTCATGTCTCCTTATTAAAATCTTTTGTCTGCAACCGCTTTACCACCTCGGTGCCTCATCCTCACCCTGTACAGGTTGAGAACCATGAGGAGTATGAAGTACAGTCCATTGTTGACTCCCGTAGGTTCTGTGGGCGCATACAGTACCTGGTGCATTAGAAAGGGTACGGTCTGGAGGAATGCTCTTAGGTCTCATCGTCGGACGTACATGCTCCTGTCCTCCTTCGTGATTTCCATAGACTTTTCCCCTTAAGCTTGGTGGTCCTCTGAGGGGGAGGGGTCATTGAGGAGGGGGTACTGTCAGGGCTGGGCTCAGCCCTTCCTTCTCAAAGCTGGCCACTCAGCTGTCGACTAATTGCTAGCTCCTATCTCTCCACAGTGACTCACCTGTTGATGATATCCTGCTCGTCAGTCCTGCCTATTTAAGCCGTCCAGTCCAGATGATCTCTGCCTTCGCCTTGGTCATATCTCTCCTGTGTTCCTGTTAAAGACTTGCTTGGTTGACATTCCTTCTGGCTCCAGATCCTGCTTGCTGTTCTACTAAGCTTGTCTCTGGATCCCTGATGTTTAGGCTTGTCTGACTATCCGTTCCGATTATTGAACTCTGGCTATGTTTTTGATTACGTTTACTCTGTTTACCTTTTTTTATTATTATTAAACAAGTGTGATTTAACTGTACTGCTGTCTCAGTCTGATTCGTGGTTCCTGACAGGAGGTTCACCTTTTAGCAGGACAACGACCCTAAACATACAGCCAGAGCTACAATGGAATGCTTTAGATCAAATTACATTCATGTGTTAGAATGGCCCAGTCAAAGTCCAGACATACAGTATCTCACAAAAGTGAGTACACCCCTCACATTTTTGTAAATTATTTATTCTATCTTTTCATGTGACAACACTGAAGAAATGACACTTTGCTACAATGTAAAGTAGTGAGTGTACAGCTTGTATAACAGTGTAAATTTGCTGTCCCCTCGAAATAACTTAACACACAGCCATTAATGTCTAAACCACTGGCAACAAAAGTGAGTAGACCCCTAAGTGAAAATGTCCAAATTGGGCCCAAAGTGTCAATATGTTGTGTGGCCACCATTATTTTCCAGCACTGCCTTAACCCTCTTGGGCATGGAGTTCACCAGAGTTTTACAAGTTGCCACTGGAGTCCTCTTCCACTCCTCCATGATGACTTTGGATGTTAGAGACCTTGCACTCCTCCACCTTCCATTTGAGGATGCCCCACAGATGCTCAATAGGGTTTAGGCCTGGAGACATGCTTGGTCAGTCCATCACCTTCACCCTCAGCTTCTTTAGCAAGGCAGTGGTCATCTTGGAGGTGTGTTTGGGGTCATTATCATGTTGGAATACTGCCCTGCGGCCCAGTCTCCGAAGGGAGGGGATCATGCTCTGCTTCAGTATGTCACAGTACATGTTGGCATTCATGGTTCCCTTAATGAACTGTAGCTCCCCAGTGCCTGCAGTACTCATGCAGCCCCAGACCATGACACTCCCGCCACCATGCTTGACTGTAGGCAAGACACACTTGTCTTTGTACTCCTCACCTGGTTGCCGCCACACACGCTTGACACCATCTGAACCAAATAAGTTCATCTTGGTCTCATCAGACCACAGAACAGGGTTCCAGTAACCCATGTCCTTAGTCTGTTTGTCTTCAGCAAACTGTTTGCAGGCTTTCTTGTGCATCATCTTTAGAAGAGGCTTCCTTCTGGGATGACAGCCATGCAGACCAATTTGGTGCAGTGTGCGGCATATGGTCTGAGCACTGACAGGCTTACCCCCCACCCCTTCAACCTCTGCAGCAATGCTGGCAGCACTCATACGTCTATTTCCCAAAGACAACCTCTGGATATGACGCTGAGCATGTGCACTCAACTTCTTTGGTCGACCATGTCAAGGCCTGTTCTGAGTGGAACCTGTCCTGTTAACACGCTGTATGGTCTTGGCCACCATGCTGCAGCTCAGTTTCAGGGTCTTGGCAATCTTCTTATAGCCTAGGTCATCTTTATGTAGAGCAACGATTCTTTTTTTCAGATCCTCAGAGAGTTCTTTGCCATGAGGTGCCATGTTTAACTTCCAGTGACCAGTATGAGAGAGTGAGAGTGATAACACCAAATTTAACACACCCACTCCCCATTCACACTTGAGACCTTGTAACACTAATGAGTCACATGACACCGGGGAGGGAAAATGGTTAATTGGGCCCAATTTGGACATTTTTACTTAGGGGTGTACTCACTTTTGTTGCCAGCGGTTTAGACATTAATGGCTGTGTGTTGAATTATTTTGAGGGGACAGCAAATTTACACTGTTATACAAACTGTACACTGACTACTTTACATTGTAGCAAAGTGTAATTTCTTCAGTGTTGTCACGTGAAAAGAGAAGAAAATATTTACAAAAATGTGAGGGATGTACTCACTTTTGTGAGATACTGTAAATCCAATTAAGAATCTGTGGCAAGACTTGAAAATTTGCTGCTCAGAGACACTCTCCATCCAATATGATAGAGCTTGAGCTATTTTGCAAAGAAGAATGGGAAAAATGTAACTCTTTAGATGTGCAAAGCTGGTTTAGACACACCCAAATAGACTTGCAGCTGTAATGGCAGCAAAAGGTGATTCTACAAAATTTTGACTGGGGAGCTGAATACAAATGCATGCCACACTTTTCACATATTTATTTGTGAAAACCATTTATCATTTTCCTTCCACTTCACAATTATTTGCCACTTTGTGTTGGTCTATCACATAAAATCCCAATAAAATACATTTTTGTTTTTGGTTGTAACATGACAAAATGTGGAAAATTTCAAGGGGTGTGAATACTTTTTCAAGACACTGTAGCTGGATGCAACATTGTTCCAATGCTGCATCTGTCCCCACCGCCTCTAATACTGAGAATAGAGCCATCAAATACTGCCGATCGCTCGGTTCTCACAGCTCCATGAGCAGAGAGCTGGTGACTGTCAGTCACCGGCTCTCTGCTCTCCCCCCCATGCTCACTGCAGTGCCTGGCTGTGGAGGGGGCAGGAGTGGCCGGCTCAGGTTCTCAGCGGCTCACTGAGAGGCTCAGCCGGGTGCCGATCCAGGCATGTGGGCGGATCCCAACCATATGGTCGCGATCTTTCCCTAGCCTGGACCGGCTCTGTAATGTCAGCTGACAGTGGGCTTCTACTGTCAGCTAAAAATGGGTCACAGGAGTGCAAAATAAACTGCACTTCTGTGATGCACAGGAGATGTACAGCCAAACAAGCTTTGGGCAAATGGGCGTACAGGTACGTCCATTTGAATTTCCCGCCGTGTCATTGTGTGCGCGCCGGGAGCTCCGTGAGTTGGATCACGGGTCCCGCGGACTCGATCGCCGCGGGGATACCCGCGATCGTCTCACGGAGAGCAGGAACGGGGAGATGCTGATGTAAACAGCATCTCCCCGTTCTGCCTAGTGACAGTGTCACACGATCTGTGCTCCCTGTCATCGGAGCAGAGATCAGTGTACTGACACACACAGCCCAACCCCCCTACAGTTAGAAACACCTCCCTAGTACTGATTTAACCCCTCCCAGCCCCCTAGTGGTTAACCCCTTCACTGCCAATGTCATTTACACAGGAATCAATGCATTTTTATAGCACTGATTGCTGTATAAATGACAATGGTCCCAAAAATGTGTCAAAAATATCCGATGTGTCCGCCATAATGTCGCAGTCACAATAAAAATCGCTGATCGCTGCCAAAACTAGTAAAAAAAAATTATTAATAAAAATGCCATAAAACTATCCCCTATTTTGTAAACGCTATAACTTTTGCGCAAACCAATCAATAAACGCTTATTGCGATTTTTTCTTACCAAAAATATGTAGAAGAATACGTATCGGCCTAAACTGAGGAAAAAAAATGTTTTTTTTTATATATTTTTGGGAGATATTTATTATAGCAAAAAGTAAAAAATAATGCGTTTTTTTCAAAATTGTCGCTCTTTTTTTGTTTATAGCGCAAAAAATAAAAATCACAGAGGCGATCAAATACCACCAAAAGAAACCTCTATTTGTGGGAAAAAAGGACGTCAATTTTGTTTGAGAGCCACGTCGCCCGACCGCGCAATTGTCCGTTAAAGCGACGCAGTGCCGAATCGCAAAAAGTGCTCTGGTCAGGAAGGGGGTAAATTCTTCCGGGGCTGAAGCGGTTAATTACATACATGATGCTTCACTATTAATTATTTTTTGGGTTATATTTTTTAATGTTTATTTCACATTTGTCATAAGATTGTTAACATTTTTAGCACTGCACTTTTCTGAGTTTTATTATTCTATATTAGGTTGGTCACCCCAAAATCCATATCAGACCCCTAATCGCAGGCCAGGAAAGAGTGGATGAGCAAGTACCTGCCCTTCATGGGGGGGTGCTGTGGGGCAGGGGGGCTCCCCCCCAAAGCATGTTGTTGATGGGGACAAGGGCAGTGGTGGTGCATCCATAAGGGTGCACAGGCACCTCCCCCTCTCTCTAGCCACCCCCTCTATCACCAATAGATAGATTCATGCATTGCATGAATCTATCTATGGCCGCCGCTGCCACCCCCTATTCATGCACCCGGCCCCTCTTGAATTTCAGCAGCAGGGGGTGTTTTTGAAGCACCTGATTAGAGCCATAGGCTCTAATAGGCTTTAAAAAAGGTAAACAGTGAGCGCCATGCTTGGCACTTGCAGTTCACCCATATGTGTTAGAAAAGCAAATGAATATTCGCTTTCCTAACACTGAACACTGAGACAGGGTAAGTGCCAGGCAGATGGCAGGTGGGCGCATTTAATTCAGTGGCAGCATTCGATGGGCACAGTGGCTGCATTCGATGGGCACAGTGGGAGCATTTGATGGCACAGTGGGAGCATTTGATGGGCACAGTGGCTGCATTCAATGGGCACAGTGGCAGCATTTGATGGCACAGTGGGAGCATTCAATGGGCACAGTGGCAGCATTTGATGGCACAGTGGGAGCATTTGATGGCACAGTGGCAGCGTTTGACAGGCACGGTGGCAGCGTTTGATGGCACAGTGGCAGTGTTTGATGGCACAGTGGCTGCGTTTGATGGCACAGTGACTGCATTTGATGGGCACAGTGGCAGCAATTGATGTTTTTTTTTCAGAATTTTTCAGTTTGTTTGCGCCCCCCAAAGTTTTTGACAAGTCCTTTAATAAATAATCAAAAATAAGCACCCCTTGGTGGGGTTCCCCTGAAATTCAATACCAGGCCCTTCAGGTCTGGTATGGATATTAAGGGGAACCCCACGCCAAAAAAAAATGGCGTGGGGGTGCCCCTCAAAATCTATACCAGGCCCTTCAGGTCTGGTATGGATTTTAAGGGGAACCCCGCTCCAAAATTTAAAAAAAATATGGCATGGGGTCCCCCTAAAAATCCATACCAGACCCTTATCCGAGCACGCAACCTGGCAGGCTGCAGGAAAAGAGGGGGGATGAGAGAGCGCCCCCCTTCCTGAGCCGTACCAGGTCACATGCCCTCAACATTGGGAGGGTGTTCATGAGGACAAGGGCCTCATCCCCACAACCCTTGCCCGGTGGTTGTGGGGGTCTGCAGGCGGGGGGCTTATCGGAATCTGGAAGCCCCCTTTAACAAGGGGACCCCCACATCCTGGCCCCCCTTGTGTGAAATTGTAAGGGGGTACCATTTCACAAAAAAGTGTCAGAAATGTTAAAAATGACAAAAGACAGTTTTTGTTAATTCCTTTATTTAAATGCTTCTTCTTTACATCTTCTATCTTCTTTCTTCTATCTTCTTTCTTCTATCTTCTATCTTCTATCTTCTATCTTCTTTCTTCTATCTTCTATCTTCTGGTTCTTCTGGTTCTTCCTCTGGTGTTCTCGTCCGGCATCTTCCTCCGCAGCATCTTCTTCCCTTCTTCTTCTCGGGCCACTCTGCATCCATGGGAGGCTCCCGCTGTGTGAGGCTTCTCGTCTTCAGACGGTTCTTAAATAACGGAGGGCAGGGCCACCTGGTGACCCCGCCCCCCCTCTGACACACGGGGACTTCCCTGTCCGCCCCCTCTGACGTCACAGGGAAAGCCTGGGGGAAGTCCCCGTGCGTCAGAGGGGGGCGGGGTCACCGGGTGGCCCTGCCCTCCCTTATTTAGGAACCATCAGAAGACGAGAAGCGTCACACAGCGGGAGCCTCCCATGGATGCGGAGCGGCCCGAGAAGAAGAAGGGAAGAAGACGCCACGGAGGAAGATGCCGGATGAGAACACCGGGGGAAGAACCAGAAGAAGAAGAAGATGGAGGAAGAAACCGAAGGAAGATAGAACATAGAAGAAAGAAGATAGAAGATGGAAAGAAGAAGCATTTAAATAAAGGAATTGTCAAAAACTGTCTCTTGTCATTTTTAACATTTTTTACATTTTTTTTGTGAAATGGTAGGGGTACTTTTGTACCACCTTACCATTTCACACAGGGGGGGCGGGATCTGGGGGTCCCCTTGTTAAAGGGGGCTTCCAGATTGCGCTAAGCCCCCCCGCCCGCAGACCCCCACAACCACCGGCAAGGGTTGTGGGGATGAGGCCCTTGTCCTCATCAACATGGGAACAAGGTGCAAGGTGCTGCATCAAAAACACATGGAAAGTAGGTTATATGGTTTTCAATGGCATAGTTCACACCAGTGCTTGCAGTTCCAGTGCGTTACCAGTTCCAGAAATGTAGAACATGCTTCGTTTTTTATGCACAGGACTGTACTGGAACGATGTAAAATGCATCAAAAACGCACTGGAACGCACCTAAATGCACCAAAAATGCACTGCAACACACTTGTCCTTATTTAAGCTAAAGAAAAAAGAGGGAGGAAACAAGCACTGGACTGCATCAAAAACACACCAAAAATGCACTGGAACGCATCAAAAACGTGCATGCAGAAAAGCACCTGGAATGCATCCGGACTGCGTTTCTATAGTGTGATCTGGCCCTTGGGGTCTTTAGGGCCAGTTCACACCATAGAAACGCAGTCCGGACGCGTTCCAGGTGCTTTTCTGCATGCGTGTTTTTGATGCGTTCCAGTACATTTTTGGTGCATTTTTGATGCAGTCCAGTGCTTTTTTTCCCCCCTCTTTTTTCTTAACCTTAAATAAGGACAACCGCGTTCCAGTGCCTTTTTGATGCATTTTACAGCTTTACAGTACAGTCCAGTGCAGAAAAAATGCAGCATGTTCTACTTTTTTTCCTGGAACTGGAACGCACTGGAACTGCAAGCACTGGTGTGAACTATGCCATTGAAAACCATATAACTGAATTTCCATGCATTTTTGATGCATAAAATATGCACTGGACTGCATTGGTGTGAACTGGCCCTTAAGCAATTTGGCATATTTAAAGGCATTTCTCCTTGTTTCGTTTTTGGGGTTGTCCAATTGGTGACATTGATATATGTCCCTTAGGGTGGGACCTGGGCCCCATACCCATTTTAAGGCCAATAACTAGAAGATAAGCCAGCCAAGTGGGGACTAGTAAAATTGCCAAGTCAGTTCCCTTAGACTGCAATGGTATTTGTTGTATAACTATTGCACATGTTAGGCTCTTTAGTTGCCCCCCTGAACTGGGGGATGTTTTGTCCCATCTGTAATTTTTGGGGGCGCCCCCCCTCCTGAGCCGTACCAGGCCGCATGCCCTCAACATGGGGGGTGGGTGTTTTGGGGGAGGGGATGGGGTCACCGCCTATATAAGTCCGTTGCGGAGCGCCCAGAGAGCATTCCAGCTGGAGAGAGCGTCGGAAGAAGACGATCCAGAAGTCCGGGCCACCGCTTGCAAAAGAGTGGCAGAAGATAGCGGTGGAGCCGGCAGAAGAACCCGGAGTCAGAAGGAGCTGCCTAATAAATTACTTTAAAAACCTGTGTACTGTGTTTTTTAATGACACTTTTTTCCCCTAGGTAAAAACACATCTGTTTTGCAACAACATAATAAACAAAATACAAATACATGTGTTAAGGGCCGAAGAGGGCGGGGTCACCGCCTATATAAGTCCATTGCGGAGCGCTCAGAGAGCAGTCCAGCTGGAGAGAGCGTTGTGTCAACATCTCTGGAAGAGAAGAGGGAAGAAGACGATCCAGAAGCCAGGGCCACCGCTTGCAAAAAAGAGTGGTAGAAGATAGCGGTGGAGCCGGCAGAGGAACCCGGAGTCGGAAGAAGACCCCGGAGCTGCCTAATTAATTTACTATAAAAACTTGTGTATTGTGTTTTTTTACTGACACGTTTTTCCCTAGGTGAATGGGTAGGGGTACGATGTACCCCATACTCATTCACATAGGGTGGGGGGGCTGGGATCTGGGGCCCCTTTTTTAAAGGGGGCTCCCAGATTCCGATAAGCCCCTCGCCCACAGACTCCGACAACCAACGGCCAGGGTTGTCAGGAAGAGGCCCTTGTCCTCATCAACATGGGGACAAGGTGCTTTGGGGTGGGGGGGCCGCAGGACGCCCCCTCCCCCAAAGCACCCACCCCCCATGTTGAGGGCATGCAGCCTGGTATGGCTCAGGAGGGGGGGGGGGCGCTCGCTCGCTCGTCCCCACCCCCTTTCCTGGTCAGCTGGGCTGCGTGCTCGGATAAGGGTCTGGTATGGATTTTGGGGGGACCCCCATGCCGATTTTTCGGCGTAGGGGGTTCCCCTTAAAATCCATACCAGACCGAAGGGCCTGATATTCCCCCAGAGGGGAATTCCCTCTCGCGCCTGCCGCAGTAGGAAAATGTGTTTTTCCTTTTGCAGGCAGCGTGAGATGTACAGTACATTGTCGCGGAGAACCAAACATTCTCGCGGCTGCGTACTGTAGTTTGTACAAAAGTCCGATGGCTTTGTGTACACACGATCGGACTTTGCTCCATCGGACTTTTGTTGCCGAAAAGTTTGTCCGTTCGCACAGCCAACAAAAGTCCGATATAAACAGAAAAAGTTTGTCCGATGGAGCGTACACACGGTCGGATGTTGCTCCAAAACAGCTAATTTGCATGTTTGTTGTCAAAAAGTCCAATCGTGTGTACGGCCCTTAACGCATGTATTTGTATTTTTTTTATTATGTTGTTGCAAAACAGATGTGTTTTTATGCAATTTATTTGTTACTTTGGTTGTTTTTTTTTGGCGTGGTGCTTATTTTACCATGAAATCTTTTTTATGTTGGCAATTTTTTTTTTTTTTACATTGTTCACTTTGATTTAACTGTCTGTCTTGCCTTATTTTTAAAATTCTTTCTCAAGATGTTGTGCCTAATTTTGTTTTAATCCTTAACCACTTCAGCCCCGGAAGGATTTACCCCCTTCCTGACCAGAGCACTTTTTACAATTTGGCACTGCGTCGCTTTAACTGCTAATTGCGCGGTCATGCAATGCTGTACCCAAACGAAATTTGCGTCCTTTTCTTCCCACAAATAGAGCTTTCTTTTGATGGTATTTGATCACCTCTGCTGTTTTTATTTTTTGCGCTATACACGGAAAAAGACTGAAAATTTTGAAACAAAATGATATTTTCTACTTTTTGTTCTAAAAAAATCCAATAAACTCAATTTTAGTCATACATTTAGGCCAAAATGTATTCGGCCACATGTCTTTGGTAAAAAAAATGTCAATAAGCGTATATTTATTGGTTTGCGCAAAAGTTATAGCGCCTACAAACTAGGGTACATTTTCTGGAATTTACATAGCCTTTAATTTATGACTGCCTATGTCGTTTCTTGAGGTGCTAAAATGGCAGGGCAGTACAAAACCCCCACAAATGACCCCATTTTGGAAAGTGGACACCCCAAGGAAATTGCTGAGAGGCATGTTGAGCCCATTGAATATTCATTTTTTTTGTCCCAAGTGATTGAATAATGACAAAAAAAAAAAAAAATTACAAAAAGTTGTCACTAAATGATATATTGCTCACACAGGCCATGGGCATATGTGGAATTGCACCCCAAAATACATTCTGCTGCTTCTCTTGAGTACGGGGATACCACATGTGTGGGACTTTTTAGGAGCCTAGCCGCATACGGGGCCCCGAAATCCAATCACCGCCTTCAGGATTTCTAAGGGTGTACATTTTTGATTTCACTCTTCACTGCCTATCACAGTTTCGGAGGTCATGGAATGCCCAGGTGGCACTAACCCCCCCCCAAATGACCCCATTTTGGAAAGTAGACACCCCAAGCTATTTGCTGAGAGGCATGGTGAGTATTTTGCAGCTCTCATTTGTTTTTGAAAATGAAGAAAGACAAAAAAAAAATTTTTTTTTTCTTTTTTTAATTTTCAAAACTTTGTGACAAAAAGTGAGGTCTGCAAAATACTCACTATACCACTCAGCAAATAGCTTGGGGTGTCTACTTTCCAAAATGGGGTCATTTGGGGGGGTTTTGTGCCACCTGGGCATTCCATGGCCTCCGAGACTGTGATAGGCAGTGAAGAGTGAAATCAAAAATTTACGCCCTTAGAAAGCCTGAAGGCGGTGCTTGGTTTTCGGGGTCCTGTACGCGGCTAGGCTCCCAAAAAGTCTCACACATGTGGTATCCCCGTACTCAGGAGAAGCAACAGAATGTATTTTGGGGTGTAATTTCACATATTCCCATGGCATGTTTGAGCAATATATCATTTAGTGACAACTTTGTGCAAAAAAAAAAAAAAAAAATTTGTCTCTTTCCCGCAACTTGTGTCCAAATATAAAATATTCCATGGACTCGACATGCCTCTCAGCAAATAGCTTGGGGTGTCTACTTTCCAAAATGGGGTCATTTGGGGGGGGGTTTGAACTGTCCTGGCATTTTATGCACAACATTTAGAAGCTTATGTCACACATCACCCACTCTTCTAACCACTTGAAGACAAAGCCCTTTCTGACACTTTTTGATTACATGAAAAAATTATTTTTTTTTGCAAGAAAATTACTTTGAACCCCCAAACATTATATATTTTTTTTAAAGCAAATGCCCTACAGATTAAAATGGTGGGTGTTTCATTTTTTTTTTCACACAGTATTTGCGCAGCGATTTTTCAAACGCATTTTTTGGGGAAAAAACACACTTTTTTACATTTTAATGCACTAAGACACACTATATTGCCCAAATGTTTGATGAAATAAAAAAGATGATCTTAGGCCGAGTACATGGATATCAAACATGACATGCTTTACAATTGCGCACAAACGTGCAGTGGCAACAAAATAAATACATTTTTAAAAGCCTTTAAAAGCCTTTACAGGTTACCACTTTAGATTTACAGAGGAGGTCTACTGCTAAAATAACTGCCCTCGATCTGACCGTCGCGGTGATACCTCACATGCATGGTGCAATTGCTGTTTACATTTGACGCCAGACCGACGCTTGCATTCGCCTTAGCGCGAGAGCAGGGGGGACAGGGGTGCTTTTTTTTTTTTTTTTTTTTTTTTATTATTTTTTTGCTTTTTTATCTTATTTTTAAACTGTTCCTTTCATTTTTTTTTTAATCATTTTTATTGTTATCTCGGGGAATGTAAATATCCCCTATGATAGCAATAGGTAGTGACAGGTACTCTTTTTTGAAAAAATTGGGGTCTATTAGACCCTAGTTTTTTCCTCTGCCCTCAAAGCATCTGACCACACCAAGATCGGTGTGATAAAATGCTTCCCCAATTTCCCAATGGCGCTATTTACATCCGGCGAAATCTAAGTCATAAAATGCTCGTAGCTTCCGGTTTCTTAGGCCATAGAGATGTTTGGAGCCACTCTGGTCTCTGCTCAGCTCTATGGTCAGCTGGCTGAATCACCGGCTGCATTCTCAGGTTCCCTGTTGAGACAGGAGAGCCAGAGAAAAACACGGAAGACGGTGGGGGGGGGCATTCTCTCCCACGGCTTGTAAAAGCAGTCTAGAGGCTAATTAGCCGCTAGGATTGCTTTTACATGAAAGCCGACCGCTGGCTGAAAAGAATGATACCAAGATGATACCTAAACCTGCAAGCATCATTCTGGTATAACCACTCAAAGTCGTGAATGGTGTACCTGAAGACAAAAAAATGGTTAACAATAAAGCACAGTAAACAGTAAAGTATAAAAAATTGCATACCTGAAAAGCAAACATGATAAAACTTAATAACAATAAAACATTGCAGAATAGAATACAGTAAAAAAGAGCAGAACAATAGAGAGAATAGAGAGAGAGAGAACAATAAACCGACAACTATTATTTTTTATTTTATATTTTTGTTTGTGTTTTTTTTTTTTTTACACTTTTTTTGTAACTGTAACCTTTATAACTGTAACCGGTTCCAGGTTCGGGTCTCTCAAAATGCGATGGCATCTTGGGAGACCCTGTGAAAGTGTGCCTAGTCTGTGCAGTGCTGTACCCTACGCTAATACTCAACTAGTGAATAGTAGCGTTCAAAACATTCACCAATGCAAAGACCAGGATTGTCAGGACAGGAGGGACAATAATAGCGGGTGTCACGCCTATATCCGCGCTTGCTGCAGACACAACATCTTTTTTGGGGGGGTTCGTTGGGTAGGGGTACTCCGGAGGACATAAAAATGCCTCTCATGCAGCCGACTGCATTTGGTTGGGGATGTGAATGGGAGAAGTACGGGCGCTGCAGAAGTGGTGGGTTCCCAATTAGGATTGGCGAATGCAGCAGGAAGGGCACTATGGGCACGACGGGCCTGTGTTTGTCTTTTTGGTGGCAGCGGGACACTACTTGTGCTTGCCACCTCACCAGCTTGAACTGCACTTATGGGACTCGCCACGTCACCAAGTGTTACTGCAGTGCTGGTTTGACTATGACCGGGGTGTACTAGGCCGCTGGCGCTTGCCAGTTCACCAAAACGCTACCAAAAAAACTGTTAGCGATCGCAGGGATCAGGCCTGACTCTGCGAACGCTGCAGTTATGCGTTTAGTGTTTTGTAAGTGACAGTGATCGATCGATACTGCACTTGGGTGGGCTGGGCCGGGCCGGGCGGAGGGGCAAAACGCAGGTGCTAGCAGGTATCTGGGCTGATCCCACTAGCACTGCGTTTTTGGGAACCCTAAACTGCTGGGGACGCCAGTATAGATCTGATCGGATCAGATATTGATCCAATCAGATACTATACCACTAAGGGAGGTGTATGCTGCATGCGTGGGTGTTAGCGCTACTGGCGCTAACCTGACGCTGCTTGGGGCTGGTGCTTGCCAGTTCACCAAAATACTACCAAAAAAACTGTTAGCGATCGCAGGGATCAGGCCTGACTCTGCGAATGCTGCAGTTATGCATTTAGTGTTTTGTAAGTGACAGTGATCGATCGATACTGCACTTGGGTGGGCTGGGCCGGGCGGAGGGGCAAAACGCAGGTGCTAGCAGGTATCTGGGCTGATCCCGCTAACACTGCGTTTTTGGGAACCCTAAACTGCTGGGGACGCTAGTATAGATCTGATTGGATCAGATATTGATCCGTTCAGATACTATACCACTAAGGGAGGCGTATGCTGCGTGCGTGGGTGTTAGCGGTACTGGCGCTAATCTGACTCTGCCTGGGGCAACGCATATCACCGCCGGGCGATCAGGGGGCTAAACCTTTATTCGGTAATAAACGGAGGGTGCCCTGACACTATAAAAAATAAACGAACTAACCAGCGTCACCCGTAACAGTTATACGGTGATCAGTGGTGAAAGGGTTAACTAGGGGGCAATCAAGGGGTTAAAACATTTATTAGATAGTATATGGGGGTCCCTGTCGCTATAAAATGCTGACGGTGAACCTAAATATTTACGTCCCTAACTAGCGTCACCAGCGACACTAATACAGCGATCAGAAAAATGATCGCTTAGCGACACTAGTGACAGGGGGTGATCAAGGGGTTAAAACTTTATTAGGGGGGGTTAGGGGGGTATCCTAGACCTAAAGGGGGCCTAACACTCACTGCCCTAACACTGTAACTGTCACAAACTGACACCTAGCAGTAATCAGAAAAAAAACAAAAAAAAAAACCTGCTTGGTGTCAGTTTGTGACAGGGGGGGGTGATTGGGGGGGGATCGGGGGGCGATCGGGGGGGGATCGGGGTGTTTTGTGTGCCTGGCATGTTCTACTGTGTGTGTGTGTTTGTGTAACTCACAGTACAGTCTTCTCTCCTCGGCCCAGAACGGAAAATACCGAGCCGAGGAGAGATGACATCATTTCCTCTGCCTCTGTGTACAATACAGAGGCAGGGAAATGATCCCATTGGCTGGGAGCGATCGCGAGAGGGGGGCCACGAATGGATGGCCTCCCCCTCACTACCGATCGCCGGGGGAGATTTGCCGACCGCCGCAGGCACCGGGGGGGGGGGGCGATCGGACCCCCCACCCGCGGGCAGGCAAGGACGTACAGGTAAGCCCTTTTGCCTGCCCGTGCCGCTCTGTCGACGTACATCGTCGTGCGGCGGTCGGCAACTGGTTAATAGATGTCCATTTGTGGGTGCACTCCTTTTAACTCTGCAAAAGGGTCAAACCTCAAACATATTCTGTTTGTGTCTCAAATTAACATACATGTGTGTATTTTGCTTTCCTTGCTTCTTTTCCAAGTCCTGTTTTTTTTTGGGACCAATAAAATTGTTTCAATTGTTTTATGTGTGTTCTTTTCATGCAATGGATTTCCCAGCTGCAGCTTAACTAGCCTGATTGGCATGTCTTAGACAAATCCCTTTTTTATTTTTATTTTTTGTTTTAAGTTACTTTGCTTCAAGAAACTATTAGATAATCACCTGAATGACCGCAACATACAGGGATATGTAATATAATACTGACACATAATCACACACATAGGTTGGACTTGATGGACTTGTGTCTTTTTTCAACCTCAGCTACTATGTAACTATGTAACTATGTAACTTTCCTGGTGCCTTCATGGTAGCACATGCATGGATTGTGCGTATGCTGCCATGGATAGTGACCAGGAAAGTAACATTTCGGAGTGGTAAGTATTCAATTTTCTTTTTGAGCAGTGGTTTTCAGCCTCAGTCCTCAAGTACCCCCCCCGACAGGACATATTTAGGAAATTTTATCTTATCTAAAATTGCTGTCCAAAATACAAAGCCATTGACTTTGATTTAAAGCACCTGTGCAAGATGAAGAAAAACCTTCAAACATGGCCTGTTGGGGGGTACTTGAGGACAGGGTTGAGAAGCACTGATTGAGAGCACTGAACTAAAATCAAGCTGAACACAATCCTATTCTAATTGTGGACATTTGAGGGAAATCAAGATTTTTTATTTTTATTTATTTATTAATTTATTTTTTAAGGTTGGGCTTTGTGTCCCTTTTCTTAAAATTATCTTTGCTTCCTGTCACATAGCCAAACAGGAAGTGAGAGTAAAACCCTAACAATATTTTTCCTTGGGGACACACAGGTCAATCTAACTAGTGCCCCCACTATGCAAATTGCACTCTAGCACTTTGTTGTGTACAACCCAAATTATTAGGTATTTTGGGGTTTATTAAAGGCAAATCCTTTCTGCAATACAAGTGTAATTGATGAAAATCAGAGAGGTAGCACTGGTGATTTTATCATCCAATCATGTAGAGGCAAAGATGCTGTTTTTTTTTCTTTTTCTTGCTTGTCCCCCTCGGATCTCCAGCAACTGCACTTCTAAGTGCACTTGTAGTGCAAAGTGGATTTACCTTTTAGTAAATAAACCCCAAGATACATAATAATTTGGGATGTACATGGCAAAATGCTGGAGTACAATTTCCCGAATGGGGAAACTATTTGGATTGACCTGTGTGTCTCCAAGGACATATATTGGTAGGGTTTTACCCTCACTTCCTGTTTGGCTATGTGACAGGAAGTGAATAATTTTGAATGAGAAATTGGCAAAATTTGGGAGGTGTCTTCACCCTATCAGGGGTGAAGACATCTGACAAAACTTCTAATCCCTCTGCAGTCTATCCCCAAGCAAAAATTAGAAAGGATTTTATTTAGTTTAACTTTGCAAAGACACATTCCTAAGTTCAATGGTGATGCATGTTAATGGCCTATTTAGACCTTTAATAGAAAGTCATCAGTTGCCTTTGACTCTAAACATTATTTTTGGTCAGTCCTAGAAATCTGCATCTGTTTTTCTATTAACCACTTGGTGTCTGTGCTATAGCTAAACGACGGCCACAGCGTGGACCTGAATTTCTGGGAGGCTGTCATAAGACGGGCTCCCCGTTTGTTCCCTGCAGCATGCACTGAGTCACTGAGACTCGGGTGATCTCAGATCCGAGTAAGGGGCCGATCCCGTGGTCACTGTGTGATGTCACCGGGTGACCCCACCACTTATGATGGCATAGTCCCATCATGCCCCAGGACTATGCCGTCATAGGAGGCGGAGTCACCCGGTGACATCACATGGTGACCACGCCCCATGCCTATATAAGTCGCCACACACCTCGCAGATGGCATTACAGCTGGAGAGAGCATCGTGTCAACATCGGAAGAAGAGAAGAGGGGAGAAGACGATGATGTAGAAGAAGAAGACCAGGCCCCCACTAGCAAAAGAGCAGGAAGAAGATAGCGGGGGAGGCCGGCAGAAGATACCGGACACCGGGAGAAGAGGCCAGACAGTGCGGAGAAGAACCGGACACCGGGAGAAGATGCGGAGAGCGCGGAAGAAGACCCCCGGAGCTGTCTAATAAATTACTTTAAAAACCTGTGTAGTGTGTTTTTTTTCTTGACACTTTTCTCCCCCAGGTGAATGGGTAGGGGTACCATGTACCCCATACTCATTCACGTAGGGTGGGGGGCCGGGATCTGGGGGCCCCCTTATTAAAGGGGGCTCCCAGATTCTGATAAGCCCCCTGCCCGCAGACCCTGACAACCAACGGCCAGGGTTGTCTGTAAGAGGCCCTTGTCCTCATCATTGAGGGCATGCGGCCTGGTATGGTTCAGGAGGGGGGGCCCTCGATCGTCCCCACCCCCTTTCCTGACCCGCCGGGCTGCGTGCTCGGATAAGGGTCTGGTATGGATTTTGGGGGACCCCCACGCCGTTTTTTCGGCGTAGGGGGTTCCCCGTGGAATCCATACCAGACCGAAGGGCCTGGCATGCACCCGGAGGCAGGGCTGGACTGGGACAAAAATGTGGCCCTGGACTTTATCCAGAATGGCCCAGGTCACAGCACATCAGGGCACAGTGCACATCAGGGTAAAAGCACATGAGGGCACAGCACATCAGGGTACATCGCACATCGGGGCACAGCGCACTTCGGGGCAACACAACACAGCACATCAGGGCACAGCACATCAGGGTACATCACACATCGGGGCACAGCGCACTTCGGGGCAACACAACACAGCACATCAGGGCACAGCACATCAGGGTACATCACACATCGGGGCACAGCGCACTTCGGGGCAACACAACACAGCACATCAGGGCACAGCACATCAGGGTACATTGCACATCGGGGCACAGCGCACATTGGGGCAACACAACACAGCAAGATCAGGGTACAGCGCATCAGGGTACATGGGGCACATGAGGGTACATGGGGCACATGAGGGTACATAGGGCACATGGGGCACATCAGGGCACATTCAGGGCACATGGGGCACATCAGGGCACATGCAGGGCACATCAGAGCAGATTCAGGGCACATTCGGGCACATGGGGCACATCAGGGCACATTCAGGGCACATCAGGGCACATTAGGCACATTGAGGGAACATCAGGGCACATGGGGCACATTCCGGGAACATCAGGGCACATGGGCATGGGGCACATCAGGGCACATTCAGGGAACATCAGGGTACATTCAGGGCACATCAGGCACATCAGGGCATATTCAGGGCACATCAGGGCACATTCAGGGAACATCAGGGCACATGGGGCACATTCCAGGAACATCAGGGCACATGGGGCACATCAGGGCACATTCAGGGAACATCAGGGTACATTCAGGGCACATCAGGCACATCAGGCACATAGGGTACATCAGGGCATATTCAGGGCACATCAGGGCACATTCAGGGAACATCAGGGCACATGGGGCACATTCCGGGAACATCAGGGCACATGGGGCACATCAGGGCACATTCAGGGAACATCAGGGTACATTCAGGGCACATCAGGCACATCAGGCACATAGGGTACATCAGGGCATATTCAGGGCACATTCAGGGAACATCAGGGCACATGGGGCACATTCCGGGAACATCAGGGCACATCAGGGCACATTCAGGGAACATCAGGGTACATTCAGGGCACATCAGGCACATCAGGCACATAGGGTACATCAGGGCATATTCAGGGCACATCAGGGCACATTCAGGGAACATCAGGGCACATGGGGCACATTCCGGGAACATCAGGGCACATGGGGCACATCAGGGCACATTCAGGGAACATCAGGGTACATTCAGGGCACATCAGGCACATCAGGCACATCAGGGCATATTCAGGGCACATCAGGGCACATTCAGGGAACATCAGGGCACATGGGGTACATTCAGGGAACATCAGGGCACATGGGGCACATCAGGCACATGGGGTACATCAGGGCACATTCAGGGAACATCAGGGCACATGAGGGCACATGGGGTACATTCAGGGCACATGGGCTACAATCAGGGCACATTCAGGGAACATCAGGGCACATTCAGGGCACATGGGGTACAATCAGGGCACATGGGGTACAATCAGGGCACAGCGTTTACTTGTTGTTTTCTTCACATGCAGAGTAGCACAGGCAGCCTCTGTAGTAAGTTCTTTCTCATGTCACGCTGCTGCTGCTCCCCCCGGCGGCCCCTCCTCCTCCTCCTCTTTTCTTGTCCATCTCCATTTGCTTGTGACATCGCCCTGGCTCCGCCTCCTCCTATGTCCCCGGGCCGCCTCCGCCCTCCGTCCGTGAGTGACGTCACGGCGCCGGGACAAAGAGGCCGCCCAAATGGCTATATTGATAGCTGTTAGGGGGAGTGCCTGGGGGAGTGTCAATGCCTGTTCTTTTGTGACGCCGGCGGCCGGCCCGCCCGTCGAGTGCAGGAGCGGGGCCGCCCGGCGCCCGGCGACGCTCGGACGGAGAGAGACAGTGACACAGTCACTGTCTGACACAGTCAGAGAGAGAGTCATTGGTGTAGTGGCCCGCTGCCAATCGGCCCACCGGGAATCTCCCGGTAGTCCCGATGGCCAGCACAGGCCTGCCCGGAGGGGGGACCCATGCCAGTTTTTCTCACGCTGCTTTAATAGGAAGTGTTTAATAGGATGTGTTTTTCCTATTGCAGCGAGCGCGAGATGTACCTCGCCGAGAACCAGCGCGATCCCATTGCGCTGGAAACATTCTCGCGTGTAGGTACTCCTGTGTGTGCGCCGGTTCACATGCTGAATTAAGGATCTATCCAGCGCACCAATTAAGGTCTGAACCAGCGCAGTGCATTCATCTTAGTAAATGACCCCCATAGTGTCTAATTTTTTTATTGTTTTTACTAGTAATGGTAGCAATCAGCGATTTTTAGCGTGGATGAGATATTGCGGCAGACAAATCTGAGACTAAGTGCCACTTTTTGGCAGTGACACCAATACAGTGATCAGTGCTAAACAAAATGCACTGTCACTGTATAAATGACTCTGGCAGGGAAGGGGTTAAAAACTTGGGTGATCAAAGTGTGCTCCTAGTGGGTGATTTCTAACTGTGTGGGAGATGGACTGACTAGAGGAAGAGAGACATCTGTGTTCCTGATTAGCAGGAACACAAGATCTCCCTCTTTCTGTCTGACAGAACAGCGGTCTGCCTTATTTACATATGCAAACCGCCATTCTGTCTTATTTACATATGCAAACCGCCATTCTGTCTCTCCTCTGAACAATCACAGCCGTGGGACCCGCTGATTGGCTCTCGCTGTGTGCGCTGCATTCGCACCCCAGAGCCGATGAAGGGGATGACGTACAGGTACATGATTATGCGCTTAAGGGCCACCTTGCCACAGTACATGTACGTGGGGTGGTCCTTAAGTGGTTAACATATATATAAGAAGGAAATGCACAAGTGCACTATTCAAGGAAAGGAAAATAGTATTTGTGAATCCCTTAGATGAATGCCATAAACAGTCATTCAGTGCTAATATAAACATATGCAATGTGTAAATGATTAAATATAAACAAAATGTCCAGTAGTTATAAAGTCCACTTCAAAGAAAATATCAAAGTTGAAAATGAAACACGTGATATCCATCCATGTTAAGGCAGCTATGTGTCAGAAAAAACTACCACCAAACACCTTTAGGTGCAATGCCCACTCACATCACTCTATGACCCACCACAGTTTTTTAGAAAAAACTTGAGTTGTTAACTTGATATGCCTCTAGATAGATGGCTTCCTATTGTACTCTGCCCTTTTAAGTGTGCACAACTCCACTAGGGACCGGGTGCTTTGTTAAAACAAATGGCAAGCTTTAAACGAAAAATTCAAACCTGGAAGTGCCACCGCAATGTGCGTTCCACAGGCCAGATGTTATGTCACTGGAACTGGAAATGCATTCTACGTATATTTTTGCCATGCCCAGTTCCTCTTTCGGGTCTCAGCAATGTTAAATATATTCAAAGGCTAAAACATAGCTAGGTTAAATACTTCTAAATACCGGTAAAAAAGGCTAAAACAGTGTTTTTTGTCCAGCGTTTCTAAAGCAGTTTTTAGCTTTCTAGTGTGCCTGAAGCCTTAAAATACACAAAAGCTGGCAAACACTTACAGAAACTCTGCTTCCTATATCGTCAACAGGTACCAACTTTATCATAAATGTGTTTCGTCCAATAGGACATTTTCAGGGGCCTGAAGGTGGCTTAAAGTGACACTAAAGCTTTTTTTTTTGTTTTTTTTTTTAAAATAACAAACGTCATACTTACCTCCACTGTGCAGCTCGTTTTGCACAGAGTGGCCCCAAACCTCCTCTTCTGGGGTCCCTTGGCGGTTCTCGCAGCTTCTCCCCACATTAGATAACCCCCTGGGAGAAGCGCTCTCCCGGGGAGTTACCTTGCGAGCATGTACCCGAGCCATTCATTTGGCGTCCATAGAAGCTGAATGTATGACTCAGCCCTGCCCCCCGGCACCCCGGTCATTGGATTTGATTGACAGCAGCGGGAGCCAATAGCTGCGCTGCTATCAATCCATCCAATCAGGACCCGAGACACTGGCTTTTTCTGGTGTGCTTGTCCCCGGGACGAGATAGAGGGGGTCAGGTAAGTAAAACGGGGGCTTGGGGGGGCTGCAGCATTACAGGAGGTTTTTCACCTCAATGCATAGAATGCACTGAGGTGAAAACCCTCAAAGGTTTTCAACCCCTTTAATAAGGTGGAAAGAGCCCTCAAATCATGTTGCCCTCCATTCCTTTCCGATTTTTTGACAGCTGGGTTATGTCATGTACAGTGAGAGCAGCCATGCACGCCACCAGTTATCATCTTCCTTGATGGGTTTGGTACCCAGCTTTGTGGCTTGTGCATTTCCCAGGGGTGTTTAAGTTAAGTGATACTTTGTTTTGTTTAATAGACTTTTTACTATTTTGCTAATCCTTGCGCCCTTGCCACTCTGTTTCCTTTACTCAGGTAATTCACATACATACACCCTAAGGGTCCATGCACACTGGTTTAAAAATCACTGTTTCTACAGGAGTTTCGTGTTTTGCCTGTAGAAGCAGCTCAAGGTTATCCTATGTATCCATGCACATTAGGACGATTAGAGGCATATTTTGAGCTCAGTGTTTGGAGACAGGGGGAAAAAAAACCCTTCTGGTTTGCATTTTTGATAGGAGCTTTCTGGCAGAAAAAAACACTAAACTCTCCTAAACTCACCTAAACTGTGTACAAAAGCGCTTTATGTGAGCACTTTTTTAATGCCAAAGGTACTGCCGTTTTTTTAAGCCCAGTGTGCATGGAGCATTGCCCTGGGAATTTTTAAATCCAGGGAACACTAATATACAAAATAGGGATGATCTGAACACCCCCTGGTTTAGTAGGTTGCAAAAAAAAGTTTTAAAAATGGCAGTTTTTTTCGGGAGCAGTGATTTTAATAATGCTTAAAGTGAAACAATAAAAGTGAAACATTCCTTTAAATTTCATACCTGGGGGGTGTCTATAGTATGCCTGTAAAGTGGCGCATGTTTCCTGTGTTTAGAACAGTCCGAGAGCAAAATTACATTCTAAAGGAAAAAAAGTCATTTAAAAGTACTCGTGGCTATAATGAATTGTCGGTCCTGGCAATACACATAAAAGTCATTGAAAAAAAAGGCATGGGATTCCCCCACGGTCCATTACCAGACCCTTTGGGTCTGCCATGAATATTTAGGGGAACCCCGTACCAAAATTAAAAAAAAAAATTGTGGGGGTGCCCCCAAAGTCCATATCAGACCCTTCAGGTCTGGTATGGATATTAAGGGGAACCCCGCGCCAAGATTAAAAAAAAAATGGCATGGGGTCCCCCTCAAAATCCATACCAGACCTGCTGATATGGATTTTAAGGGGAACCCCGCACCAAAATAAAAAAATGGCGTGGGGTCCCCCCCAAAAATCCATACCAGACCCTTATCCGAGCACGCAACCTGGCAGGCTGCAGGAAATGAGGGGGGCGAGAGAGTGTCCCCCCTCCTGAACCATACCAGGCCACATGCCTTCAACATGGGGAGGGTGCTTTGGGGTAGCGGCCCCCCCAAAGCACCTTGTCCGCATGTTGATGGGGAGAAGGGCCTCATTCCCACGAAGGGTCTGGTAATGGACTGTGGGGGAATCCCTTGCCGTTTTTTTCAATGGCTTTTATGTGTATTGCCGGGACCGACAATTTATTATAGCCGCAAGTACCTTTAAATGACTTTTTTTCCTTTAGAAATGTCATTTTGCTCTCAGACTGTTCTAAACACAGGAAGCATACAGGCATACTCTAGACACCCCCTAGGTATGCAATTTAAAGGAATATTTTACTTTTATTGTTTCACTTTAAACATTATTAAGATCACTGCTCCGAAAAAAAACGTCCATTTTTAAAACTTTTTTTGCATTGATACATGTCCCCTGGGGCAGGACCCAGGTCCCCAAACACTTTTTATGACAATACCATGTATATAAGCCTTTAAAATTAGCACTTTTGATTTCTCCCATAGACTTTTAAAGGGTGTTCCACGGCTTTCTAATTTGCCGCAAACACCCCACAGGCGAACACCCGATGTTCAAGTCGAACTTACGTTGGACTCGAACATTGGGCTCATCCCTAATACAAAATATTAAACTTGCTGATGAGGTTTAGAGCTTATCATTCCCTTCCTGCAGGATCTTCTATTGTCCACTGAGTCTATTAATCAACAGGTAAGTTAGAAAAGAGGCAGGTAAGCTATCCATTTAACCTAAAGGTGCTGACATTAACACATTAGAGTACACTGAGTGGAATAATGCCAAAATATTTAAGTTTTGTTAGATAACCAGTTTTTGTTAGATAACCAGTTTACTGTGTTTGACACATTGACGGGTGCTTTTTAAAACAAGCAATCAAACTCATGTGGAACTACACCATTTACTAAATGAAGGTGGCAAAGCCAGGCCCGGATTTACTCCCTTTACCGCCCCAAGGCCGGGTCCTTCAATGCCGCCCCCCCCCCCACACACACACACACACCACCATTCTCGTCCTTTATCGATGACTGCAACAATAGATCAATTAAAAACATATCTCCACTATATACTCCCCCCTCTATCATCTCTATATACACCCCTCTATCATCACTATATACTCCCCTCTATCATCTCTATATACTCCCCTCTATCATCTCTATAAACTCCCCTCTATCATCTCTATATACTCCCCTCTATCATCTCTATATACTCCCCTCTATCATCTCTATATACTCCCCTCTATCGTCTCTATATACACCCCCCTCTATATACAGGTATACAGACAGGCTAGGACAGTATATAGGCAGGCTAGGATGGAATACAGGCAGGCTAGGACGGTATACAGGCAGGCTAGGACGATATACAGGCAGGCTAGGATGATATACAGGCAGGCTAGGACAGTATACAGGCAGGCTAGGACAGTATACAGGCAGGCTAGGACGGTATACAGGCAGTATACAGGCAGGCTAGGACGGTATACAGGCAGGCTAGGACGGTATACAGACAGGCTAGGACGATATACAGGCAGGCTAGGACGGTATACAGACAGGCTAGGACGATATACAGGCAGGCTAGGACGGTATACAGACAGGCTAGGACGATATACAGACAGGCTAGGACGATATACAGGCAGGCTAGGACGGTATACATACAGGCTAGGACGGTATACAGGCAGGCTAGGACGATATACAGGCAGGCTAGAACAGTATACAGGCAGGCTAGGACGGTATACAGGCAGGCTAGGACGGTATACAGGGAGGCTGGGACGGTATACAGGCAGGCTAGGATGGTATACAGGCAGGCTAGGACGATATACAGGCAGGCTAGGACAGTATACAGGCAGGCTAGGACGGTATACAGGCAGGCTAGGATGGTATACAGACAGGCTAGGACGGTATACAGGCAGGCTAGGACGATATACAGGCAGGCTAGGACGATATACAGGCAGGCTAGGATGGTATACAGGCAGGCTAGGACGATATACAGGCAGGCTAGGATGGTATACAGGCAGGCTAGGACGGTATACAGGCAGGCTAGGATGATATACAGGCAGGCTAGGACGATATACAGGCAGGCTAGGACGGTATACAGGCAGGCTAGGACGGTATACAGGCAGACTAGTCTCTAGCCTAGGGGAGAGAGAGAGAGAAGGTGATGATCATGAGGAAGAGAGGGGGGAGGAAGAAGGTGCACAGCACAAAGGGGTGGGAACAGAGAGGGGGGTTATTCTGGGGGTCGCACTCACCAATTATGCTCTCCCATTCAGGCTGGTCTCCCCCAGGGCTGTGGCAGCTATTGTTTGATAACAGAACTCCTCTCACAGCACAGTACAGTGCATTGCATGCATGTGGCTGGAGTGTGGGCGGGCACAAATGGGAGGCGGAGTATTGGATTGGACAAGCAGTGCAGTGAGGGAGGGGTTAGGAAGACAGTGGAGACCGAACACAGCCCGACTCCTGCACAAGCTAGCTGGCTTTCCACACTCTCACTGTGTCACTGTGACAGGATGCCAGAGGCTGTGGAGCGCCGGAGTTAAAGGGGAATAGTTATCCTTAATCTCCACTCCATACAAGTCTTGCTGCCTGGGAGAGAAGACGCTCCTACCACAGCTGCCCACAGACTCCACCCCCTCCTGCTCTCCTTTCTAGTCAGAACAGCTTGTTTGTCCTCATCCCCGCCCTGCTCATACAGAGCTCCGAATGAGGTTAGTGCAGCGGCGCCGCCCCTGCACTACTGCCGTCCCGAGGCCTGGCCTCGGTGGCCTTGTGGGAAATCCGGCCCTGGGCAAAGCACTGATTTTTATTCGGTGTGTGAATCATAGTAGGAGAGCATGTGTGCTGAATCCTTTGCAGTATCACTTTAGGGGCTGCGAGGGGCAGTCCCAGCCATGCTTGTAGGTTAACTAAAGGAAGATTGAATATCTTCAGAGTGGGAGTGGCCAGCAGGCCATCAAGTGTTCTAAAGATGGCACCTTCACTATCTCTTAAATAGGTGAAATGGATATTATGATCTCTAGCGTACATGTTCCTGTAATGTCCTCTATTTGCAAATGTTGGCATGGCAAAAGAATATGGGTTTCAAGAAGTTATGATTTATGGAGCCATATCTACAGCATATGGCCTGTCAGGTAGCTCATAGGGTTATACTTTGCTACCCAAAAAAAAGCATGAAAAAAGGAAACTAATGCAGCGACCGCCACATCTAAGGACTGGTAAATTGCAATATATTACATTTTTGTTCTTTCGTTTAGGCACTCTTTAATAAGACACTGTTTTAGAAAATGTCATAAAATATTTTATTTTCACTAATGTGAAGCTCCTCAGTATGTTTGCATTGCTGTAACCTACTGTACCTTAAAACACACATGTACTACTGTGGTGCCATTCATTGAGCTATTCATAGCACACAATTCATATACTGTGGTGTGCAGCAGTGGAAGAAATGTCCTTGAAAGTTTTCTGGTTCATTGCAATGCATTGATTATCAATTCTAAATAAGTGTATTGCCTTATTCTTTTTTTTTTTCTGGAGCCTGCAGAGCATTGCACTCATGATCTGCTGCAATCTCAGTCTCCTGCTGATTCTCAGCATAGTGGTTTGCCTGTACCTTGTCTGGATAGGCAGTTACCTGAGAACAGGAAGAATCAATAGACTACCAGAGCTCTCACCAGCACCCTGGTAGCTCTTTGAGACTACTAGTTGTTAGCCTCAATGGCTAACGGAGCTTGTAGGCATTAAAGCGGAGGTCCGTCAACCGCTGCAAAAATTAAAAGCCAGCAGCTACACATACTGCAGCTGCTGGCTTTTAATAATAGGACACTTGCCTGTCCTGGAGTCCAGCGATGTCGGCACTGCAGCTGATGTTTCCATCCAACCTACCAGATTGGACTTTACTGACACGACACCCAACATTTACTGGCACAGCCACGTTGTTACTGGCATTTCCAAAAGTTTCAAAATTACAGTTGTAAGTGCAAATTTCAGTTTTCTCTCCTGAGTCACAGTGACAGTCTCTCTCCACTCCAGTCCTGTGCCTGGCTTGCCTTTCTCCTGTCCTGCAGACCTGCACACAGAATTCTGGCTGCCCTGCTCGGCTCCCTTCCACCATGACCTCACACATGCTCAGGCACCACCCCTGCCAGACGTGCCCCCAAAACACACTGTAGCAGGCACTCGGATGGTCTGGCTCCTGACTGGAACTGTGCATGCGCAGTTCTGTGCCGAGCCGAGCATCACAGCAATATCTTTTACTGGCAACCGTTTCCTGTCACTGGCATTTACTGGCAGGAGAAACGTGCCCATTTTTTACTGGCTGTCAGTAAAAATACTGATGGTTGGCAACACTGGCGGTTGCTGCTGCCGCCATTGTGGGTAAGGGAACCCGGCTGTGTAGCCTTATGGCTTTACACCCGGAACTCTACTGTGCATGTGCGAGGCTCTGTTCCTCTCTCCTATTGGCCCGGTGATGGGGGAGGAGAAGGGAGCCGAGTGGTGATGTCAATAGCCGCGATCGTGGCTCCCGGAAGCGGGAACAGGATACCTCTCAAAGACAGGTATCCTGTCCCCCATGCCCCCTGAAAGGTGCCAAATAAGGCACCTGAGGGGGGGAGGAGACAAAGGAGCCGAGGTTCCACTTTTGGGTGATACTCCGCTTTAATTTACAGAAAACTGTGAATAAATGACGAGGCCATGTGGGTGGAGCCCCTCACAGTAACACTCTTATCAAATTGTGACCGCTGGGGGGGGGACCCCTGCCTGTCATCACAGGGAGAGGGGGGTGAAGTGGAAGAGCTGCAGGAGCTGAAACATGTTCTGAAAGTGAACTTATCCTTTAATGCAATGTATGTTAACAAGTGACATGACATGCTGTTATGCCTGTGTGTTGAACAGAATAAGTCTGAATGAACCCTGATTGAAACAATCATAAAAATGTATTATTTTGTCTTACAGATAATACAGTGAAATAGCAATACGATCAATAAGTATAAGCAGATAAAATTGTGCACTTATACAAGTTTTTATTTGTTTATTTTACTTCCTTTTTAAAAAGAGTTGTAATAAGAATATTCAAGTAATAACTGGCTTTTGCCGTCATGGGAATAGTGCGTGTCTCTGTGGCACTTCCTTGGTTAATGCTCCTGAGGTTTAATCAGCTGATAAGAACTCACACCTTTTCTTATTCACATATAAATTTACACTCTAGCTGTATCTGATGTTGCTATAGTAACAAAAATCCATAATGAAAATAAAATATCAAGAATGTATGACAAGATTTTTTATTAAATGCTGTAAATGCAGTTTAGTGGAAACTACTGAAAAAAATGTTGTGTGTTTAAATAGCCTTTGTAATAAATAAAGAAGGTTTATGCTGTGATATAGACATGCTTGCTTCAGCGTAGGCTGATTTACAATCATATGTTCATTGACTTCCATGCTGGACCACTTCGATATGACATTGAGTCATAGTTACACCTTATTTATGTCCAGTCCTTATTTGAATTTCAGAATCGTAAATCTGTTGTTTTATTTCCATCATTCTTTCTTCCATTTTGCAGTATTTGAGGGCTAAGTTTACCATTTTTATTCATTCATTGTGTATGTTTAGAATAATTTCCTGTAGTTAAAAACAAAAAAAAAAATCACTACATTGCCGAGGCTGTGAGTCAGAGGCAAATAATTTGTTTTGCAATATTACCACGGCTTAAAAAAAATACTTTTGTTACAGTACCCCAATTTTATTTGCAGGTATTTTAAAAATGTTGTAGTGCTGAATTGTTAGTACCACTGGAGGTCGTTTGCAGTTACTGTACGTGAAAAATACCAACCCTATACCTCAGTGGATTGTGCCAACCCACTAAAGCCATTTGCCAAATGATGTAGTTATAGACATATACATGGGGCTATAGACATAAATATCCAAATAAAAAAATAATCACTATAATAGACATGTGTATTTCTCTAAGGTAAATCATCTACAGGGGGTCCCCGGATTACAAACAAGATAGGGACTTTAGGTTTGTTCTTAAGTTGAATCTGTTTGTAAGTCGGAACAGTTACATTTTTTAAGTCTAGCTCTAGCCAAAAAATCTATTTTTAAGTTTTTCAGATAGCCTAGGGAAGGGTTATCACCCCTGTAACATTTGTTTTGCTGTCTGTGCCCCTGTTCAGAAGATTTCACCTCACTTTCTGTCCCAATGACAGTTGGATTTTGAAAATTTGGGGTTATTAGGGAAACAAGGATTGGTGATAAAGCATCAGTGGAGACGCCTTTTTCCCATATTAATTCTTACAGAAGTAAATTTCCCTTCCTAGGGGGTAGATTTCCTCTCACTTCCTGTTGTCTCCTTCTGTTTGTAAGTAGGAGTCGTTTGTAAGTCGGATGTTTGTAAGTAGGGGACCCCCTGTACCTAGACCTGTTTAGCAGTCTTCTTTTTTTTTAGGTTTAACGGCTTTACCCAATAGCAGGTTACATGGCCCTCTGATGATTAATTAATGATTGACATGGTTTATTGATTGTGTGGTGAGTGCGAATGTCCTTTTGCAAGGTAATAAACCATGCCTAAAATCTATTTTTCATTTAATTTGGTTGTGTTGACTGTCAGTAATTTGGCTGATTGCATCAAGGAAGATTAGAACTAATTAAATAAGTTTGAGACCTACTCTGTTATTATCAATGAAGACTTGGCATTTTTTAGTGTCTAAGCAAAAGTAACCTAAGCAAAAACAATAGCTCAACAGTTGGTTCTAGCCAATTGAGTAGATTGTTTTAAAAAAGGGCTACATGTGTTTCTAATGCACAAAATATTATTTGCTATTGATATTTCTTATTTAATACCTATGTGGAATATTGAGAGAGTATCTAATTTGCCTTGGGAGATCTGTAGGAATTTTTTTTTCCTGTTATGCCGCGTACACACGATCAGAATTTAGGCACGCAAAAGACCAATGAGTTTTTTTCGAAACATGCGACCGTGTGTATGCTCCATCGGACTTTTGCTGGCTGAATTCCAGCCAGCAAAAGATTGAGAGCATGCTCTCAATGTTTTGGTCAGAAAAAGTTCCTATCCGAAAATGCGATTGTCTGTGGCAATTCTGACACACAAAATTCCTACTCATACTCGGAAACAATTCGACGCATGCTCGGAAGCATTTAACTTCATTTTCTCGGCTCAACGTAGTGTTGTACGTCACTGCGTTCTTGACGGTGTAAGTTCAGCGAACTTTTGCATGACCATGTGTATGCAAGGCAAACTTGAGCTGAATCCCATCGGAAAAGCCGTCATATCTTTTTCCGACGAGAAGTCCGATCATGTGTACGCGTTTGATTGAACAATACTTCATAAGGGCTTTTTGCCTTCCTGCAGATTAACTTCAGGTTTAGGGTTCTAAGGATGTAAGGTGTTTTTGGTTGTACCTGATGGACATTTGTTGTTTTTCAACCTGGTTTACTATGTAACAAATGTTTGTAACGCTATTTTATTTATTGCAGAACTTACACAGTTCCAAATTCACAGTAGATCGTCATAGTGGAGTTCTCCGTGTTAAAAATGGGGTGTTTTTGGACTTTGAAAAATCAAGAACTCATTTTGTCACAGTATTAGCTAAGGTTTGTATTTTGATTGTTTTTATTTGCTTATTGATTTATTAATTTTTAACAATTACAGAGAAATCAATAGTGGTAGAAAAAGTTGACAGTGTGATACCATGAGACATCTGAGTGAAAAACATAGGAAGGGAGCAGCATATTATGTAGAGTCTCTCGTCAAAGGCAATAGTTGGTGCTTCTTTCCAGTGTTTGCATTGCGACTTGCAATTGCATTTGATTCAAAATCAGCTTAGTTTGATGCTTAATATTCTCTCATAAATGATTTTGGTGTCTCAGGGAAATATAGGTATTATGCATGATATATAAACCATCATTAAACAATAATATTAAGGAAAGCCAACGGTCACTCTAGGATGCCCCCTAGAAGGCCCAGAGGGCGGGTGAGAATGGGATGTAAAAGGGAATGTAAGAGAGGTAAATGATGTGTATTGTGTATCAGAGTGTCTGGATCTACCTATACGTGCGAGTGCAATACAAAAGTATGTCACGGATTTAATGCACATGTGGAATCTCACGAAAAGAAAAAGGGTTTTTTTTTCCCCTTTTTCTTCTTCTTTTTTTTTTCTCTTTTTTTTTTTTCTCTTCTCACAGAAAATTAATTTTTGATTGTCATAAATATGCACTTTAAAAAATTTACTTTGTGTTCCTGGAACATCCGAGGAATGGGTCATCCAGGGAAAAGGGCGGCAATCCTTCTCATAGCAAAAACCTACGAAACAGCTATTTTGTGTTTGCAGGAAACACATCTTACTAAGGCTTCTGTTACTCAATTGAGATGTCAAGAATATAAGACACAATTTAATTCTGTTCACACTTCCTACTCAAGAGGGACTAGTACTCTTATTAGAAATGATCTGTTTTTTCCCTTATACACTCTAATGCCGTGTACACACGGTCGGATTTTCCGATGGAAATTCCGACCGTGTGTGGGCTCCATCGGACATTTTCCATCGGATTTTCCGACATACAAAGTTGGAGAGCAGGAGATAAAATTTTCCGACAACAAAATCCGTTGTCGGAAATTCCGATCGTGTGTACAGAAATCCGACGGACAAAGTGCCACGCATGCTCAGAATAAATAAAGAGATGAAAGCTATTGGCCACTGCCCCGTTTATAGTCCCGACGTACGTGTTTTACGTCACCGCGTTTAGAACGATTGGATTTTCCGACAACTTTGTGCGACCGTGTGTAGACAAAACAAGTTTGAGCCAACATCCGTCGGAAAAAATCCTAGGATTTTGTTGTCAGAATGTCCGAACAAAGTCCGACCGTGTGTACGCCCTATAAGATAGATGAACATGGAAGATACGTTTTCTTACACTGTAGGATTGAAGATAGACCCTGTATACTGGAAAATGTTTACCTCCCTCCCCCTTTTGATATTTCAATTCTCTGTGATCTCGTTGACTTTACAATGGGTAGGCCCGGGGTTCCGGTGGTAGTAATGGGGGACTTCAACATGGTAGCAGATTGGGGGCTGGATAAATTTCCCCCTCCCGCGCAAATCAAGAACAAAAGGAGCACCCGTCTAACTGAGTTCATGAGGGAAACTGGACTGAGAGACATCTGGAGAACTCGGAATCCAGAGACCCGCCAATACTCCTGTTTTTCGAGGACTCATTCCACACTCTCCAGGATCAATTTGATTCTGGGAAATGAGGAAATGATACCCATGATAAAAAATATAAATTATATACCAAGGGGTCTGTCGGACCACTCCCCAGTGACTGCAGTATTACAACTGGGAGACCATCTCCCGGCGAGGGAGTGGAAGATAAGCCCCCTCTGGATAGAACTATTTGGAAAATCGAATTAAATTCTACTTCCTCTACAAGAATTTATTGACTTAAATCGTGGGTCTGCTCCGGAGGGACTAGCATGGGACGCCATGAAAGCCTTCCTGAGAAGCCTACTGATTCTACAAATTTCAAAGATAAAAAACAGACTAGTGAACGGGAGAGATCAATGGGTGAGGGAATAGTAATAGCAGAAGAACAATATATCAATAATCCGTCACAGGAGACTCTAAAGACCTGGTTAGATAAACAAAATAACTATCGTTTAGGGACCCTTCAAAGATCAGAAAACAAGTATCTCTTTCAGAGACAGGTAGCCTTTGGAGAGGGGGAAGTCGTGGGATGCATGTTGGCACAATTGGTCAAGACAAATTCCCCCACCTCCATAGTACCATCAATTGCTACATGGGACGGAAGAGTGACTTCCTACCCTCCGGAAATAGCAATCAGCTTCAAGGAATACTATGAAGACCTATACAGATCCTGACGGGGAGGGACGGAGGAAGAACTGGAGAGTTTTTTCGCCGGGTTGGATCTTCTGTCCCTCGCTGACGGGGATAGAAATTAATTAGATTGCCCCATCATGCTGGAAGAACTTCAAGCGGTCACTAAAGAAATGGCAAGCCAGAAAACACCGGGCCCAGATGGCCTACCGATTGAGATATATCGGCAATATGGGGAGGTTCTGCTGCCTGAATTGTTATGGGTATTGAACCACTCAATGGTAGAAGACGTTTTGCCTCCATCAATGATGGACTCTACCATTATAACCATATACAAAGAGGGTAAGGACCTACTTGATGTGGCCTCATACAGGCCCATAACACTCCTAAATACGGACATAAAAATTTTTGCAAAAATTCTGGCAGCGCGGTTAAATAAAGTCATAGGGAAACTTGTTCACCCGGACCAGTCGGCTTTATACCTGGAAGAACTACAAGTATAAATATTAGGCACCTCTATATAAACTTACAGATCCCAAGGGAACGAGATGATGAGAGAGCTGTACTCTCGCTGGATGCCGCTAAGGCTTTTGACTGCTTGGAGTGGCAATACTTATGGAGGGTAATGGAAGCAGTCCAGCTTGGACCAAGATTCATAGGATGGGTTAAAATGCTATATGGTGCCCCGGGGGCCAGAGTCAGGGTCAACAATTAATTGTCTGAGAGATTTGGGTTGGAGAGGGGGACGAGACAGGGTGTCCCCTGTCCCCCCTCCTCTTCGCCCTGGCAATAGAACCCCTGGCCACCGCTCTTAGAGACTCAAAGAGGATTAGGGGGTTTGGAGTGGGTGACTGGGAAGACAAAATAGCTTTGTATGCAGATGATCTGCTAATGTTCTTGGGGGATATGCAGGAATCTCCAGGGGAGGCAATGAGGATTATTAATAATTTTGGAGTAATGTCAGGGTTGAAAATAAATTTGGCAAAATCCTCTATGTTACTAGTTGACCCGTTGCATGGCCCCTTGCTAGAGGAGGTATCCCAGATCCCAGTAGTAAATAAATTTAAATACTTAGGTATAACCATATTTGGAGATCCATCAAGCTACGTTTTGGATAACATCGTCCCACTACAGACTAAATTTAGAGATAAAATAAAAATCTGGAAAAATTTGCCCATCTCAGTGGCGGGATGATACAATTTGATCAAAATGATCTGGATGCCGCAGCTTTTGTATGTGTTGCATAACTCCCCGATATGGTTGTATAAAAAATGGTTTGAAATATTTTTTAGGAAGTTGATCTGGAAAGGTGGGACCGCTAGAATTCGGCTAAACTTCAGCAACAGGAGGGAGGAGTAGCCCTCCCACACCCATTTAGCTACTTCCTGGCGTTGCAGCTCCAGCATATTGCAGGATGTAATCTAGCAGACCAGGAGCTAAGAAGAAAGAGGCTGCTACAAAACGCTCCACATGACTTGATAATCGAAGCTTTGGAAGCTGGCTTTTTCTTCCCAAAAACACCCACCCTAAAACTTATGATGAAAGTATGGGATACAGTAAAAGTAATCCTGAAGTATGAAGGCCTTACTGAATTCAAATCATTATGGGAAAATGGTAAACTGGGACAAATACAGAAGATTGGGATGGTAAGGGAGTGGAAGAGAAGTGGAATAAAGCTGGTCTCCCAACTATACACAAATGGATCCCTCAGGTCCTTTCAAGACTTGAGAGATCAATATGCTCTCTCAAATAAATCTTTTTTTAGATACCTGCAAATCAGGCATGCACTAAGGGAGCAATTTAGGGAAAAATATAAAATGGAGTGCAATTCCAGTACTTAAAGAGTTGTTCAACAGCGAAACAGGGAAAGGCCTAACATCTAAACTATACTCACACATTAACAAAAGGAAACTGAATGAGACAGAGCCATCTTCATATAGGGAAAAATGGGAAAAAGAAGTGGGAAATATCACCCCGGCCCAGTGGAGTAGAATTCTGGAATTAGCCCCAGTGGTTTCTTTGTCCCCCTCTCAAAGGATGTCACAATTGTTTCTGCTTTACAGAACATACTATACACCTTTAAAACTTTTCCGATTTGGTTGCCGACCTGACTCAGGGTGCCCTAGATGTGGGGACCCGGAGGCAGACATGCTCCATATGTTTTAGAGATGCCCGAAACTGTTCCGTTACTGGGTGGGAGTAATTGAGCACATTGATCGGGTTTTTGGCACTTCCATTGAGAGGGAGGCAAAATGATGCTTGCTGGGATTGGTGGGAGGAGGAGGGAAACTAGGAAGCAGGCAAATGGCGATCTCAAGATGTTTATTCCAAGCAAGGAATCTGATCGCCCGGAAGTGGCAATCGGTGATACCCCCCTCTAGGGAAGAATGGGTTAACAACATGAACACTGTTATCCTTAAAGAAAGAACGATATATATACGAAAGAGTGCACTCTGGAAATATGAACTGATCTGGAAGCCTTGGTGGGATGCAAGCGTAAACGACACATAGAAACTAGATGCCCAGTAAGAATATAGAGAATGAAATGACTCATAAGAGAATAAACCCCTGAGAGTCTGAAGTATGCGTGGTTGGGTGGAAGGACTGGTATGTGAGTATAGGGGAGGTATAGGGGAGATAAGTTAACGTAAAATGGTATATACCACATAGTCTTTTTTTTCCGGGCTTTAAGGCTGTCCCCCTGAATATTGGGTTTTATTGCTCCTGGATAGACATGTCTGATTAATATCTGTATACATTTTCGTTTTCTTTTCTTTTTATAAAATTGTTGGATTTAAGGAAAATCTTGAATAAAGAAATTGAAATTAATAAAAAAGAAAGCCAAGATGACAGAGGATAGGAGAACAAAGAGTAGAGTACAAACAGGGACAGAGGATGGGGATGGGGGTCATAGTGATAGGGCGAGGTAGGACACTGCTCAAGCTTATTTAGTAGAAAGATTAAAAGTGTGCCAATGTTTCCAGATTTTGTTGAACTTGTTTAGTAAATATTGGAGCCCAGTTGTAGGGTACATTATAAGAAGTACATCTATAATTCAATATAATAGATCATTAATGGATCAAGAAAGAGATTGTTTCTACCTGGTGGCAATTTAGGCAACATGCTGCTTGTAAATGTGTGTGACACTAAATTTTGATATAACCGCTAGCCAACCCATACCCCACACACATATAGGTCGTCAGAATGGCTCGCACAGGCAAATGGGCGTACCTGTATATCACTTTGAATTTGCCTCCTTGCGCGCGCTCCTGCCGCATGCCGATGTTCGCCAACGGCCCGTGATCGTGAGACGTAGAGGCAGAACTAGGAGATAAACAAGGCATTTCCTTGTTCTGCCTAGTGACATGACAGGAATCTACTGCTCCCTGTCATTGGGATCAGTGATCGCTGTCATGTCAGTGGTAGCCCATCCCCCCACAGTTATAATCACTCCCTAAGACACACTTAACCCCTTGCTCGACCCCTAGTGTTTAACCCCTTCCCTGCCAGTGTCATTTATACAGTAATCAGTGGCAATTTATAGCACTGATCACTGTATAAATGACAATGGTCCCAAAATAGTGTCAAAAGTGTCTGATGTATCCGCCATAATGTCGCAGTCCCAATAAAAATTGCAGATTGCCGCCAATACTAGTAAAAAAAATAAATAAAAATGCCATAAATCTAGCCCCTATTTTGTAAATGCTTTAACTTTTGCGCAAACCAATCAATATACGCTTATTGCGATTTTTTTTTTTCCAAAAAATATGTAGAAGGATACATATCGGCCTAAACTTAGGAAAAAATTTGTTTTTTTATATATTTTTTGGGGATATTTATTATAGCAAAAAGTAAAATATATTGCTTTTTTTCAAAATTGTCGCTCTTTTTTTGTTTATAGTGAAAAAAATAAAACTGCAAAGGTGATCAAACACCACCAAAAGAAACTCTATTTGTGGGAAAAAAAGACGTCAATTTTGTTTGGGTACAACGTCACACGACCGGGCATTGTCAGCTAAAGCGACGTAGTGCCAAATCGCAAAAAATGCTCTGGTCAGGAAGGAGGTAAAAATAAAACTTTTGGGGGGTGCATGCGCGGAGCTGAGCTGAGCGGTAATGCCAGCTTAGAGCTCCGTATCCCGTGGGACGAACGAGCCTGATAACGGCCTGCATCTAAATAACACCAGACTGTGCCCACAACACCATACCTTTTAAACAGAGACATTTTGTGGGATTTTCAGTCATGTGTGAAGCCGAAAACCGGCAAACAAACGCCATCTCACAGAGACAACAGCATGGCGCTGAAGCCGCCGTCCTCCTCTGAGGTGATATGCAGGGAGGATAATATACAGCCGGCCCCATCTGTTTCATCACTCAGTTAATAATTTTTCATTAAAGGCACACAGTCTACCTAATTCCCTCATAGGAAAAAAGGTGGTGGAAATGGAGAACTTTGAAGATACTACACATAAGGATTTGTCACCTCCTGTAACACTGAAACAAATAGAGAAACTGTTTTACAAATCAATAAAAACTACTGCAGACCATATCACTACAAGTCTCACTAAGGAGATTAGGGAATTTGGCCAGCGTATGTCTGCACTTGAAATTAGAGTAGACGATATAGAAAATTATACATCAAATTTCTCCTCAGAAATTGATAGTCTTAAAGAGGAAAATATCATCCTACAATCAAGAATAGAAGACTTTGAAAATCGGGCGAGATGCTCTAATTTATGCTTTAGAGGAATTCCTAAATCCGTGACTGTCTTACAGGCTGCTATGATAGCTCTTTTTCAAGAATTAAAACCAGCTATACCAGTAGAACGCCTCGAGATGGACAGGGTTCATAGAGCCCTATCACCTAAAAAACCATATTATCGCGAAAATCTATTTCTACTGCACTAAGGAACAATTACTAAATACAGCAAGAAATAAAGATTCCTTAAATTTCCAAGGGCACAATTACCAACTATTCACAGATCTCTCACAACTAACAATAAATAAAATAAGAGCATTGAAACCACTTCTTCAAATATTACAATGCATTACTCTGTGCGCTTCACCCATCAAAGTCACAAATACACGTGCCGCACCGATAAAGACCTGCAAACTACCTTGTAGAATCTAGGATTGATAAATACAGAGACTATGCCGTCACACATCAAAATGGAAATGGAAATGGAATGGAGAGTACCTTACACCAAGACTACCCCCTTTTTTTTTTTAGTGAGACTGATTGAACAAAATGGCCCAGTTACAGTCTTCTAACAATTTCCTTATAGTTCCATCTATATCGTTGCATAATTGTTTATGCAATTGTGACTCTTCCTTAACCTCTTCTTATTAATGGTTCCAATCTGTTATTCTTTGAAATTTAGATTACTTATTAACATTGACATCATTCATAATCATCTTTTTTCAATCAATTAACTGTTAAAATTAGTTTAGTTTTACTATATATACTATTATCCTTAGATTTGGAAGATAAAAACGAATTGTCCTTGTTTCTTCAGGCTTGCCTCTTTCGAAATTTTTGACTCCCAGCCATTGTTTGCATTTTACAAACACGCAAAACGTCACTTAAGACTTGGGCATTCTTTTTGTTTTTAATTTTATTTATTGATTGTAATATTACAATTTATATGGTTAGCTCTCCATGTTCTACAGGGATGTTCCTTGCCCCCACTTGCTACCCTCAGCTTCTCAGTGTTCAGCGGGCAGTTGATTGTGGCTCATGTACCCTTAGAGTGAGATTTGTTCTCCCCTCAACGGATATGTTAGGAATGCATATTTGTTATGCTATATCTTCATGATATTTATAAGTCGCATTTTCTTTCTTAGCTTTTTTCTTTTTTCCTTTTTCTTCCTTTTTCCCTTATACTCTGGAGGCAAATAATTCCTTATATGATCCTTGTTTAAACATAAACATAATTAAAGATCCTTTAATACCGTGGCTCCACTTAATATTCTATCCCTGAATGTTCAGGGATTTAACATTCTGCAAAAACGCACAAAAGCCTTTCGTACCTTTTACATCCAAAAAAGCACATATAGTCTTCAAGAGACCCATTTAACTACACACTCCATCCCCAAATTCTTTAGTAAAACTTACTCACAAGTATTCACGGCCTCGGCTTCCACGAAAAAACGTGGTGTGCTTACAGCATTCTATCGTAATACCCCATTTTCACTAATAAAAGAAATTAAAGATCCAGAAGGACGATATTTGATTCTTAAAGGGCCTTTACTGGATACCACTATCACCGTTGTGTCATTTTATGCCCCCAACAAACAACCTAATTCTTTTCTCTCCCATCTATTACAAACAATAGACTACCACAAAATAGGTACTATAATTTTGTGCAGAGATTCTAATCAAACTATTTTTTTCATTTCTGAATAAATCACCAATTCCACAGACCCAAAGGTCAGACAAGCAATCTTTCTCAAAACTCATTTTCTAGGATAGACCATATACAGTATCTCACAAAAGTGGGTACACCCCCCACATTTTTGTAAATATTTTATTATATCTTTTCATGTGACAACACTGAAGAAATGAAACTTTGCTACAATGTAAAGTAGTCAGTGTACAGCTTGTATAACAGTGTAAATTTGCAGTCCCCTCAAGATAACTCAACACACAGCCATTAAAGTTAGTGTTACTAGGTTTCAGGTGTTAATGGGGAGCAGGTGTGTTAAATTTGGTGTTATCACTCTCACTCTCTCATACTGGTCACTGGAAGTTCAACATGGCACCTCATGGAACAGAACTCTCTGAGGATCTGAAAAAAAGATTTGTTGCTCTGCATAAAGATGACCTATAAGAAGATTGCCATGACCCTAAAACTGAGCTGCAGCACAGTGGCCAAGACCACACAGCGGTTTAACAGGAAAGGTTCCACTCAGAACATGCCTTGCCATGGTCGACCAAACAAGTTGAGTGCACATGCTCAGCGTCATATCCAGAGGTTGACTTTGGGAAATAGATGTATGAGTGCTGCCAGCATTGCTGCAGAGGTTGAAGGGGTGGGGGGTCAGCCTGTCAGTGCTCAGACCATACGCCGCACACTGCATCAAATTGGTCTGCATGGCTGTTGTCCCAAAAGGAATCCTCTTCTAAAGATGATGCACAAGAAAGCCCACAGTTTGCTGAAGAAAATCAGACTAAGGACATGGATTACTGGAACCATGTCCTGTGGTCTGATGAGAACAAGATAAACTTATTTAGTTTAGATGGTGTCAAGCATGTTTGGCGGCAACCAGGTGAGGAGTACAAAGACAAGTGTGTCTTGCTTACAGTCAAGCATTGTGGTGGGAGTGTCATGGTGTGGGGCTGCATGAGTGCTGCCATTACTGGGGAGCTACAGTTCATTTGTGGGAACCATGAATGCCAACATGTACTGTGACATACTGAAGCAGAGCATGATCCCTTCCCTTCAGAGACTGGCCCGCAGGGCAGTGTTTCAACATGATAGCGACCCCAAACACACCTCCAAGACAACCACTGCCTTGATAAAAAAGCTTAGGGTAAAGGTGATGGACCGGCCAAGCAAGTCTCCAGACCTAAACCCTATTGAGCATCTGTGGGGCATCCTCAAACGGAGGGTGGAGGAGCGCAAGGTCTCTAACATTCACCAGCTCCGTGATGTCATCATGGAGGAGTGGAAGAGGACTCTAGTGGCAACCTGTGAAGCTTTGGTGAACTCCATGCCCAAGAGGGTTAAGGCAGTCCTGAAAAATAATGGTGGCCACACAAAATATTGACACTTTGGACCCATTTTGTACATTTTCACTTAGGGGTGTACTCACTTTTGTTGCCAGCGGTTCAGACATTAATGGCTGTGTTTTGAGTTATTTTGTGTGGACATCAAATTTACACTGTTATACAAGCTGTACACTCACTACTTCACATTGTAGCAAAGTGTCATTTCTTCAGTGTTGTCACGTGAAAAGATATAATAAAATATTTACAAAAATGTGAGGGGTGTACTCACTTTTGTGAGATACTGTATTTTTGTCCACGGGTATGGTGCCGGAAATCTTAACTTCAAAAATTGTTCCCATTCCTTGGTCTGACCATAGTGCAATCTATAATACTATAGCTTCCATAATTCCAAAAGCACGTGATCCAACGTGGCTATTAAGAGATTTTTTGCTCAAAAATCCAGTACATAAAAATAACATTGAACTTGCACTTAATGATTATCTAAATCATAATTCTACACCTGACATCTCCCAAACCACTTTATGGGAAGCACACAAACCTGTTATCCATGGCATATGTTTACAACAAGCTAATATATTCAATAGAGAATGAAAAGCCCTTTGCCGCACTTTAGAAACAAATTTCAATACATGTTATATGGCATTTCAACATAACCCTTCTCCTTCATCCAGAGTAAAACTAGATAAGGCTAAATTGGAATTTGATTTATTGCTTACTGAGTCTGCAGACAAAACCATTAAAAGATCAAAACATAACTTTTATATGAACGCAAATAAGCCTTTTATCCAGCTTGGACATTTTCCAGGACTTTTAAAACCTGGTCTAAGGCTGGCATTACTTGCCTATATAATATAACTTCAACAACCTCAAACCTTTCCCGGAATAATGTGAGACCTTTGGACTCCCCCAATCCGAAATATTCAGATATCTTCAAATCAAAAATGTTTATACTCCTCTCCTCTATTCTAGTGATAACTTACACACCATTTCTCAATTTGAAAGAATATGTCTCAAAGAACCACATGCTCAAGGTTGCATCCCATTAATCTATTCCCAATTGATCACTAAATCAAATACAATTTTACCTACATATGTTGCTAAGTGGGTAAAAGACCTTGATTGTAAGATTGACCTCAAGACTTGGTCTCATATATGGTCTAATGCCAAATCTTCTTCTACAAATATATTGGCGGTTGAGACATCATACAAAGTTCTTACATGATGGTATTTGGTTCCTGCCAGAATAGCCAAATTTACAATAGACAACTCAGGTCTCTGTGTTCGCGGCTGTCCGGAGCATGGTACATACATGCACATTTGGTGGCAGTGTCCAATCGTGCACAAATTTTGGAAAAAGGTCTTTCTGATAGCCTCAAAATTATTTGATTGTTCTGTTTTACCAAATCCAATGTCAGCTCTTCACAATTTAAAACCAGTCTCTCTCACTCAGAAACAATTTAAGCTATTCCTCACGTTCCTGATAGCCGCAAAACAGACAATAGCTAATGCATGGAAAACACCTGTTGTGAATATTGCAGACACCAAACTTAGAATGAATCAATCTTTTATACATGCTAAAATGGATGCTTTAGATAAAAATCATTTGACAAAATTTGACAGCATATGGAAACCATGGATTGAATATTACATGCCAGACAATTTTAATAATCGAGTACTCTCGTCATGGTGATTAATACTCTTTCATGGATTATAACAACAGAATGTATATACAAAATCTACCTTCGTAGTTCTGTCGTCTTCCCCTCCCATTTGCCCTTATTTCCTTTTATCATTTTATTTTTCCTTGTCCCTTCATGGACTACTATCTTTCTCAAACTTAGTCTTTTCTTACAATGCAGTATTTGTTATAGACATATATTTGAAGTTATGGTCATGAGTTTGTTAAATTCAAATCTCTAAATTGATATATTCATGTCTACTCCAGTTTTTAGAGTTTTCTAACTCTTCAGTTGTAAACTGTACACACGGTCAGACTTTCCGACCGTGTGTGGGCTCCATCGGACATTTTCCATCGGATTTTCCGACACACAAAGTTTGAGAGCAGGATATAAAATTTTCCGACAACAAGATCCGATCGCATCAATTCCGACCGTGTGTGGCCAATTCCGACGCACAAAGTGCCACGCATGCTCAGAAGAAATTCCGAGACGGAACAGCTCGGTCTGGTAAAATTAGCGTTCGGAATGGATAGAGCACTTTCGTCAGGCTGCAATGTTTAAAATAGTTTAATACAGCGCACTCTCTTCTTCTTTATAATGCTAGAAGAATTAAGTAGTTTTGCTGCTCATATTCACAGACTTCTCACAAACTTCTTTCTTTATTATTTATCGTGATTTCATCAATATATTTTGTTTTGTCACATCTGACCAAAAATATATATATTATTATTTTTTTTGATTTGTATTTTTTTCAAGCCTGATTTTATTTTTATTTTTTTTGGTCTGTATTGTTTTCAAACCTGATCTTGTTGTTAATTATTTTTATTTTTTGATTTTACATCCTGAATATTTTTTGTGTGCTTTGTGTGTCAAGTTACCACAACACCATTATTATCTTGTATTATTTAATCTCAAGGAGGTTGCTTGGTGTTGGTGTCTCTTGACATAGTATTTTTGAAATGTCCCTGCCTCCTCACAAACAAACTGTCCTTTTGAAGGGAAACACACATAGGCAAGTCTAATTGAAACAAAAAAACCTTTATTAAGGGCTCAGAACCAAACAAAGAGGCAGGCAACGCTGGAGAAAAAAGCAGAAATTGGCGAAGCCTTTGGCCCCCAGGGCACACATCAATTATTTTACTGGAAAATTTCTAAGGGAGTGCAGTCTGGTCCAGAAGTCCCAGAGATCCTGAAAGCAGCAGATGACATCTGTGTCCCCAGGCTGTGGTCATACAAGAGACTGGATCTTTTGCCAGACCAGACTGAACCCAGGGTCATCACTCTCTGGTCTTCCTTCCACGCTTCCTTCCATGCTGTGTCTGTGGTGTTGGAGTTGTGACAGGAGGAGGAGGAGGAGGATGGTCCAACTCACACAGGTGGGTTTTGTGTGTGATTTTGCCCCTCACCCCCTTAGTTAGTGTTTTGTAAAGAAGGTCCTCACACAGCTGGCGTTGACCCTCCTGCATGCCCTGCAGTTTTGTGGCAGCCATGGAGGCAAAGGCCTCTTCAGGAGTGGGGGTGGCTCTGAGGGACGCAGAAGCCTCCTGAATCAGCCTGAGTGCTGAATCCTGCACGTTCCTCCCCTTTCCTGGGTCTTTGGTTGGAAGGCGGAGGGGAGGAACCTGCGATTCTGTCAGGCTCCTACTGGGCCCGGCCTTCTCCTGGCTGCCACTTAGCCCCTCCTCCTCCTGGCTGCCATTAACCCCCGCCTCCTCCTGGCTGCCGCATTCCACAGCCTCCTCCTGTGTGCCACATTCCAGAGCCTCGTCCTGGCTGAGGTCTTCCTGTGTATGAAAAAGGGACATTGAGTTTTTTATTCATCAATCACACACAATTTTCACCTCATGATTGTTGCAAATTGAATGTTAACAAATATAACAGACTATCATTCTGAGCCCAGCATTTTTCATTCTTGTCCCAATTATTTTTGCCCACTACTGTCTATTGATATGTAAAACACTTTATTAAATCAGTAATTAGTAATCAATAATAACATCTAGTAAACATCATTTATTTATTGACCAGAAATCTGTAGAACAATGCTATACTTGCCTCCAGCTGGGCTCCTCCACTTCTTCCTGGCTGGAAGTCCCAGGTTGGACATCGGAAGCCTCAGCTGGGGTGGAAGGAAGAGTGGAAGAAAGGTTTGAGAGGGATTCCCTGACTTCAGTCTGGTCTGAAAGAAATCACAGTCTCTCATAGTACCACAGTCTGGGGACATAAATGTCATCTGCTGCAGCTCCTGATCTCTAGGAATCCGTGACCTTCTGCTCCTCAGGCCACCAATTTTGGCTTTTAAATAGGGGATGGTTGCTTTGGGGACCACCGGCTTCACCAACTCCAGAAGTTTCTCCAGCGCTGCCTGCCTCTTTTGTTTATTGTTGTATTGGGGTGTTTGATCTGCCACAGACAGGGCAGCTCCCTGTATTTGTCTATGAACAGGGGGAGGAAGTTGTGGTCATTGAAGCCATCCATTTTATCTGCAAGACACAACACAAGACAAACACTAATGTCATGCGAAACTCTCCTAATCTTGTTACAATATAGGCCTCAATCTAGAAGCAGTATAGGCCCAAGTTTAGATCTTACCTTCGTTATCACGATCGGCGCCTCCGATACTCCTTCCTTCGCTCACAGATCATACGTACTACGCACGCGTGTTACGCTTTATATACACTGCGCATGCGTGAAACTCCGCCCGCCCCTGACGTTCTTTCTAGTCTATTCCCCGCCCCTTCTCATTCGGCACAGTGGGGGAAGAGCACATGGTGGAGACACAGCAGGTGCGTGTCAATTGCAGCAACGAGGAGGAGGAGAAGGAAAGCCCGGAGCCAGAAACGTCCTGATCCAGAAGGAGACGATTTAAGGCCTCAAATATGTCCTTTGGGGAGATGTTGGAGATGGTCGACATACTGAAAAGGACCGACTATGATGAGGAAGTATGGACCTTACCCCAACCCAAATGTCAGAAAGGCCAAGATCATAGCGAAAGTGGTCAAAAGTCTGCAGAATAATTTTGGGGTACGACGATCGAAAGATCAGCTCAGGAAGCGGTGGTCGGACCTCAAATTAAGGGAGCACCAGCAGTACAGAAGGATCAGGAGAGTGCTGCAAAAAAGTAAGTAGTTGTGCTGTGTTCCTATTCTTTATTTTTATTGCTGTTGTACAGTTTAAAATGGCAACTTTCATGTTCATGGACACATTATTCGTTCGTATGAAACATTGTTCGTTCGGCCTAGAAAACAGCATTGTTTTGGCCATATGCATTTGAATACATTTTTTATGGCCTACTTCTCTTAAAATAATTTGATTGTGTAGATGGGTTTGTAGCTAGAATGAAATGCAGACTACATTTTGTGTAAGGAGAGGACACTCAGCAGCAGTTTTCACATCTGGACACTGTAGCACTAGTGTGGGACACAAGAACACCCATCTGTGAAGCTTGCACAAAACAGGTAAGTATTCAAGCTTGAAAAAGGAAAAAAATATTTGTGCATCTTGGAACTCTGACCAAACAGACAATTGTACCTCACTTCCAAGCAATGTTTCATATTCTGATTTCTGCCATCAAATATCTGTGTGCTAAGGATACCTATGTTTTTTTACATAGGGGATAAATGACTCGGAGGACACCCCTCTTCCGAGGAGACCACAGACCCCCCACTTCAGGAAGAAGTGGAGACCCACCAAAGACAACAGGAGGAGGAGGAGGAAGGAGATGTGGTAGAAATTGTCACCACAACAGGTGAGTGTCTGCGACCACAGGCTCAGGTAAGAGATGGATGCTGGCATATTTATAATACATGGTGTGTTTTTGTTTCTATCTTTTTAGGTGATCGTGATGTTGTGGATCCAGGTCATTTCACCTCTGAAAGTGCACAGATCCTGATCGGGGAGATCTTGGGGTGTAATAGGGACTTGGAAAACATCCAGAAAAACATCAATGATGTTCAAAAAAATGAAGAACATCATTGATGTTTTAGGGAGAGTTTAAAACCCCTCCAAATCCCTTCCTTTTTTTGTGCTTTTTGGGATCTAAAAATTTCTAACATTTTTTGACATATTCGAGAAAAGCCAAATTTTGAAGATGCACACAGTGTGTCAACCATCACAGTGTATCTGCCATCACGGGAGATCAATGTATGCGTTTTGGGGGTGCAACCCCTTCTTCAATAATAAAGTAGATGGGAGGAAGGGGTTGCACCCCCAAAACACGTCCCTTGATCCCCCGTGATGGTAGTTAGCACATGTTGACATTTGGCAATTTGTGTGCATCTTCAAAATTTGGTTTTTCCAAATTTTTGAAGATGCAGGGTTTTTCCCATCTGAACGCAATATCAAACAGTTTATAAATACTCATGTCTGATATTGCCTTCAATTTCTTTAAAAGTTGAACTTTGTAAGTTCAAGATTTGTGTCTTTCTTGTTGGTTTTAAACATGCCTGTTTTACCTTAAATGGACATTTCTACTTTTAGTAATGTGACCCAAAAAATTGTTATACAACAAACATATTGGTTTGTTTTAAAAACCTTTTCTAAATGCACATGTGATTGTGCTGGTATTAAAAAGACTGATTATCAAGAATGTGTGGATTACTGTTTCAACGCTCCAAAACTTTTGTGCTCAAATTGGTGTTTTCTGTGACAATGGGGGTTATTTCCTAAGGGAAAATCCACTTTGCACTACAAGTGCATTTTCAAGTGCACTTGTAGTGCAAAGTGTATTTGCCTTTAGTATATGACACCCAACAGTTTGTAATGTTACACAATCACGCCATTTTCAGGACTCACCACATTTCTGTCAGGGTCAGTTAAAAGAAACACAAGCAGTAAATGTCACCAAAGATTTTAATAGTTAAAATGATTTTTTTATTTTAAAAATGTTTCAGACATTGTCTGGCATATTGATGGCCCCCCTACCAGCAAAGTAATCAAGGTGTCTAAGACGGACCTCACGGGCACTTGGGGGGGCAAGCCAGGACGGCCACTTTCAAGCGCCATCAGGGTTGGTTCATTATGAATTCCGGCCTCAGGCCCAACTGAGGCAGCATAGTTGGCAGAATTTTGCCTTAAAAAGTTGTGTAGAACACAGCACGCCAGGATGATATGATTCAGCTTGTACTCCGCCATGTGTATGGGTGTAAGAAATAGGCGGAACCGGCTGGCCATGATTCCAAATGTGTCCTCCACCACTCTTCTGGCTCTGGCCAGCCGGTAATTAAAAACCCTCTGGTCCGGGGTGATGGTCCTCATAGGGAATGGCCGCATAAGATGGTCCCCCAGCGCAAACTCTTCATCCGCAATGAAGACGAATGGGAGTCCTTCCACATTGTCTTCTGGAGGTGGCAAGTCCAAGCTGACATTTTGGAGATGCCTGTAGAACTCCGTCCGGCCATTCTTCCCCACGTCCACATACAGGAACTCATAAGTAGCCGACACCACCGCCAACATCAAAATACTATTGAACCCCTTATAGTTGTAATAGTATGACCCCGAGTTGGGGGGTGGGATGATGTGGATGTGTGTCCCATCAATTACCCCTCCGCAGTTAGGAAAGTCCCACCGCTGGGCAAAGTGGGAGGCCACAGTCTGCCATTCCTGTGGGTTGGAAGGAAACTGTGGAGTCAAACAAGAAAAAAAAAAATCATTTTGCACCTAAACAGGGAAAGCAGATTAGACACAAACATTCTTGGCCAACATCAGTATAACATTTATTTTAGGGAGTTTTGAAAGACCAAGATATAAGGTCCACCTATCAGATTCCCCCCCCCCCATGGGCCATTTCTAACATTTTAGCGGGGGGAGATGTTTTGGACAGGTAACCCTCTCCACTTCATTGAGAGATGAATGCCTAAATAATGTGTATTACTTTGGCCAGCCCCTCCTTACTTACACTATTGACAGCCCACTGGACAGGTAAGAAGTGTCATAATACAAAGATATAAATACACATTGTACACATATTAGCACATTTGGACATTCTGCTATTACCTATCAAGATAATAATAGTATACAAAAACTTTAAACAGTACCATTTGAATGTATACAGGCAGGCCCTTGCACTACATGCTTTGGGGAATTCATCCATACATCTGACCACAAAAGAGATGGGTATAGTGTGTACGGGTTTGGCAAAGTCAGCAGATAGATGATTGAGGATAGATAGAGAATTGGTATCAGCTGACTTAGCAGTTGGGGGGAGGGAGGGTTTCAAATGATTTGGGGACCCAAAAAAAAAGCCTCTGGCACTCTGCCTGAATTTAAAGCACAAATCACATTTTTACACATTTTAGGGGGCATTTAGGGTAAAGCACTACTATGGAGCTGACAAAATACATTGTTAAGTGACTACATGAGGTGAATATAGGGCCAGGAGACCATGCTGGGGAGGTAAGTGAAGGCAAATATGCATGAAGGACAAAAAAAATAATTACATAAAAATCCAGCATGCATGAGGACAAAGGGGACATTCACAGCATATTCCAATCATGGTAATTAGGGAATGAGGAAAGAAATACTATATATTATCAAACATTAAATACAATAAAATGTGATATTACAGGATAAAAATCTTACCTTAATATACTTCTTCTGCATGACCTGGATGATGGCAGAACAGGTCTCCGGGATAATGATCCCCAGAGCCTGGGGGGAGATGCCTGTCGAGAACTTGAGGTCCTGCAGGCTTCTCCCCATCGCCAAGTACCACAGGGTGGCGACTAGCCTCTGCTCCGGAGTGATGGCTTGCCTCATGCAGGTATCCTGCCTGCTGATATAGGGGGTCAGCAAAGCCAACAAATGGTGAAATACGGGGTCCGTCATCCTTTAGAAAGTTCCTGAAATCATCAGGATTATTCTCACGGATCTCACGGAGCAAAGGCATGTGACAGAACTGGTCACTCTGGAGCAACCAATTCTTGGTCCATGAACTCCTCCCCACCCTGTTCATGGACTGGACTTGTGTCAAGGTAAGGACCCCAACACCAAGCCCCCGCACAGCACGAACTCTACGAGTACATATATGCAACATGGCTAGAAAACGGTCGGCTGTTCAGAACGAAGTAACAGAACGTACTGAAGAACAGCAAGGCCTGTGAAGAGCGACCTGAAAAACCGCAACGAGCAGACAAAAACGCACTGAATAATCCAATACAAACTGACTGCACGCACTGAAGAGCAGATACAAACCCACAAGCACAAACTGAACAGCAGAAAACAATCTGAAAACCACAAGTCTGAAAAAGCGCGAATCGTCTCTCACCAAACTTTTACTAACACGAGATTAGCAAAAGGAGCCCAAAGGGTGCCGCGCTTGGTTCAGAACTGCCCTTTTCTAGTCTCGTCACACATGGTGTACATCACCGCGTTCTTGGCGATCGGAAATTCCGACAACTTTGTGCGACCGTGTGTATGCAAGACAAGTTTGAGACAACATCCGTCTGAAAAAATCCACGGAATGTCTGATCAATGTCCGATCATGTGTACAGGGCATTACACTCGAGATTATTTAATATATTACCATTACACTGAGTATTTATCATTCTTTTTTTATTAACACAATGAAAACTGAAGTATATTATAAATCAAATTCCTTCCCATAGGTTGTAAACATAGAGTAACATTCTTTTCTTGCATCATCTGTACTTCAATATTATACTCTAATAACTTTGTCAGATATTATGTATTTGTTCATATTCAATGTTTCTAAAATAAAAAAACGTTTGAATGAGAACAAAAGATACAAAAAAAAAAATTTTCCCTCGGAATTGGCTGACTGTAAAAGCAATCCAGCCGCTAATCAGCTGCAATGCTTTAAAAATGTCTTACAGGTTACAAGTTTAGAGTTACAGAGGTGGTCTAGCGCTAGAATTATTGCTTTCGCTGTAACGTTTGCGATGATCCCTCACATGTGTGATGCAAACACTGTTTACACAAGAGGGCCGTATGTGTTCCCCTCTGCGTACGAACATGAGGGGACAGGGGTGCTTTCATTTTTTTCTTTTTTATTATTATTATTATTTATTTTATTTTAATTTATACATTGTCCCTATAAATTTTTTTGATCACTTTTATTCCTATCAGAAGAAGTGTAAACATCCCTTGTGATAGAAATAAGGCATGACAGGTCCTCTATATGTAGACATCTGGGGTCTATAAGATACTGCTGTATCTCCTCTACCCTGGAAAGCATGAGATAAAAAAAAAACTATGATCTCTGCTTTCTAGGGAAAAAATGGCAGTGTTTACATCTACCAAAGCCTGCCTCCCAGGATCATAGAAATGTCCGGGGACCGTCTGGTCCTCCGCCAGATCTATGGTAACCCGGCATCACTGCTGGATCAGATATCGAGTTCTTCGATCATACAGGAGAGGCACCGATGGGGACATCCCCTCCCGCTGCCTGTAAAAGCAATCCAGTGGCTAATTAGCTGTAAAACATTTTTACAGGTTACCAGTTTAGATTTACAGAGGAGGTCTAGAGCTAGAATTATTGTTCTTGCTATAACGTTCTTGGTGATACCTCACATGTGTGTTGCGAACACCGTTTACATATGTGGGCCATATCCGTTCGCTTCTGCATGTGAGCATGAAGGGATGGGGGCACTTTAATTTTATTTTTTTATTATTTATTTTATTTTTACACTGTACCTTTCAATTTTTTTATCACTTTTATTCCTATTACAAGAAATGTAAACATTCCTTGTGAGAGAAATAAGGCATGACATGTCCTCTTTATGGAGACATCTAGCAGTGTTTACATCTGCCAGAGCCCAAAGTGATGGAATGACGTCCCTTCTGGCCTCTCAGGATCATAGAGATGACAGGGCCCATCCCATCCTCGGCCAGCTCTGTGGATATCCTGACGGTGCCACGTCTCATGATCTCCAGCTCTTTAATCGCACAGGAGAGCCCCGAGAGGCGCCAATGGGTGGCAGGAGCAATCCAGTGGCTAATCCTCTGCTAAGATGGTTTTTTCACTAAAGGAAATTGCTGGCTAAAAAGAAAGCTATCTCAATGATGCCTGTACCTGCAGGCATCATTCAGATATCGCCACTTCAAGCCCACAACGTCATATGATGTAATGAGGGCAGGAAGTGGTTAAATGATTCCTATTAATGTGCTCCACCATCACAACATAATATTCCCCTACAGTCTGGTCAGTAAATTTTTTTTCCTCATCTCAGTAAAATGGTGAGACCAACATCCAGAGTTTGGAAACATTTCCACAGTGCAATTTCTGCTGAGAACAAAGCTGCAATTTTCAAATGTTGTGAGAAGAAATATTCTTTTCCAAATGCTACAAGCATGACAAAACACATCCAGACACCAAAAAGTACTTTATGGAATGAAATCATGTGGATGCGAGTAGCTTTTACATTATTATGAGGGGGGGGGTTACCTGTTCTCATATATAGTTAAAATGTTCTTAACATATACATTCCTTGTTATTCCATTTATAATAAAAAATAACATTTTAAGAAGCAAGTTTAGTTAATTTACTGAATAAGCTATACTCTTATTTCAAGCATATTACTTTTACATACACTTCATTTCACCTTCCGAGTGTAACAAAATGACTTTAAATTTGTAAAGCTACCCCAAGTTTTTTTTTTTTTTTTTAATTTTTCCTAAAATTTTAATTTTTATGGAAAAAAACAGGGAAAATGTTTTTTCCCATTACTTTAACATTTCCGGCAATTTTACATCTCTAGTCATAGGTCAGCATTCTTGTGGAGTCAAGGGTAGCTAGAGGGGAAGATGATATGTATCTCAAAATTTGTGAGCTAATTAGGTATCAGCTTTATTATCTTCATAGAAAAAATGGTAGGTGGGTGAGTGTCATCGATTTTTCAGTGGCTTAAGTCAAGCTTTTGGAGTTGGGTACTTACTGACATTATTTTACTAAGGAGTTTGATTGAGGGATGGTGATTTAGTTTTATTTCATTGAGCTCTTTAATTCCTGAACTGAAGAGAGCTTGCTGATAATTGCCAACTTTTTTTGTGCTTCGTGGAAATTGCTATGTATGAACCACTAAAAACTGCCTTGGGAGCCTACCAAAGAATGGAGGTTGGAAGACTGGCCCTGTATGTTCTCAAAAATATTGCTGGAGGATCTGTGTAAGTTGGAATTTGGAGGGTTCATACTTAAGGAGTTATTCATTGAGCTGCCAGTGGCATCTTCTTGTCTTGGCAGCTCCAATCTAGCATGATTGGAGCGATTACATATGGATCCTCTTAAAGTTTCTTCAAGCCGGAACTGGTCTCAGTCTCTAAAAATGAAAAGTACTGCTAGATGCTTTCTCTGAGGAAAGCTGGGAAAACTATTAAAACCTGTTTAGGTCACTTATAATTACTTCTCAGAGTAGGCTGTTACTCGACCATCCTTGTAATCAGTCTGCCCTGGACTTTTTTTCTCAAATTTTTCTCTTTTTTATGTCTTTTTTATGTTTTATTTTCCATTACTATTTTGTTTAATGATTTTAAAGATCTGTGTTCAAGTGTTACGTACCGCCAAGTTCAATCACTTTGACAGTCAATCAGCTGATTACAGGAGTACTTCCTGTTGGGTGCACTCTTAAATAGCAGATGTCTGGGCTATGTCATTGTAGTAAGCACGAGTGACTCTTGTGAAACGCGTCAACCTGTTTTGTGTTCATGTCTGGCTTGGTGACAAATATACGACTTTCAAGAATCTGACTGTGTCTGTGGTGTGCCACCATTTCCTTTCTTCTTTCATTGTATGCACGGTGAAGAGCCGAGGTGAGCACCCACAGCCGTCAATTATCTCACTAATTACCTGAGCGGTTTACATTATGTGTCTGGACTTTTAAGTTCTCGCTTCACACTTGCTTAGTAAGATTGGACTTTTATCTATCTACTCTATAGAATGTCGAACAGCCAGACTACACACTATATCTGCCAGACTTTCAGGCAAACCGCAGATAACCCATATAGAGCCAATGCCGGGGTACTTTAAGTGGTAGTGCAGAGGGCAATATAGGTTTGATCTTTTATTCAAGAAATTGGAAAAATCAAAGAGCTTATTGGGAATCTTGCACGTTGTCTGAATATATATCTATGTATGGATTTCGAGGGGACTACGTATAAAAAAGTTCCCAACTTTTAAACTCTATGATGACGATCTTAAGAAGAAATGGACTGATACACTTTTCACATGTTCCATTACCCTTATGAATATTATTATTTAATCTAAAACCATGGAGATTGAGGAACTACAAAGTGAAATCTCTGCTTTACAAGAGGACATTAAGCCTTTGCAGAGTACGGCTGACTTTGTTGACTTGGATAGACTTTTAAATGAAAGAGTTAACCCTTTGGAAAAATAAATTATACAGACTAAGCATGAAAAGATGTTGAGAGACAAATTGGACTATGACATCAACTCAGTCTATGTATGGAGGCGTGGACGAGGTCCGAGTTTTTCCTCTGGTAAACATGTGAGCTGCTCGGACACTGAAGCAGAATATATCGAAGAGTCAATGTTTACATCTGACTCCAATCACCCGTCGGCACAGCCACCTGGACCTAGATGGCAACATGGTGCCAGCACGCCATTCGCCCCAAAAAATGAGGCACAGAAACGGGGCCTTACAAGAAGACAATAAATCGAGACCCAAAAAGATACAAATGGGGACAGAACTGAGGACGGTACAGGAGGTGGAAATCGCTATCCTACACTAACCCAGACACGCAGGACTTAAAGTGGATGTAAACTCTCACATATACCCAGTGAAGTGAACAGCCTCAGATGATACACACGGATGAAACAAATCTTCCTACATAAGTTTTACATGTATATCTGCTGTCTTCAGCTTTATATATTGTTTAGAAAGTTCAGATGTTAGCAGATTTTCTCTTCCTGTTCAACACTGCAGTAAAGTCTGGGCCTACTCCTCATAGGTAGTGACTTTCAGAACTGATCGTTGTATAGTTCAGGGCTCTGCTAATCTATTTATAGCATCCTTCACAACACAAAACTCTGGCTGCTTTTATCATTATGTTTGAGACAGAGAACTTGTCGGGAGTTATCAGGCTGATAACTGAAGAACGGAGCAGGAGACAGCTTTGAAGAGAGATAACAAAACACCGCAGATACAGTATATGTGTCCAACTCAAATTTCACGAATCGGGTTTACATCCAGTTTAACAGGTATCCAGAATGTGTTGAATCTTTCCAACAGGGTTTTGACTCCTAAAGAGACATCCTTATTTTCCAAGGGACTCAATTTTGCCCATTTTTTCAATATCTTTTATTAAATTTTCATTATATCATATACAAAATTAATAACATACATTTAATCAAAAGATTCATTCTCATCTAAACTGCTTTATTACCAATAACCTCTTGACCCACCCTCCCTCCCATTACCCCCCCCATTACCCCCCCCCCCCTCCCGCTCTGGATCTAGTTCCTAAATAACTATCAACCACTGTATACCTACCTTATCCCTCTCTCATGCTCAAACACCAATTATTTCTGCAAACCTCAGTGTGTGCTTAAATTTGAGCCATTCCTTCCATTTTTCCTCAAATCCTGCCCATCCCTCCTCCCCACTAAATCTCAGATACTCCATGTTAAAAATGTTGTCTACTCTATTACACCAACTCCTCAGTGTAGGGCTCTTTGGATCCTCCCAATGCCTGTGAATTAGGCTTTTAGCTGCATTCAGTATTATTGGAATCAAAGTTCTTATATATTGGTTGACTTGACTTCCTTTTTGCTGTGGCCTTGCAGAGTTTCTCCATCTGGAGCAAATTATCTGCTGACCGCACTGGTTGAGGGAGGGATTCGAAGAAATGTTTTCGATAGAAATACCGCCACTCATCTATTACCATAAAATTGTTTTGTTTTTTTTAACTCTTGAAATGTGCAGAGCCTACCCTTCACCATTACATTCTTTAATTGTGCATTCTCCTTCTTAATCCAGTTACCAAACAAACTGCTTTTCCTCAGTGGAAAAAATCCAATGTCTTTAAGTGAAATACATGGAGAATTATAGCTCCAATTTTCTTTTTTGTGTATCATATCCCAATTATCTAATGCTTTCTTTGTCATCTTATGTGTTTCCTCTCCTAAATTCCTTAAATATGCGGGAATCCAAAATATTTTCCCCAAAGCTATCTTACTTATTGTGTTTTCCAATTCCACCCACCTTTTATCTTTGTTATTTTTTGTCCAATCTATAACCCGTGAAAGGAGAACCGCTTTGTGGTAGTTCTCTAAATCTGGTACCCCCAGGCCCCCTTTCTTCTGTCTCTAGTTAATACTTGTAGAATTATTCGTGGCTTTTTCCCTTGCTAGACCTGAGGAGTATTGTGTTCAAAGTTTTGAAGTACACTTGTGGAAGGGGGATTGGCAGCATCTGATATTTGTACATAATTTTCGGTAGGAGGCTAATTTTAAAGATATTAATTCTCCCCAACCATGACACATGTCTTGATGCTATTTTATTTAGGTCAAATTTTATTTCATTCAGTAATAGCAGGAAGTTTGATCAATAAAGCGCATCCAGGGGCGTAGTGATCTTAAAACCTAGGTATTTTAATTCTTTTTCTCTCCAAATAAATGGAAACTCCCCTTGGTAGGTGTATACCTCTTGTGATGGCACATTGATATTTAGGATCTCGGATTTAACTGGGTTTATTTTGAAATTCGATATTTCTTCGTATTGTTTTAATCTTTTCATCAAATTAGGAAGAGTTATTCTAGGTAGGGTTACAAAAAACAAAATATCATTGGCATATGCGGCCAACTTATGTTCCTCTTCTCCTGCCCTAATCCCCCTGATGTTTACATCCTGTCGTATTTTCGCCAATCAAGCAGGCTGGGAAGCCCCAAGAGTACTGTATGTTATTTAGCTTCAGGTGCTCCAGCAGGGGTTTTAAGAATTCTCCTCCTGGCCAAGGTCTCCGCTGATAAGTCTGGAAAGATCTGCAGCTCTGTTTCCTCATATCTAATCGGCTGTTTATTTTTTGGCTCATTCAGATTTGTTCTTTGTCCTGGAAGTTTTGGAATCTCACAATTATGTCTCTCGGCGTATCTGCTGCTAGCCCTACTGGCTTTCTGATCCAATGGACCCGTTCCAGCTTTATTTTTTCTGTTCCTGTTAGTCCCAGTCTGTGTCCAAATATTTTATCCATTTTTTCCTGAAGATCTTCCTCTTGCTGGTCCGGTACACCCCTTATTCTGAGATTTTTTACTTTGATTACGGTTTTCCTGATCTTCCAGTCTATACCTTGTATATCTATGTTCTTTCTGTAGTTCTGATTTTTTAACATATTTATATCCACCCGTTTGTGAATCCAGCTGCTCCTCTGTTTCCTCGACCCTTCTTAAGATCTGATTCAGGTCCCCGTGCAGTGTTGCCTTTTCTCCTTTAATGGATGTTTCCAATCTAGCAAACATCTCTGCCATTTCTCCTTTAGTTGGCAATTGTTGGTTTATCTGTCTGGGTTCCGCTACAATGTTTTATTCTGTTGCTACACTTGTTCCTATTGATATATCTGGTATATCTTTGTCCTTAGGTCAAGTCCTTAGGTTGTTTCCTCTGGGCGTCTTTTGGTATGCTCTCTGTTGTCTTACTCTTGACCCCAGTCTGCCTCCCCAGGCTCTCTGTGCCACCTTCCTGTGTCATGTATTTTTTTATGGAACCGGGACTTACACTTACTTTTGGGGGGTTCGCACCTGCCCCCCTTACTGGTTTCCCCCTCATTTTGGATTTTCTTTCTTTATTAATTATATGGATTTGTTACAGGTTTGGAGTGACCATTCACCAGTGTATATATGTATTATAGAACTTATCTCCAAATTACTATGGTGCTGAGCACTTACAGTCTCAAAATACTTGGCGGTTAGGGGTCATAAGAGTGGCTATATCTTATACTATATATCTTTCCTTTGTATCTTTCTCATTTATTGTTATCCGCTGTTATCAGTCTTTATTTATTTATTAGTTCGCCCATCTACAGTCACTGAACCTGTAAGGATTTGCCTGTCCTCAGTATGTCATGTCTTCTGGGCATATTATGTTAATACATCCGTTATATATTCATCCTACTTTAGCCTATCCTAAGGTTCCTATTGGGAGGGGGGGGACTCACCGTCTCTTCTGTGACCCTTGTACCTTCCAGTATTTCCTGCGATTTCCTGCAGTTTTAATTATGCGTACATACTGCTTCAATGTTTCCAGTGTTACCCCCTTATTCCTCCACAAGCTTCTCGGGTATTACCACTCTGAACATGTGATATTGGTGTTAGCCTGTTTAGCCTGTACCGTCCGTCTGAGAAAGAGGATATACTGCTGATGAACCTTAGGGGCTACTCTCGATATTATAATATTTTATGCAGTCCTGTTTCGCCAATCTGAAGTAGACTTTCAGAAATATGCCATAATTATACTGATGGGACAGCAACAGTTTATCACATATCAGCTCATTTCTGCAGTCTGTTATAAATTTTGTGAGAAAAGCAAAGCACACGCTTAATCAGAGCAATCCTATTGTATTTGTAGAGACAGTAAAAAGATCATAGCCACACACCCCCTTTCTGCTCGACGCACCAGTGAGTTCATGTCAGCTGCGTTTTTTTTTTTTTTTAATGTGAATGTCTGTAAAAGATTTTCCTGTTTCCGTTCTGTCTTCGGTTCACATAGGGCAAAGAGAGCCAGGAAAGCCCACAGAACCGATGGGGGGAGGGGGGTACAGGGGGGCGGTGGGGGATCTTTTTTCACAGAAGGGACCTGCCCGAGGCTATACTGTCCAACGAACTCCTGTGCCTGGTCCCACTCCAGCTGACCGTAGCCGCGGCCAGTATAGCATCTGGTCCCCTCTCCTCACTCCCATTCTTCCGTATCTGCAAACCCCGTCGAACGCCAGGGACGTTTCCTCCTCCACTCTCTGGCTTCCAGGGACACAGTACACACGCTACTGCTCCTGAGCCCACTCGCCTCTCCACGCTTCCACCGCCCAGGTAAGTCTCTGGGAATGCTATTCTATCAGCTCTGAGATTGCCACACCTGCTGCTGCCTCCTCCGGTGCATACACAGGTGTTTCTCCTCTGGAGCCCGGTCAGGACCTGGTATATTGAAGGGGGAGAGAGCACTGACAGGGATCACATGCGGCTATCAGGGAAAGTTTGCGGGCTTCACTGGGTCAGCAGCTGCGTCTGTCCAGCTCCTTCATCAGGCCCCTGCCTCCTGTCCCCACCCTGCCATGCTTTCTAAAGCTGTTAGCCTTGTATTGCCTCAAGGGACTAGCATTTTAATGTTTTTGATAATATTTTGGACATTAATACATTTATCAGGAATTTAGCTATCAAAAAACATAATTTTAAAGCTGTGAATGAAGGTGAAGTTGGGAGCCCTGATGTTAGTGATTCAGAGAATGACGTGTTAATTCATTCTTTTAGGGATCAATGTGCCGTAGGAGAGTAATGCCCCATACACACGGTCGGACATTCCGACAACAAAATCCTAGGATTTTTTCCAATGGATGTTGGCTCAAACTTGTCTTGCATACACACGGTCACACAAAGTTGTCGGAAAATCCGATCGTTCTGAACGCGGTGACGTAAAACACGTACGTCTGGACTATAAATGGGGCAGTGGCCAATAGCTTTCATCTCTTTATTTATTCTAAGCATGCGAGGCACTTTGTCCGTCTGATTTGTGTACACACGTTCGGAATTTCCGACAACGGATTTTGTTGTCGGAAAATTTTATATCCTGCTCTCAAACTTTGTGTGTCTGAAAATCCAATGGAAAATGTGTGATGGAGCATACACACGGTCGGAATTTCCGACAACAGGGTCCTATCACACATTTTCCGTTGGAAAATCCGACCGTGTGTACGGGGCATTAGAGGAGTTTGTCATGGGAAAGTGGTTTAGAGACAAATATAGACACCATTATAGATTTCACTCAATCTTTTAAAAATATATTTGAGTTTTATCGTATTAGTGCACAGTGTTCAGAGATGGACAGATTTAAAAAATTGGTTGAGAGAGGTCTCACCATTTTGGCTGTACAATTGCCCACCAGCACGTGCATTAAACGGGGCAACCTCTCATCTAAAGAAAGGACAGCTCTTCAAAATCTGGAGGAAGACTCATCCATTATTATTCGTATTTCCGATAAGGGAGGTCTGGTGATAGTGTTAGTAGTGGAGACTTATACACAGAAAGATGAATGGCAATTGTTGGACAGATGCACCTACTTAAAATTGAAAAGTGATCCAACAAAGAAATATAAAGTCACTTTAACATCACTAGTAAATGAAGGAGCTACACTTGGAATTTTTAACAGTAGGATGTGTAAAAGTTTGATACCTCAATATCCTGTGGTGTCAATCTTCCACCATCTCCCCAAGACCCATAGAGGTTTGAACCCATTGCAGGGGAGACCTATCATTTCTGATTTCTAGCCAGTGGCTAGAGAACATTTTACAGCCCCTGGTCTGTAGACTCCCCAACTATCTCAAGGATACGAACCATCTTTTAAATATCTTAAACAACATTAGATGGGAGGACATTCTATGTGGATGGGAGGCGTGGCTGTACAGCAACCCAGCATCTGCGCATGATGCTTGACGTACTGTGATGTGACTTTGGCCGGCTGATATCACCTCGTAGCGCTGTGGATCCGACGAGGGGAGGGGTGAGAGTTCTAAGCTGCATCCCCAGTCCGCCGTGACCATTAGCACACTGTCATCACTTATTACAAGGAATGTCTTGCTCATGCCGTTTTTTATCAGTTAAGAATGTGAGTAGAATGTTAGAAGACGTTTTTGATTTTATCCAATAAATGTTTTAAAACTTTATTACACTATTGGTGGCAATATTTCTTTTGCATGGTGATATACCTCTGCCTGATGAGAAGCGTTGCCTATTAAGGAGTTCCATCCGTGTGGGCCCACTTTTATCCAGCTCGTGTAATCCCTTGGGGGGATCTTTATAAAGCTTACACGCCGCGCATGAGAATGCAAGGCATGCATATCTGGTGAGTGCGGCTCCATTAGAGTGATTCACAATCACAATCGGTGTGGTGGAGGAGAGTGTTTACATCAAAGTAAGATCTTTACTGCATATTCACCTGTTGTATTGCACCCCTTTTTGGCACCTTAAATTTTATTGGTTTGGACTTTTATTATATTGTTTCTGGTCTGGACATTTTTTTCATTGAAGCAATATTGCATGAACTTTTCACTGTGATATTCATAATCACTTGTTTGTCATTATCAGATTATTTACTCACTCAGTCATCATTATATGTTTTTATGATGATCGTTTTGGGTCTATTACTTGCACTTTAGGTCATGTGTTTACATTAATGGTTAGTAACACTTATTTTTACAATTCACGTTTAGTATATTATTTTCTTTACAGCGCCACTATTTCACTGATTTTCTTTGGAATACTTTGTTATTCCATGTGGATTACCTGTGATGTAGCTGGATGGATGGATTAGCCATTCAAGCAGTCAGTTTTTACTTGGACTATTACACCACTCACACTCGAAGTCCATATGTTTGTTCTGGATGTTCTGCAATACCCTTTGACACATCATTTTTTTGTTTTTAATGCAGAATTTTTTTTGCAGAAATGCGGGGCTGCGATGGGGGCAAAATATTTGCCCTCCCTCGTTAACCTCTACATGGGGTGGTGGGAGCGATCCCATATATATGGATCCAGCAATCCGTTCAGACAACATTTCAGATTGTTCTATCGCTAGATAGATGATCTGATATTCATTGTAGATGAACGCATGGGTACCTTGGACTCTTTCTTAGAATATCTAAATAATAATGATAGAAACTTACACTTTACAGGACAGGCTGACAGGAGTGAGATTAGTTTCTTGGATGTTCATTTGTGTGTTTAAGGTACTAGTGTCAGCACGGATCTTTATAGAAAGCCTTTGTCTGAAACACTCTCTTGATAACCAAGTCAGGACATCCCCATCGGCCAATTCTTGGGAGTTTGGCGTATCTGCAGCAATCAACAGTCACTTGAAAAGAAGCAAAGGCTTTATATGGACATTTTCTGCAGAGGGTATACCCCAGATGGACGTTGGATAGAGCCTTATTGATTGCAGGTTCCAAACAGAGGGATGAGCTCTTAAAGGGTAATAAACTTTGTAGTCAGGAAAAAAAGGAGAGATTTAATAATAAGCGACTTACGTTGAGCACACCCTTCAGTTTGAAATTTGGTGATATCAAGAATATTGTTCACAGATATCTGCCTATCGTTTTTGAGGATCAGACTTGTGCTGATCTTCTCAAGGATGGTATTAACATTGTTTCTAGGAGAGCTCCCACACTAGGAAACTCGCTGTCTCTTACATATCTGCACTTTAGGGGCAATTATTGCTGTGGTGGCACTGGTTGCTGTAGACATGTTAATAAGGTTAATGCTGTTCGTTCATATTCAGCTAAAAGGGAACATAAGATACAATCTTTTTTTCAAATGTAATACTAATTACGTTATATACATTATTACCTGTAAAATATGTTATGTGCAATACATTGGGCTCACAACAAGACGTCTGAGGGATAGATTTTATGAACACTTTTATAGTATTGAGAAAAATAAAATACACTAATGTTGCCATTTTAATTGCCAGCATGATGGAAATCTTTCAGCTGTGGGAGTACAGATCCTTGAAAAAGTTAATGTACCTAAAAGAGGGGGGATGTAATCTGACTTCTCTGCAAAAGAGAAGCATTTTGGATTTTCCAGTTTAGAACTCGTATGTCTCATGGTTTAAATTTCGAATGGAATATTACCCATTTTTATTATTAAATTTGTACACCATTATATATTCATAATTTTATACATGATTTGTGGTCCATTTATCCTCAAATTGGGTCTGTTTCTTTAACTGTTATGTTTGATCTTTGTATGACAATGTTTGTTTATTTGGTGAGAATTACAATTAACTTACATTGTCCCTTGCAACAATGAAGTAGATTTTCAATGTAACAGGCGACTTTGCATTTTTTGCACCTTTGCTTGTATTCATGTATGTTTTGTTTTTATTAGATAGGCTATTTAAACTTGCTACATTGTTATATTTACAGTTTATTTTGGATTGTTTAAATTGCAATTTTCCTTGTTTTGAATGTTTTTCTTTTGTGTTGCCCTATCCCTATGATGACACAGTGGAACCATCACACTATACATCTTTGTGTGTTATTTCCAGTTCTAGCCTCCCTTGTGGGAAGTGGTTCACATGTGTCATAAATAGGACTTTTGATTACACAGTGTCACTTATATACTATATGCTGAGGACATTTGTGATACATATTTGTTATGATGGTTCATTTTCCCTGGCAATATATGTGTGTTTATATATATTTTTTTACAAGTTTTTTGTCCTTTTTTTCAAATTTTTTCTTTTTTTTTGTCTTTTTTTATGTTTTATTTTCCATTAGTATTTTGTTTATTGATTTTAAAGATCTGTGCTCAAGTGTTACGTACCGCCCAGTTTAATTACTTTGACAATCAATCAGCTGATTACGGAAGTACTTCCTGTTGGGTGCACCCTTAAATAGCAGATGTCTGGGCTATGTCATTGTTATGAGTAAGCATGAGTGACCTGTGTGAAACACGTCAACCTGTCTTGTGTTTATGTCTGGCTTGGTGACAAATAAACGACTTTCAAGAATCTGACCAGGCCTGTGGTGTTCCACCATTTCCTTTCTTCCTTCATTTGCCCTGGCCCTTTGTCTGTTTGATCATGACCTTGCCTACCAGTTTTTTGCCATGCTTTGCTTCTGCCAGCTGTCAGTTGATGCCACTCTATGTGTAGCTGACAGCCACAACCTGCAATCTGTTCAAACTAAAGCATATCATCCTTTGTTGGGTGCTGTTGGGAACACTGGGCTGTAGACTTTCTTTAGACCTTGCGCCTTGGGGCTCTTTAGGGTCCATATTGGTCTGGTGACAAAGAGAATCCTTTTCCTCCATAACAGCCAGGAGTCCATGTCTAGTTTATAATAAAATTTGCCATCTAAATGGTACAGAAGAAAAAATATAAGACTAAATGAGAAAAAAATAGGTCACTTAGATTCCCTCTTATCCTGCATGTTCCATGTTCTAGCAGTTATATAGGCTGATTTTTTAAATAAAATAATAAACATGTTATACTTACCTGCTCTGTGCAAAGGTATTGTACAAAGCAGCCCCTTGCCTCCTCTTATGGGGTCCCCTGCTGGCCCTGTATGCACCTCCTCTTCTCATGCAGGTGCACATAATGCTGCTCGGCCTATATTAAAAACATAAATAAAAATTGTGATGTATTATTGAATGCTGAGCTGCAATAATTTGTATCTTTTACAAACCAGAAGCTCATCTTTAACTTTTTATAAATTTAAGAAAATTCAAATTCACAGAGGAACAAAACAAATATGGTAGCAATTTCTGACTACATATGGTTATTATTTTTTGTGAACATAGTGTAGTGTGTAGATATGATCCAATGGAACCCTTAAGGAAGCCACCTACCTATACATAAGAAAAGCACACAGGCTCTTGCTTAGTCACATATCTTTTGGCTGTTACACTGTACTGGTCTGATACTGGTCTTTGCAGATGACACCAAGCGGAATAACGTCCTTACAGGATGTCTCCAATTTACAAGCTGACCTCAATGCTCTGTCTAATTGGGTATCTATGTGGCAAATGAGGTTTAATGTTGAGAAATGTAAAGTTATGCACTTGGGGGCTAAGAATATGCATGCATCATACATACTAGGGGGAGTACAACTGGGGGAATCCGTAGTGGAGAAGGATCTGGGGGTTTTGGTAGATCATAAGCTCAATAATAGCATGCAATGCCAAGCTGCGGTTTCCAAAGCAAGCAAAGTCCTTTCTTGTATTAAGAGTGGTATGGACTCCAGAGAGAGAGATATCATTTTGCCCCTGTTCAAATCTTTAGTAAGACCTCATCTAGAATATGCAGTTCAGTTTTGAGCACCAGTTCTCAAAAAGGATATCGGGGAACTGGAGGAAGTGCAGAGAAGGGCAACCAAACTGATAAGAGGCATGGAGGAGATGAGCTATGAGGAAAGATTAGAGGAACTGAATTTGTTCACTCTTGGGAAGAGGAGAATAAGGGGGGATATGATCAACATGTTCAAATATATAAGCGGTCCATATAGTGTACTTGGTGTTGAGTTATTCACTTTACGGTCAACACAGAGGACAAGGGGGCACTCTTTACGACTGGAGGAAAAGAGATTTCATCTCCAAATACGGAAAGGTTTCTTCACAGTAAGAGCGCTGAAAATGTTGAATAGACTCCCGCCAGAGGTGGTTCTGGCCAGCTCAGGATTTTTGCTTTAAGAAAGGCCTGGATACTTTCCTAAATGTACATAATATAACTTGGTACTAGCATTTATAGGTAAAGTTGATCAAGGGAAAATCGGATTGCCTCTTGGGGGATCAGGAAGGAATTTTTTCCCCTGCTGTAGCAAATTGGAGCCTGCTCTGCTGGGGTTTTTTGCCTTCCTCTGGATCTGGATTGTTTTTTTATGGTTGAACTGGATGGACTTGTGTCTTTTTTCAACCTGACTAACTATGTAACTATGTAACTGTGTTTTAATTTAAAGGATGGAGGTGGGAAGCTTCATGGAAAGTACCAGGTCTTCACATCAACTACCACAGTTACCATTAATGTCGAAGATGTACAAGACTCCCCACCAGTATTTGTTGGTACACCTTATTATGGATATGTCTATGAGGATACCACTCTGGTAAGAAAAATGTTGTTAATTTTGTGTTTATAAAATATATTGTCAGGTTACACCAGTATATATTCTTGTGTTTGTATAACCACCTAAGGACCTTAAGGATTAGACGTAAGAGATATACCTTAAAAAACACAGCTAGTTTCAATGGTGTATCTTCTATGCCCTACATCTAGTCTCCTGCAGCTGCTGCCTACTGCTAGTTTTGGTAATTCCCAGCTATCACAATGACAGCTGGGAATTGCTATGCAATATATTCAAAATGCAGCTGCTCCCCCCCTGTAAAATGACACTTGCAGTTAATGTACAAGCGTCATTGAGTAATATACTGTACATAGCAATGTATTGTCATATTGGTTCATTGTTTTAATTTTACTATTTTTTATACTTTTTTTTTTTCATTTTTTCAATCTTTTTTGAATAAAGGCTACATAAAAAATAAAATAATCTTTGCAAGGCAATATTGGCAAGTTAAATTTTTAAAACAAATTTAAATGTATGTATTATTTGTTATCTTAAATAAATGATTGCCACGTGAACAAGCAGTAAATGTAAAAACTGTTCAAGTCCATAAGAGTTATGAAAGGACAAGAACTAAAGTGGCCTTAAAGTGGATAATATCATACTGTAGAGTATAAGATTTCCTATCATTTGAGCCCAGTCTTGCCACACAGAGTTAATCCATCTCTGAGCAATCCTCTTTTATTGTTCAGTGAGAAAAATCTTGACAAACTGAGAAAAACTTTGTCAAATACTCCCCCTTGCTGTGAGTGACAGCCTAAGACACATGCATTATTTTTTAATTCCCCCCCCCCCCCCCCACTCCTTTCTTCAGCAGCTCTGCAAGGATTGGCTGTTCCACGCCTCAGAATGATTTGCCATGCTGAAGTCATGTGGTTACTTTCCTGTCTTTTCACTGGATCTTAGAGATCATAGCAGAAGTTCAGCAGAAGTTCAGTGTTAGAAATAAACAGGAGAACATGCATATTGACAAGGGGAGTGTAGAGGTGGGCGGGGAGTCTACTGACATCACGACTCCACCCACCGAGCTCCAGACAACAGACCCACCCACAGAATATGCAGTTTTTTGGGTCTAATAACAGACAGAGGGGAGACATTTGACAAGTAAAGATACATGCAGGAGGCATGTATATCCTTATAGATAACCCCTATGGCAGTAGTTTAGAAAGGATGACATTGGGTTTACATCCACTTTAAGATAAAAAGTATGGCATTATTATGTAAAATTAGGAATCTGTGATAATGACATTCACTCTTATAATGCCTAAATATGAATAGGCTTTTTAACATTTGGTCACTCACTAAATCACTCAAATGTCTGCTTACATTTGTCAATCTGCACTGGAGAGTAACAAACTGTAAACTGCAGGATTACAAATAATCATGCATCCTCTTTTCTCAGTATATTATGTTTTATATAAAAGTTTAGGGTTACCTGTACTAGAGATATCTAAAAAATATTATTAATTCAGTAGTAGAGTTAAACTAAACCTGTGACTAATTTAAAATATTTTACGTTATTTTTTTATCAGGGAGCGGAAATACTTACAGTAGTGGCTTTTGATGGAGATAGAGGAAAGCCAAACACAGTGCAGTATTCTCTTATAGATGGTAAGTGGGTGTTCATTGAGCAGTTGGTTGTTATCATTGCTGTTTTCCCACAGTCGGCTCTGCAAATGTCCTACTGAAATAGTTATTTTTCCTTCTGTCACGCCCATGTGCATTCTGTGACAGCCACATCATATTCCTTATCTTTCCACTGGCATCAATAAGCAAATGATAATAACACTAAAAACACTAAAAATTCCCAGCTACTGCGTAAAATGCAGAGTCTAGCAGCGTAGGATTACAGGGTGATACAGCAATCCATAACATTTATGACCCATTCACAATTACAGCGTTTTAATACACACACATTAATGCATGTTGCATTAAGGCAACTCGTTCATTATAAATGGAATGCCAATGTACCACAATGGATAAAAAAAATGCACAAATGTTTTTTTTTAACAGAGCACTGCAAAGCATGGTAAGCTTTGTGGTGTGCTGTGGTACTTTGGGCATTGAGCTCTGCTGTATACCGTTCACATTTATTAACACCACAACATACTCTACATTTAACAGAATTCTTATGGATTGTGGTTAACATGTTAACACGCATTGCTACAATGCACAAATGTAAATGGGCCCTTATACATCTACTCTCCCAGTAAAATGGTTACATTGTTACATAGTATACTTAAGTAGATATGTGGTGCCATTTTGTTTGCAAGCTGAAACAAAAGGGTTACTATAATCATATAAGGGTCTGTAGCAGTGTTCAGAAGGGTAATTGTTTGTGTTTGTTTTCTTTGTTTTACACTATTTGCTTGCTGAACAGCCCTCCAGTATTGAGATTGTATTAGTTTGCTGTTTTGATGAATAAAAGTGCAGGACAAATGTGCTTGACCTGTTCCTGGGTGTCCCTGTCTTGTGCATTGTTTACCACTGCCAATACAATTAGAGCCTGTCTCCCTTGTCAACCCAGCTTTACAAATGGAACCTAGAACTGCTTGGACCTTTTGTAAGTGGGAATCCAAGTCAAGACTAAAACTTACAACATTCTCTAGATACAGGTAAGCTTTTTAGAGCTTAGGAATACGGTCCATCATTCTTTTGAATGAAGTCCCATGTAAACAAAAGGGGACAGCCACATATTGAGGCAGCCCAACAGGTGTCTCAAAAGCTGTTGTTTCCTTTGCCCTGGATGCTAAGGGAGCCAATCAATGCCCTTTAGTAAGATCGAGGGTGATTGGTAATGTTCCTGACAGCTCACCCACCCGGGTAAGCATCAAATGTGGATATTGCATTTCATTTCCTGATGTTGTTGCAGAAGCTCAGGCTACCATCCAGCTTAGGGATGAGCACTTTTTTTTTGTTTCAATATTTATTATTGAATATATTAAATATGAACATGTTACAAATAAGACAAGACAGTTTGATATACACAGTAAACATCTGTATAAAAATTTTTGATAGATTGATAATAACAAAACATTAGGTAATCAGTAGATTGGAGCCAAATCTCAGGATATACAACTTGTCAAGCGATCTTTACGTTGTGTTATTGCTGTTAGGCCATATAGACCAATATTTGTCAAACCTGTTGCATTGCATAGAGTTGATTGCGATTAGATGCTCGAATGTGTAGTTTCTGTGGACTGCTCTCTTAACGTCTGATAAATTTATGGAGGTGTTGTTTTTCCAGTTACGTAGTATCTGTATGCGTGTTTTTAATAGAATGTGTGTAATAACTGGCCTGAAGTCGTGAGGTAAGTCCTCTATGCCCAAGTGAAGGATAGCTAATGCTGGATCAGGAGTGGTTAATATTCCTGTTAGGGAAGAGATCAGTCGGAATATTTTGGTTCCGTAGACTTTTTTCGTTTGGGCATAGCCAGAGCATGTGTAATAGGTTTCCTATTTGCCTGCAGTCCCTCCAGCAGTATGGCGAGGTTTTTGGGAAATAGCTTGCTATTCTATATGGGGTGTAATGACACCTGTTTGCCGTTTTGATCATTAGTTCCCAGTGCTTGACACAGTGTGAAGCTTTATGTGTTTCTCTGAAAGTGTGTTGCCATTGGTCTTCTAAAAAGGACGTGCTGAAATCAGCCTCACATTTCTCCATTGCTTTAGTTTTCTTAAATACAAGTTTGTTGTGGATGATGTTATAAAATAGTGATATTCCTTTGTGGTGTTGTGTAGGTGTTGAGTAAAATTGCTATACTTTGGAAGGGATTTCAATCTTTGGTCTCAAGGTGCAATTTGAGAAAATATGTTATCCATATGCACGAGAACAGCAAATTATTCGGTAATTGGTACTGTTTCATTAATTGTTCTGTGGATTTATGCTGGGGTCCATTATAGAGGTCTGAAAGGTGTGTAATTCCACATGTTTCCAGGGCCTTAACCGATAACATAGGAATTTTTGTTTCTAGGATTTTCAATGGGATCTTGTAATCTATTTCATGTGTGTACATCTGAGTTTGGCTTGGGAGGAGTCTCCATGCCTTCAATGAAACCTGCATAGGAGGGGAGAGATTTTTCGTGTCCCATGGTATCCAGATGTCTCCCATGAGTAGTGATGTTAGGTCTTTCGTTGGGGAGTTTACTTTTTCTATGTCTACCCATAGTGGTGTATTACTTTTATGTAACCGATATTTGATATGATCTAGTCTAATTGCCCATAGGAAGTCATGTAGGTCCACTAATCCTGCCCCTCCCACCTTCCTGTCAGAGGGGAGGTTATTGTGGGAAAATCTAGCCTTTTTGCCAACCCAGATGTACTTCCAACTTATTTTTGACAAGGTTTTGAGGTAATAATAGGAATTGGTAGGGTACGAAAGATATATAAGATTTGCGGTAATATTTAACATTTTGAAGGCTGTTATTTTGCCTAACCAGGATACATCCCTTCTCAATATTTCTTTTAGTTGGGTTTCCAGTTTGGTAGTCAGCGGAATTATGTTAGCTTTAACTAGTGCATGAATGGTATTGGTTAGTGTTATTCATTGTGAAGCAGAATTCACCAAGCGTTGGATTGTTCACCCACTAATAGGGAATGTGAGCTGGGTTTAGACCGTCGTGAGACAGGTTAGTTTTACCCTACTGATGATGTGCAATAGTAATCCCTTTCTTACTCCACGTATATGGTAATTGTTTTTGTAGGGTATTCCTCCTTGGAGGCGCTACTCCTATACCTAAAATTGGAGATTTAGTGAAGTTAACTTTATAGTATGAGATATCGCCAAAGTCCGTTAGGATTTTGTGGGCCTGTTTTAGGGATGTGAGCGGGTTAGTCAGGAGCAGGATGACATCATCCGCAAATTAATTGATACTATGTGTGCTTGTACCTAATTGTGTCCTAATTGCTTCGGCTAGTGGTTCTATAATTAGATTGAAAATGGTCGGTGATAAGCTGAGTATACCTGTGCAGAGGGGCATGAGTATAGAGCCAAGATGGCTGTTAACATGGGTCCATTGAAGCCAAACTTGGATAACACCATTTCCACGTTGGTCCAGTGGACCCCGTCGAATGCCTTCTCTGCATCTATAGACATTTTTTTCAGCATGATATATCACATTTATGATTCTTCTGGTTGGTTCTGAGGTTTGTCTCCCCTTCACGAATCCCATCTGGCCGCTTTGAATAAGTGAGGGTATAATATCCACTAATCTTTTAGCCTAGTTTTGGATATACTTTTAATGGATATGGCTGTGTATATCGAATAGATAACAAAAGAAACAAAGAACATAAAATTTTAACATGTGAAACATAAGAAATGGATCATGTAATGGATCCCCGTGCAGATGTAACTGCTATTAGTCCTTTAGGAGGGGAGAGGAGAAGGTGAACTGTCATCTCCTGTCTCCGGAGATATTTATGAGTAATGTGTGTGAATCACATTTCAGAGTCTTAACAAATGTCAATACACAATTAAAAGTGCAAAATGGAGTTGGGTGAATTGCTCTTCAAAGTAAATGAATCGCTTTTCAGAGTCTTCTTCATTTGACAGTGACCCACAAATACGACAATCCCTCCACCACATAGATTTAAGACTTACCAGATAGTAAGCTGGATAGCACGTGCAGCTAGTAACCCAGCTTGGGCCTTTAATCACTGGTTGGATTCTGACAGCAACTCTCATCCAGAAACCCCTACGATGGAGCCAGACAGATGCTGCTGGACTTGGAAGCAGATCCCAGGGGAATCAAACTCTCCACAGTGTAAAACCAGAGGATCAAATTATTTAATAAAAGTAATGCACTTACTCAAGGTCGTCCTGGGCCTCCATCGTAGGTGTTTCTGGATGAGAGTTGCTGTCAGAATCAAACCGGTGATTAAAGGCCCAGGCTGAGTTACTAGCCGCATGCACTATCCAGCTTACTATCTGGTAAGCCTAAAATCTATGTGGTGGAGGGATTGTTGTGTTTGTGAGTTATTGTCACACAGAGAAGACTCTGAAAAGCGATTCATTTCCTTTGAAGAGCGATTCACCCAACTCCATTTTGCACTTTTATTTGTGTATTGACATTTGTTAAGACTCTGAAAAGTAATTCACACACTTTGAAGAGCGATTCACCCAATCACAATAATAATATTTAATACTATTTGTTGTGTCATTTCATTTGAGAGGACTCTGAAGGTTATTCATACATCTTTAAGAGTGGTTCATTTAATTATTTTTCCCACTTTTTTTGATTAAGTGTTATTTTTTTCACTTTTGGAATTTATTGGTATAGACATGTAGTGATACCCCCGAAGGAGTTGCTTAAATTTGTTCAGTCCGTTACTCTGCCTCTCAACCCCAGGAATGGCCTGACCCCTCTGTCACACCTGGCAACAGTGTAAGGGCAATGACCAATAAGAAACAAACATGTTATGATAAAACACAGAAATTGTCTTTACTGCACTATTTCTGTGGAAGGATAACAGACAGTAACAATATATAATCAAGTAATCAACTAGATTTCAGTAACTAAGATTTAAGAGCAATATAGCTATTAATCCTGTATTCAAGCTGCTTTCAGGGGATTCCAAACCTAAGAATGTACCCAAGAGCAGAGGCACACTTTAATGGTAAATAAAGCACAATATGGCACTTCAAATTAGATTGGTTACCTTTACTCAGATTGGCTCTATGAGTCCAGGCAGGAGGAGAGCAGGAGCAGAGGAATGACTCCCTTTGTGTCAGGCTTCTCTCTACTGTCCCCTGACACCACAGGCCCAACTTTACACAATGGTAATGGCTTAATCTTCTAGATAAACTGTCCCACATACCCAATGCATATGCAGAGCCCTGGATATGTGCATGCAGATCCGTATGGCACTTGTAGCATCAGTCCTTTTGAAGCAAAGATAAGATTTGGTGTCTGCAGCTAGCCACTTTCGTTGGTGCATTTAAACTCCTGGATAGCAGGGCCAAACAACACAACTGGCCAAGATTATCAAGTGAAACAGGCAGGACCTTTCACAGCAAGGTGAGAGGACAATGATATCTGTATACAGTGTCCCAGAAGTGGATAGCCTTATCCTTTATCCCTGTGGTACTACAAGTATCAGCAATATGATTACAAGCAATGATGTCTGTATACAGCATTCAAATAACTCCTTTTGTAGTGCAGTGTCTCTGTTCCCTGCAGATGGGCAAAAATGCCCTCTCACCACATCCTGCGATCAAGGCCCAAACAAATGTCCTGGAGCAGGCAGGCTTTCATGGCGACCCGACCAGTCCCCTTACACCGTTGGTGGAGATGCGCCTCAATATTCACCTGGGATCCCCCTCTCTCAGGCTGGACGTCCCAACTGGCGGTGGAGGCCTGAATCATGCAGGGAGATCATCTGAGAGACAGCATCTCTCCCTCAGGTCTGGTCTCTGTTTACTCCCTCATGGCTGATTGATTGACTTTTTCTCAGGACACAAAATTGAGTCTTTTACTTTCCTGTCAGCAGAGCATCCTGGGTTCTTTTGTAATTCCTTCCTGAATACTAGGCTATAGAGCTGCTTTGTGAAAGGAACTGCATGTCCCAGAATCCATTGCAGCTGCTTCCTGCAGCTCAGTACAGTCTCTCTGATTGGCTGCTGTAACTGTGCCTTTAATTGGCTTTCTTCTGCCTGCCAATAAGGGCACAGGGGAGGGTTACAGAGTAAACAGTTCTGTGTTTGTAAGAGAAGAGTAAGGGGGAGGGTTATCACCCCTGGGAGCTGGCAGGCAACTTCTCCCTGTGTGAAAAGCCTGTGTATATCGCTCCGGCCAGCTTGGCAGGGGTCGCGGGAGAAAGGAGACACCCACTACAGAGATTTTAGAGGACTTTGAAAATTGATTCACACATTTGGAAAAGCGATTCACAGAATGTTTAATTTGTATTTTGGCTGTTTCTTTTTATTTGGAATCTTCTTCATGATTTTTAGCGCAGCTCCTTCAAGTCTCTAATGCCGCGTACACACGGTCGGACTTTTCGGACGCCGACGGACTAAAGCCGGCTGACAATCCGATCGTGTGTGGGCTTCCCCGGACTTTCAGTGGACTTTTCCAGCCGCAAATCTGAAGGACTTTAGATTTGAAACATGCTTCAAATCTTTACGTCGTAACTACGCCGGACCCAGAAATCCGCTCGTCTGTATGCTAGTCCGACGGACAAAAACCCACGCTAGGGCAGCTATTGGCTACTGGCTATCAACTTCCTTATTTTGGTCCGGTGTACGTCATCACGTACAAATCCGTCGGACTTTTGTGTGATCGTATGTAGGCAAGTCCATTCGTTAGAAAGTCTGCCACAAGTCCGCCAAAAGTCCGCCAAATGTCCATCGAAAGTCTGTCGGACGGGCTGTCGGACTTTTGTAGCCAAAAAGTCCGACCGTGTGTACGCGGCATAATGTTTCTCTGTATGTATCTTACAGTTGAACCGCTGTTTTTATATGTAGTGCAACTAGGTTCTTAGCGCGGTTTGCTCTTTTTGTTTATTAAATTAGAAAATTACCTTCCATTGCTCTTGGCCTCCTCTAAATGCCTTTTTTAATACTGTGATCTGACTTCCTGTTAGAAGGTGGCTTTGCTTGTTCTCCATGGCTCCACTGTATGTAGGAAGATAAACACCCACACTTTTCCTGAGATGGACTAGGAACTATGAACTATGGGAGGAGTAAAGGAAGTTAGGGGGAAAATAAGAGGTTCAGAAGCTCATGGAGGACATTACAAGGAGGCAAGAAAACACAGTAGGAAATAATTTTATGAAAAATAGATTATAGGGCCATAAAGTAGTAGATGTGTATGGATTATTATTGTTTAGTACCACTTTATGAGCCTATTTATCCCTTTGATGACCTCTTAACTGAGGTTGATGTTTTTCTGTATCTAACGATTATTTGCTTGGAGGGCAGGTCCTAGAGATAGTCCTTGGTAGCAGTATGTCTCCTCACAAGGATCAAAACATCCTCCACACTCTTCAGTGTGTATGTCTAATGCACTACTGTATATTAACAATCTGACACTCCCCAATCTGAGCAGGCTTAAGCACCTCAAGTTGCAACCACTTGTTTGTAAGGAAGAATAAATCATATATCTGGGACTCTGTGGACTTCTCAGGATTAAAATACCATGTGAACGTGTGCTCCAATCGGACCACTATGGTAACCCCCAGACAGGATAGGATTTCTCCTTTAATTTAGGATACTCCTCAGCATCTTGGGGATGTTAAAAATGACATCCACCCACTGCTTCTCGAGTAGCATTTCACTTTCAGAAACTCTCTCTGCTGAGGTAGGCTTCAACATCATCCTGCAAGGACAATCTTTGTAATGTGCTCTGCACCAGCTGTTGAGGTGTAGAAGTTGGCCCCTCCACCATCATCTGCCTCTCTAACCGGGCATGTATCTGCTGCTGTAGAGAAGGTTCATTTGCTTCTGTCCCTCCAAGGAGGCCACGTGGACTAGAGTCAGCTGTTGCATCTGCTTAGCAGTTAAGCAGTTTACCTCTTGCTAGTTAGCATTTGCCAATGTGATCTATTTTTCAAGTTGCTCTATTTTATTTAACAAAAGTTACCTGTCTCTTTCAGGTGTTACCTGAATTTTAATGCCAATTTGTAAGGGAGATAGGTTTAAAGCGTTTTGGCTGTGGTAAACCATGAACAAGACAGGGACACCCAGAAACTACCCAAGCAGGTTTCTCGTGCACTTTTATTCAGCAAACAAAATACATTTTTAGTGTAAGAGGGATTTATACAGCAAATGTTTAACATAAAACAAAAAAAACATCTTCTTGTTCAAGCTACTACCTAAACTCAAGTCAGTTTTTGACTAACAGGGTGACCCCTAATAGGTTCCCCATAACAAATAGTTATAATTTGTACATTTTTAGTGTTCTGATAGCAATCAGACTTTTTACACAGCAACTAGCTGCCAGGAAGTGTCCTGAACATCAGTCAACTTGCATGTATAAAGGCATTTGCAAAGCTGATACTAATCACAGGGTCTGGCAACAAAATAGCATGGACCTAGGAATAGAGGCTTAATCCTGCTCAAAGCGTTATAAAACCTCTGGGCTCAAGGACCCTCAACAGAACTTACTAATATTCTGAGAAAACCAAACTGTTTATTTTTCCCCACATCAGTCACAATCCTACCACATAATGATTAACAATATATGTATTGGTGACGACTGCACATTTAATTTCCTGTACCAGCATCATTGGGACAGGAAGGGATGGAAAACTGGCAGGAATTTTAACTCTTCTCTATTTTTAACTCTACATCCACTCTACAGTTTCAGCTTGACTGTTACAATATAGTGATCATAGCTCTTCCTTTTTTTTACAGGAGATGATGGGGCTTTTGGTATAAACAGCATTACTGGAACTGTTACCGTCATTAAAAATCCTGATGAACTAAAGAAGGAAGTCTATGAGTTGAAGATAAAGGTAGACATGTGTTTTTCTTCCTTGCACACTGACCATGATTAACAAAAACATTTTGATGACATATAATTTAATTGACAGTCTAATACCTAAAACCCAGACTGTTATTTCTAACACACACAGTTAGGTGGATACCTTAGTCCACAAGAAGTGATGTCTTTTATCAGAATGTAAATGTAGCAGTTACCCCCACAGGAAGCTGCTTGGTATGGTCTGCCGCGACTCTGGAAACTCTCTGACAATCCTGGTTGTAACTTAAATATTGGTATACCACATATTGTATTCCACACAAGCTACATGACAGGAGATAAAGTGAATATATTGTTGCAAGACAGGTAAATGCAAACTTAATAGAGAAGTAACGTAAATACTAAACTGTAATATGGCAGTTTACCTAGTCCACAATAACAATAAATCAAGTTAATCTGGTATACACAGCATAAGCAGTAAAGGGTATACATGGCAATGAAAACGTCTCACTGTTAATCTCTGCAGTAGGTGTCCCTGAATGCAGTTTCTGAACAGGGTACCCTTTAAAGGTGGTTGTTTGATACCTGATGCCTAATTAACATTAAGCCAGTTAACATTGGGGCCCAATCTGTATGGTGGTGCACTTGTCTCTTTAAAGCTGTATGCAGTGAATGACTGTTGGGTTGTAAAGCAATAGTATTAAACTATAAAGACAATCACCCGCAGCACTACACAATCAGAGTGCAACAATTACTACAAAATGCAACAGTTATTAGAATTATATTAGATATTTAACTAGCATTAAACTGCTAACCGTGATGAGATAAGCACAGTTAATTTAGTTCAATCCTGGCACACAGCGAATCATCATGTCCAGAATGCTTGCCAGTCTGCTGTCCCCAGGAATCCGGTCCTCTGTGGCTCAGTTCTCATGATCAAGTCTCTACAAGGCTTGGTTCACTCCTCTGCTCCTCCTTACTCTGTCCTCTCTGGTGTAGGCACACACAGCTCACAGGTCTGCGCAGCTCTGGTCCCAGTACACAGAGACTATCAGTGGCTCAGTCTCTCAACTCCCTGGGTATGCAGAACCGAGCATATGGTCTACTCTCTCCCTGGTCTCCGCACACAAGACTGTTTCCTCTCAGTGGCACACCTTATGTGCCCCTAAGAATAACACTTACATTTTACACATCTCTACTGCTACCGCGGAATTATCATATGAACTTGACAAAATTGTGGACATATTCCGTGACTCTTACCACCCAACGGTTCCTTACTTATCGGTAGCTACAGATCGGATCATCATAGCTGAACCTACTTACTGTCCTTGGGATGCCTGCCATCTGGATGCCTTGATAAAACTATAGACAACACCAAATTCCTCATTGCCATAGCAGACATGTATTCTAACAAAGCTCTGGAACCTGTGACATTACATTTTTTGCCAAAATGTTTGCAAATCACCTTAAACCCCTGTTAACTGACCCCATTAATTTAGATTAAATAGGCTTTACACCCTTTACTGCCAGTGGAGAAGCCAGGGATGATACAACCAAAACCTTGGATTTTAACGCTCATGCCAGATTTTCTCTCAATAGTTGCAAAGAAAGCCTTTGGCTGCATAAACTGGAAACTTTTAAAATTAACCATGCAACATATAGGCTTGCCCTTATACATGCTGCAGTCAGTTTGAGATCTTTATACTGCGCCCACAGCAGCAATCAAAATCAACCCCTTCCACACAGTTCTGTATCACCAACAGCACTCTATCAAGGCTGCTTGCTTTTTCCCCTTATCTTTATTTTATGCACATTTTAGAAAGCTTTCACAACCAGGGCCAAAACTACGATCCTTGGGCTTGGTAGATGCAATGCTCTTAGGATGAATGTGTTACTTAGACTCCTCTACTTCCTCCAAACTCTACTAATAGAAATCCTCCAAAGCCTCCTAAAACATTCCGATCAGGATTTAATAAATTCACCTGGGCAGGCTACTTCCCTCATATCTCTGTAAGCGTTCTACTTTTGCCTAAGCCCAAAGGCAGAATAGGCTTGCCAGACCCTATTCTCCTCCATACTGCAACAGATAACCCAGGGGCGCATACAAAGATTGCCTAATACCCATACCATCAGAGCATAGGAGATTTCCTTGTTCAATATATGCAAGGTGGAGACTGGGACTGGTTAAATATGGTAGATTGATTTGGTTGCAGCACAAGTATATGTGTTTGGCAGCATACAGGACATAAGAGTTATAAAACTTTCACAAAGATCATGGATGTCTACTAATTACAAGTAATGATTTAGCACAATGATACACAAATGTATGTATACAATAGAGCATGCTTTTATCATATGTTTGCTATCTTGATATCTTACAATAACATAATTGGCACGGAGTAAGCTTCTATCTAAACACGACACCTTGGCAATAATCTGCTAAGTCATTCTAAAAATAAAAAAAAAACAGATACCCCACATGTGCTGGTGCTGCCATAAAGAAAAGGTACACTTGCTATATCTTCTGGTCTTGCCTGGCCATTCTGTAAAGATATCCATAAAATACTGCCAAATAATGCAGGGTTACTTTACATTTTTACTGGAGTTTTATCCCCTCCATGTTCACTTAAAGCCTCACCCCTTTTCTCAAAAATCTCTCCAGACATCTGAGCTAGAGCTGTGATTTCCAGACATTGACACTCCATACATCTTCCTTCCATACATGGGCGTAGCATAAGGGGTTGCAGGGGTCACAATCGCAACACCGCCCCTAGCTCCAGGGGACCCCTGCAGCCTCCCTGTCATATTATCATATCCTCCACAAAGTCCAGCTCCAATTTGCCCTAGGGCCCCACAGCCACGCTCCAATACTGGGCTTCCACTTTGCCTTCCACAGTCCACACCCCTCTGTTCACATTGCCTGGGGAGAAGCTGTGAGCCTTTTCCTGAATGGAGAGGAGCACGAGGTGAGAACAGCCCAGGATGGGGAAGTGTCTGTGCTGTGTGCTGGCAACATGGAATGGTAATCAAGCTCAGCAAGTTAAGAGGAAAAGAATGCCATCCTTTGACCACGATGGGACGGATGTTACTGGTGAGGTAAGACACTGCTCAGTGTCTCCTAGTCACCAGCTGGGATTCTTTGTACGCCCCAACGGGGGTGTCTGCTTACCCCACTTCCCTGACAACTGGGGAAAAGACACGCACCTCCGGGAGGTGACCTTCCCCCAACACCTGCCAACACTGACAAAGAAACCTTCAGAAATTGCTAAAACAAATCCCTTAACACCTCCTAAGGGGGCCCTGAGGGGCTGCAGGCTCCAGATTTTGTGTCACCTGGCTTTGCCCCCCCAGATCTAAGTTGCGCCCCCCCAAAGCCCCCTGACCACCCCCTTTGCCTTGGATGCTATGCCTGGCTGCTGAGCTCCTTTCCCATTACGACACTCTATAATGCTCCTCCTCTGCAGAGCTGAAATCACATTCCTTTACAACACAGCAAGTTAGCTACGATCTTCACAGGGTGTATCTGCCTACTGCAACTACACTGCCGTTCTGACCAGAGAATTTCACAGGTCAGAACAGTAACATAAAAGCCAGATACACCCTGTGAAGGCTGACAGACTGTGTGTAAAGGAATGTGATTTCAGCACTGTGTAGTTTGGGGGGGAGCTGTATACAGTACTGGGATGGGAAAGGAGCTCTGCCAAGTGATCTGCTAGGGGTCCCTGTCCTCTGATTCTTCAGCTGTGATTCCTGTCCTCTGATGTAAGGAGGAACTCTGGGAACTCAAAACTCTTAAGCCACTTTCAGTATCTTGGCATGCGGTGGGTGTATTTGCAAGCACAGTGGAAGTGGTGGGTGGTGGTGGGGGGGGGCCGTGTCAACTTTTGCATCGGGGCCCACAAGCTTCAAGCTATGCCTCTGCTTCCATATATCTTTCTTCCACAAAGGAACAGATAAATCAGGTCAGTTACATATAGTTACATAGTTGTTAAAGTTGAATAAAGACATCAGTCCATCCAGTTTAACCTGTGTTGATGTGTATTATGTCCCTTCCATTTCCCATATCCCTGAATATTGTGTTCAATAAGATGTCCATCTAAGATTTTTTCTTTAAATTAGCAACATTACCCACTGGAACCACTGATTGTGGAAGGGAGTTCCACATCCTTACCTTGAACCTTGTCCAACTTCATTGAGTGGCCATGTGTCTTCATGAGTGAACTGAGACTGAATAGTTTCTTCCCAATGCTGGAATTACCATTAAGATATCTTAAGCATCTCTTCTCCAGGGAGAATAAGTTTAATGTTTGTAGTCATTCCTCATAATTGAGATTTTCCAACCCTCTTATTAGCTCTGTTGCCCTGGACTCTTTCCAGTTCTACATCCTTCCTGAGAACTATATATTCAAGATGTGTCCGAACCAGAGTTTTGTAAAGTGGTAGAATTATAGTTTTATCTCTTGAGTAAATACCTTTTTAAATGCAAGCTAACGTTCTGCTTGTTGCAGCTTGACATTGCATGTTATTACTGAGTCTATCATCAACCAGGACCCCCAGATCATTTTCCATTCTTAATTCACCCAGAGGTTCTTCCCCTAGCGTGTAACTGGCATTTATACTTTTAGCCTTTAAATGCATTACTTTACATGTCCCTACATTGAACCTCATTTGCCATGTGTTTGCCCTCTCCTCCAATCTATTGAGTTCTTCCTATAGAGTTTCTATATCCTGTTGTGAAGTTATTGCCCTGCTTAACTTTGTATCACCAGCAAATACTGAGATTGAATTATTTTCTACCAACCTCATGACTCAAGTCACATGACTTGACTTAAGTCAGACTTGAGTCACCTGTTTGAGGACTTGCGACTTGCTTGACAAAATTAAATAAATGACTCGACTTGACTTTGACTTATCACTAATGACTTGCAACTTGACTTTGACTTGGGCTATTTGACTTGCAATGACTTGGCACCACCCCCCGCAAAATATTACCCACACACTCCGCACACCACCGCCTCTGAGCCAATCAGCATTTGCCAAATGCCATTGGAGCTGTTCAGGGTAGCGGTAACAGTTATGTCAGTCCCTGCATCAAGCGAACCTGTTGCCTTCAGCTAATCAGGTGCCTGGTATTACATCTGGTCCTCCTGATTGGCTGAGAGGTGGTTCTGTATTAGCAAAGCACATACAAACAGTAGATCTCTGTCATGTCTCCTGGCAGAATGGGGATCCGCTTGTTTACACTGGCAGATCCCCGTTCTGCTTCTGTACTAGGTGATCGCAGGTCGCTGACGGACATCGAGTCTGCCCGACCCTGTGGACGTGCTCCCGCAGAGTGCAGCGGGAGCAAAAGCGCACCACAATTGCGCTTGTGTGGGCTGCCGTACAGGTACGGCCTTTGCTCAGAAGAGCTGACCTGCTGGCGGTTGGTCGGCAAGTGGTTCATTTCCCTTTTTTTTTTTTCAGTTTGAAGTTTCAGCCACAAGGATTCCACCCCTTCCAATTCCCTGTTAGAAATGTCATCACTTATTTTCACCAGCACCAACAAATTTACATACATGCACACCCCTCCCCCTCTTCTATCTACCCTGTTCCTTTGATAAAGGGAGTACCCCTGGACAGTCACAAGCTAGTCATGTGTGCTGTCAGACCAGGTCTCTGTTACTCCCATGAAGTCAAAATCCTCTTCATGTATGAGTAGTTCAAGTTCCTTATTTTGTTCACCAAGCATTTGTGAACATGCCTTTTAGTTTTGTTTGACCACATGCCATTTTTTTTCTATTCCTTCCCAAGCTGTAGTATGTTTTTGTCAGCCCACATGTATTGAACTTATGTATTCCAGTTGCATTGACCACCATAGTACTTTCTGCCCTTTGTTCACTAGCTGGATAAGCTTCTTCTGATCCCCCCCATTTCACCTGGTTTAAAAGCCCCTCTAATGCCGCGTACAGACGAGCGGACTTTTCGACCGGACTGGTCCAACGGACCGAATCCGGCAGACAATTCAACCGTGTGTGGGCTTCATCGGACCTGCAGCGGACTTTTTCGGTCGAAAATCGGACGGACTTTAGATTTGGAACACGTTTCAAATCTTTACGTCGGAACTTCGCCGGACCCAGTTCCTATCGAAGAGTCCGCTCGTCTGTATGCTAGTCTGACGGACAAAAACCGACGCTAGGGCAGCTATTGGCTACTGGCTATCAACTTCCTTATTTTAGTCCGGTCGTACGTTATCACCTACGAATCCGTTGGACTTTGGTGTGATCGTGTGTAGGCAAGTCCGTTTGTGCGGAAAGTCCGTCGGAAGTCCGCCGAAAGTCCATCGGATAGACCGTCGGACGGGTCCGGTCGAAAAGTCCGCTCGTGTGTATGCGGCATTACTTTTTGACCATCTTCTCCCCCAACAGAACTGCACCCTCCCCATTTAGGTGTAGTCTGTCCCTGCTATAGAGCCTGTAACCGACTGGAAAGTCAGCCAAATTCTCTAGGAATCCAATATCCTCTTTCCTGCACCAGTTCCTCAGCCACTTGTTATTTTCTCTAAGTTCCTGCTGCCTCTCTGGTGTGGCTCGAGGTAGAAGCAGTATCTCTGAGAATACCACCTTGGAGCTCCTTCTCTTCAATATAATGCCTAAGTCCCTAAAATCCTTTTTTAGGATGCTCCACCGTCCTCTAACTTTGTCATTGTTACCAATATGCACTATGACAGCTGGATCCTCCCCAGCCCCACCCAAAATTCTGTCCATCCGATCCGCAATATACCTAACTGAGTGCCCATCAAACCACATATCGTTTGGCGATCGCTCTATCTGTCCTTCTAATAATTGAGTCCCCTACCATCAGTATTAGGGATTAGCCGAACACCCCCCCGGTTTGGTTTGCACCAGAACATGCGAACAGGCAAAAAACTCGTACGAACAAGCGAACATCGTTAAAGTCTATGGGACACAAACATGAAAACTCAAAAGTGCGAACTTTAAAGGCTTATATGCAAGTTATTGCCATAAAAAATGTTTGGGGACCTGGGTCCTGGCCCAGGGGACATGTGTCAATGCAAAAAAAAGATTTTTGATCCGCTTCAGACATAGGTTGCTAACAGCAATGGTGCAATCTGTTGCAGACGTGTCGAAAAGGTCCACACCAAGGAACTTTTAAAAGTCAGCAGGGAGTCAGCAGCACCCTGCACCTGCGGAGCTCTGCGGTGCGATGCAATAGGGTGGCTGCCCCCTAGAGGACATCCTGCCTCATTGGAGTTGTGCCTCCTCTTCCTCCTCTCTTCCCTCAGACACCCAAGTACAGTCAGTGACCTCATCATCCCCTCCCTCCTCGTCACTGGAGCAAACTTGGCAGTATGCTGCAGCTGAGGGAACATGACTGCCAGTTTCTTGTCCTTCTTGGGCACCCTCTCTCTCTAGGCTCACGTTACTCCCTTCCTCAACCTGGGAACCAACATTGGAGCCTTCAAATCGCTGCGCAACCTCCAGCAGCATGTACCCGACACTGTGGTGGAATAGTTCTGGGTACTCCTCTGTGCATGATGGTGGGGCTACGAAAGTGACTGTGGACAAGGAGCCGGTGGAATAGGCCGCTTTGGCAGCTGCATTGGAAGGCAAACTACTCTGAGCCTTTGTGACAGAGGATGAGGAGGATGAGGATGGCTTTGTTATCCACTCCACCAACTCTTCTGCATGTTCTTGCTCAATGTTGGCTGAATGCAGTATGTTATCAAAAAATACTGGAGGAACATTTGGGGTCAGCACCAAGCTTATCCAGCAGTTTGAATGGATAAAGATGTCGCCGTATGTTTCCTACACCGGCGTGCGGTGCAAGCCACATTCCCACTCGGGTTGCGATTCAAACCTCGCTTTCGCCCGACCAAAAATGATCTAGTGACATAGTGTATATTTCCCAGCAGCCTCTAAGCATTTCGCAATGGTAATTGCCTCATCAGGAAGCTGGATTACTGAAACCTCCTGTGGTCTGATGAGACCAAGATAAACTTATTTGGTTCAGATGGTGTCATGCATGTGTGTTGGCAACCAGGTGAGAAGTACAAAGACAAGTGTGTCTTGCCTACAGTCAAGCATGGTGGTGTGAGTGTCATGGTCTGAGGCTGCATGAGTGCTGCGGCCACTGGGGAGCTACAGTTCATTGAGGGAACCATGAATGCCAACATGTACTGTGACATACTAAAGCAGAGCATGATCCCCTCCCTTCAGAGACTGGGCCACAAGACAGTATTCCAACATAACGACCCCAAGCTGAGGTTAAAGGTGATGGACTGGCTAAGCATGTCTCCAGACATAAACTCTATTGAGCATCTGTGGGGCATCCTCAAATGGAAGGTGGAGGAGCGCAAGGTCTCTAACATCCACCAGCTCCGTGATGTCATCCTGGAGGAGTGGAAGAGGACTCCAGTGGCAACTTGTGAAGCTCTGGTGAACTCCATGCCCAAAAAGGTTTAGGCAGTGCTGGAATATAATGGTGGCCACACAAAATATTGACACTTTGGGCCCAATTTGGACATTTCACTTAGGGGTGTACTCACTTTTGTTGCCAGCGGTTTAGACATTAATGGCTGTTTATTATTAATTTGTTATTTTGAGGGAACAGCAGTACACTCACTACTTTACTTTGTAGCAAAGTGTAATTTCTTCAGTGTTGCTACATGAAAAGATATAATAAAATATTTACAAAAATGTGAGGGGTGTACTATATATATACAGTTGTACTCATGTACTCATAAGTCTACATACCCTGTCAGAATTTATGATTTATTGGCCATTTTTCAGAGAATATGAATGATAACACAAAAACTTTTCTTTCACTCATTGATAATAAATGGCTTCAGCCAAACACTAACAATCAACTATGTTTACTCTTTTTAAATCATAATGGCAGCATAAACTACCCAAATGACAGTGATCAAAAGTTTACATACCTTGGTGATTTTGGCCTGATAACATGCACACAAGTTGACACAAAGGGGTTTGAATGGCTATTAAAGGTAACCATCCTCACCTGTGATCTGTTTGCTTGTAATTAGTGTGTATGTATAAAAGGTCAATGAGTTTCTGGACTCCTGACAGACCCTTGCATCTTTCATCCAGTGCTGCACTGACGTTTCTGGATTCTGAGCCATGGGGAAAGCAAAAGAATTGTCTAAGGATCTGCGGGAAAAGGTAGTTGAACTGTATAAAACAAGAAAGAGATATAAAAAGATATCCAAGGAATTGAGAATGCCGACCAGCAGTGTTCAAACTCTAAACAAAAAGTGGAAAATGAGGAGTTTTGTTGAAACCAAACCACAGTCAGGTAGGCCAACTACAATTTCAGCCACAACTGCCAGGAAAATTGTTCGGGATGCAAAGAAAAACCCACAAATAACTTCAGGTAAAATACAGGACTTTCTGAAAACATGTGAAATGGCTGTTTCAAGATGCACAATAAAGAGGCACTTGAAGAAAGATGGGCTGCATGGTCGAGTCGCCATAAGAAAGCCATTACTATGCAAATGCCACAAAGTATGCTGCTTACAAAGTGCCAAACAGCACAGAAACAAGCCTCAAACCTTCTGGCACAAAGTCATTTGGAGTGTCAATTTTGAGACCAAAATTGAGCTTTTTGACCACAACCATAAACGTTACATTTGGAGAGGAGTCAACAAGGCCTGTTATGAAAGGTACAGAGGTGGATCGCTGATGTTTTGGGGATGTGTGAGCTACAAAGGCACAGGAAATTTGGTCAAAATTGTTGGTGAGATGAATGCAGTATGTTATAAAAAAAATACTGGAGGAACATTTGAATTCATCAGCCAGGGACGTACTTGGACATTCCAACATAACAAGGATCCAAAACACAAGGCCAAGTCAACCTGTCATTGGCTACAGCAGAAAAAGTGAAGGTTCTGGAGTGGCCATCTCAGTCTCCTGACCTCAATATCATTGAGCTACTCTGGGGAGATCTCAAGGAGGCTTTTCGCCAAGAGGAATGGGCAGCTTTACCATCTGAGAAGATAAAGAGCCTCATCCACAAATACCATAAAAGACTTCAAGCTGTCATTGATGTTAAAGGGGGTAATACACTATATTAAGAACTGAGGTATGTAAACTTTTGATCAGGTCATTTGGGTAGTTTCTGTTGCCATTATGATTTCAAAAGAGCAAACACAGTTGATTGATAAATGGCTTCAGCTGAACAGTAACCATGAGTGAAAGAAAAGTTTTTGTGTTCTCATTCATATTCTCTGAAAAATGGCCAAGAAATCATAAATTCTGCCAGGGTATGTAAACTTATGAGCACAACTGTATATATATATCAAATATACTACCACTAACTGAATAACCTGCCTGCTTAATCTAAATCAAGCTTTCTCTCTGTCCACACCAACAACATTACACACGGCCGCCATGTAAGCAGCCTTATATAGTGTGGGGCGTGGACTAAGTCCCCCTGAGCCATGATTGGCCAAAGGCACCCTGCCTTTGGCCAATTATGGCTCTCTTATCAGAGGGCGCTGTGATTGGTCAGGTGCATAGTTTGGCCAATCATCATACAGCAATGCACTGTGATCTCGCAGTGCATTATGGGGCGTTCTGCGGCGCTTGAATTTGCCGCAAACACCACATAATGTTTGCTGTTCGGCGAACGGGCGAACACCCGATGTTCGAGTTGAACTTATATTCGACCCGAACATCAAGCTCATCCCTAGTCCCCACAAAGTCTTATTTGACCTATGAAATCTTCTTGCAAATACGTTTAATCAATCTGACTGGTTGGTAATTGGGAGCATTCATGTTTACTAGGGTAAATGGTTGCAAATTATTAGTACAAACCAAAATTGTGCATTTAACAAAGCATTTTTCAATCCCATTGTGTGGGCTTAGAAAAGAAATGGGCAGTGTGTGTGCAGTTCCCCGTGGGGAGGTCATAGCTGGACATGGCAGCAGGTACTATTAGGATCTTCATACGGAATAATCTCTCTGCTATCACTGTGCTGAGCAAGATAAATTTAGGACTAAGAACTAGAAGAACTGGAAAGAAATGGGATCCAACTTTGATCCAGATGCAAAGGGTGTTGTACATTGTGTATTGAGGGGTTTAGAGCTAAAGAACAATACTCACAATGCCTCTTAGGGATCACGTAGGACCTGAAGTAGAGGTAGTAGGTCGGCCGTCCGATTATTTTTTGTAAAAGAATATTTGCCAATCTGCCTGCATGTGAGTCGAAGGATTACATGCAGAGCCAGAAGGTGGAGATTCCAAGAGGATGTCCAGTTATCTCAGTAATTTTATACCTTCATCCAGAGTGGAGATCCTGATTGTTTCCATTGGAGGTGACCAACAAATGGTTCAGGTATCGTCATTGAAACGGGATTATGTGGTTGTGGAGTCCTTTAATTACCATAATCATGTTTTTCCTCAATTGCATAGTAGGTCGAGAAAGGTCAGGAAAGATTTTCATATCTGCATAGGTAGGAAGGCTGGACTCAAAGCTTCTGAAGATCGCAAGAATCTGCTCTTTTATGTGGAAGAAGTGTAGCCGCAAAATCACATCTCTCAGAATGTTGTTATGAAGGTGAGATGGCCTAGGAAGGTGATGTACTCTATCCACAACTAGTTCCATCAGAGATGTGTTAGGGAGGACAGAGCGTAGCATGGATTTGATGAAGGCGGGCAGTTGATCAGGTAGAACCGATTCAGAAATGCCTCTAATTTTTAGGTTGTTTCTTGGGGACCTGTCTTTCAAAGTTTGGCCTTCATCCAAACAATGTCATCACACTTGTCAGATTGAGAGTCAACTAGGATGTTGAAGGATGAGGCAAATTCTTCCATTTTAGACTCCACAATGTCGATTCTACTCTCTAGGTCATCAATGTCATTTCTAACTTGTCTCAGAGAAGCAGTAATGTCCGTACGGAGGGACACCAGCATTTCCTTAATTGTATAATTGAGAAGAGGTGTGTTGATTGTAGGATAGTTGGCTATGGTATCTTCCTGTAGACTGGATTCTTCCATGTGCTCAGGTGCCTCACTCACCCTGTCCTGGTATTCTTTCTGCGTGGCTGGTTTCTGTGTCGACATTCTTGGCCTAGATTTAGATTTAGATTTAGGCTCCTGGTAGAAGGGGTAGAGGAGGTGGAGCTGGTAGGAGATGGAGTCCCTATATCCCCTTGGCCCTGTTGTGACACAGCCCAGGCCGCCAGAATGCCTTGGATGGGAGTGTGGCCACTGCCATTTTGGCATGGTCCATGGCCAGTCAGCTGGAAGAACACCGACAATGTTTGTCGCTGGGCCCAGTCCTTTCTCTTGTAGGGCATCTCTGCTGGATGGGGTCTGGATAGAAAGGCTCTTGTAAAACTGTGTAGGCTGAATGGCAGTGGTGTTAGAGCAGCCGATACAGGCGGGAATCCCCAGCGGTGTTGCGGAACTCTGTTAGTGAGTGGCCATCTTGAGTCACGGTGGCCACGCCCCCTTGTGACATTTGTCATTGATGCCAACAGTATCTTGAATGTGTCTGCAGCGAACAAGAGCCAAGGACAAGGAAAAAATAGATCATCATTACCAATGACAAAAGTTGTCTGAGCAAAGAGGACATTGAGAACATGGTGAATGAAGCCAAGAAGTACAAGGGTGAAGGTAAGCAGCAAGACGAGATCTACTGCAAAAACTCACTGGAGTCCTATGCTTTCAACATGAAGGCAACTGTGGAGGATGAGAAGCTCCGGGGCAAGATGATGATGATGAAGACAAAAAGAAGATCTTGGACAAGTGCAATTAAGTCATCTCTTGGCTGAACAAAAGCAAACTGCTGAGAAAAAAACTACGCAACCGCATGATTACCAAGCTGCACCAGAGTGCAGGTAACATGCCAGGAGGAATGCCAGGGGGCTTCCCAGGTGCCGGTGGTGGCTGCTCTGGACCTAGTATTGAAGAGGTTAACTAAAGTTACAACTAAAGCTGCATTCCATCTTGTTTGTCTTGTTAAACTCCCAGGACACACATTTGTAATAATGGCTGTTCCAAGTTAAATTTCCCATGCTCCCTCATAGGAGCAGGTCCCACAGCCATTAGCCTCAACAGTCCCCAGATTGTATGATTATGTTTCCCAGGGCTCTGAGACCTTACAACTAAGTTGTGAAATGTACAGGATTCTTATATTAATACCTGTCTACATCATGGATCTGCAGTGAGCAGCATGGACATTACTCTTTGGAATTCTTTGCACATGATGTAACATTGTTTATTATAAACTGAGCACATTTGAACAGCTGGTGTAAGCAATGGTCGGGTATTGTGCTGCTAATTCAGTGGTCATTACAATTGCTTTACTGAGATATTACACAGTAAAAAGTAAATAGCCTAGTGTAGCCAGTACTCGACAATGCTACTTGCTCCAATGATGTGTTTGTAAAAGAAGATAACATGTAAAGAACCAAGTATTTTAGCAAAGCTATTGTTTCTGCAGTGGAATTCATAAATGCCTATTGCCTGAAATTCCCTTTATGAATTCCCAATTCATTTAAAATTGTATTCTTGTGGTCAATTTACCTGGTTTGCACGTTTATTTGCTCATTTCTACTTGGTATGCATCAAACATTTTATGTATGTTTTTTATTCTTTTAATTTTTATTTTACAGGCATCTGAACTAACATCAAATGGGGATGTGGTAGGCCATGCTCTTACAGTAGTGACCATCCGAGTTGTTGATCTAAATAATCACCCTCCAACTTTCTATGGGGAAAATGGACCCCAGAACCATTTTGAACTTACCATGTATGAGCATCCACCAGAGGGAGAGATACTACGTGGACTTAAAATCACTGTTAATGATTCAGATCAGGTTGGTAGCTTATTCTGTATTATCCTGTGTTTTGTTAGTATCTTATTCTTTAATCTGTACCAAATATAAAGCACTGTTAAAAATATTACTGATGTTCTGCCATACAATGTATTAAATGGAATTATAATAATACTTTTGACAGGGAGCAAATGCAAAATTCAACTTGCGTTTGGTTGGACCAGGAGGAATTTTCCGTGTAGTGCCACAGACTGTATTAAATGAGGCTCAAGTAACGATAATCGTGGAGAACTCTGCTGGAATAGACTATGAAAAATTTCATTTGTTAACTTTTAAGGTATATATTTTTCCTTTTTATGTTACTCGGGAAAGTCTGAAAAGTAACATCTTAGAATTGGTGATTTAGGGGATACAATTCCTTTTTATGCATCTTCCTTGTTGCTGTAGTATGTTATTACTTTTCTCAGTTTTTTCATTGTTTTTTTATCAAAGTATCATGTGACGTCCTCCAGGCAAAGTAAGCCCACGCTGTAGCCATCAATTAGCTATAGTGCGGCTGGGAAGTAGTTAAATAGCCTTGTTTATTTGGAAGGTACACATCAAATTCAAAAGTCACAGCAGACAGGGAAGAGCTGACGTTTAGCACTAACGTCAGTGCTTACTCAAGCTATGAGTAAGCACTAACGTTAGTGCGAAACATCAGCTCTTCCCTGTCTGCTGTGACTTTTGAATTTGATGTATACCTTCCAAATAAACAAGGCTATCTATAAATGCGACTGTCCAGAATTCATTCATGGTTATCGCTTTTAGCAATAGCCAGCACCTACGACTTTCGAACCAAGATTGATTTACCTCCTGTCTGTTTAAATGCTCCTGGAGCGGTGATAACTTCCTCCTACACTGGGAAGTAGTTAAACCATGACCAGGTCTGGCATTCCTGTCTGCCAACAGAATAAATGGCATAAGAATTATTTAGCTTGTCTATTTACTGGTTTCGTAATTTTGGGTGTATTTCAGTAATCTGATATCTTCCTAAAAGGTACACACACTTAACAATCCCACAGTAAGATTTCTTTGCCAAACTTCACTCAATGTAATAATTTTATAATTACAGGATATGTGATGGTGTTTTCAAAAAAATGGTATTGAAAATGATAATTGCATTTGATGGACTATCTATTGGTTGACGTGAATTTTTAGTGTTTGTTTTGTTAAAGTATAATTTGTGTAATGTACAAAACATCTTTTGTTTTGTTGTTATATTGTGTGTGGGAAAAATTATTTTTTCCTTGATGATTATGATCGTGTAGCGCTACCCCCGCAGGAGCCGCTTAAGTATGTTTGGTTCCGTACTTTGCCTCTCAACTCTAAGAACAGTCTCAGCCCCTCTGGCACACCTGGCAATAGTGTAAGTGCAAGGACCAATGAAAACACACACGTTATAATAAAAAACAGAATTGTCTTTACTGAAAAGCTTCTGTGGAAAAGGGTAACAAACAATAACAGTATATATAATCAAGTAATGCAATTGGAGAGCAATAACTGAGATCAAGAGCAATATAGCTCAACACTGTATTCAGGTTGTCTTCAGGGGATTCCAAACCTGAGAATAACCCCAAGAGCAGAGACACACTTAAATGGCAAACTAATCACAATATGACACTCTGTATCAGATTGGCTATCACTACTTAAATTTATTCAATGGCTCTATGAGTCCAGGCAGGTGGAGAGCAGAAGAATGACCTTCTCTTATGTCCACCCTCTCTCTTCTGTCCCCTGACACCACAGGCCAATCAATATTCAATAAATCAGTTTACAAGGTAGACTATCCCGCACAACCACTACATATACAGAACCCTGGACATGTGTGTGTGTGTATGTCCATATGGCATCAGTAACTTCAGTCCCTTTGAAGAAGAATGAGGCCTTGGGTCTTCAGCTAGCCACTTTCGTTGGTGCACTTAAACTCCTGAATAGCAGGACCAAACAGTACAACTGGCCCAGATTATCAATCACAATGGTGTCTGTCTACAGTGTCTCTGTATCTGAATGGCCTTGTGTCCTGTGGCACTACAGGTGTCAGCAAGGTGACTAAGAGCAATGATGTCTACATACAGTGTTCAAAAAGCTGGATGGGCAAAGTGAAACAACTCTGTCTGTGTTCAGTGTGTAAATGGACAAATGCCCCCTGACCAAATCCTGTGGTCAAGGCCCAAATAATCGTCCTGGAACAGGCAGGCTCTTCTGGCGACCTGGCTGGTCACCTCAAACTGGAACGCTTCATCGTCAGTGCAAGTGTGCCTGGATATGCACCTGGGATCCCCCTCTCTCAGGCTAGATGTCCTGACTGGCTATGGATGCCTGAAATCACGTGGTGGACTGACCTGGGAGGCAGCGCCTCTCCCCTAAGTCCAATCTCTTGTCCTGCGTTGTGGTGACTGAAATCCCTCAGCTACTGGAGTCTCAGCAGATGGAGTCTTTAGTTCCTCTTCTCCAGAGCATGCTGGCTCTTGTAGTTCCATAAAGTTCAATCTGAATGTGAAACTTGAGTCCTGGGACTACAATTCCCTGTATGCTTTGCTCCCTGGTGGTAATCACCCTGCTGACAAGATGTGATGACAAGGAGTCTTAGCTGGTACTAGATGGAAACAGTCTCACTGCAACAGTGTTGCAGAGTGTCTTCTGATACTGCAGGTAAGATAGCCATCTCCCTGCTACAATCATAATGTGTGTAGCCAGCACAAGTACCCCCATTGTATAAAATCTACAACTCAAAATCCTTACACAGCTCAGCTATATGATGACCTATGGTATCATCTGTCCTATTCTGAATACTTATTTCTAGATTAATATATAACTATAGAGACATTTGTTCAGATTTTGTGAATGAGAGCATGTATTTTTACTAATGAAAAGGTCCAACTAGCCCAAGGGTGGGGGTTTATGTGTTTTCACCAAACAATTGCATCAATATGCTGTTGTAGTTGTTCTGTGGGTGCTGAAGATATATATACCGTGTATGTAGATAGATAGATAGATAGATAGATAGATAGATAGATAGATAGATAGATAGATAGATAGATAGATAGATAGATAGATAGATAGACCCATTTCCAATTTGTTTTTGCATTCAGTGCAAGCTGTTCAGAACACTCACTAATGAATCCCATTACTGCTTACTCTTGTCAAGGAGCAGGGTTCACAGATTTTTTTTTCCAGAATTGTGTGCCCAAATTCTGCAATATTGGCACAAATCTAACAGGAATTATGTAGTGACAGCAATATTTGCTTTGCCCATTACTTTTTATAGGAATAGACTGTTCCTACAATGGAGTAATTTTAAAATATCCTCCATTGCACCAACAAAGAACTTAATTCAGAAAACAAGAATCACCTACCAAGTTAGTGTATGCTATGGTCAGGGCCGGATTAACATAGGGGCTATTGGAGCTGTAGCTCCAGGCCCCTTACCTTAAGATAGGCCCATTTGCCAAAAAAAAAAAGAAGAAATTAAAAAAAAATCACAAAAAATAAAAACACGATCGAGCTTCGAGGGTCGTGGAAACCCCACATTTGAGGGGTAGGTTACTGAAGACCTATCCCACCACTTGGGGTTTCTAGGACCTATGGTTCCGGAGATACAGGGCTCTTTGTGTAGCCTGTCAGAAGCTTCATACGGAGCGGCCAGTTTAAATACAAGCTGGCAAACTCTGTTTGCAGCAGACTGAGAGGATGAGCTCATAGTGCCTTTCTTCACTTCTTGTCAGAGGCACTGAGCTCAATGGACAGCTTGGAGCCTTGGACCAATGGTAAAGTACCCTTGGCCCCAGCTGTCCAATAAAAATGCTGCAGTGGAGGCTGTCCTCTCACTGCAGTGTCATAGAATGGAGCATGTGTCTAAAAGACACATGCTCCCTTCCAGTCCAGCTCTTATAATTAGAAGGAAAAAACAGGGGTTAACCCATAATCCCATGTTTTTCTCACATAGTTAGGAGGGAGAATGAGAATCTTCTGCTGCTGAAAAGGTACTATTTTATGCAAGATAAATTATATATTATTATGCTATATGTTATAACATAATAATTTATTATTTATCTATTTACTGTGAAATTATTGGTTTGAGGTTATAACTTCCAATTTCAGTAATTTGTCCGTTTAGCCACCTGCTTGAGTACAGTTTTTGAAAACTATATATAATAATTATTTGTATGTTACTTATGGCAATTAACCCCTTACCACCCAGGCCAATTTTGACACTTCTCTCCTACATGTAAAAGTCATCATTTTTTGCTAGAAAATTACTCAGAACCCTCATACATTACATATATATTGTTTTAGCAGACACCCTAGAGAATAAAATGGTGGTCATCGCAGCAATTTTTCAAACATGTTTTTTTTTGGAAAGAAACAGTTTCATGAATAAAAAAACAAACAAAAAAACCCACTAGTTTTAGCCTGATTTTTCTTGTATACTATGAAAGATGATGTTACGCTGAGTAAATAGATACCTAACATGTTGCTTTAAAATTGCGCACACTTGTGGAATGGCGCCAAACTTCAGTACTTAAAAATCTCCATAGATGCCACTTTAAAAATATTTACAGGTTACATGTTTAGAGTTATAGAGGAGGTCTAGTGCTAGAATTATTGCTCTCGCTCTAACGATCGCGGCATATGTAACCTGTGTGTATTTGGCTCTGATACTAGCCAGTGCCTCACCAGCCACTGACCTCAGGGCTGTACAAATGCCGTAGTTGCGATGCTTTACTTCACAGCTGCGACTTTTTTTGTTTTTTGTAATTTCTTTAGCTGCAGCATATTTAACTCCGCCTGTCAAACTTGCCTATTGCAACTGCAAGCCAAACTCGCTTGCAGTAGCAGCATAGTCCAACAATGTAAAACTACCATTCAGCAATGTAAAAGACAAACAAGGAGGAGGCGGTAGCAGCTCATGAGTGCCTGTCAGCTGCTGCTATACCACTCAATGAAAAGCAATCCACCACAGATCAATTTTCAGAGGGCAGTAAGCATTAGCGCAAATGTGAAAGAAACTTGAAACACGTCATCCATTTCACACTCACCACCAACCAGGTCATTCCCCAGCCACTTCCCATGTTAGCCACCTTTCACTTAGATCACAGGTGACCATTTTCCAACCTGCAGATGACAGACCCTACTCCAAAAGATATCACTCCCAGTTACTCCCCCCACCTGCTAATTGATATCCCTCCATGACCACCTCACACCCCCTTGCTGAAAGACCTCTCTCCCCAGCCTGTCCCCATACATCCTCTCACCTTCTGACCTGTGGATGGGGGAATCATTCCCGCAGTGTTATTGTGTTCTGCCAGTGGGGAGCCTTCCCTACCCACAGAATACAATGATAAGTGTTGCTAACCATAGCTGGCAGCACTGATTGTTGGGGAAAAAACCTGACAGGCTGGTTGTATTAAAGTCGAACAATAGATTGACTTGTGTACAACCAGCTAGCCCATACATAGATTGACTATGGCTGGTCTCTGCTTAATTGGCTTAATTTGAATCCATGTATGGCCCACTTAACCAATACGCAGTTCCTATAAATCCTTCCACAAACTAACATCTTTCCTTCCCAGATTCCTTAATACTCCTCACTTAGTGTTACATAGTGTTCGCTGTCATACCCTCCACACTCCTCTTCTGTACATATTGCTCACTGTCATACCCTGCACACTCCTCTCCTGTACATACCACCCACTGTTATACCCTCCACACTCCTCTCCTGGACACAGTGCCCACTGTCATACTCTGCACACTCCTCTCCTGTACATACTACTCACTGTCATACCCTCCACACTCCTTTCCTGTACATACTGCCCACTGTCATACTTCCACACTTCTCTCCTATACATACTGCCTACTTTCATAAACTCCTCTACTGTACATAGTGCCAGCTGCCATACCCTCCACACTCCTTTCCTGTACATACTGCTCACTGGCATACCCTCCACACTACTCTGCTGTACATACTGCCCACTTTCATAAACTCCTCTACTGTACATAGTGCCGGCTGTCATACCCTTCACACTCCTCTCTTGTGCATACTGCCCCCATCATACCATCCACACTCCTCTCCTGTACATACTACCAACTGTCTTTCTCTCCACACTCCTCTCCTGTACATACTGCCCCATCATACCCTCCACACTCCTCTCCTTTACTAACTGCCCACTGTCATCACCTCTAAACTCCTCTCCTGTAAGTACTGCCCACTGGCATACCCTCCATGCTCCTCTCCTGTACATACCGCCCACTGCCATACCCTCCACACTCCTCTCCTGTACATACCACCCACTGTCATACCCTCCTGTACATACTGTCCCCATCATACCCTCCACACTTCTCTCCTGTACATACTGCCAACTGTCATACCCTCTACACTTCTCCCCTGTACATACTGCCAACTTTCTTTCTCTCCACACACCTCTCCTGTACATACTGCCCCCATAATATTTTCCACACTCCTCTCCTGTACATACTACCCCCATCATACCCTCCACACTCCTCTCCTGTACATACTGCCCACTGGCATACCCTCCACACTCCTCTCCTGTACATACTGCCCACTGTCCTACCCTGCACACTCCTCTCCTGTACATAATGCCCACTGTTATACCCTCCATATTCCTCTCCCTCACCTGTACATACTTCCCACTTTTATACCATCCTATGCCGCTTAACCACAAAAACAGTTCTTAAAAATTATATTGAATATCCTCAATGTTACCAGCTCTAGAATGCGCACACTTTTGTTAGTTCAACTAAAGGAAATCTTCTCAGTCCCCATATTTGTTCTGCCCATTATTAGTACTCATTTGATTTTGTGATTACTACTGTGATGTATAGAGGAACATACGAATGTCAGCTACACTAAATATACCACTGGTAAAAAAAGTGTCCCTGAAAATATTTTTGAAATGTTGGCAACTATGCACTTGGTCAGTAGGGGGCCCCATGAGAGGCCCCTGGGATCCTGTGGTATTAAAGCGGTAGTAAACTTTGCTAACATTACTATTTTTTAGAGGCCCTGGGGTAGGTTATGCCATAATGTACTAGTATGCACAGAATATTAATACATTAGGGTACACTTACCTGTCAGACTAAGCCCTCCAGCTCTGCGCTGTGATCAATCCAGCAGGTCCCGGGTGCTTCCATATTCACCCGGTCTTCCTTCCGGGTTTTGTGCCTTTTGGTCACTTGCCTTGGCCGGGCTGCGTGGCTGTCACTCCCATGCATGTTCATGCCTATCCCATGTCTCTCTCTCTCTTTCTCTCATCCCCCTCCTCTTTTTCATCCTTCCTCCCTTACCCCTCACCCCTCTCCCATCCACTTTCTCTCTCTCTCTCTCTCTCTCTCTCTCTCTCTCTCTCTCTTTCTCTCTCTCATCCTCCCTCTCTTTATTTAATTAAATTTGTTATAACAAAAAATTGTTAGCATTTTTTTTTTTTTAAAAGCCCCACCAAAATTCTGAGCACCAGCCTCATGATGTTCTTAATCTGGCCCTGGCTGTGGTGACAATGCTTAGTTAAACATATTGTCACTATACTACCTTTGTCTCACGTTGTGACAAAGGTGGAAATAGACTTTAATTACTATGTGCTCTGTTCAGATAAGATCCTGGTTTGCTCCATGCAAAGAGAGACACCTTCATCAAGAGTATGTATCTGTATTTGTTATGGTTCAATTGCTGGCACTCGAGGTAAATAAAGCTCATTACACTTCTTCAAAGAGAAGACTTCTATCATTTACACAAAGCAAGTCAAGAATTTTTCTGCCCTCTTCTGGGCAAAATAGGAAGCAAAAAAATAACTTTCTATAGGCACTATGAGCTTCACAGGTTAATGTGTTTCTAACAGTTTTTTTTCCATCTTTAGCTTCTCGCCATTGAAGTCAACACTCCAGAAAAATTCAGCTCAACAGCAGATATAACAATCCATCTTTTAGATATTAATGATAATGTGCCCAAGTTTTCCTCAGAATATTATGTTGCTAGAATCCCAGAAAATTCCCCAGGCGGCTCCAACGTTGTAGCTGTGACGGTGAGTGTACTTTATGAGCTACGGTGTTATATGTTACAGTGTCTCAAGTCTGTGCATTGTGGAGGAATGTACCATATTTATTAACAAGTTCATTTTAGTTTTGTTTTGCAATTGCAATTTAAAAAAAAGTATAATTTAAAAACTTATATATCTCTCACTGCATATCACAAGGTGCTGGCATCACTGCTTTTCAACTTCAACTCATTTTATTTAATGTGATAGATCTTCATAACCTGATCAGTTATTATCAGTGTAAACAATTTATATTTATTTATATAGACACAGCATGTGAGGAAAAGACTGCCGATAACCTGCAAATCTGTTTACATGTGGTTAGCTGTGATTGGACACAGCTGATCACATGGTAAAGGGCCGCTGTGATTGGCCATTTACCTCAGTCTGTGATCAGCTGTGTCTGAAAAACACAGTGATCACAGAGTGTGTTCGATGTGTTCTGGGAGGATGTCCATGAATGCCATCCCAGAATGAGAGTGCCACGCTGTAGCCATCTTTCAGCTATAGTGTGGTATTAAAGCGGTTGAACATGGAGCTTGGGAATAGTGCACTAGATATATTAAATGTGCGGTTCATGCACAGTGGCAGGATGGAGATGAAGGGGTTAATGTTCAGTGTGCAGGATAAGGGAGGGGAAGCATTAATATACAGGTCACGGCGAAGGACAGCATTGAAATAGTATGTGAAAGAAAAGTGGGGCATGAAAGGGTTAAAAAGATCCCTCTGTCATTGAAAAACAAGGAATTAATCTTCATCTGCTGTTCCATTCATTTTTTTTCCCCATCTGCTCAATCTCTCTCCTTCCCCTGTTGTAAAGGAAAAGGGGAGCGATTAAAATTGTAAATATTTGCATTCGATTGATGTGATGACGAATCACAGAAATCACATGATACCTAGCCCCTTGCAGTGGCTTGGTACAGTGTCTGTGTGCCAAGCCATCACACAGCAATTACTGAGTGGATTGTCCATCTGGTGGATAATTTAGCCAGTGCTATTTAAAAAAAAACTATATAGGAAAGTGGTTTGCTTGGTTTTGTATGGAGTGGCGAAGTGTTAGAACCTGTTTCAGGTTTTATTACTGTCTCCTTTGAGAAGCATACAATACACATATAGCAATAAGAAAAAAAAACAAAAACACCCAAAAACATTCATTGAGTGGGGAAAGGGTTTGTTGCTGTGCCCCTGGCTGAAGATAACTTCATGGATGGGGTTGGTGTACCAAAGGCAAGTAGGCCATTTACTATGCATGGCCATTTGTACTTTGCAAGGGTATTTTCCCTTAGCTTAGTGAATGTGGTGAAAATTCACTTTGCAAAGAATACCCAATTACGTGCAGGGAAAATAAAAAACTAGATTTTTGCTTGTGCGTGATTGGATGATGGAAAGTAGCAGAGCTTCACCTCATTGAACAGCCTGTTGCCTTTAGTAAATTAACCCCTAAGTCTCTATGACTAATGTAAGTAACACAGAAAGTGAGGGGAAATCTCTTTTTGAATACTCACAAAGAAGTAGAAAAATGAAATACGGCCTAACACTTCCCAACTCTTTACTAACATAAAAAATGCCTAGTGTTCTGTTTTAATGAAATTAACAAACAGTGCACTTGTAAAATAGATAGAAACTGAGATTTATAACTAGAGGCAAGAGACAAATTAAAAGAGGAAGTGAACTTTGAAAGAATAACATTTACGTGTGCAATTTCCAAGACTGCTGTAGTTATTTAACCAAAGTACATTACTGCACTCTGAACAAAAAATTACCCATATTACTATAGATAATCATATGCATGCAAATTACGTTCGCAATAAAATACCAATAACATAATATTTTTAAGCTTTTCTTACAGAGATGCCATATGTATTGCTGAGCTAAAGCATTAACTCCTGGATAGGCAAACAAATGACACACTCCAGCACTTAAAGGAATACCACCAGATCAAGTAACTGTGTGGAGTCTATAGTTCAAGGATGCAGCATACATCTATGCTTCAATGATGCAGCCCTCTTCAGATGGGGGATTCTAAAATAAAACTGCAAAAAAACAAACAAGAAGGCGCAAAGGACTAGTGCATTACACAAGATGTATTAATACAAAAAAAAAAAAGCCAAATGGATACTTACAAAAGATAGAAGTCATAAGCATGACAACAAATCCAATCATCAACCAGTGTTACATCGAGTGACCTGACTGTTACATAATAATGTGAGCTGACGAGCAATGCGAGCTGACACGTTTCAGGGACATGCCCCCTTCCTCAGAGCTGAGAGCACTAGGCGTTTGCTTCCTCCTGTGTGTGCTTTTTACCTGGATAGTCAAAGCTGAGATATGCTTGTCTTCGAGACTTTGCATACATTAGAAGTAAAGTGGTATTAAGCCCAAATACAAAAATGTAATATATTGTCAATCTTTAACTGTGGTGGCTGCATCCGTTTTCTTTTCTTTGGCTTTTTTCTTTCTGTTTTCACCTGGTGATCTAGCCAGTAACACACCTCCTGTATTAGTGAGACACAACTCTAGAGAAATGAGTACAGGAGGCACAGTGAGCAACAACTTTGTTAGTCAACTTATATGCTAAAGATGGTCTGCACCTAAATGGAATGAGGTCTGCAGTGCTGGGGGAGATTTTTATGAGAAGGCTGGGGGAGTATTTAAATAGGTTTGAGAGGGGAGGGAAAATTAGATTATAATGGGTCAGACAGGTCAGACAGTGTCAGTCCCTATTGGTGGGCGGAATAGAGAAAGATGGGCGGAGTTCTATGGCAGGTGATAAGAAGGTTCCCATGTTACAAACAACCATTGGAAATGGTACTATTTGTACTAAAATAAAAAATATGCAAAATACGTGTGCAAAATGTAACAAGTGTTTGTTCACCAATGTAAGAAGTCTGCCAAACAAAATAGGTAAGTTGGAAGCTTTGGTGCATGAAGAGAACTATGATTTAATTGGTAATGCTGAATCTTGGCTTCATTCTTCGCACAACTGGGCTATAAATATTCCTGGCTATACTCTTTTGGAAAGACAGGGTAAAACGGAAAGGTGGTGGTGTCTGCTCTATGTGAGAAGTGATCTCAAAGAAAGAGGACCTAGTTTATGGATAGTGTGATAAGGCTGAAGCATTATGGGTGGAACTGCACATGGGTTTGCATACTACAAAAATAATCATTGGAGTTTGTTATAGACAAATTACATTGTTATGACATTATTGTTATGACAATATAGACAGTGTTAATGAGAAGGTGAAGACCCAGCTCCTTGCACAGATAGAAAGGACTACAAGGGCTGGAACATTGAAAATAATTGGGGATTTTAACTACCCAGAAATTGACTGGAGTAATGACACTGCAGGAACATTTAAAGGGGAAAAATGTATAAATCTGTATAAGAAAATATAAAAATGTATAAAATATGACAATTTTATGTTCCAGTTTATTGATGCCCCAACTAGAAATGATGCTCTGCTGGACCTGGTAATCTCAAACCATGCATAGCTTATTACTAATGCTCATATAAAAGAACATCTGGGTAGCAGTGATCATAGCATGATTTCATTAAGTTAGCTGTAAACCACAAACACTTAACTTTAGGAACAAAATACAGGAAATCACCCAGGGACTTTAAATGAGGTGAATGCGGTTAGCCAACAATCGACAGAGTAAATGCAGTCTCAAAATGTATCAAAATTGTCATGCAAACATAAACAACATGAATCATAGCCAACCCATTGAAATGATACATACAGTAAAAAATGTCATTACATGTATCATGTTATAAAATTTCAATTGCAAAGTACAGAGGCATGAAAAGTATCCCAACGTGTTTCGCAAGACCATGCTCACTTCATCAGGGGTAGATGCATGTGTAGTACATCTTTAGGGGGTATAATAAACCAAATAAGTATCAACACAGAGATGGTATTGTGACAATTAGTCAAGAGCGTCCAAAACGCATGGTCCTATACTCACCAGAGGCTGGATCAGACTACCAAATGCTGAATACCAAGAGGTGGCAGTAATGAGCATCTGGCTCGGGAGCTGAGGAGGCGAGGAAAAACCAACCCAACAGAGCACAAACAGGGGGCAGACATGGTCAGGATGAGGGTGTGTGTCACCAAAGATCTCCCAGTATCCATTATTATTTGTCAACTGAAACATAAATGCATATGTATCAATAGATGCTGTCATAACATACATAATTTACTGTATGTATCATTTCAGTGGCTTGGTTTGATTCATGTTGTTTATGTTTGCATGACAATTTTAATACATTTTGAGACTGCATTTACTCTGTCAGTTGTTGGCTAACCGTATTCACCTCATTTAAAGTCCCGGGGAGATTTCCTGTATTTTGTTGCATATATTGGGATGGAGGCGGTTTGCAGGTGACACCAGACCTTTTCCTTTTTTTTCTATTGAACCCAGGTGGGAGACACCCATTTGGCCCAAACCTGATCTGCTGCCACCATTAGCTAATTATTCATTACATACAATTATTCTGTTCTGTAGCCTCTCCAGCCATTTCGTCCAACACTCAGTACCACATTTTCCATGGGCTGATCTAGGTTCTTGGTGCTGTTCCCTGTTGGTGGCATTGGTTATCGTTGGCTCGGGAGCTGCAATGAGTACAGGGGAGGTTTTCATACTGCCTGCTGCCCCCCCTGCCCTGTTTGGACGGGCGAGGCCACCTACACATCGGCGCCATGCAACCGTGCCCTCCAGGCGACGTCTGCAGATGTGGCGTCGGCTTGCTATTGCGAGATATGTCAGCACATGTGACTGGGGGCGCCTGCTGGGGCACACCCCCATTTCACGGTGAGCGTCATTCGTGTTCCTTGCCACACCTACATGGCATTGGAGGTGGAGCTCACTAGGCCCTCTGGGGATATAAATTGGGGGCTAGTCATGGCTGAGATCTGTTTGTCACTTCCTATTTCCTGTTTCACTCACTCGCAGCAGTTTCACTTCATTCAAAGTGAGTACACACTCCTTGATGGATGGTAACCATCCATTCACTCCCTTCACATTTGAGCAAATAACTTATATAGCATGGTCTGCCATATACATTGCCTCACACATTATTATGTTCACTCGCATGGTTCATTCATGCACAAACCATTACACATTAATCTAATTTATTTCACTGTCTCCAATTCTCCAAGTCCATCTAGCTTTGAACAACATTGGTTCATATGTAAATATATATATATTTTTTTCATTACATTGTATACTTCATGGTTAGTGTAACGTACCTGGGATGTGAGCCTGACGTGTGGAGGGAGACCTCCCTTACCACCCTGGCTCGGAGACCACTGGAGTGAGAACAGTGGCAGTAAGAGCACAGTGAGGTAAAGGTGCCTGAGTCCTTACTGCTTGAAACGGTCTCCTTGCGTGGAAGCTGGAGTGATGGTTGCAGCTCAGCAGATACAGGTTAGCAGCAGAGTGGATGCAGGTCAGCAGGTGCAGATTGCAGAGCAGCGGATGCAGGTCAGCAGATGCAGGTTTGCAGGGCAGCGGATGCAGGTTAGCAGATGCAGGTTTGCAGAGTAGCGGATGCAGGTCAGCAGATGCAGGTTTCCAGAGCAGCGGAGTCAGACGAGCAGGGTCATACACATGAGGGAATACAGCAGGAATGGCAGGCAGAGAATAGTCAGGGTCCAGGCTGGGTCTTGGCAACAGGCAATCAGGCAGGTAACAGAGCTGGGTCAAACTAGCCAAGGTCAGGATTGGAGACATAAGCAGGGTCAGGAAGCCGGGTCAAACACAGGAACAGAGTTCTGGTACAATCAGGAACACAGGGAACGGAAGCAGATCAAATCGCAAGGGGCAGCGCCATTAAACATCTTTTAAAGGCTATTGGGCGCCAAAGCACGTCTAACGCGCGCGCATGCGCACATTCGTGCGTGCGGTCCATGACTCGCGCATGTGCATAGGCGCCTGCCTTCTGGAACGGAACGAACATTCGTGACAGTGCCCCCCCCCTAAGGGCAACCTCTGGGTGCCCAAGAGAACTCTTTTCTGGGGTGATTACGGAAAAGGGCCTGGATTAATTCTTGAGTGTGAATGTTCCATTGGGGTTCCCAGGAATTTTCTTCCAGACCGTAACCCTTCCATTTGATCAAGAATTGTAGCTGATTCCTTCTTCTGCAGTCTAAGACGGCCTCCACTTCAAACTCCTCATCTCCGTCAATGATCACAGGTTCAGGTGGTCTTGATCCTCTGTCTGGAAAGGGATCAGGCACTGTAGGTTTCAATAATGAGACATGAAATACCGGGTGGATTTTCAAAGACTCCGGCAAGGCAAGTTCATAGGAAACGTCATTTAATTTCCGTTTTACTGGGAAAGGACCAATGAATTTGGGTGCCAATTTCCTTGCGGGACAGACCATCTTAAGATTGGTGGTGGATAACCATACTTGATCGCCCTGTTGCAGACATAACTCCCCCCTCCTCTTTCTGTCAAACATCTTCTTATTGGTTGCCTGTGCCCTGGTCATGGCTTCCTGTAATATCTTGCTATTACGAGTCAGGAAATCGACAGTACTCTGGACCGCCGGGACTGTTAAATCCGGGGTGAGATCAGGTAGAAAGGTTGGATGGTACCCGTAATTGGCAACGAATGGAGACTGACCTGTAGCCGAATGACTGGCATTATTAAAGGCAAATTCTGCCAGGGGTAGTAATGATACCCAGTCATTCTGAACAAAGGAGGTGAAGCATCGAAGATATTGCTCGAGCGTCTAATTCGTCCTCTCAGTTTGCCCATTGGTCTGAGGGTGATAGGACGAGGACATGGACAGTTCAATCTTCGGAGCCCTGCATAAAGCCCTCCAGAAACGAGAGGTGAACTGCACCCCTCTGTCCGAAAGAATACCCGCAGGAACCCCATGTAGCCTTACTATCTCTCTAATGAAGACTTGGGCAGTTTCCATGGCAGAGGGTGTGTTTTTTAGTGGAACAAAGTGGGCCATCTTAGATAAACGGTCAACCACGACAAAAATAGCTGAATAACCTTCTGATGGAGGAAGTTCCACTATGAAATCCATGGCAATCATTTTCCAAGGACGGTCGGGGACTGGTAAAGGTCTGAGCAGACCCCAGGCCTTGCTTCTAGTGGTCTTGCTACGGATACAGGTAGCACAAGAGCTTATATATTCCCTGCAGTTCTTCTCAAGATCCGGCCACCAAAACGTACGTTGGACTAGTTCCAGAGTCTTATGCATCCCGAAATGGCCTGCCAGAGGATGATCATGACACAAATTCAGCACTGTGACTCGGACCTCTTCAGGCACAAAGATCTTATTGTTTCTCCACAATAGACCATCCTTGAGTAGCAGAGTAAGTCCAGGAGGGCCAGACACACCTGCAGAGGCTTGCTTCAAGCTGGACATGAGGTCAGTTTGCAAAAGTAAAAAGTTACCTTCCGATAGAATGGTGTCTGGGGCTGGTACTTTCTTTGGATCATCAAACATACGGGAAAGAGCGTCCGGTTTGGTGTTCTTGGAGCCAGGCCGGTAAGTTATGTGAAATGAGAACCTAGAGAAAAATAATGCCCATCGTGCCTGGCGAGGTCTCAGACGTTTGGCAGCTCTCAGATACTCTAGGTTCTTGTGATCTGTATAAATGAGTATGGGGTGCGCTGCTCCTTCCAACAAATACCTCCACTCCTCAAGGGCCGATTTAATGGCTAGTAGTTCCCTGTCCCCAACGTCATAGTTCTTTTCAGATGTGGTGAGCTTCCGGGAGAAGAAAGCTATGGGGTGCATCAAGTCCTTGAGACCCTGGCGTTGGGAGATGACAGCTCCAACCGCAGTCTCTGAGGCATCTACTTCAAATAGGTAAGGAAGCGCAGGATCAGGATGACTCAGAATAGGAGCCGATGTGAAAAGTCCTTTTAAGTCTGTGAAGGCGGCCTGTGCCTCGGGAGTCCAATGGAACCGAACATTCTGCTTGGTCAGCTGCGTGATTGGGAAGATAATAGCAGAGAAGCCCTTGATGAATCTCCGATAGAAGTTTGCGAAGCCAACAAAGCGCTGCACCCCTTTTTTGTCTGAAGGTGCAGGCCAATCCAGAACGGCTGAAACCTTCTGAGGATCCATCTTGAATCCCTCTGTTGATATCACAAGGCCAAGGAACTGGATACTCTGTCGCTCAAACTCGAATTTTTCTGGTTTTGCGTATAGTCCATGTTGATGAAGGCGACAGAGTACATTCTTGACATGCTCTCGATGCTGCTCAAGGGAAGAAGAAAAAATCAAAATATCGTCTAGATAGACAACTACATAAATGTCCAAAGTAAGTGCAGCGCAAAAAAGAAAACTAAAAGGTGAAAAAATAAATAATATATATATAGAGTCCAATAGATATTATTTATTTTTTCCCTTTTAGTTTTCTTTTTTGCGCTGCACTTACTTTGTTTTTTTGATTGTCATTGAGGTTGGTGTTATCCTTTAGTGTTCAGCTTGCATTATCAGTTTATCTTTAGTTTGCGCTGATTGCCCTTTATTTTACATAAATGTCCAGACAGTCTCTAAAAACATCATTAATCAGGTGCTGAAATGTGGCTGGGGCGTTACATAACCCAAAAGGCATTACTAAATATTCGTAATGGCTGAACCTAGTACGAAAGGCAGTCTTCCACTCATCCCCTGCACGAATGCGGACCAAGTTGTAAGCCCCCCGCAGGTCTAATTTGGTAAACACAGAAGAGATTCTAAGTCTTTGAAAGAGTTCAGGTACCAGGGGCAAAGGGTATCGGTTCTTAACCGTGATCTTATTCAGCTCCCGATAGTCCACACAGGGTCGGAGAGAGTGGTCTTTCTTTTCCACAAAAAAGATTCATGCTCCTTCTGGAGAGGTGGAAGGGCGGATGAATCCCCTCTTAAGATTCTCATCAACGTATTCCTTCAGTACCCCTAGTTCCCTTTCAGATAAAGGAAAGATACGTCCGAAAGGGATCTCAGCACCGGGAAGAAGCTCGATTGGACAGTCGTATGGACGATGAGGTGGAAGAACTTCGGCCCCACGTTTACTGAAAACATCCAAGAACTCATGGTATTGTTTGGGCACAGCAGAGCATGTTTCAGGATCTGGATCCAGGCATAGCAAAGGACCAGAGGTGCTGGGGCATGATGGCATGCAATGGTGCAGGCAGTAAGGTGACTGGAACTTAACACTTATGGTTTCCCAGTCGATCTGGGGATTGTGTGCCTGAAGCCAAGATAAGCCAAGAATGACTGGAAACAAAGGAGAGGAAATGGCATTCAGGCTCAAAAGTTCCTTATGATCCACAGGGGTGACTACAGGCAAAGGAGGGGTTTCCTGGTTCACTACTCCAGATCTGATGCGGGACCCATCTGCCAGGAAGATGGAGAGTCCCTGGGCCTTGGGCTGAAGGGGAATGTGTTGTTAGGTTGCAAAGTCTAAATCGATAAAACAACTGCATGCCCCTGAGTCGATTATCGCTGTCACTGGTATAGTTCTTTCCGGCAATTGGAATGAGATTGGTATGGCCAGGTGAGTGGCACTGGCAGTGGAAGGTGCATGATTAGAAGAAGAGGTGGCCAGGAACTTGCGCATCTTAGCAGGACAAGAGGAGATGTAATGACCAGCTTCTCCACAGTATAGGCACAGATAATTCTGCTGCCGACGAAGTCGTTCTTGGGCGGACAGGGAATGTTTCATCAGTTCAGGCTGCTTTGGTTTAATGGAGTGCATGGAAGTTGGCATCCGGGATAGCATCCAAGCTGGACGGAGCTGCTGGGTAGACCTCCCTGCTCTGCGTTCCCAAAGTCGTCGGTCTATCTGGATGGATAGCGTAATTAAAGTCTCTGGAGCATCAGGAACATCAACTCGGGCCAATTCGTCCTTTAACCACTTGAGGTCCGGGCCATAGCCGAATGACAGCTACAGCGCGGACCTCAATCTCCGGGAGGCCGTCATAGGACGTCCTCCCCTTTCCTCGTTCCCCGTGTGCGCTCACATGCGCGCATCGGGGAAATTCTGTGCTGGCCGTGTCCCTTGGACACAGCCAGTCACAGATCGCGGTAAACGGCCAATCACAGCGGCCGTTTACATCGCGATCGCCGGTTCCAATGAGAGATGATCTCAAATGTAAACATATGAGATCATCTCTCATTGCTGTCTCTCTCTCCTCACACAGAGACCGCGTGTGAGGAGAGAGAGGATACTGCAGCGATCTGTGCCTTGTGTGAGTTCGACCACAGTTTTACCTGTTGTAAAAGTGATCAAACAGTGCCCAAACAGTGCCCAAACAGTGCTCAAACAGTACAGTGGGATCTGTGCCAGTCAGTGCCCACCTGTGCCAATCGGTGACTACCTGTGCCAATCAGTGCCCACCTGTGCCCACCTGTGCCAATCTGTGCTCACCTGTGCCCACCTGTGCCCATCTGTGCCATTGGTGATCAGTGTCCAGACATCTGCACATCTGCAATCAGTGCCCACCTGTGCCACCTCATTAGTGCCCACCTGTGCCACCTCAGCGGTGCCCACCTGTGCCACCTCATCTGTGCCCATCTGTGCCACCTAATCAGTGCCCACCTGTGCCAATCAGTGCCCATCTGTGCCGCCTCATCAGTGCACATCTGTGCAATCAGTGCACACCTGTGCCACCTCATCAGTGCCCATCTGTGCCGCCTCATCAGTGCCCATCTGTGCCGCAACATCTGTGCCACCTCATAAGTGCACATCTGTGCCACCTCATCAGTGCAATCAATCAGTGCACAACTGTTCCGCCCCATCAGTGCCCATCTGTGCCACCTCAGTGCCCATCTGTGCCATCTCATCAGTGCCACCTCATCAGTGCATATCTGTGCCGTAAATCAGTCCCCATCTGTGCCGCCTCAGTGCACATCTGTGCAATCAATCAGTGCCTATCTGTGCAGCTTCATCAGTGCCCATCTGTGCTGCCTCATCAGTGCCCATCTGTGTAATCAGTGCACATCTGTGCAGCCTCATCAGTGCACATCTGTGCAGCCTCATTAGTACCGCCTCATCAGTCCACATCTGTGCCGCCTCATCAGTGCACATCTGTTCCACCTCATCAGTGCCCCTCTGTGCCACCTCATCAGTGCCCCTCTGTGCCACCTCAGTGCCCATCTGTGCTCATCAGTACCGCCTCATCAGTGCCGGCTTAGCACACACCTGTGAAGTTGCATCATCACCAGCAAGCATGTCCAAAAGGGTCTTTTCCGCCAAGGAGGCATACCAGATTCTTTCCCAAGCCGACGAGAGCAACGGGGAGCTCTCTTGTTCGGATTCCATTTCAAACTCCGATTCTGAGTCGGACGTCAATTATGAGCCAATCCTCAGTAGTGGAACACTGAGTGACTCAGAGGAGGAAGATATTCGGCCCACCAAACGAAGGCGCTCTAGTGTGGAGGCAGTGGCATCCACCAGCACCGCAGTGCCTTCCAACAGCACCGCAGTGCCTTCCGCCAGCACCGCAGTGCCTTCCACCAGCACCGCAGTACCTCCGCAAAAAAGGCCAAGGACCCATGCCAGCCTTCCCTATGCCCTTCAAAACCCCTTGTGGCTTTCTCCTAATTCAGGAGAAGCCAACATTCCCCCTTTCACTGCCCAGCCAGGAGTCCAGGTGGACACGGAAAATTTTTCTCCAATCAATTTTTTTGATTTAATTTTTACAGAGGACATGTTATCAACAATTGTGGCCCAGTGCAACCTTTAAGCACAGCAATTTATTTTAAATAACCCAACGTCCTTTTATGCCCGTCCCTACGAGTGGAGAGACCTAACAGTGGAGGAGTTGAAGGTTTTTTTAGACCTCACATTTGCTATGGGACTCACCAAAAAAAATACCTTGAATTCCTATTGGTCAACCCTCCCCATCCACCACATGCCAATCTTCTCCAAGGTAATGCCCAGAACCAGATACCAAATGATAATGAGGTTCCTTCATTTTAATGAAAACACCCAGTGCCCTTCACGAAATGACCCAAATTATGACAGGCTTTTCAAAATTCGGCCAATATTAAATTATTTTTCTGAATTATTCCCCCAGCTGTTTACCCCGGACCAACATATATGTGTGGATGAGTCCCTTGTTAAATTTAGTGGCAGGCTTAAAATTAAGCAATTTATCCCCAGCAAAAGGGCCCGCTGTGGTGTGAAGGTGTACAAACTATGTGACCGAGTCACAGGGTACATGTATGCCTTCAAAGTGTACGAAGGGAAGGACACCCAGCTGCAACCTCCTAATTGCCCGGACTACTTGGGATCAAGCGGGAAAATTGTTTGGGACCTGATATACCCCCTACTGGAAAAAGGCTACCACCTGTACATAGATAACTTCTACACATCTCTGCCCCTGTTCCACAACCTTCGCCGGAAGAAGACGCCTGCATGTGGAACCAAAAAAAGGAACCGGAAGGGCTTTCCTCAAAGTCTTGTCAATAAGAGGTTGAGGAAAGGAGAAATGGCAAGCCTGCGGAACAAGGAGATTTTGGCAGTGAAGTGGAGGGACAGAAGAGATGTCGATATGTTATCTTCAATCCACAATGATACCTTCGTAGAAATCCCTAGAAGAAATGGCCCCATTCAAAAACCAAAATGCGTTTATGAATATAATTTGTACATGGGGGGAGTCGACTTCAATGACCAAATGATGGAACCATACCTTGCCACAAGACGGACATACCATTGGTATAAGAAAGTCGCAATTTATTTTTTTCAATTGGCCATATACAACTCATATGTAATTTACCGTAACTCCACCCAAAACCCCAAACGCTTCCTTGGCTACCAAGAGGAAATTTACACTGCCCTTATATTCCCGAACGGCCCCCTAGAAACCATCCGATCAGATGTTCTTAGTTGACTCTCCGAGCGCCACTTTCCAGATAGACTCCCTCCCAGACCAACAGGCCAACGACGTCAAAAAAAATGTTAGGTGTGTACCAGAGCAGGAGTCAGAAGAGACACATCTTATTACTGTGCCCAATGCTCTTCCGAACCAGGCCTCTGCATAGGTGAATGCTTTCGCCGTTACCATACTTCACTAAATTATTAGTGAAGTATGGTAGCATAATCCTCAGTTCCTGCCTTCACACACCTTCACACCCCTTATGCCACTACCTGCTCTGTAACTGGCCCTGGCTTGTTATTCGACCATGCTTCTGCCTGCCGATTCTGTACATACCGCTGCCTGATCTGGAACTGACCCTGGACTGTTATTCGACCATGCTTCTTCCTAACGATTCTGAACATAATGCTGCCTGATCTGGAACTGACCCTGGACTGTTATTCGACCATGCTTCTGCCTAACGATTCTGTACATACCTCTGCCTGATCTGGAACTGACCTTGGACTGTTTGACCATGATATTTGCCTGCCTCTTGGACTGATCTTGTACCCTGCAACTGGACTAGTGGGATTCAACACAGGGGTCTCACATATGTGAGGGGCTCCAGAATTGTTTTTCTGGATGAAGAAAACAATTTTTTTTGTTTTCTCATTCCTAGATTAGGGTCTGGAGACCCGGAGGCTTCAAAGAGATTTGGGTGGGAGAAGCCTCTACCCCTGTCCCCATTCTGTCCTGAATGAGGCCCTACTGCTGCCTGTAGGACTTACTGCCATTATGTCCCTGCCTGTTGCACTGACCACACCACATGTTCCTGCCTACTACCAGGACCAATATTTATGGCACTTCTGACAATATCTCTGCCTGCACTAACCCTGGACTGTATATGGACAGTATCCCTGCCTGCTGCCTGGACAATTGTGTTTGCCGTTGCTGAGCAAGTCCCTGCCTGCTGCCTGGACCAGTGCTATCCTCCTGTGTACAACTGCGCTACTACAACCACAGGTAATCTTTTGTTTACACTTTGCTCAGCATAATGTATTTTGGGGTGTAATTCTTGGTATGTGCATGCTATGTGTTCCTGGAACAGCTGACGGTGTTCCTTGCATGTTGGATCTCTGTATGTGGTCAGGCTGTGTAGAAGTCTGACACATGTGGTATCGCCATACTCAGGAGGAGTAGCAGAATGTATTACGGGGTTTCATGTTTGCTATCTAAATGTTATGTGTTGGAAATATCTTATAAACTGACAACTTTGTGTAAAAAAAAAATGCGTTTTCATTTTTTTCCACATTTTCCAAAAACTTCTGGAAAAAAATTAACCATTCAAAAGTCTCATTATGCCTCATAGATTATACGTTGGGGTGTTAGCTTTCCAAAATGGGGTCATTTTGTGGGTTTTTCTATTGTCCTGGTGCTCCAGGGCCTTCAAAAGTGTAATAGGTGGTTGAGAAATGAGATGTGTAATTTTTGCTCCTAGAACACCTGATGGTGCTCCCCTGCATGTTGGGCCTCTGTATGTGGCCAGGCAGTGAAAAAGTTCCACACATGTGGTATTGTAATACTCAGGAGGAGTAGCAGAATGTATTTTGGGGTGTCATATTTGCTATCTAAATGCTATGTGTTGGAAATATCTTATAAACTTACAACTTTGTGTAAAAAAAAATGCGTTTTCATTTTTTCCACATTTTCCAAAAACTTCTGGAAAAAATGAACCATTCAAAAGTCTCAATATGCCTCATAGATTATACGTTGGGGTGTTAGCTTTCCAAAATGGGGTCATTTTGTGGGTGTTTCTATTGTACTGGTGCTCCAGGGCCTTCAAAAGTGTAATAGGTGGTTGAGAAATGAGATGTGTAATTTTTGCTCCTAGAACACCTGATGGTGCTCCCCTGCATGTTGGGCCTCTGTATGTGGCCAGGCAGTGAAAAAGTTCCACACATGTGGTATTGTAATACTCAGGAGGAGTAGCAGAATGTATTTTGGGGTGTCATTTTTGCTATCTAAATGCTATGTGTTGGAAATATCTTATAAACTTACAACTTTGTGTAAAAAAAAAATGCGTTTTCATTTTTTTCCACATTTTCCAAAAACTTCTGGAAAAAAATGAACCATTCAAAAGTCTCATTATGCCTCATAGATTATACGTTGGGGTGTTAGCTTTCCAAAATGGGGTCATTTTGTGGGTGTTTCTATTGTCCTGATGCTCCAGGGCCTTCAAAAGTGTAATAGGTGGTTGAGAAATGAGATTTGTAATTTTTGCTCCTAGAGCACTTGATGGTGCTCCCTGCATGTTGGGCCTCTGTATGTGGCCAAGCAGTGAAAAAGTCCCACACATGTGGTATTGTAATACTCAGGAGGAGTAGCAGAATGTATTTTGGGGTGTCATTTTTGCTATCCAAATGCTATGTGTTGGAAATATCTTATAAACTTACAACTTTGTGTAAAAAAAAAATGCGTTTTCATTTTTTTCCACATTTTCCAAAAACTTCTGGAAAAAAATGAACCGTTCAAAAGACTCCTTAGGCCTTATAGATTATACGTTGAGGTGTTAACTTTCCAAAATGGGGTCATTTTGTGGGTGTTTCCATTGTCCTGGTGCTCCAGGGCCTTCAAAAGTGTAATAGGTGGTTGAGAAATGAGATGTGTAATTTTTGCTCCTAGAACACCTGATGGTGCTCCCCTGCATGTTGGGCCTCTGTATGTGGCCAGGCATTGAAAAAGTCCCACACATGTGGTATTGTAATACTCAGGAGGAGTAGCAGAATGTATTTTGGGGTGTCATTTTTGCTATCTAAATGCTATGTGTTGGAAATATCTTATAAACTTACAACTTTGTGTAAAAAAAAAATGCGTTTTCATTTTTTTCCACATTTTCCAAAAACTTCTGGAAAAAAATGAACCATTCAAAAGACTCATTAGGCCTCATAGATTATACGTTGGGGTGTTAGCTTTCCAAAATGGGGTCATTTTGTGGGTGTTTCCATTGTCCTGGTGCTCCAGGGCCTTCAAAAGTGTAATAGGTGGTTGAGAAATGAGATGTGTAATTTTTGCTCCTAGAACACCTGATGGTGCTCCCCTGCATGTTGGGCCTCTGTATGTGGCCAGGCAGTGTAAAAGTCCCACACATGTGGTATTGTAATACTCAGGAGGAGTAGCAGAATGTATTTTGGGGTGTCATTTTTGCTATCTAAATGCTATGTGTTGGAAATATCTTATAAACGTACAACTTTGTGTAAAAAAAAAATGCGTTTCATTTTTTTCCACTTTTTCCAAAAACTTCTGGAAAAAAATGAACCGTTCAAAAGACTCATTAGGCCTCATAGATTATACGTTGGGGTGTTAGCTTTCCAAAATGGGGTCATTTTGTGGGTGTTTCCATTGTCCTGGTGCTCCAGGGCCTTCAAAAGTGTAATAGGTGGTTGAGAAATGAGATGTGTAATTTATGCTCCTAGAACACCTGATGGCGCTCCCTGCATGTTGGGCCTCTGTATGTGCCCAGGCAGTGAAAAAATCCCACACATGTGGTATCGTTATACTCAGGAGGAGTAGCAGAATGTGTTTTGGGGTGTCATTTGTGGTATGCACATGCCATGTGAGAGAAATAAGCTATTACAATGACAATTTTGTGAAAAAAAATAAATAAATAAAAATCTTAATATTGCAAAGAATTGTGGGAAAAAAATTACAACTTCAAACAACTCACCATGCCTCTTACTAAATACCTTGAAATGTCTACTTTCCAAAAAGGGGTCATTTGGGGGGCATTTGTACTTTCCTGGCTTGTTAGGGTCTCAAGAAATGAGATAGGCCACCAGTAAATCAGATGTGATATATTTTTTATGATTTGCACCATAGCTTGTAGACTCTAAAACTTTCAAACAGACCAAATAATTTCCACTAATTTTGGGTTATTTTTACCAAAGATATGTAGCAGTATAAATTGTGGCCAAAATTTATGAAGAAAAATTAACAATTTGCAAAATTTTATCACAGAAATTAAGAAAAATTTGTTTTTTTTTCAAAATTTTTGGTCTTTTTTCATTTATAGCGCAAAAAATAAAAAACCCAGAGGTGATCAAATACAACCAAAAGAAAGCTCTATTTGTATAGGAAAAAAGGACAAAAAAATAATTTGGGTAGAGTGTTGCATGACTGAGTAATTGTCATTCAAAGTGTGAGAGCACTGAAAGCTGAAAATTGGTCTGGACAGGAGGGGGGTTTAAGTGCCCAGTAAGCAAGTGGTTAAACTCTCAGACAAACCGAAACGAAACTGGTGTCAGAGAGTAGCCTCATTTCATTGAGTGTCCACGCTCCAGCATCTGAAATCGGTTACATAGTCCTCTACCGCTTGGCGGCCTTGCTGGAGCGCGTAGAGGGCAGCCTCGGCGGTGGAAGTCCGCTGGGGGTCGTCATAAAGTTGGGCCATGGCATCAAGGAAGGATGACAAAGAGTTCAGATCCATATGGCGGACTTCAAGTAAGTGGTGGGCCCAGGCCTGGGTTTCCCCTTGCAACAAGGTGATAACAAAGCCTACTTTGGTAATTTCGGATGAGAAAGTCCTTGGCAGCAATGAGAAATAAAGTTCGCATGCGTTGCGAAGCGCACGGAATTGGTTACGATTTCCAGAGAACTTCTCTGGGACAGGTACCCTAGGCTCGGGAGATGGGTATGCCGAGATGGTCAAATCTTGTGTACGCTTTTCCATTCGGACTAGGCTGTTTTGCAGGGTCTCCATGACCTGAGTGAGGGCTGTGAGAGTTTGACAGACAAAGTCCATAGGCGAGGTTCCTCCTGCAGGCTCAAACATGGCGGTTTGATACTGTAACGTACCTGGGATTTGAGCCTGACATGTGGAGGGAGACCTCCCGTACCACCCTGGCTCGGAGACTCCTGGAGTGATAACAGTGGCGGTAAGAGCACAGTGAGGTAAAGGTGCCTGAGTCCTTACTGCTTGAAGTGGTCTCCTTGTGTGGAAGCTGAAGTGATGGTTGCAGCTCAGCAGATGCAGGTTAGCAGCAGAGTGGATGCAGGTCAGCAGGTGCAGATTGCAGAGCAGCGGATGCAGGTCAGCAGATGCAGGTTTGCAGGGCAGCGGATGCAGGTTAGCAGATGCAGGTTTGCAGAGTAGCGGGTGCAGGTCAGCAGATGAAGGTTTCCAGAGCAGCGGATGCAGGTTAGCAGATGCAAGTTTGCAGAGTAGCGGATGCAGGTCAGCAGATGCAGGTTTGCAGAGCAGCGGATGCAGGTTAGCAGATGCAGGTTTGCAGAGTAGCGGATGCAGGTCAGCTGATGCAGGTTTGCAGAGCAGCGGATGCAGGTTAGCAGATGCAGGTTTGCAGAGCAGCGGGTGCAGGTCAGCAGATGCAGGTTTGCAGAGTACCGGGTGCAGGTCAGCGGATGCAGGTTTACAGAGCAGCGTAGTCAGACGAGCCGGGTCATACACATCAGGGAATACAGCAGGAACGGCAGGCAGAGAATAGTCAGGGTCCAGGCTGGGTCTTGGCAACAGGCAATCAGGCAGGTAACAGAGCTGGGTCAAACTAGCCAAGGTCAGGATTGGAGACATAAGCAGGGTCAGGAAGCCGGGTCAAACACAGGAACAGAGTACTGGTACAATGAGGAACACAGGGAACGGAAGCAGATCAAACGGCAAGGGGCAGCGCCATTAAGCATCTTTTAAAGGCTATTGGGAGCCAAAGCGTATCTAACGCGCGCGCATGCGCACATTCGTGTGTGCGGTCCGTGACTCGCGCATGCGCATAGGCGCCCACCTTCTGGAACAGAACGAACGTTAGTCTGTTGGTATAGTACCAACTGATTTACATATACTGTATTTTTATTTTAGCTGATATATACAATGGACTCGGATACATGCTATGTGGGACACACACTCTATCACACTGTTTTTGTCATATTTTTTTATCTACATATTTTATTTTATTTATGTATTTTTTATTTCTATTGTCCCCTAGATTCTAAGCCCATACCATTATAAAACCAGATTGGTTCATGCATATACATACTTATGTAGCACTAACTCAAGGTGGAGCTGCTGGTTTAAAGCGGGTTGTTACCGTCACCTTTGTTACCTCAATTTCACCAGAACCGGGTCAAGGGTCCCATTGAGTTTAGTACCAGACAGTGTAGACACCAGACACTTGAGTATATTTTCTAATGCTTTAATAAAGAGTAACTGAAGGAAGTAGCAGGAAAGAGGTAGAAGACAAGTTGCAGAGAAGTTCAAATACATTTTCTTGATGTAATATTAGGAATTGGAATCTTGTAGATGAATGTACTCTCCTTTTAGAGTTGAATCTTTGCCCGCCCAGATAGGTTTCTCTCACTAACCTAACAATCGGCATGCAGCACGAACAAAAGTCTCTGCCACAGACTTGAATGGAATAGAAACCTGTACGATCCTCTGCCACAGGATGCAATGGTTTACGATGGATAGCAAACACAGCACTAGAACCTTTAAGCCGACCCGGCAGTACTATGTGGTAGGTTAACTTTAGGATGCGTCCTCCAACTGAGTCACCAGGCCCCTCTCCAGACCAGCACTCTGCATGATCCTTCCATGACAGGTCCTCCCCTGGGATTTTCTCAGTTGTCCAGCTTCTTCCCGCAGGACAGACAGCACAGGACCATTCCCTCGCTGCTGTGGTAGGCCCCAGACAGACTTCTGGGCCCACCCACACGCGGCAGCAACGTGGTCCTCCCAGTCGGAGGACCACGCAGTAGTACTCCTAACACATACCTGTCAGCCAGGAGGGCCAGCAGGTGGAACGAAAAGAACCCTAAAACATGGCGTCTGTCCCATAAATACCCTCCCCCAGAATGCAACTCGGAGGACCACCTCCACCGAGTTATCTCCGGGACAGAAGAGAACCCATACGCGTTGCCTTTCCAACACTGACCTATGGCGACAACGACACCCACAGGCACAGTGTGAAACTACATGCAACACAGCCAAACTGGAACAGAGGCTAAATCTGACTATGTATGAAACAGATAACCTACTAAATTTACAAGCGGTAGATAAAAATCTACCAGCGCTATACTTATATCATATACTACTTTAGTTCTATGCTGTTATGACAGCATCTATTGCTACATATGCATTTATGTTTCAGTTGACATTAATAATGGATACTGGGAGATCTTTGGTGACACTCACCCCCATCCCGGTCATGTCTGCCCCCCATTTGTGCTCTGTTGGGTTGGTGTTTCCTCTGCCTCCTCAGCTCCCGAGCCGGACGCTCATTACTGCCGCCTCTGAGTATTCAGCATTTGGAAGTCTGATCCAGCCTTTGGTGAGTATAGAGCCATGCATTTTGGACCCTCTTGACTAATTGTCACGATACCTTCTCTGTGTTGATACTTATTTGGTTCATTATACCCCCTACAGATGTACTACACATGCATCTACCCCTAATGAAGCGAGCTTGGTCTTGCGAAATGCATTGGGATACTTTTCATGCCTGCGTACTTTGCAATTTACATTTTATACCATGATACATGTAATGACATTTTTTACTGTATCTATCATTTCAGTGGCTTGGCTATGATTCATGTTGTTTATGTTTGCATGACAATTTTAATACATTTTAAGACTGCATTTACTCTGTCAATTGTTGTCTAACTGGATTCTCCTCATTTAAAGTCCCGGGGCGATTTCGTGTATTTTGTTGCATATATTGGGATGGAGGTGGCTTGCGGGTGATACCAGACGTTTTCCTTTTTTTTCTACTTAACTTTAGAAGAGCAAATTTTCCAAGGATGAAGGCTGCTCTCCAAGACTTACACTGGGAGGGAATATTGGCATTGAAGAAAATATAACAGAAACGGGAATTCTTCAAAATGACTATATGTGAACACACTGCAAAATATATTCCTATGGGCAACAAGTTTAAAAGGCTAAAAATAAAACCATAATGGCTTAGGTCCAAAGTTACATAGTTAGTCTGACTGAAAAAAGACACACGTCCATCTAGTTCGACCAATAAAAGGGAGAAAAAAAATCATACAATTCTATATACAAAATCCTATACCCACAGTTTATCCAGAGGAAGGCAAAAAAAACAGCTAAGCAAGATCCAATTTGCTCCAGCAGGGGAAGAAATTTCTTCCTGATCCCCCGAGAGGCAATTGGATATTCCCTGGATCAACTTTACCTATAAATATAAGTATTCAGTTATATTATGTACATTTAGGAAAGAATCCAGGCCTTTTTGATTCAAACAGCTTTTATCGGTTTTTATTAGTTTTTCACAAACATATATAGATAATAATATGGACATTGTTCGTCGTACAACTGGTTGTATATAGAGTAACACCGTTAAATAAAATAATCGTAGGCTAACATAATAACAGATGTTTCTGAACTATGTATGACTCATATAGTATTCTTATCACTATATTAATGACTTTTGAGGTTGGGGTTGCCCCTTCTCCCAGGTGCCCCAATTGGGAGCACTTTTGTGTCCTGAGAGAAGAGAGGAACCGCCGTGGAATGCATTAGTATGAACTTAACTCTAATGCCCTGTACACACGGTCGGACATTGATCGGACATTCCGACAACAAAACCCTAGGATTTTTTCCGACGGATGTAGGCTCAAACTTGTCTTGCATACACATGGTCACACAAAGTTGTCGGAAAGCCCGATCGTTCTGAACGCGGTGACGTAAAACACGTACGTCGGAACTATAAACGGGGCAGTAGCCAATAGCTTTTGTCTCTTAATTTATTCTGAGCATGTGTGGCACTTTGTGTGTTGGATTTGTGTACACACGATCGGAATTTCCGACAATGGATTTTGTTGTTGGATAATTTTATAGCAAGCTCTCAAACTTTGTGTGTCGGAAATTCCTATGGAAAATGTGTGATGGAGCCTACACGCGGTCGGAATTTCCGACAACAAGGTCCTATCACACATTTTCCATCGGAAAATCCTTTCATGTGTACAGGGCATTATAGTATGTAAACAATGTAAGTGAATTTTCCTTATTGCTCAGTCAAGATTTGGAGATGTGTTGTGATTGTCAAATTAAGATCTCTGCTCTAGACCACTGTGACCAGGGTTTCCACACATTTTGTGTTTTGGCTCAATAGTGCTTGCAATGGATGGAATCTGGTCGGACTTTCATAGTCTTGTTAGACTCAGTCTGGTGGCCAATAGGATATGGGTTGTAACATGTCGAAAGGGTTTAGGAATGTTTTGGATAGATTTAATACTGCAAGATCAGGTGAGGGAGGTATTTGGTTATTAGTCATGTCTGATATGATTTTAAAGATGGTCTTCCAATACTTTTGGATACAGATGCATGACCAGAATATGTGCATTATGTCCCCTTTGGCTGTTTTACATCTCCAACAGATGTCAGGAGTTTGAGGGCTAAAGGATGCTATTTTGGCAGGAGCCATATACCAGCTAAGCGATATTTTTTGGGTGAGTTCCCAGAAAGCAGAGCATTTTGTTGCTTTATATATTGTTTGTGAAGCTTGTTGCCATTGTTTGTCAGAGTAGCAGTGATCCAGGTCTGACTCCCAGTGAATGTGTGTAGTGTTTTGGTAAATGTGTCTTTTTGGTGTAGAAGATTGTAAAAGTGGCATATGCCTTTCGCCTTGGAGGTTGGATTTGTTAAAAATTACCATGTTGTTGGGGGTATGGTATATAGAGGAAGTGGTATTGCTTGTAGGCAGTGGTTTACTCTCGCGTATGTGTAGAGTTCTGATGGGGGAAGGTTAAATTCCCTTTGCAGGTGGGAGAAAGTTTTGGGTTGTGTCCCTTGTACTAGGTTTTGTATAGAGCTAATGCCTTTTTGGGCCCAATGGGTCAATGATAAGTCTTGTGACAGGTGGTGAAGGACTTCTATTGGGGTTTCATTGGATTGGTTAGTGGGGGAGTTGTCAGTGTGTTGTATCATTTTTTTCCTTACGTGGGCCAAGGCCTTCATGGTAGGGGATATGATGATGGAATGATGGTTCCTAGTGGTGTGCTTATTAGCTATCCCTTTAGGTTTGGACGGAGGAGGGAGATGTTTTCTATTTGGCCCCAAAGTGTGTTTGGTTGGGTTTGTGGTAGTTGGGCCAGAATAGATGCTAGATAGTAGTCTCTGAAGTCAATGGACCCTGTTTCCCCCGCTGATTTGTATTTTATGAGTTTTGAGTGTGCGTATCTAGGTTTTTTGCCTTTCCATATATATTTGTTGAATAAAGTTTGGAGGGATCTGAAGAATGATCTGGGGATGGGAATGAGGAGGGTTCTAAATAGGTATAGTATTTGTGGTAGGCATGTCATTTTAAATGCTGCAAGTCTCCCCGACCATGAGAGTTCTTGTTTCGCTAATAATTGGGTGTCTGTATGCATTTTGGCAAGGAAAGGCTTAAAGTTAGTGGAATAAAGGCTTTTAACTAATTTTGTTATTTGGACTCCTAAGTATGAGATACTTTTGTCTGCCCACGTGAAAGGGTGTTGTAGTTGTAGTAAGTTTTTGGTAGTGACGTCGAGTTTTTGGTCAAGAATATATGACTTGGTCATGTTCACTCTATAGTAGGAGACCTTACTGAACCGGTTTAATGTTTTTTGTACCTCTACCAGGAAAGAAGCCGGGTTTGTAAGGATTAAGATTACATTGTCTGCAAAAAGACTGATTTTGTGGGGTGTTTTACCTATTGTTAGTCCTGAGATTAAGGGGTTTGTTATAAAGTGTTCCGACAGAGGTTCCATAAGTAGGTTAAAAAAAAATTGGGGACAGTGGGCTTCCCTGGCGGGTGCCGGTTGTTATGGGAAATGGTTGGGAGATCATGTCTGCCAAGAACACTTGTGCTGACGGGGTGGTATATAATGTCATGATAGCCCTAAGGATGTGGCCCCTGAAACCATATTTTCATAGCACTGAGTATAGGTAGGACCAATGAACCCTGTCAAACACCTTCCCTGCATCCAGTGATAGGAGCAGAGAGGGTGTTCCGCTGGACTCTGCATGGTGTATCAGATCAATCAATCAATCTTCTAGTAACATCTGGTGCCTGTCTCCCCTTAATAAATCCTGACTGATCTAAGTGGATGAGAGCGGGCATAATGTCTAGCAAGCATGCAGTTTTGGCGTATATTTTTAGGTATAGATTCAGTAGTGGGATTGGGTGGAAGTTTTGGAATGTATTCAGCTCCTTTCCTGGTTTGGGAAATGTTATCATCAATGCATTCAGTGATTCGTTTGTAAACTTAGAAGAGGTGGCAGTGCTGTTGAATACCTTTTTTAAGTGTGGGGTTAAATGAGTGGGGAATTGTTTATAGTATGCCCCTGTCAAGCCATCAGGGCCTGGTGCTTTACCTGAAGGGAGTGAGTTTATTGTGGCAAGAATTTCCTGTTCTGTGAATGGTTCATTCAAGCGTGATAAATGACTATTAGTCAGAGATGGGAGGTTGATTTGTTGTAGAAACTTATTTATGTCTTCACTAGGGGGTTGAGGTGTTGAGGAGTCTTTTTTTTAAGATTATACAGATCACTATAGTAGTCGCTAAATGCATTGGCATTGCGTTGGGGGTTAGTCAATTGCTCTTTTGTGTGAGGGTGGTAGAGGTGAGATATTTTGGCTTTGGACCTTTTCCCTTTATTACGTTGTGCTAACATTTTCCCTGCCTTATTTGAAGTGGAATATGTAGTAGCTTTCAATTTTCATTGGATATTTTCGAAAGAGTGGAGGAGGAGGTTTCTGAGTTCCTGTCTTAGGGACATTAGATGTGCTGCCTGTGAGGGATGGGATCGGTTTTACGTTTTGTTTCTAGAGATGTAATTTGTGATGTAAGGGCATCAAGGTGCTACGTCCTCTTCTTTTTATGATGGGATCCCAATTTCATTAATAAACCACTTATGAAAGCTTTGTGTGTAGTATATAATTGTTTGCATGCCATAGAAACGCGTTCCAGTGATATTTGGAATTTTCAATAGATATTGTGATTGGAGCCTGGTCCGACCATGTCGTGGTGTGAATTGCAGATACACATATTTTTTGCAACAACCATTTATCGGAAAGGAACATGTCTATTCTTGAGTTGGAGTTGTGGCGAGGGGGAGAAATAGGTAAAATCTCTTTTGGATCCGTGGTGACACCTCCATACGTCAAACATGTCGTGTGAGGTGAGAAATGTTTTCAGGGGTGATTCCCTTCTTTTGCTGCAGACATGGTGTCCATATGGATCAAAATAATATAAAGGAACCGCGCTACAGGATTGAATTGATATACTACTGAAAGTAAAACACAAAAAACCATATATAAAAAATACAAAATCAGATTGAACACACATATTCATAGAAAATCAATCAATAAGGGGCTATAGATTGTAAAATTGTATGACATTGAATGAAGAAAAAAGTCCCAAAACCAAATCGGTATCCAGTGATGAATAACCAAAATCAATAATGATACCATAAATTGTGGAAATAAATCGATAACCAAAAAGCAAAGTCCCAAAAGCCAAATAAATGTTCAATGGTGATTAATCAGAAATCATCAAACTGGCAGTCCTGAGTACCATCCAGCAGATGGCAGGGGTGAGCATGAAGATACAACAAGTCCCCAAAATCTATACAAAAGCAGGAGAGGTGCCTTTTTGGTATATGTGTTATGTTTGCGCAGAGGACCAACACCTCCAACTGAATTAGAGGATCCTGCTTGCTGAGTGCTTTGAGTGGATATCCTTATACAAGTTGGTTTATAGCTTGCCTTTGGTAAACGTGCATTTTTATAGGTGGCAGATTCTTCACTGGGTGCGTTTTGGGACTTTTTTCTTCATTCAATGTTATACAATTTTACAATCTATGTCACCTTATTGATTGATTTTCTATGAATACGTGTGTTAAATCTGATTTTGTATTTTTTATATATTTTTTTTGTGTTTTACTTTCAGTAGTATATCAATTCAATCCTGTAGCGTGGTTCCTTTATATTATTTTGGTTTGTCTTTTTGTGTATGCCTCACAATTAGAACTGCAGCTTATTTATTTTTTTATGCTTGTGAAGCGCAGTAATTTTTGTATTTTTTTGTCCATATGGATGTTGGATATCAGGTTAAGGTCTCCACAGATAGCTAGGTGTCCCTTCTGAATAGATTGGGCTGTGTGTAGTACTTTACGTAGAGACTGTGTCTGATGAGTTTTGGGGCATAAACATTTAAAAGGATATAGTCAACCAAAAATGATTGTTCGCACATCGGGAAGTGTCAGATGGTAGGAAGTGAGTCTCCTGGACACATATGATGTCACTTTGTAGGTCTTTGGCAGTTTTCCAAAGTGAATGTCTCTTGGCTGGATTATTTAGCCCATTACCATTTAAGGAGAGGATGTTGAGTGGCATCTTTGGTGGATAGGGCGTGTGTAAAGAGAGATTGAAAACTTACAGTTAGCTGAGACAAGGCAATCGGTGGTGAAATTTTGCTGTTCGATGGGTTGCGGGATTATTGGAGACCCTTTGAGTCTAACTACAGTCAGGGTACTAGAGCTGCGGATAGAGCAATAAGTTAGTCATACAAACAATAACTGAAACTGGTTAACTTTTCTGTTAGGTAATAGATCACTAAATGAAACTTAAAGTGGAATCGAGAAGTGAAGCTGAACTCAGCTGAAACCGCTGTGGGGGTAAGAACAGTCATAAAAAACCGAGGAGGACTTTGGAGTTAGTCAGTCGAAGCAGGCGAGAGCTATTGTGTTGCGTTTGGCCTATCATGAGGTTATGATGAGGCCATATTCAGGTAGGTTTTCTGTCGTGGTTGTTCTGTGAGGTCGATGCTGTACTTGTTGTAGCAGTGGGTTGGTGTCTGCTGGAGGATCCAGGATGATTGCCCTGCAGGAGTTGCATTCCCTTGTTGAGGTCGCTGATGACATGCGACATTCCATTTTTGGAGACGGATAACATTGCAGGGTATCTCCATTTATACTGGATTTTGTGGTTTTTGGAGCCCCTTGGTAATTGGGTTCAGTTGCCTTCTTAGTTGAAGCGTATATTTGGAGAGGTCTGAAAAGAATTGTATGCCCCCGTAGGGTGAGTGTAGTGGTGTTTTGGCTTTAACTCCTGCCAGGAGCTTTTCCTTAATGTGGAAGAAGTGGACCCTCATCAGTACATCTCTCGTTACTGAGGCTGCTAGGTGGGACAGTTTAGCGATTCTGTATAATCTATCGATTATTATGTCGCTTGGAGAGGCGTCTGGTATAATAATGTGCATGAGTTCCTTTGCGTATCTGGGTAGGTCCGCTGGCAGGATGGATTCAGGGATCCCTCGCAATTTAACATGATTACGACGGGATCTGTCTTCTAAATCAGCCAGCTTGGCCCGCATCCATTCCTGCTCTTCTTTCACATCATCATAGATATCAAGGATATCGTTCACTGTTGAGGTGCATTCATTAACACCACTTTCAATACATGTAACTCTGTCATCTAAAGTGTGTATGTCTGAGGAGATTTTAGTGATTAGTGAGGAGGTGTCCAATACAGGTTGTCCTGTGGTGGGGAAAGATGACATGGAAGTGTGGAGGGCCTGGTTAGACAGCAGTGCATTAAAAGCCTGGGCCTCGATTTGCTGATGCAGTGACCGCGGCGTCGGTGCATCCATCCTCATGTGTGCCTTCGCCGGGCTGTTTGTGAGGGGATCTCCCTCAGGGGCATGTGTGCTAGATGTAGAGGAGACCGAGGTGGCTGTGTCATCTTGAATTTCGTCAGGGAGATCAGTGTATGGGTCCCGCTGCGCTGCCGGGCTGGTACAATCTTGGGAGAAACTAACCTTCCCTGCTGGCTCAAAGAAGAAAGTAGTCAGTTTTTGTGGCTTATATTCTTTCATCCTCTTGTAGGACATGATGTCAGTGGTGTCTGGAGTATCTGGAGCGAGGATGGCTGTAGATTGAAGATTGGATTGGGCCTGTGTGGCTTCTCTCCCCTAGTGGACAAGCTGTGTGATTAAGCATCCATCTTCAGCTCCAGTCGGCCACGCCCCCCCAATCCAGGCCTTTTTTAAAGCAGTCTACTGAGCTGGACAGAACCAGCTCTTGAGGGAGTCTATTCCATATTTTCACAGCTCTTTACTGTCAAGAAACATTTCTGTATTTGGAGATGAAATCTCTTTTACTCTAGACATAAAGAGTGCCCCCTTGTCCTCTGTGATGACCTTAAAGTGAATAACTCAACACCAAGTTCACTATATGGACCACTTATGTATTTATATTTGTTGCTTCTATCCCCCTTTAATCTCCTCTTCTCAAGAGAGGATAAATTCAGTTTCTCTAATAAATCCTCATAGCTGAGCTCCCCCATGCCTCTTATCAGTTTGGTTGCCCTTCTCTGCACTTTCTTCAGTTCCCCGATATCCTTTTCATGAACTGGTACCCAAAACTGAGCTTATTTTCCAGATGAGGTCTTACTAATTTGTACTGGGGCAAAATTATATATTTCTCTCTGGAGTCTATACCTCTCTTAATACAGAAAGGACTTTACTCACTTTGGAAATGGCAGCTTGGCATTGCATGCTATTATTAGTCTTATGATCTACCAAAAACACACAGTGCCTTTTCAACCATTGATTCCCCCAGTACTCCTCCTAGTATGAATGATGAATGATGCATGCATATTCTCAGCCCCCAAGTGCATAACTTTATATTTATCAACATTAAACCTCATTTGCCGCATGGTTGCCCAATTAAACAGTGCATTGAGTTTGGCTTGTTAGTTGGAGACATCATGTAAGGACTTTATTTCACTACATAGCTTGGTATCATCTGCAAACACTGAAATGGTACTTTTAATCCCAGACCCTATATAATTTCTAAATATATTAAAAAGTATGGGTCCCGACACTGAACCTTGGGGTACACCACTGATAACCTTAAAGCATTTAGAGTAAGAATCATTAACCACTACTCTCTGACTTTGGTCCTTTAGCCAGTTTTCTATCCATTTACAAACTGATCTTTCCAAGGTTATAGACTTTACCATACACATGAAGTTAAAAAAGCTATCAATAATAGAAAAGAGCTTTTAAGAAATATAAAAATGAAGGAACACTATCATCATTTAAATGTTGCAAAGAATATAGCATAATATATAAAAAGGAAATCAAGGCCGCAAAATTCCAAATGAATGACAGATTGCATAAGATAGTTGGACAAACCACCAAAAATTCTTCAAATATATTAATAGTAAAAAGGCCAGTTCTGAGCATTAGGAATGAGCCCCATGTGAACATCGGGTATTCGCCTGTTCGCCGAATAGCGAACAATTTGGGGTGTTCGCGGCAGATTCGAACACGTGAACACCATTAAAGTGTATGGGACATGAACATGAAAAAGTGCTGATTTTAAAGGCTCATTTGCATGGTATTGTCATAAAAAGTGTTTGGGGACCTGGGTCCTGCACCAGGGGACATGTATCAATACAAAAAAAGTTTTAAAAACGGCCGTTTTTTGGGAGCAGTGATTTTAATAACTCCTGTGGGTGAATCCCATGTCGTTTTTATCAATGAACTTTTATGTGTTTTGCCAGGACCGACAATTCATTATAGCCGCGAGTACTTTTAAATGACTTTTTTTTCCTTTAGAAAAAATGTCATTTTGCTCTCGGACTGTTCTAAACACGGGAAACATGCGCCACTTCACAAGCATACTATAGACACCCCTCAGGTACGAAATTTAAAGCAATATTACACTTTTATTGTTTTACTTTAAGCATTATTAAAATCACTGCTCCCAAAAAAAGTCAATTTTTAAAATTTTTTTTGCATTGATACATGTCCCCTGGGGCAGGACCCAGGTCCCCAAACAATTTTTAAGACAATAACTTGCATATAAGCCTTTAAAATGAGCACTTTTGATTTTTCATGTTCATGTCCCATAGACTTTAACGTTGTTCGCATGTTCAAACACATTTTTTGCCTGTTCGCATGTTATGCTGCGAACCAAACCAGGGGATGTTTAGCTTATCCTACTGAGCATATAGGCCCTTTACAAAATAATCTGAAATGGGTGACTGGGGACAAAGAGAAGGCACATTTATTCAATAACTTTTGTGTATACAAAGAAGCATGGGGGAGCTCATTTTCATAATGGGGATGGTATTGACACAGTCCCAAATGATCCACAATGGCTCAAAATTGATATGTTCCAGAAATGTTTAGACAAAATAAAGGTGAGTAAAGCAACTGGACCAGATGGCATCCACCCACGGATCCTAAAAGAATTTAACTCTGCCATTTCAAAGCCATTGTTTCTAATTTTTAGGGACACTTTAATGACTGGAATAGTACCACTTGATTGGCATAAGGCCAATGTGGTGCCTATATTTAAAAAGGGATCAAAGTCTTTACCAAGTAACTATAGACCTGTTTACACCTTCTATAATTGGGGAGATACGGGAGAGTTTAATAAAAGACCACATAGATGAGTTCTTGCTGGGGAAAAAAATAGTTTAAGCAACAGACAGCATGGGTTTTATGAAAAACAGAAGTTGTCAGACAAATCTGATTTCTTTTTAAAGGGAAGTAAGTGAAACCTTAAAAAAAGGGGTGGCTGTGGACGTAGTATACTTGGATTTTGCAAAAGCGTTTGACACAGTTCCCCAAACACGGCTATTGTGTAAGGTAAAGTCTACAGGCTTGGAAAAATCAGAGAGTAGTGATTAATGATTCATACTCTCAATGGTCTAGGGTGTTAGTGGTGTACCCCAACAAAGCATCACCCAATTTGCTCCAGCACGAGAAAAATTCCTTCCTGATCCCCTGAGAGGCAATTGGATATTCCCTGGATCAACTTTACCTATAAATGTTAAAATCCAGTTATATTATGTACATTTAGGTAAGAATTTAGGCCTTTTTTAAAGCAATCTACTGAGCTGGACAGAACCAGCTCTTGAGGTAGTCTATTCCACATTTCACAGCTCTTACTGTGAAGAAACCTTTTCGTATTTGGAGATTAAATCTATTTTCCACCAGACGTAAATGGTGCCCCCTTGTCCACTGTGATGACCTTGTGATGAACGTAAATAACTCAACACCAATTGCACTATATGGGCCACTTATGTATTTATACATGTTGATCATATCCCCCCTAGTCTCCTCTTCTCAAGAGAGAATAAATTCAGGCACACTGTCCTGTACCTCTGAATGGCCAGACAAGGGATGAAAACTGACCACACTAATACAGATCGGTTTCTGTGCATTGTGTGGTTAGTTTAGAACACAGAAGAAAGATGATTGTTAGGATCAACTAGGTGCTTCAAATGGAAGACATTAAAATGACTATTCCTATGATTTATTAAAACATATGCCTGTATATGGGCAAACACATAGAAAAATGTGAATATTTAGGGTGACACTAAGTCCTCATTCACACTTGAGCATTTTTTTGCTTGCTTTCCTGTGTCTGACTATGCCTTATTATGTCTGACTACGCAGAACACAATTCTTTCTAATATGTCTCTGTTCACACTTGTACACTCCATCTACCTACGTTCAAAAAAGTAAATAGCTTTTTTTTAGCATACTCAAGTGTTTTTGGTCCCACAGACTTCATTGGGAGCGCCTGTAAATGTGCGATATGCTCATATCTTTATGCCTGAAGATTTCCTCTCCTCCCATCAAACTGATCTCCTCCCCTTACCCAGCCCACGAAACAAACTCCTGAAGCTTGATACACATGAAAAAACACCTAAAAATGCCTGAAAAATACCTGGAAAAAAGGCTTCAAGATTGCCAGGAATATGCTCTGCCCAGGTATGAATGCATGCAAAAGTGTAACTAAAGCCAACATCTTCTTTTTTAGTTTTGGGTAAAGTGGAGAATGGTTGGCCATCAGCATGTTTGTTGTTGGCATTGGCTAGAACACTCTTTTTGTTGGGACAGAAAAGAGAATTTGTACACCCTCCAGTTATGTCTTATATCCTGGAACAGGATCCTCTAATGTTAAAAATAAACTCTGTGCACATTTATAAAACACACATTTAAAGAAGTAGGGCCAAAGCTTTTTTGGCCCTGTGTCTCCTATGAATCACAATAGTGCAGTTCGTTCTGCACTCCTGTGATCTGTTTTCAGCTGACAGCAGGCTAATGCCTGACATCCGGGCTGGGGAAAGACCCTGACTTCACAGTTGGGATCCACCCAGATTCCTGGCAACTGGGTCAGCCTAAAATAAAATAGAGGTTGGTGTGGCACTGCCAAACAGATTATAATATGGGTTCAATTACCGTGATATATAAGGCCTTTAGCTGGTAAGTCACACTAGTATACAGTGCCCTATGGTGGGAGTATAATTTAAATACTGATCCAAGAACTAAAAGACACCTCCAACATTACATATTACTCTTACAGTATGTGCAAATAATTTGTCTGGTAGGTATGGCTCTGTTACCAATGGGGTCCCTGACAGTCCTATAATCTATAATGCACCTCCTCCAATTGTGTTAAACAATTCCCCAGGTGGGTGGTCAAATAAATCATAGAAAACCCCTAATACAATATTAAATTGATGTGGTGATCATAGAACATAAATGCATTAATAAACAAAATGTAATTTACCCTATCATAAAGACAAATGGTGCATAATAGTAAATAACATTAAAAAATAATAATTCATAAGTCCATATAAAAGTCCTCAAAAATCATGAAACTGTTGCTCTTATACTGGTGTGTATTACACACGTGGTGAGAAAGTGCTTCTGCTCTTGCTCCCCCAGAACCACACTCACTAAAAGCTTGACCCCTTAAAGGGGTTAAAAGGCACCGTACATATGTATTCAGTGTCCTCTGGTATAAGTTTCTCCCTCTCCTCTCCCTGATCTTCAATATCAACATTAATGGTAGGCTCATGCATGGAGTAAATGAACAGAGGCAAGCCTCATAGTGTAAATCTGTAAAAAGGCTTAAAAATACACTTACATCCGGTCAGGAAGTAAAAAGCATATAGAAAAGTGTGTCCGGTATGCCCTGCGCTCCACGAACTGGAAATTAGAAGTGACACAATGATTCAAGAAGCCCCACCCTATGCGTTTCATCAGAGGGATGTCATCAGGAGCGGCGCTTGGAGACTGAGCCACCTGCTCCCTCCCAAGCCAAGCGCTCCAATGAGCACTGGAGGGACAGAGCTGAGAGCTGAAGACTGACAGTCACCACTCTCAGGTCACAGTGGAGAACAGAACTAGGCAATCAGTGGTGTATGATCTCTTAGTTTTCAAAGCAGAGGCAGCAACTGGGGATGGATGTAGCATTGGATCGATGCTGCATCCACCTAGGGGAGTATAAGGTTTTTTTATATCCAATGCTTCTCTTTTAATACAGCTCTGTAATCATTAATATAAAATAAATAGATTTAGTAAATGGAAACTGTGTAAGAACGTGAATCTGATTTGGTATCAGCCTCTTGTGGTCTCTGTATTGAAAGCGTTGGAATGTGAGAGAAGGAAGTAGCACAAGCAGCCAATCAGTTCATGTACTGATAAGAAGTATGTCATAGGAAGAGAAGGCAGTGACAGACAGATGAGCTCATCACTGTGCAGTCATAAGCTGGGGTGGTCCAAGATGAAAGAATACTGTGGGGGAATCTCTTGCTTGAAGGTGAATATTGCAACAAAAGTTGGTTTTGTTTCTTTTGATATGCTTTTAGTCTGAGAGAATTTTGTGAAAAAATAACTACACTTTTGTTGAAAAAAGCGCAATAGCTTCTGGGTGATTTAAAAAAATGTTTGAGTCCTACCTTTTGTTGCTGCATAGAAATAGCTGTTTTTATTTCTGGTTCATTATTAATCAGCTGATGCACTTTCTGTGTTTTACTGAGGAAAACAACAGTGTCTGCATCTCTTTAAAATTGATTAGCCCCTGGGGAGTACCTCACCAAAAAGTAAACTTCTATTGCAGGAGATGCCTAAAAACTAGCTTTTATCTTAGTGCACACTTCTAGGAAAATCAGTGAGCCAATTACTCAAGCAAAAAATTACATTTCTGGAGGCATTCTATAGACCAATTGTATACAGAGTACCTCCTGGTTGCCATATTGCAAGGAAAGGTAATTTTAGTCATATTAAATTACAACATGGATTGTATAGCAAATGTACAGTATTTTCTATATTTTTTTAAACAAAACTGATGTTACCATTTAAATAAAATGTGAAATATCACCGAAAGACCAACCAAAATCTATGGCAGGCTATTGGTTATGAGTCTCATATAGTGGATAAAGACTTAAATCTGTGGAATAATGGTTTTGCATGGAATTTCTATCTACATGTGTGGTCATTTTCATAGCATCAGTTTTCCTTTTATGTTCCTTTATTTGTTGGTGACATTATTAATTACTACTGACTTCAATATAAAGCCCATGTGTTGTTCTTCAATAAGCACTGTGTGACCTACTTTCCACTCACTGCACTCACCTGACGCATTTTGTTGTATTTCCATATTAAACTATGTAATTTAAATGCATTACAATACCTTTGCATTGTGTTTTGTGTATTGTATTTTTACTGGCTATTTCAGGTCTGTGACATGATTTTTACTGGGGTATGGTATAACATTCATTTTGGTCTTTAATTTTTAAATAAACTTATCGGGTAATAATTATTTAGATATCAGTGAGCTTGTAACCAATGCTTTTCTCTGAGATTAGGTTATAAAGCTTGATCCTCAAAGAACAAGACAGTAATTCTTTAAATGCTACTGTCTAGACAGGTGCACTAGATCTTCTTATGTGCTTTTCAATCACTTCTTGTTGGACAGCTCCTTCAGGTTTCTGTTGAATTAATGTGTGAATTGCTTGGAATATCTATTTTCATGCTTCACACCTTGTAAAATCGATATGACTTATAAATAGAATAGTTTGTACTACAGCACATTATTTTATATCACAGGAGAGTGCTAACTGACTTAAACTGACTCATAGGTTATCTCTAAATGAATACTATATTCAGTTTTTCATTGTGTTAGCTTCTATTAGAGATACGGTGCCTTGAAAAAGTATTCACACCCCTTGAAATTTTCCATGTTTTGTCATGTTACAACCAAAAACGTAAATGTATTTAATTGGGATTTTTTGTGATAGACCAACACAAAGTGGCACATAATTGTGAAGTGGAAAGAAAATGATGAATGGTTTTCAACATTTTTGACAAATAAATATGTGAAAAGTGTGGTGTACATTTGTATTCAGCCCCCTTTACTTTGATACCCCTAACTAAAATCTAGTGGAACCAATTGCCTTCAGAAGTCACCTAATTAGTAAATAGAGTCCACCTGTGTGTAATTTAATCTCAGTATTATTACAGCTGGTCTGTGAAGCCCTCAGAGGTTTGTTAGAGAACCTTAGTGAAAAAACAGCATCATGAAGGCCAAGAAACAATTAATGGACTGTATTACACTATTGTCACTTTTTTGGACCACATTATTAAATTTTGGATATTGGGTGTTTGATTGCATCTCAAGCTGCAGGAATGCGTGTATGACGACATTATTGCACAATTATCACTTTCTGTATAATAGTACTACTTATATGTATATGCGGGGCTTTTCCTCGCATCCATAGTCGCAGATAATTACTTATGAGTATTTTGCACATTGGGCTACTTTTGAATTTTGATTTTTTTATATATATTTTTTCATTAATTGCTATATTCTAGAGAGGAGTAGTACACATTCCATATTTTATAGCACGAGGAACCATACAATATTTTTTGCACTTTAGTAATTTCTTGGGCTGTATTTCCAGTCACATATTATGATTATTTTGCACACTGTGTCACTTATCATTATGTGTTTTGGTTATCGCATCAGGAATCGCACTCTGCACAAGGCACTTTATTAGTTTATGCAATTTTAATATGTAGATTCACAAGTCTATATTGTTACGCAGGGATTATACTGTGGCAATTTTAAGATTTAAGCACGGTGCACTTATTAGTAGGAAAGTCATATACTATTATTATTGTGATAGTAATCTGAGTTTTTTCCGGTTTTTGGAATGATCGAAAGGTGTACTGCTACACACCTGTATTTGTAATAGGAGGACTGTACGTATACTGATTGTTACAGCATTGGTGATCTTGTTTTCTGCAGTTTGGTACTGGAGGATAGAGTAGCGCCACATACTATATCTGATTTCAATTACATATTCACTGGGGTGTGGGAGTGCACCCATCTATGTTGGCAGCTTCTTATCTGGTACAATTTTTTAATGCTTAGGTTGGTTATTTTATTAATGAGGTTGTGGTTTTGCGCATTAGTCCTTATACTCTTGTATGTGGAAGAAGGTGCTCTGGTCAGATGAGACAAAACCTGAACTTTCTGGCCTAAAAGCAAAATGCTATGTGTGGCAGAAAACTAACATTGCACATCACCCTGAACACACCATTCCCACCGTGAAACATGGTGGCAGCATCATGTTGTGGGGATGCTTTTCTTCAGCATGGACAGGGAAGCTGGTCAGAGTTGATGGGAAGATGGATGGAGTCAAATAGAGGGCAATGTTAGAAGAAAACCTGTTCAAGCCTGCAAAAGACTTGAGACTGGGGCGGAGGTTCACCTTCCAGCAGGACAACAACCTTAAACATACAGCCAGAGCTACAATAGAATGGTTTAGATCAAAGCATATTCATGTGTTAGACCCATTTCACACTGGGTCGCTTTGCAGGCGCTACAGCGCTAAAAATAGCGCCTGCAAAGCTCCCTGAAACAGCCACTGCTGTCTCTCCAATGTGAAAACCCCAAGGGCTTTCACACTGGAGCGGTGCGCTGGCAGGACGCTAAAAAAAGTCCTGCCAGCAGAATCTTTGGATTCATTGAAATGAATAGGGGAGCGCGGCTATACCGCTGGCAAAGCGCTGCTGCAGCAGCGCTTTGCAGTGGTTTTAACCCTTTCTCAGCCACTGGCAGGGGGGTAAAACTTCCCTGCCAGCGGCCAAATACCGCTGCTAAAACTACGGTAAAGCGGCGCTAAAAATAGCGCCGTTTTACCGCCGACACCGCTCCCGTCCCAGTGTGAAAGGGGCCTTGGTATGGCACAATTAAAGTCCAGACCTAAATCCAAATGAGAATCTGTGGCAAGACATGAAAATTGCTGTTCACAGACACTCTATATCCAGTCTGACAGAGCTTGAGCTGTTTTGCAAAGAAGAATGGGCAAAAATGTCACTCTCTAGGTGTGAAAATCTGGTAAAGACCTACAGCTGTAATTGCAGTGAGTGTGTCTACACAGGGGGCTGAATACAAATGCACGCCAAACTTTTCACATAGTTTAAAAAAAAATTGAAAATCATTTATCATTTTCCTTCCACTTCACAATTATTTGCCACTTTGTGTTGGTCTGTCACATAAAATCCCAATATAATATATTTACGTTTTTGGTTGTAACATGACAAAATGTGGAAAATTTCAAGGGATATAAATACTTTTTCAAGGCACTGTATTGAGTAGTGATGTTATCTGTTTTGTTTTTGTTTTCTACAGTATACTAAGCTGCATGTTCCTGCATGTTAAAGGACTACACATTGCTATAGTTGTGCTCAAAAGTTTGCATGCTCGGGCAGAAATCGGGAATTTTGGCATTGCTATTGAAAATATGACTTATCATGCCAAAAAACTGTCTTTTATTAAGAAGTTATCATATGAAGCCATTTATTATCACATACTGTAGTTGTTTGGCTCCTTTTTAAATCATAATGATAACAGAAATCACCCAACTGGCCCTGTTAAAAAGTTTACATATCCTGGAAAGTTTGGCCTTTGTATAGACACACACAGGTAAATATGACAATTAAAGTTTAATTTCCCACATCTGTGGCTTTTTAACCACTTGCTTACTGGGCACTTGTACCCCCTTCCTGCCAGGCCAATTTTCAGCTTTCAGCGCTGTCACACTTTGAATGCCAATTGGGCTGTCATGCAACACTGTACCCAAACTAATTTTTTTCACACAAATAGAGCTTTCTTTTGGTACTACTTAATCACCACTGGGGTTTTTATATTTTGCTAAATCACCAAAAAAGACCGCAAATTCTGAAAAAACTAAAATAAACAAAACATTTTTCATTATTTGTTATAACATTTTGCAAACAGGTACTTTTTCTTCTTCACTGATGTGCGCTGATGAGGCTGCCCTGATGAGCACTGATAGGCTGCACTGATGAGGTGGCACTGATGGGCACTGAGAGGTGGCACTGATAGATGGGCACTGATAGGTGGCACTGATGGTCATTGATAGGTACTGGTAGGTGGCCATGATAGGCAGCACTGATGATGAGGCACTGATTGGCAGCACCGATGGGCACTAATATGTGGCACTGGTGGGCACTGATAGGTGGCACTGGTGGGTACTGGTAGTTGGCACTGGTGGGCACTGATATGTAGCACTGGTGGGCACTGATGGGCACTGATATGTGGCACTGGTGGGCGCTGATAGATGGCACTGATTTGCAGCATAATCGGGCACTAGGGGAACCAATGTCCCTCTAACAGCAGCTGCAGCTTTTTTTCCTTCACGCTATTAGCGTGAAAAAAAAACAATAACCGGCATTTGTTTATTTCCCTGATCAGCTGTCATTGGCTGACAGCTGATTACCTGGTAAAGGGCCTGCTGTAATTGGCCCTTTACCTGATCTATGATCAGCGGATTCTGAAGGTGTCTGAAGCGCGATAATGGGAGGATGTCTATGGACGCCCTCCTGGCAATTTAAGCCCGCACTGTAGCCGTCTTTCGGCTATAGCACAAGCGGCAAGTGTCTGTGTATACATGGTCAAGCAATTTGTTAGCTCTTACATGGATATACTGAGCAGGCTAGATACTGAGCCATGGGGAGCAGAAAAAAAACTGTCAAAAGACCTGCTTAAGACAGTAATGGATCTTTATAAAAAAGGATATGAAAATATATCCAAAGTCTTGAATATGCCAGTCAATACTGTCCAATCACTTATTAAGAAGTGGAACATTTGGGATCTCTTGATGCCAAGGTCAGGTACACCAGGAAAGATTGCAGCCACAACTGCCAGAAGAATTGTTTAGGATACAAATAAAAAACCCACAGGTAACCTCAGGAGAAATACAGGCTGCTCTGGAAAAAGACGGTATGGTTGTTCCAAGGAGCACAATATGACGATACTTGAACAAAAATGAGCTGCATGGTCAAGTTGCCAGAAATAAGCCTTTACCAATGCCACAAAAAAAGAGTAGTTACAATATGCCTGGCAACACCATAAGCACTATGTTTGGAGAGGGGTCAACAAGGCCTATAGAGACAAGAATGCCATCCCCACTGTGAAGCATGGTTGCGGCTTGTTGATGTTTTGAGGGTGTTTGATCTCTCCAGGCACAAAGAATCTTGTGAAAATTGATGGCAAGATGAATGCAACATGTTATCAGAAAATACTGGCAGACACTTTGCATTCTTCTGCATTAAAGCTGAGCATGGGATCCTCTTTGACTTTCCAGCATGACATTGACCTTAAGCACAGGCCAAGTTGACCCTCCAGTGGTTACAGCAGAAAAAGGTGAAGGTTCTGGAGTGAACATCACCTGAATTTAATATCATCAAGCCACTCTGATGAGATCTGAGACGTGTGATTCATTAAAAATGACCAAAGACTTTGCTTCGCCTGGGGGCATTTTGCCAAGACAAAAGGCCATACCACCTGCAAGAATTCAAGGCCTCATAGATAACTACAACAAAAGACTGCACACTGTCATTCATGCTAAGGGAGGCAATACACAGTATTAAGAACTAAGGGGATGCAGACTTTTGAACAGCGGTTGTTTATTTGTTGCCATGTTTTGTTTTGTTATTGTGCCATTCTGTGATGACCTACAGTTGAATATGAATCCCATAAGAAAGGAAATGTGTTTTGCCTGCTCACTCATGTTTTCTTTAAAAATGGTACATACTGTATGTTATCAATTATCCAAGGGTCTGCAAACTTTTGAGCACAACTGTATGTGGCTACAGAGTATTAGATTCATCTCGTCAAATAATAATATTTTTGATGCCTAGTCCATGATATGCATGTGTATTTTGGACAATTTGCAATTTTCTTAAGTGAAGATTTACCTGACCCCCCCCCCCCCCCCCCGCCAGGGTCACCTTCCCTTTAAACCGGAACACATACGAATTAAACAGGTTCTGAGGCTAATTTAATGCAGATAAGGCACCAAGTGAGTGTAATTACCACCTTAATCAGCCACAGAATCTGTTTAATTATATGTGTTCAGTTGTAAAGGGATGAGGTTGCAACCCTACCCCCCCCCCCCTCTTTATTTTGTTATGCCATTCCCCATGTTATAGAGCATTTCAGAGTAGTACTATTATTGCATTGATTGGCTTATGAACTCTAATTTAATTTAAATATTTACCGTATTTTTATCTATTTAGGCAACCGACTTGGATTCTGGACTTTGGGGTGAAATCAAGTATTCCATATATGGTTCCGGTTCTGATCCGTAAGTATTTTCACATGATATTAAAGAAACTGTGTGAAACATAGGTTGGACTTCATGGACTTGTGTCTTTTTTCGACCTCACCTACTATGTAACTAAATTATATCATTCAATGAAAACAATGCATTTTCCATGTGTTTTGTGTTAGCTATTTAACAAAATATATTGTTAGCTACTATGTATGTTACTTATATTGACCTAATGTGAAAAGGCACACAGGCTGCATACGATGGGTCACAGAGGCTGCATATGATGGGCACACAGGCTGCATATGATGGGCACACTGGCTACATATGATGAGTACACAGGCTACATATACTGGACACACAGGCTACATATGATGGGTCACAGAGGCTGAATATGATGGGCATAGGCTGCCTATGATGGGCACAAAGGCTGCATATGATGGGCACAAGCTGTATATGATGGACACAGATGCTGCATATGATGGGCACAGAGGCTGTATAATGGGCACAGGCTGCATATGATGGGCACAGAAGCTGCATATGATGGGCATAGAGACTACATATGATGGGCACAGGCTGCATATGATGGGCACAGAGGCTGCATATGATGGGCACAGGCGCTGCATGTGATGGGCACAGTGGCTGCATTTGATGGGCACAGTAGCTACAATTAATGGGGAACAGTGTCTGCATTTTATGGGACACAGTGGCTAGATTTGATGTGCACAGTGGCTGCATTTAATGGGCACAGTAGCTGCATTTGATGGGAACAGTGGCTGCAATTGATGGCACAGTGGCTGCAATTGATGGCACAGTGGCTGCATTTGATGGGCACAGTGGCTGTAATTGATGGCACAGTGAGGCTGCAATTAATGTTTTTTTTCTGAATTTTTCAGTTTGTGCCCCCACAAAAATTTTGAGCACCACTGGTCTGGAGGAAGACCAAAAGAGGGCTGGAGCTCTTCTGCAGCTGCAGGAGAGGGCCACATAAAATGGCCTGGAAGGCTAGATTCAGCCCCTGGGCCTTGTGTTTGACACATGTGGTGTAAACGTGTTGCTTTGTATTCCATGGTTCCTTCCCTAATTTTCAGGTTCCTTAGGACTCCAACATAAAGTGAACCTCTCTTACTGCCTATAGATTTAACGGTATATATTGTGTGTTAATGACTGCAACTAGGCACGTCAGAACATAAGGTTTTCCAATATGCTGAAAATGTTCTGTTGTTTGTATGCTTGAAGCAATCAGTAATAGGTGTAAACGGTGAGCACTTGAGTTGCTGGAGTGAAGCAACACCTCCAGTAACATATTCAGCATGTTATGCTGGAATGTGAAGCTGGTTGTATCTTTAATCAAAAATTGAGTGCTTCATTCAGCATGGGCTGTTGAATCCATGGCACATAATAAAGATATGGTTACATAGTTACTCTGGTTGAAAAAAGACACAACTCCATCTAGTTCAACCAATGAAAGGGTATAATCAAAAAATAATAATATTTGTGTATATGCATAGTCAACACTTTTGTAGTTTTGGATAGTCGGCTGTCTGTATCAGATTACTTCATTATCATTGTACTTCTACATCCACTGTTGTTCAGCTTTGCAATTGGACTCCAGACAAATAGCTAAATACAGAATTAAAATACATACACAACATAATGTTTCACCTGCCAAATAACTTTTGGTTGGCTTGTCTTGTGATAAATACATTTCTACTAGTCAAAAAGATCACTGCTACTTTCTGATTTTGTATAACTGCTTCCTGGTACATCTTTAGGGTGGGCCACCTTTGATCCGTGTAAAATCGAACAAGAGGAAAGGGGGTATTGTGGATCACATGTAGCAATGAAGAGTGGAGGTGACCTATCTAAACTGGGCATGGCTCAGTAGGGGTAGTTAAGGCATACGTGGCATGTAAGCATGATGAACATGGTGTAAATATTTTTCTTCCATCTGTGAACTAAAGTTGTCTATAAAAGGTTCATATCTAATTCTGCAGTTTGTTTCTAACAACACTAGTTTTTTGTTTTTTTGGTTTGGAACCAGGCCTTGTTAAGTTATTTACAAATGAAAGAATGACATTTTTTCATTGTGTGACTTTCCTAATGCAATACTAGAAAATTAAACCAAAGCAAAAAAAAGAAAAGAAAAAACATTTACAAAAAAGGCTATAGGCTTGCCTAAGAATTTTCTTGTAAGATTTTAGTATAATATCTATAGCATTTATGGAGTATTTGCCATGCTAGTTTTCATGAATCACGAAGTTCATCACATTGCTCACTCAGAATACAATGGAGCAATACATTCCATGTTACAAAATCTACTTTCAACTGAATGCACAACCACTCACAGAAGTCTAGAAAGGACATACACATTGTGTAACTCCCCACCTCCCATTGTACTGCTATTCAGCTACTGAATCCAGCAAGTCCTTCTAGAGTTTGGTCTGACAACAATAGTTCAGAGGCAGAGCCTTGAGATTGATGAGCATCCCTGACTCTGTTCAGACATCTTTAAAATGATCCTTCCAGGTAGGTGACTTTGTATGTGCAGATGTCTACGTATATGTCATTGGTCTAGCACAACAAGGACTCACTTTATAGATTTGTTTGCAGTTTGGTAGACATCTTCAAAAATGTCGACCAGATGTTTAACGTTGTCAGTTATGCAAATTGCCCAAAGAGAACAATCAGCATAGCAATTTATTAATGGGACAGGGGTCAAAAAACCAGATGGGTGGCAACCATAGTCCACTCCTTACTTACTTAAAATAGTTGATAATTATTTTTTGGATTAGTATGTAATTTTTAATTTGTAAGTAGAGCCACATTTGGATTTCTGGTATGGGTAGGTGGTGTGGTCATAATGTGTCATTGGACGTAAAGTGGTGAAACTAGGGTGGTGTGGGATGATCCTGAGTGGGGAGATAACAAATTTGGAGCCCCAAGGGGAATCAGGGTAAGGGGTAAGACGAGTCAAAGGATTAGGGGTGGAGATAATCTGCCAATGGATGTGGTGAAGGGTAGAGCATGTGTTTTATTAATGGATAGGATTTAATTTAGGAAATGCCCTTGGTAGGTTTGTTATTGGAGTATTGGCGGCATGGGCTTTCATGGTGGCTCAATCCAAGCAAGGTAAGATATTTATTATGACTACAGCTGCCCACCTGAACCAAGATAGAGAATTCTGGCTGTTATTTTTTTTTAATGGTCATATGTTTCTGCAGGGAGAGCAATTCCTAATTGCATGGCTTCCTCATTTGAATAGAAACAATTTCTTTAGACTGTCAGCAGAAGATATTATGAACTAACATTGAGGAAACTGGATTTTGTGTATATCTCACTCATGGATAAGGAGCATTTATGTAGTGGGATTTTTTTGCCATCACTGTAATATATTGTATGTGTGTTATCCTCATGTTTGTCTCTCTAAAAGATTGGTTTTTAAACTTTTTTGTACTAATAAAAGCAATATATATTTTTTTATATATAATTTTTATATATTTTTTATATAATTTCTCTAATTAATTCTATTATTGCCCTTAAAATCCCACTTTATGAGGTTTTTGTACTGGATTTTGTGTATATAATCTTTAGGTTAGAGGTTTAGCCAAATAGATCTTAAGCTAAACTCCAGGTACAGCAACAAAAAAACTTTCCAGCACCCCCCCCCCCTGCACTGTAAGGGTTAAATACAAGGTAACCCTGATAAGTCCAGGGGGTACAGGAAGGGGTTGCATTACTTACCTCCTCTCTCTAACACTGTCCTTTTCTCCCCAAAAAATCCAGTCTATGGGTGATCCCTTCTTGTCATCATGTATAATGCAGGGATATTAATATTAACATGTATTTTATGTGGTGGGGCAAGCTCGCAGCCAGTGTTAAGAGCAACTTAGAGAGGAGGCTGCGGAGGACCAGTTGAACTGCTGGAGGCACCCTACTTGAGCAAGTAAAGAGGTAATTAATACAGCCTCTTTTGCAACCCCCTGGACCTAATGAGCATTTAACTCTTGCAGTGTTTTGGGGGTGGGGGTGGGATGCAAGGGTATTTTTTCCCAGAGTTGGGCTTTAACAAGGTTAGGAAATTATATATAAGTTTAAGAGTGGAGGAGGGAGGAATAGCCACAATCTGCAAATGTGGCTACTCTACATTCCCTTTTTCCTATATAGATGCCATGAATTGAGTTATGCTGATTAATTCATTGTCCAAATGTAAAGTTTGAGTGTCCAGATAAAAAGAAATGGGGAGAGTGGAAATCCCTGGTCTGTGCCATTTTGTGTTCAAAATGGATAAGACAGAGTACCACTGACTCAGATCTAGGCTGTGGGGAAAGTGTATAAGAACAAAATCCATGTGATCTGTTTGATTGCAGTCCCACATGTTTTAAGGTAGCCCACATATATTCTCATGTTTTTGGAAATTTAAAGTATATCCCCCCCCCCCCATTTTCCCTTCTTTTTTCTGTGACTGTTCTCATAGAGACTATCCAATTGTATCAATCTATTTATTGTATTTTTAAAACTTTTTGTAATTTGTGCTAAATAAAATATGTTTTTTAATTACCATGTTTTGCTCTGGTCTGCTCCATATATGAGAACTTCTTGCGGTGTATTCTTCTTTTAGTCCCCCTAGGTGGAGTTCACTGTTGTTGCCTTTTATGACCTCCAGTCTTAATAGAAATAAAAAATTTGCGTAAACTTTTTTAAGAACCTTTGTAGTTAGGGGGATCATATTTCAAGTTGAGGCTTGGTAAATGTGAGCCAACCAACACTACGGGAGTGGTTATTGTGGCGCAGTTCAGATTGAGGCTTGGGTAAGGATGATTATACTCAAAGCAAAACTTAGTTTAATGCTATGGACTATAAGAGCGGTAATGCAGCATGGTGCCTGTAAGAAGTAATTTATGGCCAAACCCGTCGAGCGGAGCCTCATGCTGACATCATGGCGCAACCTAAAGTGACATGGTTTTAACCTTACATGCCATCTGGATTGTTTTATTCTATGTAAGTGCAATATTAAAGTTAAAGTGTTTTTTTAAGAAAGATTTACACTATGCAGAGCATATTTGTTTCCTCTGCGAGTCTACGACAATGTGAGTGTGAATTGGAGTAGCGTTTTGCTGAATCCCTCTCTTATCTGGTGGGATGATCTCTGAAGCTGGAGGTGGAAGGCGATTCAATAGGGATATATTGAATACATGGGCTTTCTGATTTCTCTTTTAATAGAGGGCCAAAACCAGCTGGTAAGCGTACATCTATCCCTGGTGGTGGTGGTGATCAACGTGGATCTTCCGGAAGTACTGGTGTTGGTGGATTTGAGTCATATACAGTATATTTAAAGTGAATTTGCTTTCTTTTCACATGGACTTTACTGTTTATTTATACATTTATGTGGTTTCACACAATGCTGTGAAAAATACTTTTTTTAATTTTTGTTTAGGATTTGTTAAATGGTTAATTAATGCAACAGGTATATTATTATCTCATGGCCATATTAAACAATCCAATTAATCCACATCCATGGATAAAATGCCCTCAATCTAATGCATCAAGTGGAGTATGTTGATGGCTTTTATTGTGTTGTCCCAGCCTTCTGAACCTGGCATAAAGCCAATCTGCTCTAGCCTTATACGTTTCAAAAGATATAGAAGGATATGATTGGCCAGTGTTTCAGGTCAACATTTAGAAGGGATATTGGTCTGTAGTTTGGATAGAGCAGATGATCCTTACTTCTCTGAACCTGGACAATTTCTTTGTTTCATTTGGGTTAGGGCCCATTTTATATATATAAATAGGGATTCCAACACTGTTGTGGAAGCCTCAACTAAGGTAGGCAATTCAATCATTAGAAAATTCTGAGAGAGTTATGCCCCCTGTATTACTATGTAAATAATATAATAATAATAATAAAGAATAGAATTTAATTTGCAGGAAGATTTTACGTTTTGTAAAAAAGCCTAGTATCTATCTGTTTTAATTTTGTGCATGCTTCAAGCAGTTCTATTGACACCACTTGGTCCAATGATAGTTTCTAGAAAGCTTCAATATTTTAGACTTTGGTGATTAGTGTGTTCAGTATGTTCTGTTTTTCCTTTTTAAGTGTGGTGCTGAAGGAAATAGGTTGACCCTGAATCATGCATTTGTGAGCTTCCCAGATACTAGGGATCAAATGTTAAGTTCTTTTAGAAAAATGGTAATAGCAGTTACAGTGGACCTGATTTTGTTTAAATTGCTAAGTAGGGCTGGGTTCAGGTTCCAATTCCATAAGTTGATTATTCTGAGTTATTGCTCAATTGACAAACTGGAGTTGGAAAATAGAAAGCTACAACAAAGCTAAACTGTACATTGCTGAATAAGAAAATAGGTGTGTGACTTATACAATCTGAGAGTGATGTGTAAATCGGAAGATTAGTTAGAGGGAATTATAAATCTATTGGCAATTAAAACAGTTGACCTGTATATATTTTAATTTGCTGTTTGCATAGAGTTCCACTTTAAAGTGAGCCTTTTTTGCAGTCTTGTGTCCTAATGAGTGTGCTAATTTCTGGCATTTGATTGCTCTTAATCATTATTACAGAGACTTGGAAGGCTGGGATGTTTGCACTCTTAATCTCACGCTTCCTAATACATTGTACTAGAAGCAGGGGTTTGACAGCCTAAGCATCTGTAATTGGCTGAGTGGACAGTAACAAATTCTTATCTGATTTTAGGTTGCAGGTTAGAGCACGGGTCTGCCTGTTGTCTGAAAAACAGGAAATTGTGGGGGTATGGCATAAGACGGGCCTAACCTTCCAATTCTATTCAAAATGCAGACAATTCCCTTGCAAAATCCTAAAGTCATTTTAGATGCTTAGTCTGCTGCAGATTTTTGTTAACCAAAATGACCATTGTTGCTCCTTTATTCAGTAGAATACATGTCACATTGTAAAAGATTCATAGTGATTAAGACATGCATATCTTACAAGAATTGTGTACCACTCTGCTATTCATTGGTGATTTAAATTTGGTTTCTCACTTAATCCTCGGAACAAGCTGTTAATTGGATCAGAGTGGGGGAAGGCTGTCTACGCAGTTGGAACACTGATAACTGAATATGACAGCTGCGCTCACAGAATATAAGGTAGAGAGGAGCAGATAATGCTGGCAATTTATTCTGATTTTCTCACTTTTTAGAGGTGGCAAGACTAAATATAGGCATGTTGGGTTTTTTTCTTTGACATTGAACATTGTGTTAATGTCATTTAGTAAGTTCAGGAAATCAGCAGGGGGAGATGAGGGATTTGCAGACTTTGTTTTGAGATTTCCAAAGCATTGTTTAACTACCAAGTTTAAAAAAACATTTTTTTTTCTATTAATTAGCAGAGAGGGAATGTTTTGTGTCACTTTTCTCCTCCTCCAGCTTGGCTACACACTCTGGCGAATGCCATGGATTAGGAATAAACATGCTTATTTAATAAGATAATGTAAGAAGCTAACAGTTAAAGTATAACTAAAGGCAAAATCTTTTTTTGTTTTAGTTTTGGATAGGGTGGAGATGGAATACAACACCTGTCAGGTTTTATTGCTTTCTGTGCCCCGGTTCAGGAGATTCACCCTCTCTATTTGTTCTGTTTACTATTATTATTGAAAGTGAAAGTAAAAGAAAATCTCATATTTTAGGTTGTCCCCAGAGAATAGAGGGGATATATTCCAATGGGGGCACTAGTTCTGGTGATCCAGGGGTCCCCATGAGATTCCCTTAATTTGCAGAAATTTTCTCTCACTTCCTGTTTGGCTATGGTACAGGAAGTGAAGGTAAATCTCTCCAATGGGACAAAACCTTACAGATGTTATAACCCATCCTTATGCTATTCAAAATGAATAAAAAAAAACAAACATTTTGCCTATAGTTCTACTTTAAGTCCAAACTGCAATACCCATAGCAACCAATCAAAATCCATCTTGTACTGGTCTAACTCCAAGCAAATTCCTATTGGTTGTTCTTCTGACATTATTTATTGAATAAACCTGTAAGTGTAAATTACCTTTTTCACACCCATGGAATGTTTCTGGATATGTTTGCAGTTTACCAGTGTCCTATAATTAGAGATATTTTTATATTAGCTAATGTCTAACAAAAAACAAAGTACACTTGCCAATTATCTTGCAACTGAGTGGGTGTCGCTTAGGTTATGCAACCATAGAGGTTTCAAAGTTCTGAACTCAAGTAAGCGTGACGACTGAACTACAAAAGAGCATCTGCTAGGGCAGTTTTTCACAATCATAATCTTAGAGTATTTGCCCCCTAAATTACCAATGCTTGAAGTGAAATATAAGATAACTGAGGGAAATGCACTAATTCCACAATGTATAAAAAATACTGTTTAAGCATATACAAACCCAAAGTAGAACTTTAATATATTACCTACCCTTACATGTGGTGGCTGCATTTATTTTTTTGGTTTTGGAAATTTTTCCTCTTATTTTTACCTAAAGATTCGACCAGTAACACTTCCTGTCTTAGGGTGGTAACACTCACTCCTTTACTATATCTATGGACATCAGCATTGTCTGGAGAGCCTTACTTCAGCTAATGCCAGCCATACACGGTTTAAATCATTAATGGGCAGGCTGAATGTACTAAGTAGATCAATCGATCAACTTGGGTACATCCAGCCTGCTGGATTCGCTTAAGATTATCGTTAGCGGCTGCCACAGCTAGCGGCTGCTACAGCTAGCGGCTGTCTTCTTCTGGCAGGGATGGCTTCCCCAGCTCTCCCTCACCCAGGGAAGACAATGTCCTGGCAGGAGGGATTCCCGCATCAACACTGTCTGTGTTAATGGGGGAATCAAGTGAATTTATTTCCTGAAACCCATGGGTGTGAATGGGGCCTTAAAGGAAGCTAAAAAAAAGAAATAAAAGAAATAAAAGAAAAACATTACTGACAGGATGAACAGGGGATAAACTATGAAGTAAAGAGGATTCAGAAAAACAAACATTGCTGTTTTAATGCTATTGACTAGGGATGAGCTTCGTGTTCGAGTCGAACCCATGTTCGACTCGAACATCGGCTGTTCGACCGTCCGTCGAATTGCGAACGATATGGGCCGTTCGCGCCAAATTCGTGTGGCGCGTCACGGCCCATAATTCACTGCGGCATCGCAGTGCATTGCTGGCTGATGATTGGCCAAGCATGCACTATGACCCGCATGCTTGGCCAATCACAGCGCCGTCAGTAGAGAGAGCTGTAATTGGCCAAAGCCAGGGTGGCTTTGGCCAATTATGGCTCAGGGGATTTAGTACACACCCCACACTATATAAGGCCGCCTGCACGGCGGCCCTGTGTAGTGTGTGTTCCGGTGTGCTGAGCGATAGAGAGAGAGAGAGACAGTGTCATTTGATTTGAGTTAGATAGATTAGGCAGAACAGTCAGTCAGTTAGCTGCACTTACAGTGTATTGTGTATATATATGCATCCCAGGTGTTGCATATATATATATACACTGTATTCAGTTTAGCTAGATCCGTTCCTGTTATCTTCTATCTAGACTATTTACATTCAGTGCAGTGTGTCCTGCTCACAGTGTTCAGCTAGATCCGTTCCTGCTATTTACATTCAGTACAGTGCTTCCTGCTCACAGTGTTCAGCTAGATCCGTTCCTGCTATTTACATTCAGTGCAGTGCGTGCTGCTCACAGTGTTCAGCTAGATCCGTTCCTGCTATTTACATTCAGTGCAGTGCGTCCTGCTCACAGTGTTCAGCTAGATCCGTTCCTGCTATTTACATTCAGTGCAGTGCGTCCTGCTCACAGTGTTCAGCTAGATCCGTTCCTGGTATTTACATTTAGTGCAGTGCGTCCTGCTCACAGTGTTCAGCTAGATCCGTTCCTGCTATTTACATTCAGTGCAGTGCGTCCTGCTCACAGTGTTCAGCTAGATCCGTTCCTGCTATTTACATTCAGTGCAGTGCGTGCTGCTCACAGTGTTCAGCTAGATCCGTTCCTGCTATTTACATTCAGTGCAGTGCGTCCTGCTCAGAGTGTTCAGCTAGATCCGTTCCTGCTATTTACATTCAGTGCAGTGCGTCCTGCTCACAGTGTTTAGCTACATCCGTTCCTGCTGTTTACATTCAGTGCAGTGCGTCCTGCTCACAGTGTTCAGCTAGATCCGTTCCTGCTATTTACATTCAGTGCAGTGCGTCCTGCTCACAGTGTTCAGCTAGATCCGTTCCTGCTATTTACATTCAGTGCAGTGCGTCCTGCTCACAGTGTTCAGCTAGATCCGTTCCTGCTATATACATTTAGTGCAGTACGTCCTGCTCACAGTGTTCAGCTAGATCCGTTCCTGTTATCTTCCTACTGACAGGCAGGCTTGTCTGGTTACAGTATATAAAGCTACCTGAAGAAAATTACAGGTGTTCTTTTTGATCCTATTAGTACCACGGTCAGGCAGCTAGACTATTTACATTTAGTACAGTGTGTCCTGCTCACAGTGTTCAGCTAGATCCGTTCCTGTTATTTACATTCAGTGCAGTGCGTCCTGCTCACAGTGTTCAGCTAGATCCGTTCCTGCTATTTACATTCAGTGCAGTGCGTCCTGCTCACAGTGTTTAGCTACATCCGTTCCTGCTGTTTACATTCAGTGCAGTGCGTCCTGCTCACAGTGTTCAGCTAGATCCGTTCCTGCTATTTACATTCAGTGCAGTGCGTCCTGCTCACAGTGTTCAGCTAGATCCGTTGCTGCTATTTACATTCAGTGCAGTGCGTCCTGCTCACAGTGTTCAGCTAGATCCGTTCCTGCTATATACATTTAGTGCAGTACGTCCTGCTCACAGTGTTCAGCTAGATCCGTTCCTGTTATCTTCCTACTGACAGGCAGGCTTGTCTGGTTACAGTATATAAAGCTACCTGAAGAAAATTACAGGTGTTCTTTTTGATCCTATTAGTACCACGGTCAGGCAGCTAGACTATTTACATTTAGTACAGTGTGTCCTGCTCACAGTGTTCAGCTAGATCCGTTCCTGTTATTTACATTCAGTGCAGTGCGTCCTGCTCACAGTGTTCAGCTAGATCCGTTCCTGCTATTTACATTCAGTGCAGTGCGTCCTGCTCACAGTGTTCAGCTAGATCCGTTCCTGCTATTTACATTCAGTGCAGTGCGTCCTGCTCACAGTGTTCAGCTAGATCCGTTCCTGCTATTTACATTCAGTGCAGTGCGTCCTGCTCACAGTGTTCAGCTAGATCCGTTCCTGCTATTTACATTCAGTGCAGTGCGTGCTGCTCACAGTGTTCAGCTAGATCCGTTCCTGCTATTTACATTCAGTGCAGTGCGTCCTGCTCACAGTGTTCAGCTAGATCCGTTCCTGCTATTTACATTCAGTGCAGTGCGTCCTGCTCACAGTGTTTAGCTACATCCGTTCCTGCTATTTACATTCAGTGCAGTGCGTCCTGCTCACAGTGTTCAGCTAGATCCGTTCCTGCTATTTACATTCAGTGCAGTGCGTCCTGCTCACAGTGTTCAGCTAGATCCGTTCCTGCTATATACATTTAGTGCAGTACGTCCTGCTCACAGTGTTCAGCTAGATCCGTTCCTGTTATCTTCCTACTGACAGGCAGGCTTGTCTGGTTACAGTATATAAAGCTACCTGAAGAAAATTACAGGTGTTCTTTTTGATCCTATTAGTACCACGGTCAGGCAGCTAGACTATTTACATTTAGTACAGTGTGTCCTGCTCACAGTGTTCAGCTAGATCCGTTCCTGTTATTTACATTCAGTGCAGTGCGTCCTGCTCACAGTGTTCAGCTAGATCCGTTCCTGCTATTTACATTCAGTGCAGTGCGTCCTGCTCACAGTGTTCAGCTAGATCCGTTCCTGCTATTTACATTCAGTGCAGTGCGTCCTGCTCAGAGTGTTCAGCTAGATCCGTTCCTGCTATTTACATTCAGTGCAGTGCGTCCTGCTCACAGTGTTTAGCTACATCCGTTCCTGCTGTTTACATTCAGTGCAGTGCGTCCTGCTCACAGTGTTCAGCTAGATCCGTTCCTGCTATTTACATTCAGTGCAGTGCGTCCTGTTCACAGTGTTCAGCTAGATCCGTTGCTGCTATTTACATTCAGTGCAGTGCGTCCTGCTCACAGTGTTCAGCTAGATCCGTTCCTGCTATATACATTTAGTGCAGTACGTCCTGCTCACAGTGTTCAGCTAGATCCGTTCCTGTTATCTTCCTACTGACAGGCAGGCTTGTCTGGTTACAGTATATAAAGCTACCTGAAGAAAATTACAGGTGTTCTATCCCAGCTTAGTGCAGCTACAGGCCATTAGTATGTCTGGAAGGCCAAGAAGGAGAGGCAGACAGTCACAAGCCAATAAGAGAGGGCAAGCAGGCTCTGTGTCTAGTGCTGGTCGTGGAGACGGTGCATCCTCATCAGCACGTGGCCATGGGACACGCTTGGCCTTTTTTTCGGCAGCTGGCCGTGTTGAGCCGCAACATGCGGAAGACTTGGTCGAGTGGATGACCAAGCCGTCCTCATCCTCCTCATCCTCTCTCACCCATGCCCAGGGTGCTTTGTCTGGCAAAGCAGCGGCCTCTTCCCTCAGCTCAATGTCATCAGTGACTCCTTCCCTAGCCCCACCATGTCCTCCTGAGGATTCCCTCGAACTGTTTGACCACAGTGTTGGGTACATGCTCCAGGAGGATGCCCAGCGTTTGGAAGGCTCTGATGATGATACTGAGCTCAATGAAGGCAGTAACATGAGCACGGACAGAGGGGGTGCCCAAGAAGGACAGCAATCTGGCAGTCATGCTCCCCCTGCTGCAGCATACTGCCAGGTTTGCTCCAGTGATGAGGAGGGAGGGGATGATGAGGTCACTGACTCAACGTGGGTGCCTGATAGGAGAGAGGAGGAGGAGGAGGAGGAGGAGGAGGAGGAGGTGGCACATCACCAACTAGGCAGGATGCCCTCCAGGGGCCAGCCTAAGGGCAGCACATTGACTGCATCACACCCCAAAGCTCCACATGTGCAGGGCGCTGCAGTCTCTGCGCGTTATTCAAAAAGTTCTTTGGTGTGGGCCTTTTTTGAGACGAGTGCATCAGATCGCACCGCTGCTATTTGCAATATATGTCTCAAGCGTATCTCGCGTGGCCAAAACATCTCCCGCTTGGGTACCACATGCTTGACCAGACATATGTTGACCTGCCATGCAGTTCGTTGGCAAGCGTATCTAAAAGACCCACACCAAAGAACAAAGACGATCTCTCCTTGCTCCTCATCAGCTGAGATTTCCAACCCCACTAGACCTTCAGTCCTCTCTGCGACCTGCAGTGAGAGGAATGAAGGTGTAGAATTAGGTGTGTCACAGCCAAGTACTTATGGGCAATCTGCTTTTGGTACACCGACGTCAGATTGTACCAGGCAAATTTCCCTGCCCCAGCTGCTGCACCGCCGAAAGAAGTTTGCTCCCAGCCATCCACATGCCCAGCGGTTGAATGCTAGCTTGGCAAAATTGCTAGCACTTCAACTGCTGCCTTTTCAGTTGGTAGACTCTGCCCCCTTCCGTGAGTTTGTGGAATGTGCGGTTCCTCAGTGGCAGGTACCCAAACGCCACTTTTTCTCACGGAAGGCGATTCCGGCTCTCTACCGGCATGTGGAAGGCAATGTCCATGCCTCGCTGGACAGGGCGGTCAGCGGTAAGGTGCATATTACCGCTGACTCATGGTCCAGCAGGCATGGACAGGGACGTTACTTAAGTTTCACGGCGCATTGGGTGACTCTGCTGGCAGCTGGGAAGGATGCAGGACAAGGTGCAGTAGTGTTGGAGGTTGTTCCGCCACCACGCCTCCAAAATGCTGATTGTGACACACCTCTCTCCTCCACCCCCTCCTCTTCTTCTTCCTCCATGGCCTCTTCCTCGGAACCAGCGGTGCTCCGTAGGCGTTCAAGGGGCTACGCAAGTACGCAGGCCAAAAGATGCCATGCGGTGCTTGAGCTGGTGTGCTTGGGGGACAGGAGCCACACTGGGGCAGAGGTTCTGTCAGCTCTGCAGGGGCAGGTTCAGAGGTGGTTGACGCCACGCCAACTTAAGGCAGGAATGGTGGTTTGCGACAATGGCACCAACCTCCTCTCTGCCCTCCGACAGGGACAACTGACCCATGTGCCCTGTTTGGCTCACGTCCTTAACTTGGTGGTGCAGCGGTTCTTGGGCAGGTACCCGGGCTTACAGGATGTCCTGAGGCAGGCCAGGAAAGTCTGTGTGCATTTCCGCCGGTCATATAATGCCAGTGCTCGGCTGACGGACCTCCAAAAGGAGTTTAACCTGCCCAAGAACCGCCTAATCTGTGACATGCCCACCAGGTGGAACTCGACGTTGGCCATGCTGCAGCGGCTGCACACGCAGCAGAGGGCCATCAATGAGTACCTGTGCGACTATGGCACCAGGACAGGGTCAGGGGACCTTGGTTTTTTTTCCCCACGCCAGTGGGCCATGATCAGGGATGCATGCACTGTCCTGTCACCATTCGAGGAGGCCACGAGGATGGTGAGCACTGACAGTGCATGCATCAGTGACACTGTCCCCCTTGTCCACCTGTTGGAGCACACGCTGCGTGGAATAATGGACAGGGCACTTGAGGCAGAACAGAGGCAGGAAGAGGAGGACTTCCTTAGCTCTCAAGGCCCCCTTTATCCAGACAGTGTTCCTGCGTGCCCGCCGATCACACAGGAAGAGGACGAGGAGGAGGAGGAGGAGGAGGAGGAAGATTGTGTCAGTATGGAGGTGGAGCCTGGCACTCAGCATCAGCAGTCTTTAAGGGATCAGTCCCAAGGAACACATGGACTTGTACGTGGCTGGGAGGAGGTGGCTGCGGACGTTGTTGTCCTTAGTGACCCAGAGGACTCCGGACCGAATGCCTCAGCAAACCTACGCTGCATGGCCTCCCTGATCCTGCAAAGCCTGCGTAAGGATCCTCGTATTCGTGGTATCAAGGAGAAGGACCAATACTGGCTGGCAACCCTCCTTGATCCACGTTACAAGGGTAAGGTTGCGGACCTTATCTTGCCATCGCAGAGGGAGCAGAGGATGAAACATCTTCGGGAGGCCTTGCAGAAAGGTCTGTGCAACGCGTTCCCAGAGACTGGGAGGTTACAAACTCCTGTTTCTGGACAACGTGTTGCTGAGGCTTCGGTCAGTCAAAGAAGGAGCGGTGGAGAAGGTGGCCGTCTGACCGATGCGTTCAGACAATTTTTTGGTCCGCAGCCCCAAGGTATGATCGGTTCCAGCAACCATCGCCAGCGTCTGTTTTACATGGTGCAGGAATACCTAGGGGCAAGATCAGACTTGGACACCTTTCCCACCGAAAATCCTCTGGGTTACTGGGTCTTGAGGATGGATCACTGGCCAGAGCTTGCACAGTATGCAATTGAGCTACTGGCCTGTCCTGCATCCAGCGTTCTTTCGGAACGCACATTCAGTGCTGCTGGAGGCGTGGTAACCGATCACAGGGTGCGTCTGTCCACCGACTCGGTCGATCGGCTGACCTTCATAAAAATGAATCAGTCTTGGATCACCACCAGCTACCAAGCACCTGATGCAGATGTAACCGAATAATTTTTTTTGAAATCTCAGATCCCTTCAAAGACTGCCTATGCTGATGCTGAGTGACTATCCCTGAGTAATTATCCTCTTCCTCCTCAATCATCACGCTGATAGCTTGTAAGAACATTTTTGGTTCTGGGCGCCACCACCAGTGCCTAAGGCACAATTTTTCAGCCCCTGTTTAACAGGGGCGTGTAATTACAATTTTTGATGTAATACTTTGCAGCAGGGCTCGTTCCTGCATTCCAACTAGAGTGTCTGTGAGGGGTTGCAGTGTTGTGGCACCAGCACCAGTGCCTAAGACCCAATTTTTCAGCCCCTGTCTAACAGGGGCGTGTAATTACAATTTTTGATGCAATACTTTGCAGCAGGGCTTGTTCCTGCGTTTCAACTAGAGTGTCTGTGAGGGGTTGCAGTGTTGTGGCACCAGCACCAGTGCCTAAGACCCAATTTTTCTGCCCCTGTCTAACAGGGGCGTGTAATTACAATTTTTGATGCAATACTTTGCAGCAGGGCTCGTTCCTGCGTTCCAACTAGAGTGTCTGTGAGGGGTTGCAGTGTTGTGGCACCAGCACCAGTGCCTAAGGCCTAATTTTTCAGCTCCTGTTCAACAGGGGCATGTAATTACAATTCTTGATCTAATATTTCACAGCAGGGCCCTGTGAGGGCTTACAGTGTTTTGGCCACAGCAACACCTAAGGCCCAAATTTCTGCTGAGTATATAGGGCAGGACCCTACTTTCAAACATCTAACTTACAAACGACTCCTACTTGCAAACGGAAGGAGACAACAGGAAGTGAGATGAAATCTACCCCTAAGGAAGGGAAATTCTCTCCTGTAAGAGTTAATATGGGAAAACAATTTTTCCTTTCCACTGATGCTTTCCAATCCTTGTTCCACAAAAAAACACAAATTTTCAAAAAACATTTTTCATTGGGACAAAAAAGTGAGGTGAAATCTTCTGAAGAGGAGGAAAGACGCAAAACAAATGTCACAGGGGTGATAACCCTTCCCTATGTTTTCCAAAAAGCTTAGAAAAGATTTTTTGGCTGGAGCTAAACACATTAAAAATGTTCAAAATTACAAACAGATTCTACTTAACAACAAACCTACAGTCCCTGTCTTGTTTGCACCGCCTGTATACTGCTGTTCAGAGTATATAGGGACCTTTCCTTATTTTAATTTGGGTGCGGGGTTCCCCTTAATATCCATACAAGACCCAAAGGGCCTGGTAATGGACTGGGGGGTACCCATGCCGTTTGTCTCACTGATTTTCATCCATATTGCCATGACCCGACATGACATTAAACCCGCAAGCAGTTTTAAATGAGATTTTTTCCTTTAAAAATGACATTTGGTGCAGGGACTGTTCTAAACATGGGAAACACGCGTCACTTTACAGGCATACTATAGACACCCCCCAGGTACGATATTTAAAGGAATATTTCACTTTTTTTTTTTTACTTTAAGCATCATTAAAATCACTGCTCCCGAAAAAACGGCCGTTTTTAAAAGTTTTTTTTGCATTGATACATGTCCCCTGGGGTAGGACCCGGGTCCCCAAACCCTTTTTAGGACAATACCATGCAAATTAGCCTTTAAAATGAGCACTTTTGATTTCGAACGTTCGAGTCCCATAGACGTCAATGGGGTTCTAACGTTCGTGCGAACTTGCGGTCCGTTCGCGGGTTCTGGTGCGAACCGAACCGGGGGGTGTTCGGCTCATCCCTACTATTGACAGACTACATCATACATGATATCGGTTCTGGTCAAAATTCTACTTTCATTTAGAGCATATTTCACCATTAGTACTATAATATTGTAGTAAAGAGAAGTTAAAAAAGCATGGTAATGCACTAGCAAAAAAGAGCATGTGCAGTATAGTAATGCATAGTAAAAATGCTTTTTATTTTATAAGAAGTGTAATAGTTATATTTATGTTGAACATTTGTATGCATACCACAGTACTGTAGATGAAGGATGAGGTCACCCTACGTGGTAATCCCATAACTGCTGCTAATAGATAGCATCACTCAAAGTGAGCAACAATATAGACACTAGCCACTGTCAGTTTGATCTGTCCAGCGAAGCCTCATCTCTAAGGTGCTCTCAGCTGTTCCTGCACTCCTGTATCCTCCACATACAATGCAGAGTTAATAGCCCTGCATTCTACATGATGACACTGAAGGACCTCCCACAACCTGGAGGGAGAGTGTTAGAACTAGCTGGAGGCGAAGTGACTTTGGCAATGCAGCTTTCTTAGCTGCCCCTAGCCTTCCAATCATTTAACCCTTGCAGTGCAGGGGAGACCGACTGCAAGGGCACAGCATTGTAGATTTTGCCTAATTCCTGAAGTTGAGCTTTAATCAAAGCTGTTCTTTAGACCAGTAGTGGTCAAAACATGGTTGCTGCTCTATCCTACATATGTCAGTAATAAAGATGAATTGAGTGGATGACACATGTGAGTGGTGGCTTTCATGCCCATATGTATGTCACATTCAGGAACTCTCAGGACCTAGTAGGCACAGAACCTCTGTTCTTTGACCATACTCTTATGCCCTGTACACACGGTCTGATTTTTCGCCGGAAAATGTGTGATAGGACCTTGTTGTCGGAAATTCCGACCGTGTGTGGGCTCCATCACACATTTTCCATCGGAATTTCAGACACACAACGTTTGAGAGCTTGCTATAAAATTTTCCGACAACAAAATCTATTGTCAGAACTTCCGATCGCGTGTACACAAATCCGAATAAATGCTCAGAATAAATTAAGAGACGAAAGCTATTGGCTACTGCCCCGTTTATAGTCCCGATGTAAGTGCTTTACGTCACCGCGTTCAGAACGATCAGATTTTTCGATAACTTTGTGTGACCGTGTGTATGCAAAACAAGTTTGAGCCAACATCCGTCGGAAAAAATCCATGGACTTTGTTGTCGGAATGTCCGATTAATGTCCGACCGTGTGTACGGGGTATTAGCCAAAAGATGGAAAAACAATGTGGAAATTAGTAGCTCATCAGTCCAATTTGAGACCAGTGAGTGCTTTTTGGATAATGCAAACATGCCTTTCCAGTGACAACATTAGAAAATACTCAATCACATTAGGCTCTAACCATTTTTTTTCAGGTACTTAGGCTACCTATTTTGTTGGACTCTTGCTCAGCTGTAAACAATTGCTGTGAGGCTAGATCCATACTACCATAGCCAAACCCCACACAATTTTGCCAATGGAGCCTTGTTTATAGAATCTCTGCAATTCTGCCAGAAGGGCATTATTCACAGAATTTTTGTTATGTTGTCAGAGGGATCTTACTACAAAAACAGTGCCTGTTTTTGGAGGAAAGCAGATTGTTAGAAATGTCTTTCAGCAATGCTACTTTTTCTTACATTTATTTCATTTTTTACTCTTACACAACATGCAGTTCTAGCACAGAACACATAAAGTACCGCTGTGTTCTTCATAGCATTTTATACCCTTTCTATAAAGCAGTGCTATGTATTCCTGAATAAACAAAATGTGTACTGTTTTCTTTACAAATTCTGATAGAAAACAGGTATTACAGGTAGTTTGTCATATGAATGTACAAGACTTGTTTTGTTGCCTAGACCCTTTTATATAAAATACACACAATTTTGTACTTTGCCTTTCAGCTTTCTGATTCACCCTTCAACTGGTATTATTTATACTCAACCCTGGGCCTCACTTGATGCTGAAGATAACTCTAAATATAACTTCTATGTCAAAGCTGAGGATACTGAAGGGAAGTATAGCTTAGCTGAAGTGTTTGTAACTGTACTAGACATCAATGATCATTGCCCAGAGTTCAGTGAGAACATTCAGGAGAAGACCATGGTCATTGGATCCCCGGTAAAAATAGAGGTATGTCATGACACAGTATAAATGATACATATTTCTAGTTGCATTACTAGAACAAGTAACATGCACAGAGTTTTGATGTTTCTAGGCAGGGGATGCTAAGAGCTTCACATGTGTTAATGAATATGGGTTCCCTGACCTGTTTAACTTGTTCAACCCACTGTGTACTAGAAATACACTGGTCAGGTATAACTTTATGACTACTGACAGGTTAAGTGAATAACACCAATTATTTCATTACATAGGCATTTGAAAGTTGGCGGGATATACAGTATTAGGCAGCAAGTAAACATGTTGTCCATGAAGTTGATGTGTTGAAAGCAGAAAAAAATGAACATCACAGTTTGTTGTGTATGGGGCTGTGTAGCTGAAGACCCATTAGGGTGCCTATGCTGACCTGGCTCCACAGCCAAAAGTGCCTACAATGAGCACATGAGCATCAGAAGTGGACCATGGAGTAATGGAAGAAGTTGACCTGGTCTGATGAATCACATTTTCTTTTAAATCATGTGGATGGTCTGGTGTTTGTGTGTCATTTACCTGGGGAACAGATGCATTTTGGACAGAAGGCAATCTGGCTAATGTGGTGTGATGCTTTGAGCAATGTACTGCTGGGAAACCTTGGTTCCTGCCATTCATGTGGATATTACTTGACATGTACTACCTACCTACCTGTTGCCAACCAAGTACATCCCTTAATGAAAACAGTTATTCCCTGATGGCAGTGGCCCTATTTAGCAGGATAATGCGCCCTGCCACACTGAAAAAATGGTTTAAGAATGGTTTGAGGGACACAACAATGCATTTGAGGTGTTGACTTGGCCTCCAAAGTTCAGATCTCAATCAAGTTGAACATCTGTGTCTTATGCTGGAACAAATCTGATCCATGAAGGCTCCACCTTGCAACTTACAGGGCTTAAAGAGGAAGTAAACCCTGATGGGTTTACTTCCTCTTTGTTTCCCTGCAAAGGTAAAGCATAATGGGCTACTATGCATCGCATAGTAGCCCATTATGTGTCACTTACCTGACAAAGGAGCCTGCAATGTCACCTCTGTCCCTTCTTCCACGAAGCATCCATCTTCTTTCTGGGTATCGCAGCTGTGATTGGCCGGAGCCGCAATGACGTCACTCCCGAGCATGCCACTAACGGCATGATCGCCGTTAGAAACGGCATGCTCAGTGAGCCTACGCGCCGTTGTCTACGGCGCATGTGCCGTAGACATCGGTGCCTGTCTTTTGGAAATATCTCCTAAACCGTGTAGGTTTAGGAGATATTTCTTGCACCTACAGGTAAGCCTTAATCTAGGCTTACCTGTAAGTAAAAGTGGTCTGTAAGGGTTTACAACCACTTTAAAGGATCTGCTACTGATGGCTTGGTGCTAAATATAAGATTATACCTTAAGAGGTCTAGTGGTGTTAGGGCTGTTTTGGTGGTCATAAAATTTTGGCTGATCGGTGTATATTGTTTAATATTCTTCAATGCACATAAACAATAAATAAAGCAATTGTGTTTGCCTAACCAAATCTTGCATTTCTTGCTGTGTTATACAGCACCATCTGCAGGTGTGCTGCAGCATCACTAATTAATAGTAGTACTAGTAAATATTTTGTCTCTAGGATGACCTGTCCCTTTCATCCAGAAAATCCACTGATGCTTGGCTTAGTGATACCCTTGAAACACTAATGGATTATCATTCAAAAATCTCAAGTGAATGTGGTCTTTCTCAAATAAATTCGAATTTCAGAAACCTATCAACAAAGGCAGGTAACTGCTTGAGGCAATTGACAGAAACATACCCAGTAAAATAAAATCTTATTTGGAAGCACATCAGTGACATTCTTAAGTTTGGCATTCAGCCTAGTGGTAAGAGTGAATATTTTATTTTATTAAATTTGAATTGCACTAAGCCTAGGTTTACATTTGTGAGGGTTTGGAAACCATAAAAAATCACACGGGTTTCCTGACTCAAAGGAAAACTGCGCTGCACACAAGCGTGCCATTAATTGTAAATGGCACCTCCATGGTTCACTAAAGCACCATGCAGTTCTGTGCAGCTGCATTTTTAAAATAGGGTCAGGGAATTCTGGGCTTCTGTGGTTGCGCAAAAGCTGGACTCAAACAGTAGGAACCTAGGCCGAGATCTATTTTCATCTAAATTGTAGTGAGAATTTTAGAAGTATAGTAATTTCATTGAAAAAACATAGGGATCATTAGGAGGTTCTGCATGCCATCAAGTCTATGAAAACAAACAAGTGGCCTGGACCAGACGTTTACCTGCCTCCTATTACAAAAAGTTTGTGGACTTCCTGGCACCTCTCCTAGCAATTTCCTTTAATGCGTAACTTAAACAACATCCATTTAGATCAGAGATCCTTACGGCAATAATTGCCATGATACCTAAACCACACATACTTCCACTTAATCAAACTATAGGCCTATAATATTGCTCAACTTAGATTTTGGGATCCTAGCTAGGGATGAGCCAAACATCCCCCGCTTTGGTTCGCAGCAGAACATGTGAACAGGCAAAAAATTTGTTCGAACACCAGAAAAGTCTATGGGACACGAATGTGAAAAATCATAAGTGCTAATTTTAAGGGTTAATATGCAAGTTATTGTCATAAAAAGTGTTTGGGGACCCAGGTCCTGCCCCAGGGGACATGCGTCACTGCAAAAAAGAGTTTTAAAAACGGTTGTTTTTTCGGGAACAGTGATTTTAATAATGCTTAAAGTTAAACTATAAAAGTGAAATATTCCTTTAAATTTCGTACCTGGGAGGTGTCTATAGTATGCCTGTAAAGTGCCGCATTTTCCCCATGTTTAAAACAGTCCCTGCACAAAATGACATTTCTAAAGAAAAAAAAGTCATTCAAAACTACTCACGGCTATAATGAATTGTCGGGTCCCAGCAATACAGATAAAAGTCATTGAAAAAACGGTATGGGATCCCCCCAGTCCATTACCAGGCCCTTTGGGTCTGGTATGAATATTAAGGGGAACCCCAAACCAAATTTTTTTTAAAAATGACGTGGGGGTCCCCCCAAAAATCCATACCAGACCCTTATCCGAGCACGCAACCTGGCAGGCTGCAGGAAAGGAGGGGGGATGAGAGAGCATCCCCCCTCCTGAACCGTACCAGGCCACATGCCCTCAACATGTGGAGGGTGCTTTGGGGTCGCCCCCCAAAGCACCTTGTCCCCATATTGATGGGGGCAAGGGCCTTATCCCCACAACCCTTGCCCGGTGGTTGTGGGGGTCTGTGGGTGGGGGGCTTATCGGAATCTGGAAGCCCCCTTTAACAAGGGGACCCCCAGATCCCGTCCCCCATTTGAAATGGTAACGGGTATATTGTACCTGTACCATTTCACAAAAAAAGTGTCAAAATGTTAAAAAAACACAAGACACACCTTGGGACAAGTCCTTTTTTAAAAAATAATACAATAAAAATGTCCCACAAAGTCCATTCATCTTCTATCGCTCCACCGACGGACCGAAAAATAAAATAAAAAAGATCCGCCTCCATGGGAGAAACACCTGCAGTATGATGCTTCAGCGCCAATGACAGTTCTTTTATAACTGAGGGCGGGGCCACACGGTGAGGTACCCGGGTGACCCCACCCCCCTCTGATGCACTGGGACTTCCCAATGGCTTCCCCGTGGAGTCAGAGGGGGGCAAGGCCACCCAGGTACGTAAAAAGGGTGGCCCCGCCCCCTCTGGCACCACGGGGAAGCCATTGAGAAGTTCCCGTGCATCAGAGGGGGACGGGGTCTCCCGGGTACATCACCGTGTGGCCCCGCCCTCAGTTGTAACAGAACTGTCATCGGCGTTAAAGCGTTATACAGCGGGTGCCTCCCATGGAGGCAGATCTTTTTTATTATTTTTTTCGGTCCGTCGGCGGAGCGATAGAAGAAGATGAATGGACTTCATTTTTATTTTTTATTTTTTAATAAAGGACTTGTCCCAAGGTGTGTCTTGTGTTTTTTTAACATTTTGACACTTTTTTTTGTGAAATGGTACAGGTACAATGTACCTGTTACCATTTCAAACAGAGGGGGCTGGGATCTGGGGGTCCCTTTGTTAAAAGGGGGCTTCCAGATTCCAATAATCTCCCCGCCCACAGACCCCCACAACCACCAGGCAAAGGTTGTGGGGATGAGGCCCTTGTCCCCATCAACATGGTGACAAGGTGCTTTGGGGGCTACCCCAAAGCACCCTCCCCATGTTGAGAGCATGTGGCCTGGTACGGTTCAGGAGGGGGGGTGCTCTCTCGCCCCCCCCTCTTTTCCTGTGACCTGCCAAGTTGCGTGCTTGGATAAGGGTCTGGTATGGATTTTTGGGGGGACCCCCATGCCATTTTTTTTATTTTGGCGCAGGGTTCCCCTTAAAATCCATACCAGACCTGAAGGGTCTGGTATGGATTTTAAAGGGGACCCCTATACCATTTTTTTTTTAATTGTGCAGGGTTCCCCTTAATATCCATAACGGACCTGAAGGGCCTGGTGTAGAATTTGGGGGGACCCCCACGCAATTTTTTTTAAATGTTGGTTCGAGGTTCCCCTTAATATTCATACCAGACCCAAAGGGCCTGATAATGGACTGGGGGGGATCCCATGCCATTTTTTTCAATAAATTTTATCTGTATTGCCGAGAACCGACAATTCATTATAGCCGCGAGTAGTTTTAAATTACTTTTTTTCCTTTAGAAATGTAATTTTGTGCAGGGAATGTTCTAAACCCAGGAAAAATGTGCCACTTTACAGGTATACTATAGACACCCCCCAGGTATGAAATTTAAAGGAATATTTCACTTTTATTGTTTCACTTTAAGCATTATTAAAATCACTGCTCCTGAAAAAACGGACGTTTTTAAAACTTTTTTTGCATTGATACATGTCCCCTGGGTCAGGACCCAGGTCCCCAAACACTTTTTATGACAATAACATGCATATAAGCCTTTAAAATTAGCACTTTTGATTTCTCCTATAGACTTTTAAAGGGTGTTCCGCGGCTTTCGAATTTGCCACGAACACCCCAAATTGTATTGCTATTCGGCGAACAGGCGAACACCCAATGTTTGAGTCGAACTTACATCCCTAATCCTAGCCAAAATTATCACTCTTTGGCTGAACCCCCTCTTTGGTCCAAAAAGACCAGGTAGGTTTAATACCTCAAAGGCAGGCAACTTCTAACATGCAAAGGGCCTCTCTCCTGGGGTATATAGCACACTGTCATCGTATCCCTGCATTCTTCTTATGCTTGGATGTGCAAAAAGCATTTGACACATTGTCCTAGTCCTACTTACATTTTATCCTCGAGAGATGGGGCTTCAGTTTAAATATTCTAGCCTGGGTCTGGTCACTCTAAGCATATCCACAGGCTGTGTTAAGTATGTGGGATATAAATCCGACCGCTTTGTTATCTCACGTGGGACAAGGCAAGGTTGTCCCACATGCAGCGTTGATTTGCTTCAATCTGACATCCGAGGTGTTGAGGTGGCTGGTTATCACCACAAACTGTGTCTCTTTACAGACGACATTCTCTTATTCCTTACCTCCTGTCTTACAACAACTCCCAATTTGTTTTGTATTTTGGAGTGCTTTACATCAATATTGGGCTTGGAGGTGAACCAGCAAAAATCACTCTTTCTGAATCTGTCCTTTCCCAGCTACAATCCTCTTTCTCTTTTAAATGGGCCTTACATACCCTCACGTATTTAGGTATCAAACTGACTTCACATCCGTCTTTATTATTTCAGGCAAACTACCCCTCAATGCTAACTCACTTAACATCATTAATGACTCGTTGGTCGCTGTTGAATGTTTCCTGGCTTGGCTATTTTACCGTGGTCAAAATGACCTTATTCCCTAAGATAGTATATCTCTTTCAAGTATTACCAGTTATGGTCCCCACCGTATTATCTACGGATTCTACAATGCCGGGTCAATACCTATATCTGGGGTCAAGTTAGACCAAGGTTACCTAGGGTGGTTCTTATCTGATCAAAACTGAATGGTGGCCTTGGTCTCCCCAACTTTCTCAAATATTATCAGACAGCTCAACTGGCTCACCTGGCTCAATACAACACCGTTAAGGAGCCCCCTTTATGGCTCAGCATGGAAGCGGACTGTAACCATTTGGTTGTTGATAATCTCCCTTGGCTTCATGCTCAGGAAAGTAAGATGATAACTAACCCCATTACGTAGCACTATTTGACTGTATAGGATAGTTTAAAAACTTCCTGCTCCTTGCAGTCTCCACATATCCCTGTCCTGTCATTTTTGAACAACCCTTTCTTCTATCCAGGCAGAGTAGCTCCAGCTTTATTTCATATATGGAAGTCCCAGGGCCTCTATCGGTTTGGTTTGGTCACTTGTTTACGAATGCCTCCCTATACTTATTTGCTTCCTTACAAGAACAATTTCAGATCCCAAATTTGGAAATATTTAGATATCTCCAAATTAGGCATTTCTTCTCCACCTATATCAGAGACCAAACCAATCTACAGTTCCGAACATTTTTTAGAACACATGTGCTCTACAGACCCAAGGGTGCCTGGTCTGATATTTAAATATATGCCCACTTGATCTCCACACCAAACACAGCACCACCAGCCTATATCACTCGCTGGGCTGCTGACCTTGATTGTCCAGCTGGAACCTGTGGATTGGTCGAATATTTGGCACTCCACTAAATCATCTTTGGTTAACATATTGGCTTTAGAAACAAATTATAAAGTCTTACCTAGATGGTATCTACTTCTGGCTAGAAGAAAGTGCTTCCCATTTACTCCCTGAACTGTTTTAGGGGATGTGCGGAAATAGGCACACATATGCATGTATGGTGGACCTGCCCTGTAGTTTCTTTGTACTGGGCTGAGGTATTTGCTATGCTCTCGGTTCTTTTAGGCACCCAAATATTGCCGGGCCCTGTTGTATCGTTATTGAATAAACGTACCCAAGATCTGATGTCTGTACAATTTAAACTATTACTCTATGTCACCACAGCTTCCAGGCAGACCATTGCCAAAGTTTGGAAAAATCCTACTATATGTATTCTAGAAACTAAACACAGAATAACCCAATTTATGATACACAGTTGAAGCTACACTGCTTGACCATATACCAAAAACACTTTGGCCAAAAAAATTGGCAGCCATGGGTAGACCAATATTTGCCTCCCAATTTTATTCAATCATTGCCGAAGCCTTAATCACTCACTGTGGAATAGGTGAGCCTGCTTCCGAACTCTAAGGCATTGGGCTCCCCCTGACCTGAGAGTGACTACAAACCCTCCACTTCCCTTTACTTTCTCTTTTCTCTCTAGCTACTCTTTTTCTTAAAGATGAAGTAAACCCTGATGGGTTTTACTTTCTCTTTTGCTCCCTGCAAAGCCTGCAAATGAAAAGCATAATGGGCTTCTATGCATCAAAAAGTTAGAGGGGTTTTTAAACTAGGTGATGGGGGCAAGGGTCCAGAGGTAGAGATAGTCAGCGCGGAACATATTCCAGAGGACAGTATTGGGGGCATTAGTGGTAGGTTGACCAAAGCACAAGAACCCAAGGTAAGTATAGTAGCAAGTCCTAGTTGCAATCTCGGAACACCCAATACGAGGATAATATGCGACCGGTCTAAACTACGTGGCATGTTCACCAATGCCAGGAGCCTGGCGGACAAGATGGGTGAACTAGAGATACTGTTGTAGGAGGAGGATTTGGATTTCGTGGGAATTTCAGAGACCTGGTTCAACAGCTCACATGATTGGCTGACAAACATTCAAGGGTATATGTGATATTTGTCCAGCACTGCACTGTTTCTATCTATATACATACTATTGATGTTAGGCTCACAAACCAGGTAGCCTAACATCAATAGTATGTAAACTCTTTGAGGGGATGATAAGGGTCTATATACAAGTTTTTAGTAATAAGAACGATCTCATTAGCAGTATATCCATTTTTGTACCCTCATATTGGGGTTATAGTGTTCAGCTGCAGGACTCTTCTCATGTTTTTCATTATTCACATCAATTTTTTCATTTTTTTATATTTTTTTATATTTTATTGTTTATGCACTGAGCACAATTCTTTCCTTTTTTATCAATAGTATGTAAACTCTTGGAGGGGATGATAAGGGACTATATACAAGATTTTAGTAATGAGAACGGTATTATTAGCAGTAATCAGCATGGGTTCATGAAGAATCGTTCTTGCCAAACCAATCTACTAACCTTCTATGAGGAGGTGAGTTGCCAGCTAGATAAAGGAAGGCCCATAGACGTGGTGTATCTGGATTTTGCAAAAGCATTTGACACAGTTCCCCATAAACGTTTATCGTACAAAATAAGGTCCGTTGGCATGGACCATAGGGTGAGTACATGGATTGAAAACTGGCTACAAGGGTGAGTTCAGAGGGTGGTGATAAATGGGGAGTACTCAGAATGGTTAGGGGTGGTTAGTGGGGTCCCCCAGGTTTCTGTGCTGGGACCAATCCTGTTTAATTTGTTCATAAACGACCTGGAGGATAGGGTAAACAGTTCAATCTCTGTATTTGCAGACGATACTAAGCTAAGCAGGGCAATAACTTCTCCGCAGGATGTGGAAACCTTGCAAAAAGATCTGAACAAATTAATGGGGTGGGCAACTACATGGCAAATGAGGTTTAATGTAGAAAAATGTAAAATTATGCATTTGGGTGGCAAAAATATGAATGCAATCAATACACTGGGTGGAGAACCTCTGGGGGAATCTAGGATGGAAAAGGACCTGGGGGTCCTAGTAGATAGGCTCAGCAATGGCATGCAATGCCAAGCTGCTGCTAACAAAGCAAACAGAATATTGGCATGCATTAAAAAGGGGATCAACTCCATGGATATAACGATAATTCTCCCGCTCTACAAGACTCTGGTCCGGCCGCACCTAGAGTATGCTTTCTAGGTTTGGGCACCAGTCCTCAGGAAGGATGTAGTGGAATTGGAGCGAGTACAAAGAAGGGCAACAAAGCTAATAAAGGGTCTGGAGGATATTAGTTATGAGGAAAGGTTGCGAGCACTGAACTTATTTTCTCTGGAGAAGAGACGCTTGAGAGGGGATATGATTTCAATATACAAATACCGTACTGGTGACCCCACAATAAAAATAAAACTTTTTCGCAGAAGAGAGTTTAACAAGACTCGTGGCCACTCATTAAAATGAGAAGAAAAGAGGTTTAACCTTAAACTAAGTAGAGGATACTTTACTGTAAGAGTGGCAAGGATGTGAAATTCCCTTCCACAGGCTGTGGTCTCAGTGGGGGGCATTGATAGTTTCAAGAAACTATTAGATAAGCACCTGAATGACCATAACATACAGTGATATACAATGTAATACTGACATATAATCACACACATAGGTTGGACTTGATGGTCTTTTTTCAATCTCACCTACTATGTAACTATATAACCAAGGCCATCACTTTCTTGTCTTCCTTCCACTCTTCCTTCCACACTTCTTTCCAGGCTGTGGCTCTGTTGTTGTAGTTGGTTGATGGTTGAACTCACAAATGGAGCTTTGGCTTGTGAGTTCGCCCCTCAACCCCTTATTTAGGGCTTGTAACATAACTTCCTCACATAAGAGGCATTGGCCCTCCACCATTTCCTGCATTTTGCAGGCTGCCATGTAGGCATAGTCGTCTTGATTATTGGGGGGGTTCTGAGGGCTGCAGTAGCCTTCCGAAATAGGTCAAGTGCTGCCTCCTCCAGGTTACTCCTCTTCCTGGGACTTTTTTTGGGAAGGCGGAGGGGAGGGACTTGGGATTCGGGCCGGCTACTGGGCCCGGCCACCTCCTGGCTGCTACTTACCCCCACCACCTCCTGACTGCTACTTTCCACAGCCTGGCTGAGGCTTTCCTGTGTATGAAAAGGGACATAGTTTTATTTTTTTGTTCATAAACCACACACAATTTTCAGCTGGCTGCCACTTAGCCCCTCCTCCTCCTGGCTGCCATTAACCCCCGCCTCCTCCTGGCTGCCGCATTCCACAGCCTCCTCCTGTGTGCCACATTCCAGAGCCTCGTCCTGGCTGAGGTCTTCCTGTGTATGAAAAAGGGACATTGAGTTTTTTATTCATCAATCACACACAATTTTCACCTCATGACTGTTGCAAATTGAATGTTAATAAATAGAAAATATTATCATTATGACCCCAGCATTTTTCATTCTTGTCCCAATCATTTGTGGCCACTACTGTCTATTGATATGTGCACTTTGTAAACTTTATAAACACTTTGTAAAATCAGAATTTTTTTTTTAACAAAACAGATGTGCTTTATTGTAACAAAAAGGGGAAAATTACAAAATACCAATTGACATAGTACAGAACATTACATGACAGATAGACATGAATGCTAAATTAGCAGGGTGGTACAAATAGTGCAAGGAATAATACATCGGAGTATATTAATATTGTAGGCATAATAGATACAAAACAGGACCTCTTGTATCTAGAGTCTCCCCTCGCCCCTCACAAGATAATGTACCCATCAACTGTGGTTCATTAGGAGGAAAGTCAAGGAGTCCATACTTTGTCGAATTTCCATGGACAACCTCGGTTGATATTTGTGATTCTATACATGGGTATAGCTGCCTCAATCTGTGCTTCCCAGGCCGACATGGTCGGGGGAGAAGAGTTTATCCACTTCAACAGGATCTCCTTTTTGGCGTAATAGAGCAGATAAGAAATAAGCAAATTTAGGTGATAAGCTCTTTGTTCATTGTCATGTATCCCAAGAAGGGCCAACTCTGGAGTGATTTGAATGGATATTTGTAATCTGCAATTTATTTCTGCGAATATCGCACTCCAATATGTTACTATCAAGGGGCATTCCCAAAACATATGGAAAAAACGTTCCAACTTGAGTCTTACATTTGGGGCACATAGGGTCTTTGTCAGGGAATATACGATGAAGTCTCTGTGGAGTATAATAAATCCTATGTATAAATTTAACCTGAATTAGTTTGTCTTTAGATGCAATCACTAGCTTAGGACCGTTATCCAAACAGTCCTCCCAGTCCTCTTTATCCAATGATGGAATGTCAGCATGCCATCTGTCCCATAATTTCGCTATTTTAGGAGAGTCCTTACCCAGGAGTACATTATACAAAGTGGAAAGGGGCTTAGAGACATCACCAGGCGCTAAGAGCTCTTCAATGGGATCAGCCTGAAGCAGAGGTGCTTGTGGAAACTGAGCCCGGGCCGCATGTCTGAGTTGAAAACATCTAAACCTCATCTTTCTAGGTAGCTGGAATTTAGTCATTATTTCCGTAGAGAAATCAACTCCCCTCTGGGCATTATTTGTTCTAGTGTTATAATACCAAATCTGGCCCAAAGCTATGGGTCTGGCACAGTCCAAAAGTGTTTAAGTGCTGGATTTCCCCATAGCGGATTTGCTGGTGACAATTGACCTGGTGAGAGATATCTACAGCTGGCTGCCACCCACACCCTCCACGTCGCCCGGGTGGGTCCAGGGACTCGCAAATACACCCTCGGTCCTCGGTAAGGAAAGTTACGAAGGTCAGTAAGTGAGCCCAGACGGTTTGCCTCGAGGCAGACTGCAGCATTCATTCTGGATCCCTGGAACCACCAGTAAACAGACACCAACATAGCAGCCCAGTAGTAAACCTGGAAGTTAGGGAGAGCCAGGCCTCCAAAACAGGCAGGCAGCCACAGGGTAGAGCGCACCAATCTGGGGTTCCCGCCACCCCAAATGAAGGTTCCCACCAAACTATCAATCTCCCTAAAAAATGAGACAGGGACCCATACCGGGCAGTTTCTAAATACATAGTTAAATTTAGGGAGTATCATCATTTTAAGGAGGTTGATACGCCCCAATAGGTTTAGTGGTAAGTTAGCCCAGGCTAAACATTTCGCATGCAGAGTATTTAAGATAGGGTTCAAATTCTTAATAATAAAGTCCGAGGGGTTTTTAGTGATCACTATTCCTAGGTATTTAAACTCCTTCACCCATTGTAATGGGGAGGAGGGTGGCCCAGAGGCAGCTACATCATCCAGAGGAAACAACACTGATTTGGTCCAGTTGATTCTTATACCAGACAACCCCCCAAAATTATCAAAAATTCGCAGGGCAGCCAGAAGGGAGGGGCCTGCATCATTCAGATACAGAAGCACATCATCAGCATACAGAGACAGCCGCTCTTCCAACATACCCACCCGAAATAGCCAGTGGCTCCAGCGCCAGGGCGAACAAGCTGGGGGAGAGCGGGCAGCCCTGCCTCATACCGCGAAATAAATCAAAGGGCTCCGAGACCCAATTATTTGTACGGACCCAAGCTCTGGGAGCCTGGTATTATAATCGAATGCCATGTATGAACTTAGGACCAAACCCGAATCTATGCAATACATTCCACAAATAGTTCCATTCAACCGAGTCAAATGCCTTCTCTGCGTCAAGAGAGGCAATGACTCTGGTCCCTTGATTATCATGTGGGATAGTAAAATTAAGGAAAAGTCGCCTTAAATTTATGTCGGTTCCCTTGCCCGGCATAAAACCAGTCTGATCTATGCCAATCAGGTCTTCTATAACGTGAGATAAGCGGATAGCCAGGACTTTCGTGAAGATCTTGGCATCCACATTTAGTAACAATATCAGCCTGTAAGAGGCACAGTCAAGTGGATCCTTACCAGGCTTGGGAACCAACACAATTATCGCTTCGTTCATGGACTTGGGTAAAGACTCTAGTGCAGTGAAATTAGATAGTAGAGAGGTTAATTTAGGGGCCAGAATTTCGGCGAAATTAGAATAAAATTCGGATGGTAGGCCATCCGCCCCAGGTGCCTCCCCCCCCCCCGGAGATGGCCCATGGCAACTTGAATCTCCTCAAGCGTGATATCTTTCTCTAAATCCTCCCTGGCCTCTGTAGTTAAATTTGGGATGGATAGTGAATCTAGAAATAGGGACAGGTCTGAGTCATATGCCTCAGTCCTGGAGGAGTATACTTCCTGGAAGTATTCCCTAAAATGGGAATTAATATTGTGGGGAGAGGTGAGTAACTGGCCAGAACTATCTCTGATGGAACCTATGGGGGTAGCGGGGATATTACCCTTAGCCAGCCATCCAAGAAGTTTCCCATTTTTCCCCCCATGTTCAAATACTCGTTGGGCCGAGAATAGTAGCGCCTTATCCGTTTGTGCCATCCTAGCAGTGGAGAGTCCGCGCAAAGCCTGTTTCCACTCCCTGTACCGGTCATTCCCCAGGGCAGAGACAAAGTCAGCCTCCAGTGCAGCAGCCCGTGTCTCAAGTTCCTCCAATGTATGAGTGGAGTCACGTTTAAGGCGAGCAATGCTAGTCATAAATTCCCCTCTAGCCCAAGCCTTAAAGGTGTCCCACAAGACAGATGGAGTGGCAGAATCAACATTATCTGCCTAAAAGTTACAGATGGCAGCTGTAAGAGGCTCCTGCAATCATCATTAGCCCAAAATCTGGAGAGCCGCCATAGTCAGGTTCAGGCAAAGTGGTGTGTGGTCAGAAATCCCCCTAGGAAGCACAGCTAGGTCCTGAACGAATTGTAAGGCAGGGCAGGTGGCATATACCAGGTAAATTCTAGATAAAGTTTTATGAGAAGCAGAATGACAAGTATATACCTTTGACGTTGGGTGAATGTGTCTCCAAACATCAGTGAGGGCAAAAGTATCAGCCCACTGCCTGAGATCCGGAGTGTCACGAGCCGACTGGTGTAGCCTGTCAAGTTCCACCGAGGGGGCCATTTTGAAATCCCCCAGGAGATAAACAAGGGCTGTGTCATTTTGTACCACAGTTTGCATGATCTCGTGAAGAATTCTACCATTGGCTGGGGGGGGTATAGATTCCAACTAATACCACATTTTTATCATATATGTTAGCATGTACAATAACAAATCTACCTTCCCTGTCAGTTCTAACTTCCAGAAGCCGAAATGGCAATGTCTTGTGTACCAAGATGCTGACCCCACGGGCATACGTGGAAAAAGTGGAATGGTAATTCAGGCCAACCCATGCTTTGTTAAGACAAATAGTTTTGTTACCCTGCAGATGTGTCTCCTGGAGCACACAGATCTGCGGGTGAGGCTTCTGCAGAAAGCGAAACACCAGAGAGCGTTTTACAGCAGTATTGAGGCCTCGTACGTTCCACAAGATTATTTTAAGCTCAGTCATTAGGTGGGAGATTCGAACGTGGTGCGCAGAGTAACCAGCCCAAGGGAGCAGCATCCGTACCCACAACCACATATACTATCATGTATTATCCAATATCAAAGATTTTTCCCCGTATAGACAATCTAAAGCACATGTAAAAAAAACCAATATGAAACAAAAAAGAACTCCAAGAACTTCCCCCCCCACCCCGCATCCCCCACCCCAACCAAGGAATGCTTTGTTCCCCAAACATCAAACACCCAATGATAGGGAGCGTGAACCAGTGGGTGTAGTCACTCGTGGAGTTAGATCGTCCACATAAAGTGATGAGAGTCTTCGCCGCCATAGGGAAGCAGGAAAGAGGAGAAAGGTTACTTCTCCAGTAATACCACATTATTAGCAGGCTGTTGCCATCAGTTCCCCTAGAATAGAGGAACGTACAAATAAAAAGAAATTAAGTTCCAAGAAAAAATCAAGGGAACATCCAGCTGGTAACATCTTCATAGCCAGAACGCGAAAGTAAAAGTATCTTCATCATCTTTGTGTGACATCTTCCAGACATCAGAGGCACTTGCCGCCCCAGGACTTATCCAGGCACAGCAAACCTCTCCATGTATTCCAGACATAGAGGGACAGACATGGTTGCTGGTATGCATGTCAGAATGAACACATATAAGATATAATTTGAACTTGTAGTACAGTAGGCTGACACTAGAGTCCGCCAGAGGCCAGCTCAGCAACACTGGATCTTCAGTGGTTGGGATATAAGTCATTTAGAAATATAGGATATGCTTGCCCGAGCAGCAGCCAGGGATAGAAAACCAGTCCCAATTTCGCTCTGGCAAGTCCTCTGATAGCATGCTGGCATCACAAAAATAAGAAACATAAATATCTTGCTGTAATGCAACTATTGGCAGTCTTAGATTCATAGCTCACCTGGACTCACCAGGGGCACAATACTTAAGAATTTCCAGCAAATGTCAATCAAAAGGCACAACAGGTGCAATCATGAACTCACTTGTGAGCAGGACAGGAGTATCCTGCAGCATATCAGGGATGTAAGTGGCAGAATACAATGAACACCAGTCAGCGATTCTGTGGAAGTGACTCCAGCCACACAGTAGCGTCCCAGGGGGAGGTAAAGAATCTTGTAGTCTCCCCATCTTGTACCCGGAGACGTGCAGGGAAAAGGATGCTGTAGCGAATGCCTTTAAGTCGCATGGCTGCCTTGACGTGATCAAAAGAGCGTCTAAGTTTCTGGGTCTCAACCGAGTAGTCAGGAAAAATAAGTAGCTTATTATTCTGAAATTGTAAGTCACCCTTCACTCTGGCTGCTCGGAGTACCTCATCTCTATCTCTGAAGTTTAAGAATTTCAAAATGAAAGTGCGTGGCGGCGCTCCAGGGGGGCCTGGTTTGGGTGGAATCTGATGGGCCCGCTCAACAGCATAAAATGGCGAGAACTGGGCCGCGGGGAGGAGGCTGCGGAATCATTCTTCAATAAATTCTGTTGGACGGTGACCCTCAGCTCCCTCCGCCAAGCCCACTATACGGAGGTTGTTCCTCCTTTTGCGGTTTTCCGCGTCCTCAGATTTATATTCCAGGGCCTTGATTTTAGTATGAAGGGCGCGGAGGTCGGCGCCATGATTCTCCACAGTGTCCTCCACATGTCCCAGGCGTTGTTCAGCAGTATGTAGTCTGGAGCGGATCTTGTCCATATCTTGTCTGATCAGCCCCACATCAGACTGCACAGCATCAACTTTGCCCGTGAGGGCGGTGAGAGAAGCCTGGCAGGTAGCTATTGCTGCCAGCACATCAGCCAAGCCTGGCTGGGGAGAGGTGGATTGTCCCGGCTGCTCAGTCTGAGACGCCATTTCAACATGCGCCCGTCTCCCGGTCCCCACGCGGTAGGCACAGGCCGCCTCCGGTATCTCTGTCACTGGGGGGAATTTCAGTTTCTTACCCCTTCCGCTATGTGCCCGAGCTGATCGGCGGTGCATGTATGTGTCGTTCGCCGGTAACACAGCGCTTTCCTTCCCACTAGAAGGGAAACAGCCTCGGATCTAGGCGGAGCTCTCTGAGGAAACGTCCTCTCACAGCGCCATCTTGGCCACGCCTCCCCGTAAAATCAGAAATTACTGATCAATAATAACATATAGTTAACATCACTAATTGTTTGACTAGAAATATGTTGAACAATGCTATACCTGGCTCAAGCTGGGCTCCTCCACTTCTTCCTGGCTGGAAGGCCCAGGTTGGACATCAGAAGCCTCAGCTGAGGTCAAAGGAAGCCTTGAAGGAAGACTGGAGAGTGCTGGCCTGGGTTCAGCCTGGCCTGCCAGAAAATGCAGTCTGTCATAGTACCACAGCCTGTGTACATAAATGTCATCTGCTGCACCTCCTGATCTCTGGGAATCCTGGACCTTCTTGCACTCCTTATTATAAATGCTCCTCATGCCACCAATTAGGGCCTTCAAATAGGGGATCACAGGCTTCACACATTCCAGCAATTAATCCAGAGCTGCCTTCCTCTTTGTTTTTTTCTTATAAAAGGGGTGGTTTACCTGCCACAGACAGGGCAGCCCCCTGTACATATCAATGAATATGGGGATAAAGTCCTCATCATTGAATAGATCCATTTTCTCTGCAAGACACAACACAAGACAAACCCTAATGTCAGGCTAAACTCTCCTAATCTTGTCCCAATATAGGCCTCAATCTAGAAGCGGTATATGCCACTGATGCACCCTAATGTCAGGCTAAACTCTCCTAATCTTGTCCCAATATAGGCCTCAATCTAGAAGCGGTATATGCCACTGATGCACCAAGTTAATATTGTACCTTCGTTAGAAAGATCGGCGCTTCCGCTACTCCTTCCTCCGCTCACAGATCGTACGTACGAGGCACGCGTGTTACGCTTTAATTACACTGCGCATGTGTGAAACTCCATCCGCCCCAGACATTCTTTCTAGTCTATTCCCCGCCTCTTGTCTTACGGCGCAGTGGGAGAGCACATGGTGGAGAAAGAGCAAGTGCATGCATACAGCAGCAGCAGCAACGACGAAAGGCCGGAGCCACGAACATCCCAATCCCCGAGGAGATTTAAGGCCTCAAATATGTCCTTTATAGAGATGGTGGAGATGGTGGACATCTTGAAGAGGGCTGACTATGATGGGAAGCATGGACCTTACCCAAACCCAAACGTCAGGAAGGCCAAGATCATGACTAAAGTTGTGAAAAGTCTGCACAGGAATTTTGGGGTATGACGTTCCAAGGATCAATTGAGGAAACGCTGGTCAGACTTGAAAATGAGGGAGCACGATCAGTACAGAAAGATCAAGAGAGTTCTTCAAAAAAGTAAGTAGTTTTCGTGTGTTCCTATTATTATTCTTACGAATTAAAGAAAAGAGGGACTTGAGGCCTCTACTGAGGCCATGGGACTTTAAGGGTGCTCAATGGATAAGAAGAAGAGTAGCAAGAGTAAAAAAATATAATAAACTTTATTAATAAATCTTTTAAAAAATATTTTTTTTTTGTAAAAAGACAGACATGAAAAACAGCACAACTGATATAATTCCAAAATAAATCTATACAAATGTGATACAGAGCTTAATACCACTTTCTCAACATGTTTCGCTTTCTAAAGCTTCTTCAGGAGATATAATGTGGCATCTGATCTACAAAACTGAACTACAAAATGAAAAACGAAAAAACGAATAAACAATGAATGTTCATGTCCGGAAGTATGCATAGCAACTACATTGGTTACATTCAATAGATATTATCATTAGATTGATATACATCAGTGTATTTTGTGTAATCATTTACAGGGTATAAATAGCACAAACATGGTGTATCAGAAAGTTACAGAAAATATGTACATATTTAGAAAATAAATAATTACAGTGGGAAAAAAAAGACAAAAAAAAAAAAAACATATATATATATATATATATATATATATATATATATATATATATATATATTAAGACAGAATAATATGTGGCGCTATTCTATCCTCCTGTACCAGACTGCAGAGAAGCGAGATTACCACTAATTTGACATAACATATACTTGTATTTTAATTACTACACTATGGGAGCTATTCCCTTTTTCCTGACCACTGTCCCGGGATTACTGTGAGTGGCGGGAGTTGAAGCGGAGAGCAAGATCTACGGACACCCCGGAGGGAATGTGAATGCTGATGCTGCTGCTGCAGGAAACATATCCCCTTTATAAGAGCACTATCCATCTGCTTGACTCGGCCCACTGGGGGCCGCTACTGGAGGTGAGAGGCTGGGGGGAACAATCGGTGTGTGCACCAGAAGCAAAGAACAGCACAAGTCACTGTTATCTGCACATCTTTAATAGACTTTTGGAACACTTGAAGTCACATATTGCATGATATTGGTGTGGATTGCATTGCACCATTGTCACATTTTTTTTTGGACTACACTATTTATTTATTTTTCGTATTTTCTGTTTGTGGTTTGTTTGCATCTCACACTGAAGGGATGCGTGTATAATATTTATTGCACATATGTCACTATTTGCTCATTTTAATTTTATGCCCAATTTTTATATTGTTGCGGAGCATTTTTTTCATCCGTAGTTGCATTTTACTATTCATGATTTTTTTGCACACTGGTTTATTCGTTATATTTTAGAGAAGACGAGGTCACACTTCTTATGTTATAGCACGAAGAATTCATTATTATTAATATTTTTTGCACATGTAAGCATAATTTGCACTTATACATTTTTTTTGGTGTATTCAGAGTCATTAGAATGTCATTTTGATTATTTATTTTATTGTGGGATTTGGTCATTGCACCAGGGATTGCACTTTTGCACAAGTCACTTTATCCATTTATTGATTTATTTGACATGCAGGTTATTTATTAGGACTATTGGTTTAGTGGCTAAGACTTATTGCCACACACCTGTTATCTGTAATAGGAGGATTACACGGATGTTGATTGACAAATTTGTGGTAATCTCGTTTCTCTGCAGTCTGGTGCAGGAGGATAGAGTAGCGTCACATATTATTCTGTGTTAGTATCTATTTATTGGGGTGTTGAGTGCACCCATCTATGTTGGCAGCTTTCTATCTGGTACCACAATATTTTTTGCTTAGGTTGTATACTTTATATAGGAGGTTGTGGTTTTTGCGCATTAGTCTTTGTATTTTTGATATATATATATATATATATATATATATAATCTTTTCTTTTTTTAAAAATAATATAAATCCGATTTCACTTTACCAATGTTATGTAAAAACTGGAAAAATCTGTAAGTTGGAAGATCAAACTTATGCACAATGCGTTATGTCCTTCAAGACTTGTCTCCCATGGACGTTTACCCAACAAGTCACAGAAGACATTTGTAGGACCAAATGGAGGGATCTGTCACAGTCCAACCTGACATGCCAACAGAAAGCAGCCCTGAGGTCATTACAATCGGACTCACGTCTGATTGCAAAACCTTCGGACAAGGGAGGGAACCTCGTTGTGATGACTAACGATCAGTACGAGTCAATGGTTTTGCGTCTCTTACAAAACCGAGACTGGTACAAAAAAGTGTCTGTAACCCATGTAAACAACATGATCATTCGCTACAGACAACTAATAGGGACCGCCTATCACCAAGGCCTAATTACCAAACAGACATGGGACTTTCTTAATGTCCTGTGCCCTAAGACTCCCACACTATATAAATAATGATATTTGAAGCGCTTCACAATGTGCATGAAAATGAATATATAAGAATAAATATAAATAGTCAAATAAATCCAGCCGTGAGTAAAAATTCCTATAAAATCCAGCAATCAAAATAGTGTAAAATTATAAAAAATTATTATAAAAAATTAGTAACACCAAATGTGTAAAAAATTCACATAAAAAATCCACATAAAAATAAATATATAGGGATGTATTCAGAAGGTTCAATTATACAGGTGTAGAATCCTGATTGGTATAGAGCTTTTGATCACTAGCAAAGCTGTTTAAAAACACTTGCTTAATTAAGGTGCTCATTGATAGTACCAATGTGTTTTTTGCTTCTATTCACAACCAATGTGGGAATCATAAACAGGCAGATAAGAGAAAAAAACCAATCATTGTGCAATAGTTAGGATACCAAGGTACACAGGCAAACTTCAATCCACTCACGTGTGCCTTATAATGATAAGGCATATGCAGGTTTTACTATAGCAGTCAGCCGCCTTAGACAGGAGCAGATTCAGTGCAGTACACTGTGTGAAACTGCTGATCTGCACAGAGCTTCCTTGGCTCCTCCCACGCGTTACATCACAGTCACGTGACTTTTTCAAGGATCATCTTGAGTAAAGAAGCGCATAGATTTCACTTTATAAAACAATGGGACATGTATGACAATACTAGCAGTGACAAGACAGACTCCTTAGAAATTTGATGCTAGCTGGGGCCCTGAAAATAGGTTCCTGGAACATTAGGGGCCTGGGTTCATCTCTTAAGAGGATGGCAGTGTTTTCTGTGCTGGAGAGTTCGGGGGCGGATCTGATCTGTCTGCAGGAAACTCACTTAACTAAGGATACCAGCCAGCAGCTACAGACGAAAAAATTCCAATACCAAGTTCACGCATTTCATTCCTCTTTTAGTAGGGGGGTGAGCATCTTTGTGAAAGCTGGCGTAAAATTGTCCTGCAGACAGACCAGTATAGACGATCTAGGTAGATATATTTTTTTATTTTGCTCTCTTGATGGGGTCCTGTTTGTGGTGGCAAATATATATATCCCTCCCCCCTTTAATCTGGACGTACTGTTTAAACTACATAAATTCCTGTTGGATAAAAAGGAATGTCCAATAGTAGTCGTCGGGGACTTTAATGAGGTCCTAGATAGGAAACTGGACAGATTCCCGATACGACAACTTCCAGAGGCATCAGGGAAGAGCCGTTTGAGTTTATTTCTGGAAGAAGTAGGGTTGGTAGATTTATGGAGGGTGCGAAACCCAGGCGCGTTGCAATATACATGCTGCTCTGTATCCCACTCCACGCTCTCACGGATAGACCTAGTCCTGGGAAATTCCAGGGCACTCCAACTGCTAAAAAAAATAGTATACTGGCCAAGAGGCATTTCAGATCACTCCCTTGTGGTGGCTACACTAAGTGTAGGAGAGTCTAAATCCAGGAGGAGTTGGAGCGTGAGCCCCCACTGGTTCGAAGTAATTAAAAAAACGGGTGGGATTCTCCCCACCTTAAGGGAGTTCGTGGAGCACAATCAGGGCTCGGCGGCTCCCCCTGTGATATGGGACACCCTCAAGGCATTTCTTAGAGGGGTCCTAACACAGCAGATGGCTAAATATAATAAAGAGGCTAGGAGTGAGGAAGAGGGTACTTTGAGAGATGCTCTTGAGGCCGAGGGTAACTTTATCAGAAACCCAACCCCGGAGCTGGAAAATATCTGGCAGGAGAAACAACAAAAGTACAAATTAGTGGTCATGCAGAAAGCAGAGACTAGGCGCCTTCTCCAGAGACAGGAATTTATGGTGGAGGGGGAAAGAGTAGGAAGAACATTGGCTATGCTCGTAAAATCAAACGCAGCACCATCCACGGTCCTTGCTGTTAGACTACAGAGCGGAGATATAACATCAAGCACCCCAGAAATTGTACAAACCTTTAGGGAGTATTATAAAAAACTCTACTCTTCGCAAAAAAAGGGTAAAGAGGCTATGATGGAGGACTTTTTGGAGGGGCTAACGATTCCTATTATATCACGGGAAGAAAGAGCCATACTAGACTCCCCAATAACGGCAGCAGAACTACAACAAGCAGTAGCGAGCATGGCAAGCCTCAAGTCACCTGGGCCCGATGGCCTTCCAACTGAGACATATAAGCAGTATGGCGAAGTGCTGATCCCTGAACTACTAAAAACTTTGGAAGGGTCACTTGAGGGGGGCCAGCTGCCGGCTTCAATGTTAGAAGCGACAATTACAGTATTACAGAAGGAAGGGAAAGACCCATTGGATGTAGCCGCCTACAGACCAATTTCCCTACTTTGCACTGATGTAAAAATTCTTGCCAAGGTACTAGCAGTTAGACGGAACGGAGTTATTCACAAATTGATACACGAGGACCAGGCGGGCTTTATAGCCAATAGATCCACGAGCCTGAATATCAGAAGAGCGTTTCTGAACTTACAGTTACCATCGGAAAATGTAGGCTCGAGAGCGTTAATGACCCTCGACGTATCCAAGGCTTTTGATAGCGTGGAGTGGGGCTACATATGGCGAGTGCTGGAAAAATTCGGATTTGGTATGCCTTTTATAAGGTGGATTAGAATGTTATATACCCGTCCTATGGCAAGACTAAAAATTAACAACGAATTCTCGGATTGGTTCGAGCTGGAAAGGGGGACTAGGCAGGGGTGTCCTCTTTCTCCATTGTTGTTCGCATTGGCTATGGAACCCCTGGCCATCTCCATAAGGGAAAGCAGAGCGATAACTGGATTTCTGCGAAAATCGGGTGAAGAAAAAATAGCGCTATACGCGGATGATATTCTGCTATTCCTGGGGGACTCGAGAAACTCATTACGGAGCGCGATGAGGATAGTGAAGGACTTCGGCAGCTTCTCTGGTTTAGAGATAAACTGGGAGAAGTCCGAGTTTATGCCGATAGACCCCATCAGCGAACCAACACCACGTGATACTCCCCAGGTGGTAATCGTGGATGCCTTGAAATACCTGGGAATAGTCCTGACGAAGGACCCAACCTTGTATATCAGTACAAACCTCCTCCCTCTCTTAACAAAACTGAAACAAAAAATAGGAATCTGGAGACGTCTGCCCCTGTCTGCCGCAGGAAAATGTAGTTTAATAAAAATGGTTTGGATGCCACAATTGCTGTACATCTTGCACAACTCGCCAGTCTGGATAGGCAAGAAGTGGTTTAAGAGAATCGATAGCCTCTTCAGGGAGTTGATTTGGAGAGGGAAGCAAGCCAGGATTCGCCTCCGCGTGCTTCAGCTCCCTACACGGGAGGGAGGCTTTGCCCTCCCACATCCCGAGCGCTACTTTCTAGCAACTCAGCTACAGCAGCTGCTAGGATGTGGGATACCGAAAGGCGGTACCCCCAATGGCAAATTGCTATTGCTATGCACTCCTCACAATACCCTAGTTGAAGCCCTAGAGGCGGATATGTTCCATGACAACTACCCAACTATTAAGCTGCTAATCAAACTTTGGAAAACAGTCAAGAAAATGATGGGATATGATGATCTAACAGTTTATTCTCCTATTTGGAATAACCGTAATCTACAGGAAGTTCAAAAAATAGGTATTTTTGGGGAATGGGTGAACCTTGGCATCAGAAGGCTAAGCCAGCTTTATAACGACACTAAGCTAAAGAGCCTCCCGGAATTGGTAGGGGAATTCAAGCTACCCCAGAGCTCCTTCTTCTCATATTTCCAACTAGAACATGCTCTTAAAGCACAATTTAAAGCTCAGACTCCGCGATGGGAAGAAATGCCTCTACTTCGGTGCATAATGCAGATAATCCCTACCAGAGGCCTAATTTCAAAAATTTATGACCAATTATGTAAACCAGACAACAGTGGGGAGACACTCCACAGTCTAAAAGCCAAATGGGAAGAGGATATAGGGGGAATGACCCAGGAACAATGGGCGAAAATTTTGGAACTGAGTATACAGGTCTCGGTTTCCCCCTCACAGCGGCTCTCTCACCTACTTCTGCTGAACAGATCCTACTATACACCTAGGAGACTTTTCAAATTTGGGGGAAGGCCTAACGATAACTGCCCCAGATGTCAGAGGTCGGGAGACCTCATCCACATGTTGTGGAGGTGTCCCAAGCTATTTAGATATTGGGAAGAAGTGACTGGACACTTGGGAAGTATCTTTGGCACTATAGTAGTAAAAGAGCCCATAACCTGTATTCTGGGATGTAGAAGAGCTCCGGGGGAGAGACTGAGCACTACAGTGGCCATCACGCGGGCCCTGTTTCAGGCTAGGAAGATGATAACACTAAGATGGCAATCAAAAGCCCCCCCCTCTGTGAAAGAATGGATTTCTACTATTAATGACACTCTGAGTAGGGAAAGAGTGGAGTACATAAAGAGAGGTAACCTTCAGGAATTTGAAAGCATGTGGAAGCCATGGTTAGAGAAAGTAAATACTCAAGGTCAAGAAGCGCTACAGCGAAGTGATTTTTGACGCGCATAGTTTCTTTTCTTCTTTTCTCTCTTTCTGTGTGTCCTGCTTTTCCTTCCTTTTTTTTTCTCTTTATTCCTTTTTTCTTTTACTTTTCCTATTTTGATTAAATAAATAATTTAGATGGTTGTAGGCTAAATGTTGATAAGGGACCGGGGGGGTTTGGTTGATCTGGGAACAGGTAAACGTTTTGTATAATCTTGGGCAGTTCAGCAAACAACGGGCAGGGGAAGCCCACACGTCTTCTATTATATATCTCTCTCCGGTTTTTCTTTTGTCTTTTATGCGCATTTTACTCCCTTATACGAGACCCTCCCCCCTCTAACTTGACCCAGAAAATGAGAAAGATCCACCCGCCACTGGGATCTAGGGCCACTGCAGACTGGGCCTAAGTGTTGGGAACAAGTGAGGGCCTGCTAGTAAAGCGGGATATTAATATATCCAGAGAGTTGACACAAAAGGAATCAGAGGTAAAGCATGATCCACTATGATGAAAACCAGAGAAGGCGTTTAGCCAATGAACATCGAGCTGATTTTGCCCTCTGCTCATTGGTTTCTGAAGTGGAAAAAAAAAAAAAAAAAAAAGAAACCGCCATAGACTACGTGGTTATAGCAACAAATGTCTAAAAAGAGCATATTCAAGGGCTAAAAAACAGGACCGGTCCCAGTTTATCCATGGTAGAACTACCCCCAGACCAGATCCTGGTCTGAGCTTAATCACCAATTTTTCAGGACAACATCAGCAAGTACGGGACCTTCTCCAGAAACACTGGTACTTACTGATGGGAGACCCCAATGTCTCCAAACACCTCAAAGATCATCCGGAAATCACTTACAGACGCTCCCGTTCGATCAGGGACCATATTGTCCACAGTCATTATGCCCCTCCCCCTAAGGATAAGACCAATGTTAAAGGAACTAGACCGTGTCACAAGTGTGACTTTTGTAGATATATCTACTCATCACGTAATATTGTTCTTCCCAACGGACAGATTTACAATCCAAACTTTTTGGCCAACTGCCAATCCATCGGCGTGGTCTATTTAATGATTTGCGAGTGCAATGCCTTTTATGTGGGGAAAACAAAACATCCTTTTTTCCACCGAATTGGAGACCACGTCTCCCTAGTCACCAAAAAGAAGTTAGAAACCCCCATTAGCTGTCATGTAGGCCTATGTCATCAATTTGATGACAAAAAAATGCATTTTTTCGCCCTTGAATACGCCACCCCAATGAAAGAGGAGGAGACTATGACAGGGTTTTGCCACAACGAGAAACTAAGTGGATCTTTGCTTTAAATGCCCTTAAATACCCTGGTTTAAACGATATGTTAAGTTTTAAGCCTTTTCTTTAAATTAATTATTACATTTTTTTTTTTCCTATTGCCTACTTTATTTATTAATTAGGCATGTTTGCTGCTATTCCTTACCATTATTTTCATTATCTTTATTATTTACAAATTTATATTTATTTATAAATATATTTTATTATGTTACTGCATCTGCCCATTGTGCCTTTTGCCCTTACAGCCTTCTTTCCACTTTTTTCAGGTATGCACAGACACCCGGGGCACTTTGCTGTGGGTTTCTAATCAATACTCCGACAGCTCTGTGCCCTACACATGGGAACTGCCTGTGATTGCTGTATCCGGGCTTCATCATTTTCCTCCTTTTTATCCCTCACAGATCGGGAGGCACCTTTGCCTCTCCTTTATCTCCGGTGGTTTCTTGTTTCAGTGCCCAGCTTTGGGCACCAGATCTTTAAAAATGGCCCCCGCTCATTGAACGCCGTCACGTCATGAGCGCCGTCACCATTTTGCGAGCCCTGATGCGCGCGCATGCGCAGTCTTCTTTTCCGGCCTGCGGCGTGACGGCGATTCAGACGCCGTCACGCCAAAGGGGGCATAAAGTGGGGATTTCCCTGCCACCTTCTGGCATTCCTTCCCAAACGTGAGGCGGGTAACATTGTGGTCCCTTTGGTGGACTACCCCTGTGTCCTCTTTTACTACTTTCATCAGTAAGTTTTTTTATCCCTGGCGGATGCTATAAATTTGTTCTTGAACTCCTTATAATATTATACTACTTTTTATTCATTTTTTAATTGGCTGATTCCTGAATTTATAGGTTCCTATTTAAGGGAAGCACAGCACCTGCGCAGGCTGTCTGACCTACGGGATCCATTTTGGGCCAGTCATACATCTTGTAAAGCAGTGTTTACTCCCCATCTCTCCCTAAGGAACCCTTCATACAAGAGGCAATTGTGTCTTTAACCATTCTTTGGATGTGATTTCAATACCCAATTGATTCTATTCACCTCATAAGGTATTCCCAACTCTTACTGCCCCTGGTGGCTCACTATTATAACATTTTTTGTAATACTTACCTCTTGAACTTTTTTACTGACATTAATATTTTTTGATTCCTACAGAGAGTTTCATTTACTCTTCGCATAGGAATTTTTTCTTTCTTTGTCCCTCTCTCCATATTGTCCATGGGAGACAAGTCTTGAAGGACATAAAGCATTGTGCATAAGTTTGATCTTCCAACTTACAGATTTTTCCAGTTTTTACATAACATTGGTAAGGTGAAATCGGATTTATATTATTTAAAAAAAGAGAAAAGATTATATATATATATATATGTTCTTTTTTTTTTCTAAATATGTACATATGTATATGTACATATTTTCTGTAACTTTCTAAAACACCATGTTTGTGCTATTTATACCCTGTAAATTCTTACACAAAATACACTGATGTATATCAATCTAATGATAATATCTATTGAATGTAACCAATGTAGTTACTATGCATATTTCCGGACATGAACATTCATTGTTTATTCGTTTTTTCGTTTTTCATTTTGTAGTTGATCAGATGCCACATTATATCTCCTGAAGAAGCTTTAGAAAGCGAAACATGTCGAGAAAGTGGTATTAAGCTCTGTATCACATTTGTATAGATTTATTTTGGAATTATATCAGTTGTGCTGTCTTTCATGTCTGTCTTTTTACACAAAAAAAAAAGATTTTTTAAAAGATTTATTAATAAAGTTTATTATATTTTTTTACTCTTGCTACTTTTCTTCTTGTCCATTGAGCACCCTTAAAGTCCCATGGCCTCAGTAGAGGCCTCAAGTCCCTCTTTTCTTTAATTCGTACAAAATTTTGGGACGTGTTGTTCCTGTTTGATTCCTCCCCTCTACCTTTATGATATTATTATTCTTACTTGCATGCTGCTCCATGTGCTTTTCTTTACTGTTGTACAGTTTAAAATGGCAACTTTCAGGTTCTTGGGCACAGTAATCATTCGTAGTAAACATTGTTTGTTCGCCCACTAATACAATGTTTTTGGCACATCCAGGTTAACTACATTTGTTCGGGCCTATTTGTATTAAAAGAAGTTTAGTACATTGTTGTCTAGATGGGTTTGTACTAGAATGAAATGCAAATGAGATTCAGTGTAAGGAGAGGACACTCAGCAGCTGTTTACACATCTGGATGCAGGAGCACTAGTGTGGGACACCAGAACACCCATTTTAGGGTTTCCCACACAGGTGCTCCAGTGGATACTAGGGGTGTCTCCATGTGTGCAAAATGTACAAAAAAGGTAAGTATTCCAACTTTAGAAAGGGAAATAAATAATGTCTTCAGCTTGGAACTCTGCCAAAAAAGACAATTGTAAGACACTTAGCAATGTTTCATATTACTATTTCTCGCCTCAAATATCTGTGTGCTAACCATACCTTTGTTTTATTCACATAGGGGAGAAAAGACTCGAGACATGTGAGGACACCAGGGACCCCCCACCTCCTAAAGAAAAGGAAACCCTCACACCACAACCAGAAGATGTTGAGGAAGGAGAGGTTTATGAAGTGGGCGAAATAGTGACCACAACAGGTGAGTATCTGAGAACACAGCTTCAGGTAATAGATGGATGCCTGCATAGTTATAATACATGGTGTGTTTTTGAATTTTAGGTGATGTGGATGTTGTGGAAGAAGAAGCTCATTTCACAAGTGCAAGTGCACAGATCCTCATCAGGGAGATCATGGTGTGCAATCGTGATTTACAGAAGATCAAGGAAGACATCAATGATGTTGAAAAAAGACTCAAAAACATCATTGATGTTTTAGGCAGAATCTAAAACACACCAAAATTTTACTAATTGCTTTTATTTTTCTAAAATGTGTTTAAATTTTAGAAAGCCAAATTTTGAAGATGTTCACAGTGTGTCAACATGTGCTATCTGCCATCACGGGATATCAATGTACGCGTTTTGTGGGTGCAACCCCTTCCTCGCAACTAAAGTAAATGAGAGGAAGGGGTTGCACCCCTGAAACACGTCCATTGATCTTCCATGATGGGAGCTAGCACATGTTGACCATAGGCATGGGATCAGGAGGGAAATCTCCATTTTGACTCCCAATTTGTGTGCATCTTCAAAATTTGGCTTTCACAGGGGTGACATCACCCCATCTGATGAAGGCAAGATCAAAACAGTTTGGACATACTAATGTCTGGTATTGCCTTCAATTTATCAAAGTTGAACTTTGCAAGTTCCTGAGTTGTGTATTGTTTTATGGTTTTAAACATAAATGTTATTTAAAAAATGTGTTGGTTTGTTCAAAAACCCTTTTCTAAAGCACATGTGAACGTGCACAGAGTAAACATTTTTTGAATCTACAATGTGTGGCTTCTTCTTTCAATGCTAAATAGCATTTTTTTTAGGAAGTTGGTCTTTACAGTGATAATGGGGGTTATTTACTAAAGACAAATCCACTTTGCACTACAAGTGCACTTTCAGTGCAGTTTCAAGTGCACTTGTAGTGCAAAGTGGATTTGCCTTTAGTAAATAACTCCCACAGTGCTTTAAAATTTGCCACAATCAGGCCATTTTCAAAACTCACAAAAATTAATTAATGGTGGTGAAAATGATGAATTTTTTTTATCATTAATGCATTACATACATTAACAACAAAAACAAGGTGTGTGTGTAGCAGACACACAACATAATAGTTTGCTAAAGAAGAGATTGTCACCTCATGTATCAAAAAAATTACGTTTGCACTGTTGAAGAAAATGGCCAAAAAGAAAAGCCCATTGGATAACCTAGGAGCAGCTAAAAGAAACACAAACAGTAAATCAAAGGAAATCTTATTTCAGTTTCACTAAAAAATGTATTTTTAAAATGTTTATGAAAGATTTTCTGGCATATCAATGGCCCCCCTACCCGCGAAGTACTCCATAAATTTGATACGGACCTTACGGGCTCTTTGGAGGGGCAAGCCAGGACGGCCAGCTTCAAGCGCTGTCAGGGTTTGTTCATTAAGTCCAGCCTCAGGTCCAACTGAGGCAACATAGTTCATTGAATTTCTCCTTAAATAGTTGTGGAGAATGCAGCATGTAAGGATTATATGATTAAGTTTATATTCCGCCATGTTGATTGCCGTACCGGCTGGCCATTATCCAGAAAGCATTCTCCGCCACTCTTCTGGCTCTGGCCAGCTGGTAGTTAAAAACCCCTGGTCCGGGGTGAGGGTCCTCATCGGGAACGGCCGCATCAGGTGATCACCCAGCCCAAACGCTTCATCAGCGACAAAGACAAAGGGCGTCCTTCCACGTTCTCTTCAGCAGGTGGCAATCCCAAACCACCATTCTGGAGCCATGTGTAGAACTCTGTCTTGGCTATGACTCCACCTTCCGACATTCTGCCATTCTTCCCCACGCTCACATAGAGAAACTCATATGTCACCGACACCACGGCCAACATCACAATACTATTAAACCCCTTATAGTTGTAATAGTATGACCCCGGATTGGGGGGTGGGACTATGTGGACGTGTTTCCCATCAATTGCCCCTCCGCAGTTGGGAAAGTCCGACTGCTGAGCAAACTGGGAAGCCACAGTCTGCCATTCCTGTGGAGTTGAAGGAAACTGTGGAGTCAAACAAGAAAAAAGAAATTAGTAATTTTGCACATAAACATTGCAAGCAGATAAGACACAAACATTCTTGGCCAACATCAGTATAACATTTATTTTAAGGAGTATTTAAAGACAAAAATATAAGGTCCACTTATCAGATTCCTCACCCTCTCTGATGGCCCATTGTAAAAAATTGAGGGGGGGGTGGTATGTTTTGGACAGGTAACCCTCTTCACATGTGTTTTATTTTGGCCAGCCCCTCCTTACTTACACTATTGGAAGCCCACTGGACAGGTAAGAAGTGTCATAATACAAAAATATAAATACACACTGTACAAATTGAAGCACTTTTTGCATTCTGCAATTACCTATCAAGATAATAGGAGAACAAAACTTTGAACAGTACCATTTGAAAGTATTCTGGCAGGCCCTTTCACTACATGCTTTGTGGAATTCATACAGAAATCTGGCCACAAAAGAGGTAGGTATAGTGTGTATGGGTTAGGCAAAGTGAGCAGATAGAGCATTGGTATCGGTTGACTTAGCGGTTGGGGGGGAGGGAGGGTTCCAAATGATTTTAGGACCCTCAAAAGCAGGCCTCTGGCACTCTGCATGAATTGAAGGACACAAATAACATTTGGACACATTTTGGGGGGTGTTTAGGGTAAAGCACTACTACGGAGCTGACAAAATACATTGGTAAGTGACTAGGCTAGGTGTGTGTGGACCCAGGATAGCATGCTGGGGAGGTTAGTGAAGGCAAATATGCATGCAGGACAAAAAAGCATGCATGAGAACAAAGGAGACATTCACAGCATATTACAATCATGGTAATTAGGGAATGATGAAAGAAATACATTAGCAAACATTAAATACATAGCATGTGATGTTAAAGGAGAAAACGTACCTAATATACAGTAGTCCTTCTGCAGGACCTGAATGATAGCAGAACAGGTCTCTGGAATAATGATCCCCAACCCTGGGGGGAGATGCCTGTCAAGAACTTGATGTCCTGCAGACTTCTCCCTGTCGCCAAGTACCACAACGTGGCAACTAGCCTCTTCTCGGGAGTGATGGCTTGCCGCACGCAGGTGTCCTGCTTCGTAATATAAGGGGACAGCAAAGCCAACAAACGGTGAAAAACGGGGTTTGTCATCAAGAGATAATTCCTGAAATCATCAGGATTATTCTCACGGATCTCCTGCAGCAAAGGCATATGAGAGAATTGGTCACGCTGGAGTAACCAATTCTTGGTCCATGAACTCCTCCCTGCCCTGTTCATGGACTGGGCTTGGGTCAAAGTAAGAACCCCAACACCAAGCCCCTACACAGCACAAACTCTACGACAAGTACGTACCCACAACATGGCTTCAAAACAGTCGGCTGGTCAGAACGAACTAACAGAACGCACTGAAAATCAGAAAGACCTGAGAAGAGCGAGCTGAAAATCAGAAACGAGCGGACAAGAACACACTGAGAATCAAATACGTACTATAATAATACGTACTGAAAAACAAATGCGAACTGACTACACGCACTGAAAACCAGATACGAACCCACAAGCACAAGCTGAAGAGCAGTAACAATGTGAAAAGCACAAGGCTGAAAAGCATGAATCGTCTCTCACCAAACTTCTATTAACACGAGATTAGCAGAAGGAGCCCAAAGGGTGGCGCACTGGCTATTGAACTTCCCTTTTATAGTGTCGTTGTACGTGTTGTACATCACCGCGTTCTTGACGTTCAGAATTTCCGATTTGTGTGACCGTGTGTATGCAAGACATGTTTGAACCAACATCCGTCAAAAAAAAGCATGGATTTTGTTGTCGGAATGTAACTCTTATGCCGTGTACACACGGGCGGACTTTTCGACGGAACTCGTCTGCCGGAACGAATCCGTTGGACAATCCGACTGTGTGTGGGCTTCATCGGACTTCCCACTGACCTTTTCGGACGAAAATCAGACGGACTTTAGATTTGAAACATGTTTCAAATCTTTCCGATGGATTCAAGTTCAGTCGAAAAATCAGTTAGTCTGTATGCTAGTTCGACGGACGAAAACCGACGATAGGGCAGCTATTGGATACTGGCTATCAACTTCCTTATTTTACTCCAGTCGTATGTCATGACGTACAAATCCGTCTGAATTTGGTGTGATCGTGTGTAGCCAAGTCCGTTCATTCAAAAGTCTGTTGGAAGTCCGTCGAAAGTCCGTCGGAAAGACCGTCGGACCTTTGATGCTGAAAAGTCCACCCGTGTGTACACGGCATAACTTCTTTTTACACTTTACAACAATGGCTTGTCAACAATCACTCTGAATGGAGAATTTTGGAGCTGTTAAGCGTATTACTTCTCCTGGAGATAACAGAGGCTATGTATGCTACTACAATTTTAATGAGTGCTATGTAGTTGTTAGGTTCTGTTTATTGCTATTTGAACAATTTGTACAACTTGTAAAAATCACATTATGCTAATTATTCTATATATTTTAATGAATTTTAATTTATCTGTATATTGCACTATAACCTGGCTTGAGTATTGTTTGTGCCTGATGTGTTATTTTCAATAAAATATTTGAACAAAAAAAAACATAGGGATCCATTTATTATTAATATTATTATTATACAGGATTTCTATAGCGCCAACAGTTTGCGCAGCGCTTAACAACATGAGGGCAGACAGTACACTTACAATACAAATCAATAAAGGAGGGATCAGAGGGCCCTGCTCGTTAGAGCTTACAATCTATCAAACAAATTAGTGATAGAATTAGTTGCAAATTAGGCTACCTTTTGTTCAGCAAAGATTCTGTGACAGGATTGCAGACCAGACCAGACCATTCCTGGGCAGTCAAGTCTCAAAGATGAGACAGATTTTCACTCTAAACATAAACATAGTTAAAGGGGTTGTAAACTCTCATGGTTTTTCACCTTAATGCATTCTGTGCATTAAGGTGAAAAACCTTCTGTGGTGCTGCAGCCCCCCCTAAACCCCCATTTTACTTACCTGAGCCGCTCTTTCTCCGGCCGGGAATGAGCACACCAGCACTAGCTGGTGTCTCGTGTCCTGATTGGATAGATTGATAGCAGCACAGCCATTGGCTCCCGCTGCTGTCAATCAAATTAAGTGACACAGCGATGGGGGGCAGGGTCGAGTTCTGCATTTTGTGTGAATGGACACAGATGCGGGACTCGGGAGCGCACCCGCACGGGTGTCCACCAAGGAGAGCGCTTCTCCAACGAGGACACTCGATGCGAGCCACCAGCGCCACTGAGGGAACACAGAACAGGACATAAGTATGACATGTTTGTTTTTGTTTGTTTTTTAAAAACGAGGGTTTACAACCCCTTTAGGAAGTTCATTCTGCTGCAGTGCAGCTTTAGAGCAGTTGAGGAAAGAACTTCCTGACTCAAGTTGCAACATTGTAGTAAACATTGTTTTCAGGGTGCCTATGTTTCCAATGGTCACACATTTAGACTTGTGACTCAACTGTCAGCAGGATACAGCCAAATTATGTAAAAACTTGCAACAATTTCCATTGGTCACCCCATTTTTTTCCATTGATCTTTACATAATAAATCCCCTCCCAACTCTGTAGATACAATTAAAATATTGAATTTAGAGATCTAAATAGCTATGTCATTGTAAGATGGTAACATTTTTGTTTAGATTTGAATTCTTCATTGAAGGGTGCATCAGGCTCCAGTTTTGTTTTATTTTGAGAGGGAAAGGATTATAATCCCTTATTACTGCTGGCAGGGTTGCACTTTGAGATATTTTCTCTAATGGGGCTTACACACGGTTGGACTTTTCGGCTACAAAAGTTCGGCAGCCCGTCCGACAAATTTTTGACGGACTTTTGGCAGACTTGCGGCGGACTTTCTAATGAACAGACTTGCCTACATACGATCACACAAAAGTCAGACGGATTCGTACGTGATGACGTACACCGGACTAAAATAAGGAAGTTGATAGCCAGTAGCCAATAGCCCCCCTAGCCTGGGTTTTTGTCCGTCGGACTAGCATACAGATGAGCGGGTTTCTGGGTCCGGCGGAGTTACGATGTAAAGATTTGAAGCAAGTTCCAAATCTAAAGTCCGTCAGATTTGCGACTGGAAAAGTCTGCTGAAAGTCAGGGGAAGCCCACACACGATCGGATTGTCTGCCGGATTTGGTTCGTCGGCATCCATCTGACTTTTGTAGCCGAAAAGTCCGACCGTGTGTACGCCCCATTACTTTCTGATCCAGTAACAGTGCTTTTACTATACAGCAAGCGTGAATAAAATCTCAAACAGTGGCACAGACAGAAAGACAAATATTACAGGGGTTTTAGTCTCTTCATATCCATTTAAAAATAAAAATTTTCTTTGTCTGTCTCTTTTGGAGTTTTCCTTTTACTGTCTGGTAAAACTATGTCAGCAGGACAGAAAGTAAGGGAAATTTTGTTTTTAGCAGAGCCTCCATTTGCGGTAAATAACCCACAAGGGTTTCCACTTTTCCCAATTAAGAAGCTTTTGGTGGGACGTCGATTTTTAGAAACTGATTATAGATATTTGCTGGTAGAGTTTCCGGTAGTTAGCAGATGATGTTTGTCTAGCTGCTGGGGGAAGAACTTCTCCAGTGAGAGTGGGGGGGAAGCGAAGGGAAAGGAAAGACAGATTCTGGTGGTAGGGGACTCAATTCTTAGAAGGTCAGAGAGGGCAATCTGTAACAAAGACCTGAAGCGCTGAGCTGTATGTTCTCTACTGGGCGCTCCGGTTTGGCACATCACGGATCTTGTGGACAGATTACTGGGAGGGGCTGGTGAAGACCCAGCTGTTATGGTGCATGTTGGCACCAATGACAAAGTAAGAGGCAGATGGAGTGTCCTAAACAACGATTTTAGGGACTTGGGAGCTAAATTGAGAAAAAGGACCTCCAAGGTAGTATTCTCAGGAATACTACCGGTACATCAATCCACACCAGAAAGGCAGAGGGAGATTAGGGAAGTAAACAAGTGGCTGAAAAGCTGGTGTAGTAAGAAGGGGTTTGGGTTCCTGGAGGACTGAGCCGACTTCTCAGTCGACCAGTACTATAGAAGGGATGGACTGCACCTAAATGAGGAGGGTGCAGATCAGCTGGGAATGAAGATGGCCAAAAAGTTAGAGGGGTTTTTAAACTAGGCGATGGGGGGAGGGTCCAGAGGTAGAGATAGTCAGCGCAGAACATATTCCAGAGGGTAGTATTGGGGGCATTAGTGATAGGTTGACCAAAGCACATAAAGCCAAGGTAAGTATAGTAGCAAGTCCTAGCTGCAATCTCGGAACAACCAATAAGAGGATAATTGCGACCGGTCTAAACTACGTGGCATGGTCACCAATGCCAGGAGCCTAGCGGACAAGATGGATGAACTAGAGATACTGTTGAGGATTTGGATTTTGTGGGAATTTCAGAGACCTGGTTCAACAGCTCTCATGATTGTCTGGCAACCATTCAAGGTTATACCCTTTATCGCAAGGATAGAGAGGGTAAAAAGAGGGGAGGGGTATGCCTATATATCAAGAATAATGTACAAGTGAATGAGAGAGATGACATCACTAAGGGAGCTAGGGAGGAGGTGGAATCCTTATGGGTAGAGCTCCAAAGGGATGAAACTAAGGGGAAAATAATACTGGGAGTATGCTATAGGCCCCCTAAACTGAGGGAGGAAGGGGAGGTGGATCTCCCATAACAAACTGGATTAGCAGCAAGGATGGGAAGTGTTATCATAATGAGGGATTTTAATTATCCAGACATAGACTGGGCAGAGGGAACCACACATTCATCTAAGGCTCGCCAGTTCCTAAATGTCTTGCAGGACAATTTTATGGGTCAGATGGTAGATGCACCAACTAGAAATAAAGCGTTACTGGATCTACTGATTACCAACAATACAGACCTGATCACGGATGTGGAAATACGGGGCAATTTAGGTAACAGCGATCACAGGTCAATTGGCTTCAGTATAAATCACACAAATAGGAAACATAAGGGGAATACAAAGACACTGAATTTCAAAAGAGCCAACTTCCTTAAACTATGAACCTTGCTAGAAGGCATACATTGGGATAAAATCTTAGGAACAAAGAACACGAAGGAGAGGTGGGTTTGCTTTAAGAACATATTAAATAAGGGCATTAGCCAATGCATCCCATTGGGCAATAAATTTAAAAGAACGAACAAAAGTCCAGGATGGCTTAACTCCAATGTAAAAATGTATATAAACGCACAGGAGAAGGCCTTCAAAAAATGCAAGGTTGAGGGATCATCATCAGCATTCAGACTTTATAAAGAATGCAACAAGAAATGTAAGGGTGCCATAAGGACAACTAAGATAGAACATGAAAGCGGAGGAGAGCAAAAAAAATCCCAGGAAATTCTTTAAGTATGTAAACAGTAAAAAAGGGAGGGCAGACCATATTGGCCCCATAAAGAATGAGGAAGGACATCTGGTTACAAAGGATGGGGAGATGGCGAAGGTATTGAATTTATCCTTCTCCGCAGTCTTCACAAGGGAATCGGGGGGCTTCAGTGACCAAAACTGCAGTGTTTATCTTTATGACACATCACATCAAGCACCTCCATGGTTAACAGAGGACAGAATTAAAATTAGAATTGGGAAACTTATCATTAATAAATCACCGGGACCAGATGGCTTGCACCCGAGAGTACTTAGGGAACTCAGTCAAGTAATTGCCAGACCATTGTTTCTAATTTTTACTAACAGTCTACTGACTGGAATGGTACCAGCTGATTGGAGAAAAGCCAATGTAGCACCAATATTTAAAAAGGGCCCAAAATACATCCCTGGGAATTAGACCAGTTAGCCTAACATCAATAGTATGTAAACTCTTGGAGGGGATGATAAGGGACTATATACAAGATTTTAGTAATGAGAACGGTATCATTAGCAGTAATCATTATTCTAAAAGGAAAAATTTGCGCTAGGTGTAAATTAATGTGAAAAATATATAAATCTATGAAAAAATATATATATACTGTGCTCAAATGTACAAAAAATAACCAAATCTAGGAAGAAATATCCTGCAGCTATGCGCTATAACCCTGATAGGGGGCACCACTAAGAATATATATAAAGAGCGCAGCGCTGGATTTAAATATACAGTGAAAGATATAAGTGAAAAATATTTAAGCAGTAAAAAATATTTTGTTATGTGCAAATAAAACTGTGCATATTAATCACCAAAATAATGTCCATGGATTAAACACAAAATATATATATATGATTAAACGTCCATGAAGCACGTGAAACACCACTCTGGATGTCTGACTTCCACCGCTGTGAGACCCGTCACCAGAAAGATTGAAGGCTTACCGGACCACCTTTTTGAAAAGGCATGAATCAATCACCGCTGTGGATGCTATCCCTCTCATGGATGGATCCTGCTGTGAAGCACTAGATGGTTGATGTCAAATCAGTCAGCCATGGAGAAACGCCGATCCCAGTGGTATAGATATCCAGAAAGAAAGGGAGAAATGCTCCAATGGTGTAGTAAATTATTGGTTCCTTTATTAAAATGCCATGAAGGCGTTCAACAGTACAAAAATCCTTGCAAGGAATGATAAAACAATTCCGGTAGAAAATGAAAGTCCGCGCATGCGCAGTCCGTGCGTACGTGTCTACCCTACGGCCGTTTTGTCAGAAATGACATCATCAGGGGCCCCTGATGATGTCATTTCTGACGAAACGGCCGTAGGGTAGACACGTACGCACGGACTGCGCATGCGCGGACTTTCATTTTCTACCGGAATTGTTTTATCATTCCTTGCAAGGATTTTTGTACTGTTGAACGCCTTCATGGCATTTTAATAAAGGAACCAATAATTTACTACACCATTGGAGCATTTCTCCCTTTCTTTCTGGATATCTATACCACTGGGATCGGCGTTTCTCCATGGCTGACTGATTTGAGATCAACCATCTAGTGCTTCACAGCAGGATCCATCCATGAGAGGGATAGCATCCACAGCGGTGATTGATTCATGCCTTTTCAAAAAGGCGGTCCGGTAAGCCTTCAATCTTTCTGGTGACGGGTCTCACAGCGGTGGAAGTCAGACATCCAGAGTGGTGTTTCACGTGCTTCATGGACGTTTAATCATATATATATTTTGTGTTTAATCCATGGACATTATTTTGGTGATTAATATGCACAGTTTTATTTGCACATAACAAAATATTTTTTACTGCTTAAATATTTTTCACTTATATCTTTCACTGTATATTTAAATCCAGCGCTGCGCTCTTTATATATTAGCAGTAATCAGCATGGATTCCTGAAGAATCGTTCTTGCCAAACCAATCTATTAACCTTCTATGAGGAGGTGAGTTGCTATCTAGATAAAGGAAGGCCTGTAGACGTGGTGTATCTGGATTTTGTAAAAGCATTTGACACAGTTCCCCATAAACGTTTACTGTACAAAATAAGGTCTGTTGGCATGGACCATAGGGTGAGTACATAGATTGAAAACTGGCTACAAGGGCGAGTTCAGAGGGTGGGGATAAATTGGGAGTACTCGGAATGGTCAGGGGTGGTTAGTGGGGTCCCCCAGGGTCCTTTGCTGGGACCAATCCTGTGTAATATGTTCATAAACGACCTGGAGGATAGGGTAAACAGTTCAATCTCTGTATTTGCGGATGATACTAAGCTAAGCAGGGCAATAACTTCTCCACAGGATGTGGAAACCTTGCAAAAAGATCTGAACAAATTAATGGGGTGGGCAACTACATGGCAAATGAGGTTCAATGTAGAAAAATGTAAAATTATGCATTTGGGTGGCAAAAATATGAATGCAATCTATACACTGGGGGGAGGACCTCTGAGGAATCTAGGATGAAAAAGGATAGGCTCAGCAATGCCAAGCTGCTGCTAACAAAGCAAACAGAATATTGGCATGCATTAAAAAGGGGATTCATTCCAGAGATAAAACAATAATTCTCCTGCTCTACAAGACTCTGGTCCGGCCGCACCTAGAGTATGCTGTCCAGTTCTGGGAACCAGTCCTCAGGAAGGATGTACTGGAAATGGAGCGAGTACAAAGAAGGAACAAAGCTAATAAAGGGTCTGGAGGATATTAGTTATGAGGAAAGGTTGCGAGCACTGAACTTATTCTCTTTGGAGAAGAGATGCTTGAGAGGGGATATGATTTCAATTTACAAATACCGTACTGGTGACCAAAGTGTATATAGGATGTGGGTTGCCAAGTATGAGATACTGCAAATTTGAAATTCATTGCTGTAAAGTCGGTGATGATTGCATTTGTGGAGGCAGCAGTTCTGAACCACTTTTTTACTTACCCCCATTGCGCGGATTCAACATTATTTTCCTAAGTATGAGATACTGCAAATTTGAAATTAATTGCTGTAAAGTCCTTTGATATTACCACTTGTTCTTTATCCTGAACTATAATATTGAGTGTTAAGATAAAATCATTAGGTGAACAGCCTTACTTTTTGATGAGCATACTTTGTCTTGACATTTGTTTTCTGTTGTTTTAAATGTATGATTAGGCAACCGATGAGGATGCAGAAGAGCCAAACAATGTAGTAAATTATTCCATCATGCAAGCTGATCCGGACAATGTCTTTGATATAGACCAGAATACTGGAGAGATAAAACTCAAATCCTATATCAGGTCTCTGGATGTAATCCAGAACATCACCCGTAACAAAAACTGCAAATGGTCTGTGGTTGTACAGGCAAAAGACAGAGGTTCCCCATCATTCAGCACTACTGCAGTGGTCAAGATTGATGTAACTGAGGAGGTAAGATTGTGATTGCTTGTTTTAAGATTTTGATTGCTTCTTTTTCAAGAATAAATACAATTTAGTGATCAGCTCCCACCACCAAACATAAAATGTTGTTTAGGATAGAGGGAAGAAGGTTAATAATACATGTCATATTTTTATTGCTGTTTGTGTTCATGTTGGGAAATTTCACTTTTTATTCATGGGAAACAATGACACACATCATGTCACCCAGGCAGAACATTTCACCAGTGGGGACACAGAAATTACAACCTTACAGAGTTTAAAGTGGTCGTAAACCCTTACACATACCCAGTGAAGGAACTAGCCTCAGGTTATATACTGGTATGAAACCAATCCTCCTACATCGTTTGTACCTGTTTATCTGCACCAATTTCTTCTGTAAAGTAGATTGTTCCAAAAACACAAAGATGCAAGGATTTTTTTTCAGTCCTCCTAGTAGGTGACAGAGATCTGACATTACACATACTGTAGAGCATAGAACATAAAGCACAGAGTTCCCTAATATCTGACAGCTGATTGGAGGCAGGGAACTCCCTTCCCCCCCTCTACACACACACACACAGGTTCATAGAAAAATACACAGAGTTGAGGCTATGAGTAACCTGCTGTGTGATGGAAAGGGGCGAGCCATCTCCCTTTAGGCTGTTGTGTCAGGAAAAACTGTCAATAGTGACTCATGCTGATAGCAGAGATAGGAGAGATCATAGAGGAGCCACACTCAGTGCTTTGGATTTAGGCTATTACACACAATATAGTGGGATGTGATTTGTTCATTTTTTATGTATATGGTTTGCAACCTTCAAGATTCAACATTCAAAAATGTTACTAGGCCATATAATTATAAAAAAAAAATCACATAATACCCCTCTTAATAACTAAGTTAGTAAGTAGAAAGGGCAAGCAATTTGGAGGGTGAGGTGGGGGAAAAGGAGAGTGGCTGGGACTATATGTTCCTGTGGATGCAGGGAGGCTTATCCACACTGACAGTCATGAGCGGCATGCAAGGGTGGCTTGATAGGATCCTATGAGGGAAAAAAAGCAACCCTGAAACTGAAATTTGGGCTAAGCTGAGCTAAGGGCTGAGGTGATCAGCTGAGTCCAGGGGAAAGGACAAGCTGAATACCTGAGTAAGCAACATACGCAGTACCATGCCACCATACCACAGTTAGTGCCAGCGAGGAGTGTAGATACATTAAAAAAAACTTTAAGATGCAAACAATCTACAGGGATATGGAAATTGGTACACAATACAGATTGAACTGGATAAACCAGTGTCTTTCTTCAACCTTACCAACTATGTATCCATATACTGGTTAGATCAACAGGCAGAGATAAGGGAAAAAGCCCCAAAAAAGAAATTAGATCCAACCACTACAAGTGGTAACCTTTAATACATTTTTGTCTTTGAGTTTAATAGCGCTTTAACAGTACTCCTTTAAATAATGCCCAATATTCAGCTCTATGTAGCCATGCTACATTTTCATCATGGCATGCTGGGCATGCCACATCCTTTATTCATGCTGTCCCTCTTTCTGAAAGTCTAAAGTTCAAAGGTTGTTGTAGTCCCTGAAATTAATGCTGGGGGTAATTTTGCAGTCATTGACACTAATGCTGCATACAATGACACCAGCATCGAGGGTAATCATTGAAGACACTGACACCAATAATGGGTGGGTTTATTGAAGACAGTGACATCAATACTGGGGTTTATAATTGCAGAATCCAGTTAATAGCACCACTATGTTCTCACCAATTATTACTTTTGTTTATTGAGATTGTGAAGTTGACATTTTGCTTTATCTAGCTGGCATGTTTCTTATAAAAATTTTTCAACACACTATGCTCAAAAGGTTGTTTACCGCTGACCTATACCCAAAAACTGAGCCATGGTTTTATCCTCTAATCATACCATACAGTTTTATAAAAGACTGTCATTTTTTTGTAATTATTTGTAAATGTATTAAGGTTCTCATAAACAAGTCATACACTATTGCATTATTTCATTAAATTTAAAGTAAAATAATAAACAAAATAATTTATTCTGTAAAGTATGATGTTAGTTTGCTAAAGGGCATGTCAGTTGGATGTTTTGAGAATCTCAATTTACATGATTTCCAAAGGTATACATTTAAAGCCCAACTGTGGACAAAACAAGAATTTGACTACTGTTTCATTCTTTTTTTATTGTGTTATACTTTTAGGTTTAGGTGTTTTGGTTCTTACAATCAATCCCAATGAAAAAGAATAACCTATTACTGTTGCAGTTTTGGTATACTCAGGTTAATGCTCCTAGTTAGGAGTTGATTGATTTGCCGAGGCAAAAAACTGTATAATCCAAACCAGTCTAGATTATCCCTTGGTAATCCTTAATCTGGGCTTCTTCATACCTAGTTTCTCTCCCCTCAGAAAAAGGAACAATAGCCTGTACTACAATTACTTATGTATGCTGGGATAACTACAGTCAGAAGGCCTGCAAGTATGTGGACTTTGCATTGTGTTGATCTATCCCATATACTAGCCAGTGTGCTGGTCATTGAAGTGCACCATGGGGCTTGCATCAAAAAAATACCTCCATCAAAATTATCACTATACTTCATGGATTTGATTACTGAAGGATGGATACTCCCCCTTAATATACTCCCCAGTATATTTTGGCTTCTAAAGGCGTTCATCTAATCATTCTACCCTCTCACTTAAAACATCACTACCCCATAAATCTTAGTTTTTTAAACCAGAATACAAAATAATTCAAATATATCTAGGACCACCTCCACATCATTTCAAGACAAAAATGCAGCTAAGGGTAAATTGGGTGATATACTAAACTATCCTTTGGGACTTTTGTACTATTTATTTTATGTCTCTGTCTTTCTGTCCTGATGTCCTTCACATTTCAATTTCTCTCTCCTCTCTTTATTTGTGTTTTACAGTACCTTTTTTATCGCTTTATGTTAGTGTTCTATAGTGGTGAACCTTATGTTTTGTCTATGCATGCTACAGTTTATTGTTGCACGGGTAGTTCAAAGTATAGATAAATTATATCAATGGGCAACATATGTGACTTAAAGAAACATGGGTATGTCTCACACATATGCTGTAAATGGTATAGAAATTACAAAGTGCAGTATGTAAATACTGTGTTTTTTTTATTTAATGGCTTATAAATAAAAGAAACAGAAGAACAAGCTCAGAATAGTGTAAACTTTTCAGGATCTTTTGACTGTCATCTAGTAAGAATTTTAAACAATAAGTTGCTTTATTTTTTGGCAATCCAATTAAATATTGAATGATGAAGTTCCAGTGCAATCCAATGCTGACCCTTTTGGGTATCAGCTGTCACACACCTTAAGGATCTGTAATGTAGTATCAGATTAAAGGAAAACTGTAATTTGCCAAAAATAGTTAAACTGGTAATATTGTTGAATTGTAGGCAACTAAATATTCCTGATTATACTTGTAATGTCATACTGTGAGAGCTTTGAAACCTGAAATGCTCAGTTATGCAGCTACTGACTTAATATAGAAGATTAGCTTTTTGGTCCTTTCCTTCCTACACCTCTCTATCAGGCTTTGTAACAGTCATGAGCATGCTGAACCACACATGACAGGAAAGAGAGTGCTGAATTAGTGTGCAGCAATTACATAATAGTAATAGAACAAAGTTAGTCTATTGACAACACAGTTCTTCTGCTATGTTGAGGGACATGTGTTCCTTTCCTCCAATCAGCTCTCGTACAGTGTAACTGCAGTTTCTCCACCCTCTGCTCTGTGCTGAGACAGATGAAGAATGATTTTTAACACGATCTGCACTTCTGAAAAGGGTGTAGAGAGGGGAAGACTGCAGATAAACCAATAAAGCCTATGTAGGAGGATTTGTTTAATCTCTGTCTATCACCTGAGGCTGTTTACATCACTCTGTATATGTGAGGGTTTACAACCACTTTAAGTATGAATGAATATCATATTAATATGATCAATACAGTATGACTTTGTATATGTTTATTTTGGTCATACGGATCAAGTGTCAGTATTAAAACAAGTAGAACTTTAATACAGATCATATTTTTAGCAAATGGAGGCCTGTTAATTTTCTAAGAATGCTGATTTTGGATATTTACTGACCTTTTGCCATGCATTAACCTAATGGTTTAAAGCTTTACTCCAAGCAAACAGCTAAATACACACATAAAATGCATTTCTGGGAACTGTTTTACAAAGGATTTGTGTTTCTGTTTGGTCACATCTGAGATTTTCACAGCCCTACGCCTGAGGGCACAGGCAGGTGGATACCACTACTTTTCCTTTTACAGTTAGCACGTTCCTTTGTCAGCACATTTGCACAAACTGTTGGCGCTATATAGTTCCTGTATAATAACAATAATAATAATTTGCATGCAACACACCTGATTGACTCTTATGCCGTGTACACACGGGCGGACTTTTCGACCGGACTGGGCCGACAAACAAATCCGTCGGACAATCCGACCATGTGTGGGCTTCATCAGACCTTCAACTGACTTTTTCTGTCGAAAATCAGATGGACTTTAGATTTGGAACATGTTTCAAATCTTTCTGACGGACTCGGGTCCGGTCGAAAAATCAGTTCGTCTTTATGCTAGTCCAACGGACAAAAAAGGATGCAAGGGCAGCTATTGGCTACTGGCTATGAACTTCCTTATTCTAGTCCCTTCCTACATCATCATGTTCATACCAATGGACTTTCGAACGGACTTTAGTCCGTTTGTGTGTGGGGCAAGTCTGGTCGTCCGATAGTCCGTCGGAAAAACCATTGAAGTTTGATGCTGAAAAGTCTGCCCGTGTGTACACGGCATTAGTCTTGCCCCACTCTCTCCTGGGAATTGCAAGGTTTATGCCAAGTGAAATTTCAGGTAGCTACACAAGTTCCATTTAAAAAAAATATGAATGATTAGGTAATGCATACATAGTTGGCTTACAGTAGCTTTGTCTTTTATATCTGCATGGAGTTCAGATAGAGTTGGATTGTTTATAGACATCATATCAATGGCCACGCATCTGCTTTATGTAAACAGTGTAACGCTACTGTTTTGAGGTGTCAACCTAAGTTTTTAGACCCCATGACAAACAGAACAACATTTTCATTTATGGCATGTTTGGTAGAACACATTGGAGCCAGGAAAATACTTTTGTACATTAGCTCTTTCATCCTGTAACTTTTTTTTTTACATTAAGATCCACTGCTTAGTAGATGTCTACATCACTATTGTGTTTGTGTGTGTGTGTAGAGCAAACTAGTAATTATTAATCACCATACGCTTTGCATTTCATAATCCTATTTTCCTCCACTTTTCCATTTCCGCATTACCTGTTTTCATGTTTACCATTTCCAGATCAGATCGAGGGTAAAGTCCTATGTTTTGAGTCTCAGGAGGCGGCCATGGATGATATTTGTAATTTGCATGAGTACAGTCCTCTCCAGCATTTCTGTTACTATAGTGATTTCCACCATCATGTACTGGAAAAGTGTGAAAAGATCCAAAATTCATCCCAGAGGCAGAGTCAAAAAGATTGTTAGGGGTCCACCAAGGGAAGCCTTTCATTAACTGAGAGAGCATTTCTAAATGTACTCCACACTATGCCAAATGACCCAACTAACTTTAATGTATGAAACCTATATATTATAATAAGCAAATATAGTCTGTAAAAGAGTACAAGAATACAAAATATAAATGTCTGTGAGTGACATAATTCAAAGTATGCATGTTCCATGATCCCTCTGTGACTCCCTCTTCTCTACTGGAAACTGTTTTGCTTTTCATCACTGTTTACTTTCCCATACGCCCTGGGCACTTCCAGATTAAACCTTCAACTACACTTGCTGGTGATGTTTGGTACAGGCCCCCACCAGTAATATATAATATTATTTTATAAGTGCCTTGTATTAGAAGTCTTCATCGTTGGGGGGTTAAGTGATAGTGGTAGCTGTGCATATTAATAGAAAGCAGGCTTAGAAGAAAGAGAGAAAATTGAATTTGCATGAAAATTCACAGTCTTTGCAGTGTTCTGAAAAGGTTATTTTGAGTTTCGGTATGTTTGTTTTATTTTATGTGTAACTGATGTCATGCATAATAAATTATTTTAATTTAAATCCATCTTCTTGTTGTTAAAGTACCATTTCTGAAAAACATTGTATTCTAATAACTGGATGCAGTAAATACATTATATGACACCATTCTGTATCTGCTTTCCTTTTTGATTTAATGTATCATGCATTTATTAGCATTTTGTCCACATTAACATTTAGACTAAGCTTTCCAGCAAATATGACAGAGAATTTTTTTTTAAATAATTTAAAGGGCCACTCTCAAGAACACCCAGTCCTTATCACTCACAATGCTCTCAGTTATTCCACTCCTCAGTACTCACAATGCTCCCAGTTACTCCCAGTCCTTAGCACTCACAATGCTCCCAGTTATTTTCAGTCCTCAGAACTCACAATGCTCCCAGTTACTCCTAGTCTTTAGTACTCACAAGAACAATATTGCTTTCTGATAGCATACACTTTTTTGTATGCGCAGATAGTAGTATAATTCTTTTTTTATTTTCAGTGCTGTTATTTATATTTTTCAACATTTACCTGCAGACAAAGCTGTCCAGAAAAAGTGAAAAAGACAGAGGCTATAAAGAACCATTACACCACCGATACTACTTACAGCAGTTAGCTTACCTTTTTATTCACAGGGTTCAAATCTTTGTAAAAAAAAAAAATAGTTTGCCTGAACCCCTGTCACTGTTACTCTTGGGTCGGCGTATAAAGAAAAACATAAGCAAAGTCATTTTATATAAAAAATAAATATATATATTGTATTGTAATGTAATCACGTTCAGTTATCAGTATAAATTATTATTCATGATAGTGGTTCCTTACAGTTTATACAAACACATTTTTAGTAGGAGGATAGTTGCACATAAAATAACATTTTTATAGATTGGATCAGGTTTGTATTTTCAAAATCACTTTAGGTACTGTTATTGATCTTTCAGAAAATCATAACTTGAAGTTAATGAGAGTATAAGGTTATATAAGCACAAGTATGTTTAAAACTATATGATCAGACAAGCCTTGATGTCATTATGCTGTGGACTGTAGCAATACAACTAGAATTTTAGAATTGACTACTCAATAGTGTGATGCCTTATTGCATAGCTATAATATGTTGCAGAAAATGGCAGACATATGGCATGGGTAGAATCTGTCACATGTTATCTTTGTACTCTTTTACAGACCCTTCTACACAAGGGGCCTGTGGCTGCCTTTTTGATGCAAAGTAAAGATAACCCCATGAAAGCCTTGGGGGTGCTAGCTGGTGTCATGGCAATTATGGTGGTCATTACAGTCTTAATTTCTACTGCCATGTTTTGGCGCAACAAAAAATCTAATAAAGTCATGCCCCTGAGGAAAATAATTAGAAGGAGAAGACCAGACCACCCCTCCAGGACAATTAGGACAGAATGGTTGAAGTTCAAGAAGTCTTCAAATTCTTCCGAAAAGTTTGCCATGGAAGATGTGGAAGTCAGTCTTCAAAATGAGAATGGTAATAACAACAGTCAATGTATCTCATTCCCACCACATGCCCCCTGCCCACCTCCACTTCCACGCCTAATACCAAGACAGAGTAAGACCGAATGGAGCGTGCCCACTGTCTCTGGATCTTTGACGCCCAAGATTATTGATCAGCAAATGAAAGAGAAAGTTCCAAGTGCCAGTGCTGCTCTCGTATCTGAACTGAAACAAATGCTGGAGAAGAAAAATGCCGGGAGCTCAGTGTCTTTTTACTAGTTTTCCATATGTATATGTTAAGGAAACATTTTATTAAGAATGCACCAAGGTGCATTGTATATTGTGTAATGTCTAAAAGCAAACTATGTTAATAAGAAACACATCACCTGTAACTAGAAAAAAAAATGCGCTGTATTTGCTTTAAAAATATACAGAGAAATAAGGACATGCACATCCTTATAATATGTTGTTTGTAATGTTGTTAATAACACAGCACAATCTTTATTACAGTTTTCTGTTAAATCTTAAAGTGTATGTAAAGGCAAAGTTTTTTTTTTTTTTTTCTTGTTTTTAATTTTAGTTTTGAGTGGACTCCAAGAAAAATGTTAACTAGATTAGATTATATTGGGTTTATTTTTGTTTTACTACCCCAATATGTTTATTTGTTATAATACCCCAAAAATCTACCTGGATTTTACAACAATTGGAGCACCCTTATTGCATTCTTTACTTTTGACTTCTCTCGGGGTGTCCTTAAAGGTTTTCTGGTTAATGAGCACTGCCTAACTGGACCCAGTGAGCTTCTGAAAACAGACTTGGATTTGACAATTAAGCACCTTGTGTCTTTTTCTTTCAAGTTTTTATTTCTGTCTATGTACCTGCTTGGGAGCTAAAATCCCCTATTTATCTTGGTGACAATTTGCATCCATACATAAGGTCTTCCAAGTTTCCAACAGGGACAAATGTTCTGATGATAAATAGGATAAGAATGAACTGTATTTTCTCACATCTCAAAACAGGCAGTAAATAAAACTCTCCCCAGCAAGACTATACATTTTGACTATACATACACTCAGGGCTTTTTTTTCTCATAGAATAGGTGCAGGAACCCACCCTCCCCAGTCAACTCCCCGCCCTCAGCCCCACCCACTCCCGCCCACAACCCCACCCCTACTGCCCCCAATCTCGCCATTCCTTGCTGGGGGAGAGAAGTAAAATAATGCCATATAATGAGTGTGGTTAAAGCTCAGAACTGCGTTTCACACACAATTCAAAGTTCAGGAAAGTGTAACACACAGAGTTGTGCAGTGGAGGAGTGTGTATCACTAAGTGTGCATAAAAAATGTTAACATCCCCATTCATAGCTCAACTCCCACCCCCTCCAGTCAGAGAGGTCCCCCTCCACATGTCACCCTCTCTCACCTTCCCTCCTCATCTTAGGCTCACTGTCTCCCACCTGTCTATAGGTCATCCTCTCCCCCATCCAGAGCTTACCTTCTCTCCCCATTCACAGGTCACCTTCTCTCCCCCCATCAACAGAACACCTTCCCTCCCCATCTGAAGCTCACCATCTCCCCCCATCCACAACTCACCTTCCCTCCCCATCCACAGCTCACCCTCCCCCCCTTGTGTACAGGTCACCTTCTCTTCCCCCCCTGTCCAAAGGTCTCCCCCTCCCCCATTCACAGTTCATCCTCTCCCTTCCCTATAAACAGGTCACCCTCTCCTTCCCCTATACACAGGTTACCCTCTCCCTCCCCTAAACACAGGTCTCCCTCTCCCTCCCCTAAACACAGGTCTCCCTCTCCCTCACCTATACACAGGTCACCCTCTCCCTCCCTATACCCAGCTCACCCTCTCCCCCTTGTGTACAGGTCACCTTCTCTTCCCCCCCTGTCCAAAGGTCACCCTCTCCCCCATTCACAGGTCACACTCTCCCTCTCCTATACACAGGTCACCCTCTCCCTTCCCTATACACAGGTCACCCTCTCCCTCCCCTATACACAGGTCACCGTCTCCCTCCTCTATACACAGGTCACCCTCTCCCTCCCTATACACAGGTCATCTCTTCCTCCCCTATATACAGGTCACCCTCTCCCTCCCTATACACAGGTCACCCTCTCCCTCCCTATACACAGGTCACTCTCTCCCTCCCCTATACACAGGTCATTGTCTCCCTCCTCTATACACAGGTCACCCTCTTCCTCTCTATACACAGGTCACCCTCTTCCTCCCTATACACAGGTCCTCCTCTCCCTCCCTATACACAGGTCACCCTCTCCCTCCCTATACACAGGTCACCCTCTCCCTCCCCTATACACAGGTCATTGTCTCCCAATTCTATACACAGGTCACCCTCTCCCACCCCATCCACAGCTCACCCTCTCCCCCTTGTATACAGGTCACCTTCTCTTCCCCCCTGTCCAAAGCTCACCCTCTCCCCCATTCACAGGTCACCCTCTCCCTCCCCTATAAACAGGTCACTCTCTCCTTCCCCTATACACAGGTTGCCCTCTCCCTCCCCTATACACAGGTCACCCTCTCCCTCCCCTATACACAGTTCACCCTCTCCCTAACCTATACACAGGTCACCTGCTCCCTCCCTTTACCCAGCTCACCCTCTCCCCTTTGTGTACAGGTCACTGCACCCCCCTGTCCAAAGGTCACCCTCTCCCCCATTCACAGGTCACCCTCTCCCTCCCTATACACAGGTCATCCTCTCCCTCTCCTATACACAGGTCACCCTCTCCCTCCCCTATACACAGGTCACCTTCCCCCCCACTCCACAGCTCAACCCCCCTTCTCTTCCCCATGTTCCACAGTTTACCTTAGCGTGCAGCCATGCGCTCTCCCCCATCCACAACTCACTTTTGTACCCTTTGTCAACATGTTACCTCTGCACCCCCATCCACAGATTATCTATCTGTCCCTCCACATTTCAATTCTGCTCCCCTGGCTCCCCTTAATCCATAGCTCTCAACCTCCAATATTTCACCTCTGCACCCCCAGCTCCCCACAGCTTTCATTGTGCACAAATAACCCCCCATCCCCAGCTCTGATCTCTGCAGAACAACCTCAACATCTCCACAGCTGTCTCTCTGCATGGCCACCCCCCCCTTTCCCTTCGCAGCTCTCACCTCTTCAAAGTTTACAACTCAGTTTATCTCCACAAGATTAGAACGGTGCAGTCGGCTCCATTCTATAAGGTAGAATAGCCCCCCCCCCCTCAGCCTACTGTGCAGTCTCCTCTGTGCATCGTCACCTGTCAGATTATCAGTGTACACAGAGCCGAGGAGGACTTTCGCAGTGCTTCACTCGGCTCCATGCTACACTGATCTGACAGGCAGCAGGGGGGACAGAAGATACCTCTGGAAGACCCAGATTAAAAAACTCCTTACAGTTGCAGCGTCTGGATCTGGAGCACCTATCATCAGGTGTGGGGAAGGTGCTCTGGGTGCCGGCGCCAGCATACAGCTGGTGGAGGAAGTAATATAGAGAACTTCCTTCACTGGTTTCAGTGTTGACTGACGGACTGGCTGCTATAGGTGGCGAAAAGCCGTTGCGCTGATTTCCGGCTGAAAAAAAACGCTGCATACACTTTAAAGCAACTTTGTCACTAAAGTAAAAGGTCACGATAAAGAGCTCCCTGCGTAGAAAACATTGATTACTCTCCTCTTCTGTTGCTCACTTTGCTGATCTCTGTAGTAGTGAACACTGGACACTTGAAGAACCCTCTTCACTCTGGGGTTCCCCCTGCTGGCCCTTATGTCACTACACAGTAGAGATCTAAGGGCTTGCAAAGAGAACCACCAAGTGAAATAAGGAACTAGAAATCTGACCCTCCGAGGAGTGTTGGAGTCAGCAGTAGAGTAGAATATCCCATGTCTCCTTTACAGGAAAGACTTTGAATAGAGTTTTATTTTTTACAAAAATGCACAGGAGAGCGCAAACGCCTAGTGCATTACCACCATAAATATTTTTTGAATCAAGGCAAAACCATACTTACAAACATAAAATGGAACAGGCATTTCAAAAAACAACTCCAGCAGTAGGGCAAAATCATATAACCATGCATACCATGGTTTCAGGGAAAGGGGGCATATAATCATAATCATATAATAAAACAAGTCTAGGGAGAAAAGTGGCAGAAGTAATTTGGGGGTACAGTAGGTTTGGTCAGAGCTAGGTCAATTCTTACATAAAGCTGAGGTGAGGAAAAAAAAAAACAAGAATACTGGTTAGCTTCTGGATTCAGACAATTCCATACATCTGTCAACCCAACTCCTTTAAAAACTTGGCAAATGGAGAAGGAGAGGAACAGCTAGGCTAAACTCAGGACCAGATAATGAGGATCTGTCAACACTGAGAAACACAAATTGTTAAAGTGTATCTCTAGAAAAACTTTTATTTGATTTTATTATAGTTTTGGATGGAGTAGGGAAGGGTTAGACTCTCTGCCAATTTTGTATTGCTGCCTGTGTTTCCCTTGGAGGGATCCACCCCTCTATTTGTTCTGGTAAATATTGTAGCAAAGACAGAAAGTGCTAGGAAATTTCATATTTTGTCTCCAGATCAAGAGGTATGGGGAAATTTTCCAATGGGGACCTCTTTGGTGGAGACAACAGTCTAAGACAGTGGTTCTCAACTCTTGTCCTCAGGACCCACTAACAGGCCAGGTTTGCAAGATAACTGAAATACATCACATGTGTATTCTAGTCTGCATATCCCTAAGTTAATACTTAAAATCTGGCTTGTTAGTGGGCCCTGAGGACAGGAGGTGAGAACCACTGGTCTAAGAAATAATTCCTCCTAGATTGAGATATGTCCTCTAATTTCCTGTTGCTTCTCTGGGACAGGCTGTAAAGAGAAAGTTCCCTAATGGTACAGAAACAGCAAAAAAAACACAAAAAACTGGCAGGGTTTTTAACCCTTTATTATTTCCAAAAGAAAGAAAACATAAAAGAATGCACAAAGTAAAGAAAAATGCAGATGTACTGTTAAAGAAATAGCAAAAAACATGCAACAGGCAGTGGGATGAAAGGGAAACAATTAAACATAAACATATCAAAGTGAACAAAAACTTCACACTGTCTCAAAAACAAGGACAACCTGAACTTTGATCCCTTCATGGCTAAATAGGCTAATAACTGACAGTCAGGAGCTATCTTTGAATGTAGCTGTTTCAGTTTAATAGTTGTGAAGAAGGTAGAAGGTTTCACCTTTATTTATTTATTTTTTACATTTAGCTGGAACTTTGTACTTACGTGTCATTCTGTGTTTTGTACACTTTATTAAAAAAAATAATAAAAATGATTGAAATGAGAAGGTAGAAAATGAAATCACACAGTGTAACAGCAATATTGAAGAGTTGCAGTAATACAAAGTCCCAAATGGAAAAAAGACAAGTACAACAGAGAATGCAACTGAATGGCAGTATAAGAAAGTCCACACTCAAAGGTAGAATCATGTTTCCAGAAACATAGGCCACAACAGGTAAAGCATATAGCATTGTTGTGCTACAAGAAAATGTTACAAGAAAATCAGGGGTCATCAATTGAGGATAGGAAACCACAACAAGGAAGTAAAGTGATGTCTTGACTGCTGCGGAACAGGAGTATAACAAATGCTAGAAGAAAAACAGGATTCCAAATGGCAGTAGTAGAAAAATAATGTACAACAGTGAGATGTAAAGCAGTAAATGCAACCCACTACAGCCTCACCTCAGCATCAGCATGGGACTCAATCCTCTTTGGGCGACTGGAAAAAGGGACCTGCCCCCTCCCCCCCCCCCGATACTCCGCTCAGGGTTTCATAGGGTAAACCATTGCTTATGGGATAATGAGATCCTTAGGATTTCATTTAGAGGTGAATTGAGTACTTGAAACTGACCCTCCAGAGAAAAATCAGGTAGAAAGAGATGGAAGTGTTCTCATACCTGAGTGAGCCTTTCTCTCATGCTACCCAGAGCACAACATCTCATTCCTGGAAATTGAGCAACTTGGCAATAAACCTATGTGGTGAAGCCCAAGGGGGGGGGGGGGGGGGTCTAGGTGAAAAACTGTGTGCTTGTTGTGTAACAAAATCCTCAAAAAACATGTAGAGTCCAAGCAATACAATTAGTAGCTTTTCCAGAAAGGCTTCAGGTTGCTCCCCCTCTGCTTTCTCTGGGAGCACCAGCACACAGGTGTTAGATCTCTTGTTTTCTCAGTTTTCACACTTGGTGCATTGATGTAGAGCAGTGATTGTGTTCTGAAGTTAGTGCACATCAGAGGTCAATGGTATGGTGGCAGTTCATTCAAAATGTGGTTAATACGCATCTCAGCTTCTAACACATGATATTGGAGATGTCCTGGCACAGCAAAGAAACATCAATCCTCATCCTAATTTTTATAGTCAAGGTGGTCAGGCAAGTCTCAACAATGAAAGAAAAGAGAATCTTTCGCACTATGGCCGGTGTAATCCTAAAAAAAGCTGCCAGCACAAGACTCAGGTATAGAGTATAACAACGTGAAACGAGTAAAACAAATGTGTGCAGCACTACAAATTATATCACAGTGAAAAAAAGTAAAAAATTGATTCTAAAAGATGAGCATATGCAAAATAAATCTCATACAAAAATGTCAAATCACGTGCAATAAACCACAAAAATGTATATGCACATTAATTATTAAATTATAATACACGTAAAATCCAAGTTAATGGCAAAGTTCAAGGTACAGTTGAAAAATCCTGTAGGATATGGATGTCAGTTCCAAATAGAGAATGGGAATGGTTCACAATCATAAAGGAGAAGTCCTTCAAAAAATCAATGTAGGGGTGTCAACAGAAGAAAAGTTATCCAAAAGCCCAAGAGAGGCCCACATCAGCCGGGTGTAATAAACAGGAGGCTTACCAGGAATATATAACCGCTATTAAATAGGTAACACGCACTTTTGATTGATAATATAACCCTCCAGACCCTTTGCCATATATTCCAAACATAAGTCATATAGCCTTAAGGTGCATCTCCTGGACTTCTATTTGTCTAGACAGGGCAGCGGTTCCCAGCCAGACTATTCAACCTCATCAATCATCTGGCATGAAAGTGGAACAAAAAACGCTAACCATAGTGAAGTCCCATTTATACAATGAATGATTTATTAAAAGTATTGCACTTACAATTATCCAGCAGATATGAAGCATATACAAGACACTAGAGGAAAACTCCGATCACCGGTCTCCAAAATGGCTGTGAATATATCGCTCATGCATGGTGCAACGTGCGTCCTAGCTCTTGACAATGATAAGGATTTTAGCAATGTCATCATGAGATACCATCTTTTGTATCTTAGGCTGCAATGAGGCTTTGAATTATGCAGTAGGCCTGAGGGTGTTTGGAACTTGTCCAGCCGAAACTTGTTCATTGTGGCCAGAGTCCCCGCAGTAAGGCTCGGTTGTGCCATGTCATAAAGGGGAAGGTTAGAAGGTTAGCAAAGGCTTAGTGACTAGTAGAAGTGAAAAAGCAGGTGAAGTGAGGATAACTGTAATAGTTAATCACCAAGTGGGAGCTCCCAGGAGTGTGTCCTTCTCTATCAGTGTTCAAGTCACATCCCCCATTAGGCTTTTATTTTAGTGAGTCAAATAATAAGGTTTTTATATTTTTTCTGTACATACCACCATTAATACAGAAGTGGAAAGTTTTCATCTGCTTGCTATTTTTATCACAATGCACTTTATATTGAAAAATACAAGTGTTTCTTCTAGACATGCCTTGAAGCTGATAAATACAAAAAAAGTAATTTTAAAATCTAATCTTGATTAAAACCAGGGCTTTTTTTCTCGGAGAATGGGTGCAGGAACTCCCCCCGTCTGAGTCACCCCTTCTCTCTGCCCCTACCCACCTCTGACCACCATCCCTTGATTCCACCCCTACCCACCTACCAGTACTGCACCTTTTAAAGAATCCAGAACCAAGTATCATTTTGTGGTGCTAAATTATTTGTATGGAACATGTTAATGATAAAAAGAAAAACAGTAAAATAAATCTCCTGCAGCCAGCAACAATGGAATCCCAGCAACAGATCCTCACACAGCAATAGACTCCTCCAGCAACAATGGACTCCACCCCAACAACAATAGATTCCCTGCAGCAACAGTGAACCACCCACAACAAAATATCACACCCAGTAACAAAATATCCACCCAAGCAACATTAGACCCCCCAGCAGAAACAACAGATCTCCCAGCAGCCAGCATCAATAGATCCTCCAGCAGCCAATAAAAATAGACCTCTCCCTCAACAGTAGATCTCTTCCAGCAACATAAGACCCCCAGCAACAATAAATTCCCCATCAGCAACAATAGACCCTCACACAAACTCAGATCCCCACCAGCGACAATAGATCCCCCAGCAGCCAACATCAATAGACCCTCCAGCACACCCCACACCCCATGCTATTACATACATTCAGTGCTGGAGGTGCCGGAACTGCATTCCCCCGCGTTCCCCCCCCCCCCGTTCCCGCTGAAAAAAAGCCCTGATTAAAACCAATATTGACCCATCAATGATCAATTCTGCATGGTTGGTAGCTAGTTGCCTTCTTAAAACTCAATGACAATTATATTGAGACACCCCCTCCATATGTTTAAGTCATGGGGAATTGCCACACTTTTTTTTAATTCATATTCCCTATTGCATTAATTGTAATGAGGAATATCTTTTATCTAAGTTGTCCCTTACGGCCCTCCTCACTAAATAGCCCCCAATGTGAAATAATTAATCTATAAACCCTCTCTTGAGACCTTTCACAGTTGGTGGTGTCAGCCAGGAGTGTAGATAAAAAACAAACAAACACATATGTGTTTGTAATGTAATGTAATGTATTACATTAATGTATTATTGTGTGTAGATTTATTTTAACATGCTGGGGTGGAGACATTAGGTAGCCTGTAAAGGTAAAATATATTCATTAAGGTTTTAATTTATTAGATTAGATTAGGTATACAGTTTTTTCACAGGTAGAAGCTTAAGATGTGAGAGCCATGTTTGACATGGACCAGGCTAATCCCCAGGGTTACTGAATTTTTGCAAACATTTCCTAATTTGCTGTTTTTCTCTTTTCTTTTCTTTTTTTTTTTTTTCTTTCTCACATTTTTGCACTTAACCTAAAAAAATAAAATCAGGCACATAGTTACATATAGTTACATAGTAGGCGAGGTTGTAAATTCAAGTCCAACCTATGTGTGAATATGTGTCAGTATTACATTGTATATCCCTGTATGTTGCGTTCATTTAGGTGCTTATCTAATAGTTTCTTGAAACTATCGATGCTCCCCGCTGAGACCACCGCCTGTGGAAGGGAATTCCACATCCTTGCCGCTCTTACAGTAAAGAACCCTCTACGTAGTTTAAGGTTAAACCTCTTTTCTTCTAATTTTAATGAGTGGCCAAGAGTCTTGTTAAACTCTCTTCTGCAAAAAAGTTTTATTTCTACTGTAGGGTCACCAGTACGGTATTTGTATATTTAAATCATATCCCCTCTCAAGCGTCTCTTCTCCAGAGAGAATAAGTTCAGTGCTCGCAACCTTTCCTCATAACTAAGATCCTCCAGACCCTTTATTAGCTTTGTTGCCCTTCTTTGTACTCGCTCCATTTCCAGTACATCCTTCCTGAGGACTGGTGCCCAGAACTGGACAGCATACTCTAGGTGCGGCTGGACCAGAGTCTTGTAGAGTGGGAGAATTATCGTTTTATCTCTGGAGTTGATCCCCTTTTTAATGCACATGACATTCCAAATAAAATGTCTACCAATTGGTGGCTGTTCCAAAGGCTACACAGGCATTTTACAAGTATACAGTATGTATAGAGGATTTTAGAGGTAAAACTTACAGGAGATAAGAGCTATCATATGACACCAGCTGTGTTTTATCATAGCAGTTTTATTATCTCCCTTTTCATTCATGCATAGATGGAAATGACTGTGGATTTATCCTTACAGCAGCAAACAATGTATAACCTATCTATGTTTTTGTCACGCCCCATTAATCCAGCATTGTGTCTTCTCTTTTTAGATATAATCATAAGGTTTATATTTACGACATGAAATGAAATCAGAGAAAACAGAATCTTGTAACACAAACTTTCCATTATATATCTGTTTTTGAGGCTGGGTTCACACTGGTCCGACAAACGCTCCGACATTGGGAGCTCATGTCGCATGACGTGTGAAATGTAATGTTTCCCTATGGGAGCCGTCCTAACTGGTCCGACACAAGTCGTTCCGACTTTAGAAATGCTCCCTGTACTACTTTGGTCCGACTTTGATCCTACTTCAGCCTATTGACTATCATTGAAGTCGGATCAAAGTCGGATTGCCGTCTTGCATGATCCGACTTCGGCACGCGACTTGTGCTCAGATGATCTTGAGGGGGAACTCCGCGCCAAATTTTAAATAAAAATCCGGCATGGGTTCCCCCTCCAAGAGCATACCAGGCCCTTGGGTCTGGTATGGACCTTGAAGGGAACCCCCTACGCCGAAAAAACGGCGTGGGGGGTCGCCCCCAATCCATACCAGACCCTTATCCGAGCACGCAGCCCGGCCGGACAGGAATGGGGTGGGGACGAGCGAGCGCCCCCCCCCCCCCCTCCTGAACCGTACCAGGCCGCATGCCCTCAACATGGGGGGGCTGGTGCCTTGGGGGAGGGGGCGCGCTGCGGCCCCCCACCCCAAAGCACCTTGTCCCCATGTTGATGAGGACAAGGGCCTCTTCCCGACAACCCTGGCCGTTGGTTGTCGGGGTCTGCGGGCGGGGGCTTATCGGAATCCGGGAGCCCCCTTTAATAAGGGGGCCCCCAGATCCCAGCCCCCCACCCTATGTGAATGAGTATGGGGTACAGCGTACCCCTACCCATTCACCTAGGAAAAAAGTGTCAATTTAAAAAAAAACACTACACAGATTTTTAAAGCATTTTATTAGACAGCTCCGGGGGTCTTCTTCCGACTTCGGGGGTCTCTCCGGTTCTTCTCCACGCTCTCCGGATCTTCTGCCGGGCTCCTCCGCTCTCTTCTGCTCTTTTGCCGCTCTTTTGCTAAAGCGGAGGAGCCTGGTCTTCAATCTTCTGCCTTCTGCCTTCTGCCCTCTTCTCCTGATGTTGACACGACGCTCTCTGGGGCTAGAATGCTCTCTGTGCGCTCTGCTCTGATTTATATAGGCGGTGACCCCGCCCCCTTAAGCCGTCACAGTCCCTGGGCATGCTGGGACTATGACGGCATAAGGGGGCGTGGTCATCGGGTGATGACCACGCCCCCTAAAACGTCACAGTCCCAGCATGCCCAGGGACTGTGACGGCTTAAGGGGGCGGGGTCACCGCCTATATAAATCAGAGCAGAGCGCACAGAGAGCATTCTAGCCCCAGAGAGCGTCGTGTCAACATCAGGAGAAGAGGGCAGAAGGCAGAAGGCAGAAGATTGAAGACCAGGCTCCTCCGCTTTAGCAAAAGAGCGGCAAAAGAGCAGAAGAGAGCGGAGGAGCCCGGCAGAAGATCCGGAGAGCGTGGAGAAGAACCGGAGAGACCCCCGAAGTCGGAAGAAGACCCCCGGAGCTGTCTAATAAAATGCTTTAAAAATCTGTGTAGTGTTTTTTTTTAAATTGACACTTTTTTCCTAGGTGAATGGGTAGGGGTACGCTGTACCCCATACTCATTCACATAGGGTGGGGGGCCGGGATCTGGGGGCCCCCTTATTAAAGGGGGCTCCCGGATTCCGATAAGCCCCCGCCCGCAGACCCCGACAACCAACGGCCAGGGTTGTCGGGAAGAGGCCCTTGTCCTCATCAACATGGGGACAAGGTGCTTTGGGGTGGGGGGCCGCAGCGCGCCCCCTCCCCCAAGGCACCAGCCCCCCCATGTTGAGGGCATGCGGCCTGGTACGGTTCAGGAGGGGGGGGGCGCTCGCTCGTCCCCACCCCATTCCTGTCCGGCCGGGCTGCGTGCTCGGATAAGGGTCTGGTATGGATTGGGGGCGACCCCCCACGCCGTTTTTTCGGCGTAGGGGGTTCCCCTCAAGGTCCATACCAGACCCAAGGGCCTGGTATGCTCTTGGAGGGGGAACCCATGCCGGATTTTTATTTAAAATTTGGCGCGGAGTTTCCCCTAAAGATTCATACCAAACACAATGCCGAGCATTGGCGGGGATCCACGTCGGATCCCCGTTCATTGAAAGTCGGACACATGCCGGCTTCATGTCGCAGGGCAAAGTCGGATCCAAAGTAGGACGGCTGTCGTGTCGCACCAGTGTGAACCCAGCCTAAGTCATGAATAAGGACTCGATTGGATCATTTTATTAAAGGGGAAGACCATCTGTGCTAAGCTTAGGCCTAGTGCACATGTCCTGAATGTCAGGCAGCATCAGCCAGTTCAATAGAAACCGACTAACATTTGGCCTGTGTGTACGGCAGCCAGTCTGACAGAAGCTGGTCATTCAGCTGGCTTCTACCAAAGGTGCATGACTGAAAAAAGGTCTGCTGATCAGCATCTGATTAGTGCTCTTAGCCAAGGGGACCGGCATGTGTGTCCCCTGTCAGAACACAATAGCTCAGCGGGGAATATCACTGTACTAACTTCGCATAGTTAGTAAAGCTCCTCCCAAGCTGTCAGTTTTTTTCGTTCAACCCGCTAGGTTGAGCAAGAAAAAACTAGTCATTTGTGCCAGGCTTTACTATCATATATTAATAGAAAATTGATGGAAGATGCTGGATAGAATATGCTAAAAAGGAAGGTTGTATTTCTGCACAGCTTTTGTAAATATCATCTAACTCCAAAACTATTATAATTTTTGGTAGCTACCAGCAGTTTAATTTACCTGCTACCCTTTTTTATTATTTAATGAAAGGTTTATTCATGCTATTTTTTATCATTGTCCCATCCCAAAAGGTGCAATGCTGTTATAGCTGAGTTTCCTAATTCTTGGTTTATCCTTCATGACAGGGAATCCACTGGAGAGAATGGAATCATAATTTGAATTTGAGCACCTTGGCTGTAGTTTTGCCCATTTAAAGTTTAGACTAGAATAAGCTTTTATGTATAAAAGTATTCTATGACTTCTAATCTTTCTTTGATTTGAAAATTTTAGACTCCATCACTTTGAAATCTCTTCTGCAATATGAGTTTCTTTTTGACTAATAGTTGACTTCTGTAATAGGTTCATAAAATGGTTGTTTAGCTTTGGTCCACCTAGATTTTATTACAACTTTTACTATAGAGTGACATAAAACCACTAACTTCTGTTTACCCTTTTACTGTCCTATCTCTCCATGTTTCCATAATTCCCATAATTCATTGGAATCTGCATTTGTAGTAACAAAGAACAAAGAAATATAGCATTATTTGAGCTAAAGACAATAAATTTATAGAGAGAAGAGCATGTTACCTTAGAACAGGTCTGGGGACCATCATGTGAGTATTAGTCAAATATGAAACGTTTTACAGATGTGTTGTGACATTTTCTGTATATTTTTTTTTACCAATATAACCCAATAAAAATACAAACAAAAAAATTCATGTATTTCTCATATTTGCATCATCCTAAGAAAAAAAACATGACTGGTATTTTTATGTAATTGTGTGTATAGGTGCCTTAAACATGACAAACACCTTTTATGAAAGTGGTGTGCAGTGGCGTATCTAGGGTATGGCAGATATGGCAAGTGCCATGGGCGCCACCTGAAGGGGGCACTGGTGAGTGGCTGGGCAGCAAGGCACTTTCCAGGTCATACCTGCCAACAGTCAAGATTTTGCTAGGACATTCCTGGGCTGTGGCCATCCCGGGTAGTTTCCCTAAAAATTGTTTTTGTCCCAGGCAAGGATGGACTGGGCCGCGTTGTCTGATTCCCACACCCCTAAAAAAGATGAACTGCTCCAGCTCGTCATCACCTGGTGCCGCCCACACAGTATGCTAAAAGCCAGCTACTAGCTAAAAAGATAGCAGGGGGTGCACAGTGTCCTAGTCAATCAGTGCCCGGGATACAGAAGGCTCCGCCCTCACAGGTGTCAGCTGACTGCCATCACATGACAAGAAAGATGGCCGCCACCTGCTGCATGCTGCTGGCTCCCTCAGCCCTGATGTGTCTATTATCCGGAATACGCTATCCGGGAGTATCAGCACTGTGCCCAGGAGGAGGGGGGACGCTGTAGCCTGGGCTTCACTGAAGGACACCTGACACCATCAAGCAGAAGAAAGGGTGAGCAATACAGGCTGACTGTAAGAGGGAGGAAGATCATAGAGGTGAGGACAGGGATGGAGCTCTGCTAGATAATGTGATGGCTGGAGAAGGTGGGAGCTCATTATAGAGCTGATACAAGGAGGGGCTCCCATTGTTTATGTGACACCTAAAGAGGATGGAGGAGCGCTGAGTCTCTCTCTCTCCCACTGTGTCACACACACAAAATGCCAGCTGCAGATGTCTAAGCAACAGCTCGCCTGTCCTATATGCAGATCAGCCAATGCTCACACTGGTTAGGAAATGATTCCCCTTGCTCTTCTCTTTACACTGCACACAGGACGGGTGAGCACACTGATAATGATTAGACTTCTGGAAGACCCAAAAGTGTGACCATGTTCATCATGATTTGCAGCTGTTTCTAAAGAGCTCTTGGTGCCAAAGTCCAGTGTGCTCTGTATGATTTATTTGTTTTTATATTGCCTTTCAGAATTTAGGCTGGTCAGGCTTGGATCTTCACAGACTTATTAACCATTTATGGTCTTACTAACTGTGCTTGGCAAATGGACTGTTAGTAAGACAGAAACTGCAGTATCTGATCTCTTGTATCATGTCTGTAGTATCTGACTGTCTCCTGCACCATGTCTGCACATTCTCTAACCATCTCTTGTATCTGATGTGATCTGCCTAGGGGGATGGTGTTTGGAGTATCTTTATCTGCTGATTATTAAACTTTCTGGAATACACATACTGTATTGCTATTGTGGTCTAGGATCTGGGCCTGCTGTCCTTCTATCCTTCTTTCTTTCCCTTCCCCTTCTTTCATCTCAGACTCTAACGACACCCCCTTTAGGTTATTTGAAAGATGAGTTTCAAATGTTTTGACAGGGGCGCAGTTTCAGTGCTTGCCATAGGTGCCATTTTCACTAGATACGCCCCTGGTGGTGTGGTGCTTTAGTCAATTGGGGCCTGGGAACAATGCTAACTGATAACAGGCAGCAGGAAAAGAGCACATGAAATTCTATGGCAGGTATATTCAGTAGACCAAAGGAAATCAAATTGGACAAATGTATTTTTGGGTTTACACTTGTGTTTGGGTTTAGATACATTTTAAGACCAATAGGGTATGTTAATATCTGTGACTAATGTCACAGCTTGGGGTCTTCATGACTAAAACTAAATAGCGAAACCTACAACTATGTTACATTTAATGGCAGTCACCTCATATAAAAATGATTGTGCTAAAACTTAAATTTATATAGGCAATTTCAAAAGAGACATTAAAGTTAGTGGTTCTAATATAATCTTTCTGCAAGATGTTTAGTTTTGCCTAGGAAAAATAAGATGGGTAAAACACTTGGTCCTAATAACATAGCACTTTATGTCAAAGAAATAAATATCAGGCCATGTAATCCTACTTATTAGACTTTCTTTTAACTAGATCAGTTCCACAAGACAAATCCATTCCACAAGTAAAGGTCTGGAATTGAGACTAGTAGGCAAGTAAGTCTTATTATGAATTTAGTAAAGGATACTATGTACAGTGGGGCAAAAAAGTATTTAGTCAGCCACCAATTGTGCAAGTTCTCCCACTTAAAAAGATGAGAGAGGCCTGTAATTGTCATAATAGGTATACCCCAACTATGAGAGACAAAATGTGGAAACAAATCTAAACAATCACATTGTCTGATTTTTGAAAGAATTTATTTGCAAATTATGGTGGAAAATAAATATTTGGTCAACATCAAAAGTTCATCTCAATACTTTGTTATATATCCTTTGTTGGCAATGACAGGGGTCAAACGTTTTCTGTAAGTCTTCACAAGGTTGTCACACACTGTTGCTGGTATGTTGGCACATTCCTCCATGCAGATCTCCTCTATAGCAGTGATGTTTGGGGCTGTCGCTGGGCAACACGGACTTTCAACTCCCTCCAAAGGTTTTCTATGGGGTTGAGATCTGGAGACTGGCTAGGCCACTCCAGGACCTTAAAATGCTTCTTACGAAGCCACTCCTTCGTTGCCCGGGCGGTGTGTTTGGGATCATTGTCATTCTGAAAGACCTAGTCACGTTTCATCTTCAATGCTCTTGCTGATGGGAGGAGGTTTGCACTCAAAATCTCACGATACATGGCCCCATTCTTTATTTCATGTACACGGATCAGTCATCCTGTTCCCTTTGCAGAGAAACAGCCACAAAGTATGATGTTGCCACCCCCATGCTTCACAGTAGGTATGGTGTTCTTTGGTTGCAACTCAGCATTCTCTCACGACAAATTGTGTTTCTACCAAACAGGTCTACTTTGGTTTCATCTGACCATATGACATTCTCCCAATCCCCTTCTGGATCATCCAAATGCTCTCTAGCAAACCTCAGACAGGCCCGGACATGTACTGGCTTAAGCAGGGGGACACGTCTGGCACTGCAGGATCTGAGTCTGTGGCGGCTTAGTGTGTTACTAATGGTAGCCTTTGTTGCGTTGGTCCCAGCTCTCTGCAGGTCATTCTCTAGGTCCCCCTGTGTGGTTCTGGGATTTTTGCTCACCGTTCTTGTGATCATTTTGACCCCACGGGGTGAGATCTTGCGTGGAGCCCCAAATCGAGGGAGATTATCAGTGGTCTTGTATGTCTTCCATTTTCTAATTATTGCTCCCACAGTTGATTTCTTCACATCAAGCTGCTTGCCTATTGCAGATTCAGTCTTCCCAGCCTGGTGCAGGTCTACAATTTTGTTTCTGGTGTCCTTCGACGGCTCTTTGGTCTTCACCATAGTGGAGTTTGGAGTGTGACTGTTTGAGGTTGTAGACAGCTGTCTTTTATACTGATAAGTTCAAACAGGTGCCATTAATACAGGTAATGAGTGGAGGACAGAGGAGCCTCTTAAAGAAGAAGATATAGGTCTGTGTGTGAGAGCCAGAAATCTTGCTTGTTTGTAGGTGACCAAATACTTATTCTCCACCATAATTTGCAAATAAATTCTTTCAAAAATCAGACAATGTAATTGTCTGGATTTGTTTCCACATTCTGTCTCTCATAGTTGAGGTATACCTATGATGACAATTACAGGCCTCTCTCATCTTTTTCAGTGGGAGAACTTGCACAATTGGTGGCTGACTAAATACTTTTTTGCCCCACTGCATACACATTATATGTACTTTATACATACAGTATCTCACAAAAGTGAGTACAACCCTCACATTTTTGCAAATATTTTATTATATCTTTTCATGTGACAACACTGAAGAAGTGACACTTTGCTACAATGTAAAGTAGTGAGTGTACAGCTTGTATAACAGTGTAAATTTGCTGTCCCCTCATATTAACTCAACACACAACTATTAATGTTGGCTGTGAAGCCAAGATTGCCAAGACCCTGAAACTGAGCTGCAGCACAGTGGCCAAGGTTTAACAGGACAGGTTCCACTCAGAACATGCCTCAGCCATGGTCGACCAAAGAAGTTGAGTGCATGTGCTCAGCATTAGGAATGAGCCGAACACCCCCCGATTCGCCCTAAATACTCTGCAGAAAATTGGGCCTTAGGTGTTGGTGGTGCCAGAACACTGTAACCCCACACAGTTATGCTTGTTGGGTGCAGGAAAGGGCCATGCTATTAAATATTATATCAAGAATTTTAATTACATGCCCCTGTTAAACAGGGGCAGAAAAATTGGGCCTTAGGCAGTGGTGGTGATGGTGCCAGAACACTGTAACCCCTCACAGTTACGCTTGTTGGGCACAGGAACGGACCCTGCTATGAAATATTTGATCAAAAATTGTAATTACATGCCCCTGTTAAACAGGTGCAGCTAAATTGGGCCTTGGATGGTGGTGCCAGAACACTGTAACCCCTCACAGTTACGCTTGTTGGGTGCAGGAACGGGCCCTGCTATGAAATATTTGATCAACTATTGTAATTACATGCCCCTGTTAAACAGGGGCAGAAAAATTGGGCCTTGGTGGTGGTGGTGCCACAACACTGTAACCCCTCACAGTTACGCTTGGTGGGCGCAGGAACGGGCCCTGCTGTGAAATATTTGAACAAAAATTGTAATTACATGCCCCTGTTAAACAGGGGCAGAATAATTGGGCCTTAGGCAGTGGTGGTGGTGGTGCCACAACACTGTAACCCCTCACAGTTACTCTTGGTGGGCACGGGAAGGTGCCCTGCTGTGAAATATTTGATCAAAAATTATAATTACATGCCCCTGTTAAACAGGTGCAGCTAAATTGGGCCTTGGATGGTGGTGCCACAACACTGTAAGCCCTCACAGTTACTCTTGGTGGGCGCAGGAACGGGCCCGCTGTGAAATATTATATCAAGAATTGTAATTACATGCCAATGTTAAGCAGGGGCAGAAAAATTGGGCCTTAGGCAGTGGTGGTGGTGCCAAAACACTGTAACCCCTCACAGTTACGCTTGTTGGGTGCAGGAACAGGCCCTGCTATGAAATATTTGATCAAATATTGTAATTACATGCCCCTGTTAAAGAGGGGCAGAAAAATTGGGCTTTCGTTGTGGGGCCACAACACTGTAACCCCTCACAGTTACGCTTGGTGGGCGCAGGAATAGGCCCTGCTGTGAAATATTTGAACAAAAATTGTAATTACATGCCCCTGTTTAGCAGGGGCAGGAATGGGCCCTGCTGTGAAATATTTGAACAAAAATTGTAATTACATGCCCCTGTAATTGGGCCTTAGGCAGTGGTGGTGGTGGTGCCACAACACTGTAACCCCTTCCAGTTACGCTTGGTGGGCACAGAAACAGGCCCTGCTGTGAAATATTTGATCAAAAATTATAATTACATGCCCCTGTTAAACAGGGGTGGAAAAATTGGGCCTTAGGCAGTGGTAGTGGTGGTGCCCCAAACCAAAAATATTATTGGTCAGCTGGCATCATCAAGATTGAGGAGAAATAGGATCATCACTCAGCATAGGCAGTCTTCAAGGGATCCCACATCTATAGAAAAATCAATCAGTTACATCAGCATCAGGTGCTTGATAGCTGCTGCTGATCCAAGACTGATTAATTTTTAGGAATGTGAGTCTATCAATGGAGTCTGTGGACAGGCTCACTCTATGAACCGTTACAATCCCTCCAGCAGCACTGAATGTGCGTTCAGAAAGAAAGCTGGATGCAGAACAGGCCAGTAGCTCAATTGCATAGTGAGCAAGTTCTGGCCAGTGGTCCATCCTCAAGACCCAGTAACTCAGTGGATGGTCTGTTAGAGGTCTCCAAATCTGATCTCACCCCAAGCTATACCTGCACCATATAATGCAGACGTTGGCGATGGTTGCTTGAACCTATCAGATCTTGGCACTGAGGACTAAAAAATTGTCTAAAGGCATCGGTCAGCCGGCCACCTTCTCCACCGCTCTTCCTCTGACTGATCGAAGCCTCAGCAACGCGTTGTCCAGCACCAGGAAATTGTAACCTCCCAGGGTCTGGAAATGCATTGCACAAACCTTTCTTCATGGCCTCCTGAAAATGTTTCATCCTCTGTTCCCTCTGCGAAGGTAGGATGAATTCAGCAAATATACCCTTGTAACATGGATCAAGAAGGGTTGCCAGCCAGTAATGATCCCTCTCCTTGATACCACGAATCCTAGGGTCCTTTCGCAGGCTTTGCAGAATCAGGGAGGCCATGCAGCATAAGTTTGCAGATGCATTTGATTGTGAGTCCTCTGGGTCACTGAGGATGACGATGTCAGAAACTACCTCCTCCCAACCACGTACAACTCCTTGGGTTTCTGGGGACTGAAAACCATCCCTTGAAGACTGCTGCTGAGTGTTATCCTCTATATCCAGCTGACACAATCCTCCTCCTCCTCCTCTTCTTCCTGTGTGTTTGGTGGGCCCACAGGTATGCTATCTGGATAAAAGGGGCCCTGAGAGGTAAGGAAGTCCTCCACTTCCTCCCGCTGTTCTGCCTCAAGTGCCCTGTCCATTATTCCACGAAGCGTGTGCTCCAACAGGAAGACAAGAGGGACACTATCACTGATGCATGCATTGTCACTGTTCACCAACCTTGTGGCCTCCTCAAATAGTGACTGGACAGTGCATGCATCCTCGATCAGTAGCCACTGGCGTGACAAAAAAAAGCCAAGCTCCCCTGACCCTGTCCTGGTGCCATACTCACACAGGTACTCATTGAAGGCCCACTGCTGTGAGTGCAGCCGCTGCAGCATTGCCAACGTTGAGTTCCACCTGGTGGCCATGTCACAAATGAGGCGGTTGGTGGGCAGGTTGCATTTGCTTTGAATGTCAGCCAGCCAAGCACTGGCATTGTATGACCGGCGGAAATGACCATAGACCTGCCTCAGGAGATCCTGAGGCAGGTCTGGCCTGCCTCAGGAGATCCTGTAAGCCTGGGTACCTGCTCAAGAACTGCTGCACCACCAAATTCAGGATGTGTGCCAAACATGGGACATGGGTCAAGTGTCCCTGTCAGAGGGCGGAAAGAAGGTTGGTGCCATTGTCGCATGCAACCATTCCTGGCTGAAGCTGGCATGGCGTCAACCACCTCTGAGCCTGCCCATACAGAGCTGACAGAATCTCGGCCTCAGTGTGGCTCCTGTCCCCAAAGCAGACCAACTCAAGCACCGCATGGCATCTTTTAGCCTGAGTGCTTGCATAGGCTCTTGACCACTTACGGAGCACTGCTGGTTCAGAGGAGAAATCAGAAGAAGAGGCCATAGAGGAAGAAGAAGAGGAGGGAGTGGAGGAGAGAGCTGTGGCAGAATGACCACTAGCATTTTGGAGGCATGGTGGCGAAACAAGCTCCAACAATACTGAACCTTGTCCTGCATCCTTCCCAGCTGCCAGCAGAGTTACCCAGTGTGCCGTGAAGGAAATGTAACATCCCTGCCCATGCCTGCTGGACCATGAGTCAGTGGTAATATGCACCTTACTGCTGACTGCCCTGTCCAACGAGGCCAAAATATTGCCTTCCACATGCCGGTAGAGAGCCGGAATGACCTTCTATGAAAAGAAATGGCGTTTTAGAACCTGCCACTGAGGTACAGCACATTCCACTAATTCACGGAAGGGAGCAGAGTCTACCAGCTGAAAAGGCAGCAATTGCAGTGCTAGCAATTTGGCTAAGCTAGCATTTAGACGCTGAGCATGTGGATGGCTGGGACCGAATTTCTTTTTCAGGTTTAGCAATTAGGGTAGGGAAATTTGCCTGCTAAAATCAGATGGAGATGTACTGATAGCAGATTGGCTGCAAGTACTTGGGACACCTATTGCTATACCTTCATTCCTCTCAGTGCAGGTTTCTGAGAGGACTGGAGGTATAGTGGGGTTGGAGATCCCAGATGAGGAGCAAGGAGAAGTCCGCCTTTTTCTTTGATGTGGGTCTTTCAATTGCTGTTGCTAACGCACTGCATGGGAGGTCATCATATGTCTGGTCAAGCATGTAGTGCCCAAGCTGCTGCTGTTCTGGCCATGCTTTATCTGCTTCAGACATAGGTTGCAAATAGCAACAGTGCGATCTGCTGCACACGTGTCAAAAAGGCCCACACCAAGGAACTTTTCAAAATCAGCGGGGAGTCAGCAGCGCACTGCACCTGCGGAGCTCTGCGGTGTAATGCAGTAGGGTGACTGCCCTTAAGCTGCCCCCTAGAGGACATCCTGCCTTGCTGGAGTTGTGCCTCCTCTTCCTCCTCCTCTCTTCTATCAGGCACCCAAGTAGAGCCAGTGACATCATCCCCTCCCTCCTCATCACTGGAGCAAACATGGCAGTATGCTGCAGCTGGGGGAACATGGCTGCCAGTTTCTAGTCCTTCTTGGTCACCCCCTCTCTCTAGGCTCATGTTACTCCCTTCCTCAACCTGGAACCAACATCTGAGCCTTCTAATCGCTGTGCATCCTCCATCAGCATGTACCCGACACTGTGGTCAAATAGTTCGGGGGACTCCTCCGTGCATGATGGTGGGGCTATGGAAGGAGTGACTGTGGACAAGGAGCTGGTAGAATAGGCCACTTTGGCAGCTGCATTGGAAGGCAAACTACTCTGAGCCTGGGTGACAGAGGATGAGGAGGATGAGAGCGGCTTTGTTATCTACTCCACCAACTCTTCTGCATGTTCTGGCACAATAACATGGCCAGCAGCAGGAAAAAAGGACAAGCGTGCCCAACGGCCACCTGCAGAGGATGCACCATGTCCGCGACCAGCACTGTTGACTGTAGACACAGAGCCTGCTTGCCCTCTTTTAGTGGCCTGTGAGTGTCTGCCTCTCCTTGGTGGCCTTCCGGACATGATGCATATTTTGTTTGGCAACACCACACTGCACCGTATTGTGTGCTGTGTACACCACCAGAAAAGTAGGAGCAACTGCACTATGGTTGCACTGTTGTGTGTGCTGTGTACACCACCAGAAAAGTAGTAGAAACTGCACTACAGTTGCCCTGTATTGTGTGCTGTGTACACCACCAGAAAAGTAGGAGCAACTGCATTACTGCTGCAGTGTATTAGGTAATGTGTACACCACCAGAAAAGTAGGAGCAACTGCACTATGGTTGCACTGTTTTGTGTGCTGTGTACACCACCAGAAAAGTAGGAGCAACTGCACTACAATTGCACTGTTTTGTGTGCTGTGTACAGCACCAGAAAAGTAAGAGCAACTGCGCTATGGCTGCAATGTATTAAGTAATGTGCACACCACCAGAAAAGTAGGAGCGACTGCACTACGGCTGCAGTGTATTAAGTAATGTGTACACCACCAGAAAAGTAGTAGTAACTGCACTACGGTTGCACTGTTTTGTGTGCTGTGTACACCACCAGAAAAGTAATAGCTACTGCACTATGGTTGCACTGTTTTGTGTGCTGTGTACACCACCAGAAAAGTAGGAGCAACTGCACTACAGTTGCACTGTTTTGTGTGCTGTGTACACCACCAGAAAAGTAGGAGCAACTGCACTACGGTTGCACTGTTTTGGGTGTGTGTACACCACCAGAAAAGTAGGAGCAACTGCACTACGGTTGCACTGTTTTGTATGCTGTGTACACCACCAGAAAAGTAGGAGCAACTGCACTATGGTTGCACTGTTTTGTGTGCTGTGTACACCACCAGAAAAGTAGGAGCAACTGCACTATGGTTGCACTGTTTTGTGTGCTGTGTACACCACCAGAAAAGTAGGAGCAACTACACTACAGTTGCACTGTTTTGTGTGCTGTGTACACCACCAGAAAAGTAGGAGCAACTACACTAGGGTTGCACTGTTTTGTGTGATATATATATATATATATATATATATATATATATATATATATATATATATATATCAATCAAATACACTGCCTGAAGTAGATTAGAAATAGTACCCCATGGAATGCACTGTAGAATGTAGATCTCTAGGCTACACTGACTAGATGCTGCAGAGTAAATATATCTATATATATATATATATATATATAGATAGATATATATATATATATATATATATATATTAGACTGACTGTATATATATATAATATACATTGCCACTAACTGAATAACCTGACTGCTCAATCTAAATCAAGCTATGTCTCCATCCACGCCAACAACACAGCACAGGGCCACTGTGCAGGCAGCCTTATATAGTGTGGGGCGTACACTTAGTCCCCTGAGCCATGATTGGCCAAAGGCACCTTGCCTTTGGCCAATTATAGCTCTCTTAGAAGAGGGTGCTGGGATTGGCCAAAGCATGCAGGTCAGGTGCATGGTTTGGCCAATCATTATACAGCAATGCACTGCGATCTTGCAGTGCATTATGGGGCGCTCCGCGGGCGCACGAATTTCCCTTGAACGCCCCATATTGTTCGATATCCGGCGAACGGGTGAACACCCAATGTTCGAGTCAAACTCATGTTCGACCCGAACATCAAGCTCATCCCTACTCAGCATCATATCCAGATGTTGTCTTTGGGAAATAGACATATGAGTGCTGCCAGCATTGCTGCAGAGGCTGAAGGGGTGGGGGGTCAGCCTGTCAGTGCTCAGACCTGACGCCGCACACTATATCAAATTGGTCTGCATGGCTGTTGTCCCAGAAGGAAGCCTCTTCTAAAGATGATGCACAAGAAAGCCCGCAAACAGTTTGCTGAAGACAAGCAGACTAAGGACATGGATTACTGGAACCATGTCCTGTGGTCTGATGAGTCCAAGATAAACTTATTTGGTGCAGATGGTGTCAAGCGTGTGTGGCAGCAACCAGGTGAGGAGTACAAAGACAAGTGTGTCTTGCCTACAGTCAAGCATGGTGGTGGGAGTGTCATGGTCTGGGGCTGCATGAGTGCTGCCGGCGCTGGGAAGCTATAGTTCATTGAGGGAACCATGAATGCCAACATGTACTGTGACATACTGAAGCAGAGTATGATCCCCTCCCTTCTGTGACTGGGCCACAGGGCAATATTCCAACATGATAACGACCCCCAAACACACCTCCAAGATGACCATTGCCTTGCTAAAGGAGCTGAGGGTAAAGGTGATGAACTGCCCAAGCATGTCTCCAGACCTAAACCCTATTGAGCATCTGTGGAGCAGACTCAAATGGAAGGTGGAGGAGCGCAAGGTCTCTAACATCCATCAGCTCTGTGATGTCGTCATGGAGGAGTGGAAGAGAACTCCAGTGGCAACCTGTGAAGCTCTGGTGAACTCCATGCCCAAGAGGGTTAAGGCAGTGCTGGGAAAAAATTTGGCCACGCAAAATATTGACACTTTTGGGCACAATTTGGACATTTTCACTTAGGGGTGTACTCACTTTTGCTGCCAGCGGTTTAGACATTAATGGTTGTGTGCTGAGTTGTTTCGAGGGGACAGCAAATGTACACTGTTAAACAAGCTGTACACTCACTACTTTACATTGTAGCAAAGTGTCATTTCTTCAGTGTTGTCACATGAAAAGATATAATAAAATATTTACAAACATGTGAGGGGTGTACTCACTTGTGTGAGATACTGCATATACACGCACACACACACATAGTGCACATATATATATATACACACTGTAATTTAATTGTAGGCAATTCATTAACCACTTGAGTACCGACCTGTAATATCTATTCATTACCAGGCCATTTTTCAGTTTTTAGTGATAGTCATGCAGCACTGTACTCAAATTAATTGCATATAATTTTTGAGGCAGATAGCGCTTTCCCTTGGTGATGTTTAGTAACCACTGGGTTATTTATTTATTTTTTAACATAAAACAGTTTTCCTTTCTTTCTATCAGATGTGCAGGATAAGGGAGTTGAAATGGTAGATATACAGTTTGGCTGGAGATCCTTAATCTAGAAGGGGTGGGGGGGTACATATGCTTTAAATTTGTTGAACATATATAATGCTGAGTACAGTGCATATGATAGAGGGTCGTTTTAAATAGCACATAGTATGTGCAATCATGAAAACTTAGCAGTTAAACCCAGAGTTAGTGGAACTGGACTAAGTGGTGAGTTAAAAACCGCAGGTTATAACAGGGGTCATAATACCTGTGTAGTGTGAGTACCTGAGTGTTGTCTGGGTAGTGTGTGTGTGGATTGTTAGTACTTGTGTATTGTGTACTGTGTACTTGTGTATTGTGAGTGCACGTAGGTCTGCAGGTGCGTGTAGGTCTGCGGGTGCATGTAGGTCTGTGAGTGCACGTAGATCTGCGAGTGCACGCAGGTCTGCGGGTGCATGTAGGTCTGCGGGTGCGCATAGGTCTGCGGGTGCACATAGGTCTGTGAGTGCACAAAGGTCTGTGAGTGCGCGTAGGTCTGTGAGTGCCTATGTATTGTCTTGTTGAGTATTAGTGTCAGGAAGGTAGGTGTAAGGTAGTTTGGACAGGGTATAATCCCCATTCCTCATTAAATTTAATAGGTATGATGCCCGGCGGGTGTGGAGAGGTGACTCATTGTACATCTTGCGGCATGTATGTGTTGCTTTATCATCCGATCGAGGGTGAATACTGCTGTGCAAAATATAAGCACATTGTTTCCCTGGAAGCCCAGGTTCTGAATCTGGGGAAGCAACTGTCAGCACTGAGAAGTCCCTCCATACTAAAGGAGAGCCAAGAATGTACACAGCAGGTGCCAGCACAGAGGCGGGTGGAGACAAAGAGGTGCAGGCACTAGGAAAGAGTAGCTGGATGAGAGTCAGGAAGGGTAGAGGGGAAAGTGCCAGGGAGACTGATCCAGGGCTGGAACATCCCAATAAGTACGCTCTATTGAGTGACATTGGTGAAACCAGTCAGGGACCAGCACTGCTGGAGCTGAAGGACTCTCCTAGCTGCCGGGAAGAACTCCTCCAGTGAGAGTGGGGGGGGGGAGTGAAAGGAAAGACAGATTCTGTTGGTAGGGGACTCAATTCTTAGAAGGACAGAGAGGCCAATCTGTAACAAAGACCTGAAGTGCTGAAGCAGTAACAGCGATCACAGGTCAAATGGCTTCAGTATAAATCACACAAATAGGAAATATAAGGGGAATACAAAGACACTGAATTTCAAAAGAGCCAACTTCCCTAAACTACAAACCTTGCTAGAAGGCATAAATTGGGATAAAATCTTAGGAACAAAGAACACTGAGGAGAGATGGGTTTGCTTTAAGAGCATATTAAATAAGGGCATTAGCCAATGCATCCCATTGGGTAATACATTTAAAAGAGCGAACAAAAGTCCTGGGTGGCTTAACTCCAATGTAAAAATGCATATAAAAGCAAAGGAGAAGGCCTTCAAAAAATGTAAGGTTGAGGGATCATCATCAGCATTCAGATTTTATAAAGAATGCAACAAGAAATGTAAGGGTGCAATAAGGACGGCTAAGATAGAACATGAAGGACACATAGCAGAGGAGAGCAAAAAAAAAATCCCAAGAAATTCTTTAAGTATGTAAACAGTAAAAAAGGGATGACAGACCATACTGGCCCCATAACTAATGAGGAAGGACATCTTTTTAAAAAGGATGGGGAGATGGCGAAGGTATTGAATTTATTCTTCTCCTCAGTCTTCATGAGGGAATCGGGGGGCTTCAGTAACCAAAACTGCAGTGTTTATCCTCATGACACATCACAGGAAGCACCTCCATGGTTTGCACCCGAGGGTACTTAGGGAAATCAGTCAAGTAATTGTTGCCAGACCATTGTTCCTAATTTTTACTGACAGTCTACTGACTGGAATGGTACCAGCTGATTGAAGAAAAGTCAATATAGCACCAATATTTAAAAACGGCCCAAAATACATCCCTGGGAATTACAGACCAGTTAGCCTAACATCAATAGTATGCAAACTCTTGGAGGGGATGATATGGACTATATACAAGATTTAATAATGAGAACTGTATCATTAGCAGAAATCAGCCTGAATGCATGAAGAATTCTTGCCAAACCAAGATTTTAGTAATGAGAACGGTATCATTAGCAGTAATAAGCATGGATTCATGAAGAATCGTTCTTGCCAAACCAATCTATTAACCTTCTATGAGGAGGTGAGATGCCATCTAGATAAAGGAAGGCCCGTAGATGTGGTGTATTTGGATTTTGCAAAAGCATTTGACACAGTTCCCCATAAATGTTTACTATACAAAATAAAGTCCGTTGGCATGGACCATAGGGTGAGTACATGGATTGAAAACTGGCTACAAGGGCAAGTTCAGAGGGTGGTGATAAATGGGGAGTACTCGGAATTGGTCAGGGGTGGGTAGTGTGGTCTGTGCTGGGACCAATCCTGTTTCATTTGTTCATAAACGACCTGGAGGATGGGGTAAACAGTTCAATCTCTGTATTTGCAGACAATACTAAGCTAAGCAGGGCAATAACTTCTCTGCAGGATGTGGAAATCTTGCAAAAGGATCTGAACAAATTAATGGGGTGGGCAACTACATGGTAAATTAGGTTTTGTGTAGAAAAATGTAAATTAATGCATTTAGATGGCAAAAATATGAATGCAATCTATACACGGGGGGGAGAATCTCTGGGGGAATCTAGGATGGAAAAGAACCTGGGGGTCTTAGTAGATGATAGGCTCAGCAATGGCATGTAATGCCAAGCTGCTGCTAACAAAACAAACAGAATATTGGCATGCATTAAAAAGGGGATTAATTCTAGAGATAAAACAATAATTCTTCCGCTCTACAAGACTCTGGTCCGGCCGCACCTAGAGTATGCTGTCCAGTTCTGGGCACCAGTCCTCAGGAAGGATGTACTGGAAATGGAGCAAGAACTAAGATAATAAAGGGTCTGGAGGATATTAGTTATGAGGAGAGGTTGCGAGCACTGAACTTTTTCTCTCTGGAGAAGAGACGCTTGAAAGGGGATATGATTTCAATATACAAATACCATACTGGTGACCCCACCATAGGGATAAAACTTTTTTTCGCGGGAGGGGGTTTAACAAGACTCGTGGCCTCTCATTTAAATTAGAAGAGAAGAGAAGAGGTTTAACCTTAAACTATGTAGAGGGTTCTTTACTGTAATGCCATGTACACACAGTCGGATTTTCTGACGGAAAATGTGTGATAGGACCTTGTTGTCAGAAATTCCAACCGTGTGTAGGCTCCATCACACATTTTCCATCGGAAAAGTTTGAGAGCAGGATATAAAATTTTCCGACAACAAATTCCGATCGTGTGTACACAAATCCGAAGCACAAAGTGCCATGCATGCTCAGAATAAATAAAGAGATGAAAGCTATTGGCCACTGCCTCGTTTATAGTCCCGACGTACGTGTTTTATGTCACCGCGTTCAGAATGATCGGATTTTCCGACAACTTTGTGTGACCGTGTGTATGCAAGACAAGTTTGAGCCAACATCCGTTGGAAAAAATCCTAGGATTTTGTTGTGGGAATGTCCGATCAATGTCCGACCGTGTGTACGGGGCATAAGAGCGGCGAGGATGTGGAATTCCCTTCCACAGGTGGTGTTCTCAGCAGGGGGCATCGATAGTTTCAAGAAACTATTAGATAAGCACCTGAACGACTGCAACATACAGGGATATACAATGTAATACTAACATATAATCACACACATAGGCTGGACTTGATGGACTTGTGTCTTTTTTCAACCTCACCTACTATGTAACTATGTAACATAGTTACATAGTTAGTCAGGTTGAAAAAAGACACAAGTCCATCCAGTTCAACCTTAAAAACAATAAATAAATAAAATACAAAATATCGTACAATCCAATATACCCAGTTTTTACCTTCTTAGTTCAGGGTCGTCTTTGTCTTATTTTTCATTTTTAGGGTGTGCCAAATATTTTCAATTGGTTAAAGGTCTCAACTGCAGGCAGATCAGTTAAGTATCCAGACTCTTCTATTACAAAGTCATGCTGTTGTCATACATGCAGTATGCAGTGAAGTATTGTCCTGCTGAAATATGCAAGGCCTTCCCTGAAAAAGATGTCATCTGGAAAGGAGCATATGCTGCTCTAAAACAGAGGAGGGAAGAGAAAGAGAGGCACCAAGCCACCGATCGTGTAGCACAGCTTTATTAAAAGTACATCCATACATGATAAAAATTCACTCAAACATTTGAGGTGACAGGAATGTATTAGCTAAAGGTGGGATCACCAGTCCAGTCCACACTGATGCTGCCAGTGTGAAAGCGAGGAATCCAGCCAGATCACCGAGGAGCCCTCATGAGGAAAAAAGCTGTAAGGAGCTGTCAAATGACCTGTTAAAGCCTGAAACTCTGTAGCCAAAGGGGAGCAATTCAGAGGCCAAACCACACCTCCTTTCTCAACATATGCTGCTCTACAACCCAAATATATCTTTCAGCATTGATGGTGCAGTTCCAGATGTGCAAGCTGCCCATTCCATATGCACTAATGCACCCCCATACCATCAGAGATGCAGGCTTTTGAACTGAGCACTTATAACAAGCCGGAAGGTCCCTCTCGTCTTTTGTCTGGAGGACATGGTGCCTATGGTTGCCAAAAAGAACGTAAAATTTCAATTTGTCTGACCACAGCACAGTTCTCCACTTTGCAACAGACCATTTTAAATGAGTTTTGGCCCAGAGAAGTCTTTCTGGATCATGTTCAGATATGGCTTTTTCTTTGCTTGATAGAACTTTAGCGTATCATGATAGCACTGTCAACTGTGTTTACAGATAGTGGTTTCGAAAGGTCCTTAGTAGAGTTGGATGAATGGTTCGGCCAAGCAAAATGGGGGGGGGATTGGGGTGGACAGCAAAAAAATCATTGAAAACTTGAATAATTATGACAACAAACTTGCCATAATATTTTTCTTGAGATTTGAGATGAAAAAATCTCTGATCATGGTATAAAGAGGTTTTTTTTCTATAAGTCTTTCTATTATGGACGTTTATATGCTGCAGGTTCATATGCTAGATATACCACCAGATGACCCATTTAACCTTGCATAAGCTAGTCACAGCTTTTTTCTTTTTTGGAGAAACTAGCAACACCATATTTTTTTCCAAATCATTATATTTTGTTAATCATATCAAGTGTTTGCACAACATTTTTTTTTTATTATTTGTAACAAAATATATAGAAAAATTGTAACAAAAATACATTTAAAAAATCATAGGTTTACACAATTTGACACAGATTTATGTACAAAAGAAATTAAACTCCTCTAGTCATTATTATTTTAATCTAATGTGATTAATTGCTTCGCAATTCTATTTTATAAACCTATGCCATTGGTCTAAGATTCATTTTATTGTGCATTCATATTTTAAAACACTATGGGGGTTATTTACGAAAGGCAAATACACTTTGCACTGCAAGTGCACTTGGAAATGCACTGAAAGTACACTTGGAAGTGCAGTCGCTCTAAATCTAAGGGGAAATGATCGGAAGCTCTGCTGATTTTATCATCCAATCATGTACAAGCTAAAGTGCTGTTTTTTATTTTCCTTGCATGTCCCCCTCGGATCTACAGCGACTTTACTTCCAAGTGCACTTTCAAATGCACTTGCAGTGCAAAGTGGATTTTCCTTTAGTAAATAACCCCCTATATCTACTTCAGGTTATGAATATTGAAGGTCATTTCTGCTATAGGAATTTAATATGTAGCTTTCCCTTCCTAGTTGCATTCTGTTTTTTACTTTCATTGTTTGGATTGCAATAAAAAGATGTATATTGTTCACACAAGTTGGTCTGCTCAAAAGATGTGTATTTGTGCACCAGGGCCTCCTCCCATTTATAGACGACCTGAACTCAAACACTGAAAGGTTTGCTACCTAGTAATTTATACAAATGACTTCTACATGAAAAAGTGCTGCGCAATTAAAAGTCCATAATATTAAAAAAGAAAGCAATCTCAGTTGGTAAACATGTAAATGACACTCCATAAAATGTCCATAGAATGTAACAGTCCCAACAGGTGAGTGGAAAGAAACTGTAGTAAAGCTAAAGTGCAAGTGACACGCAGGGGAAAACTTCCATCCAGTGTCTGTGATCCCTCCACCACATAGAATAGCCTCTCACCTCCAAGATTCGACCTGAAACAGGTCACATAACAGTAAAAAACACCAGGCAGGGAATCCTATGATGGAGATCCAAGACTTGTCCACAATCAGTGAGATGACAAAGCATGTATGAGGAAAAAGACACAGCGATCTAATGCTCTCTGTATGCCGATTTATTGAAATAAAACACAATGAATTGCACTTACATGTAACCGCATTCAGTACTGAGTGCAGGCAAATGAGCGTGTAGTAATAACAACGAGACGACCGCGGGTGACGTCATGCGTGACCCCTGACCCCCGTCCGTGTTACATCCAAAGGTGGGACTTCCTCAGCGTGGGGTAGGATACACGCAGACGGTCCGCTCAGTTATATTTATTGCTATAGTAACGTACAGTGAGCCAATAGGGGAACTGGATACAATGGTCAAATGATTGATTTTAATACAAAGAAACCCTTCTGGCTTACACTGAATATAGAAACATACACATATATATATATATATATATACAATTTATACAAATGGTAATTGTGCCAAAGAAAGTAACAATCTCTTCATTTATTATTCATGCATTCTTTGCTTCCTACCCCTCTTCCACCAGTAATTAGATATCCAGTCATCAAGAGAGCAGCTCTGCAATCAGGAAGCAGAGTCCTGCTTTCACCAACCTGCTTTCACCAAGATGGCTGTCTCCACACAGACACAAAATGCAGAAGAAAGCATGGTAAGTCAATACTGAGAAAATGATCAGCTGCAAGGAGACCACAGGCAATAATGGTGACTAGACTTTTGCCTTCTGCTTGCTTTTTTGGCTTGACTTCCAGAGTTCAGGACCTCTTTAAGTTCAGCAGAAATGCACAACTTAGAGATAAACTCTTTTTTAAGGAAAAAAAAACAAAAAAAAGAAGAACACAGTAACAAGAAAACGTGTAATTAAGCCATTGCAGTTACTGTATTTGTAGAGATGCAAAAAAAAGTACTTGAAGCCAAGACATTACAGCAGCAGATGTGCAGTTACCCATATCAGACTGTCAGCGGTTAGCATCTACTAATGTAATACATGTTAGTCAATGAAATGTTTTATTTGTTGCTATAGTGATTTTTTTTAGTGTTAATGTTTTTGGGCAGATTGCTGCACTGAATCTTTCACAATAGTTGTGCAGCTTTATTTTTCATGTGTGGATCAGCATTGCCTCAACAATATGTTTGACATCGCCTTTCTTCATATTCCAAAAAGCCCACAGGCAGCAAAAAAACATTGCTTTAGTACAGTTCTGCAGGGTTTTTATTTTCCAATTTAGCTTTATTAATCTTTTCTTCTGAATATCGCCTTCTCCGATTTTCTTCGGTGCCTTCTCGTTGACAAAGTCCTTCATCACTACTGGCTTGCAAGCTATCAAAAGTGCTATCCTTGGCATTATCTTTTTTCAGATTTTTCTGGGCCTTATGCTTCTGGCGACAAGGTCCCAAACATTTTTCAACACAGTTAAACCTCGTCTCTGTTGTGCAGGCATACATGCCAGCAGGCACTGCAAGAACCATGGCGCACACAATGACGATTATGTGGATGAGTTTTTCTCTTTGTTCTAACTCACTGATGTCGCTACCTGTCATAAAGACAATGCATTGTCCCTTCCGGGGAAGTTGGCTCTTTAGTGTAATACACACCTCATACTTTGTTGTTGGAAGCAAATCATTAACAGAATAAGTATATATTCCAGGGCCAATATTAATTACTTCCTTCTCCTTGTTGTCATATTTTCCAAAATAGATTGTATACCATGTTTCACTTGGATTTTCTGTTGCTGCAAACCATTCCAAGGAGATGCCGTAAACAGTCTGTTTGGAAATTCTCACATCTATGAATACATTTTCATCTGATGATGAGGATGGACTTAGAGAATATGAAGTATATATGGAGGGATTCCCTGAGCTTAGAGACTCAACATTTAAAGTAACCAATGAAGATGAGTTTCCCAAGAAGTTTGTTGCAATGCAGTTGTATTTTCCAGCATCTGCAAGATGTACCACTGGAATAAATAATTCAGATTTCACATTCTCTTCATCAATCAAAACTGTAGATACTGTAGGATGAAAATAAAAATAAATTAGACAAAATATCTGAAATCACATGCACTAATGAATATTGTAGATGTTATTGCAATGTGAGGCTTGATTATTTAAATTTTTACCATTCTTTGGTGCGTAAAATCAGTCACTGAAGTTATTTTCTTAATAACATATACCAGGGGTAGGCAACCTTAAAGAGGTGGAGATCTACCTGAAGTCAAAGATCACTGGGCACAGTGTTGCCTCCTCACACCAATTATAAACTTTTCTTTGCAAACTACATTGTCACAATCATGTGCATTGCAGGGCAATCATGGGTTTTAATCAAGTGGTGATGAGGCAACAGATCACCTCCTCACCACCTGTCAAACACACTCAGATCACTTTTTAGAGGAGCACTGCTGCACTTCTGAATGAGCCCTTAGTTGCACTCTTAGGGCTTGTTCACACGTAAAAAACCCAGTGGTTGAGTTGTGGTTACACCGCCCCAATACCTACCCCCTTTAGCTGCTGAGGCAGCAGCCAAAGGTGTACACATGCTGCAGCAGGAGTTAAGCCCTCTTGTTGCTTTCGGTGCATGCTACCGCCTACCAATCGTAACCCATTCAAGTAAATGGGGCCACTCCGCATGGGACAGGAGCCAGCACTACAGAGGAGGCATCGTCTTATGCGGCTCTTGTTCCCTACTACAGCTCCAAGTAGTCCCTCTGCATTTCATTCTGTTTGATACTCTATGATGGTGGGTCAACAAGTCCAGTCCACGATCTACCGGTCACCTGACCTACAGGTTGCTGACCCCTGACATATACCAACCAGTATAAAACAAACACATTAGCATAAAATGACATAAAAAAATGTTGGTAAAAGCATAGGTCTTTGGGCGTGCATTGACTTATATTGCATTAGCTGTACTAACATCCACCCATATCATCAGTAATACCATACCCCACAAGAAAAATTTAAACCTGAGTATTTCTGGTGTTCCTAGGGTACAAAGGAGAAAGACCAACATATGACAAAATGGAGGTACCATACCACAAGATGGCCTCTTTTTCATAACACACTGAACAACCTAGCTGAAAGCCAAAGGCCTCTAACCAGCAAAGCTGCTGTGACACACACAAAACTGACCAACCTCTAGACTTTAAAAATGAAATACAGCTGGCAGGAGGGATTCCTATGAAATGCCTGGTTGACCCACCCAAAGAAACTGTGGATCCTTCTAACTCTTTTGACAGCCAACCCTGAATAAGGTAGAGGTTCAGCCGCTCACATTACTCCACTCTACTGAAAAACACTTTTCTGACCAATTACTTTCACTAGCCACAAAGTCCTCTATCTTTGTTTCTTCTAAGACAAAGACAATTCCATAGCTCAACTCACCAACCAGTCTGCTGACCAACCAAATTAGCCTGTCTAACCGTCTGTTAAAAGCAGGGGTTTAGTTAGCACACATTTGCAAACGCATGTGAAAGCTGCAAGGCCTCGTCAAGGCACCCTGTATTGCTTGCAGTCCTAACACTACTAAATTTATAAGTGTCTCCACAGTGGAAGCACATGCATTGAATAGATAGGTGTGAGACAGGTGAGCCTGGAGGCGGCCCTAGCCCCCTTAAAGGGACAGGAGCACACTGGACACCCAGCAAGAGCACAATGGCAGCAAAGGTGTCCAGTGTGTCCCTGACCCACTGGCCCTCTATCTTTGTTTCCTCTGCCTGTTTATAATTCAAACATGTAATGCTGGATTTTGGTATAAATATTTGCTACGAAATTATTCAAGGAGAAGTAGGACCAAAGCTTTTTTAGCCCTACTTCTCCTATGGATCACAGTTCGTTCTGCCCTCCTGTGACCCGTTTTCAGCTGACAGCGGGCTAAAATCTGCTGTTGGCTAATGCCACTCAGCTGGTCCAGGCACTAGATCAATCTCAATTTTACAGTCAGGATCCACCCAGAAGCTTAGGCCAGCAGCTGGCTCAGCCTCTCAGTGAGCCACTGGGAGACTGAGCCAACTGCTCCTGCCCCCTGAACAGTCCAGCACTACAGTGAGCGCTGGAGGGGTAGAGCAGAGAGCCAGTGACTGAGAGTTGCTGCTCTTTGCTCAGAGCAGATAGGAGAACTCAGTTCTCAGTGCAGAGGTGACGGGGACAAATCCAGCATCGAGAACATGCTGCATCCACCTAGGTGAGTATAATTTTTTTTTCTGGAAAACCACACTTCCTTTTTAAAGGCTGGCAATGCAGGAGAAAATGTCATCCCATAACAGGAAGTGCTTGAACAAGGACCATTCTGGCAAGATCACAGGTTTTCTTTTAATAAAAGCTGTAAATTTAAAAGATTGAAAACACTTTTTTAATTAGCAATATTTTTTTATTAGCAATATGTATGAAAAACAATGTAGAAAATAATTGCTGCTGTATATTTAAAAATTGTTATAAATCTTTAAACTTTAAAGGCCCTCTCATGTATTTGGACTGAAGTATTAAACTTACCATTATGGGATTTAGTTGATTTTAATCCATAAATCCAGTGTATGGAAGGTGTAGGGCTTGCTGTTATCATACATACCAATGTCACATTCAGGCCCACCTGGATTGTAACATTAGACACAAGTGTATTAGTTGTTGGCTTCATGCAATTGTTCAGCTCCAGCTCATGAAAGTACTTTCCAATGCGAAAATCTGGGCTTGCACATGTCAGATAGGAATTCATTAATATAATAGGTGGACTGACTGTCTTTACAAAATGGACAAACCCTTTGAGGCGGCAGTCACATATCCAGGGGTTGTCATTTAATGCCAAGACTGCATTGGATGTTGCTTCTGTTCTTCCATCTGATGCTTGTGCTCTTTGGTACAGGGGCCAGGTTGTAAATACGTCTTTAGAGATAATGGTAAGCTGATTGAAGGATAAATCTAAGTAGGTCAAGTTGGGAAGAAACTTCATTGCATGGTTTGGAAGAACATCTAATCTGTTGTGTTTTAGGTCCAATATTCTTATATCTGGGGTATCTTGAAACGCTGTCCATGGTACTGATCTCAGTTTGTTTCCTTGTAATCTTAGTTCCTTTAGATGCTTCAAGTTCTCCAGGCTTTTCAGATGCATTAGTGTGATGTTGTTAAAATTAAGCCATAGGTATTCCAGAAATCGAACACCACTAAATGAGCCCCGTGACAATTCAGTCAAGTGGCTTTTTTCTATTCTAACTTTTCGAATGTCTGACGGAATGTCATCTGGTATTCTCCTGAGCGATGAGGACATGCAAAGGAGACTCCTTAAAATAAAATAAAAAATTACATTATTTTTTAGAAAATGTTAAGTGCAATTTAAAATTTAAAAATTACTATATGGATCCCAGAGATCTGCTCAGGGTTGGGTAATAACCACAGCAAAAAAACCTCTATGAAACTGCTCAATGTGGCAGGTTACAGGTGAGAGTGGAGACTAAAAACATCGTGATACCGCACTATATTGCCTTTTGCACAATGTCTCTATAAAACAATAGTTATAATAATATCATAGAAAATAATGCAAGCCAAAATTATGTTCACTTGTGGTGATTTTCAATCTGGTTACTGTGTTTAGGTAAACCTAGATGTGGTATGGTTTTGTGTCTGTGAGTGCTGGTGCTGGATGAAAGCCTGTGCTGCAACCACAAACAAACAAAACATGTCTATGACGTGTATTGTACAGAAACCCCATTCCCTTTCTGTGGTTTTCTGCTTTTTTAGAACAAAAGCATTTAGTATCTTTTGGTCTGTTCTAGAGATTACTAGTCCAAAAGTTTATTGAAATATAACTTCAACTAAAATGTTTTTTTTTTCTGGTTTTGGATAGAAGAGGGAAGGTTTAAAACCCTTGTCAGTTTTTATTGCTTTCTGTGTCCTGACTGGGGAGATTCAACCTCACAGTATTTCATGGGGACTATTGTCAACAGGAGAGACTGTTAAGAGCAATCCAAAATGCTATGGTTATCACTGGAATAGAAGTCGAGGGGACATGTTCCAATGTCGACACATGTTCTCGTGCCAACTGTGTTACAGGGACTTTTCCCTCACTTTGGGGAGATTTCCATTCACTCCTTCTTGTTTCTCTGATGACAAAAAATGCAGGAAATCTCCCTGGCACTTCTTCAACTCCTCCCACACTATCCAAACGAATAACAAAATGGACCAAAGTTGCATTTAAATAAAGGAATTGTCAAAAACTGTCTCTTGTCATTTTTAACATTTTTGACAGTTTTTTTGTGAAATGGTAGGGGTACTTTTGTACCCCCTTACCATTTCACACAGGGGGGAGGACCAGGATCTGGGGGTCCCCTTGTTAAAGGGGGCTTCCAGATTCCGATAAGCCCCCCGCCCGCAGACCCCCACAACCACCGGGCAAGGGTTGTGGGGATGAGGCCCTTGTCCCCATGTTGATGTTGGCTACCCCAAAGCACCCTCCCAATGTTGAGGGCATGTGGCCTGGTACGGTTCAGGAGGGGGGGCGCTCTCTCGTCCCCCCTCTTTTCCTGCGGCCTGCCAGGTTGCGTGCTCGGATAAGGGTCTGGTATGGATTTTTGGGGGGACCCCACGCCATTTTTTTTTATTATGGTGCGGGGTTCCCCTTAAAATCCATGCCAGACCTGAAGGGTCTGGTATAAATTTTGAGGGGGACCCCACGCCATTGAAAAAAAAAAATTTGTCCAGGGTTCCCCTTAATATCCATACCAGACCTGAAGGGCCTGGTATGGAATTTAGGGGGACCCCCCACGTCATTTTTTTTTTAAATTTTGGTTCGGGGTTCCCCTGTGGGGAATTCCCATGCTGTTTTTATCAATGAACTTTTATGTGTATTGTCGGACCGGCAATTCATTATAGCCGTGAGTAGTTTTAAATGACTTTTTTTCCTTTGAAATGTCATTTTGCTGTCAGACTGTTCTAAACACGGGAAACATGCACCCCTTTACAGGCATACTATAGACACTCCCCAGGTACGAAATTTAAAGGGATATTACACTTTTATTGTTTCACTTTAAGCATTATTAAAATCACTGCTCCCGAAAATACTGCCGTTTTTAAAACTTTTTTTTTGCATTGATCCATGTCCCCTGGGGCAGGACCCAGGTCCCCAAACACTTTTTATGAAAATAACTTGCAACAATTTTTTTGCCTGTTCGCAAGTTCTGGTGCGAACCGAACAGGGGGGTGTTCGGCTCATCCCTACTGGTGACAGACCCTGTTGACAACTAGGATTTTCCCTCACTTTGGAAAGATTTCCTCTCACTTCTTGTTCTTGTCTTTGGGAAATCCCCCCAAAGAGATGCAAGAAACAAAATAAAGGGTTATACCCATCCCTCACTCAATCCAAACGTAAATAAAAAGTTTTGTTTTTAGTTCTACTTTAAAGTTGAACTCCATGCACACCAATAAATAAACAGGTGAAATATATGGGGACTCTTCTTTTTTTTTTTATTTTTTTTTTATTTCCATGCATCCAGTCCTGAGATTTACACCTGGTTGGAAAGCAGACTTGATCTTTCTAAGCTTCATTGTTAGTTTAACTTACAGGTCTCCTCCCCACCCTCAGCCTGTGATAAGTCGGTGAAAGGAGAAGCAGTACACTGATGAGCTGATCTCTCTTGTTCTGGTTTATCCTCCTATCAGCATGCACTTGCACTGCAAAACACCTGATTAGATTATTGAGCTGCTTCTTTCACCCCTCTCTGAGCTCCGCTGTATAGGGATTGGAAAAGGCTAATATCAAGTCGAATTCAGGTACTTATGATGCTTGGAAGAAATGCCACTTTTGTACTTAATATGCAGCCTGCTGGCCACAAATGCTTTTTTATTGATTATATCTAATCTGCTTATAGTCCTAACTATTTATACTAGATGTACAAATTGCACAGGACAAGGTTAAAACACATTGTTTGACAGGCCAAAGCCCCCACCAAGTATGTATTGCTTTTCTGTAGGTAATCTCTTTTTCACTTACTGATATCATGGCCCCATCTGTCTAGTGCTAAACCAAAAGACAGTACCAATAGTTTACCAAATTGGACCACTTTCACCTCTTAAATAAAACTCTAAAAGACTATAGATTGTGGGAACCACAAACTCATGAGCTTGCCTCTTCCAAGCTTCTGAATAGGGAACAGTTTTAGAAAAAAAACTCATTGCAGTAAAGATTGTATCCCCTTCTTCAGTAGTGGATCATTAATCCCACACAGTCTATCTGTTGGTCCCCAATTAAAGTATGCACCCTGGAAGATCCAACTGTTGGTCATTTATCTGACAAACATAACATTGTAGCATAGTCAGTCATGTTTTCACATATTTTATTTGTATGTATTTCATATTTCACATACTTAATTTGAATAACATGACTGAATTGTAGTCATCTATTGATTTTTTTTTGCCAGATATTCATCAATAGATTGTAATACGTTTTGAGGCCTAGTTTTGCTAAAGAGTTGCTTCTAGGACCACAGCATAGGAATTGTGAGCAATCAATTAAAGAGTTCATAATTACAATAGGGAGGGTAAGTATTAGAGTTTAGGGGACAAGAAGAATTTATGTAAGGGGTAGGGTTAGCATTACATAGAGGGTTGGTGTAAGGGAGAACCTAGTTCTAGGCATCTTATCCTGATTTTGTGCAATTACACTAACCTAAAATTTCTACCAGGGTAACAGTTTATACACTGCTTTCTGTACTCTCATTGTCACTGGTAACATGAAATTATGATTTACCATTGGTCTCTGAACCTTCCCTGCTATCAGAGACCAACAGTGCAAACACCTTCCCCTGCATTGAGAAATTAGAGAGCCTTTTTAATATAAAAAACCTCCCAGAATACACCAGATTAAAAATATCTTGTTAATGTAACAGCTGGTCACACAAGCCTTATAATTAATTTGCTGTAACCTAGAAAATTAAATGCATTCATTTATATACTCTAATCATAGCCTAGCTAGATGGACAGTAGTAGATGGAATTATGCATACAGGAGAAAAAATTTAATGACTTTATTTTAAAAATGTATTATTTTTACACACTGAAACTTTATAATTTTATTTTACATTGTATGACTTGCATAGTTGAACATATTCTAAAGGGCATAGAGACAAAACAATAGCAATAGGCATACAGATTGCAGACAAACCTTTTAATGATCTTGGTGATCACATGTTTAGGAACCACAGTGAATGAGTCTGAGTCTTAAGTCTGTCAGAAACTGCCGTTGTAAGTTTCACACACTGCTTGTTCAAATGAATTAACATTTGCAAGATATGAGTAACTCTGCCGTTAAACGTTAACCTACAAATTGCAGTCATTTTATTGTTTTTTTTAATATTGTACTAATGGTAGAAACAATAGACCTTTTATTGAGATAATTTATATGAGTTACTGTGAGGAAAACATTTGGTGGTTTTAGCAACTTTAGGGGATTTTAACTTCAACAGTTTAAGAATGCATGGATATCTTGCAATAAAACACAAGGCTGAGTTACTGTATCTGAGACATGCTGGTATATCAAAAAAGTACATGAAGAATACCCTGGATATTTATCTATATATAATTATTTATTGTTTGTAACAGACATGGAAGAGAAAACATTACAAGCGGTAATTGCATAGCTCATTTAGAGACAACTGAAAGAGGCTATCAATTGTAGGGGTAGAGTGTCCAAGAAATTGGTCCTTATATATATATATATATATATATATATATATATATATATATATATATATATATATATATATATATATATATATATATATACACACATACACAATATATAGTTGGTTTGCAGCCATGTCCTATATTATTTATGTATTTGGCTTAAGATTTCTGTGTCTAGAATATCCTTTATACCATCTCCAAAAATATAAAAATATGTCAACATTTACTTTGCTCAATATCTACGTTACTTCATCAGCTAAATATCCCATGCAGTGCATTTACAATAAGACATCCAATCTATTTCTAATATTAGGATCTAGATTAGGAAACAAATATTGTCAGTACACGATTATAAATTAGCTCCAGGTTAATAAATGCACTTTAAAGAGAACCACACTGGTAATAACTGTTTGTATATAACTTACCGCCCAAATGTGTCATTTGAACAGGAGCATCCGATAATACAAGATGGAGACACTAAGCCAAACTTGAAGGAGAAGAACAGCAAGAGAAAAGCATGCCAAGCTGCATCCATATTCTTTCTTAGGTAAATACTCTTCTTTTATTCTGAGAGACATGCAGCCAGGTTACAAATAGTAAATCCTATTAGCGGTAATCTTCTTTGAATCAGTGCTAGTGGATGTTCAAGACAGTAAGACAAATTGTTTAAAGTGCTCATGCAGTGTGCTAGTCATATTACTGCATAAGTGGTCTATTAAAAAAAAAAAAAAGTTTTCTGTTTACTTTTTGATCCATTGTTTGGTTTATGAACTTTAACAAATGTCTTTTGATTTGTGTTGCAAAGGAATATTTTTGTGGGCACTCACAATGCCTAGAATTTCCAGATGGTGTATAATTTTAAAATGAGCTGTTTGTCCTCTAAACTTCAGAGTGAGTAACCGCCATGACACGTACATGGAATACAAATATCACTTTCCTCCTGCCGAGAGGTAAGCTTCGGTTGGAGTAATAAGTAAAGAAAAGGCCTACAGAAACAGATAATTATTAACCAGGGGCTACTTTTATTCCTCGATTCTATGATGTAATGACTAGAACTAATCAATAATCACTGGGCAATATTCATTTCCTCCATCCACCTACTCCAGACTTTATCAAATTTCAGCTGGCAACCTCTATTAGCATAGGTATCTTTATATAACGGAAGACTGTCATTAACCAGACGTTTCCACTGAGCGCTTGAAGGGGGATAGGATTTTTTCCATTGAAGTGCTATGATTTTCCTAGCATAGAATAAAAGCAACCCGATCATCGTGCGATTAGCTATAGTGGGAACTAGGTTTTTTATTAGGCCCAGCATGCAGATCTCCATTGACAGTGGTAGATTAGTCGATGCAATCTTATTGGTTAGAGCAAGAACCTCCCCCCAGAATTGTTGTATCTTTGGGCAATGCCAGAAAATGTGAGAAAAATTTCCTGGGGTGGAGCCACATCTCCAACACTCAGGAGAGTGGGCGGAATTCATCAAATGAAGTCTGTGTGGGGTAAAATACGCCCGATGTACTATTTTGAATTGCACTAGTCTGTCGTGTATAGAAACTAGCGACCTAAAGGGAAGGTCCCAAACATCATCCCAATCGTCGCTGTCCAAAGCGGGAATATCACGCTGCCAACGGGACAAAAGGCCGTCCAGCGGTGGGAGAGACACATAGACCAGATGCGCATATAGGCGCGATGTAAGTTTCTTAGTGCAACCGGATCTAAGTGTGTTCTCCAACTTAGACTGAGTTAGAATACAGGAGGAACGTGGGAATTGAGCTTCAAATGCGTGCAAAAGTTGAAAATAGCGGAACTGGTAATGTTGCGGTAGGTTATACTGAGAGGAAAGCTGGGGGAAGGAAAGCAGTGAGGTGTGAGACACCACTTGTGAGATTAGTTTTATACCGTATCTGGTCCATGCCTGAGGGTCTATAAGTTTATGGAAATGTGGTAAATTAGGGTTTAACCATAAGGGGGCATTAGGGGAAATTTCAGTCTGAGTGTATTTTTCGATGACTAGACCCATTCTCCAGGCCCGCAGGGTAGTAAGCATGGAAGGGGTTAATACGTATGGGGCACATGGGCCTCTATAGATTAAATATCGAAGAGATTCCCAGGAGCCCGCCACCGTGGCCTCCAGAGCGGAGGCCGCGTTGGTTTTATCGGGGTTTAACCACCAGGCCACTGTCACAAGCTGTGTCGCCAAGAAATACTTATAGCAATCCGGAAAAGCCATGCCACCCTGTGCCAGTGGCCTCATCAATGTCGACAGCTTGTATCTGGGTGGTGAGGGGCCCCAGAGAAACTCCAAGAAACGTTGGTTTAATTTAGTGAAAAAGGATTTAGGGATCCACTGCGGAGAATGGCGGAGTAGATAAATGAATTTGGGAATGACCTTCATTTTGAGCAGATTAACCCTTCCCCAAACCGAGAGGGGCAGATTATTCCATGCCTTAAGTTTGGCTTTCATGTCCCCCACTACTGGCTCTAAATTTAGTTTAAGGAAATCTGAGGCTTGAGCGGAGACATGGACCCCCAGGTATTTAAAAGTGTTAACCCATTTCAATGGGCTGTCTGGGGAGGATGTGGCTTTTGCTGCCTGATCTATTGGAAATAAAGTAGATTTTGACCAATTAACCCGAAGGCCCGTTACTGTGGAGAATGTATTGAGGAGTGACAATGCACCCTGAAGTGATGGACCCGCGTCCCCAAGAAACAGGACCATATCGTCCGCATACAGGGCTACCCTCTCCTCCAGAATGCCAATACGAAGCCCCTTAATGTGAGGCGATGTGCGAAGGGCCTCTGCAACCTGCTCCATGGCTAGAGCAAATAAAGCCGGGGAGAGAGGGCAACCCTGTCTGGTTCCCCGGAAAAGTCGAAATGGAGTTGAGAGTCTAGAACCCAGGCGTATCGATGAAGTAGGACACCTATAGATCACCTGTAACCATGACATAAACCGTAGTGGAAAACCCATTCTACGTAGGGTCTCCCACAAAAAGGGCCACTCTACTGTATCAAACGCCTTTTCTATATCTAATAGGGCTATGGCCCTTGTACCAGAGTTGTTATGTTGGGCATGGATGTTGGTGAAGAGTCTCCTAAGGTTGACATCAGTGGACCTTTTGGGCATAAATCCTGTTTGATCAGGGTCAATAACCGTAGGTAGCAGTGGGTATAAACGAGTAGCCAACAATTTGGTTAAAATTTTGAAATCATTGTTTAATAAAGCAATTGGTCTATATGAGGCACATAACTCTGGATCCTTGGGGTCCTTATGGATCAGAGTAAGATAAGCCTGATGCATTGAAGGGGGCAGATCACCTTTGGACAGACAGACAGTATACAATTGAGCTAATATGGGTGCTAATAGTGCTGCATGTGCTCTATAGAAATCTATTGGTAGGCCATCAGGCCCTGGCGCCTTTCCTATGGGGAAGGACCGTATGACATTTAAAACCTCTGATGCCGTGAATGGGCGTACCAACGACTCCCGCTCCTCGTCCGACAACCAGCCAAGTGCCAACGGATGTAAGAGATTTTGCAACGACTCGGGCTGGAAGTAGGGGGGAAGGGCAGAGGTATAGAGCGTTTCATAAAAGGCATTAAACATTTGTAGAATTTCTAACTGAGAAGTCACCGTGTCCCCAGCTGGAGATCGCAGACTAGAAACCACTGTAAATGGATGTTCATGCTGCGCCAACATAGCCAGGAAACAACCATTTTTCTCTCCCTGCTCAAAGAACCGCTGCCTTCCTTTATGCATATCCAATCGCGTAACCTCCGTCAAATGTAAATTTAGTGAACTCTGAGTGGCACTTAGTGCATCAAAGTGAGCTATTGTGGGGTCTGCACTATAGGTTACTGTTTGATCCTCTACTATCTGTTGTAGCCTATGGGTTTCCTGGCCTTGCTGCCTCTTGACACTCGCAATAATTAAAATATATTGCCCTCTAGTATAGGCCTTAAATGTATCCCAAACTATCTGTGGAGATGAGGAGCCTTCATTAAGATCCCAAAACTCCGCTAATCTAGGTGGAATAATGTCAGCCACCTCAGGGTGAGAAATCCACTGTGCCCCCAGCCTCCACAAGGCCGCGTCACGATATGCGGGCGAACGAAAATCGATTACCAATGGGCTATGATCGGACAGCCCACTAGGCAAGTACTTGGCTTCTATTACGTCTGTCAGCAGAGCCGGGTTAGAGAAAGCCAAATCAATTCGTGAAGCAGTCTTGTGGGAGGCCGAGAAGCATGAATATGCTCTAGTGGCCGGGTGTTTCCATCTCCATATCTACTGCAGCCCCATTGCCTGGGCCCAAGTAGATAGTTCAGAACCGTAGTTCTTAGATGGGACAGGTCTATCCAAGTCTGGGGAGATGGTAGAGTTAAAGTCACCTATCACTAGTAATTTCCCCGGAAAAAAGGGAGCAGCTTTTTCCAAGACCTTATATAACAAATTATGTGTAAAGGGTGGAGGGATATAAATATTTATAATTATGTATCGTTGAGACCAGTGTGTAAGCACACACACAATTGCAAACTTGTCCTGGGGGTCCGTACGCATATCCTCAACCATACAGGAAAATTTCCTTTGTATTAGAATTGAGACCCCTCTAGCATAAGAGGAGTAGGTAGCATGGATGGCCCTCTGGATCCAGGGTTTTTTAAGGGTTAAAACCTTGCTGCCTGTGAGGTGAGTTTCCTGTAAAAGAATAAGATGTGGGGAGTGTATTTTTAAATATCTTGTCAGCAATGCCCGTTTGAATCTGGAATTGAGGCCTCTGACGTTCCATGAGAGGACGGAAAACTTTTCAGCTAGGGGGGTAGCCATGTAGGTTTAAGGAACCATGACCAAAGAAGTTGACGGGAGGAACACAATTTAGGGTGACTCACAGACAGCAAAATCTCTAGATTATACCAACTGAGTGCTTATCCTACTAAGTCCCATCTCCTCTCCAAAAAAAAAAGAAAAAAAAAAAGAAAAAACGGAGAGGAGAGTTGGGAATAGTTTTACCCAAAAAAAGGAAAAAAAAAACAAAAACTACAAACTACAGATTGTAGATATGCCCCTAAGAGGGGATATCACGCTACAATGTGTCCAAGCACCTTGCGACTGGGTGGGTGTGGGTCCCATCCACCACTAGGATAAGGAAAAAATTTAAAAATTTGAGGGAGAGAAAAAAAAAAAGGGGGGGTTCAGATAGGTCAAAGTGAAAGTGAAGGATTTGAGTTGAACTTTGTTTCTGTAGCATTATTCCAAATTTGAAATATACAGGTATAGCCAATCCAGCAGTGTTAGGCCGGCCATAGATGAGTCAAAAACCGAACGCTCTGTCGATCAAAAAAATGAAAATGGCGCATATGATTGTGCCATCATTTGTTTTGTTTTTCAAAAAAATCCAGCATGTTGGATCAGGCACTTTTGATTGTGGCATGAAAACCGTCTGTCGCAGCTGCCACACTGATGCCCCGTACACACGGTCGGATTTTCCGATGGAAAATGTCCGATCGGAGCGTGTTGTCGGAAATTCCGATCGTGTGTGGGCTCCATCGGACATTTTCCATCGGATTTTCCGACACACAAAGTTGGACAGCAGGAGATAAAATTTTCCGACAACAAAATCCGTTGTCGGAAATTCCGATCGTGTGTACACAAATCCGACGGACAAAGTGCCACGCATGCTCAGAATAAATAAAGAGATGAAAGCTATTGGCCACTGCCCCATTTATAGTCCCGACATACGTGTTTTACGTCACCGCGTTCAGAACAATCGGATTTTCCGACGACTTTGTGCGACCGTGTGTAGACAAAACAAGTTTGAGCCAACATCCGTCGGAAAAAATCCTAGGATTTTGTTGTCGGAATGTCCGAACAAAGTCCGACCGTGTGTACGCCTTATAATGATGCAAAAAACAAATGCCCTGATGATCGACAAGAATTTTCATTCAGTTTGCATCCATGGTCTGCTTTAGATGCTTCTTAATAAACTTGATGCATTTATTATATAGAGATAGAAGATAGATACTCAAACCAATTGCTTGATTATGTTAAAACAAATATAACTCAATCACACCCTGCCTTAAAGTGATTGTAAAGTCAGAAGGTTTTTTTATCTTAATGCATTGTATGCATTCTGTGTGCAGCAGCCCCCCCCCTCCCCCCCACCCAATACCTACTTGAGCCCATCTCTCCCCAGCGATGTTGCAGGAGAGTCTCCACTGCTTGTGATTCTACCTCCTCATTGGTTGAGACAGCAGCGCAGCACCATTGGCTCCTGCTGCTGTCAATCAAAGTCAGTGAGCCAATCAAAGAGAAAGGGGGTGGGACCCAACCGCAGCTCCTTGTCTGAATGGGCACACAGAGCAGAGGCTCGGCTTGGGTGCCCCCATAGCAAGCCATAGTAAATATATAATTTGTTATAATTTGTTATTTTTAAACACTTGCCGACCTGCCGCCATCATTATAATGTGGCAGGTCGCCTCATTCCCGGGAATCGCCATAGCTGTACGTCAGCTCTTTTAAGAGCTATAGCAGACACAAACTGCATTGCGGGGAGCCAATACGCATGGCCGGCAGCCGTAATGTCTTTCAACCACCAGTAATCGCTCCACAGAGAGCCAGAATGGGGATCTGTCAATGTAAACAAACAGATCCCCATTCTGAGAGGGGAGTAGAGATAGAGAGTGATCGTCTGTTCCTAGTGATCAGGAACAGCGATCTCTCTCTTCCTCCAGTCAGTCCCCTCCCCTCACAGTTAGAAACACCTCCCAGGGAACACATTTAACCCCTTGATCACTACTAGTGTTAACCCCTTCCCTGCCAGTGTCATTTATACAGTAATCAGTGCATTTTTATAGCACTGATCGCTGTATAAATGTCAGTGTTCTCAAAAAAGTGTCAAAAGTGTCCAAACTTTCTGCCGCAATGTCGCAGTCCCACTAAAAATCGCTGATCACCGCCATTACTAGTAAAAAAAAATAACAATAATAAAAATGCCATAAATCTATCCCCTTTTTTGTAGACGCTATAACTTTTGCACAAACCAATCAATATATGCTTATTGCGATTTTTTTTACCAAAAGTATGTCGAAGAATACATATTGACCTAAAATGATTAAGATTTTTTCTTTTTTAATTTGGGATATTTATTATAGCAATTAGTAAAAAATATTGTTTCTTTTTTCCACAATTGTCGTATTTTTTGTTTATAGCACAAAAAAATAAAAATCATAGAGGTGATAAAATACCACCAAAAGAAAGCTCTATTTGTGGGAAAAAAAGGACGTCAATTTTGTTTGGGTACAACATCACTTGACCGCGCAATTGTCAGTTAACCTCCCTGGCGGTATGATTATTTCAGATTTTAGGTGCTGAAAGTGGTGCAATTATTTTGCATGGAAGTTTGGCGTTTTAAATTGTAGGCCTGTAATTCTTAGGAATAACTCACCTAAATCTGTCCAAACCAGAGTCTAGTAGACATCCCGGGTATGATAAAGTTTGAAAAACGAAATCATAAATTATAATATAATAAATAACTATAAATAATTATACCAAATAATAATATAATAATAATACAAATTATTCAATAATGTAATCAAATCAAAAACACTGAAATTTGCTCAGTTGCAGAATTGTCACTGTCATTACTTTTCATGTTTGATGATGGATCTCCCCACAAATTGCCATCGCTCAATTCTGCGAGTGATTCAAATTTATTATCGCTGTTTTCTAGCTGGTCTACTTTACTTTTGATGTAAAGGGATGGTTTTGGTTGCTATGGACAATCTCCAGTTTCCAGGCAGAAAGAACCGTTTTTATAATATAAAACTGCATGCAGGGCACTGGACAAACCATTAGAGACAAAGGGGATGTGTAATTATTTGATACAGTACCTTGTAATCTGTATCTATACTGTGTGTTTTACTTTTTGAATTAGGCGCCGAACTCCGTCCCTGTGCGTCACAATGCTCGCAGGGAACGGAGCTCGGCACTGTGAATCGAGCGAGACACGGCGGCTCGCAGATCACAGTGCGGGGAGACATTGCAGGATCCAGGGGACAAGGTAAGTAACCTCTACATGGATCCTGCGATGCGATCCCGAGTCTGGCTCTGGGTTACCGCTTTCGGTACTGAAAATCCACGAGCCAGACTCGGGATACCGCTAGGGGGGTTAAAGTGACGCAGTGCCGTATCGCAAAAAATGGCCTGGTCATTAAGGGGGGGAATCTTCCAGTCCTTAATCAACTAATGTGGCTAAACATTTTGATTTTTGCCACAATGGGAATGTTTCAGCCATGTGTGTACAGGTCATCGAAAAATTGAGGGCCCCTAATAGAGGTGGTGATGTGTTTCATTTGTTTTGCCGGTGGGAGGTATTCTGGATTTTCCAGCTCCAGACTCACATCCCGCAGGGGTTAAACTTCGAGTGGGATGTGAGTCACTTTTATAAGTAGTATAGTTTTTTCCTCCCTCTGGCAGCAACTGATACACATCAATATGGTGAGTTCTTTATTTGTGCAGAGGGTGTTTAATGATACACTATATTTATATATTTGATATTGTCATTTTTATCATTATCCTTCATCTGTTACGATTGTACCAAACACTGTGATGTGTTACACAACCATCCGTTGTTTTTGTACATGGTAGCAATGTCCAGGCATGCATTTTGATACACACACTTCTTCCATTCATTTCTGACCCATTAGGACATTTACTAGCCACTGAGTTATAAATGAAGAGACAGATGGATTGGCGGTAATATTGCTGTTCACTGGGGTTTTTTTACCCGCCCATCCCCATTGTCTGTTCCTGGTTATCTGTCCTACCAACTTCATGGTGTGCTATATGCGAAGATACCCCATCTGTCTTTCACAGATAAGAGCCGCATCGTACATGAATGGGTTTTGCAATATACGTTATATTTGTGTGTCATTTGTCTTTTCTGTCTTTTTGTGTCTTGTGCTGTTTGTTTTTTTTCCCATTGCTATGTTAGGAGATCCCCCTAATCCATTGATATGTATGTGCTTATATGTATGGATTGTTGTTTATATCAGGGTGGGAAAGCATAATTGTTTTAGAGTATAAGGACACGGGGTGACACAAGACTATATGGTGTTTTATGACAATGTTTTTATATATCTTTTATATTTAGTCCTTATAGAACAACACTTTGGGGGTTATGAAAGGCAAATCCACTTGGAAGTGCAGTCGCTCTCAATCTAAGGGGTAGATCTGAATTGAGTGGAAGCTCTGCTGATTTTATCATCCAATCATGTGGAAGCTAAAATGCTGTTTTTTTTTATTTTCCTTGCACATCCCCCTCAGATCTACAGTGACTTTACTTCCAAGTGCACTTGCAGTGCAAAGTGGATTTTCCTTTAGTAAATAAAATATCCACACAGACTTAAAGCGCTAAATTGACAGTCATTAAAGAATCATCATGATGTCATAACCAATAAAGTGAAGAATGACTGGAAACCAGTGCAGCTGTCAACTCTTGGGAAAAAAGTGAACGTCAAAAATGCACAAACAAACAGCACTTTAATGGAGCCAGAAAATAAAAGGACTGTGGTAAAGCTGAATAAAGTTTAATAAAATGCATGTCAAAATGAATTAAAAGACACAACAATAAAATGGAAAGAGTCAATTATAAAACAAAATAGAAAAACATCAATTCCATTGCTGAAATATGCTGAAAAAATGGTTACAATACCGCCAGCTGTCAAAGGGTTAATACCGACAAATGTGTTCCATGTGTGGAGCAGGAGAAAGCTCAATGATCCAGCTATGCAGGGGGAGGTGGTGGAATCTCAGGTGACCGCTCGTAATGTTGCAACCAATGATGCAACCCCCTTTGTCTTGTTAGAGCACATATAACACATAAAGATAAAAGAAACAAATAACCAAAAATGTATATATAATTATATATTCATGGGTCTCTTTTTCACGTCTATAGTCTACGTAACAGGAAGTCTGCAATTAGTACCTGGTGACACCTGTTATAGGTGGGACTATATAAGAACTGTCTTGCTAACATATCTGTGTAATGACTAAGCGCACGTGAAGTGTGTGAAACGTGTCTACCCAGCATTCTGTTCCTGTATTTTTTGGGATGTCCAAATAAAAAGGATTTTGATCTACAGTGATGTGCTGCAATTTCTTCTAATTCCCTAACCCAAGCATGTAGCCTGGCATGCAAGGAAAGGGGGGACGAGAGCACAGCCCCCTGGAAAAGCACCTTGTCCTCATGTTGATGAGGACAAGGCCGTCTTTGCAACAATCCTGTTCCAGAGAATGTGGATGAATAAGAGGTACACAGTACGCTAACTCATTCAAAAAAAGAAAAAAAAAAGTGTAAACAAAAATACAGAGACTGTTTTTGATAAGTCCTTTATTATAATAAATAAACAAAAAATAGCCTTGCGATGTGCATTTGTCATCACTCACGTCATCACGCAATGTGAATCCCCACTGATCATGATGCTCACTCACACCAGAACAAAAGAACACCAGTCACCAACACTCGCCTGAACTAGATGACTGCTCACCCGTTACTGACAGCATTGGTGGATGACAGCTGATATATATAAAGGGACGGGGTCTAATGGGTGGGAATGATATTCACAATATATAGACATGACTATTCATGTCTATATATGGGCATTATTCCCTTTGCACACAGACCCCCACAACCACTGGGCCAGGGTTATGGACAAGTGGCCTTTTGTACTCCTGGGTACAAGGTGCTTTTCCAGGAGGGTCCCCTGGAATAGAATCCCCAACCACTTTGTTTACAAACAGAAGTGATCAAATGGTGCAGTCTTTAAGGTCTCTTTCACATGGATGGCCGTGGGACTTTAAAAACAGATGTCTGAAACTCAGTTTTACTGCCCCCTGGCCTCACATCCAAGTCTAAAATCCAGCTGGTGGAGGCTGCTCACATGACTTGGCTGTGGTGCTTTGCATCACAGCCACAAAAAATTTACTGTGGTATTTCGAGTTGACACCCAAACTCAGCCATTCAAGCCAATGGAACTATGCCACAACTGTGAGCCAAACACTTGGCTCCTGGTTGTGGTGAATTAGCACCATTATAAACTGCTATTTGGCCTCCTGAATAACTTACAGCAGCCACTTAGCTGAACTCTGAAAAGTGATCCACTGTGGATCACTTTTCAGAGCTTTGTCTAGCATAAACCCAGTCTAATAACACTCATTGTAATACCATCCATATTCCTGTCCTTTTAACATGATGACAGTAAGCTGACACCTATGCTGCACAGGTTCACACTTATCGGGTTATTGTGTTGCTGTGAAAAGGACAGGAATATGGGTGGTATTACAATGAGTGTTGTTAAAGTGGGGCACAGGCTATACACTGTACTACAGGAGGCACTTCTAGCAGCTTCCCATTTTTCCCTTAATTTCTACTGAGGAAAATGCTGCTTTCTTGTTCTCTTCTCCCTCACCTTATCGATCATTGAAGGTGAGAAGCCTCACTGCTTACAGTTAAGGTTAGTCGCCAATCTGCACTGACAGGAAGCCTGTGGGATGAAAATTTAATTGCAGTGATGGACAGTACAGTTTACCAATTGGCTGAGGGGGCGGTAAAGCCTGTAGGCTACATGCTGCACCACCCCTTGCTTCCTCCTCAGCCAATGGGTAGCTTAGGCTGCCTCAGTTCCTCTCTCATTACATCACCCTGTACGATTCTGAGTCCCGTCCTACCTGCACAGTAAATGAACAGGCCGGGGTTGACATTTATTATTATCAGGAAAAGTGTGACTGTGTGGCTCCTGTCCCAATCCCACAGCTGAAAGGTTACAATAGCCTTTCAACCCCCCTGATACCCCATTACCTACGCCCCTGAGTGAATATGAAGCCTTAGGAGTCTTCACAGCTTTTTCAGTAGGAGAAACTTACTGCTACACAGCATGAACATGGTCTCAAGAAGACTGGGCTTTCCTGCTCACCCTGACGGCTGGGAAAAGATCATTTTACCATTTCCCCAAGTGGCGGTGGCAACCTAGTTGGGGAGTCAGGGAATGGCATCAGCTGCCTGGCCTCCAGGAGTTCTGATTTGCCTAATACCTATTGACATTAAGTGCTATTCCTTCAGAGGGGTATTCAGGTTTCTGTGATTTCACCTCCAAAAGCAACCATTAATGCCATGTAATCTGCTAACAACATGGCAAGGAGCTGCTCACTTATATTTTGCATGGCAGAATGGTAGCTTGGGAGGGATTGCTATGTTTTTCTGAATGTTTTACATCTTTAATAAAAAGTTACAAAGAAAGCACCTTCTATCTACGGAGCCATCAGGGGCGTAACTACCACCATAGCGACCCATGCGGGCGCTATGGGGCCCGCAGCCAAGTTGGGATGTTAGTTAGGATGAGAGTACCGCCGGTACAGTCTCCCAGCCAGTGGAAGAGAGAGGAGAGGAAGAGGCAAGCTGTGACCTGTGCCCAATGCAGCGTGACCTGTGCCCCATACAGCCTCACCTGTGCAGAGGAAGAAGCAAGCCACCCGGATCAGCAGAGAGCTGAATTGCCCGATGTAATAGCTTTCATTAGAACTTCCAGTGTTCCTGGGGCTCACGTCACATAGCTCCAGCTCTTGGCCCTGCGCCTTTGATAGACAGAACGCCAATCCAATGCGGGACGTGTGACGTCATCAAAGGCATCAGGCCAAAAGGTGGGGCTATGTGACGATGAGCCCCGGGAAGACGGGAAACTCAAATGAAAGCTATCCCGCTCTCTGCTGATCCGGGTGGCTTGCCTGTTCCTCTGCACAGGTGAGGCTGTATGGGGCACAGGTAGACCAGGCTGTATTGGGCACAGGCAACGCTGTATTGGGCACAGGTCACGCTGTGTGGGGCACAGGTCACGCTGTATGGAGCACAGGTCACGCTGTATGGGGCACAGGTCACGCTGCATTGGGCACAGGTCACGTTGCATGGGGCACAGGTCAGGCTGCATGGGGCACAGGTCACGCTGTATGGGGCACAGGTCACATTGTATGGGGCACAGGTCACGCTGCATTGGGCACAGGTCACGCTGCATTGGGCACAGGTCACACTGTATGGGGCACAGGTCACGATGTATGTGGCACAGGTCACGCTGTGTGGGGCACAGGTCACGCTGTATGGAGCACAGGTCACGCTGTATGGGGCACAGGTCACGCTGCATTGGGCACAGGTCACGTTGCATGGGGCACAGGTCATGCTGCATGGGGCACAGGTCACGCTGCATGGGGCACAGGTCACGCTGCATGGGGCACAGGTCACGCTGCATTAGGCACAGGTCACGCTGCATGGGGCACAGGTCACGCTGTATGGGGCACAGGTTACACTGCATGGGGCACAGGTCACGCTGCATGGGGCACAGGTCACGCTGCATTGGGCACAGGTCATGCTGCATTGGGCACAGGTCACGCTGCATTGGGCACAGGTCACGCTGTATGGGGCACAGGTCACGCTGTATGGGGCACAGGTCACGCTTCATTGGGCACAGGTCACGCTGCATTGGGCACAGGTCACGCTGCATTGTGCACAGGTCACCCTGCATTGGGCACAGGTCACGCTGCATTGTGTACAAGTCATGCTGCATTGGGCACAGGTCACGCTGCATTGTGCACAGGTCACGCTGCATTGTGCACAGGTCACGCTGCATTGGGTACAGGTCAAGCTGCATTGGGCACAGGTCACGCTGAATTGGGCACAGGTCATGCTGCATTGGGCACAGGTCACGATGTATGGGGCACAGGTCACGCTGTATGGGGCACAAGTCATGCTGCATTGGGCACAGGTCACACTGCATTGGGCACAGGTCATGCTGTATGGGGCACAGGTCACGCTGCATTGGGCACAGGTCACGCTGCATTGGGTACAGGTCACGCTGCATTGGGCACAGGTCATGCTGCATTGGGTACAGGTCATGATGTATGGGGCACAGGTCACGCTGTATGGGGCACAAGTCACGCTGCATTGGGCACAGGTCACACTGCATTGGGCACAGGTCATGCTGTATGGGGCACAGGTCACGCTGCATTGGGCACAGGTCACGCTGCATTGGGTACAGGTCACGCTGTATGGGGCACAGGTCACGCTGTATGGGGCACAAGTCACGCTGCATTGGGCACAGGTCACACTGCATTGGGCACAGGTCATGCTGCATTGGGCACAGGTCACGCTGCATTGACACTAGGGCAGCTGTGGGGGGGGGGGCTGTTTGCAGGGGGGCCCCATACAACATTTTGCTATGGGGCCCTGCTATTTTTAGTTACGCCCCTGGGAGCCATGTAGTTTGGTTTTTTGAACAGCAAGTCTACATACACTACTTTTGATTGTTGAATTTGTAAAGATTTAAATGCAACATTTATTTGGTGAATAGTGCAATAAACATAATTTCCCACGAATGAACACATTGCTGAAGTTTGCATTATCTGCCGAATGTGGTTTGTGTGTGTGTGTGTGTGACAGCAAATGGTGATCTTATATGGCATCTAAATGTTGCAAATAGTTGCCTTTCTAGTAATGGAAATCAATTTGTGTGGGGCTCCTAAGTTATAGTAAGTGTAGATATATATAGTTTTCTTCAAATATTCTAAAATTGAGCCTGATGACAGACCTAGTGTTCTGTCAATACTGTATATGGTAAAGTAAACTCCCATGTACTTCAAACATACATTTGTATGAAGGCTTTCAAATGCTCCTGCATGTTTTTGGAAGCTTGATTTGAACATAGTTTCCCAACTCTCAAAACTCAATCACTTTTTGTAAACTAGGGATATTGATATCTATGGCTTTGGGCCCATTCACACCATAGCGCAAGTGATGCTGCATATTACACACTAGGGATGAGCTTCGAGTTCGAGTCAAACGTAAGTTCAACTCGAACATCCGGCGTTCGACCGTTCGTCGAATTATGAACATTAAGGGCCGTTCACACCAAATTCGAGTGGCGATTCATGGCCCATAATTCACTGCGGCATCGCAGTGCATTGCTGGCTGATGATTGGCCAAGCATGCACTATGACCCGCATGCTTTGGCCAATCACAGTGCAGTAAGAATGAAGAGCCATAATTGGCCAAAGGCAGGGTGGCTTTGGCCAATTATGCCTCAGGGGATTGAGTACACACCCCACACTATATAAGGCCGTCTGGAAGTCGGCCTTCTGTGGTGTGTTCCAGCGTGCTGAGAGATAGAGAGAGAGAGACAATGTCATTTCATTTGAGTTAGATAGAGCAGGCAGACGAGTCAGTTAGCTGCAGTCAGTGTATTGTGTATATATATGCATCCCAGGTGTTTTGTGTGTGTATATATATATATATATATATATATATACACACTGTATTCAGTTTAGCTAGATCCGTTCCTGTTATTCTCTTCCCAATATACTCTTACAGCCAGGCAGCTGCAGTATTTTCAGTCAGTGTACTGTATCCTGTGCACAGTGTGCAACTAAAGCTAACTGCAGACAATTGCTGGTGTTCTCTTCTTAATAATACTTCAGGCAGGCAGCTGCAGTATTTTTAGTCAGTGTACCGTATCCTGTGCACAGTGTGCAACTAAAGCTAACTGCAGACAATTGCTGGTATTCTCTTCCTAATAATACCACAGGCAGTCAGCTGCAGTATTTTCGTTTAGTGTACTGTATCCTCTGCACAGTGTGCAACTAAAGCTAACTGCAGACAATTGCGGGTGTTCTCTTCCTAATAATACCACAGGCAGGCAGCTACAGTATTTTCAGCCAGTGTACTGTATCCTGTGCACAGTGTACAGCTAAAACTAACTGCAGACAATTCCTGTTATTTTCTTCCCAAGAATACTACAGGCAGGCAGGCGATTCAGCTAGCTGCAGTATAAACAGTATATATATATATACATCCCAGCTTTGTGCAGTTACATCTCACTGCACGCCATTCCTTGTGTACCTATTCTAATACATCAAAGACAGTATGTCTGGAAGGCCAACAAGGAGAGGCAGACAGTCACAGGCCAATAAAAGAGGGCAAGCAGGCTCTGTGTCTAGAGGCAACAGTACTGGTCATGGACACGGTGCATCCTCATCAGCACGTGGCCATGGGGCACGCTTTTCCATTTTCTCAGCAGCTGGCCTTGTTGAGCCACAACATACCGAAGAGTTGGTAGAGTGGATGACCAAGCCGTCCTCATCCTCCTCATCCTCTGTCACCCAGGCTACCTTGGCTGCCAATGCAGGTGTCAAAGCAGCCTATTCCTTGGACTCAAGGTCATCATCAGTTACTCCTTCCCTAGCCCCAACGGAGGAGTCCCCCGAACTGTTCGACCACAGTGTCGGGTACATGCTGCAGGAGGATGCACAGCGTTTTGAAGGCTCCGATGAAGGTACCCAGCATGAGGAAGGCAGTAACGTGAGCCCAGAGAGAGGGGTTGCCCAAGAAGGACAAAAAAACTGGCAGTCATGTTCCCCCAGCTGCAGCATACTGCCAGGTTTGCTCCAGTGACGAGGAAGGAGGGGATGATGAGCTCACTGACTCTACGTGGGTGCCTGATAGGAGAGAGGAGGAGGAGGCGGAGGAGGAGGCACATCTCCAACAAGGCAGGATGCCCTCCAGGGGCCAGCTTAATGGCAGCCAACCGACTGCATCACACCGCAGAGCTCCGCAAGTGCAGGGCGCAGGGCGCGTTATTCCAAAAGTTCTTTGGTGTGGGCATTTTTTGGGACGTGTGCAGCAGATCGCACTGTTGCTATTTGCAACATATGTCTGAAGCATATCAAGCGTGGACTAGACAGCAAGCGCTTGGGCACCACATGCTTAATCAAACATATGGAGGAATGAAGGTGTAGAATTAAGTGTGCCACTGCCAAGTACTTGCAGGCAATCTGCTATTGGTACACCAACGTCCGATTCTAGCAGGCAGATTTCCCTACCTAAGTTGCTCCACCGGTAAAAGAAGTTTGCTCGCAGCCATCCACATGCCCAGCGATTGAATGCTAGCTTGGCTAAATTGCTAGCACTTCAACTACTACCTTTTCAGTTGGTAGACTCTGCCCCCTTCCGTGAGTTTGTGGAATGTGCGGTACCTAAGTGGCAGGTTCCCAAACGCCACTTTTTTCATGGAAGGTGATTCCGGCTCTCTACCGGCATGTGGAAGGCAATGTCCATGCCTCGCTGGACAGGGCAGTCAGCGGTAATGTGCATATTACCGCTGACTCATGGTCCAGCAGGCATGGACAGGGACGTTACCTATCTTTCACCGCGCACTGGGTGACTCTACTGGCAGTTGGGATAGATGCAGGACATGGTGCAGTAGTGTGCCACGCCTCCAAAACTCTACTAGTGGTGATTCTGCCACACCTCTCTCCTCCACCCCCTCCATTTCTTCTTCCTCCATGGCCTCTTCCTGTGCTTATTTGTCCTCTGAACCAGCGGTGTTCCGTAGGCGTTCAAGGGGCTACGCAAGCATGCAGGCAAAAAGATGCTATGCGGTGCTTGAGCTGGTGTGCTTGGGGGACAGGAGCCACACTGTGGCAGAGATTCTGTCAGCTCTGCAGGGGCAGGCTCGGAGGTGGTTGAAGCCACGCCAGATTAAGCCAGGAATAGTGGTTTGTGACAATGGCACCAACCTCCGCCCTCCAACAGGGACAACTGACCCAGGTGCCCTGTTTGGCTCATGTCCTTAACTTGATGGTGCAGCTGGGCAGGTACCAGGGCTTACAGGATATCCTGAGGTAGGCCAGGAAAGTCTGTGTGCATTTTCACCGGTCATATAATGCCAGTGTTCGGCTGGCTGACCTCCAAATGGAATTTAACCTGCCCAAGAACTGCCTAATCTGTGACATGCCCACCAGGGGGAACTCAATGTTGGCCATGCTGCAGCAGCTGCACACGTAGCAGAGGGCCATCAATGAGTACCTGTGTGACTATGGCACCAGGACAGGGTCGGGGGAGCTTGGTTTTTTCCCCATGCCAGTGGGCCATGATCAGGGATGCATGCACTATCCTGTCACCATTTGAGGAGGCCACAAGGATGGTGAGCAGTGACAGTGCATGAATCAGTGACACTGTCCCTCTTGTCCACCTGTTGGAGCACACGCTGCGTGGGATAATGGACAGGGCACTTGAAGCAGAACAGAGACAGGAAGAGGAGGACTTTCTTACCTCTCAGGGCCCCCTTTATCCAGACAGTGTTCCTGCCTGCCCGCCGATCACACAGGAAGAGGACAAGGAGGAGGAGGAGGATTGTGTCAGCATGGAGGTGGAGCCTAGCACTCAGCATCAGCAGCAATCTTCAAGGGATCATTTACAGTCCGAAGAAACCCATGGACTTGTACGTGGCTGGGAGGAGGTGGCTGCGGATCATGTCGTCCTTAGTGACCCAGAGGACTCCGGACCGAATGCCTCAGCAAACCTACGTTGCATGGCCTCCCTGATCCTGCAAAGCCTGCGGAAGGATCCTTGTATTTGTGGTATTAAGGAGAGGGATCATTACTGGCTGGCAACCCTCCTTGATCCACGTTACAAGGGTAAGGTTGCGGACCTTATCTTGCCATCGCAGAGGGAGCAGAGGATGAAACATCTTCGCGAGACCTTGCAGAAAGGTTTGTGCAATGCGTTTCCAGAGCCTTGGAGGTTACTATATCCTGGTTCTCCTGGACAACGTGTTGCTGAGGCTTCTATCGTCTGACCGATGCGTTCAGACAATTTTTTAGTCCGCAGCCCCAAGGTATGATCGGTTCCAGCAACCATCACCAGTGCCTGATTCACATAGTGCAGGAATACCTAGGGGCAAGATCAGACTTGTACACCTTTCCCACCAAAAATCCTCTGGGTTACTGGGTCTTGAGGATGGATCAGAGCTTACACAGTATGCAATTGAGCTACTGGCATGTCCTGCATCCAGGGTTCTTTCGGGAACGCACATTCAGTGCTGCTGGAGGCTTTGTAACCGATGACAGGGTGCGCCTGTCCACCAAATTGGTCGATCGGCTGACCTTTATAGAAATGAATCAGTCTTGGATCACCAGCTACCAAGCACCTGATGCTGTTGTAACTGAATATTTTTTTTTTAATGTGAGATCCCTTCAAGACTGCCTATGCTGATGCTGAGTGACTATCCTGTTATGCTGAGTGACTATCCTCTTCCTCCTCAATGTTCATGCTGATAGCTTGTAAGAACAGTTTTGGTTCTGGGCACCAGTGGCTAAGGCCCAATTTTTCTGCCCCTGTTTAAGCGGCATGCAATTACAATTTTTGATGCAATACTTTGCAGCAGGGCTCATTCCTGCGCTCCAACTAGAGTATCTGTGAGGGTTTGCAGTGTTACAGCCCCTAAAGCCCAATTTTTCTGCTCCTGTTTAACAGGGGCGTGTAATTACACTTCTTGAGATAATATTTCATAGCAGGGCCTGTTCCAGCGCCCACCAAGAGTAACTGTGAGGGCTTACAGTGTTGTGGCAACACCACCACACCACCACCAAAGGCCCAATTTTTCTGACCCTGTTCAACAGGGGCATGTAATTACAATTCTTGATATAGCTTGTAAGAACATTTTTGGTTCTGGGCACCGCCACCAGTGGCTAAGGCCCAATTTTTCTGCCCCTGTTTAAGCGGTGTGTAATTACAATTTTTGATGCAATACTCTGCAGCAGGGCTCATTCCTGCGCTCCAACTAGAGTATCTGTGAGGGTTTGCAGTGTTGTGGCCCCAGCACCAGTGCCTAAAGCCCAATTTTTCTGCTCCTGTTTAACAGGGGCATGTAATTACACTTCTTGATATAATATTTCATAGCAGGGCCTGTTCCAGCGCCCACCAAGAGTAACTGTGAGGGCTTACAGTGTTGTGGCAACACCACCACACCACCACCAAAGGCCCAATTTTTCTGACCCTGTTCAACAGGGGCATGTAATTACAATTCTTGATATAATATTACACAGCATGGCCCGTTCCAGTGCCCACCAAGAGTAACTGTGAGGGCTTACAGTGTTGTGGCAACACCACCACACCGTCCACCACCAAAGTCCCAATCTTTCTGACCCTGTTTAACAGGGGCATGTAATTACAATTCTTGATCTAATATTTCACAGCAGGGCCTGTTTCTGCGCCCACCAAGAGTAACTGTGAGGGCTTACAGTGTTGTGGCAACACCACCACACCTTCCACCACCAAAGGCCCAATTTTTCTGACCCTGTTTAACAGGGGCATGTAATTACAATTCTTGATCTAATACTTCACAGCACGGCCCGTTCCTGTGCCCACCAAGAATAACTGTGAGGGCTTACAGTGTTGTGGCAACACCACCACACTGTCCACCACCAAAGGCCAAATTTTTCTGACCCTGTTCAACAGGGGCATGTAATTACTATTCTTCATCTAATATTTCACAGCAGGGCCCATTCCTGCACCCACCAAGAGTAACTGTGAGCGCTTACAGTGTTGTGGCAACACCAACACCTAAGGCCCAAATTTCTGCAGAGTATATAGGGCAGGCCTCTACTTTCAAACATCCAACTTACAAATGACTCCTACTTGCAGCAGGGCTCATTCCTGCGCTCCAACTAGAGTATCTGTGAGGGTTTGCAGTGTTGTGGCCCCAGCACCAGTGCCTAAAGCCCAATTTTTCTGCTCCTGTTTAACAGGGGCATGTAATTACACTTCTTGATATAATATTTCATAGCAGGGCCTGTTCCAGCGCCCACCAAGAGTAACTGTGAGGGCTTACAGTGTTGTGGCAACACCACCACACCACCACCAAAGGCCCAATTTTTCTGACCCTGTTCAACAGGGGCATGTAATTACAATTCTTGATATAATATTACACAGCATGGCCCGTTCCAGTGCCCACCAAGAGTAACTGTGAGGGCTTACAGTGTTGTGGCAACACCACCACACCGTCCACCACCAAAGTCCCAATCTTTCTGACCCTGTTTAACAGGGGCATGTAATTACAATTCTTGATCTAATATTTCACAGCAGGGCCTGTTTCTGCGCCCACCAAGAGTAACTGTGAGGGCTTACAGTGTTGTGGCAACACCACCACACCGTCCACCACCAAAGGCCCAAGTTTTCTGACCCTGTTTAACAGGGGCATGTAATTACAATTCTTGATCTAATATTTCACAGCACGGCCCGTTTCCGTGCCCACCAAGAATAACTGTGAGGGCTTACAGTGTTGTGGCAACACCACCACACTGTCCACCACCAAAGGCCAAATTTTTCTGACCCTGTTCAACAGGGGCATGTAATTACTATTCTTCATCTAATATTTCACAGCAGGGCCCATTCCTGCACCCACCAAGAGTAACTGTGAGCGCTTACAGTGTTGTGGCAACACCAACACCTAAGGCCCAAATTTCTGCAGAGTATATAGGGCAGGCCTCTACTTTCAAACATCCAACTTACAAATGACTCCTACTTGCAAATGGAAGGAGACAACAGGAAGTGAAAAGAAATCTACCCCTAGGAAGGTAAATTCTCCCCTGTAAGAGTTCCTTGTTTCACTAAAACCCCCAAAACCCAATTGTCATTGGGACAGAGAGGTGAAATCTTCTGAACAGGTGCACAGACAGAAAAAACAAATGTTACAGGGGTGATAATCCTTCCCTATGTTTTCCAAAATGCTTAAAAATAGATTTTTTGGCTGGAGCTACACGTAAAAAATTTACCAGTTCAAAATTACAAACGGATTCTACTTAAGAATAAACCTGCAGTCCCTGTCTTGTTTGCACCGCCTGTATACTGCTGTTCAGAGTATATAGGGCCTGGGGACCCCACGCCTTTCCTTTTCTTTATTTGGGTGCGGGGTTCCCCTTAATAACCATACAAGACCCAAAGGGGCTGGTAATGGGCTGGGGGGGTTTCTCAATGATTTTCATCCATATTGCCGGGACCAGACATGACATTAAAGCTGCAAGCAGTTTTAAATGACTTTTTTTCCTTTATAAATGTCATTTTCTAAACACGGGAAACACGTGCCACTTTACAGGCATACTATAGATACCCCCCCCCCCCCCCCCCGGCACAATATTTAAAGGAATATTTCACTTTTATTTTTTCACTTTAAGCAGAATTTTTAAATCACTGCTCCCGAAAAAACTGCCTTTTTAAAACTTTTTTTGCATTGATACATGTACCTTGGGGTAGGACCCGGGTCCCCAAACCCTATTAAGGATAATAACTTGCATATTAGCCTTTAAAATTCACACTTTTGATTTCTCATGCTCGAGTCCCATAGACTTTAACGGAGTTTGAAAGTTCATGCGAACTTTGGGTCCGTTCGAATGTTCTGATGTGAACCGAATCGAGGGATGTTCGGCTTATCCCTATTGCACACAGGTCGCTCATTTGAATAGGCTGTCCAATGCACCGAAAAAAGCTGTATGTAGCAAATTGACAGAGCGTTGCAATGTCTGTTGGTATTTGGTAAGCTGCAAAGGGGTGCAATTCAATAGCACTGCATTGCACCAATACACACCAATACATACAATGCACATTAACATGGACTGCAGAAACAGCGCAATGGTGAAAGCAAATCTTTCTATCCAAAGTCAAGGTTCTAGGGTAAAAGCAAAACAAATCTTTCAGCTTAAAGGCTTCCTTGATATCTTTTAGTTTACAAAGCAGCCTGTTATATTTTGTTCTACTGATAAACCACAATTGATATCCTAATAAACTAGATGGACTTGTGCCTTTTTTCAACCTAACTATGTAACTATGATGAAGAGATTAGATTTTTACATTTTTATTGGATATGGTTTATAGCAGAAAGTAAAAAAATGTTGTTGTTTTTTTCAAAATTGTCTTTTTTTGTTTATAACGCAAAAATAAAAAACGCAGAGGTAATCAAATACCACCAAAAGAAAGCTATATTTGTGGGGAAAAATACAGTAAAACCTTGGATTGCGAGCATAATGTGTTCCGGAACTATGCTTGTAATCCAAAGCGAATTTCCCCATAAGAAATAATGGAAACTCAGATAATTCATTCCACAACCATTTATTCATAAATCCTTCAGTTTATAGTCCATATTAAAAGATTATAGCAATATGATAGGTTGTGTAACCATAAAATGACCATTCACAAATGGCAGCCTCCACAAGGGGATTAGAAGCAAAATCCAGCAGGAACTACAGATATAAAAGAGAAGCGAGGCATCTCTAAGTGTAGCAATATGGTTACATTTAGGGAAGGTACAACATTTAGCAACTAACATGGTTGATGATTAAAAGAGGCACACATAGGTGTGCGCAGCCTCTTGCATTAGGGTGTGCACCCCAAAGCTCAAATACATATGCATGTGTATATGTACTGATGGTGTCAGTAGGGCAGTGGACAGTGTAATTTAGTTAATTTTCTTTTACCCAAATTTTTGGGCTTGGGTAACATTTTTTGGGGGGGATGAAATATCAGTGGTCAAAACAGGGGGGAATATGCAGCACACAAGGCAATTAGGGTGTGCCCAGGCACACCCTGTGCGCACGCCTATGGAGGCACATCTAAGTATGGTAAAGTGGTTCACATAGACCGTCCTCTGCACCGCCGGCTCTCACCGCTGTCAGTCTGCAGTCGTGACCAGGAAGATGACCCTGCAGTAGAGCGATCTGAAAGCGGGGCTCGAAGCGCTCATGGAGCACAGCGTGGAAGGGATGACATCAATGGCAGTGCGAAAGTATTGTCTATGTGGACAGCTTTACCCCGTATGCCTGCATTCTTAAATGTGCCAGTTTTAACCATTCACCATGCAAATTGCTAAATGTATCTTTATTAAATGTAACCATAATGCTACACTTAGAGGCCCCTCTCTTCTCTTTTATACCCAGTTTTGACATGACGCTACTTGTATATCAAGACATTGCTTGTTAATCAAGTCAAAATTTATTTAAAAATGTTGCTTGTCTTGCAAAACTCTCTTAAACCAAGTTACTCTCAAACCAAGGTTTTACTGTACATACATTTTATTTGGGTACAACGTCACAAGATTGCACAATTGTCAGTTAAAGTAAAGCAGTGCCGTATCGAAAAAAATGACCTGGTCATGAAGGGGGGTAAATCTTCTGGAGGTCAAATAAAAAAAGTAGGGAAGAAAGCTAGTAAATATACATTTAGTACTGCAAGAGGGTGATGTCACCATACTTTCTAGTGATATCCTGGGGAATGCAGGGTAGCCCAGGACAGCATCATAAAGCATCTTCTCAGAAAATACTTGGCATTCCCCAAGATCTCAATAGAAAGATATCATCACCCTTACTCATTAATATTAGGGAGGGGGCCAAGATACATCAAAGCTGAGGCTTTTAAGGGTATCAAGGTTAACAGCCAGATTGCTGCTTTTAAAAAGAGTTCAGCAATGGTTAACTACAAGCTTTTTATATATAAGTTTCACATAAATGTACGTGTTTGGAAGTGGGATATTTACAGAAATGAATGTCATGTTTATGTAAACTGCAATACTTGTAAATCTAAATAAAAATTATAAATAAGTATCTGTTTTTCTGAAACACTCATTACACCCCACTCCTGTTCCATCCCGATATGCTCACCTAAACCGTGTAATAGCAATTTAATTGTCAAAATACAGATTGCATTGCTGTGACACCTAATGAGCTCTGAAGTAACCGTGTTTGACAGATAAGTAGCATTTGCAGATAAACAAGATGTGTTCTGACAGTTTTAGAATGATCCATTTTAGTTGAATACCAGTAGAATTGCCAGATTATTTTAGTCATTAACTGCAAAATCTACATGCTTCATGTTTTAAAGCAGCGGTCCCCAACCTTTTTGGTACCAGAAATTGGTTTCACGGCAGCCAATTCTGCCAGGGACCGGGGATGGGGGGGGGGGGTTGTTGGGGGAAGCGCTATTTACGGAATCTGTCCACAGCCCCCCTTTACATTACAGTGCCCCTTTACACTACATTACAGTGCCCCATTACAATGCAGTCCCCTTTACATTATTGTATCTGGGACTGCTCTGTAAAGGGGGCACTGTGATATAAAGGGGACTGCACTGTGATTTAAAGGGGGACTTCACTGTACCCTGCAGTTCACCCCTGTATCCTGCCTGCAGCTTACCTATGTACCCCTCTCCAAAGCTCACCCCTGTACCCTACCCCCCTGGCTGACAGATGTACCCTGCCCACCCCTGTACCCTTCTCCAAAGCTCACCACTGTACCCTGCCTGCAGTTCACCTCTGCACCCCTCTCCAAAGCTCACCCCTGTACCCCACCATCAACAGAGAAGAAAATTTTTCTTTTACATAGTTACATAGTTAGTCAGGTTGAAAAAAGACACAAGTCCATCCAGTTCAACCTTAAAAACAATAAATAAATAAAATAAAAAATATCGTACCATCCAATATACCCAATTTTATACCCTCAGTTGATCCAGAGGAAGGCAAAAAACCCCAGCAGAGGATGCTCCAAATTGCTACAACAGGGGAAAAAGTTCCTTTCTGATCCCCCAAGAGGCAATCGGATTTTCCCTGGATCAACTTTACCTATAAATGTTAGTACCCAGTTATATAATGTACATTTAGGAAAGTATCCAGGCCTTTCTTAAAGCAATCTACTGAGCTGGCTAGAACCACCTCTGGCGGGAGTCTAGTCCACATTTTCACAGCTCTTACTGTGAAGAAACCTTTGCGTATTTGGAGATTAAATCTCTTTTCCTCTAGACGTAAAATATATACTAAAATATATAGTAAGTTAGACTTTTACCAGTGCTCACATTTGCCCTCCACTCTTTTTTCATCAATTCTTACTTCTGCACCCCACCCACCAATTCTTATCTTGGTAACTAAACCCCCCCACCACCACCACCACTGCACCTCGGCTATTCTGCTCTACTGTTGTGACACTGGCAAGATTTAGAGCAAGACATTGGTTCCTAAGTGCTCTCCTGCTGCAGTTCAAAGGAGAGCATCACTCACTTTTGTGAACAATGTGGATTCTGTGCATTCTTTCTCTCGGCATAGAATGCAAGGGCAGGAAGAATTGTGAAGAGACACTGAGTTAGCTCAGCTGTGATGTCACAGAGAAGCCAGGCAGTAGACAGTGGTGAGAGGCTGAAAAAAAGCCCTGCACTTCCCAATTCTAATGTCTGCCTCCCCTGCACTGCAGGCAGGGTTCAGTCAATGTGTCCTCTCCCGGCTCCCCCACCAGACAATGTCATCCTAGCAGCAGGGCAGGAAGGAGCTCTCTATTCTGATTTGCAGCTCCTCCCACCCCCTGCCCTGTTGATAGAATGACATTGTCAGCCGGGTGGGCGGAGGAGCAGGGAGAGGACACACGGCATTGGCGCACAGCAGGAGATGAGCGGGGATCACGGTCTGTGACAACTGTGTGGCTTGGTCTGCAACAGGCCACAGATTGGCGCCGGGCTATGGCCCAGGGGTTGGGGACCCCTGTTTTAAAGCATAGATTTGTATCTCTCTACTCTTTTTTTGCCTTTTATTTTGGTAGGAGGGAGATCTTCCTAAAAACAATTGTTAACAGCACAAGTTGGCTTTTTGGACAATTTCATTTTGCCTCCTGTTCCTATGACAAAAAAAAAAAAAATGGACTTCCTATAACTTTTTTGTAATATAGACAGATCATTAGAGGGTCTAAAAAATATTACTCTTATTTTTCCTGGGTACACAGCACTTAAGAGGGGATATGATTACAATATACACATGGTAATTGCATTATTGGGAGAAAACTATTTAAAACTAAGTTTCTAAAGAAGACATGAGGCCACACAATGAAGTTGGACAAGAAGCAGTTTAATCCTAAACAGTGCAAGGGATTATTTAGTTTCAGAGGAGTAAGGATCCACATTTGGTGGTGTCAGCGGGGAATCTAGATACATTCAAAAGACTTTTAGATTGCAAACACAATGTACAGGGATATTAAAAATGGTAGTGACCTAAACACACACACACACACAGGTTGAGCTGGATGGACCAATGTATTTATTCAACCTTAAAGGCTAGATCAGTCAGCTTTTAAATGTTGCCTGTGTCCATGTTGCAGATTTTTTCTCACTGCCTGTATGGTGAAAACATTGTCATCTTGAGTTAAAATCTCTACAACTTAACCCAGGTTGCAGTATAAATTAAATGAGCTCTATATTTGTCCCCATTCATCCAAAAACATTTTTTGGCCATACATGAATTACTGCAATTTTTACATAATTCTTGTCTTTTAATAAAAGAACACCTATGTTAACCTTTTTTTAGTGCAGTCACCCTGTTGTTTAATATATATAGTCAGGGCTGAAACTGGGGGGGGGGGCAGGGGTGTGCGTGTGCCCCGGGCACCACATCAAGAGGGGTGCCGCCCACACCAGGTAATGTTGCTCTAAGGGTGCCACTGCTCTCCAATAAAGTATAATGCACAGGCGGCACCGGCTGCATAGTCCGACATATCCCAGAGAAACAAAAGATGGGAGAATGCACAGCACACACGCACTGAATCATTCCACTCCTCCCACCAGCCCCTAGAAAAGCATTCCTGAGCAATGCTTCAGCTACTGTTGCTATGTTGCTAAGGGGTGGGTGGAAGGAACGGAGTGACTCAGGCAGCGTTCGTGCGCTGTGCGGTCTCCCTTCTATTTGTTTCTCAGGTATATGCCGGATTATGCAGTGAGCACCGCTTGTTCATTAGACTTTATCGGGCAGCAGTGGCAACCTTAGAGAAGCGATACCCCAGCGTGGATGGCACCCTTGACTGTGGGAGGAGTGGACTGATTCAGTATTGGAGTGCTGTGAGGTCTTCCTCCTTCTACACAAGTCCTGCCCAGTGCCCAAACAGTTCATACCTTTTGTGACAGAGCTGCAGTACAAATTTACATGGAAGAGCCTGCCTAAAATTGAAAGGTATTTATTAGGAGAGGGGGTTTGTGTGCTGAAGTACCTAGACAATGAAGGTGGGGGTGCAGAGAAGGAACTGGATGGGGTTGGTGCAGAATAGGCCCTGGACTAGAAAAGGGGGTTGGTCCTGGATTAGGAAGGGGGTGCAGAGGAGGCCCTGGACTGGGGTGGGAGAGAGTGCAGAGGACGCCCTGGACTGGGGTGGGGGGTGCAGAGGAGATCCTGGACTTAGGGGGGTTTGCAGAGGAGGTCCTGGACTAGAAAATGGGGGGTTGTGTTGCACAGACCCTGGATTAGGGGGCATGCAGAGCAGGCTCTGTACTAGGATGGGAGTGCAGAGGAGGCCCTGGACTTGAAATGGGAAGTTGGTGTGACAAAGGACCTGGATTAAGAAGGGGCAGGGTGCAGAGGAGGCCCTGAACCTGGGAGGGCTGCAGAGGAGGCCCTGGACTAGGAGGGGGTGCAAAGGAGGCCCTGGCCTGGGGAGCTGCAGGGGAGACCCTGGACTAGAACGGGATGCAGAAGAGGCCCTGGAATGAGGGGGGCTTCAGAGGAGGCCCTGGGCTAGGAGGGGAGTGCAGAAGAGGCCTTGGATTGGTTGCAGAGGATGTCCTGGACTTGAAAAGGGGGGTTGGTGTGGCAAAGGACCTGGAATAGGAGGGTGAGGTGCAGAGGAGGCCCTGAACTTGGGGGAGCTGCAGAGGAGGCCCTGGACTGGGGAGGTGCAGAGGAGTCCCTGGACTGAGGGGGTCACAGATGAGCCCCTGGACTGGGGCAGGGCAGGGCAGAGGAGGCCCTGGACTAGGAAAAAGGGGTTGGTGTGGTAAAGTCCTGAATTGGGAGGGTACAAAAGAAGGCACAGGACTAGGGGAGGGTGTGCCTGGAGGTCCCAGGCCTTGAGAGGGGGTGTCTGGAAGCCCTGGACTAGGAGAGGGGAGCATGGAGACCCTAGACTAGGAAAGAGGGTGCCTGATGAACCTTTCAGGGAGAAAGAGCTTGGACCTAAAGGCTAGGCTGAGCAAAAGTCTGCCTGGGCCCTGGAGGGTGAGCCTGGAGTCAGTAAGTTCACAACATAAATGGGGACCTTTATCAATTGTCACAAGTAATGCCAAACAGGAGCAGAAAGACAGGTTGTGTGGCAGATTTATTAAATACCTGACATCTCTTCTTTCCTGCTATCTGACACACATGACAATTAGGCCTCATTCACGCGGAGCGTATACATCCATGCCCAGTTTGATGGTCGTGTACCACATGGAGATGCACAGGTGTTCTGTGCATCTCTGTGCGGGCAGTCCAATCATAGCCAATTGGGATGCAGCAGTTGCATATACATAGTCGGGTGTGAAAATTTTGACATACTGGCAGGAAAGGGTGCACAGATCCAAATGTAAAGTGTCTGTATTCAAATCTGTGCATCCTCTTCTTTGGTCTACCAGCGTGAAGCTCTGAGGTGGATGCAGATGCAGCAAAAAGGGGCTCAGCATAGAGGACCTGTCTCAATGAGCCCTTAGGGGAATTTATCAAAACTAGACCAGCCAGAATCTGGAGCAGCTGTGCATGGCAACCAATCAGCTCATTTCGAAAACTTAACTGAGTAAGCTGAAGATAGAAGCTGATCGGTTGCCATGCACAGTTGCTCCAGATTGTGTCTGCTCAAGTTTTGATAAATTTCCCTCATTGTATTTTACATTTCATACTCCTGTTTACTGCATTCTAAGTACATCACATTGTTCGTTAAGGTTGGCTATGTGTAGAAAAGCATATGCAAGCGTGTAATAGAACAGTTGCATTTTATTACAATGAGTGCACTAAGGTTTGTACATGTCTGTCACACATACGTTGTGGCACAATCATTAAAGCATATGTCCCTTTAAGCCCTTTCAACTGTTGATGCAATCTGACCACACCCACAGTTTTGGCACGGCATGCAAAGCGATACTGTATACAGTATATATGCTGACAGGTCATAAATGTCATTCTCTTGGTATTTCTCTACCATCTGGTGAAGGAAAATACAGAAACACTTGTCGCATGATGTTCATAGTAGGAGAGGATTATATTCAGTTAGAACTGCACATCTGGTCATATAACTAGCATTACCATGGAAAAGTAATGAATTTAAAGAGATTCATGGAGAATCATTTAAGTGCAGACAAAGCTGTTTTGGCCCTAGCGGCCCTACTTCTTCTATGGGTCACTGGAGTGCACTTTGTTCTGCACTCCAGTGAACCATTTTCAGCCGACAGCAGGCTGAAGCCCGCTGTGGGCTGATGTCACTCAGCCAGTCCAGGCTCAGAAAATATCCCAACTTTACAGTTAGGATCCACCCAGATGCCTGGACTGACAGACTTAGCTTCACAGTCATTCCCGCCCCCTCCACAGGCTGGCACTCCAGTGAGCACTGTAGGGGCAGAGCAGAGAGCCAGTGACTGAGAGTCACTGGCTCTCTGCAGACTGAAGACAGAGAACTGAGTAATCAGCGGTGTTTGATTGGTTGCAGAGCTGGCAGGGGACAAATGCAGCATCGGATTGATGCTGCATCCACCTAGGTGAGTATGAGTGTTTGTTTTTTTTAAACTCCCAAACTTATCTTTTAAATTTCAAGATTTTCATGGGAAAGGTAAGTATTCCTTTCCAGATTTAAAAAAGCACATAGAAGGATTAGAACCCCTGGTGGGTGCTGTTAAAGTCTGTCCACCTATCCTGCTGGCAATGGTTTGGAGGGAAAGTCTGCAACAGCAACACAGAGAAAAATATGTCATGGGTTCTTGTCTTCCCTTACTCTACTAAATAAGCATGTTTTATTTTGTATGCAATGTCATTGGACAGTTCCCCTCACTTCCTGACCAACAAAACTTTGTCAAAAAGACAGGAAGTGAGGAGTACAGGAAGTGGGGAGTAAAGACCAGGTTTCAGACTGAACCGGCAGCTTTTCCCTACTGCTGACTTCCTGTCCTGATTTTTGCTGTTCGGAGGTTCGATGAAGGGCCAAACTAAATGCGTGTTCGGCCGAGCCAAACTTCTGGCTGCAGCAGGAGGTGATACATTTAGCAATGGTATTACCACTGCTGCTAAAAATAATAACTTCTTGCACATGGCTCCTGCCTGTTAGATACTGTAACTGCATTAAAAGGGGGATCAACTCCAGGGATAAAACAATAATTCTCCCGCTCTACAAGACTCTGGTCCAGCCGCACCTGGAGTATGCTGTCCAGTTCTGGGCACCAGTCCTCAGGAGGGATGTACTGGAAATGGAGTGAGTACAAAGAAGGGCAACAAAGCTAATAAAGGGTCTGGAGGATCTTAGTTATGAGGAAAGGTTGCGAGCACTGAACTTATTCTCTCTGGAGAGGAGATGCTTGAGAGGGGATATGATTTCAATTTACAAATACTGTACTGGTGACCCCACAACAGGGATAAAACTTTTTCGCAGAAGAGAGTTTAATAAGACTCGTGGTCACTCATTACAACTAGAAGAAAAGAGGTTTAACCTTAAACTACGTAGAGGGTTCTTTACTGTAAGAGCGGCAAGGATGTGGAATTCCCTTCCGCAGGCGGTTGTCTCAGCGGGCAGCATTGATAGCTTCAAGAAACTATTAGATAATCACCTGAATGACCGCAACATACAGGGATATGTAATGTAATACTGACACATAATCACACACATAGGTTGGACTTGATGGACTTGTGTCTTTTTTCAACCTCACCTACTATGTAACTATGTAACTGGCAGCTGCTGGCATCCTAACAACCAGTGACTCATCCCCACTGACAACTGAATGTAAACAAAGAGGCAGGGATAGTGTAAAAAATGTGGGGTCCCCCAATGCAAAACACAAAAACAAACAAAAAAACAGCATAGGCTCAACAATAGCAGACCACAGGCCCTCATCGTGAGAAAGTTACCTTAATCCTATGTGTCATGTTGAAGAGTTCAAGGGCTTCTTCCACACAACTTTAACCAAGTAGTTGTGGGGGTCTGTAGATCGAGGGCCTATTGGAATCTGGAAGCCCCCCTCAACGTGAATAAGTAAGAGGTACATAGTACCCCTACTTATTCATGAAAAAAATCTAAATATTAAATAGAGACACCCCACTTTTGACAAGTTATAGAGGAGCTCAGCTATGAGGAAAGATTAGAGGAACCAAATTTATTCTCTCTTGAGAAGAGGAGATAAAGGGGGATCTGATCAACATGGATAAATGCATAAGTGGTCCATATAGTGAGCTTGGTGTTGAGTTATTCACTTTAAGCTCATCCCAGAGGATGAAAAGAGATTTAATCTCCAAATACAGAAAGGTTTCTCCACCTCAAGAGCTGGTTCTATCCAGCTCAGTTGATTGCTTTAAAAAAGGCCTGGAATCTTTCCTAAATGTACATAATATAACTGGATACTAACCTTTATCAGTAAAGTTGTTCCAAGGAATATCAGATTGCCTCCCGGGGAATCAGGAAGAAATTGTCTCCCTTTCTGGAGAAAATTGGATCATACTCTGCTGGGGTTTTTTTTGCCTTTCTCTTGATAAACTGTGGGTAAAGGATTGTGTATATAGGATTTTATATATATATATATATATTTTCATTTTTATTGCTTGAACTGGATGGAATTGTGTCTTTTTTCAACCAGACTAGCTATGTAGCTACTGTATGTAAGTTTTTTATTAAAAACTAAAAAATCCCAAATCTTGTCCCACAACAAAGTCATTGCTGCGAATGAGAGATTCTAGTACCTGCTGCAGAATGCAAGCAAAGAGGTAGGTTATCCAAGGTGATATCATTGACCATATATGAATATTTTTGCTAGTGCCCTAGGAGGTTGGACAAGTGCCATTGTAGATCCAGTTATGCACTTGAACAGACATACCACCAATCTGCAAGTTATTGCCCTGTTTAGCTTAGTATCATCCGCAAATACAGAGATTGAACTTTTGCCCCATTCTCTAGGTCGTTTATAAACAAATTAAATAGGATTGGTCCCAGCACAGAACCGTGGGGGACCCAACTTTCCACCCCTGACCATTCTGAGTACTGCCCATTTATCACCACCTTCTGAACTTGCCCTTGTAGACAGTTTTCAGACCATGTACTCACCCTATGATCCAAGCCAATGGACCTTACTTTGTACAGTAAACGTTTATGGGGAACTGTGTCAAATGCTTTTGCAAAATCCAGATAAACCACGTCTACGGGCCTTCCTTTATCTAGATATTCAGTATTTAAAGAATTGTTATTAACAATGCCAACTACATGTAAACTGCCTTGCTTTATAAGTTAAAACATATTTTTAGTTTACTTTTAAAAAATTCTCACTTCACACATTCTTAAAATCCCTTATATATACTTTAAATCCAGTAATCTTCTTGCTTCTCATGTGATGTCCTGCGATGTTCCTTCTCTTCTACCTGAAGGTGCAGACTTCTTCATGGGATTCCCATGAAGAAGTCTATCCATGACGAAACATGTCGGGGGCGTGGCTGTGAGTTGTGACGTACATGCTGTCGGCCACACAGGAGGATAGGATTACGAGCGCACGGAGGGACGGAGGTATCCCGAGGGAGGGGTGAGAGCATACCCAGCAGCTGTACACCTCGGGTCTGCCGTGACCATTGGTTATTTTTTAATCCACAAAGTTGAGGCTTGCCGTTTATTACACGTTCTGTGCCTTTTTACGTTTACACAATGTGAGTGCTATGTGTGAGGATTGCAGTGATTTTAATAAATTGTTGTTGCTGAATTACACTATTGGAGCATTTATTTTTTTATGTGGATCCATTGAACACCATCGCTGTGAACTTCGTATGCACTATTTACCCTGGAGTGTGTTAAAGGTAGCTTGTTTTGCCTTGCATGAGAATGCTGGCATTATATTTCGGTGAGTGTATGTCTGGAGAGTGTGATTTACTGGCACGGTGGTGAGGTGGAAGAAGCACCAAGTTACTCATCATTTGACATTTATCACTGAGGAATCATCTGTGTGGGACATTTGATTTATATTTCATCGTCACTATTCTCTATCACCTGCAGCCTGTTTGGAGGCTGGTTTCATTCATGGACTGTATATGGAGTTTTTAACTTTTGCAGCATGAATTGAAATACTTTCACGAGTTTATTTTCCAATTGCTGTCACTTCTATATGTGTGTAATTATTCATATGGTCACACTATACATTTTGAAAGTTTTATTTTATTTTATGTTTACAGGTTTATATACTTTTGTGGTCCACTGTTAATCCAGTGTGCTACACTTAGGTGATTGATTCACTAATAGAGGGTGTCATCACTATTGTATACTGCAAGGTATACCCTTATTGTCTACACCCAGTTAACCTGTTGAATAATAGAGGTGTGTCACACTTAGGTGATTGATTCACTAATTAGAGGGTATCACCACCATTGTACATTGTAGATACACCTTTATTGTTTACACCCAGGGAACCTATTGTCTAATAGAGATTGTCACCAATATTTATACTGCAAGGTATACCTGGACTGTTTCTGAGCGCCTTCTAATTTACCCTATGTGTCGGTTCACCATTTTTGGTTTTTTAACCAACATTTAGGATTAAATTAATTATTGATTCAAATATATAGGTTCGCCGTCAGCGTTCTATAGTGACAGGGACTCCCATATACTACCTAATAAAGGTTTTAACCCCTTGTATGCCCCCTAGTTAACCCTTTCACCAGTGATCACCGTATAACTGTTACGGGTGACGCTGGTTAGTTAGTTTATTTTTTATAGTGTCAGGGCACCCGCCGTTTATTACCGAATAAAGGTTTGGCCCCCTGATCGCCCGGCGGTGATATAACTTATATTTTAGGGTCAGATAGGGTCTGCGTCGCCCCAGGCAGTGTCAGGTTAGTGCCAGTAGTGCTAACACTCACGCACGCACCGTACACCTCCCTTAGTGGTATAGTATCTGAACAGATCAATATCTGATCCAATCAGATCTATACTAGCGTCCCCAGCAGTTTAGGGTTCCCAAAAATGCAGTGTTAGCGGGATCAGCCCAAATACCTGCTAACACCTGCATTTTGCCCCTCCGCCTAGCCCAGCTCAGCCCACCCAAGTGCAGTATCAATCGATCACTGTCACTTACAAAACACTATACGCATAACTGCAGCATTTGCAGAGTCAGGCCTGATCCCTGCGATAGCTAACAGTTTTTCTGGTAGCGTTTTGGTGAACTGGCAAGCACCAGCGGCCTAGTACACCCCGGTCATAGTCAAACCAGCACTGCAGTAACACTTAGTGACGTGGCGAGTCCCATAAGTGCAGTTCAAGCTGGTGAGGTGGCAAGCACAAGTAGTGTCCCGCTGCCACCAAGAAGAAGACAAACACAGGCCCGTCGTGCCCATAGTGCCTATCCTGCTGCATTTACCAATCCTAATTGGGAACCCACCACTTCTGCAGCACCTGTACTTCCCCCTTTCACATCCCCAACCAAATGCTGCATGAGAGGCATTTTCTTTATGTCCTCCCGAGTACCCCTACCCAACGAACCCCCCCAAAAAAGATGTTGTCTCTGCAGCAAGCGTGGATATAGGCGTGACACCCGCTATTATTGTCCCTCCTGTCCTGACAATCCAGGTCTTTGCATTGGTGAATGTTTTGAACGCTACCATTCACTAGTTGAGTATTAGCGTACAGCATTGCACAGACTAGGCACACTTTCACAGGGTCTCCCAAGATGCCATTGCATTTTGAAAGACCCGAACCTGGAACCGGTTACAGTTACAAAAGTTACAGTTACAAAAAAAAGTGTAAAAAAAAAAAAACACAAAAAAAATATCAAAATAAAAAAATAGTTGTCGTTTCATTGTTCTCTCTCTCTATTCTCTCTCTATTGTTCTGCTCTTTTTTACTGTATTCTATTCTACAATGTTTTATTGTTATTATGTTTTATCATGTTTGCTTTTCAGGTATGCAATTTTTTATACTTTACCGTTTACTGTGTTTTATCGTTAACCATTTTTTTGTCTTCAGGTACGCCATTCACGAATTTGAGTGGTTATACCAGAATGATGCCTGCAGGTTTAGGTATCATCTTGGTATCATTCTTTTCAGCTAGCAGTCGGCTTTCATGTAAAAGGAATCCTAGTGGCTAATTAGCCTCTAGACTGCTTTTACAAGCAGTGGGAGGGAATGCCCCCCCTCCCCCACTGTCTTCCGTGTTTTTTTCTGACTCTCCTGTCTCAACAGGGAACCTGAGAATGCAGCCGGTGATTCAGCCAGCTGACCATAGAGCTGATCAGAGACCAGAGTGGCTCCAAACATCTCTATGGCCTAAGGAACAGGAAGCTACGAGCATTTCATGACTTAGATTTCGCCAGATGTAAACAGTGCCATTGGGAAATTGGGAAGCATTTTATCACACCGATCTTGGTGTGGTCAGATGCTTTGAGGGCAGAGGAGAGATCTAGGGTCTAATAGACCCCAATTTTTTCAAAAAAGAGTACCTGTCACTACCTATTGCTTTCATGGGGGATATTTACATTCCCTTAGATAACAATAAAAATGATTAAAAAAAATGAAAGGAACAGTTTAAAAATAAGATAAAAAAGCAAAAAAAATAAATAAAGAAGTAAAGAAAAAAAAAGCACCCCTGTCCCCCCCCTGCTCTCGCGCTAAGGCGAATGCAAGCGTCGGTCTGGCGTCAAATGTAAACAGCAATTGCACCATGGATGTGAGGTATCACCGCGAAGGTCAGATCAGAGGCAGTAATTTTAGCAGTGGACCTCCTCTGTAAATCTAAAGTGGTAACCTGTAAAGGCTTTTAAAGGCTTTTAACAATGTATTTATTTTGTTGCCACTGCACGTTTGAGCGCAATTTTAAAGCATGTCATGTTTGGTATCCATGTACTCGACCTAAGATCATCTTTTTTATTTCATCAAACATTTGGGCAATATAGTGTGTTTTAGTGCATTAAAATTTTAAAAAGTGTGTTTTTCCCCAAAAAATGCGTTTGAAAAATTGCTGCGCAAATACTGTGTGAAAAAAAAAAAATGAAACACCCACCATTTTAATCTGTAGGGCATTTGCTTTAAAAAATATATAATGTTTTGGGGTTCAAAGTACTTTTCTTGCAAAAAAAAAAAAATTTTCATGTAAACAAAAAGTGTCAGAAAGGGCTTTGTCTTCAAGTGGTTAGAAGAGTGGGTGATGTGTGACATAAGCTTCTAAATGTTGTGTATAAAATGCCAGGACAGTTCAAAACCCCCCAAATGACCCCATTTTGGAAAGAAGACACCCCAAGCTATTTGTTGAGAGGCATGTCGAGTCTATGGAATATTTTATATTGTGACACAAGTTGCGGGAAAAAGACAATTTTTTTTTTTGCACAAAGTTGTCACTAAATGATATATTGCTCAAACATGCCATGGGAATATGTGACATTACACCCCAAAATACATTCTGTTGCTTCTCCTGAGTACGGGGATACCACATGTGTGAGACTTTTTGGGAGCCTAGCCGCATACGGGACCCCGAAAACCAAGCACCGCCTTCAGGCTTTCTAAGGGTGTAAATTTTTGATTTCACTCTTCACTGCCTATCACAGTTTCGGAGGCCATGGAATGCCCAGGTGGCACAAACCCCCCCCAAATGACTTTATTTTGGAAAGTAGATACCCCAAGCTATTTGCTGAGAGGTATAGTAAATATTTTGCAGACCTCACTTTTTTGTCACAAAGTTTTAAAAATTGAAAAAAGAGAAAAACATTTTTTTTCTTGTCTTTTTTCATTTTCAAAAACAAATGAGAGCTGCAAAATACTCACCATGCCTCTCAGCAAATAGCTTGGCTTGTCTACTTTCCAAAATTGGGTCATTTGGGGGGGGGGGTTGTGCCACCTGGGCATTCCATGGCCTCCGAAACTGTGATAGGCAGTGAAGAGTGAAATCAAAAATTTACACCCTTAGAAATCCTGAAGTCGGTGGTTTTCGGGGCCCCGTACGCGGCTAGGCTCCCAAAAAGTCCCACACATGTAGTATCCCCATACTCAGGAGAAGCAGCTAAATGTATTTTGGGGTTCAATTCCACATATGCTCATGGCCTGTGTGAGCAATATATCATTTAGTGACAACTTTGTGCAACAAAAAAAAAAAACAATTTGTCACTTTCCCGCAACTTGTGTCAAAATATAAAATTATCCATGGACTCAACATGCCTTTCAGCAAATAACCTCGGGGTGTCTACTTTCCAAAATGGTGTCATTTGGGGGGTCTTGTGCCATCTGGGCATTTTATGGCCTTCAAAACTGTGATAGGTAGTGAGGAGTGAAATCAAAACTTTACGCCCTTAGAAATCCTGAAGGCGGTGATTGGTTTTCGGGGCCCTGTACGCGGCTAGGCTCCCAAAAAGTCCCACACATGTGGTATCCCCGTACTCAGGAGAAGCAGCTGAATGTATTTTGGGGTGCAATTCCACATATGCCCATGGCCTGTGTGAGCAATATATCATTTAGTGACAACTTTTTGTAATTTTTTTTTTTTTGTCATTATTCAATCACTTGGGACAAAAAAAAATAATATTCAAAGGGCTCAACATGCCTCTCAGCAATTTCCTTGGGGTGTCTACTTTACAAAATGGGGTAATTTGGGGGGGGGGGGTTTGTACTGCCCTGCCATTTTAGCACCTCAAGAAATGACATAGGCAGTCATAAACTAAAAGCTGTGTAAATTCCAGAAAATGTACCCTAGTTTGTAGACGCTAAAACTTTTGCGCAAACCAATAAATATACGCTTATTGACATTTTTTTACCAAAGACATGTGGCCGAATACATTTTGGCCTAAATGTATGAGTAAAATTGAGTTTATTGGATTTTTTTTATAACAAACAGTAGAAAATATCATTTTTTTCAAAATGTTCGGTCTTTTTCCGTTTATAGCGCAAAAAATAAAAACCGCAGAGGTGATCAGATACCATCAAAATAAAGCTCTATTTGTGGGAAGAAAAGGACGCAAATTTTGTTTGGGTACAGCATTGCATGACCGCACAATTAGCAGTTAAAGCGACGCAGTGCCAAATTGTAAAAAGTGCTCTGGTCAGGAAGGGGGTAAATCCTTCCGGGGCTGAAGTGGTTAATTTCTATTATAAAACTTTTTTTTTCAAAGTAAGCATGCCTGATCGATCAAAATATTAATGGACAGAAGTAAAAAACACTGATATTGGCCAACTGCCCATTAATTACCGGAATGTTGAAAACCCTGACAAGGTTGACCCTAGATATTCCCTCCACAATTCCATATTTTTTCCATTGGCCTAGTGGTTAGCACTTCTGCCGTGCAGCACTAGGGTTATCAGTTCAAATCCCAACCAAGACATTCTGCATGTTCTCCATATGGCTGTGTGGGTTTATCCCACACTCCAAAGACATGCTGGTAAGTAATTCAAAAATTGGCATGTGAAACAGGAACCTATGTAAAGCACTGCAAAAATGATTAGCATCATATAAATACCTGAAAATAATAAATATGTTGGCTGCCCTAGTGGCTTCGTCCACCCCTCAGTTGGACATGTTAAAGACTCATTTATGTGTCCCTTAATAGAACATACATTTTGGCACTCATCAAAAAATGTTTTTCTTGAAGTTGAATGGATACAGGCTCCATCTTTCTGTGTTACTGGCCTTACGTACAAGCTGAACTTTTGATTTGCCAGTGTTAAAACCTCCTGTAGGCGGTAGTATAACCCGCATTTTATTGACTACACTACAATCCTGTGTCTCTCAATGAACCCCAGCAAGAAAATTTTATGGTAGGTGCGAAAAATCTTATTTTATTACATACAGTGCATTGTGTTCGTATCCAGGTCTTGTATGTGGTGTTTGTTCTTGTAGTGGTATTTTGTTTTGTGTGTGTTTTTTCTTCTAATTCTTTAAGTGTAAACTAGTAAAATTAGAAGATGCAGAATGGAAATTTTTTCTCGAGTGAGTGAATTTCTAACAGCGTATGTGATTTTTAGTTTGGTAAATTCATTCCAAAATCAAATGTTAAAAGCAAACAAAATCTGTTGCACAACATTCAAATGTTCTGAGAATTTTCATACAAATTTTGGTTCGAAATTCTAGTAATGTATACACAGTTTTAGGGTTATTTCTGTAATAGGCTTCAAAAAGCAAATGTATCACATATACTTAGCTAAATGTGCCAAGATGTCATGCATGAAATTAAAAATCTACTTATTGGGGTTAAATCTCTCAAATGGAGCCTTGGATAGCAGAAAATCTGACGGACGTTCTAATCATCCCCCACTCCATCCAAGACTAGAATAAAAAGTTTTTGCTTGACATACACTTTAATAATAACTACTCAAAACCATAAACCAGTACCATTTTACAGTTAGATCCAGGGGCTACTGAATTTGCATGCAAACCTATAATCTCCCTGTGAAGTCAAGATTGACCCCCACACCACAAGCCTACCTGTTGGTCAGTGAGAATAGGGAGGCTGCCACTACTGAGCTCTTAAAAATGTTTCTTATCTCACAATCATGCTGTTTAAACAGCTTTCATTCTTTTTTCACTACTCAATATAAGTATGCAGATCAGTTATTGTGGACATGTTTGTTTGTTGTCTGTGTCTCCAGATATTGCATCTAGAGACGGCCAGGCCGCTAGTATTTTCCTTCTTTCTCAATACAGGCTTTGAAGCATTCTAAATCACAACATTAATTACAATAGCTAAGATAATGCATGCAACACCCTCTAAAATACATAATCCGCTATGTAAAAATAACATCTCCCAAACAAAATACTATAAAAGATGCATACTTTCACTGTGATGAATCCTCATAAAATATACTTTAAAAGCAAACAACTTGAATAATCCACTGCAAAGATATCAAAACAATTCATAAATAACATTGTGACATATTTAAAGTGCAAAAGTGACAAAATGTAACACAAGTCCAACTCCGAAAATGTGAATAAATATAATATAGTTCATCAGTGATGCAGTCTCCTTCCACGTGAATAATAGAAGCCCTCTATATTCGCTCTTCAGTCTTGTGCAGTGCACCACACAACACAAATTTAGAGGAGAGAGTGCTGCACAATCATTATTATTACATTATTTGAAAGTGGAGTGAAACACTTTTTTAGTGCTAGCTTGCTTATGTAGTAATCACATTAATTGCAATAGCTCTTAATTTTTATGATCTGTGTAATTCTCTTGAGTTTACACACTGTATAGCCATATGGGAAATAATGATCTTTGGCTCCCTCGTGTGTACACTAATAGAAATACACAAACATAATAAAATGTACGGTATTGCAGTTTACATACAGTTTTAGAAATGTTGCTTATATTTATATTTAGATTTGGTAAAGGCACATGCTTCCTAGTGAAAGTCTAAATAAATCTGTTTTTAGTTAAAGGAGGTAAGGAAGGGTTAGATTTTCTGTTTCAGTTTGGGTTTTGTTTTACCTTTTTTTTTGTTCAGTTATTGTCCCAGTTACAAAAAAAAAGAAAAAAAATAGTTTTGTTTGCAAAAATTCTAGGTATGGGAGGTGGAGGAAGGAAAGAGTGATAGGTTAATGTATTTGTATTTGAAGCTAAACTCCTGCCAGATGCCAAAGACACAATTAAATGCAACTCTGTATTGGAGTTGATTTACTAAAACTGGAGTGCAAAGTTTGGTGCAACTCTGCATAGAAATCAATCAGCTTCCATTTTTTTTTGTCAAAGCTTAATTGAACCAGCTGAAATTAGAAGCTGATTCGCTACAATGCACAGTTGCACATTACTTTTTTAACCACTTGAGCCCCGGACCATTATGCTGCCTAAGGACCAGAGGTCTTTTTCCAATTTGGCACTGCGTCGCTTTAACTGCTAATTGCGCGGTCATGCAATGCTGTACCCAAACGAAATTTGCATCCTTTTCTTCCCACAAATAGAGCTTTCTTTTGATGGTATTTGATCACCTCTGCGGTTTTTATTTTTTGCGCTATAAACGGAAAAAGACCGAAAATTTTGAAAAAAAATGATATTTTCTACTTTTTCTTATAAAAAAAATCCAATAAACTAAATTTTAGTCATACATTTAGGCCAAAATGTATTCGGCCACATGTCTTTGGTAAAAAAAATGTCAATAAGCGTATATTTATTGGTTTGCGCAAAAGTTATAGCGTCTACAAACTAGGGTACATTTTCTGGAATTTACACAGCTTTTAGTTTATGACTGCCTATGTCATTTCTTGAGGTGCTAAAATGGCAGGGCAGTACAAACCCCCCCCAAATGACCCCATTTTGGAAAGTAGACACCCCAAGGAAATTGCTGAGAGGCATGTTGAACCCATTGAATATTTATTTTTTTTGTCCCAAGTGATTGAAAAATGACAAAAAAAAAAAAAAAAAAATATTTACAAAAAGTTGTCACTAAATGATATATTGCTCACACAGGCCATGGGCCTATGTGGAATTGCACCCCAAAATACATTTAGCTGCTTCTCCTGAGTATGGGGATACCACATGTGTGGGACTTTTTGGGAGCCTAGCCACGTACGGGGCCCCGAAAACCAATCACCGCCTTCAGGATTTCTAAGGGTGTAAATTTTTGCTTTCACTCTTCACTGCCTATCACAGTTTCGGAGGCCATGGAATGCCCAGGTGGCACAAAACCCCCCAAAATGACCCCATTTTGGAAAGTAGACACCCCAAGCTATTTGCTGAGAGGCATATTGAGTCCATGGAATATTTTATATTTTGACACAAGTTGCAGGAAAGTGACACTTTTTTTTTTTTTTTTTTTTCATAAAGTTGTCACTAAATGATATATTGCTCACACAGGCCATGGGTATATGTGGAATTGCACCCCAAAATACATTTAGCTGCTTCTCCTGAGTATGGGGATACCACATGTGTGGGACTTTTTGGGAGCCTAGCCGCGTACGGGACCCCGAAAACCAATCACTGCCTTCAGGATTTCTAAGGGTGAAAATTTTTGATTTCACTCTTTACTGCCTATCACAGTTTCGGAGGCCATGGAATGCCCAGGTGGCACAAAACCCCCCCAAATGACCCCATTTTGGAAAGTAGACACCCCAAGCTATTTGCTGAAAGGCATGGTGAGTATTTTGCAGCTCTCATTTGTTTTTGAAAATGAAGAAAGACAAGAAAAAACATTTTTTTTTTTCTTTTTTCAATTTTTAAAACTTTGTGACAAAAAGTGAGGTCTGCAAAATACTCACTATACCTCTCAGCAAATAGCTTGGGGTGTCTACTTTCCAAAATGGGGTCATTTGGGGGGGTTTTGTGCCACCTGGGCATTCCATGGCCTCCGAAACTGTGATAGGCAGTGAAGAGTGAAATCAAAAATTCACGCCCTTAGAAAGCCTGAAGGCGGTGCTTGGTTTTCGGGGTCCCGTACGCGGCTAGGCTCCCAAAAAGTCTCACACATGTGGTATCCCCGTGCTCAGGAGAAGCAGCAGAATGTATTTTGGGGTGTAATTTCACATATTCCCATGGCATGTTTGAGCAATATATCATTTAGTGACAACTTTGTGCAAAAAAAAAAAAAAATTTGTCTCTCTCCCGCAACTTGTGTCGCAATATAAAATATTCCATGGACTCGACATGCCTCTCAGCAAATAGCTTGGGGTGTCTACTTTCCAAAATGGGGTCATTTGGGGGGGTTTTGAACTGTCCTGGCATTTTATGCACAACATTTAGAACAGTGGTTCTCAACTCCAGTCCTCAGGACCCACCAACAGGCCAGGTTGGCAAGATAGCTGAAATACATCACAGGTGATATCACTTGCTGCTCAGTGATTGCAGTATTCTAGTCTGCAACTCCCCCAAGGTAATACTTAAAATCTGGCCTGTTGGTGGGTCCTGAGGACTGGAGTTGAGAACCACTGATTTAGAAGCTTATGTCACAAATCACCCACTCTTCTAACCACTTGAAGACAAAGCCCTTTCTGACACTTATTGTTTACATGAAAAAGTTTTTTTTTTTTGCAAAAAAATTACTTTGAACCCCCAAACATTATATATTTTTTTAAAGCAAATGCCCTACAGATTAAAATGGTGGGTGTTTCATTTTTTTTTTTCACACAGTAATTGCGCAGCGATTTTTCAAACGCATTTTTTGGGGAAAAAACACACTTTTTTAAATTTTAATGCACTAAAACACGCTATATTGCCCAAATGTTTGATGAAATAAAAAAGATGATCTTAGGCCGAGTACATGGATACCAAACATGACATGCTTTAAAATTGCGCACAAACGTGCGGTGGCAACAAAATAAATACATGTTTAAAAGCCTTCAAAAGCCTTTACAGGTTACCACTTTAGATTTACAGAGGAGGTCTACTGGAAAAATTACTGCACTCGATCTGGCCTTCGCGGCGATACCTCACATGCATGGTGCAATTGCTGTTTACATTTGACGACAGACCGCCGCTTGCGTTCGCCTTAGCGCGAGAGCAGGGGGCGACAGGGGTGTTTTTTTTTTGTTTTTTTTTTTTCTTTATTATTTTTTTGCTTTTTTAATCTTACTTTTAAACTGTTCCTTTCATATTTTTTTTTTTAATCATTTTTATTGTTATCTCGGGGAATGTAAATATCCCCTATGATAGCAATAGGTAGTGACAGGTACTCTTTTTTGAAAAAATTGTGGTCTATTAGACCCTAGATCTCTCCTCTGCCCTCAAAGCATCTGACCACACCAAGATCGGTGTGATAAAATGCTTCCCCAATTTCCCAATGGCGCTATTTACATCCGGCGAAATCTAAGTCATGAAATACTCGTAGCTTCCGGTTTCTTAGGCCATAGAGATGTTTGGAGCCACTCTGGTCTCTGATCAGCTCTATGGTCAGCTGGCTGAATCACCGGCTGCATTCTCAGGTTCCCTGTTGAGACAGGAGAGCCAGAGAAAAACACGGAAGACGGTGGGGGGGGCATTCCCTCCCACGGCTTGTAAAAGCAGTCTAGAGGCTAATTAGCCGCTAGGATTGCTTTTACATGAAAGCCGACCGCTGGCTGAAAAGAATGATACCAAGATGATACCTAAACCTGCAGGCATCATTCTGGTATAACCACTCAAAGTCGTGAATGGCGTACCTGAAGACAAAAAAATGGTTAACAATGGTTAACAATAAAGCACAGTAAACAGTAAAGTGTAAATAATTACACACCTGAAAAACAAACATGATAAAACATAATAACAATAACAATAACAATAAAACATTGCAGAATAGAATACAGTAAAAAAGAGCAGAACAATAGAGAGAGAGAATAGAGAGAGAGAGAACAATAAAACAACAACTATTTTTTTTTATTTCATATTTTTTTTTTTTTTTACACTTTTTTTGTAACTAACTTTTATAACGGTAACCAGTTCCAGGTTCGGGTCTCTCAAAATGCGATGGCATCTTGGGAGACCCTGTGAAAGTGTGCCTAGTCTGTGCAATGCTGTACCCTACGCTAATAGTCAACTAGTGCATGGTAGCGTTCAAAACATTCACCAATGCAAAGACCAGGATTGTCAGGACAGGAGGGACAATAATGGCGGGTGTCACGCCTATATCCGCGCTTGCTGCAGACACGACATCTTTTTTGGGGGGGTTCGTTGGGTAGGGGTACTTGGGAGGACATAAAAATGCCTCTCATGCAGCCGACTGCATTTGGTTGGGGATGTGAATGGGGGAAGTACAGGCGCTGCAGAAGCGGTGGGTTCCCAATTAGGATTGGCGAATGCAGCAGGAAGGGCATTATGGGCACGACGGGCCTGTGTTTGTCTTTTTGGTGGCAGCGGGACACTACTTGTGCTTGCCATCTCGCCAGCTTGAACTGCACTTATGGAACTCGCCACGTCACCACGTGTTACTGCAGTGCTGGTTTGACTACGACCGGGGTGTACTAGGCCGCTGGCGCTTGCCAGTTCACCAAAACGCTACCAAAAAACTGTTAGCGATCGCAGGGATCAGGCCTGACTCTGCGAACGCTGCAGTTATGCGTTTTAGTCTTTTGTAAGTGACAGTGATCGATCGATACTGCACTTGGGTGGGCTGGGCCGGGCGGAGGGGCAAAACGCAGGTGCTAGCAGGTATCTGGGCTGATCCCGCTAACACTGCGTTTTTGGGAACCCTAAACTGCTGGTGACGCTAGTATAGATCTGATCGGATCAGATATTGATGCGATCAGATACTATACCACTAAGGGAGGTGTACGGTGCGTGCGTGGGTGTTAGCGGTACTGGCGCTAACCTGACGCTGCCTGGGGCTGGTGCTTGCCAGTTCACCAAAACGCTACAAAAAAAACTGTTAGCGATCGCAGGGATCAGGCCTGACTCTGCGAACGCTGCAGTTATGCGTTTAGTGTTTTGTAAGTGTCAGTGATCGATCAATACTGCACTTGGGTGGGCTGGGCTGGGCGGAGGGGCAAAACGCAGGTGCTAGCAGGTATCTGGGCTGATCCCGCTAACACTGCGTTTTTGGGAACCCTAAACGGCTGGTGACGCTAGTATAGATCTGATCGGATCAGATATTGATGCGATCAGATACTATACCACTAAGGGAGGTGTACGGTGCGTGCGTGGGTGTTAGCGGTACTGGCGCTAACCTGACGCTGCCTGGGGCTGGTGCTTGCCAGTTCACCAAAACGCTACCAAAAAACTGTTAGCGATCGCAGGGATCAGGCCTGACTCTGCGAACGCTGCAGTTATGCGTTTAGTGTTTTGTAAGTGTCAGTGATCGATCAATACTGCACTTGGGTGGGCTGGGCTGGGCGGAGGGGCAAAACGCAGGTGCTAGCAGGTATCTGGGCTGATCCCGCTAACACTGCGTTTTTGGGAACCCTAAACTGCTGGTGACGCTAGTATAGATCTGATCGGATCAGATATTGATGCGATCAGATACTATACCACTAAGGGAGGTGTACGGTGCGTGCGTGGGTGTTAGCGGTACTGGCGCTAACCTGACGCTGCCTGGGGCTGGTGCTTGCCAGTTCACCAAAACGCTACAAAAAAAACTGTTAGCGATCGCAGGGATCAGGCCTGACTCTGCGAACGCTGCAGTTATGCGTTTAGTGTTTTGTAAGTGTCAGTGATCGATCAATACTGCACTTGGGTGGGCTGGGCTGGGCGGAGGGGCAAAACGCAGGTGCTAGCAGGTATCTGGGCTGATCCCGCTAACACTGCGTTTTTGGGAACCCTAAACGGCTGGTGACGCTAGTATAGATCTGATCGGATCAGATATTGATCCGTTCAGATACTATACCACTAAGGGAGGTGTACGGTGCGTGCGTGGGTGTTAGCGGTACTGGCGCTAACCTGACGCCTGGGGCTGGTGCTTGCCAGTTCACCAAAATGCTACCAAAAAAACTGTTAGCAATCGCAGGGATCAGGCCTGACTCTGCGAACGCTGCAGTTATGCGTTTAGTGTTTTGTAAGTGACAGTGATCGATCGATACTGCACTTGGGTGGGCTGGGCTGGGCCGGGCGGAGGGGCAAAACGCAGGTGCTAGCGGGTATCTGGGCTGATCCCGCTAACACTGCGTTTTTGGGAACCCTAAACTGCTGGGGACGCTAGTATAGATCTGATCGGATCAGATATTGATCCGATCAGATACTATACCACTAAGGGAGGCGCATTGCTGCGTGCGTGGGTGTTAGCGGTACTGGCGCTAATCTGACGCTGCCTGGGGCGACGCATATCACCGCCGGGCGATCGGGGGGCTAAACCTTTATTCGGTAATAAACGGCGGGTGCCCTGACACTATAAAAAATAAACGAACTAACCAGCGTCAACCGTAACGGTTATACGGTGATCAGTGGTGAAAGGGTTAACTAGGGGGCAATCAAGGGGTTAAAACATTTATTAGGTAGTATATGGGGGTCCCTGACGCTATAAAACGCTGACGGCGAACCTAAATATTTACCTCACTAACTAGCGTCACCAGCGACACTAATACAGCGATCAGAAAAATGATCGCTTAGCGACACTGGTGACGGGGGGTGATCAAGGGGTTAAAACTTTATTAGGGGGGGTTAGGGGGGTACCCTAGACCTACAGGGGGGTAACAGTAACTGTGCTAACACAGTAACTGTCACAAACTGACACAGCAGTAATCAGAAAAAAAAAAAAAAAAAAAAAAAAAAACTGCTGGTGTCAGTTTGTGACAGGGGGGGGTGATTGGGGGGGGATCGGGGGGCGATCGGGGGGGGGATCGGGGTGTTTTGTATGCCTGGCATGTTCTACTGTGTGTGTAGTGTTTGTGCACTCACTCACATGTCGTCTCTCCTCGGGCCGGAACGGAAACTACCGACCCGAGGGGAGATGACATCACTTCCTTTGCTGCTGTTTAGCATACAGCAGCAAAGGAGTGTTCCCATTGGCCGGCGGCGATCGCGAGGGGGGGGCCACGAACGGATGGCCTCCCCCTCGTCTCTGATCGCCGGGGGACAGAACGGGACCGCCTCGGGCGGCGGGGGGGGGTCCGATCGGACCCCTACCCGCGGGAGGCAAATCACGTACATGTACGTGATTTTGCCTGCCCGTGCCGCCTTGCCGACGTACATCGGCGTGAGGCGGTCCTTAAGTGGTTAACCACTTCAGCACTAGAACAATTTTATCATTTTTTTGCATGTACAAATCTGCATTTTTGGCTATAAATGTACTTAAAACCCCTAGAACATTATATATTTTTCTGAAAGTAGAGGACATGTAGAATAAAAAGGTAGTTGTTTAATTTTTTATGTTGCACGATATTTTGCAATATTAAAGTGGATGTAAACCCTCACATATACCCAGTGAAGTGAACAGCCTCTGCTGTCTTTAGCTTTATATATGATTTAGAAAGTTCAGATCGTGTTAGAGATTTTCTCTTCCTGTTTAGCACTGAGTGTGAAGTCTTGGCATACAGCCAAGACAGCTGATTGGAGAAAAGGCACACCCCCTCCACATAGACAGAGACAGGCAGAGACTTGCATAGCGGTCCTGTGACACATCAAGCTATCTGCTAATTTATTTATAGCAACCTCCCCCGACATGAAATTCAGCCTGGCTTTATCTCAGTTGATGGAGAACTTGTCAGAAGTTATGATGCTGATAACAGAAGAAGGAAGCAGGAGAAAGCCATGGGACTTAGTGCTTTGAAGAGAGATAAGAAAACACTGCAGATATATGTGCCCAGCTCAAATTTCATTAATTGGGTTTACATCCACTTTTAACACATACTGTATCTTCAGGAAAAAATGTAATAAAATGTACTTTAGTGCAAACACACACAATATAATAAACAATGTCTTTATAAAAATATAAAAGATGGGGTTGCATTGAGTGTACAGATACCCAACATTCAAGTCTTAAAACTGCATGCGGCCATTATATCGCAAAAAATGGTGGTACTCACAGTTCTGGTGAGAGCAATACATCCAAAGAGCTGAATGAGTTAATGTGTTTGTAAAGGCTGAGAGGAGCAGAGGGAACCATCTGGGGACCTCAGAAGAAACTATAAAGAAACTATAAAGACAAATACACAACTATAACAAGGCACCATTTTTACTGGTGTGAGCCACCAGCGAAGACTGTGTGATGCTGGATCACTGACGCCTTTTTCAAACAATCAAGCAGGCTTTACATATAACATTAGCCAGGTGTCATAAGGACTTTACCTTTTTCTTGAGTTACTTACAAGTAGACGTAGGCCGAACGACCCCGGTTCAGTTTGCGGCAGAGCTTTCCAACATCTCAAAAGTTCGGAATCAAATAATGAACCCCATTGAAGTCTATGGAACAGGAACTGGAAAATTCAAAAATGCCAATTTTAAAGACTTATATGCAAGTAATTGGGCATACAATGGTTATAGGGTCTGGGTACTGCCCTGGGGGACGTGTATCAATGAAATAAAAAACACAATTTTTAAATGAACAGTGATTTACTGATGCTTGTGAAACCATAAAAATGAAAAATAACAATAAAAATTAAGAATTCCTTTATATATAGTGCCTGAGGCATTCCCTCTAGTCTGCCTGTAAATCTGTACATTTATACAACCTGCTGCAGCAAAAATTACATTTATAAAGTTTTTCCTGCACGCTTTCTTTATTTTGTAAACAACTGCTTGGGGAGCCAGTCTGTATGATGAGGCCACAATGTAGTGCACTCGGAACAAGATTAGAGATTTTTTGGATACACTTTGGTGTCTGTTTCGCAGACTTTGGATAGAAGTAACAGGTGCAGGAAAATTGGGCTGTGGGTGTTGGTGGTGCCTTTATACCATAACGCTATAAAGGTACTCTTGTTGAAAGCAAGAATTGGCCTAGCTGTCAAAAATTTAAATGATATGCACCTGTCAGACGGGTGTGGAAAAATTGGTCTTTGGCTGTCAGTGGTGCCTTCACACCATAACCCCATAAAAGTACTCTTGATGAAAGCAAGAATTGGCCTTGCTGTCAAAAATTTAAATGATATGCAGCTATCAAACAGGTGCGAAAAGTTTGGTCCTTGGGTGTTAATTGTGTCCATGAAACCTACACCAAAAAAATTCTTCCAGATGAAATCAACACCCACAAAGCTAGGCAGTCTAGAGATTCAAGATCAAAAAGGCACTTAATCAGTGACATCGGCATCAGGGGCTTGATAACTGCTAATAATCCAGGACTGATTCATTTTGATAAATGTCAGCGGGTCCACGGAGTCTGTGGACAGACGCGTTTTCTAATCTGTCACAAAACCTCCGGCAGCACCGTTCGGAAATCACACTGGATGCAGGGCAGCCCAGCAGCTCAATTGCATACTGGGCAAGTTTTGGCCAGTGATCTATTCTCATGACCCAGTAACCCAGTGGATCGTCAACTGGAAAGCTCTCTGTCTGTTTATGCCCCAAGATAATCTCCTACAATATGAGGTAGACACTTCCGATGTGGAATCTGACAGCCCTGGGTGCTGAGGAATAAAAAAAATTTGGAAAGCATTACTGAAGTGGGCCCCTTCTCCAACGCTCTTCTCTTGATCAACAGAACCCTTAAAACTACATTGCCCATGAGACTGTAACCTACCAGAGTCTGGAAAGGCGCTACATAAACTCCTTTTTAAAGTGTCCTCAAGATATTTAATCTTCTGCTCCCTCTGTGGGCAAGAGATGAGTTCTGAGACTTTCCCCTTCTAATGATGGTCAAGGAGGGTTGTCAACCAATAGTGATCAGTGGTGGCTGGTGCTCAAAATTTGGGGGGGACGCAAACAAACTGAAAAATTCTGAAAAAACCCCATCAATTGAAGCCTCACTGTACCATCAATCACAGCCACTGTGCCATTAATCACAGCCACTGTGCCAATCAATTGCCGCTACTGTGCCATCAAACGCAGCCACTGTGCCATCGCACACCACCACTGTGCCCATCAATTGCCGCCACGGTGCCATCAAACGCAGCCACTGTGCCCATCAATTGCCAAGACTGTGCCATCAAACGCAGCCACTGTGCTATCAAATGCAGACACTGTGCCCCATAAAATGCAGCCACTGTGTCCATCAAATGCAGCCCCTGTGCCCATCAATAGCCGCCACTGTGCCCATCAATTGCTTCCACTATGCCCATCAACTGCCGCCACTGTGCCATCAAATGCAGTCACTGTGCCCCATAAAATGCAGCCACTGTACCCATTAATTGCCGCCACTGTGCCATCAAACGCTGCCACTGTGCCATCAAATGCAGACACTGTGCCATCAAATGCAGACACTGTGCCATCAAACGCAGCCACTGTGCCATCAAATACAGCCACTGTGCCCCATAAAATGCAGCCACTGTGCCCATCAATTGCCGCCACTGTGCCATCAAATGCAGCTACTGTGCCCATCAATTGCCACCACTGTGCCCATCATTTGCTTCCACTATGCCATATCAAATGCTGCCAGTGTGCCACCTGCCAGCCCGCCGCCTCCATTTACCTGTCTCGGTGGGACAGCTCCTCGATGTCTTCTCCTGTCCTCTCTTCCCGTCCTCTGTTTTAATTGGATGCCTGGCATCCAATCACAGCACCTGTTGTTTCAGCCAATCAGGTGACGGGTAACAGATCTGAGCACCTGATTAGCTGAGAAGCGGTTTAGTGTTAGGAAAGCAAATATTCATTCGCTTTTCTAACACAGCTGAGTGACCTGTGAGCACTCAGCATGGCGGTCGCAGGTCACCTTTTTTGATGCCTATTAGAGCCTATGCCTCTAATAAGGTGCTTCAAAAACACCCCCCGCCACTGTAATTCAGGCGCCCAGAGCCCGAAAAGGGGCCGGGTGCCTAAATAGGGGGTGGCAGCGACGGCCATAGATAGATTCATGCAGTGCATGAATCTATCTATTGATGCTAGAGGGGGTGGCAGGAGGGGGGGGCGGTGCCCGTGCCCCCTTATGGACTCACCACCACTGGTGATCCTTCACCTTGATGCCATGTATTCTCAGGTTCTTTCACAGGCTTTGAAGAATGGGGGAGCCCATGCACCGCAAGTTTTTGGAGGCATGAGAAACAGACTCCTCAGGGTCACTGAGGGTTACAGTATCTTGAACTGCCTCCTCCCAGCCATGTACTACTCCCAAGGGTTCTGGGGATGGAACGCCATCTGTTAAGAGTTGACGTATGTCTTCTTCTGCTTCAGTGCCTCCAAAACTGCCAGAATCCTCCTCCTTCACCTACTCCTCCCTCTCCTCATGTGATTGTGAGGCATCATAAGAATAGTGTCTGCATAAAGCGGGCCTTGAGAGGAAAGGAAGTCCTCCTCTTATTTACGCTGCTCTGCCTTGAGTGCCCTATCCATATTGCCATGCATAGTCTGCTCCAGCAGTAACACAACAGGGATTGTGTCACTGATGCATGCATTGTCATGGCTCACCATCCTTGTGGCCTCCTCAAATGGTGACAGTACAGTGCATGCATACTTTATCAGCAGCCATTAGCGTGGAGAAAAATAGCTGAGCTGGCCTGAGCCTGACGTTCTGCAATACTCATACAGGTACTCGTTAACCACCCTCTGCTGCATGTGCAGCTGCCGCAGCATTGCCAAAGTCGAGTTCCACCTTGTGGGCCTGTCACAAATCTGGCAGAAATTCAGTGGGAATTCCACCTGCCCGTAAACCGCCTAACGAGCACTGGCTGAGTATGATTGCCTTAAATGGCTACAGACTAGGGATGGTCCCGATTTGTTAGTCAAACATAAGTTCAACTCAAACATCGGGTGTTCATTTGTTTGTAGGACCAATGAAAATATGGGGCGCTTGCTGGACATTTGCCCACCGATGAGCGCCCCATAATGCACTGCGAGATTGCAGTGCATTGAAGGCTGCTGACTGGTCAAAGCATTCACCTGACCTGTATGCTTTGGCCAATCACAGCGCGATGTGCTGTGAGAGCCATAATTGGCCAAAGGCAGGGTGCCTTTGGCCAATCATGGCTCAGGGTCTAAGTCCACGCCCCACCCTATACAAGGCTGCTTACAAAGCGGCCATGTATAGTGTATATGGATGGAGATTAGACACAGTAGTTAGTGTATTGTGCCGTCAGTCAGTGTAAAATATATAATACAGTGCAGTGTAGAGAATATATAATACAGTGCAGTGTAGAGAATATACAATACAGTGTAGTGTAGAGAATATATTATACAGTGCAATGTAGAGAATATATAATACAATGCAGTGTAGAGAATATAAAACAGTGTAGTCCGGTATACAGTATATAACACAGTGTAGTGCAGTGTGTATAACACAGTGTAGTGGGGTGTACAGTATATAACACAGTGTAGTGCAGTGTGTGTAATGCAGTGTAGTGCGGTGTGTATAACACAGTGTAGTGTAGTGTGAATAACACAGTGTTGTGATGCTAATGAAGTGTTATGCCTCGTACACACGATTGGACTCTCCGACAACAAAACCGTGGATTTTTGTTAAAAGGGTATTGACTCCAACTTGTCTTGCATACACACGGTTACACAGATTTTGGCCAACAATTACGGACGTAGTGATGTACAACATGTACGACGGCTGATAAAAAGGAAGTTCAATAGCCAGTGTGCAACCCTTTGGGCTCCTTCTGCTAATCTTGTGTTTATCTCGTGTTAGTGGAAGTTTGGTGAGAGACGATTCGTGCTTTTCAGCCTCGTGCTTTTCAGTTAGTTTCTGCTTTTCAGTTTGTGCTTGTCGGTTCGTATCTGTTCTTCAGTGCGTGTTGTCAGTTCATTCCTGTCTTTCAGTGCGTTCTATTTATAGTTCACTTCTGATTTTCAGTGCATTCTTGTCCGCTCGTTTCTGATTTTCAGCTCGTTCTTCTCAGGTCATTTTTGATTTTCAGTGCGTTCTGTCAGTTCGTTCTGAGCAGCCGCTCGTTTATTAGCCATGTTGTGGTTACGTACTCTTCGTAGAGTTCATGCTGTTGTTGGGTTTGGTGTTGGAGGTATTGCTTTGACCCAAGTCCAGTCCATGAACGGGGGAGGAGGAGTTCTTGGACCAAGAATTGGTTGCCTTAATCGTGACCAATTCTGTCATATGCCTTTGCTGCGGGAGCTCCAGGAGAATAATTCTCATGATTTCAAGAATTATCTCTGGGTGACGGATCCTGTCTTTCACCATCTCTTGGCTTTGCTGACCCCTTATATTACGAAGCAGGACACCTGCATGCCATCACTCCAGAGCAAAGGCTCGTCGCAACCTTGCGGTACTTGGCGACGGGGAGAAGTCTCCAGGACCTGAAGTTCATGACTAGGATCTCCCCCCAGGCTCTGGAAATGATTATCCAGAGACCTGTTCTGCCATAATTCAGGTCCTGCAGAAGGACTATATTAAGGTCAGTTAATACAGTTGCGACTGAGGCCAACTTTTCACCGGCACAAACAATGACGGTGCTTAAATGTGGCCGTCCTGGGTTGCCCCCCCCAAAGCACCCACGAAGTACAGCAAAACTATGTGGAGTACTTCGTGGGTAGGGGGGCAATTGATTTACCAGAAAATCTGGAAGCTGTTTAAAATATTTTTTTTAAAAAAAACTAAACTCATTTCATTTCATTTCATTTACTGCTTGTGTTTCTTATCTGTCTCCTAGGTTCTCCAATGGCCATTTTCTTCAATAGTGCAAACGTAACTTATTTGATACATGAGGTGACAATCTCTTCTTCAGCTAACTATTATGTTGTGCTGTGGGTCTGCTACACACACACATTTTTTTCATTGTTAATGTATGTAATGCATTAATGATAAAAATAATCATCCTTTTCAACTCCATGAATTAATTGCTTGTAGTCCCTAAAATGGCCTGATTTTGGCAAATTTTACAGCACAGTGTGGGTTATTTACTAAAGGCAAATCCACTTTGCACTACAAGTGCACTTGAAATTGCACTGAAAGTGCACTTGTAGTGCAAAGTGGATTTGCCTTTAGTAAATAGCGCCGATTGTCACTGTAACTACACCAACTTAAAAAAAAAACTGGTATTGAACATTGAAAGAAGAAGCCACACATTGTTGAGTATAAAACATTTTACTCCAAGCACATTCATATGTGCGTTATAAAAGGGTTTTTTAACAAACCAACATCTTGGTGTGTAACATGTATGTTTGACAGTATATAGCCTTTTTTGTGGCTAAACAGGCATGTTTAAAACCAGAACATACACATCCCCTACTCAGGAACTTACAAAGTTCAACTAAAGTAAAGGCCATATGAGACATTAGTATGTCAAAACTGTGTTGATTTTGCCTTCATCAGATGAGGTGATCTCACCCCGGTAAAAGCCAAATTTTGAAGATGCACACAAATTGGGACTCAATTTGCATTTGCATTTCCCTCATGATCCCATGCCTAAAATGTGTGTATTTTCCCTACATCTATTTTGCTAAAGCCACAAAACACAAAGTGTGTCATATGTGCTATCTGCCATCATGGGATTTCAATGTACACATTTTGTGGGTGCAACCACTTCCTCCAAACTAAAGTAGGTGAGAGGAAGGGGTTGCACCCCCGAAACACGTCCATTGATCCCCCATGATGGGAGCTAGCACATGTTGACACACTGGGCCTTATTTCAGAAAGGACATTCCACTTTGCCCTACAAGTGCACTTTCAAGTGCACTTGCATTGCACTTGTAGTGCAAAGAGGTTTTGCTTTTCTTTAAATAAGGCCCAGTGTGTCAACATGTGCTACCTCCCATCATGGGGGATCAATGGACGTGTTTCGGGGGTGCAACCCCATCCTCTCACCTACTTTAGTTTGGAGGAAGGGGTTGCACCTACAAAACACATACATTGATATCCCATGATGGCAGATAGCACATGTTGATGCACTGTGTACATCTTCAAAATTTGGCTTTGCAATTACTTTAAACCTTTTAAAAAACGTACAACAATAACGATAATCATTTACATTTTTTTTTGGTTTAGATTTTGCCTAAAACATCAATGATGTCGGTCAGTCTTTTTTGAACATCATTGATATTTTGCTTCAGCTTTTCTAAATCACGATTGCACACCATGATCTCACTGATGAGTACTTCTGCACTTGCACTGCTGAAGTGAGTTTCTTCTTCCACAACATCCACATCACCTAAAAATAAAAAAAACACACCATGTATTATAAATATGCAGGCATCTATCTATTACCTGAAGCTGTGGTCTCAGACACTGACCTGTTGACACCATTTCGACCACTTCTTGAACCTCTGCATCCACATCCTCAGGTTCTGCATCCACATCCTCAGGTTCTGCATCCACATGCTCAGGTTGTGCGCTGAGTTCCCCTTCTTCAGGAGAGTGGTGTTACTGGTGTCCTCAAATGTCCCGATTCTTTTCTCCCCTATGTGAATGGTATACTTAGCATACAGATATTTAAGGCTAGAAATAGTCATGTGAAACATTGCTTGGAAGTGTCATCCAATTGTCTGTTTTGGAAGAGTTCCAAGCAGACATGATTTTTTTCCCTTTCAAAAGCTAGAATACTTACCTGTTTTGTGCAAGTTTCACACGTGTAGAGACCCCTAGTATTCACTGGAGCACATGCGTGGGACACCATAAAAAGGTTGTTATGGTGTCCCACACTAGTGCTTCTGCATCCAGATGTGTAAACAGCTGCTGAGCATCCTCTCCTTACACTGAATGAAGTTGTCATTTCATTATAGTTTCAAACACATCTAGACAACAATGTAATAAACTTCTTTTAATCAAAATAGGCATGAACAAACCTAGATAACCTGCATTTGCCAAAAACGTTGTATTAGAGGTCGAACGAACAATGTTCAATACAAACGATTCCTGTGCCCACTAACCTCAAACTTGGCATTTTAAACTGTACAACAGTAAAAAAAAGTACACGGACCAGCACGAAAGTAATGATAATAATAGCAACATAAGACAAATACTTACTTTTTTGCAGCACTTTCCTGATCCTTCTATACTTATCCTGCTCCCTCAATTTTAGGTCTGACAAGCGTTTCCTCAACTGCTCCTTGGATTGTCTTGGCCTTTCTCACATTTGGGTTTCTGTACAGTCCATGATTCCCATCATAGTCTGTCTTCTTCAAGATGTCCACCATCTCCACCATCTCTTCAAAGGACATATTTGAGGCCTTATATCTTCTCCTGGATCTGGAACTGCCTTGTCCTGGGCTTTCCTCCTCATTGCTGCTCTCTTCAGGCACCCGCTGTGTCTCCGCGATGTGCTCTCCCTCTGCCCCGAAAGAGAAGAGGCGGGGAATACAGAAAGAAGGACAGGGGCGGAGTTTGATACATAAGCAGTGTATATAAAGCATAACACGTGGGCAACGTAGTATGATCTGTGAGTGGAGGATGGAGGATCGATAATCGTTCAAATGAAGGTACAATTGTAACTTGGGGCATCAGTAGTTAGTGGCCTATACTGCTTATAGTTAGAGGCCTATATTGGGACAAGATTATGAGAGTTTAGCCTGACATTAGGGTTTGTCTTGTGTTGTGTCTTGCAGATTAAATGGTGGATAAATTCACAGCCCTTGACTTTCTGCCCAAATTCATAGACAAGTACAGGGAGCTGCCATGTCTCTGGCAAGTCCAAGGCAGGGACTATTTGAACAAGCAAAAGAGGAAGGCAGCGCTGGATAAACTGTTGGAATTGTTGAAGCCTGTGTATCCCATGGCAGACATCATGTATTTGAAGGCTAAAATTGGTATCCTGAGGAGCACATATAATAGGGGGTGCAAGAAAGTCCAGGATTCACAGAGATCCGGAGCAGCAGCAGATGACGTATATGTCCCCAGGCTGTGGTACTACCACAGCCTGCGTCTTTTGTCTGACCAAACGGAACCCAGGCCATCGCTATCAACACTTCCTTCCACATCAGCTGAGGCTCCTGAGGTCCAGCCTGGTCCTTCCACCCAGGAAGAAGATGTGGAAGAGCCCAGCTTGACCCAGGTATAGCATTGTTGAAGATATTTCTTGTCAAAAATTGAATGATGTTAACTAGATGTTATTGATCACTAATTTCTTCTGCTTTAACAAAGTGGTTTACATATCAATAGACAGTGGTAGCCAAAAATGATTGGGACAAGAATCAAAAATGCTGGGGTCAGAATGATAGTCTTTTCTATTTGTTAACATTCAATTTGCAACAGTCATGAGCTCACAATTGTGCGTGATTGATGACCAAAAACCTAAAACTATGTACCATTTTCATACACAGGAAAGTCTCAGCCAGGAGGAGGCCATGGCAAGCAGCCTGACGGAATCCCGGGTTCCTCCCCTCCGCCCTCCAACCAAAAGGACCATTAAGGCAAGGGACCTGGAGGAGTCCGCGGCTGCTTTCCTAAAACAGGCTACTGCGGCAATTACCACGACCCCTGGTGTACACGAGGCATTTGGATGTGTCACTGCCAGCAAACTAGAAAAGATGGAGGAGGGCCAACACAAGATATGTGAAGAAATTATTCTGAAGGCCCTAAACAAGGGGATGAGGGGCGAACTCACAACTCAAACACACCTGTGTGAGTTTGACCATGCTCTTCCTCCACCTCCAGCAACACCACCAAAACCACAGCAACCCCACCCACCACAGCAGCATGGAAGGAAGCGCAGAAGGAAGTGTTGAGAGTGATGACCTGGGTTTGGTGTGGTCTGGCAAAAAACACAGGCTGTTGTAAGAACACAGCCTCGGGACATATATGTCATCTGCTGCTGCTCCCAATCTCACGGAGTCCTGGGCCGTATTATGCTCCCTATTAAATGGACTCCTCGGGTTACCTATTTTGACAGTCAAATAATTGATGTCTGCCCTGGGGTAAAAAGGCTTCACCAATTCCAACTGTTTCTCCAGCATTGTCTTCCAATTTATTTTGTTATGACCTTGTGCTCCCTATTAAATTTCAATTTTTGGTTTTGCCAAATACTTGGCTAAGTGTTTTATTTCAAAAAGGACGGTTTGTTTGTGAGTAGGCAGGTACATTTCAAAAATACAATGTCAAATTAACAAGGGACACCAACATAGTTGTATCTTTGAGGTTAAAAAATACAAGATAATAATGGTGTTGTGGTAACTTGACACACAAAATGAAAATAAAAATTATTATGGAGATCACTATTAAAAATAAATAAATAAATAATTATTCTCCAGATCATGAGAAAAAAAATATGGAGATCACTAGAAAAAAAAAACAACCAAAAAAAAATTATTCATGAGATCACTAGAAATAATAAAATAAATATAATATAATATAATATAATATAATATAATATAATATAATATAATAATAAATAAAATAAATGTTTGTCAGAACTCTGTGAATATTAACAGCAAAGCAACTTCATTATTATAGCATTATATAGAAGAAGAGAATGTGCTGCATTGACAGATTTCATATTTTGCCGCGTGACGAATGTGATATCTCCATTACAAATGCTAGTTTTACAAGATCGAGCGCTTCCGGCTCGTACTTGATTCCGAGCATGCGTGAACTGTTGTGCGACAGACTTGTGTACACACGATCAGAAAGTCCGGCAACAAAGTTTTCTTGGCGGAAAATTTGAGAACCTGCTAGCCGACATATGTTCGATGGAGCATACACATGGTCAGACTTTCAGCCAACAAGCTCACATCCAACATTTCCCGTCAGAAAATCCTACCGTACGCGGCATTAGTGTGTACAACACTTCTGTGTCACCACTGATCCCATTTTTTTTTCATGAATCATTTATTAATTTTTTTTTGCAGTATCAGGTTCTGTTGCTGCATTATTAGTACTCTGCCTTCTGTGTCGCAGGTGTTATTCCTTTTGCATCAGCACAGCAGTGGTATACTTTTTTAGATTTTTTTTTTTTTGGTGGCGCAGCAGCACAAAGAATATTTAACGTGTAATTGCTGTCCCCCCTTCTGCGTTGCAGGTGTTCCTCTTTCTGTGTCAGAAGTGGTTCCCTTTTTTTTTTGGGGGGGGGGGGTTATTTTTTTTTTTTTTTACAGCAGCAGCAAAAAAAAATGTCTCCATAAATGCTGTTCCTTCTTTTGAGTCGCAGGTGGTCTTCCTTCTGCATCACCACTGTTTGTTTTTTTTTGGTCTTTCTTATTTTTTTTTTACATTTATTTTATTTTTATTTTTTTTTGGGGCAGCAGTAAAAAAAAATATCTTTTACATTTTACCAAAAATTGGGTTTTATATAGTGTTTGTGTGCACTAAAATGCATCAAAGTTGATATTTTCCTGAAATGTTGTGTTTGAAAAACTGGTCACAAATATCTTGTGACATAAAAAACAGCCACCATTTTATTCATCGGGAGTCGGGACCATTACTTTCAGAAAGTATATAATGTTTGGGGGTTCTAAGTAACTTTTGAGCAAAAAAATAAATAAAACTGCAGATTTGCATCTTTATTACAAAACAAAATTCTGATTATTATTTTCCTGCTAACTATGCAAATAATTTATTATTTTTATTATTTTACTCTTGTAAACTTTACAGTACTCACCTCACAAGATGTATACTATACATTGTGGAATTATTTAGCACTGATGTAAAAAAAAAAATTTTAACTTAAAAAATCATCTGTCAGTTAACCTCCCTGGCGATTTTCCCGAGTGTGGCTCAGGGTTAAATTTCAGCACCATTAGCGATAACCCCGAGCCCCACTCGGGATTGCATTGCAGGATCCTGGTGCGCTATACTTGCCTTGTCCCCAGGATCCTGCGATGTCCCCCTGCTGTGTCTGCGGGCTCTGTCCTCCGCCCTGATGTCCTGTGTGCCGGGCAAGTTCAAAAAAGTGAAAAATCATAACACATACAGTACACTGTAATTTTACAGATTACATTACTGTATGAAATTATTTCACATCCCTTTTGTCCCCAGTGCTTTGTCCAATGCCCTGCATGCAGTCTTATATTATATATACTGTTCTTTCTGCCTGGAAATTGGAGATTGTCCATAGCAACCAAAAAGTGTCCCTTTACGTCAAAAGTGGTTTTAGACAGCGATAGTAAATTAGAACACTTGCAGAATTGAGCAGTAGTGAATCGTGGGGAGATTTATTTTATTATTATTATATTATTATTTTTTATAATTATTTATATTTATTTATTATATTATAATTTATGATTTTGTGTTTCAAACTTCATCATACCCGGGATATCTACTAGACTCTTGTTTGGACAGATTTAAGTGTGTTATTGCTAAGAATTACAGGCCTACAATATAAAATGCCAAATTTCTATGCAAAATAACTGTACCGCTTTGAGACGCAAAAATCTGAAATAATCATACTGCCAGGGAGGCTACAGAAGCACCAGTTATAAATTTGATTGTTGAAGGAAAAAAACATCTGTGCAGTGCAGCTGAAAACAACTTTAAAGCTGAATAAGGCACATCAGTCACAATCTATAAAACCTCTGATAATTTATTGTGATTGGTTTTGTGACTTACTACATAAAACAGAGATCACTCAATCTTTTGCTTTTTTTTTCATTTTTCTTTAGGAATTCATGAACTGTGGCTGTGCAAGATCTGTGGATTTAGTCAGAGTTGAAATGGCAATGCTGATAGAGAGGTTTGGCTTTCCTACTATAAACAGATGTATCTACACTCAGCTTGTCTTGACCACTTAGTTGTTTAGAAGACAAAGACATCATAATATGAAGAGGCCTGTGCTGCTAAGCACAGGAATTGTTTTCATTGCTTAGGACTTTTGCAGCTGGAAAGGAAGGTATGGTATACTGACATAAGTGAAAATAGTGGAGCCAGTATTTTCAAGACAAATTTTATACTGTTATTGTCCTTGTTTCTTGTTTAAAAGAGGCTCTCTTGTGTCAAATGAAATTGTGCTGTCCTGGACTTTGTTTTTTTTCTGATAGGAGAAATTCCTTCTAACAGTTTTGCTAGTTTATAAAACTGCCAGATATTTTTTCTCCTCATTTATTTGTTTAATATTCCGTAAAATAATTAGGCAGAATATATTTTAAACACTAAGGCATCTAGTTTTTTTTTTAATCATATTTTGGCATATTTTACTGTTGCTGAGTTTAAAAGTTTCATCTTTTTAAAATAAGCTTTATTATTTATTGCCAGCACCAAATACATTTTAGCATTGCCAATGTTTTATGAGTTTGAATGTGGAGATTGGGATGGAATGGCTAACTCATAGGGTGTCATTATTAGGGATAAATGAGAAGTTGAATGGAATAGGAGGTGAATGCAGGAATGCTATTAGGTTAAAGGATAACAACAAGGGGTAGGGGGTGAGTGCAGGTTTGGGATTTATTTAGTTAACAGATTTCAATCTACCTCTCAGTCAGTCTTACACCCTGCTACAAATCTTCTATAAAAGTGAAATGAAAACTCCCCCCCCCCCCCAATTCAGTTCAGTGAAGTCCAGGATAAGAGCTGAGAGTCTCCGGAAGTGAGTGTCCCTCACCATTGAGTACTTTCATCCTTCAGGAAGATGCTGGCACAGTCAACTTTCTTTGGGCTTGTACATCTGTCTATGCCATCTTGATTCAATTTCCAGGCTGCACACGCTCAGTATTTTACATGCTCAGAGTCTGTCTGTCCTTGGGATTTTGTAGCATCTCCAAGTATGTGGCGAGTTTGTAGCATTTCTGTAGTGACTGGTAAGTAGTTAGTTTCTGGGCATTATTTCATTTCTCCTTTCTCCAACATATTTTTCTTTGGAATCATTCACTATGTCTTTTGTTTAGGATTGTGTAAGGAAACATTGTTGGAAGTTTTGAATGGACAATGTGCTGATAAGTTGTTGCAGACCACACTCTATAGAATAGTCTCTGTTGGTCAGTAAGGATTTATCACCTATGAGCTGGGGCTCCTGTTTTGGAAGTGGTCCATGTTTACCACCATGTTTAGCATTTTAAACAGACTATACAGTAACTGTCTCCCCAACCCCTATGCACTCTTTATTGCTCAGCCATATTCTAATACCAAAAGGGTGCTATGTGTATTTTTTGTTATGGCAGTATCCTGATACTGCATTATGATAATAACATTCTGACAGTCAGCCCAAATTTGGACATACCAGAGACATGTTATCACTCCTGGTGAAGAAAGTATCCTGTAAGACAGTATGTCAAAGCAGACATTGGTTGTTGGTCTCATGAAGGTAGAAAGCCAGATTTCTAATAATTATTTCAGTAAGGGATAAACTCATCTCACTGGTTTTTGTATGTTTAGCTATACTATTGAAGCCTGGTTTTGCATAGATGGTTTGCTTGCTATTACCCTGTGTTTGGACTAGTTATTTTTAAGCTAAATAGGACAATCTAGTAGAAAATATTTGTGAGGGTGTCAGATTTTAAGATTTTGTATTGTGCCCTAGAAGAAAAGCTTTCACAATTAATTAGGTTTTTGGGACTAAATTGAATGTCTAAAGGTAACTATTTAATGAGAAGCCCAAGGCAAAAGTTTTTTTGTTGTTGGTTGGTGTTGATGATAGTGTGTGGCACCATTTGATTTACTCTTGGGATTTTATTGCAGTTTATTGTTTTGTTTTAATTGCCCTCACTTCTTGTAAAAGTGACTACACAAGAAGTGATAGTAAATTTCCCAAATGTTGACAGAGCAATAAAACTCAGTAGCCACTCTGTCAAGAACACCTCCTCCCTTCAATAAATATGTTGTCAGTGGCTTTAAATACAACAGGCCAGTGCCAAAGCCAAATCTTTTGATTTTTTTCTTTCTGAACTAGGCACTTACTGCTCAATTCATTAAAACAATATCATGCAATTTTTGGGTCATGTGACCCATTTGATCCAAATTCTGCATGCAATACTGAAAAAGTTAATTCACTATTAGTTTTTTGGGTATTTAGCACACGATAACAAATGCATGGTAAATACTACATTAACTAATTCACAAAAAGACAAATATATATACATTTGTTAACCACTTGCCTACTGGGCACTTAAAGCCCCCTCGTGACCAGACCAATTTTCAGCTTTCAGTGCTCTCACGTTTTGAATGACAATTACTCAGTCATGTAATACTGTACCCAAATTTTTTTTTTCTCCTTTTTTTCATACAAATAGAGCTTTCTTTTGCTGGTATTTCATCCCCTCTGGGTTTTTTTTTTTTTTGCGCTATAATTGAAAATAGACCGAAAATTTTGAAAAAAAATGAATTTTTCTTAGTTTCTGTGATAAAATTTTGCAAATTATTATTTTTTTTTCATACATTTTGGCCACAATTCATACTGCTACATATCTATGGTAAAAAATAACCCAAATTAGTAAATATTATTTGGTCTGTGTGAAAGTTACTACAAGCTGTGGTGCAAATCATAACAAAATTGATCACATCTGAAGACTCATTTCTTGCGACCCGAACAAGCCAGGACAGTACAAATACCCCCCAAATGACCCCTTTTTTTAAAGTAGACATTCCAAGGTATTTAGTAAGATGCATGGTGAGGTTTTTGATTTTTTTCCCACAATTCTTTGCAAAATGAAGATTTTTTCTTTCCACAAAATTGTAATTGTAATAGGTCATTTCTCTTACATGACATGTGTATACCACAAATGACACCCCAAAATACATTCTGTTACTCCTCCTGAGTATTATGATACCACATGTGTGGGACTTTTTCACAGCCTGGTCACTTAGAGAGGCCCAACATGCAGGGAGCACCATCACGTGTTCTAGGGGCATAAATGACACATCTAACTTGTTGACTACCTAATAAACTTTTGAAGGCCCTGGAGCACCAGGACAATGACATGTGACACTGATGTGGCACTGATGACAGATGGCAGTGACACGTGGCACTGATGACAGATGGCACTAATAGGTGGCACAGGTACTGTGGGCACTGTATTTTTTTTTTTTACACTCACGCTCCAAGGGACACGGCCAACACAGAATTTCACAGTGCATCGGGGAAGTAAACAGGAAGACGTCCAGGGATGCCCTCCGGGCAATTGGGTGCTGTGCTGTAGCCCTCTTTGAGCTATAGCGCGGACGCCTAGTGGTTAAATAAGTTGTGGTCTAGCCATGCGCTGTTTAAAGAATGTATGAAATAAATGGCTGGTTGTTATGTGTCAGCACCCATAAGCATTCTAACAACCAGTGTTCTCACAGCCAGGGATTCCTAGCTGACAGCAGAATGTAAACTGACAATAAAAAATCCATACCTTTGGGCCTGGCCTGGCAAAAAAAAGTCTGCATTTCAGACCCTTATCTGGACCCGCAGCCTAACAGGCCAGGAAAGGGAAGGGGGCGAGTGTGGGCCTGCACTCCTGAGCCATACCAGGCCACATGCCTTCTACAAGAGGGTACTTTGCCAGGGGGGCTCCTTCCTGCCAAACACCTTGCTCCCATGTTGATGAGGACAAGGGTCTCTGCCCCACAGCCCTGACCTAGTGACCTAGTGATTGTGGGGGTCTGCAGGTGGGGGGCTTATCAGAATCTGGTAGCCCCCTTTAACCACTTCAACACTGTTCACTTTTACACCCTTCTTGCCCAGGCCAATTTTCAGCGTTCAGCGCTGTTGCACTTTGAATGACTATTGCGTGGTCATGCAACATTGTACCCATAAGAAATTTTTATCATTATTTTCACACATATAGAGCTTTCTTTTGGTGGTATTTAATCACCAATGGTTTTTCTATTTTTTACTAAATAAACAAAAAAATGCAGAGAATTATGAAAAAATGCATTTTCTTTGTTTCTGTTATAAAATTTTGCAAATAAATAATCTTTTTTACAAATTTGGGTCAAAATGTATTCCGCTACATTTCTTTGGTGAAAATAACCCAAATCTGTGTATATTATTTAGTCTGAAGGAAAGTTATAGAGTCCACAAACTATGGTATATATATATATATCTGAAAATTGTTCAATCCTGATATACTGTTGGCTTATCTCACTTCTTGAAGCCTGAAAACGCCAGGACAGTACAAATACCTCCAAATGACCCCTTTTTGGAAAATAGACAGTCCAAGGTACTTAGGAAGAGCCTTGGTGAGTTTTTTTGTCACAATTATTTTGAAAATTAAGAAATAATAAAAAAATCTAATTTTTTTTATCATATAACAGATATGGCGGTGATCATTGACTCTGAAGAAAAATATATATTTTTTTTTTACATACTGTCACCAATTTTTTTTGGTTTCGTAGTATATTTTTTATCTTTTTTTACAATTTGTTTCTAACACACTGTGACCAGAGCAATACAGTGTTAACATAGTAACACTGTGCTACTCTGGGGACCCTGATCAGAATTATATTTTTTATTTTTTACATAATATGATTGCTTATACCAGTGAATTTCATTGGTATAAGCAACTATTTTTACTGAATAAAACTGGTTCATTTAGTGTCTTTTTCGTGTGATTAGCCAAAGCTAATCACATGGTACAAATGGGCTGTGATTGACCCTGTCTGTACCTTGTGATCACTGTGACCAATCACAGCTAGCAACACAATTGTATGCAATGGATGGCATGAAAGGAAGCCATCCATTGTTTAAAACTGTCATGTGATTTGCTCTGATTGGTCACTGAGATCCCATTGTGTTGGCAGTGGGCCAATACAGTGATCAGTCATCAGCTGTGTCCAGTGGACACAGGTGGTGACAGATCATGCCTCTGCGCTGCCCCGTGAGTGGCACATTTTGGGACAATGTCATGTGACGTCCTCCTAGAACAACAGTGCTCCCGTCCAGCCGTCATTGTACTATAGGCTGGGTGGGAAGGTGTTAACAAGAAGTGGTCCCCCAGAGCCAACCCTCCCATGTTGAATGAGTAATCAGTACATAGTACCCCTACTGATTCACAAAAAAAGCTCAGTAAATATAAAAGCACAACACAAAGGGGCAGAGTCACCTAATGACATTGACAGTATATGGCATGTGGGGGGGCCTGCATGTTATTTTTTTGATGTAATCTCAGCTCTTTTGTTTACATTCTGCTTTCAGCGGGGATAAATCATGGTCGTTAGGACATCAGCAAGTGCCAGTTTCTTAACAACCAAGCGCTCATTCCTGCTGCTGACAGCAGGGATGTGTCACGGGTTGTCAGGATGCCATCGAGTGGCGGCTCCTAACAACCAATGCAAAAATGGTTGCAAAAATGAATGTCATCCATTTACATCTATTCAGGTCCAATTTAGCGGATCTGGGTGGAGCCTTGTTCAATAAAAGAAAAAAAAGCAGACCTAAACTGACATGGATGTAAAAACATGATCATTGGTTTACATCCATTTTACATCCATTTTCCTATAGAAATTAATTTCTGTCTGTTTTTCATCCCTCAATGAATGGATGAAAATGGACAGATGGATCCTAAGCTTCACAAATTATTTGATAGATTAATATGAACAGTTTTCTTTTTTTTTTCTCCAGTGGTCTTACCTGAGACTGTCGCTCACGGGCTGTGGATCAAATTCACCTACGATGTGCAGAAGGCTCGTTAGAATGGCTTTTACAGCTTCAACAGCAGGCATACAAATGTCTGTATAAAGCCTTTTTTGGAGTTTAGAGCTGCACTTATTGGTTAGTGAGGCAGCTGAAGTACGGAGGACTTTCTGCTTTGGGATGTATGTTACACAGAGAGTGGCTTTCTTTTTACAGGCCAGTCCCCAAAAGGACTTAAGCAAGAGAACAGCAGGATTCCAGTATGAAGTGATCAGTAACCAACATTCTGGACCCTTACTCCAAAAGTTTGCTTCTGCTGATAGTAAGTTACCTTGTGTCTTTTATTTACATGCTTTCTCTTTTCCTTTGTTGCTCCATATTCTATTGGCCGAATAGGTCTCAGGCATCTCTCTATAGGTTTCTTTCTATATGAATCTTTATATACACTTTAAATAAATAGTGCACAATATGCTGCTGCGACTAATCTTAAATCCAGGAATAAAAAATGCATACATGTGAATAAAATAGATAAATAATTATGGTGCTAATACAGTTGTTTAAATTGCATTCAAATATGCAGATTGCAGTCATCCTTATCCTTGAAAAAGTCACGTGTCAGTGATGCAATGCGTGGGAGGAGCTTAGGACATTCAGTGCTGCAATACACCTGAAGGTTAACAGCAGCTGTTTCTCTATGGGAAACCTCGTCCACAGTGGCTGACTGCAATCTGCATATTTGAATGCTTCTAATAGACCGGGAGTTTGTGAGTGTATCTCTTGTCCCTGTTTTGCTTATGTACTATCTAGTAAGTTCACTGCACAATGATTTATTTTTTCTTTGCTTGCTTTGCATAAAACCTTTATCCTGAGAGCCGAATCACCAGCAGTATTATGGCTAAAGTGGGATGCAAGAAAAACTAAATATCCTGATACAAACGATCTAACCCAGTGAGTCAATCAATCTGGATTAAGGGAAGGAACTGTTTAATTATTTTTACTTTCCCCCACTATTTATCTCTGCCTGGACATTGTACTCAGAGTGTCATTATTATTTTATTTATATTCACCGTCACATCACCAATTTGAAGATTTATTTTGGCAATTTTAACACATGTATTAGCACCATAATTATTTATCTATTTTATTCACATGTATGCATTTTTTATTCCTGGATTTAAGCTTAGTCGCAGCAGCATATTGTGCACTATTTATTTAAAGCGCATCAATTTTATACTTAGTACTATTTGTTTGGTTATCTGATCACCCTATATTGATAGCAGCTTTAATTTACTGATTTTATCATAGCACTAACTATATTGGTATATATTTTTTTTTAAGCACAATTTATTTATATCACACATATCTATCCACATCAGCGCTTGGTTTTTATCCATTTGTTTAATCTTTATATACAGTTTATACAGTTATATACAGTTTTCATTTCTGAACAGATTTTATTATGGTGTAAGCCACTATATTTAGGATATATAATCTGTTCAAACTGTCATTATCTGTTTAAACCTATTAAAAAAATATTTATATATTTTTCTGTTACCTGAATTCTTGATGTGTGCCGACCTTGTGATAGCAAAGACCTTCTTATGGCCATTTGCAAGAATGATTATGGTAAGTGATCTAAAAAAAAAATATTTTTTCCTCAGTTGTTCTTGCATTTTAACCAAAATATAACAGTTGCTATTGCACTTATTATCTAACTTTTTCTTTTCGTAAGTCGTAAGTGGATTCATTCAGAGTGTCTCACATGATGTGGTAGCCTATATATCCCAAGTGCACATCAAGGCTATAAAAGTATACAGACAGTGAAAAACCATATATTTCTTTTTTGTTTACAAAAGTTTTTATTTGGAAGTTTAGGTAAACAGACAATAGGTATTGTTATGAGTAATGTATAACAATAAAATGTATATAAAGAAAAAGGTTATTTAACAATGTGTAACGAGTATGATAGTGGACAATGAAAGTAAGCTTATACAAGAACAATATATAGCATATTACAGCATTAGCATAAGATTATAGGTAAATATGATAATATTATATTAATGATGATTAGGTTGAAATCCAATAAGCCCATTTCTTTTTGTGAATATGGATAGTGTCATTAAGGGTGTAATAAATCCACTCAGAAAGTTTGAGGAGTTCCATTCTGTTTATTACTTGTTGCCATGATAGATTATTAGATTTCCAATTATAGGCTGTCATTCAGTGTATTGAACTGCATAGGGAGTGGAATAGTCTCATACAGGGGGAGGGTATGCCTGGTATATTAGCATATAGCAAGCATATCTGAGGAGTGAGGGTACTTTTTTGTTTAGAAGATTGTTCTATTAATCCAATTGCTTTGTGCCATATATGATTAATATGATTGCAACTCCAAAATATGTGTAAGAGGGTACCAGAGTCTGGGCATCCCCTAAAACAATTTGGAGAGATGGATGGGTAGTAAGTGTGGAGTTTTGAAGGGGTAAGGTACCACCTAGAGAAAATCTTAATTGGAGTCTCTCTAAAGGTAATAGCTCTGTTACTTTTGCGAAGATTATCTGACATGGAATACCATTCTTCCACACTAATTGAGATATCCATGTCTACTTCCCATTGAAGCATTTGTGTAGATTTATCCGGTACTCCAACGTTGTTAAGATAACAATACAACCTGGATATGAGGCCTCTGTCTCTAGAGGATAAAATGCATATATGTTCAAAGGTTGTGTATGATGGATGAGTATTGAGTGCAAAATATTTGGCATAGAATGATTTGAATTGCTGGTAATGTTGGAGTTCATATGTAGGTAGAATGTGTGTGGCTTGTAGAGCTGAGAATGGGATAAATTCCCATTTTTGTTGAAAGGATCTCAGTGTGATTATTTTTTTGTCGATCCAAGTGGAGAAAGGTTGTCTGTTATTGTAGGCATAGGTAAATCTAGGATCTCCTAAAAAGGAGGCTAAAGGTGGTGTGTCTGAAGAGAGTTTGTATATATCTCTATATTTAATCCATAATTGATAAAATTGAGCTATAATAATATTATGTTTCATAAGTTTGCTATAGGAGGTGGTATTAGCCCATAGGATTCCTTGTAGATGAAGTGGGAGAATAGAGATGGATTCTAACATTTTCAATGGGGTGTCTATTGAGGGGGTCAGCGTATAACCTGAGTTTGAATTCTCTATCTCCTTTTGTATATCCTTTTATATCAATGCTATTCCTGATCTTGTGGGCTAAGGGTTCAATTGCGAGAGCAAACAACAGTGGTGATAAGGGGCAGCCCTGTCCAGTACCTCTACTGAGGGGGAAAAAGTCAAAATTGTGTCCAGGGATTTTAATTCTAGTTTGAGGATTGTGATAGAGTGCGTTGAATCTTTGTAGAAATTTATCTGAGATTCCGTATTTGGGTAGTAGATAGTTTAGATATGACCAGCTAACGCTGTCAAACACTTTATGAATATCCAAACTGAGAAGGCATAGTTGACGGGAGTTTAGATTAGCATCTTGTATGATATTAGTGACTAGTCTAACATTATCGACTATCTGTCGACCAGGGATACAACCAGTTTGCTCTATATGTATTAAATTTGTGATGACTGCTGCTAGTCTATCAGAGAGTAATCTACCAAAGATTTTGAGGTCGTTGTTAAGGACCGATATGGGTCGGTAGTTTTGAGGGAGATAATGATCTTTGAGTGGTTTGGGGATAAGGGAAAGGTTAGCTAGAAGCATCTCATCTGGGAATTGATTGCCATTAAGAATATGATTGAAAAGTTTGGATAGATATGGGGTTAAGAGAGAAGCATATTTTTTAAAGTATGAGGATGAGAAGCCATCTGGGCCAGGGGCTGTAGATGTTTTGAGAGATTTAATAATTTTGATTATTTCTGCTTCTGTGCATTGAGCATTGAGGGTTTCTATTTGATGAGCATTAAGAGCAGGTAGTTGGATATCATCTAGCCATGATTTAGAGGGTTGATTAAGAGGGGGTTGAGGATTACAAAGTAGGTCCTTATAGAAGGAAGAGAAAATTTTAAGAACACCTTGTGGGTGGGTGATCATATTCCCAGCTTGATCTCTAAGTTTATATGTATGAGGGGGTTTATGATCATGGTTAAGTTTTTTGGCGAACATAGCTGAGGGGGAGTTACTATGTAATAAAAAATTTAGCTTTTGAGAATCTCAGGGATTTTTCTGTATTTGCTGATAATATAAGAACTAAAGCTTTACGTTTGTCTTGAATTTGTTTTGTGATTTCTTGGGTAGGGTCTTGTTGTAGTTTAATGTAAAGAAGGTTTAAATCTTTAGTAAGACTTTTAATGTTTGTGAGTCTTTCTCTATTTCTGATTGCCACTATGTTGATTAAATGACCGTGTAGAACTGCTTTATGAGCCGTCCAGAGAATTGTAGGGGAGATATCATCAATAGCATTTTCAGTGAAATAGTTTTCGATGTGTGATGAAATTGTTTGTGTTATTGAGGGGTCAGTTAGAATCGAATCATTTAGTCGCCAATTGTAAGGGGAAGGTGAGAGTCCTATGTGTGATGTTTCAAAATAGGTAATGTCGTGGTCAGACCAAGGGCAGGGATGGATATGGGCATTGGAAGAGTTAGCCAACATGATGGGGGTGCAAAATATATAGTCTAGTCTAGCATAGACATCGTGAGGGTGAGAATAATGTGTATAGGCCCTAATCCCTACATTGTGGGACCTCCATGAGTCTATAAGTTGAAAATTGTTTAAATATCGGTTCATAGATTTAGAAAACGCTTTAGAAGAAGGGGATGTTTTGCTTCTGTCAAGGGCTGGGTGTGCGGTTAGGTTAAAATCTCCACCTAAAATTATATGAGGTGAGCTGTATTGGTCAAGCTTATCAAAAAAATTTGTGAAAAGGGTAGATTGAGATTCGTTCGGGGCGTAAATTGATGCTATTGTTATCACTTTATTATTGATTAGACCTTTGATGATGATATACCGACTATCAACATCTTTATATATGTTTTGTATGTCTAGGATAGTGGTGTTGCGTATGAAAATGGCAACCCCACGGGTTTTGTTATGAAAGGTGGTGTAATAAAATTGGTTATAGGTCTTGTCAAAATATTTGGGATGGTTAGTGGAAGCAAAGTGGGTTTCTTGCATGAGAATAACATCTGCTCCCAGCCTTTTATAATGTTGGAAGGCTTTTTCCCATTTGTGAGGTGAGTTAAATCCCTGAACGTTGTGTGATATCATTTTAAGGACCATTAGATATGGGTAAGATAATATGTTTATGAATAGAATCCATCTTGTAAGTGAGGTGAACTATAGATAAAGTTATTTTTTGTGTGTGTTTAGTAAATTTAGTGGTTATAATTTCACAAGGATGGGAGGAGTTATGCGGTAGGTGTGGAGGGAACAATATGTAGTGTATAACGTACCATGAGAGTAACATGCCGTCATGAAAGCAATTATACCAATACTCAAACCATTGTGAATGAAAGATGTCATGAAAACTTCCGGTTATTAAGAAAATTATATCATTTGCCTTAAGGGCGACAAAATTGTATATAACAAAAATGTAAAATAGGAACAAAGGGACAAGAAACATCTTGTCACTAACATGTAAGTTAACCACTTCAGCCCCGAACCATTATGCTGCTTAAGGACCAGAGGACTTTTTCCAATTTGGCACTGCGTCGCTTTAACTGTAATTGCGCGGTCATGCAATGCTGTACCCAAACGAAATTTGCGTCCTTTTCTTGCCACAAATAGAGTTTTCTTTTGATGGTATTTGATCACCTCTGCCGTTTTTATTTTTTGCGCTATAAATGGAAAAAGACCGAAAATTTTTAAAAAAAATGATATTTTCTACTGTTTGTTATAAAAAAAATCCAATAAACTCAATTTTAGTCAAGCATTTAAGCCAAAATGTATTCGGCCACATGTCTTTGGTAAAAAAAATGTCAATAAACATATATTTATTGGTTTGCGCAAAAGTTATAGCGTCTACAAACTAGGGTACATTTTCTGGAATTTACACAGCTTTTAGTTTATGACTGCCTATCTCATTTCTTGAGGTGCTAAAATGGCAGGGCAGTACAAACCCCCCCCCAAATGACCCCATTTTGGAAAGTAGACACCCCAAGGAAATTGCTGAGAGGCATGTTGAACCCATTGAATATTTATTTTTTTTGTCCCAAGTGATTGAATAATGACAAAAAAAAAAAATATTTACAAAAAGTTGTCACTAAATGATATATTTACAAATATTCACAACCCCCCCCCAAATCACCCCATTTTGGAAAGTAGACACCCCAAGCTATTTGCTGAGAGGCATGTTGAGTCCATGGAATATTTTATATTTTGACACAAGTTGCGGGAGAGTGACAATTTTTTTTTTTTTGCACAAAGTTGTCACTAAATGATATATTGCTCACACAGGCCTTGGGCATATGTGGAATTGCACCCCAAAATACATTTAGCTGCTTCTCCTGATTATGGGGATACCACATGTGTGGGACTTTTTGGGAGCCTAGCTGCGTACGGGGCCCCGAAAACCAATCACCGCCTTCAGGATTTCTAAGGGTGTAAATTTTTGATTTCACTCTTCACTGCCTATCACAGTTTTGGAGGCCATGGAATGCCCAGGTGGCACAAACCCCCCCCCAAATGACCCCATTTTGAAAAGTAGACACCCCAAGCCATTTGCTGAGAGGCATGGTGAGTATTTTGCAGCTCTCATTTGTTTTTGAAAATGAAGAAAGACAAGAAAATTTTTTTTTTTTTTTTTAATTTTCAAAATTTTGTGACAAAAAGTGAGGTCTGCAAAATACTCACTATACATCTCAGAAAATAGCTTGGGGTGTCTACTTTCCAAAATGGGGTCATTTGGGGGGGGGGTTGTGTCACCTGGGCATTCCATGGCCTCCGAAACTGTGATAGGCAGTGAAGAGTGAAATCAAAAATTTACGCCCTTAGAAAGCCTGGTGCGGTGCTTGGTTTTCGGGGTACCGTACGCGGGTAGGCTCCCAAAAAGTCTTACACATGTGGTATCCCCGTACTCAGGAGAAGCAACAGAATGTATTTTGGGGTGTAATTTCACAAATTCCCATGGCATGTTTGAGCAATATATCATTTAGTGACAACTTTGTGCAAAAAAAAAAAAAAATGTGTCTTTTTCCTGCAACTTGTTTCACAATATAAAATATTCCATGGACTCTCAGCAAATAGCTTGGGGTGTCTACTTTCCAAAATGGGGTCATTTGTGGGGGGGTTTCTAACTGTCCTGGCATTTTATGCACAATATTTAGAAGCTTATGTCACACATAACCCACTCTTCTAACCACTTGAAGACAAAGCCCTTTTTGACACTTTTTGTTTACATGAAAAAAAATTTTTTTTTGCAAGAAAATTACTTTGAACCCCCAAACATTATATATTTTTTTAAAGCAAATGCCCTACAGATTAAAATAGTGGGTGTTTCATTTTTTTTTTCACACAGTATTTACGCAGCGATTTTTCAAACGCATTTTTTAGGGAAAAAACACACTTTTTTAAATTTTAATGCACTAAAACACACTATATTGCCCAAATGTTTGATGAAATAAAAAAGATGATCTTAGGCCGAGTACATGGTGCAGTGGCGACAAACTAAATACATTTTTAAAAGCCTTTAAAAGCCTTTACAGGTTACCACTTTAGATTTACAGAGGAGTTCTACTGCTAAAATTACTGCCCTTGATCTGACGTTTGCGGTGACATCTCACATGCATGGTGCAATTGCTGTTTACATTTGACGCCAGACCGACGCTTGCGTTTGCCTTTGTACGAGAGCAGGGGGGGACAGGGGTGCTTTTTTTTTTTTCTTAATTATTTTTTTGCTTTTTTATCTTATTTTTAAACTCTTCCTTTCATTTTTTTTATTGTTTTTATTGTTATCTCAGGGAATGTAAATATCCCCTATGATAGCAATAGGTAGTGACAGGTACTCTTTTTTGAAAAAATTGGGGTCTATTAGACCCTAGATCTCTCCTCTGCCCTCAAAGCATCTGACCACACCAAGATCGGTGTGATAAAATGCTTTCCCAATTTCCCAATGGCGCTGTTTACATCCGGCGAAATCTAAGTCATGAAATGCTCACAGCTTCCGGTTTCTTAGGCCATAGAGATGTTTGGAGCCACTCTGGTCTCTTATCAGCTCTATGGTCAGCTGGCTGAATCACCAGCTGCATTCTCAGGTTCCCTGTTGAGACAGGAGAGCCAGAGAAAAACACGGAAGACGGTGGGGAGGGGGCATTCCCTCCCACTGCTTGTAAAAGCAGTCTAGAGGCTAATTAGCCGCTAGGATTGCTTTTACATGAAAGCCGACCGCTGGCTGAAAAGAATGATACCAAGATGATACCTAAACCTGCAGGCATCATTCTGGTATAACCACTCAAAGTCGTGAATGGCGTACCTGAAGACAAAAAAATGGTTAACAATAAAACACAGTAAACGGTAAAGTATAAAAAATTGCATACCTGAAAAGCAAACATGATAAAACATAATAACAATAAAACATTGCGGAATAGAATACAGTAAAAAAGAGCAGAACAATAGAGAGAGAAGAAAGAGAGAGAGAACAATAAAACGACAACTATTTTTATTTTATTTTATATATATATATTTTTTTTACACTTTTTTTGGTAACTAACTTTTATAACTGTAACGGGTTCCAGGTTCAGGTCTCTCAAAATGCGATGGCATCTTGGGAGACCTTGTGAAAGTGTGCCTAGTCTGTGCAATGCTGTACCCTACGCTAATGCTCAACTAGTGAATGGTAGCATTCAAAACATTCACCAATGCAAAGACCAGGATTGTCAGGACAGGGGGGACAATAATAGCGGGTGTCACGCCTATATCCGCGTTTGCTGCAGACACAACATCTTTTTTGGGGGGGTTCGTTGGGTAGGGGTACTCGGGAGGGCATAAAGAAAATGCCTCTCATGCAGCCGACTGCATTTGGTTGGGGATGTGAATGGGGGAAGTACGGGCGCTGCAGAAGTGGTGGGTTCCCAATTAGGATTGGCGAATGCAGCAGGAAGGGCACTATGGGCACGACGGGCCTGTTTGTCTTCTTCTTGGTGGCAGCGGGACACTATTTGTGCTTGCCACCTCACCAGCTTGAACTGCACTTATGGGACTCGCCACATCACCAAGTGTTACTGCAGTGCTGGTTTGACTACGACCGGGGTGTACTAGGCCACTGGTGCTTGCCAGTTCACCAAAACGCTACCAAAAAAACTGTTAGCTATCGCAGGGATCAGGCCTGACTATCTGGGCTGATCCCGCTAACACAGCGTATTTGGGAAGCCTAAACTGCTGGGGACGCTAGTATAGATCTGATCGGATCAGATATTGATCCGCTCAGATACTATACCACTAAGGGAGGCGTATGCTGCGTGCGTGGGTGTTAGCGGTACTGGTGCTAACCTGACGCTGCCTGGAGCTGGTGCTTGCCAGTTCACCAAAACGCTACCAAAAAAACTGTTAGCGATCGCAGGGATCAGACCTGACTCTGAAAATGCTGCAGTTCTGCGTTTAGTGTTTTGTAAGTGACAGTGATTGCTCAATACTGCATTTGGGTGGGCTGGGCTGGGCCGGGCAGAGGGGCAAAACGCAGGTGCTAGCAGGTATCTGGGCTGATCCCGCTAACACTGCGTTTTTGGGAACCCTAAACTGCTGGGGACGCTAGTATAGATCCGATCGGATCAGATATTGATCCGTTCAGATACTATACCACTAAGGGAGGTGTATGCTGCGTGCGTGGATGTTAGCGGTACTGGCGCTAATCTGACGCTGCCTGGGGCGACGCATATCACCGCCGGGCGAACAGGGGGCTAAACCTTTATTAGGTAATAAACGGCGGGTGCCCTGACACTATAAAAAATAAACTAACCAACGTCTAACTAACCAGCGTCATCCGTAACAGTTATACGGTGATCACTGGTGAAAGGGTTAACTAGGGGGCAATCAAGGGGTTAAAACATTTATTAGATAGTATATGGGGGTCCCTGACGCTATAAAATGCTGACGGCGAACCTAAATATTTACGTCCCTAACTAGCGTCACCAGTGACACTAATACAGCGATCAGAAAAATGATCGCTTAGCGACACTGGTGACAGGGGGTGATCAAGGGGTTTAAAACTTTATTAGGGGGGGTTAGGGGGGTACCCTAGACCTAAAGGGGGCTAACAGTAACTGTCCTACCCCACTAACTGTCACAAACTGACACCATGCAGTAATCAGAAAAAAAAACTGCTTGGTGTCAATGTGACAGGGGTGGAGGGGTGATTGGGGGGTGATCGGGGGGTAAAAAGGGGTGTAAAGTGTGCCTGGCATGTTCTACTGTGTGGGTTGTGTTGTGCAACTCACTCAGATGTCTTCTCTCCTCGGCGCTGGAACGGAAACTGCCGAGCCGAGGAGAGATGACATCACATCCCCTGCCTCTGTGTACTACACAGAGGCAGGGGAAGATTCTCATTGGCTGGGAGCGATCGCGAGGGGGAGGCCATGAATGGATGCCCCCCCCCCATCTCTGATCGCTGCCAGACCAACGGCGACCGCCTTGGGCACCGGGGGGGTCCTATCGGACCCCCCGCCCGCGGGAAGGCAATCACGTACCAGGTACGTGATTTTGCCTGTCCGTGCCATTCTGCTGACGTACATCAGCGCGCGGCGGTTGTCAAGTGGTTAAATTCAAGAGGACAAAACAGTCCTAGTCCTGCAAGCGCGGCCAGGTGCGACCACCTTATGGGTGGGAGTGTCTCAGTTAACGGCACGAGCAGGATGGGGGACAAACCAGCGGTGGCGGATGTCACAGGCCATATATCTAAGATAGCTTAAAATATCAAAAAACATATATAGTAACCAGGGGGGTGAATTGAAGAAGTAGAGGAGTAGGGAAGCAGGGAGAGGTGGGGAAGGAGGGGGAAGGGGAGGGGGGGTAGGATAGAGGATGGAAGGGAATAATGCCATATCAAATTCTGATGATGTGGCTTAGAGACAACACTTAAGATGGAACTCTAACCGAAGGAGGAGGCATAAAAGTGGAAGTCTGTTTAGACAAGGAGTGAGAACCTCAAAGATTCAATTCCAAACGTATTATGAGGATCCTTGTTACAGGGTTCTACTCAGCTTCAATAGGGAAAAAATTCCGGTAGAGAGAGAAAATGTCATAAGCTTCCATCTTGGGAGAAGGATGGTTTAGGATGACAAACGGATGGCGACGGTTGTAAAGCCAGTCCGTAGGATCTTGTTGAGGGGATCGAAAAATCAATCGACAAAAAACAAAAAAAAACAAAAAACAAATCTTTTCCCTCTTTCTTCTTCCCAAAAGGAAAACAAACTCCGATCCCTCAGAGGGTTAGAAGAATGTTATATGTGATCATGAAGCGTTGTCTTGAAATGGTTGACGCCATCTTCTCTGGTTGTTTGTGTTTCGCCTGGAGGAAGGAGTGGACCAGACTGGAGAGGGTCTGGGGGTTGAGGGAAAGCGGTTGGGAGGTTCTGGTTCCAGCAGGCCTAGTTTCACAAGCAGTTCTTTGCCTTCAATTATATTGTAGACTGTGTATGTGGAACCGTTGTATGGGATAGTGAGTTTGAATGGAAAACCCCGTCTATATTTTATTCTTGCTGCTTGTAGGATCTTAGTAACTGCTTTCATCCTGCGTCTTCTGTCTAATGTAGCAGGGGAGATATCTGGGTATATCTGCAGCTTTTTACCATCCAGGGAGATATTAGGGGAGTTCCTCGCTGCATGCATGATGTCCTCTTTAACCAGGAAGTCTTTCATGCACATAATAATATCCCTGGGTGGTTTATCTGAAGTAGGTTTAGGGCGTAAAGCTCTGTGGATTCTGTCACAGATAAATGCTGATAAAGGTTTATCTGGTAGGAGGTTATGAAATATCTTGGAAACTGTAGGCATAAGGTCTGTGACCGATTCTGGGATGCCACGTAGTCTGATGTTATGGCGTCTATTTCGTTGTCAAGATCTTTAACCTGGGCTTGCATAAAAGCAAAGCTGTCTGCTAGTGATTCATAATCTTTCCTTAGGTCATTATGGGCAAGTGAAAGTTCGTCATGTTTAGTTTCCAGTATGTCTGTGCGAGTGCCAATGCTGGCAATCTCTTGTGACAGGGCTGTAGTGGATTTGTGAACTTCGCTTTCAATTTTGTCCACTAATTTATTAAAAATGGTGGTTAGGCTGGCATCTAAGTCAGCTTTAGAGAGGGGAGATGGGTACTCACTGATCCCAGCGTTGGATGAGAGATTGGATGGATTGGATGCAGATTTTCCTGAAGCCGCCTGTGAGCTGGCGCCGGCGCCATCTTGGGACATCCTCCTGCTCTTTCTGTCTGCAGCATCCAGCAGAAAGTTTGTAAGGTTGTGCTGGGAGCGTTTAAAATGTCCCGATTCCTTCCCAGGCATGGACCGTGGTGTCCTCTAGGAGATGGAGCCGTTCTCGCCGGGGTGTGTGCGATGTAGCCCTGGTATTTTGGCCTGTGATGACCGGGACCGGCGGAGCTGTGATTACTCACATCTTTCCCGCATCGCGCCGCGCATGCGCCCCCGAAACCGTATATTTCAGCATGATGAATCCACTGGTACATGGACCAGACCTATCAGGACCTTGATGAAATGTGGAGTCAAAAAAGGGGAGGGAGATTTCTTGTTCACCGGTAATGAAAATTTTGGAGATGCTTGGTTGGGATGTGCTTCTCGCCTTAAAAACTTTCTTGAAATCTACCAAAATGCTAAACATCGTCGGAATAATCCATGTGAATTTCAATATGTAAACATAAACTTATGGACTATAAATATACTCTATAACCATCATGGTCTAAGGGTACATGTAATTTATTTAACTTGTGTATTCCTGTGTGTTGCTAATAAGCTTTATCCAGATGTTTGGGTGGAATGTGCACCTACAGTTGAAGACATTCTAGAAATCCACCATCATCTTTGGACATCTATGCCAATTTCAGATGTAAACATATATTTAAATTGACTATAAAACAAGCCATTTTGATCTGCAATAAGTTATACAAGAGATGCTTTTCTGTAGTATCTAGTTACTAATGTTTGATTTGGGTTTTATTTCCCCTCTCTTTTCATATGATTGTAAAAGTTATTTTGATGAGAACATTTTTTTTAAGTTTTTGAATTAGACAACAATTCTTAACAATGCTGAAAGACATATTGAACTGTGTCTACATTTAAGCTCTGGTCACCTATGTTACAAGACAAACATGAATAAAGTGTTCTTATGCCACTCACTGACTGAGTTTTTAACTGCCACAAAATATTTGTTTCCCAATGAGTGACACTGTTGTTGCTCATTTGTGCACCTGAGATGGGCTTAGCTACCTTTTTAAGACTAAGGGCACTATGCCCCCTCTGAGGAATCCTTTGACTGGGATGAAACATGTCAGATGATGCATGGCAACTGTGACACCAACTGGAAGCCCCTATTCTATACAATGTGTGTGTGTTACTGATGTTCTGAGATTTGTATACAACTTGGATACATTTCACATTTAGCCTCTAATGGGACATTTCAATTTCTTCCTTTATTGTGCACTGCCCTACATCAGGAATTTTGTCAGTAGAAGGAGTTTTAAGCCTGTGACTGTGGTTGTGATAATGATGCAATACTCTAAGATAGGAGCACAAGTTCAGACTGAGCACTGTCTGCTCAGACATTTTTCTGATTGCTGGACGTTTAGGGCATGCGGCATGGATTAACATAGCAGCTTTCAGCTGTCAATGGCTGCTAAGGAAGCAACAGCTGCTTGACCACTGATGTCACCTGGCTCATTTACTTACATGGCCAGGAATCCCTGGCCACCTAAGCAAATGGGTGGAGAAAGGAGCATTACATCATTGCCAAATATGGCCACATGATCATATTATTTAGGCAATGATGTCATCACTTTCCCCTCCCCTTCCTTTATATAGCCAATAACATTTTGTAGATCTGTCATTCAGCTAGTATCACCATCAGGGATTTGTCATAAGTGCAGGTTATCTTTTTAAAAAAATTTTTTTAGGGCAGTAGTTGATTGATCGTGATTGATTATTGACTTACAACAAGAGAAATTTGGGGGGATTTAGATTTTTGAATTAAAGACTTGTCAAATATTTGGGTGTTCTTATTTCTAGGCTACAACCTTTTTTTAAAAAATCTGTAAGGGGTAGTATGTGCCCCACACTCATTCACATTTGGTGGGGTACCTTATTATGAAAGGGGTCTTCCTGAAGCCCCCCACCTGCAGATCACCACAACCACTGGACAAGGGTTGAGGGCATGTGGCCTGGTACAGTTTAGCAGGGGCCACATGCTTGTTTCCCCCCTTTCCTAGCCAGCCAGGCTGCTTGCTTGGATTAAGGGTCTGGAGAGGATTTTCTGGGGGACCTCATTAATTATTTTTTTGGTTTGTGTGAGGTACTCCCTTAAAATCCATACCAGACTCAAAGGGTCTGGTATGCATTTTGTGGAGGACTCTATGCAATATTATTCATTCTTGCTGTAGCATGTGGTACAGCAAAAATTGAATTTACAAAGAAAAAAAAACAAATTACATTGATTGCCAACTTATTTTAAATAAATAAATAAAAATAGAGCACACAAAACATAAAAGACTCCTTGAGGGGGGGGGGATCTGTGAAGCTGGCAATGACAGCTATCAAAGTTATTTGCTAAAAAATGACTACTCCCGAAAATGTTTGCATTGGTACGTGTCTGTCCCCTATAGAAGCGCACACCCCCCCCCCCATGCTGTTTTTTAACACCCCTTGCATAATAGCACATAAAGTTTGATAAATCCCTCTCTAACTGAACCCGGGTTTGTTCGGCTCATCATTTTTTCTTAAGATACAGTACTAGCCTAGGGCATTTGTTTACTAAAGAGAGTTTAAGTTATTTATTGTCATAAACTCTATTAAGTTCAATGGAGGGGTTAATATAGGGCACCGGTGATAGTAAACATTTAGTGTTGGATTCTAACATGGATGGGGTTAAATTAACCCCTTGATGCAAATAGTACCTAGTATGCATAGAAAGTAATGTGTGTGTGTGCAAAAAGCTATAGCATATGACCACTGAGTAGGTAAACAAATGCTTACTAGAATACTGGAGGGTATATATTGCATTGTAAGATGACACTGCTCCTGGTGATGTCGCAACAATGAAATGCGTTGGGTGTAGCTTCTTACATCACTATGTCCCTTCCAGTTTCCTAATTTCCTGGTCCGTGGCACGCAAGAATGTCCCAGACACATGTTAAAGCTAGTATATTACAGGCACAACTTCTTTGTGAGTGTATTTTAATATCTTTTAACTTAATAAAAAACAATATAACCCTATTTGTGGCTCCCTCTCTGGTTTGTTCCATTTGACACGGTGTGGAGGAAGAGAGGAGTGAGAACAGATAAGGAGCCTGGAGGGAACCCTGAGGAGTGAAGGCAGATGCTGACTGGAGCAGAAATAGGAATCATTTATAAAGTACAGATAGACCCACTTATTGCAGTAAGGGGTCATGGAATACTGGTGAGTGCAGTCCTAAAAAAGTCCTAAAAAAGGGGTGCACATGTGAGCACGAGCACATGAGTGTGGAAATACAGTATCACCTCATTGTTGAGCATGTCCACATGGACTTTTTCACAAGAGACTGTTAATGAATCTCTTTGGCATTTCTTCATTTGGATTGTTATATTATTGTATTGTAACTAGGAGGTAGGTGTATTAAAGTACTGAAGATTTCCTTTACATATAGCAAGTTACTATTTTGCTAATGGTTGAACAGCACAAGCATTTTCTGAAATTGGCTTTAAAGGACATGCACTTTATGGTCTTGAGAAAGTGGAAGGTGTATTATAGTATGGGTTAAGAAATAATTTTTTCCTTAGTCATATAGTTCTTAATTGTTTTTGGTTTTGTATTTTAAAATTTTTAAGAATTGGATATTTTTATGTGCACAAAAGTGTGGCTCACAGTAGCAAAAATGTGAAGGAAGGAAGTGTTCTGTAGCGCTACACCTAAATAGAAGTTTTGTATGTGTTTATATTCCCAACAACCTTTGGTTCCCCATGATATGTCCTGTTTGTGCATGCACAGAGATGTGTGTCGGGACCCGGAGCTCTGTGATATATCTGTGCACGTGCAGAAACCAAGAGATGAGCAGGGGTTACTATAGATTTGGGTGTCACATATATATATATATATATATATATATATATATATATACACATATATATATATATATATATATATATATATATATACACATACACATATATATATATATATACACATACACACATATATATATATATATATATATATATACACACATATACAATAACACTTATAGGTGTCTCAGAAGTAGTTATTGGTCTTTTTTGTGGTTCTTATTTGTGGCTTTTTTTAATTTATTTTGTTTTTATGGAAGGCAATAAATTAGATTGTCTTTATTCATAAATATTGGTATATTGATTTATTTACCTTTGGTCATCCCCTTTGTTTGGTACATTGTTTGTAAAAGGTTTGTTTTTGTACATATAGGTTGTTTGAAAAACAGGATCTCTATGCTATTCATTAGGCAACAATGATTTTTTTTTGCAACCTACCTTTTTAGATGTGTTATTTGTTATATGGTTATCAACACAAATAAAGAAAAATATCTTGTATTGCTTTTTTATTTGGTATATTTAATGTAAAAAAGAATTCCAAAGCAAAGTTGTATTTGGTTCTTTGATGTAAAAATAAGGCATGTCCAAATTTGTATGTCTATTCATGTGTTCTTTTGTAAAAATAATATTTTGCATTACTTTTTTTGTGAATTTGTTTTTTCTTTTATTCCAATGGTAAATAATGATTTGGGTGTGTATAGTTTTGGCATTGTTGTTTATTGACCTTTTGATATTTGTAAATTTCAGGTATTTGTATCTATTTTGTGTAAAAATCGTTGACTTATGCCCAGTTTACACTGGGGTGACTTGTCAGGCAACTTTGTCGCCTGACAAGTGGTGCTCAATTCAGTGCAATAGAACCATTCTAATCAAACGACTCAAGTCGCTCCGACTTAGAAAAAGGTTCCTGCACTACTTGGGGGCGACTTCAGAGGGGCTTGTTTTGACTTCTATTAAAGAGGAAGTTAGCAAGCTGCTCTGAAGTTGCGCTGTGCAGGGCGGCTTCAAAATCGGGTGACTTTGAAGCTGCCCCAGTGTGAACTGAGCCTCAGGGCTCATTCAGATGGGTGCTGAGGTCCATCCTGCATGCTAAGCCATTGTCTTCTGCATCTGTATCCACCTTGGAGCTGCGGGCAGACAGCCTATAGAGAGAGGTATATGCACATACAGTGGCTGCACAGACACAGTGGCATGTCAAAATGTGACATCCTGCAGGATCAAGTGCATAGATCCAAACACACATTAGGGTTGATTTACTATAAACTAGAGAGTGCAAGATCTGGTGCAACTCTGCATAGAAACCAATCAGCTTCCAGGTTTTTATTTTGTCAAAGCTTAAGTTAGAAGCTGATTTGCTACCATGCACAGCTGTACTAGATTTTTCACTTTCCAGTTTTATTAAATCAACCCCATTGTCTGCATTCAAATCAGTGCTCCGGCTCCTGCATGCATGTCAAATGCAGCTGTGTCAATGTAGCCACTGCTTCTGTTTCCACTTACATAGGCTGCCTGCACACAGCTCTAAGGTGTTCGCAAATACAGAAGACAGCTGCTCAGAGCGCAGGATGGGTGTCAGTGCCCTTCTGATTATATTTTTTTTTCTGTAGCTGTTTTCTCAAGCACAAAAAATATTTATTTATCATATAGTATATTCTATCAATTTTCAGAAGGATTAAAAAAAAAAAAAATCTACGGTGTTTCTATTACTCAAATTGTTATAGTAGAGAAATAATTCACTTGCTGCTCAGTGATTGCAGTATTCTAGTCTGCAACTCCCCAAGGTAATACTTAAAATCTGGCCTGTTGGTGGGTCCCGAGGACTGGAGTTGAGAACCACTGTTCTAAGGTGATGTAGGCTTCTGGTGAGCTAAAGAGTATCAGGCTTGGTGAGTGGAGTCTATAGCTCTTTCCATGTTACTTTCTCAATATCTGTCCTTTATTTTAATTGATGGCTTACACAAGCAAACTAGACTGAAACTAGTCTGCTGAATGTCATTGTGTTTTTCTGACAATTTAAATGGCCTTTGCAACCTTGACACTCCCTGCCATCTGCTTCCTCCAAGGCACCACATTTCCATTCAAATAATAGAGATTGATTAACAGTGTTGTTACTACATCATTGACCTCCTCAGAAAGAGATTGCAAATAATTCCTTTTTGAGGATGATTGGACAATAACACTACTGATTGCGTCCCATGCCAAAGTGCAGGTCATTTTAATGAGTATGATTATTTGTATATATATATATATATATATATATATATATATATATATATATATATATATATATATATATATATATTTTGTTGTTTATACCACACATCTTGTGAACATGTTTGTGGTTTTGTTTCTCACCTTCAGTTTCAGTTTAACAAAACCATATGTCTGCTTATTTTAATTAAGGCAACATTGCTGTCTTAAAAACTGATTTTGCATCTTGTGGCACTACTTCAAAGCAAGTTAAAATCTACAGGTGGAGAAATGTTGCATAACAAGCATGTACAGCATCATTTTTGGTGACCTGAGAAAAGTAATGCAACAGCTTGACATTATTATCAAAATTTATTTCAGTAGCACATATATTACACAGAAACAAACACAAAAGATGATATAGTTGATCTGTATACAAAACACATAAATAAAAGGATGTCAGGGCATTCAAAATTAACCTTCCGTACAAGTATATATATTATATAGTTTACATCAAAACGTGTATTTTCTTGTTAATGAAATAATGAACATGGATTACGCTGATGAGTAATGGGCTTAAAAAGTATAGACTATATCATTCTTATTGTCTTGGCTTAAAGTTATATATATATATATATATATACATAATATGCTGTACCCAGAAAGTATCAGATATCCAGAACACTGATCAGTGCACAAACCAATGATTGCTGTGTAAATTGTTTCTTCTTAACCACTACAAAGTATACTAACACGTTTCATGCTGTATAGCACTTGATCATAGATTAATTACTACATTGTGAGAAACACATCAGTAGCCCTGAGTTCTGTTGTGCTTTGCTCTATTTATGTGTAGCAATGACCAGTGTGTACTCTTTGTGTTCTGGATGTATCGCACTGGTGGCGAAGAGCCAGTGAGGCACCTGGATAAACTTCAGCAGTTTGACATGTATTGTCGTCAAACTATCTTTGTAGTGGAATTACTTTTGACAAAGCTAGCATATCAGGATGAGGATCCTTATTCTGAAAAAGAGACCATTTTTTTCAGCTGATTCTATTGAGCCTTGAAAACTTACAGTCACATGGTTGAAAATGGAGAACCTTATCCTGTACTAAAGCTTTGTGAATTGATTGTTTCAGATGTAAAAATATCACATAGCCTGGTTGAAAAATGACATAAGTCTATCCAGTTCAACCTACAATGTGGCTCTGTCAATGTTTGCAGTTCTTAATCCAAATACAGTTTGCCTATGGACCCTATTTATAAAAATAATGTATGTGGAAAATTGCTCACCATCCTATTTAATTCCTTCTTGCCCTTCTATCATACATCACTTAAGGAGCATGCATGGGCATTCATTTTCTTTACTGAACAGTTAAAGTATTTGGAAAGGCTGAAGGTTTTTTTTTTTTACCTTTGTGCATTCTATGAATGAAGGTAAAAAAAAACCTTCTCTGTGTAGCAACCTGAGGAGGCCCCTCTAATACTTACTTGAGCCTGATCTTTCTCCAGTGATGTGCACAAGAGCCTTGGCTCTCTGGGGACTCTCCCTCCTCATTGGCTAAGTGGGCAGTGGGAGCCATTGGCTGCCACTGCTGTCAATCACAGCCAATGAAGAGAGAAATGGGACAGGGTCGAGCTGCGGCTCTGTGAATGGACATGCAGAGCCACGGCTCGGGTGTGAGCATGCTCAGGTGCTCCCAATGCAATCTGCAGCTCTTGCTGGAGGGAGGTGCCAGAAGCGATGGCGGGGACCTGAGAAGAGGAGGATCTGGCTGTTTTGAACACTGTTTTCATATACGGGGCACTTTAAATTTTTTTTTGTTATTAATATTTATTTTACTTTGTGTTTTTTATTTTGACACTGTCCTTAAAAAAAAAAATTTGGTCACTTTTATTCCTATTACAAGAAATGTAAACATCCCCTGTAATAGAAAAAATGCATGACAGGACCTCTTAAATATGAGATCTGGGGTCAAAAAGACCTCAGATCTCATATTTACACTAAAATCCAATAAAAAAAATATAATTAGAAAAAATATAAATAAACATCTCTCCTTTAAGAGCATCGGGCGGAAGTGACGTCGCTTCCGCCAGTCAATGCTATTGAGCTGAGTGGGGGCCATCTTCCCCTCACTTGGCTCCAGACTGTTCACATGAGAGGACGCGGTCATATCCGCCGCTACTGACAGGTCCGGTAAGCGGTGGAGACCCCTGGAGCGTGGCGGGAGGGGGGTCCCTCTCCGGCCCCCCAATAAAAGTGATCTTGCGATGAATCCGCCACAGAGACCACTTTTATCTGAAAGCGGACCACCCGCTGAAGAAGAGGATACCAGGGCTATGGCAGTTAGCTGCTGCCATAACGATACACCTCTTCAAAGAACCGATGTATAACGGTGGTGGGCGGTCCGTAAGTGGTTAAAGAGTCATTATCACGTTGCTCATTTAGAGCAATACCCCCCCCAGCAAGTAAAACTTTTAAGCTTAAACTGTCTCATCATCTTACTTGAACATTTCCATCATGCATTTGACAAGGAACCAAAAATGCTAAATATAAAATTGTCAGAGGACATGTCCTGTCAGCTGATACAACCAATGATAGTCTGAGAAAGAGACAGGGAGCTCTCAAACTGCTCCATAGATACAGCTGAATACTGTCGTGTATTTCTTGAGGTCACTTACCTGGAAGAAAGTTACTTTTGAACCAGCGTATATCTAGACTTAAACCTGGCAATTTATAAAACTAGTTTTTATACCCCAAATTCTGGCACATGGTGAATGAATTTATTTTTTTATGCTCATTGTGTCTGTATACAAACTGAGCATACACACTTCGACTTGAAAATGTCCTGTAATAGCCATCAACAAAAGAATTCATTTGGCTGTTCATCAGTTTTTGGAATGGCCTCAGAGTCTACACTTGATCGTGCAGAGAGCAGTCTATTTGATTCATCTGGATTATGTCTAGTCAGGTATTCTCCTTCAGCTGTCTTTGCTTTATTACTGGTAGAAAGACTCTCAAATGTCACATAGGAATCCTGAAGGTCTTTAGATTTTCGGACCAATCCCTTTTTGCACCGTCGTTTCAAAGCTCCACAGCAGACCACCAGTGTTAGCGGGACAGCGATAACACAGGCCACACTAATCACCACAACATTTATCAGTTTCTGTGTGCCACCAGCACTTACAGCCTCATCAGTAGAAAAGATAACGCATTGTTCCTTCTTGGGGATCAGTCCTTTCACACTAACACATGCAATGTATTTTGTTTGTGGTATCAGACCATCTATTGTGATTTTGGTTTTGCCAGGCTCCACATTTATTCTCCGCATATCCCTCTCTCCAAATATTGCATATAAAACACTAAATACGGTCACATTTTTGGCAAGAGGAGCTTTCCATGCGAGGGACACACTGTGGTCTGTGTCGCCAATAACTTTAACACCTCTTACCAATCGTTCAGTCTCTGGTTGCTTCGTGGGAGAACTCAGTAAAATGTTGCCAGAATCCTTGGTGTCTGGTCTTATGACTGAATTAGGATTTATATTCTGCACATTGCTGTCTTGAATTTGGGGACCACTAAATTTGAAATGCTGCATTCCGTTGTTCCCTTCTGCAGATAAATATTTGCCTGCAAAAGCAAAGATAAGATAAACTGTAGAGGTGCCAATAGCCAAAACGGAAATATTAAGGATTACATTGCACAGGAAAAGGTTCAATCAATAATGAGATTAAGCTCTTGTTGAGAAAGTGCTAGTTATAACACAATAAAAATGGAATGCATATGATGTGCATGTCAGAGTGCTAATACTTAATGTTTAATTTTGGCCTAGAATACAAACTAGGTCCTCTAAGTTTGGCATATTCTTGATTTAGTAAGTAGCACTTTAAGGCTGGGTTCACACTAGTTTGGTGCGAATTCCAGCTCCGGTTTCTCTGCGAAGAAATAAAGCAGCTGTTCATTGGTTCCTTTCCATTGTAGCTGCGGATCAGCTGACCTGGGAGAAGGGGGAGGTGTAGTGAGAAGGGGGAGAGAATTTGTGGTTAGAACTGAACGCATCTGCCAATAAGATGTGTTTCCATAGAAGATTATGTGCCTGCGAATCGCACGTACATGTTTTTTTTACAATGCGGAATGCGAATGCAACTCACATATGTGAACCAGATTAATGCAAATTAATAGATTTTAAATATGTTCTGCGAATTGGATGTGGTTTAAGCCGCATCCAATTCCCATAGATGTGAACCGAGCCTCAAGAGAGATCAGCAATGACAGGCTTCATAAACTTTACCTGTACTGGTTTTCTTTAACAACCACTGCAGGCACCATAAACACAGGATGGGGAATTATTTTGAAACATGGACCTCCATGTTTTCCTCTAAAAGCATACAGGAAAATATTGTAAATCTAATTCTAGGTTTTATATATTCTATTACCATTTCTATTATTCATAGTTGTGGACACTGGATGAACTACATATTCATCAAAGTAGAAAAGATGTGTGTAGTACGTCCTGCCCTTCTGCCCCTATGCCACCTCGTCTACATATACAGCAGCTGGAATAGCTGCTTTGGTGCTTCGGCCCCCTCCACAGCCCAGCGCTCCAGTGAGCAGGGGGGTAGAGCAGACAGTCACCAGCTCTCTGCTCACAGAGCTCTGAGAAGCGAGTGATCAGTGGTGTTTGTTCACTCGGTTCTCAGCCTTAGAGCCTGTATACAGTGCAGAGTATATAATACAGTGCATTGAAGTGGTTAAGGGTGGAACCCTATGACAGAATTAGGAAAAAAATGGCATGCTCCCCCCCAAAAAAAATCAATACCAGGCCCTTCAGGTCTGGCAAAGATTTTAAGGGGTATTCCATGCCAGAATTTTCAAAGAAATTGGCGTGGGGCCCCCCAAATCCATACCAGACCCTTACCTGAGCAAGCAGCCTGGAAGGCCAGAAAAGGGGGGGGACGAGTAAGGGCCCCCCTCCTGAACCATAGCAGGCTGCTTGCCCTCAACATGGGGAGGGTGCTTTGGGGTCCCCCCCAAAGCACCTTGTCCCCATGTTGATGGGGACAAGGACCTCTTCCCGACATCCTTGGCCATTGGTTGTGTGGTCTGCAGGTGGGGGGCTTATCGGAATCCCTCATATGAATGTGTATTGGGTACATTGCACCCTCACTCATTCACCAAAAAAAGTGTCAAAAAGTAAAAACCACAAAAGACAGTTTTTGACAATTCCTTTATTAAATAAAGAAAAAAAAAAGTGTCCCACGATGTCCATCCCTCTTCAATCATGCTGCCCGATGGGCCCTAAAAATGGTAAAAAAAAAAAGCTCTGCCTCGATGAGAGGCCTCCCGGCGACTTCTGTCTCCTGGCTGTGACAGCTGTTATATAGGCAAGGGCGGGGCCCCCCCAGTGATGTAAACGAGTGACCCCGCCCCCTTGTCCATTTGACGTCAGAGGGGACGGGGTCACTCGGTTACATCAGTGGGTGGCCCCACCCTTGCCTATATAACAGCTATCAAAGCCAAAAGACAACAGTCGCCGGGAGGCCTCCCATGGAGGCGAAGTTATTTAATTTTTTTTTCTATTTTTTGGATCCATCAGGCGGCGTGATTGACAATGGATGTACATTGTGGGACACTTTTCAATTTTTTAATAAAGCAATTGTCAAAAACTGTCTTTTGTGCTTTTTACTTTTTGACACTTTTTTTGGTGAATGGGTAGTACCCGATACTCATACACATAGGGGGGGCCAGGATCTGGGGGCTTCCTTGTTAAAGAGGGCTTCCAGATTCCGATAAGCCGCCCACCCGCAGACCCCAACAACCAATGGCCAGGGTTGTCCGGAAGCGGTCCTTGTCCCCATCAATATGGGGACAAGGTGCTTTGGGGGAGGACCCCAAAGCACCCTCCCCATGTTGAGGGCATGTGGCCTGGTAAGGTTCAGGAGGGGGGGCACTCGCTCGCCCCCCTATCCTGTCCTCCAGGCTGCATGCTCAGATCAGGGTCAATTTTTAATAAAAATAATAACAATATCCATACAGCATTATTAAAATCACTGCTCCTGAAAAAACTGTAATTTTAAAAACTTTTTTTTGCATTGATACAGGTCCCCTACTGCAGTGCCTTGGTCCCCATACACTTTTTATGGCAATAACTTGCATATAAGCCTTTAAAATTAACCCTTTTGATTTTTCTGTTAGTGTCCCATAGACTTTATTAGGGTTCGCATGTTCGCAACTTTTTGCCTGTTCGTATGTTCTGGTGCGAACCGAACCGGGGTGTGTTCGGCTAATCCCTAGTTGACACTGATCGTGTATTCCATGTGACATGTCCAAGAGAGAAGAGCTGACATCAAGTGTACAGGAGGAGACTTTAGAATCATTGCCAAATATTTTACAGGCCACTGCAGGCCAGATAAGGCTCCATACTGCATGATCACTTTTCGGGTGCTGGCTCAACTTGTCTCCACTGAAACAATCAGTTGTACTGGCAACAGAAATGCCACTCATCAAGATGCTAAAAATATTTTGCCTTCAATAAAATAGCCAACTGGAACAGGTTCTTCACATATTTTGTGCTGGGCACAGTGCATTCTGTTTGCTGTTGAAGGAGTAAAGTGTCTTGTGTTAAAGGATATGTCAACCCAAATTGTTATATTCCTGATATGTGCCTGCTTCACCAAGTACTTGGATGAAAATGTATCCTGTTTTTGTTGTATTGCTTCCTTTGTGTGAAATTCCTGGTGTTCCTGCCAGTCCCTGTGCTTTCCTATTATAAACTGACTAGACATAAGAGCACAGCAAAGGTGAACCTCGGCCCCAGTCTCAAAACTTTTGCAGACTCTAACAGGTTTTCTTCTAAGATTGCCCTGTATTTGGCTCATCCATCTTCCCATCAACTCTGACCAGCTTCCCTGTCCCTGCTGAAGAAAATCATCCCAACAACATGATGCTGCCACCACCATGTTTCACAGTGGAGACGGTGTGTTCAGAGTGATGTGCAGTGTTAGTTTCCGCCACACATAACTTTTTTATTTTTAGGCCAAAATGTTCAATTTTGGTCTCATCTGACCAGAGCACCTTCTTCCACATGTTTGTTGTGTCCCCCACCTGGCTTTTCACTGCAAAATTGACTTCTTATGGCTTTCTTTCAACAATGGCTTTCTTTTTGCCACTCTTTCATAAAGGTCAGATTTGTGGAGTGCACAACTCTGTCCTGTGGACAGATTCTCCCACGTGAGCTGTAGTTCTCTGCAGCTCCTCCAATGTTACCGTGGGCCTCTTGGCTGCTTCACTGATTAATGCTCTCCTTGCCCGGCATTTCAGTTTAGGTGGACGGCCATGTCTTGGTAGGTTTGCAGTTCCTTGCAGTGCCATACTCTTTCCATTTTCGAATGGTAGATTGAACAGTGCTCCATGAGATGTTCAAAGCTTGGAATATTTTTTTATAACCTAACCCTACATTAAACTTTTCCACAACTTTATCACTGACCTGTCTGGTGTGTTCCTTGGCCTTCATGTTGCTGTTTGTTCACTAAGGTTCTCTAACAAACCTCTGAGGACTTCACAGAACAGCTGCATTTATACTAGGATTAAATTACACATAGGTGGACTCTATTTACTAATTAGTTGACTTCTAAAAGCAATTGGTTCCACTAGATTTTAGTTAGGGGTATCGGAATAAAGGGGGCTGAATACAAATGCACACCACACTTTTCAAATATTTATTTCTAAAACATTTTGAGAACTATTTATGATTTTTCTTTCACTTCACAATTATGTTCCACTTTGTGTTGATCTATCACATAAAATCCCAATAAAACACATTTACATTTTTGGTTGTAACATGACAAAATGTGGAAAAGGGTTGAATACTTTTTCAAGGCACTGTGTAATACTGCAAACCGAGATATGTTTTTAATAACAATACTATGTTTACAACATGAAGTGACCTTAACTTGGGTAATGATACAGACTTTAATTCTAGCCAAGAAGTCCAATGTTAACATAACCTGCTCAATATATAAAACTTGATTGTCATTTACCGCTGTCATTTGGCTCATCAGTTGTGTTGGAGTCAGTGACAAAAACTGAAATAAATGCCTCTGTCATTCCAAGAATGTTTTTAGCCTTGCAGATATATTCTCCAGAATCTTTGTAAGCGACAGTGGGCAAATTTAACATGGACCAACTCATTCCATCACTAGATATTTCCTGGTGAACTGCAAATTTAAAAATAAATAAATAAACAAACACACCAAAGAATTTGTAAAATGCAGAAGAGTAAAGAAGATTTCCATTTTTAGAAAGCAATCTTAAATCTTTTCCATAGCTTTATCCTGGAGCCATAATTTTGATCTCAGAACTCACTTGCTGGTGAAATCTGGTATAATGCATGACAAAAAGATACTCTACATGTAGTTCTCAGTACTGTTTCAAATTGATGCATGCAATAAATGATACATACATTAAATGTCTAATTATCCGAGTATCCAAACATGGACCAGGAGCATGTAACACTACTTTCTACTTTCCTTTTCTATTTAAGCAAAATTAAGACTATATCACTAGATCACTAGAATGATCAAAATTTTACTCTGACAAAAGGAGCTTGGTAGTAAACTAAGAATATCAGTAGTACAAATGAAACGGTAAGTAAAACGGTGGCCTGATCTACTTTATATTAGACAGAGATGAAAGTTAAAAACAGAACTGCTGAATAGTTTAACTTTATTGTTGCTTTATAAATGCAGATCGCTGTGGAGTTTATGTTTCTGTGCTTTATTACAGTATAGTAAAGGTAGATAATTGTCCTGCTATAAATCTATTTCCAGAGTGGACAGAAAGATACCCAGGTACCTTAGGCCTCTGCGTTGCCAAGAAAACGAATACTGAGATTTAAGGTGCCTGCTGTCTGCTATAGAGATGGAGGACATTTAGTATCTCCGTCTTTTCTTTACTGATCTTCAAATTCAAAATTTCTCCATATCTTTCAAACTCTGACATTATAATTGGGAGTGAAACATACAGCAACAGATCGTCCGCAAATGCAGAGACTTTGTGTTCCTGTCCGGCCAGCTCCATCCCCTTAATTTCCTGATTTGCCTGAATAGTTGCCAAAAAGGGTTCCAGGGAGAGGACGAACAGCAATGGTGAAAGTGGGCATCCCTGTCATGCACCGTAGTACAATGCAAAGGCACCCGAGAGGATCCCATTGATTCGTATCTATGCAGTTGGTTCAGAGTACAATGCCTCAATCCATCTGCACATTTGTGGGCCTATGCCTGCATGTCATTTACTTTATATAGAATTTGATAGTATTCTTGCAGGATCTCTGTAACTTCTTTTGTAGAAAATTTAATTCACCTTTCTTATCCTTCATTTTTACTACGTAATTTAAGTTGCTTCTGGGTTTAATTATTCCAGCTAATAATTGTCCTGGTTTATTCCCCATTTCATAATATTTCTTACTTGTTTTATTAAATACCCATTTTTTATCCTGTTCTATCAAATCTCTTAAAAGTTTCTCGTTTTCTTGTCAATGAAGCCATAGTTTGGTCCTCAAGTGATCTTTTATGTATTTATGTATTGACTTTCTGTCTTCCTCAGCCCCTCTAATAGCTGATGATCCAGTAAAATGTAGTCTACTCTAGAGTAGGATGAATGTATCGAAGAATAATATATAAAATCTTTATCACTCAGAATTAATATTCTCCATATTTCCACCAACTGCAATTGATGAAGTTTGTGTTTAATTGCCCTTAAATATTTTCCTTCTGATTTCAGGGAGATAGGCTGAGTGCCCAAAACTGGGTTTAAGACAAAATTAAAGTCTCCTGCTACTATCAATCTTTCTTCTCTAAAACCTTCCAATTTATTAAGTACTTTTTTTCAAAAAGACCCCTTGCCAAATAGATACCGCCCCTCTGGGTCTGCTTCCACTGCCTTCAATCACATTTTTTTATCAAACCCTAATGCTGTCCCCCTAGATCTTTTGTTAGATGAATAACTATGCATCCACATAGGAAAATTTTTAGGTTTTAGGCTAGTTTTTGATGACCATTTTAGGTGGGTTTCTTGCAAAAAGTCTGTGTTAGCCGAGAGTCCTTTCAACTCCTGTGAAATCTGATACCCTTTTATTAGGGCTGTTTAAGCCTCTCACATTATATGTGATTACTTTTAAGGGCACCATTTTACATCCAAAAGCTCCATACCTCTTACATTGAAAACAAAATGAATAATAAAGAATAGGGGTGAAAATTTTCCCCTTACTTCAGGGGTAAGGAGTTACTCCTAAATCAATATTGTGGCTCCTTCTGCCTCCGCCCCAAAGGGCATTCAGCCAGGCGAGCCCTACCTCAAGGTCGTTTATATGCCCACTTGTTCCACCGGGCCTCATCTCCAATAAATTAGGAGTGGTTCCAGAGGGACCAGTGGGCATAGCCTCTACATATCATTTCTCCCCAGGTGATTCTCCCCCAGACTTCTTTCTTACTCCTTTAACTTAACCTATTCTTCCCTGCTGTAAAAAAAAAAAAAAAAGACTCTATACTTTAATCCATTCTTGTTCTTTCATTTTTTTCCAAGTCGGGGGGCTCTTTTCCCAGTTTTCCAACTTTACAGTTGGTAACCCTAGATTGCTACAAAATTCTTTTATATCCTCTGGGAATCATAACGTTGCTGAAACACCCTGATTATTTGCAATCAGACAGGCTGGGAACCCCTATAATTAATATTGCTTTCTTGTAATCAAGTTGTTACGGGTTTCAATGCCCTTCTGCGAGCTAGTGTTTCAGGGGATAGATCTGTAAAAATGAATAACTTATTTCCCATGTATTCCATGGGTGTGGAGTTTCGTGTACTCCGAGACACTTGTTCTTTCATTTCATAGTGATGGAATCTAGCAATAATGTCCCTTGGAAGGTCTGGTGGAAATTTATTCATTTTCTGAACTCTATGGATTCTTTTGAATCGAATGGGCATAGATGCTTCTCTTTTCAAGGCTTTATTGAATACTTCCCACAGGGCGTCTTCTAGTTCTTCATCTTTAACTGTCTCTGAAAGCACTCTGATCCTTAGGTTTTTCCTTCTTCTATGGTTTTCTTGATCCTCTAGTTTATATCATATGTTCCTTATTTCTAGCCAACCCATATCAGCTCTTTCTTGCAACTCCATTATTGCCTCTTTATGATCTTCCAAATGTGTTTCTGTATCTTCTACTCTCTTTAAGACATTCTGAATGTCTCTTCTAGTTGCATTCATTTCACCTTTGATCATAATTTCAAGATGAGACAGCCATGTCTTGTTATGTTGGGAGCGCTTGTGAATCTTCAGAGTCTATTATCTGCTGCATTTGTCCTCCTGGAAGCATCTGGTCTATTGTTTTACTTTTAGCTTGTAGTAATCGGTCACTTGTACCCTTTTGTATCTCATCTACCATCAATTTACCTCCCTCTGCTTCTCCCTTTGAACTATCCTTCACTTTTACTGGTTCAACTGGCAATGTTGGTGCGGTCTTGTTTATATTTTCTACAACCTGGTTTGTCCCATCTTGAACCAGATATGTTTTTATCATGTTCCGATTCCCTCCTTCCACCAAGTTGGATATTACACCCCTTCTAACCATTACTCCACTGCTATAATGGTTGCTCTAATGGTTACTATTTACAGCACCTTCTACACTTTATAATTTACTTTGTTTTTTACAACTGTAGGATCATAAAGTAGTAAGGATAAAGAAAAAATACTAAGTGTACCATCCCCACTAGTAAGAGAGCAAATTTAGTGACTGACTAATTAATGACTAATTAATGGCTCTGACGATATAACAGCCCATTAATGCCTTTGTCAGGTACGAACTATTTCCCCCCAGGGAAGGAGAACAAGCTATATCTGAGGTGGGCACTCTCGGATAGATTAGGATTAAAAGATGTCATGGAGGGAAATGCCCTGTGTACAATAGTTGAACTACATGAGAGATATGGGGAATCACCATGGGATAAGTGGATATATAGGCAACGCCAACACTTTTTAGATACCCTGCCAAAACCCCTTCGCTCCAGTAGAGAGCTTACCCCATGGGAAAGTTTGTTGGACCAAGGGGCGATAAGGGGCCATGGAATATCTATCATATATAAGATGTTGATCTCCTCTCCAGGTTTGGAGCCAATACGCTTTTTTGAGAGCTGGGAGTTGGAACTAGATCAAACTATACCAGAGCAAATGAAACATAAAATCATAGACTGTGTACACTCAACTTCAATAGATATGAGAATAAAAGAAATGAACTATAAATTATTAACAAAATGGTATTATGTCCCAACAAAACTTCACAAGATTATTCCAGATACATCATCACTATGCTGGAGGGAATGCGGATTGGAGGGAACACATGCCCACATATGGTGGCAGTGCACCAAGATCCAATTTTTTTTGGAAAGAGATATTGAAAATTATTTAAAAAGATCACTGGGGTAGAGGTTGTGCAGGATCCTTGGCAATGTTTGTTCCATGCCACTGGAGAGTCAAGGAAGAAATACAGAATGGCAGTAGTACCACATCTGTTAAATGCGGCAAAAGCTCTAATACCAAGACAATGGAAAATAAATAAAGCTCCATCAATTAAGGATTGGTTTAGAGAAGAAGATAAAATCAGATTGATGGAAGAATTGATATCTCTACAAAATGACTCTAGACAAAGATTCTATAGAATCTGGAAAGAATGGATGCGCTTTAAAGAAACGGAAGCATATTGGAACTTTATGGGAGAGTTCTGAGTGAGAGTTCTCCCCCTTTTCTTTTCCTTTTACCCCCCTCCTTTGCCCCCTTTCCTCCCTTCTTCACTATGCCCCCCCCCTTTTTTTTTCCTCTCTTTTCTCCCCCCCTCCCCCACCTCCTCCCATCCTCCTCTTCTGTTCTGCTTTTGTTTTTCATTTCGTTCTTTTAGGTAGGAATGGTATAGATTGCAGGAATTGGATGTAAGGAGTAGAAAATATAGAGCAGAAGTTTACATTTTAGGAATGCTAAATGTCAGTGTTAAATGTATAATGTCAATTGTTAAGTGTTAAATGTAATGTGTTATGTAAATATGTAATGCATATGATTGTATTTTATAGAATGAGTTTTGGAACTTTTCTTTTGAAGCTGAAACTCTCCTTTGTTAAATGTTGTCCTTATCTTTTCTTAAAAACAATAAAAAAAGAGTTGAAAAAATAAATGTATGACAGTCATATTAGGCTTAGTTAAGGAGCATAGAAAATGACAGTGCCCTATAGCAAAATTTGAATGGGCCTCCAACATACTGTAAAAAAAACACCATATTTACCGTGACATGTGACAAAGTGACAAAGGACATGGGATGGTGGTATTATTGTTTCCATTGCAGTGATAAGGAGTGTTGAATAGACATGTGCAGAGCGAAAACATTTGTTTTGTTTTGTTTCAATTCGTTATTTACCGTATATACTCGTGTATAAGTCAAAATTTCCGGCCCCTTTTTTGGGGCTGAAAGTGCCCCCTCGACTTATACACGAGTCACCACCATCTGCCTACATGATCAGCATGTCATGCAGGCAGACGGCGGCCAGCGTGTGCTGCATACCACTCGGCAGCGGCTCTCGGCTCTCACAGTTGAAAAGCCGCGCCTCTTCGTCTGTGATAGGCAGTCAGTGTACAGCCTATCACGGACATTCTCTCATCCTCGTCCATGGTATGAGGATGAGAGAATGTCCATGATAGGCTGACCGCTGAAATGGAGTTTTCTGCCTATCATGGACGACGAGGAGGCGCGGCTTTTGAACAGTGAATGGCCGCCGAATAGGAATAGCACACGCTGATCAGTGCAGAGCGGCACACGGAGGAATGCACAGGACACAGGTAGGATGCACACAGACACATGCACACAGACACATACACAGGACCATATACACATGACACATGCACACATACACAGGACACAGGTACATATACACATGACACATGCACATATACACATGACACAGGTACAGGACACATGCACATATACACAGGACACAGGTAGAGGACACATGACACGTGCACATATACACAGGACACAGGTACATGACACGTGCACATATACACAGGACACAGGTACATATACACATGACACAGGTACAGGACACATGCACATATACACAGGACACAGGTACATGACACATGCACATATACACAGGACACAGGTACAGGGCACATGACACATGCACATATACACAGGACAAAGGTACGGGACACATGACACATGCACATATACACAGGACACAGGTACATGACACATGCACATATACACAGGACACATGACACATGAACATATACACAGGACACAGGTACATAACACATGCACAAATACACAGGACACATGCACAGGACACATGCACAGGACACAGCTAGGTATACAGCTGCAGATGGGCATTGTTGACCCTCTTTTTCCACTTACAGTAGCTTGTGCATTTCTCACCCTCATCTTATACTCGGGTCAATAATTTTTTCCCATTTTTTGGTGGTAAATTAGGGCCTCGACTTTTACTCGGATCGACTTATACTCGAGTATATACGGTACATTAATTTGTTTAGTTAAATTAGTTTAATTTGTTCAATTCGTTTTCGGAATTAGTTTCATTTATTCGTTTTCAAATCAATTTGAAAAGTTTTCGAATCAATTTTGAATACTTTTCGAATTCAAATAGTTTTCCAATTTGAAAAAATTTTCCAATCCAAATAGCTTTCCAATTTCCAAAAAGAATAAAATAGAATAAAAAATAAAGGAATAGAAAAGAAAAAAAATAATTTAGTTTTATTTTTCTATTTTATTCCTTTATTTTGTATACTATTTTATTCTCTTTGGAAATTGGAAAGCGATTTGAATTCTAAAAATTCGAATTTCATCCGAATTTCTTTTTGTTATTTTGGATACGTTCAAATTCGGTACTTTTCTAATTAAAAAAAATGAGTCAGAATTTTAATTTGGAACGAACCGCACATGTCTAGTGTTGACTATAGCCAATCATATAATGTGCAGTGGTCAGGAATATGCATGGTATAACCCAGGGCACAGAGTGAAGGGATCAGATGTGAGTAATGAAACAAAGCAGAACAGAGTGCAGGGGTCAGGGTTGTTCAACGTACAGCCTAGAGTACAGGGTGCAGGAGTCAGTCATGTGCTATTATACAGATCAGTAGGCAGAGTGCAACACCACCTACAAGGAACTTCAACTTCCCCATACACTTATTTCACAGTCAATAGCCTTTCCATCAGACACTTCATTACTTCCCAAACTCCAGGACCACGACAGCCTTTAGATCCTTTAAAATCAACACAGGGACAGACAGCACAGATCCAGCCTATTCCTTTTTTGTGTGGCTTCTCTTGCAGTGGAAAGATGGAAGTGTGCTGAGAAGGGGTTGCATATGACGGAGCTCCATGGCTGGCTGTAGGGTGCAGCCCCCCAACTTAGCTGATCACTGCTGTCACTTGTAAACAAAGAGGTTTAAACCTCACTTTCTTTGTCAGTCGCTTACTGATGACTTCTAATGCAGAGGAAGCAAGTAGTGGAAGCCTTCCTTTGCCAGCTCTCTGTGACAAGTAACAGCAGATACCAGCTGAGCTGTCACTGCTTCTGCAGGTCCATACTGACTGAGGTATGGATGGGGATTCAGACCCATAGCTCCTAATTCCTGCTGCCCTACTGGGACCTGCCCAGGTTCAGGCCCCATAGCAGCCATGTGGCTGCTATGATTGATAGTAGTTCTACTTCTACCACTGCATTAGCTTCACTTTAATTTGATCTCTACTCCATCTTTGTTGCAGCACCAGAAAAAAAAGAAAATAAATGAAAAACTTTTCTCCAGTGCCAGAACCTTCTCAGTTGCACAATTATCATTTCCACAAAAACAAACAAAATAGTTCTAAAAAAAGGCCTTAGTAAAAATGTATTGAATAATTACATGGGAGGATTTGGGATTCTTTTCATCTTTACTGTGTAAGAGTCATGAATTGAGAATGGAATCATAGCAATGGAAACCCAAGGTGTACTGCAGACCTCCTAGAAGTATACATTTTGGTTACTTACCTTTTTCGAATGTCTTCAGGACTGTCACAGGATAAGCAAGGTCCTTTTTCTTTCCCAGTGGTGGGTAGTCCATAATAATGCAGACACCAGCTGCTCTCTGTGAGGGCATCACAGCGTAATGATGTAGAGGCAGCAGCTACTACAATGTAGTGATGCAGAGACAGAAGCAGCTCTCAACATCATTTTACTGTGATTCCCATGATGTCTTGCACTCACAGTATGTCCTCAGTGGTGAAAAGAAGTACAATGTACTCCAGGCAACAGCTTTAGACTGCTGTGACTGTGAATAAAGTGAATAAAGTGTATGGGGGATTTGAAGTTCCTTATAGGTGGTGTTGCACTCTGCCTACTTTAGATTAAAGGTATGTATTGCAGCCATAGATGTGTTTTTGTTATGAATACTGTTAAGGGACATTTTTTCCAATTAATAAAAATAGCCAGATTTGAGCTTCCACCTGCATGCTATGGGACACTAAATGTATCAAACTTTAAAAAAAATTAACCTTATAAGCTTAGGACAATTAAAAAAAACTTCTAGTTATCCTACCTGATCCATTAATTTGATTCCCATCAGCTCTTCTCCAGCTCAGTTCAGGTATTGGGATTCCCATAGTACCACACCGTAGCAGAACAGTACTACCAATGACCGTCTTGAGTTTTGCTACAGAAGTGTGAATTACAGGACTTTGACACTTTCGCAATTCCACTTGACTAAATTGTACACCTGCAAGGCTGCGTGGTGAATAACACTTCAGGCGTGGTTCTATAAATGCTACAGCTGGGGATGGGAAGTTGAGGAAATGAACCATTTCATAAAGACTGCAGTCGCACAACCAAGGATTATCTTGCAAACCTGTAAAATTTTAGAAGATATGTTAAAAGATATATTGTTTTTCTTTGCAGTTTGTACAATGACAACAGTACTTTTGCTTTAACCCTTATGTGACCAGAGACAATTAATGCCTATCTGACCAGGCCTAATTAAGCAGCATTGTGTTGGTTAACTTGACTATAACTCTATGACTAATGTGTAGACCCAAATATTTTTTATATTTTTTTAAGAACATTTATCTTGTACACTGCTTTAATAAAGACATGGCTCTGTATGTATTTTTTATTATTATTATGTATTATTTATTTTTGAATAATTTAAATTTATATGTCATTTACACTAATAAATAGATTGCACTATAGATCCCCCTGCAGCCTAAAGTTGGCAAGGTTCATCGGCAGGCTGAAGGCCTACTTTATCAAAGAGGCCTCAAGCATGCATGTGATCACATGTTATAACTAACAGTAATTACATGATCGGAGGCCACTCTGATCATCATTGGTGATCTGAGCTGTCAGTAACAGCCTAAATTAAAACTAGTGGCTCTCAGAAGAGAGAGAGAGTGTTTATTAATATATTCTCAGGATGTATAATTGCAAGCTTGGGAGATTTTGTAGCTGTTAAAATCTCCCATGATATCTCTCATTTTGTTAAATATTCTGGATATAATTCTCTATTTTTTATTCTTTTGATGTTATCTTAACACAATATTAATTCACTATGTTTGCTGGGTGTTTGCAGTGTTTCTTTATATTCTGTGTGTTGGGGTTGTATATATGACCGTTTACATATTGATTAGCACAATAGTCAATAAAAAATCAGACAGATATTATAATTCCTCCCCACTCAGCACATTATTTAAAAATGAAATTTCCCCACTCTTCCTGTTCTAACACTTATAAAATAGACAGAAAGTAAGGGTAACACTACAATAAAAACTTAAACTGTTACTAAACCCACAACAGTAAAATCAGTATGTATTTGCAGTAAAGCATGCTTATTACACTCACTGTTGACTCTAAGGGGTTAATCCTCCGCATTGTGTAAAAAGGCTGTTTTGATCCTGGCTTCTCTGATTTTCCCGTCCTTCCACTGACTCCTGATCATTTCCTGATAACACAGAGCCTATGGAGTCAGGCTGCACATGCTCAGTTTGGTGTGTATTGCTAGAGAGGTTTTTTTTTCTTAGGAGGGTGCATGTGATCAGCTTAGGGCCAATCAGCACTGTCCAGACAGAGGGTTAGGGGTCTTGCAGTCTAATAGGACAGCCAGAAAACTCCTCCTACAAGCTTTAACCAGTGCTCGGCTGCACACTGACAGAAGTCACAAGACTGCTCTAATTGCTGATGAGAATAGGTATTTAGCAGTTTATATTTACTAAAATGTTTGCATTTCTATGTTCTTTTTACTGTGGGAGACCAGATATAGTGAATGCAGGGTCCTGGGTTTAGTAACACTTTAAAATACATTTTAAATTCACCAACACTCAAATAACTAAAAAACACTCTTTGGAGTTGGGGTTTAATATTATGCAACTGTATTGGTAAGACCATGCATAATTTATAGCAGGGTAATGACATCTTCGTTTTAATGGAATTATGTGGGATTTATTTTTAATTTGGGTTAATTGCAGCTATTAGAATAAACCACTATGGATCAGTACAAGTTTCTGCAGTGCACAAAATAACACATACAGCCTACCTTTCAGCATTCTAAGCAGCCAAAAATTTTTATAGCACATGATAAAATAGTATATAGCTAAGCAATTTTAATGTAGGAAATCAATGCTGAGCTTAGATATGCAATGTTGAGTTTATGTAATGGATCAAATTTTAATGGCTCAGAGGGTGAAGGATATTCAAATCTGTTATTTCCATTTAAGTGAAAGTCTGCAGATCTATCTAGCTGCTGAAACCATAATAAGGATTTTGCTTCCTGTTGCTAGATTGAGATCCTGTTTAACCACTTCCGGGCTGCCCACCGCACATATATAGTATACCTGTACGTCGGTCCTTGCATAAGATACAGTGGGCGTCACGTCTTCGTCTGGTACAGAAATGTAGAATGGGGATCTGCTTATGTAGACAAGGCGGATTCCCCTTCTGACAGGGGACAATACTGAGATCTGCTGTTTCTAGTGATCAGGAACAGCGAACTCTGTCTTGTCCCAGTAAGCCCATCACCCACACAGTTAGAACACACCCAGGGAACACAGTTAACCCCTTGATCACCCCCTTCCCTTCCAGTGTCATTTATACATTGAGCAGTGCATTTTTTTAGCACTGATCACTGTAATAATGTCACAGGACCCCAATTAGTGTCACTTGGGGTCAGATTTGTCCGCCGCAATATCGCAGTCCAGCTAAAAAATGCAGATCACCGCTATTACCAGTAAAAACAATAAAAAAAGATAAAAGTCCACAACTCTATCCCATAGTTTGTAGACGCTATAACTTTTGCGCAAATCAATAAAGATTTGCTTATTGCAAATTTTTTTACCAAAAATATGTAGAAGAATACATATTGGCCTAAACCGATTAATACATTTTTTATAGTTTTTTTTTGGATATGTATTATAGCAGAAAGTAAAAAATATTGTTTTTTTTTTCAAAATTGTTAGTCTTATTTTGTTTATAGTACAAAAAACTAAAACCGCAGAGGTGATCAAATACCACCAAAAGAAAGCTCTATTTGTGGGAAAAATGACATCAATTTTGTTTGGGTACAACGTTGCACTACCGCGCATTTGTCAGTTAAATCGATGCAGTGCCGTATCGCAAAAAATGGCCTAGTCATTAAGGGGGTAAATCCTTCCAGGGCTTAAGTGGTTACATTTTTTTGCACCAAGTATTTGGCTTGTATACCCATAGCAAGATGTTTAACAGCATGGCGAGCTGTTAACTTCTTGACACAAACATATTGGCCTCTGTGTGAAAATCTCAGAAAATTCCACACTCCATTACTATAATGGCTTTCTATGGGATTAATCTATTCTGCATCTGGAAGCCACAGAACAAAATAATTTATACAATCTCAGACTTTATATATAAGATATTTTTGTTTTGTTTAATATTTATTTCTCTGCTATTTAGGGAATTCAGATCCTTTTGTTTGCCATACATTTTGTGAGTTAAGACTCTTATTACTAAACACCATGCAATGCCTCCAAACATGTAGTTTCCCCTAATGATACCATGCAATGCAATGTAGAGATTGGGGATGTGGGTTCTTTTATTTAAAGACAAAACTGAATATGTAGTTGAAAAGAGTTAAAATATATAGAGATTTAGAAAAGAAAAGCAAAAGAGTATAAATCCATAGATTATGCTGTGTTGAAAGAATATTGTAGACATAGAAAGGTAGCTTGCAAAACAAAAAAGAACTAAGAAAAGGAGCAGAAAATAAAAAGCAATAAAAGCTTGAAGATAAAATTGGGTATTGTACCAAAAAAGCGTTCTTTGTATTGCAAACTGTAAATTATATTTGCTGTCCTTTCCAGTACAGACACTATCAGGGGAATTAAATAGAGTCCAATTGATGGTAAGGCACTTTAAAACTACCTTAAATGTATGGGAATCTGCTGATCCCAACTGGGAACTTCCATGTATACACAAATTACCAATTCATAATAAAAATGTTGATTATTTTTTGGTTGTTTTTTTGCGCCCCCCCTAAAAAAATTTAAGATCCATTTTTGCTTAAAATTAGTAAACATATCCATATTTTGATATGTAATAGTTATTTCTAATCCTTTTCATCCTCATTATTATATTCCATACATAAGATTTTGTTGCTGCCGAAGTCTGCTATTTTCCCTTGATTGTTTTTTTTTTTTTCTTTTTTTGTTTTGTTTATGCTTTAGAGTTGTCCCACAAGCCAGGTGGCACATTGCTTCCACCAGTCAGAGGATTTTATGCATAGTAATATTGTGGGTAAAACATTAAATTATTACCTTTAATAATACTATTTTTTTTCTCTCTTCCGCAGTGTTAGACCATTTTTCTTTGGATATTTGTGTACATTTTCTTTTGATTTGTTTCCATTGCTATTTCTTGACGGATGTTACATTTCTTTTGCGTGTATATTTGAAGCTCTTTTTGTAGAGTATTTTCATCTGTGATGGTCAAATTTGACATAATAATGTCCAAGGTCCCGAAGAAGTGGCTTTGTCCGCAAAATGCATAGACCAAAGTTATTTGATATGCAAAACGCAATTAATATTATCCATTTCAAATTTGTCACATTGTTGTATAAATTGTACATATTGCGATCATTCATGGGTCACAATTTTTTAAGGGTTTTGTGATTTTAAAATAAAAAACAATGTTTTTAATATGATTTGGTAATTTGTGTATAGATGTGAGTTCCTGGTTGACATCAACAGAGTCTTATATATTTGAGCCCTCTCGTTTGATTCATTGCACAGGATGATTCCCCTTTGCTATTATTAATTAGTTTCCCCACTTCCTTAAAGTATATGGAGCTGTCCTTTGAAATAGCCTGAGCGAGATTTTAAAAGCTCTGCTTGCCAGTTTTGGTAGCTTTAGCAAAACATGTGGCAGATTCACAAAGTGAAATAGAATAGAAAATGATTTCGCGCTTTAAAATCTATCACCTCCAAGTAAAGTGCATATGATGATACCAAATATATAAACGTGCAATATCTAAAGGTGCTCCATAGTGCAACAATACATCAATGTGCTATGTGCATAAAATACAAATCTGTGAAAATTGATAAAAATAAATCCTAATTTATGCAAAGTTCATATTGTGAATCAATATTTAAAGTCTATGTAGTGCTGTTCCACTGGGGTCATTTGATAAGGGTGAAAAAGTGAAAAATGATCTTAGATTTTGTGATCCGGTGACACCGGGCTCTCTGGACTCTCACCTTGAATAAAATTGATAAGGGCATCAAAACCAGGTTCTCTGTTCTTGGTAATAAAATGGTGTAGAAATGGGACTTCTCTGGTGCTGTAGCGATCTCTCTGCTTAGCAGTACCTGTGAGATGTAGGGATAGAAGGGGGGTTGCCCGGCTGGGCTCCACCAGTCCGGTGGTGTGAACAGGAAGGGGAGAGAGAAAAGATGCCTCCAATGGTGTAGTAGGTTTAAACAAGTGACTATTTATTAAAAGATGAAGTGGTCTCTTACATATAAACAAGTTAAAAACAGCTTTAGAAGTAAAAGAGTTGAGGAGCGGCTTTGAGACGCCTCCTTACTAGTTTCCGGTTTCGTCTGTGCTCGGCCACGCCCTACGCGTTACGTCACCGCCCGTGACTTCAACTGGGGAACCGGATTGGTCCGAGAAGGATGTCTTTTATGTGACGATACCAGAAGTCGTGTGTCGGCCATCTTTGTTGTGGTAAAGTGCCCTAGTATCCTTATTGGTCTTTTGCGCAGTCATTTTATGTTATTTAAATGTGCCTGTGCCTTTTACTTCTAAAGCTGTTTTTAACTTGTTTATATGTAAGAGACCACTTCATCTTTTAATAAATAGTCACTTGTTTAAACCTACTACACCATTGGAGGCATCTTTTCTCTCTCCCCTTCCTGTTCACACCACCGGACTGGTGGAGCCCAGGTGGGCAACCCCCCTTCTATCCCTACATCTCACAGGTACTGCTAAGCAGAGAGATCGCTACAGCACCAGAGAAGTCCCATTTCTACACCATTTTATTACCAAGAACAGAGAACCTGGTTTTGATGCCCTTATCAATTTTATTCAAGGTGAGAGTCCAGAGAGCCCGGTGTCACGGGATCACAAAATCTAAGATCATTTTTCACTTTTTCACCCTTATCAAATGACCCCAGTGGAACAGCACTACATAGACTTTAAATATTGATTCACAATATGAACTTTGCATAAATTAGGATTTATTTTTATCAATTTTCACAGATTTGTATTTTATGCACATAGCACATTGATGTATTGTTGCACTATGGAGCACCTTTAGATATTGCACGTTTATATATTTGGTATCATCATATGCACTTTACTTGGAGGTGATAGATTTTAAAGCGCGAAATCATTTTCTATTCTATTCTATTTTATTTTGTTGAGTGAAAGTGAACACTTTAGATTTTGCTGCTATCTATTAAGATATCATCACCCCTCATTTGCATTATTTTGCACATATATTAGTTTAGTTCACCACTGATACATCTACACCACCTACTTACTCGATTTAGCGCGAGGAACTACACCATACCATATTTTTAGATTCACAAAGTGACACTATTCATGTACCAAATTCAAAAAGAATTACCGCTAGTTCCTGGATAACAAAACTTGAGGTTATTAAGACCAACTGTAAGTTGGCATACAGATACTGGCAGAGTGCCTGTCTATGTACACTATGTAGCTGGCGGTATGTTTGCCACCACTTCCCCCTTCCCCTCCTTACCTGTCACAGCTGACAGCCACCTAAGCAACCAATGGTGCTGACAATTGGCAGAGCCTAATGGAGAAACTGGGACACACAGTTCCTCATTGGGTCTCTCTCCTTTTATTTAACAGCAGACAGTGGGCAGATTCTATAGTGAATAGCAGGTTGTCTATTGGCTACGAATAGGCCTACCACTGTCTCCTGTCGCTCATAAGAGGAGTAGACCTGATGGGAAACTAGTGTCTCTGAATCTCCATCAGGTTCTACCCACCCAGCTACAAAATTCATCAGTCTGTGGGGCATAATATATATCATAGGGATATTACAAACCAATGTTGTTAGATACTTGTCTTTTAGGGATCAGATTTTGATTTGCCTAGCCAAGTCCCCAGCTGCAATGGCAAGTAATTTATTACTTTGACTGTCAGGTGAATGTAAACCAAGAGTGTGGAGATTGTGTAAAAAAACAAAGAAAAAGCCCCCCCCCCCGCCCCCCCCAAAAAAGGCTCATACCAGATTCTTCATGTCTGATATGGATTTTAAGGAGGAACCCTATTCAAAAGCACACTGGCAAGGCACCTTGTCAATAATGTTGATGAGGACATGGGCCTCTTCCCCAAAACCAGTGGTTGTGAAGGTGTGTGGGCAGAGGCCTTGTCAGAATCTGGAAGCCCCCATTAAAAATATGGAGGCACCAAGAAAAAAGTAGTAAGTAGTGAAAAAAAAGATACTTTTGAACAGATTCCTTATTAAAATAAAAAATAATAAAATACATTTGCCCCACTGTGTACCTCCATCATCAATCACTTCATCTAGCAATGTAGTCAATCATGATGAACATCACCACTGAAAGAGAAAAACCTGCTAGCACACCAACACATCCGAAAAGTCACTCACCACTATAATGCATTTAAAGTTGAAGTCTAGGTATTATCTTTTTGCATAGTTACATACTCATACATCATATTGCATATATCATACCTGAGAATAGGGATGAGCCGAACACCCCCCCGGTTCGGGTTCAGTTCGCACCAAAACTTGCGAACGGACAAAAAATTTGCACGAACGTTAGAACCCAATTGAAGTCTATGGGACTCGAACGTTCAAAATCAAAAGTGCTAATTTTAAAGGCTAATTTGCATGGTATTGTCCTAAAAAGGGTTTGGGGATCCGGGTCCTGCCCCAGGGGACATGTATCAATGCAAAAAAAGTTTTAAAAACTGCCGTTTTTCCGGGAGAAGTGATTTTAAGAATGCCTAAAGTGAAAAAAAAGTGAAATATTCCTTTAAATATCGTACCTGTGGGTGTCTATAGTATGCCTGTAAAGCGGTGCATGTTTCCTGTGCTTAGAACAGTCCCTGCACAAAATGAAATTTTTAAAGGAAAAAAAGTAATTTAAAACTGCTTACGGCTTTAATGTAATGTCGGGTCCCGGTAATATGGATGAAAATCAGTGAGACAAACGGCATGGGTACCCCGCCCAGTCCATTACCAGGCCCTTTGGGTCTTGTATGGATATTAAGGGGAACCCTGCACCAAAATTAAAAAAAGGAAAGGCGTGGGGCCCCAGGCCCTCTGAACAGCAGTATACAGGCGGTGCAAACAAGAAAGGGACTGTAGGTTTGTTGTTAAGTAGAATCTGTTTGTAATTTTGAACTGGTACATTTTTAAAGTGTTTAGCTCCAGCCAAAAAAATCCATTTTAAGCTTTTTGTAAAACATAGGGATGGGGTTATCACCCCTGTGACATTTGTTTTGCTGTCTGTGCTCCTCTTCAGAAGATTGCAACTCACTTTCTGTTCCAATGACAAATGTTTTTTGAAAATTTGTGGTTTTTAGTGAAACAAGGATTGGTGATAAAGCATCAGTGGAAAGGAGAAACGTTTTTCCCATATTAACTCTTACAGGAGAGAACTTCCCTTCCTAGGGGTAGATTTTATCTCACTTCCTGTTGTCTCCTTCCGTTTGCAGGTAGGAGTCATTTGTAAGTTGGATGTTTGAAAGTAGGGGCCTGCCCTATATACTCTGCAGAAATTGGGGCCTTAGGTGTTGGTGTTGCCACAACACTGTAAGCCCTCACAGGGCCCTGCTGTGAAATATTAGATCAAGAATTGTAATTACATGCCCCTGTCGAACAGGGTCAGAAAAATTGGGCCTTTTTGTGATGGTGATGGTGGTGCTGGTGCCACAACACTGTAAGTCCTCACAGTTACTCTTGGTGGGCGCTGGAACAGGCCCCGCTGTGAAATATTAGATGAAGAATTGTAATTTCATGCACCTGTTGAACAGGGGCAGAAAAATTGGGCCTTTGGTGGTGGTGGTGTTTAGAGATGAGCCGAACACCCCCCTGTTTCGGTTTGCACCAGAACTTGCGAACAGGCAAAAAATTTGTTTGAACACGCGAACACCGTTAAAGTCTGTGGGACACCAACATGAATAATCAAAAGTGCTAATTTTAAAGGCTTATATGCATGGTATTGTCATAAAAAGTGTTTGGGGACCTGGGTCCTGCCCCAGGGGACATGGATCAATGCAAAAAAAGTTTTAAAAACGGCTGTTTTTTCGGGAGCAGTGATTTTAATAATGTTTAAAGTGAAACAATAAATATATATAGCCGCGAGTAGTTTTAAATGACTTTTTTACCTTTGAAATGTAATTTTGCTGTCAGACTGTTCTAAATACGGGAAACATGCGCCCCTTTACAGGCATACTATAGACACCCCCCAGCTTTAAAGGGTAATTACACTTTTATTGTTTCACTTTAAGCATTATTAAAATCACCGCTCCTGAAAAAACGGCCGTTTTTAAAACTTTTTTTGCATTGATCCATGTCCCCTGGGGCAGGATCCAGGTCTCCAAACACTTTTTATGACAATACCATGCATCTAACCCTTTAAAATTAGAACTTTTGATTTCTCCCATAGACTTTTAAAGGGTGTTCTGCGGCATTCAAATTTGCCACGAACACCCCAAATTGTTCGCTGTTCGGAGAACTGGCGAACAGTCGATGTTCGACTCGAACATGAGTTCGACTCGAACTCAAAGCTCATCCCTAGTGGTGTTGGTGGTGCTGGTGCCACAACATTGTAAGTCCTCACAGTTACTCTTAGTGGGTGCAGAAACGGGCCCTGCTGTGAAATATTAGATCATGAATTGTAATTACATGTCCCTGTTGAACAGGGGCAGAAAAATTGGGCCTTAGGCACTGGTGCCACAACACTGCAACCCCTCACAGATACTCTAGTTGGAGCACAGGAATGAGCCCTCCTGCAAAATATTGCATCAAAAACTGTAATTACACGCCCCTGTTAAACAGGGGCTGAAAAATTGGGCCTTAGGCACTGGTGCTGGTGCCACAACACTGCAACCCCTCACATATACTCTAGTTTGAGCGCAGGAATGAGCCCTCCTGCAAAATATTGCATCAAAAATTGTAATTACATGCCCCTGTTAAACAGGGGCAGAAAAATTGGGCCTTAGGCACTGGTGCTGGTGCCACAACACTGCAACCCCTCACAGATACTCTAGTTGGAGCGCAGGAATGAGCCCTGCTGCAAAGTATTGCATCAAAAATTGTAATTACACGCCCCTGTTAAACAGGGGCTTAAAAAAAAATTGGGCCTTAGGCACTGGTGCTGGTGCCACAACACTGCAACCCCTCACAGATACTCTAGTTGGAGTGCAGGAATGAGCCCTGTTGCACTGGTGGCCTTAGCCACTGGTGGCGGCGCCCAGAACCAAAAATATTCTTACAAGCTATCAGCATGATCATTGAGGAGGAAGAGGATAGTCACTCAGCATAACAGGATAGTCACTCAGCATCAGCATAGACAGTCTTGAAGGGATCTGACATTTCAAAAAAAATGATTTGGTTACATCAGCATCAGGTGCTTGGTGATCCAAGACTGATTCATTTTTATGAAGGTCAGCCGATCGACCGAGTCGGTGGACAGGTGCACCCTGTGATCGGTTACAAAGCCTCCAGCAGCACTGAATGTGCGTTCCGAAAGAACGCTGGTTGCGGGACAGGCCAGTAGCTCAACTGCATACTGTGCAAGCTCTGGCCAGTGATCCATCCTCAAGACCCAGTAACCCAGAGGATTTTTGGTGGGACAGGTGTCCAAGTCAGATCTTGCCCCTAGGTATTCCTGCACCATGTAAAACAGACGCTGACAATGGTTGCTAGAACCGATCATACCTTGGGGCTGCGGACTAAAAAATTGTCTGAACGCATCGGTCAGACGGCCACCTTCTCCACCGCTCCTTCCTTGACTGACCAAAGCCTCAGCAACACGTTGTCCAGGAACAGGAGTTTGTAACCACCCAGTCTCTGGGAACGCGTTGCACAGACCTTTCTGCAAGGCCTCCCGAAGATGCTTCATCCTCTGCTCCCTCTGCGATGACAAGATAAGGTCCGCAACCTTACCCTTGTAAAGTGGGTCAAGGAGGGTTGCCAGCCAGTAACGATCCCTCTCCTTGATACCACGAATACGAGGATCCTTCTGCAGGCTTTGCAGGACCAGGGAGGCCATGCAGTGCTGAGGTATTCGGTCCGGAGTCCTCTGGGTCACTAAGGATGACATGATCCGCAGCCACCTCCTCCCAGCCACGTACAAGTCCATGGGTTTCTTGGGACTGTAAATGATCCCTTAAAGACTGCTGCTGATGCTGAGTGCCAGGCTCCACCTCCATGCTGACACAATCCTCCTCCTCCTCGTCCTCTTCCTGTGTGATCGGCAGGCACGCAGGAACACTGTCTGGATAAAGGGGGCCTTGAGAGCTAAGGAAGTCCTCCTCTTCCTGCCTCTGTTCTGCCTCAAGTGCCCTGTCCATTATTCCATGCAGCGTGTGCTCCAACAGGTGGACAAGGGGGACAGTGTCACTGATGCATGCACTGTCACTGCTCACCATCCTCGTGGCCTCCTCAAAAAATGACAGGACAGTGCATGCATCTCTGATCATGGCCCACTGGCGTGGGGAAAAAAAACAAGCTCCCCTGACCCTGTCCTGGTGCCATAGTCGCACAGGTACTCATTGATGGCCCTCTGCTGCGTGTACAGTCACTGCAGCATGGCCAACATTGAGTTCCACCTGGTGGGCAAGTCACAGATTAGGCAGTTCTTGGACAGGTTAAATTCCTTTTGTAGGTCAGCCAGCCGAGCGCTAGCATTATACGACTGGCAGAAATGCACACAGACTTTCCTGGCCTGCCTCAGGACATCCTGTAAGCCCGGGTACCTGCCCAAGGACCGCTACACCACCAAGTTAAGGACGTGAGCCAAACAGGGCACTTGGGTCAGTTGTCCCTGTTGGAGGGCGGGGAGGAGGTTGGTGCCATTGTCGCAAACCACCATTCCTGGCTTAAGCTGGCATGGCTTCAACCACCTCTGAACCTGCCCCTACAGAGCTGACAGAATCTCTGCCCCAGTGTGGCTCCTGTCCCCCAAGCACACCAGCTCAACCACCGCATGGCATCTTTTGGCCTGCATACTTGCGTAGCCCCTTGAACGCCTATGGAGCACTGCTGGTTCCAAGGACAAAGCACAGGAAGAGGTCATGGAGGAAGAAGAAGAGGAGGGGGTGGAGGAGAGAGGTGTGTCAGAATCACCAGTAGTAGCATTTTGGAGACCTGGTGGCGGAACAACCTCCAACACTACTGCACCTTATCCTGCATCCTTCCCAGCTGCCAGCAGAGTCACCCAATGTGCCGTGAAACTTAGGTAACGTCCCTGTCCATGTCTGCTGGACCATGAGTCAGCGGTAATATGCACCTTACCGCTGACCGCCCTGTCCTGCGAGGCCAAGACATTGCCTTCCACATGCTGGTAGAGAGCTGGAATCGCCTTCCGTGCAAAAAAGTGGCGTTTGGGAACCTGCCACTGAGGAACCGCACATTCCACAAACTCACAGAAGGGGGCAGAGTCTACCAACTGAAAAGGTAGCAGATGAAGTACTAGCAATTTTGGCAAGCTAGCATTCAACCGCTGGGCATGTGGATAGCTGGGAGCCAACTTCTTTCTGCGGTGCATCAGCTGGGGCAGGGAAATTTTCCTGGCACAAACTGACGTTGGTGTACCGATAGCAGATTGCCCGCAAGTACTTGGCTGTGACACACCTAATTCTACACCTTCATTCCTCTCAGTGCAGGTCTCAGAGAGGACTGAAGGTATAGTGGGGTTGGAGATCCCAGCTGATGAGGAGCAAGGAGAGGTCCTCTTTGTTCTTTGGTGTGGGTCTTTTAGGTATGCTTGCCAACGAACTGCATGGCAGGTCAACATATGTCTGGTCAAGCATGTGGTGCCCAATCGGGAGATGTTTTGGCCACGCAAGATACGCTTGAGACATGTTGCAAATAGCAGCGGTGCGATCTGATGCACTCGTCTCAAAAAAGGCCCACACCAAAGAACTTTTGGAATAACGCGAGACAGCAGCGCCCTGTACATGCAGGGCTCTGTGGTGTGATGCAGTCAGTGTGCTGCCCTTAAGCTGGCCCCTGGAGGGCATCCTGCCTCGTTGGTAATGTGCCTCCTCCTCCTCTCTCCTATCAGGCACCCACGTGGAGTCAGTGACCTCATCATCCCCTCCCTTCTCATCACTGGAGCAAACCTGGCAGTATGCTGCAGCAGGGGGAATATGACTGCCAGATTGCTGTCCTTCTTGGGCACCCCCTCTGTCTGGGCTCACGTTACTGCCTTCCTCTAGCTGAGTACCATCATTGGAGCCTTCAAAACGCTGGGCATCCTCCTGGAGCATGTACCCAACACTGTGGTCAAACAGTTCTAGGGACTCCTTAATGAGGACATGGTGGGGCTAGGGAAGGAGTGACTGATGCCATTGAGCCGAGGGAAGAGGCCGCGTTGGCAACTGCTTTGCCAGACAAAGTATCGTGAACCTGGGTGAAAGAGGGTGAGGAGGATGAGGGCGGCTTGGTCATTCACTCGACCAAGTCTTCCGCATCTTGCGGCTCAACACGGCCAGCTGCCAAAAAAAAAAGCCAAGCGTGTCCAACAGCCACGTGCTGATGAGGATGCACCGTGTCCACAACCAGCACTGTTGCCTCTAGACACAGAGCCTGCTTGCCCTCTTTTATTGGCTTGTGACTGTCTGCCTCTCCTTGTTGGCCTTCCAGACATACTATTGGCCTGCAGTAAGATGTAGCTGCACGAAACTGGGATGTATATATATACCGATTGTACTGCAGCTAGCAGAATCAACTGCCTGCCTGTAGTATTATTAGTATGAGAACACCTGTACTTGTCTTCAGGTAGCTATACTGTAGGTGCAACTGTGCAGGGTTACACAGTACATTAACTGGAATACTTCAAGAGCCTGCCTGTGCTATTAATTGTATCAGAAGAAGCAAACAAGCACCAGGCTTCAGGTAGCTATACTGTAGGTGCAACTGTGCAGGGTTACACAGTACACTAACTGGAAATACTTCAAGAGTCTGCCTCTGCTATTAATAGTATCAGAAGAAGCACACAAGCACCTGGCTTCAGGTAGCTATACTGTAAGTGCAACTGTGCATGGTTACACTGTACACTAACTGGAAATACTTAAAGAGCCTGCCTGTGCTGTTAATAGTATCAGAAGCACACAAGCATCTGGCTTTAGGTAGCTATACTGTAGGAGCAACTGTGCAGGGTACACAGTACACTAACCGGAAGTACTATTAATAGCACAGGCAGGCTCTTGAAGTATTTCCAGTTAGTGTACTGTGTAACCCTGCACAGTTGCACCTACAGTATAGCTACCTGAAGCCAGATGCTTGTGTGCTTCTTCTGATACTATTAATAGCACAGGCAGGCTCTTGAAGTATCAGAAGAAGCACACAAGCACCTGGCTTCAGGTAGCTATACTGTAGGTGCAACTGTGCAGGGTTACACAGTACACTAACTGGAAATACCTCAAGAGCCTGCCTGTGCTGTTAATAGTATCAGAAGAAGCACACAAGCACCTGGCTTCAGTTAGCTATATTGTAGGTGCAACTGTGCAGGGTACACAGTACACTAACTGGAAATACTTCAAGAGCCTACCTGTGCTATTAATAGTATTAGAAGAAGCACACAAGCACCTGGCTTCAGGTAGCTATACTGTAGGTGCATCTGTGCAGGGTTACACAGTACACTAACTGAAAATACTTCAAGAGCCTGCCTCTGCTATAATTAGTATCAGAAGAAGCACACAAGCACCTGGCTTCAGGAAGCTATACTGTAGGTGCAACTGTGCAGGGTTACACAGTTCACTAACTGGAAATACTTAAAGAGCCTGCCTGTGCTGTTAATAGTATCAGAAGAAGCACACAAGCATCTGGCTTCAGGTAGCTATACTGTAGGTGCAACGGTGCAGGGTTACACAGTACACTAACTGGAAATACTTCAAGAGCCTGTCTGTGCTGTTAATAGTATCAGAAGAAGCACACAAGCACCTGGCTTCAGGTAGCTATACTGTAGGTGCAACTGTGCAGGGTACACAGTACACTAACTGGAAATACTTCAAGAGCATGCCTGTGCTATGAATAGTATCAGAAGAAGCACACAAGCACCTGGCTTCAAGTAGCTATACTGTAGGTGCAACTGTGCAGGGTACACAGTACACTAACTGGAATTACTTCAAGGGCCTGCCTGTGCTATTAATAGTATCAGAAGAAGCACACAAGCACCTGGCTTCAGGTAGCTATACTGTAGGTGCAACTGTGCAGGGTTACACAGTACACTAACTGGAAATACTTCAAGAGCCTGCCTGTGCTATTAATAGTATCAGAAGAAGCACACAAGCACCTGGCTTCAGGTAGCTATACTGTAGGTGCAACTGTGCAGGGTTACACAGTACACTAACTGGAAATACTTCAAGAGTCTGCCTCTGCTATTAATAGTATCAGAAGAAGCACACAAGCACCTGTCTTCAGGTAGCTATACTGTAAGTGCAACTGTGCAGGGTTACACAGTACACTAACTGGAATACTTCAAGAGCCTGCCTGTGTTATTAATTGTATCAGAAGAAGCAAACAAGCACCAGGCTTCAGGTAGCTATACTGTAGGTGCAACGGTGCAGGGTTACACAGTACACTAACTGGAAATACTTCAAGAGTCTGCCTGTGCTATTAATAGTATCAGAAGAAGCACACAAGCACCTGGCTTCAGGTAGCTATACTGTAGGTGCAACTGTGCAGGGTTACACAGTACACTACCTGGAAATACTTCAAGAGCCTTCCTGTGCTGTTAATAGTATCAGAAGAAGCACACAAGCACCTGGCTTCAGGTAGCTATACTGTAGGTGCAACTGTGCAGGGTACACAGTACACTAACTGGAATTACTTCAAGAGCCTGCCTGTGCTATTAATAGTATCAGAAGAAGCACACAAGCACCTGGCTTCAGGTAGCTATACTGTAAGTGCAATTGTGCAGGGTTACACTGTACACTAACTGGAAATACTTAAAGAGCCTGCCTGTGCTGTTAATAGTATCAGAAGCACACAAGCATCTGGCTTTAGGTAGCTATACTGTAGGTGCAACTGTGCAGGGTTACACAGTACACTAATGGGAAATACTTCAAGAGTCTGCCAGTGTTGTTAATAGTATCAGAAGCACACAAGCACCTGGCGTCAGGTAGCTATACTGTAGGTGCAACTGTGCAGGGCACACGGTACACTAACTGGAAATACTGCAAAAACACCTGCCTGCCTGTCAGTATATTAGGAAGAGAATAACAGGAATGGATCTAGCTAAACTGAGTACAGTGTATATATATATATATATATATATATATATATATATATATATATACAAAACACCTGGGATGCATATATATACACAATACACTGCAAGTGCCGCTAACTGACTCAACCTGCAACTCTATCTAACTTAAATCCAATGACACTGTCTCTCTGTCTATCTATCTCTCTCAACTGTAACACACTACACAGGGCCGACGTGCAGGCGGCCTTATATAGTGTGGGCTGTGTACTAAACCCCCTGAGCCACGAAGCTCATCCCTACCTGAGAAACCACTATGGAAGCTGGAAATCACTGTAGTATTTGCTGCTACTACAGTGAACACCATAATCTTCCTGGTCCTGTTCAGAGCTGCTTCCCTTTTGCATAGTGACCATGGGGGGTATCCGTAGGTGCCCCCTGTGTGGGGTCTCAGCCAGTGCCCCTGTTAGGGGTCCAATGGTGCCCCCTGTGTGGGGTATCAGTAGGTGCCCTAGTGCGGGGTCTCGGCTGGTGCTCCTTGTGAGGAGCCTGGGTCAGTGCCCCAGGCCGAGGTCTCAGTCGGCGGCCCCTCTGTGTTCTTTGCATTTTCACAGGTGGAGCTTGTGCATATAGGCTAGTAAATGGTAAGCCCCCTGCCCTTCCCTGCCTCATCGGTCTCGACTAATCCTATGTCTGGCTCTTGCGGGGTTGGTGGCCACACTCCCTGTCCTGTCAGCTAGTGAGGTTGTTCCTCCACAACTGCAGTGGCGCGCAAGAAGGCACTGGTTGTCTCCCATATTACTGTGTGGGAAACTGTAAAGATGGAGGATGCAACTGTGGCTGCGGCTGAGGTGCCAGTCCCCTTGGCACCCATAAACTGTCTTGCATGGCAAAAGCGTTCCCTTTTCCCTCCTGTTTTTGGAATATTTGTTCGTAAAGACTGAGAGTGTCCAAAGCGTCCCTTTGTGGTTCCAAAAATGCTTCGCTGTGAGGTACCCCTCATGGGGTCCCTCCTTAAAGAGTGGACTGTTCCACCAGTAGTGGATCCCCTTGTCTCTAGGTTGCGCAAGGTGACCATGATTGTGGTAGAGGAGTCTCCGGCTTTTAAGGATCTGGCTGACATACCTGGAGGGGGAGCAGATTCCCTCTGCTTTCACTGAGTTGGCGGACCAGTTGGTCTGGGGGCTGAAGTTTGACTTTTGGTCTCGCTTCCACCCCTCGCGTACTCACAAAGGTTATGGCTCCAGTTCTGGCGTGGTTACATAAGCGAGGGGATTGTGGTCCTGGGCTGCTTGGATGATCTTCTTCTGCAAGCAGAGTCCTCAGCTACCCTGAGGGGCGACATAGCTCGCTATACAGACCTCAGTTTTTCAGTTGGCTTCTATACTACCTAAAGTCTGCCTTGGCTCCTTCCAGAAAATTAGATTATCTGGGCCTGACTCTGGTTTCATCTCTGGTCAGAGTGTTTCTTCCTCGGGACAAACTCCAGAAGTTGCATGCTGCGTTTTAACTACTGTTGTCTTGCAGGTGGGCCTCCCTGTGGGTGGGTATTGGGCCTGATGGTATCTACTTTCGAGGCGGTTCTATTTGCGCAGTTCCATACAAGCTCCTTCAAGTGAGATCCTGGCGTAAAGTTCCCGAGGTCTCTGGGCTATCAGATTCGGCTGAGCCAGAAAACTGGTGGTCCCTGGTCTGGTGGCTTCACTCGTCAGGATTTCAGCAGGGCACATAATTTCTCCCCTTGTATTGGACAGTGGTCACCACCAATGCAAGTCTGTCCGGGTGGGGAGGTGTCCTGGGACTGGGTTCTGCTCAGGGTCATTGGACGCTGGAGGAATCCGGACTGGCAATCGATATCCTGGGACTTTAAGCAATCAAACTATGTATGGATCATGGAGGTCGACTTCGGGGGCTCTGGGTACGGATACAGTCGGTCTACGTCAATCACCAGGGCAGAATGAGGAGTGTGTTTGCAGCCCTGACAGTAGCCAGCATCCTCCGGTGGTCAGAACACCTTGTTCTGGCTCTCTCCGCCGTATGCATTCTAGGAGTGGGAAAATGGCAAGAATGACAGCCGGTTGCCTCAGTCGGCTAGTGTTGGTCCACAGGGTGGTCCCTTGACAGGACATGTATCATCGGATATGTATCCGATGGGGCACTCCCGAGGTAGACCTGTTGGCTTCCCAGCTTAATGGAGTGGTACTGAGGTTTCTGGTAAGGTCAAGGGCTCCTCTGGTGGACACTGCAGACACTCTGCTGGCTCCGTGGGGCCGGTATAGTTGGATCTATGCCTCTCCTCCTCCAAGATTCTGCTGTGACTTTTGCGCAGGATCGAGGCCGAAGGGATTCCGGTCATTCTAGTAGGCCCGGATGGTCTTGTCGGTCTTGGTACGCCGACCTGATGCGCTTGGTCGCTCTCAGGGAGGTTCTACTGTCTCAAGAGCCGATCTTCCATCCTGCTTCAGTCGCTGTTTTTTGAAGGCCTGGCTGTTATGAGCCAGGTGCTGAAGTTACAATGCTGCTGAAGGCTAAGAAGCCTTCCTCTTGGAAGATTTACTACCGGCCATGGATAGCATAAATATCCTGGTGTGAGGTGCTTGCCATTTACCTTCGTTCTTTCTTGGTGGCTCGGATTTCGATCTTCCTTCACGCGGTGGTTGAGCAGAACTTGGCCTTGAGTACCATCAAGGGCCAGGTGTCTGCCTTGGCGTCTTTCTTCGGTGTTCCCTGGTCTCGCATTCCCTGGTGCATACTCTTATAGGGCGTACACACGGTCCGACTTTGTTCGGACATTCCGACAACAAAATCCTAGGATTTTTTCCGACGGATGTTGGCTCAAACTTGTTTTGCCTACACACGGTCGCACAAAGTTGTCGGAATTTCCGATCACCAACCACGCGGTCACGTACACCACGTATGACGAGACTAGAAAAGGCCGGTTCAGAACCAAGGGCGGCATCCTTTGGGCTCCTTTTGCTAATCTCATGTTAGTAAAAGTTTGGTTTTACAGACTCGTGGCTTTCAGATCGTTTTCTGCCGTTCAGTTTGTGCTTGTGGGTTTGTATCTGCTCTTCAGTGCGTGCAGCAAGTTCCGCCTGAATTTTGGTAGTCATTGTATTCTTGTTCGTTCGTTACTGTTTTTCAGGTCGCTCTTCACAGGCCTTGCTGTTCTTTAGTGCGTTTTGTTACTTCGTTCTGAGCAGCCAACCGTTTTCTAGCCATGTTTTGTATGCGTACTCCTCGTAGAGTTCGTGCTGTGCGGGAGCTTGGTGTTGGGGTCCTGACCTTGACACAAGTCCAGTCCATGAACAGGGTGGGGAGGAGTTCATGGACCAAGAATTGGTTGCTTCAGCGTGACCAGTTCTCTCATATGCCTTTGCTCCGTGAGATCCGTGAGAATAATCCTGATGATTTCAGGAACTTTCTCAGGATGACGGACCCCGTGTTTCACCGTTTGTTGGCTTCGCTGACCCCCTATATCAGCAGGCAGGATACCTGCATGAGGCAAGCCATCACTCCGGAGCAGAGGTTGGTCGCTACCTTACGGTATTTGGCCACAGGGAGAAGCCTGCAGGACTTAAAGTTCTCGACAGGCATCTCCCCCCAGGCTCTGGGGATCATTATCCCAGAGACCTGTTCTGCCATCATACTTGTCCTGCAGAAGGAGTATATGAAGGTAAGATTTTTATCCTTAAATATCACATTTTATTGTATTGAATGTTTGATAATATATTGTATTTCTTTCCTCATTCCCTAATTACCATGATTGTAATATGCTGTGATTGTCCCCTTTGTCCTCATGCATGCTGGATTTTTATGTAATTATTATTTTATGTCCTTCATACATATTTGCCCTTCAATAACCTCCCCAGCATGGTGTCTCCTGCCCTATATTCACCTCATGTAGTCACTTAACAATGTATTTTATCAGCTCCATAGTAGTGCTTTACCCCAAACACCCCCTAAAATGTTTGGAAATGTTATTTTAGCTTTAAATTCAGGCAGAGTGCCAGAGGCTTTTTTTTTGTGGTGTCCCCAAATCATTTTAAGTAACCCTCCCTCCCCCAACTGCTAAGTCAGCTGATCCCAATTCTCTATCCTCAATCATCTATCTGCTGACTTTGCCAAACCCATACACACTATACCCACCTCTTTACTGGTCAGATTTATGGATGAATTCCCCAAAGCATGTAGTGCAAGGGCCTGCCTGTATACTTTCCAATGGTACTGTTTAAAGTTTTTGTATCCTATTATTATCTTGATAGGTAATAGCAGAATGTCCAAATGTCGTCAAATGTGTACAGTGTGTATTTATATCTTTGTATTCAGACACTTCTTACCTGTCCAGTGGTCTGCCAATAGTGTAACTAAGGAGGGGCTGTTCCAAGTAATACCCATTATTTAGGCATTCATTTCTCAATGAAGTGAAGAGGGTTACCTGTCCAAGATTTCCACACACCCCTTATAATGTTAGAAATGGCCCATGAGAGGGGGGGGGATATGATAGGTGTACCTTATAGTTTGGTGTTGTTAAATTCCCCTTAATAAATGCTATCTGGAGGTTGACCCATAATGTTTGTGTCTAATCTGCTTGCCATGTTTCAGAGTAAAAACAGTAATGTTTATTGTTTTTCCTCAACAGTTTCCTTCCACACCACAGGAATAGCAGACTGTGGCCTCCCACTTTGCCGAGCGGTGGGACTTTCCTAACTGCGGGGGGGCAATTGATGGGAAACACGTCCACATCGTCCCACCACCCAGCTCAGGGTCGTACTATTATAATTACAAGGGGTTTAATAGTATAGTGATGTTGGCGGTGGTGTCGGCTAATTACGACTTCTTGTATGTGGACGTGGGGAAGAATGGCCGGATGTCCGATGGTGGAGTCATCGCCCAGACGGAGTTTTACAGGCGTCTCCAGAATGGCAGCTTGGACTTGCCAGCTCCAGAGGACAATGTGGAAGGACTCCCATTTGTGTTCGTTGCTGATGAAGCATTTGCGCTTGGGGACCACCTGATGCGGCCATTCCCAATGAGGACCCTCACCCCGGAACAGAGGGTTTTTAATTACCGGCTGGCCAGAGCCTGAAGAGTGGTGGAGAACACATTTGGAATCCTGGCCAGCCGGTTCCGCCTATTTCTGACACCTATCCATATGGCGGAGTATAAACTGAACCATATAATACTTGCGTGCTGTGTTCTCCATAACTTTTTATGGAAACATTCAGCCAACTATGCTGGCTCAGTTGGGCCTGAGGCTGGAATCCTACATCAAACCACACTGACGGCGCTTGAAAGTGGCCGTCCTGGCTTGCCCTCCCTGTGTGCCTGTGATGTCCGGTTACGCTACCTGGAGTTCTTTGCGGGTAGGGGGGCTATCAATATGCCAGACAATATGTGAAGCCTTTTTATAATAAAAAAAATTAATAAACTTCTTTGTGGACATTTACTGCTTGTGTTTGTTTTAGCTGACCCTGACATAAATGTTTTGAGTGCAGAAAATGTCGTGATTGGGTAACCTTATACAAAGCACTGTTGGCTGGTATTTCCTAAATGCAAAAACACATTTCACTACAAGTGCACTTGCAACTGCACTAAAACTGCACTTGTAGTGCAAAGAGGATTTGCCCTTAGGAAATAACCCCCATTTTTGCATAAAACAGCTATTACATCACCCCAAAAGTGTTGTAGTGTTGAGACAATAATCCACACATTCTTGAGTAAGCCACTTTTTTATACCTGCACAATCACATGTGCATTTACCAAAGGTTTTTAAAACAAACCAACATGTTTGTTGTATAACAATTTTTGCAGTAGCATTAGCAAAATTCGAAATGTCCATTTTAGATAAAACAGGCCTGTGTAAAACCAACAAGAAAGCCAAAAAACTTGAACTTACAAAGTTCACATTGGGTAAAACCTGAAGGCTATATCAGACATCAGTATTTAGGAACTGGGTTTGATATAGCATTCAGATGGGGGGAAATCACCCCTGGAAAAGCCAAATTTAGTAGATGCACACCAATTTACGAATGTCAACATGTGCTATCTGCCATCAGGGGGGATCAAGGGACGTGTTTTGGGGGAGCAAGCCCTTCCTCAACGCGACTTTATAATTGAGGAAGGGGTTGCACCCCCAAAACGCGTCCATTGATCTCCCGTGATGGCAGATAGCACATGTTGGCACGCTGTGTGCATCCTCCAAATTTGGCTTTTCAAAACATTGCAAAAAAATTTAAAAGATTGGACCACAATCCAAAAAGTGATTTTGTGGGGTTTTAAATTCGCCCCAAAACATCAATGATGTGATTATTTTTTTTAATAACATCATTGATTTTTTGCTGGATGTTTTGCAGTTTAGCATTACACCCCATGATCTCCCCGATCAGGATCTGGGCACTTTCTGATGTGAAACGTTCTCTATCCCTCACATCACGATCACCTAAAAAGAGAGAAAGAAAAAAAAACAGGTCTAAAAATCTGCCACCATCCATCTCTTTTACCTGAGCCTGTGGTCGCAGACACTCACCTGTTGTGGTGCCAATCTCCACCACATCTTCTTCCTCCTCCTGCTCAGCTTGGGTTTGGGGTATTTAACCTTCTTCCATAGGTGGGGGGTCTGTGGTCTCCTCGGATGTGGGGTGTCCTCCGAGTCATTTCTCCCCAATGTAAAACAAAAATGGTATAATTAGCACACAGATATTTGATGGCAGAACTAGAAATAGGAAACATTGCTTGGAAGTGGGGTACAATTGTCTATTTTAGCCGAGTTCCAAGATGTATATTTTTTATTGCCCTTTGTCAAGCTGCAATACTTTACCTGTTTAGTACAAGCTTCACAGATGTAGCCCCCCCTATAGTATACACTGGAGCACCTGTGTGGCCCCCCTAATAAAAATGGTGTTCTGGGGTCCCACACTAGTGCTCCAGTGTCCAGATTTGAAAACAGCTGCTCAGTGTCCTCTCCTTACACACAATCTAGTTGGCATTTCATTCTAGTAACAAACCCATCTACACAAACAAATATTTGGCATCCAAGTAGGCCCCAAAAAAAGTGGGAAAATGCATATGGCCTAAACAATGGTGTTTTAGAGGCTGAAAGAAAAATGTTTGATATGAACGAATAATGGGCCCATGAACATTAAAGTTGCCCTTTTAAACGTTACAATTAATAAAAGCATATGTAGCAGCACAAATGCAATAAAGACAGAAAGAATAGGAACACAGCACAACTACTTACTTTTTTGCAGCACTCTCCGGATCTTTCGGTACTGCTCTGGCTCTCTTAACTTCAGGTCCGACCACCGCTTCCTGAGCTGATCTTTCGATCTTCGTACCCCGAAATTCCTGTGAAGGCTTTTGATCACTTTCGCCATGATCTTGGCCTTTCTGATGTTGAGGTTGGGGTAAGGCCCATACTTCCCATCATAGTCGGACTTCCTCATGATGTCGACCATCTCCAACATCTCCCCAAAGGACATATTTGTGGCCTTAAAACTCTCCTTCTGGATCGGGACGTGTCCGGATCCGGGCTTTCCTCCTCCTCCTCCTCGTTGCTATAATTAGCACACACCTGCTCTAACTCCGCCATCATGCTCTTCACCCACTGCGCCGAACGAAAAGGGGCGGGGAATAGACTAGAAAGAACGTCAGGGGCGGGCGGAGTTACACGCATGCGCAGTGTGTATAAAGCGTAACACGCGTGCGTATTATGTACGATCTGTGAGCGGAGGAAGGAGCATTGGACGCGCCGATCGTAAGAACGAAGGTAAGAGACAAACTTGTGCCTATACTGCTTCTAGATTGAGGCCTATATTGTAACAAGATTAGGAGAGTTTTGTCTGACATTAGGCTTTGTCTTGTGTTGTGTCTTGCAGTGAACATGAATATGCTACTCAAAGATAATGACTTCATGTCAGTATTCCTAGAGATGCTAAGGGAGCTGCCCTGTCTGTGGGAGATTAAACACCCCCATTTCAAGAACCAAGCAAAGAGGAAGGCAGCACTGGAGCAATTGTGTGAAATTGTGAAGCAGGTGATCCCCACGGCAGACATCACCTATTTAAAGATATTAATTGGTTGCCTGAGGAGTACATATTTAAGGGAGCGCAAGAAGGTCCTGGATTCACAGAGATCCGGAGCAGCAGATGACATCTATGTCCCCAGGATGTTGTACTACAACAGGCTGCATTTTCTGGCAGGCCAGACTGAACCCAGGCCATCCCTCTCCAGTCTTCCTTCCACGCTTCCTTCCCCCCCGGCTGAGGCTTCTGATGCCCAACCTGGGCCTTCCAGGCCACATGTGGAGGAGCCCAGATTGAGCCAGGTATAGCATTCCTCTAAATATTTCTGCTTGTCCAATCAATGATGTTAACTAGATGTTAGTTGGGAGTATTAATTTAGGATTGGGATTGATGATGCAAAACATTACAACCATGTCCCTTTTTCATACACAGGGCAGTTTCAGCCAGGAGGTGGCCGGGCCAAGCCGGCTGGCTGATCTGCAGGTCCCTCCACCCCCCTGAACAGAGAAAGTGGCAGTAGGAGGAGTGCCCTAGAGGAGACTGCACAGCCACAGCCCGGAAGGAAGCGTGGAAGGAAGACCAGACAGTGATTGCCCTGGGTTCAGTCTGGTCGGCCAAAAGATGCAGCCTCTTGTGGTACCACAGCCTGGGGACACAGATGTCATCTGCTGCTATCCGGATCTCTGTGAATTCTGGACCAGACTGCCCTCCCTTACATATGGACACCTCAGGCCACCACTTTTGATGTTGAAGAATTGATGTCTGCCGTGGGGGTCCCAGGCTTCGCTAATTTCTCCTGTTGATCCAGTGTTGCCTTCCTCTTTGTTTGGTTCTGATCCCTTAATAAAGGATTTTTGTTTTGAATTATACTCTCCTATGTGTTTTACTTCAAAAAGGACAGTTGGTTTGTGAGGATTCAGGTACATTTCAAATATACAATGTGAAATGAACAAGGGACACCAACACCAAACAATCTCCTGGAGATTAAATAATACAAGATATCAATGGTGTTGGGGTAACTTGACACACAAAACACACACAAAAATATTCTGGAGTAAAAATAAAAATAACATTGAACAAAGATCAGCCTTGGAAAAAATCCAAACATTAAAGAAAAAAAAAAGTTAAAAATCCAAAAAAAATATAAATAAAATAATATAAAACTGTCAGATGTGACAACTAATAACAATATATTCAGGGAATCCCACTAAAAAAACACAAATAAAACTTTGTGAGAAGCGTGTGTGAATATGAGCAGCAAAACTACTTAATTCTTGTCACATTATAAAGAAGAAGAGAGTGCGCTGTATTAAACCATTTTTAATATTGCAGCGTGACGAAAGTGCTGTATCCATTGCAAACGCTAAGTTTACCAGAATGAGCTGTCCCGTCTCGGAATTTCTTCTGAGCATGCGTGGCACTTTGTGCGTCCGATCAGGCCACACACGGTCGGAATTGACGCGATCGGATTTTGTTGTCGATAAAATTTTATCTCCTGCTGTCCAACTTTGTGTGTCGGAAAATCCGATGGAAAATGTCCGATGGAGCCCACACACGGTCGGAATTTCCGACAACACGCTCCGATCGGACATTTTCCATCGGAAAATCCGACCGTGTGTACGGGGCATTAATCAAGGGGTTTGACATCTGCCTCCACTGCTGTGGTCGTTTCTACCACCGTGGGATCTACTCTTGGTGCGTTTGGTTCTACAGGAGCCTCCCGTTGGAAATATTCGGGAGGTTCCTATGCTTGCACTGTCCCAGAAGGTGGCTTCTTTGGTTGCTATCACCTCTGCTTGCAGAGTGTTGGAACTGTAGGCATTACCATGTTACACTTCTTACCTGGTGATCCACAAAGATGATGTGGTTCTTCGCCCTTGTCCGTGCTTCCCTCATCTGATTCCTTTTGACTAAGGACATTGTATTGCTTTCCCTGTGTCCCAGGTCAAAATCTCCTAAGGGATTTACCTTACATGCCCTTTATGTGTTTGGGCGATTCGGGTGTGTTTGGCAGTCACAGGGCCTTTTTGGAGATCAGACTCGCTGTTTGTGATCATGGACGGGTCAAAAAAAGGGCTGTCTGATTCTTCTGCAGACTTTCTAGACGGATCAGACAGATGATGACTCTGGTCTATTCTATCAGGGGTTGGGTTCCTCCTTTCCCTGTTACGGCACATTTTACTTGGCTGCTTGTTGCTTTTTGGGCCTTCCAACATCAGGCGTCAGCTGCGCTGGTTTGCAAGAAAGCCACTTGGTCATTGGTGTACACTTTCACAAAATTCTACAACGTGGATGTGCTGGCATTTGGGGGTGCTTCTTTTGGCCACAAGGTGTTGCAGGCTGCTGTTTAGAGGGTCTATTCCCTCTTGAAGGGGTATTGTTCAGTTTAGGCTCCAGTTTGTTTCTGTGTTGAGCTCCTGTTACCTGGTTGGCTCTTGTGTTAGCCTTGGGATTTTTCGTTGTCTCACCCCTCATGTTTGGCACTGCTTTGGGACGTCCCTATGGTTCTGAATAATGGAGCGCTGTGTCTGTCAATGAACAAATGAGAAAATAGGATTTTTGACTTACCGTAAAATCAGTTCCTCTGAGTTCACTGACAGTGTCCTACTCCTGTAGGGGGCTGGAGGAGGGCCAACAAGTCATGTGTGAGGCCCTCATATTGGAGGCTCTTGAGAAAGGTATGGGAGAAACTGATTTTTAAGTCAAAAATTTTATTATTCTGAAGGTATGGATATACAATGTTAATACAACACAATCTCAAACTGTTTAAAAAGTCAAACAAATCAGAGCAAAATCTTGCTTTGTTACAAACATTTGACATGCAGATTATAAAACTAGAATTTCTTTGAAGCTCCCTTTCCCAGCCTTCTCCAAACGTCATGTGTATAGAAACGTACCTAGAAAAGAATGCTAAATTACCGTACATTCTTGGGAAATTGAAATAAAATCAGGGATGGACATAAGTCATGGTTATATACTGACTAGTCCTTATTTTGATACAGTACGTGTCAATTTGTTAACTTTTCCAGCTTATGGTGTGCTTTACTTTCAGATGCTGATGCCATTCCCATATCAAAACTCTTTTAGAAAGGAAATTGTTGGTCCTATCTGTGAACAAAATAATTCATAGGATCATCGCGTATGTTTTTTAGGAACAATGGAACAGCCTAAGGCTGGTTATATATTAGTAATTTTTTTGTTCAACCAGGGAGTTAAACAAAAGAAAATGACTCGATTCCCCCATGTGGGTGGCAAAATCTCAAAATCTGAACTAAACTGAATTTGAGCACCACAAACTAAAAACTCTATTTACTTATTTTTTAATATTCAAAGCAAAATGACCATCCATCCATGTCTCTATTCTTTATTTTGTTGCAAAATCATTTTGCAAAACACCCTCCTAGCATTTCTAGCCTTGGCCATCTTGAATAAGGGCAGATTATTAATGTAGCATTTACTTCCTGGAATTCATCTGGCCTTAGCTCAAGAATGCTGGCAGGAGGGTGTGCTTAGCTAAGAAAGTTCCTCCTCCTCTCCACCTAAAGACTCATAGGATGTATGACATAACTTAAAAAATATATATTTAAAACAAGTAAATACAATATATATTCTGTTTTCTAATGCTTGCAGCATAGGGATTAAAAATGATTAATGTTGATTATGGAACAAAGTTTAGTTCTGCTTTAAACACCTCTTCTCTAGGGAGAATATGGTTAATTTCTGTAATCATTCCTTATAACGGAGGCCCCCCAGCCACCTTTGTTGACTCCCTGCAGCTCATTTAACACTTCATGCAAAGGTGCTAAACATAAAGCAGTGCAACTTTTTTGACTGCCTATGTTGGGAATGGGATATAGGATATCATGAGGAAGACTATTGGTTGAAACCCAGATACGGAATGCCATGCTTTTATTTGTCTACTTGATGTCAGTACATCAATCTTCACTACTCTCTGGTCAGCACAATCTGACCTTGGTTCCACCTAAAGTGAGCTCTTGCCAGGGAGTACTGATGGAAGTCTGCAGTGAGAGCAAACCGAAAATAGGATGATACAGGGCAAAAAACACAGACCAAGGGTTAACAAATAGAGGTGAAACCCATTTAAAAGTTGTAAAAAAATCAATATAGTGCATGCAGTGCATATAAAGATTAATTGTCCAGAGAGTAAAAAATAATCTGAACATATCCATAAAAGATTAATGATCCATCCACAGTCCAACACAGCAAGCAGGAGCAACAGTGGGATGATAACAAGTGGAAGTAGGCTTCCAGAGCTGGCAGGGAGGACAGCAGAAACTCCAATCAATGGATAAGCAATATACACTTTATTTAAAATAAACATTCACTTACATATAGGTAAGCTCATGCCCATTGGGAGGGTCCCGGAGGAATGGCCTTGGCCTGTCCTGAAATGAATCAATCAAGTCTGCCTGCAGTACCAGATGTTCTTCCTTCATGATGGACTCCAGCATCAGATTTGAGGGGGTGAATAAAAGTGAATGCCGAGTTTATGACTGAAGCTAACTTTTAAGGCTACACTTATATTTTTACAGTGACATTAGTTTTATTATATTTTCAAAGTTTTCCCCACGCCGTCCTTGTCCTTAGTTTTCATTAGGGGCTTGCTAGCTAACTTCTTTAAAAATAAATAAAAAAGGTTGCCGCACCCCAGGGACCTTTAATCTCTTCCTTGTTGTCCAGGTAGATCTCCACCTCTCAAAAGTTGCCTACCCCTGCCCGATTGTCCTCATATAGAGGAGTGTTTTGTCACGTGTCAGAAATTGCATTGCAGCATCTTATGAGGAGGTCAAGGCAAAAGATACATTTTTGCCACAATCGATCTTACTAGATGTTCCCTATAAGACAGCAATTTTTCACTTTTACATAGTTAGTCAGGTTGAAAAAAGACACAAGTCCATCTAGTTCAAACAAAAAAAAAAAAAGAGGGTATAAGTGTAGCGCTACACCTATATCCTCTATTTTTTGTTATTGTACCCAGCAATATTGTGTTAGCTGCTTTTGCGATATTTTGTTTTTTTTTGGTTTGAGCGCAGCAGATTTTCTCTTTTAAAAAAAAAAAAATACAATCTCATATGCACAATCCTTCACCCACAGTTGATCCAGAGGAAGGCGAAAAACCCCAGCGAAGCATGCTCCAATTTGCTACAGCAGGGGAAAACATTTCTTCTTGATCCCCCCCGAGAGGCAATTGGATTTTCCATGGATCAACTTTACCTATAAATCTTAGTACCCAGTTATATTATGTACTTTTAGGAAAAAATCCAGGCCCTTTTTAAAGCAATCTACTGAGCTTGCCAGAACCACCTCAGGGGGGAGTCTATTCCAGCTCTTACTGTGAAGAAACCTTATTTGGAGATGAAATCTTTTTTCCTCTAGACGTAAAGAGTGCCCCCTTGTCCTCTCTGATGACTACTGAGCTTGCCAGAACCACCTCAGGGGGGAGTCTATTCCAGCTCTTACTGTGAAGAAACCTTATTTGGAGATGAAATCTTTTTTCCTCTAGACGTAAAGAGTGCCCCCTTGTCCTCTCTGATGACCTTAAAGTGAATAACACCAAGTTCACTATATGGACCACTTATGTATTTGTACATGTTGATCATATCCCCCTTAATCTCCTCTTCTCAAGAGGGAATAGATTCAGTTCCTCTAATCTTTCCTCGTAGCTGAGATCCTCTATGCCTCCTATCAGTTTGTTTGCCCTTCTCTGCACTTTCTCCAGCTCAATCTGAAATGCATATTCCAGATGAGGTCTTACATATGATTTGTACAGGGGCATAATGATATACAGTATCTCACATAGTTACATAGTAGGTGAGGTTGAAAAAAGACACAAGTCCATCAAGTCCAACCTATGTGTGTGATTATGTGTCAGTATTACATTGTATATCCCTGTATGTTGTGGTCATTCAGGTGATTATCTAATAGTTTCTTGAAGCTATCAATGCTCCCCGCTGAGACCACCGCTTGTGGAAGGGAATTCCACATCCTTGCCGCTCTTACAGTAAAGAACCCTCTACGTAGTTTAAGGTTAAACCTCTTTTCTTCTAATTGTAATGAGTGGCCACGAGTCTTATTAAACTCTCTTCTGCGAAAAAGTTTTATCCCTATTGTGGGGTCACTAGTACAGTATTTTTGAATTGAAATCATATCCCCTCTCAAGCGTCTCTTCTCCAGAGAGAATAAGTTCAGTGCTTGCAACCTTTCCTCATAACTAAGATCCTCCAGACCCTTTATTAGCTTTGTTGCCCTTCTTTGTACTCGCTCCATTTTCAGTACATCCTTCCTGAGGACTGGTGCCCAGAACTTGACAGCATACTCCAGGTGCGGCCGGACCAGAGCCTTGTAGAGTGGGAGGATTATTGTTTTATCTCTTGCGTTGATCCCCCTTTTAATGCATGCCAATATTCTGTTTGCTTTATTAGCAGCAGCTTGGCATTGCATGCTATTGCTGAGCCTATCATCTACTAGGACCCCCAGGTCCTTTTCCATCCTAGATTCCCCCAGAGGTTCTCCCCCCAGTGTATAGATTGCATTCATATTTTTGCCACCTAAATGCATTATTTTACATTTTTCTACATTGAACCTCATTTGCCATGTAGTCGCCCACCCCATTAATTTGTTCAGGTCTTTTTGCAAGGTTTCCACATCCTGCAGAGAAGTTATTGCCCTGCTTAGCTTAGTATCGTCTGCAAATACAGAGATTGAACTGTTTATCCCATCCTCCAGGTCATTTATAAACAAATTAATTAGGATTGGTCCCAGCACAGAAACCTGGGGGACCCCACTACCCACCCCTGACCATTCTGAGTACTCCCCATTTATCACCACCCTCTGAACTCGCCCTTGTAGCCAGTTTTCAATCCATGTACTCACCCTATGGTCCATGCCATACCTTATTTTGTACAGTAAACGTTTATGGGGAACTGTGTCAAATGCTTTTGCAAAATCCAGATACACCACGTCTACGGGCCTTCGTTTATCTAGATGGCAACTCACCTCCTCATAGAAGGTTAATAGATTGGTTTGGCAAGAGCGATTCTTCATGAATCCATGCTGATTACTGCTAATGATATCGTTCTTATTACTAAAATCTTGTATATAGTCCCTTATCATCCCCTCCAAGAGTTTACATACTATTGATGTTAGGCTAACTGGTCTGTAATTCCCAGGGATGTATTTTGGGCCCTTTTTAAATATTGGTGCTACATTGGCTTTTCTCCAATCAGATGGTACCATTCCAGTCAGTAGACTGTCTGTAAAAATTAGGAACAACGGTCTGGCAATAACTTGACTGAGTTCCCTAAGTACCCTCGGATGCAAGCCATCTGGTCCCGGTGATTTATTAATGTTAATTTTCCCAAGTCTAATTTTAATTCCGTCCTCTATTAACCATGTAGGTGCTTCCTGTGATGTGTCATGAGGATAAACACTGCAGTTTTGGTTACTGAAGCCCCCCCATTTACTCGTGAAGTCTGAGGAGAAGAATAAATTCAATACCTTCGCCATCTCCCCATCCTTTGTAACCAGATGTCCTTCCTCATTCTTTATGGGGCCAATATGGTCTGTCCTCCCTTTTTTACTGTTTACATACTTAAAGAATTTCTTGGGATTTTTTTTACTCTCCTCCGCTATGTGTCTTTCATATTCTATCTTAGCCGTCCTAATTGCACCCTTACATTTCTTGTTGCATTCTTTATAAAGTCTGATGCTGAGGATGATCCCTCAACCTTGTATTTTTTGAAGGCCTTCTCCTTTGCTTTTATATGCATTTTTACATTGGAGTTAAGCCATCCAGGATTTTTGTTCGCTCTTTTAAATTTATTACCCAATGGGATACATTGGCTAATGCCCTTATTTAATATGCTCTTAAAGCAAACCCATCTCTCCTCCGTATTCTTTGTTCCTAATATTTTATCCAAATTTATGCCTTTTAGCAAGGTTTGTAGTTTAGGGAAGTTGGCTCTTTTGAAATTCAGTGTCTTTTGTTCCCTTTATGTCTCTTTCTCCCGTTCTCTAGAGTTCATACCACTCTTAATGCAAGAAAGGACTTTGCTCGCTTTTGAGACCGCAGCTTGGCATTGCATGTTATTATTGAGCTTATGATCTACCAAAACCCCCAGATCCTTCTCCACCATTAATTCCCCCAGCTTTACTCCCCCAGTATGTATGATGCATGCAAATTTTTAGCCCCCAAGTGCTTAACTTTACATTCATCAAAACTAAACCTCATTTGCCACTTGGTTTCCCAATTAGACAGTGCATTGAGGTCAGCTTGTAAATTGGAGACATCCTGTAAGGACGTTATTCCACTGCATAGCTTAGTGTCATCTGCAAGGATAGAAATGGTAATTTTAATCCCAGACCCTATATCATTTATAAAGGTATTAAAAAGTAAGGGTCCCAGCACTGAGCATTGGGGTACACCACTGATAACCTTAGACCATTCAAAGTAAGAGTCATTAACCACTACTCTCTGAATTCTGTATTTTAGCCAGTTTTCTATCCATTTAGAAATTGATCTTTCCAAGCCTGTAGACTTTACCTTACACATGAGCCGTGTGTGGGGAACTGTGTCAAACGCTTTCGCAAAATCCAAGTATACCACGTCCACAGCCACCCCTCTGTCCAAGGTTTTACTTACCTGCTCATAAAAAGAAATAGAGTATATGCCCACTTTAAAGATAAAGTTTATTTTTTATTTTTTGTATACTGCACCAGAAACTTAGCTTACTTTTAATGAAGGATGTCCTACAACCTGTTGGCTGCTTCTTAATGTAGAAATCCTGTCTTCACTGATGTTGGATGCTTGCAGCTGAGAACTTCCAGTGAAGGCAAGATTTCTACCATTTAAAGTAGCCATCAACACATAAGACACTCTTTATTAGAGGCAAGTTATCGTATGTTCATGGTGCAGTATAGCATATAAAAAATGTTAACTAAACTTTAACTGTAAAGTTTAGCAAACCTGCTTGGTGCACAAGATTTTGCTTAGATGCATGTAGTAAAGCAAAACAAATAAGGAAAAACAAATGCACTAGCAGCATAACCTAGCATTATACTGGCTCCTTTTCCTCCTATAGGACTGCCACCTCCTGTGCATGAAGAGCTATGGACTCCTTATACAATCAAGATCGTTGCTTGCTGGAGATAATTCTAATAGCAGGGAATTTTTTTTTTTATCTAGTGTTGCAATTACCCCCTCAGAAGTTACATGAACCACCTAGCCTTTCTGCTGGTGACTTGCCCTGCACTGACTCGCTAACCCACCAATGGTGGGTGACTGACACACAGGTTTCCACTTGATCAATCTTCTTTTGAATATGCATTGGCTCAGTTGTCCATGTAAAAGAGGGTTAGGGATAAAGGTCACCCCAAAACAGTAGCAAAAATTCCCTCTGCTGCTAGTATTTTTAATCTCCATTACAGGCTAATGCAAATTCGGTAGGCCAGATGGACAGCTGCTTTTAATTATCTTCAGCCCTTGTCACAGGCTATTTGTAGACCTTTAAGCTAAGACCAGCAATTGACTAAACAGAACGCATCATCTTTAGCTTTCTTCTCCAGGCAGCAGACCTGAGAAGCATGAACTGAACCTCTGTGGAGCTATATTTACCTCAGGCAGCAGAAGATGGACCTTTCATTGTTACCTTCTCTCCAGACAAAGCCTGGTGGGGATAGACCCTTCTACATGGTCTCCCAGAAATATCTTATAAAGTCTAAATGCAGGAGTCCACAACAACTATTGGGTGTGTAGGAAGTAAATGAAAACATCAAACTCCCAGTGAGTTATTCACAACTGCTAGAGCATAACGAAACAGAGGATAATGATCTATCCCTGCTGGTAAAGGTGTTGATAGATATCATCCACATTGTTTAATTTAGATAGCTAGTGATTGAAATCTGCCCACCAAACAGCTGACCTTTAATGATGATATCAAGTGAATAACAACGTCCAAAGTAACCACTTAACATATGGAGGGAAGAGCTACACCAATTAATGTGTCCATTACAAAATCAAAAACTATAATAATAGCTATAGATGAGTGAAGGCAATTCATACACTTTTGAGTTGTCCTTCTGGGGCAGGTAGAGTTTCAAATATCTGGGGGCCACTATTAGTCAGGGTAAAGGCTCTAGAATATCTGAAGGTAGACTGCAGAAAATTAGCTTGGATGGCAAGATGTGAGGGAACTCAAACATCCTGAAAGCAGAACATTGAAGAAGCAGTACCCAACTGAAAACCACACTGATATTGTCTAGAAATCAAATGAACTGGCAATGTTTCTGAATTCCCTTGAAACTGCAAGATTTAAGCAGGTGGTATTGGTCAGTAAGCATTTTTTTCTTCACATTGTAATTATGGCAGATCTTTGTTTGCATTCACAGCTACTGTTTAACACTGAATGATGCTGCTATGTTGACCATTAATCAGTATTCCATGGCTTATGCTTTCAACAATAAGGTTAACATGTGTTCTGCCATTTAAGAGCAAAGCAACATGTTTAAATATATGCCATCCTAGAGTGTCGTTTATGCTTACCTTATGCTAACAAAAAAATTTGCAATGGATTTTTGAACACCACACAAAGTTTATGAAAAAAAAAAAAAAAAAAGTTCTATAAAAAAATATAAAATTTTAATACATTACAGAAAAATGTTTGTCACACAAAAATCTATATATACAGGGCATAACTTACCCAATTGAAAATATAAACAAATGTTACTATGTTGTTCTCTGGTGGCAATGGGAAGATGCGGCAAGGACACTCCAGGAATAATGTCTTGCCGGGAGCTGTGGAAAAGATGGGACACCAGCAGGGGGAACTCCAATAGACGACCAGGAAATCAGCCCGAATGTCAGAGGACCTCAAAGAGGTTAAAGTGGCTGTGATGAATTGTGATGTCAGAGGTCCTCTAACATTCAAGTTGTTTTCCTGGTTGTCTGTTGCCGTTGTGTTCCCACCTGCTGATGTCCCATCTTTCTCAGGGCACCCAGGCAGGACATTATTCCTGGAGTGTCCTTGCTGCATCTTCCTGCTGTCGTCAGATAACAACATAGTAACATTTGTTTATATGTATTAATTGGGTAAGTTATGACCTGTATAAATACATTTTTGAGTGACCAACATTTTTCTGTTTTTTATCATTTTTGCAGCAATTCCTACATACCACCTTCTTCTTTTTTTATTAATTGGCTTAGTCTCTCAGATACTCCATATAGAACTTCAGTTTCCTGATGAAGTGAGAGTTGCTTCATGAAATGTGTTGAGTTTTAAGCCTCTTACTAACTGTTCTCTGCTGTTTATGTATTACAACTATGCATGATTGTTCAATGTATTTTATGCTATCCTAACACTATTTTTTATCATGTAATTTATTATGTTTATTTTTTTTATAGATGTTTTTTTTTCTTGATTTACTTTTGTGTGGTGCAACTCATGTAAAAATCCCATGGGCAATTTTTTAGCATGAGACATTTTACTCTCTGGGGATAGAGCTGCACCATTATCCAGTGCAGTGTACCAAGGCCTTGACCTTCAAGTGACTATGGTCAAGGTTTACAAAGTGCTAAAAAATGGGGCTCCAGAGGTTGGTTGCTCATGCACCCAATACTGCATCATGGGAAGTTTGGTTGTTACTGTATATGGAGAAAGGTATAGCTGCCCACCGAAGGTCCCTTATTCTTCTTTCATAAAAGCAAAGGGTCACACACCACAGGACAGTAGCAAGTGCATCCGTTAGACGCATTTCACATGATTACATTGTGCTTATTCATTACCCTGAATTGGTCAACTGACCTTCCTTAAATATGACCTCCCCCTGTGCAAAGCACAGGTGTGAACAATGTCAGCAGGACTTATTCTATCTCAGTTGTATATGTGAGACATAGAAAAAGTAGAATAATAAAAGTAGAAGGATAATAAAAGTAGAAGAATAAAGGACCGTTTGTCACTTCGGTGTGCAGCTATTCCTTTTCCCAGATACTTTGCACGGCAGACGAGCCTTAGCTTGCACCCCGTGGGAGGAGTCCTTATCCCAGCTCACCTGGATTTACTCATCTGGAGCGGTGTTTCCTTGTCTCCATTACCCATTGCTGTATAACTGGCATCTTAAAAGTTCAACGGGGGAGCAACAAGAATGTAAGTATTTCTTTTTTTGTTAAAGGGGGGTGGAATTCAAGTGACATGAAAATGAACTATAAAGCACTGGGTACAACAGAGATTCTTGCAGCTATGTTTACATTGACCCTATGTCTTCTGCCTCTTAATTTGTTCTTTACCCATTGTGATCCCATAAAAAGAAATGTTGAGTAAATTAAATAATTTTTAACCCATGCTCAAACATTTTTCCTGCTGCCCTTTAGCTTGTTCTGATTTTCTCCTGCTTTACAAATTGCTACTTCATTTTAGTCCAGTCCAAAATGTTAGCTGTCACTACCTGTGCAATCTCCAATGATCACATTCTATTGATTGTCTAAAGTTTAACAGCAACACTATCATCATCCCTGAAGAAGATAAGACACTCCTGGAGCCTACACTTTGGTGAGAGCCTTTTGCCACCTGCTGCTAAAAACAGAGGGCACACTCTTGACAGATCAGAACTTACATCTTCATAAAAACAAAAAGGGGAAAATAAAAAATTTCATAAATTCATTCTCAATCTCTTTCCTAAATATTGTTGTGTACTACATGTATATATTTTGCAAGTCCTCCCTTAAAAATACTATGGGTGAATATGTTACAAGACAAAAGCAAAAATTGCATGTGATGAATTGCATTGGAGCACCACTGATAAGATTTACTGTTTTAAAGGATAAGTCCACCTTTTGTAAAAAAATGTGCATTTACAATTTTTAGGAGCCTGGAAAGCATTGCACCAGCGATCAGCATGTCATGCAGGTCTCCTGCAGACTCTCAATGTAAGCTGTCTGCCCGCACGATGTATGGGCAGGCAGTTTTACACTGACAGTAAAAATCAATAAACTACCACAGTGCTTAAACGCGCCATGGTAGTTCATTGAGAACTACAAGATGTAGTCCATTCATTCACAGAACACTGCTCAGGCGGGCTGGGAAGATTTCCTGCTCGTTGCCAAAATGGGGGATTAGGGGGGTGCGGGGGCCGGCACATTTGTAACATGTAACATGTTACACCCTGAATATGGGTGTAACATGTTACAACATTTTAATTTATCAGTTAACTGCTCATAACATTAGCATTACAAATTTATGTTTTTGAACTCACTGAATCCTGAGGAACAACACACTCACAGGCACTAAAAAAAGCAGTTTGAGAAGTACAGCAAGACTCAAGTTTCTCATAATTATTCACAAAACTATTCTGATCTGATATAGTACAAACAACTTATTAAATGCTACCTAAAAGAGCATTTAAAAAAACAAAAGCATTAAAGTGGACCTTTGCTCAAATGGTAACATAAAATGATGTTAACAGTGTTGCTTGAATAGATAAATAGAAAATAACAGATGGGTTCAAACACCTGGTGAAAATGTTGCTCAAAGCCCTGCTCACATCCCTGAAGGCCTATGCGGTTTTCAAGTTCATCTTTGTGGAAGAAATGCATTAAAGTTCAGACTATCTGATCCTCTACTGTAGTTAAAATCATATGACCAAGAACACCTAGAACGTTAGATATGTGGCCAGCAATAAAGCAGGTGTAGACCAGCATTTTCTCCAGGAAATGTTTGCATTTTAGCACTTCTATTGAATTATCCACACAGCAAGACTTTTAAAATATCTTTGTAAGAACAGATTCTTTTTGGTTTCCTTTAAGCAACATTTTCATATAGAGACAGTACTTACCAAGGATTAATGTAGAGTGATCACTGGAAAAATATGATGCAGAGTGGAGGTTTAGCCAGGATGCAATTAGTTCCTGAGGGAGTGTAACCAGTTTATTACTAGACAGATCCAGGTAAGTAATGTTCTTTATGAAACGAGCAGCATCTTTAGGTATCGATGACAATTCGTTATTGTGCAAGTCTAACAGCCGTAATCGGGGTGTGCTGGCTAGGGCTTCCCATGGAAAAGATGTGAGGTCATTGCCATCCAGTCTAAGTTCTTGCAACTTGCGCAAGCCTCGTAATGTCACTACACTCAGGCCTAAAATTGAATTATACGGCATCCATAGAAACTCAAGATTTGAGAGTAGATAAAAAGCATCTCCTTGCACACGCCTGATAGATGTCTTTTCTATTCGAAGCTTAAATGTGTCTGTCGGAATATTCACCGGTGTTAAAGTCATCTCCGGATCATTACAAAGAACTGCCCTGTTTTGAAAAACAAACAAAAAACAATAAATCATATGTTATATTGTTATGAATAATAAATTAGAACCAAGCACAATTAATTGATATATTTCTATTTCACAATTTTCTACAATAGGTTAGTCAAGTTTCCCCAAAAACAGAGCTGATAATTCATACGGGCTATTAAATGTTCATAAGCAGATACAGTGCCTTGAAAACGTATTCATACCCCTTGAAATTTTTCACATTTTGTCATGTTACAACCAAAACGTAAATGTAGTTTTATTCGGATTTTTTTTATTTTTTTTTTTATAATTGACAATTTTTATTAGGTTTCAACATCTGCAATACAGTGGTTTAAAACATAAACAAAGGAGAATAAAGTAATAAAAGGGAAATAGTAGTCACAAACAGCTCTGGAATGGGCATTGAGGTCTATGTTTGAGAAAATTAACACACAATCCACAGACATAGGTCAACAAGGAACAGCACTATGTAACAGGGAGAGGTAGCGCTGAAGTAATTACAATGCAGGCTGCTCTAACAAACAGATCATCAGTAGGGTCCGTAATTCATATTTGCGTGGCCCACTATTCCAGAGAAGAAAGAGAAGAGGAGGAAGGGAAGAATAATAGAAAGAAGAAGAGAGAGAGAAGAAAAGGGGGTGAGAGGAGAGGGGGAGAGGAGAGGGGGAGAGGAAAGAAAAAGTATAAGAAAGTCCCAATCTGAAGGGCGCGTCTCTCCTGGGCTTCAAGCAATCGTATTGTACAGAATGGAGGGGAGGTTCTCATGAGATCATGGAGGGTCTATTCTGCGATGCCATGGTTCCCATGTTGCTGTATGTTGGTCCACCCGGTCCATTAGCCTAGCCCTCATGGACTGCATGACCTCCACATCCTTAATTCTGGAATAAAGATCGGGTAGAGATGGAGGGTTTCGTTGTTTCCAGTAGAGGGCTACTAGACATCTAGCTGCTGTTAAAATTTGTGTGGTCAACAGTTTGGCTAGTGTGGAAAGTTTAGGGGAGGGGCCCAGTAAAAAAACTTAGGGGAGAGAGGGATATTTACCTCGAACAGCCACTGGAGCAGCCCCCGGACTGAATGCCAATAGGGCTGGAGGGATGGGAAGCTCCAGTAAATATGAAATAGCGTGCCCCGGTCCTGGAGACACCTCTAGCAGTGACCGAGGCCGATGGATATATAGCATGCAGACGTGACGGAGTTAGGTTCCTAAGGGAAAAGTACCTTGTATGTGTTCTCTTTGTAAAGAGTACATATAGAACTCTTAGCCGCCCAAGACCATATGATGGCCCATTGTTCAAGGGTTAGCTCCTCTCCAAGGTGTTCCTCCCATCTACGTATATAGCTATGTTTCCCCCGAGAGACCATATCATAGGAGTTTAAAAGCTTATATATGTCTGAAGTCAGCCGTTTCTGTGTAGGGCCTGATACAATTAAGCATTCAAATGGGGATGGCTTAGAGAATTGGAGGGTTGGGGTGATGATGAGTGCATAGTGCCTGATTTGGAGGTAACCAAGTTGGAGTTCGTGTTTAGTTCTGATTTCGTCAAAGGGCAACAATTTCCTAGATACTGGGTTCACCAGATGTCCATATTGAAAGAGATTCCTCTGCAACCAGGGTGAAATCATCTGGGAGGTTAAGCTGTCAGGTAGTTTAGGGTTATAAAGGAAAGCTGTTACCAAGGAGGTCTTGGATTTTAGGGATGTGTTGCGATTTAGTTGTCTCCAAACAGTGCGTAAGAGGTTCATGGTGTGTAGTAGGGCGGTGGAGGGGCATTAGTATTTCACAATAAATTGTTCGGGTGGATGGGGGCTAGCCATATTTTGTCTGGATTTTATTTGAATCCAGCAATTATAGGCCAGAAGGGTAACCCAGGAAGCTATAGCCCTCAGTTGGGCCGCATAATAGTAACGCTGGAGGTGGGGGAAGGCCAAACCCCCATCCTTTCGGGAGGCACACATTATGGACCCTGCTATTCAGTACTGTTTATAATTTCACGTAAAATTTAGGAGGTCATTCTGGAGTTTCCTAAGCTGGGCAGATGGGATGGGCACCAGGAGGGTCATAAAGTGGTACAAGAGTTTAATTAATATGTTCATCTTGACCGAGGCAATGCATCCAAACCAAGACTTTGGGTAATGTCTCCATTTGGTCAATAGGGATCGTATAGATGCAGGGGTCTGAAGTTTGCCTCGTATAGAGATTCATATCGAGGAGTGAGGTGTACCCCCAGATATTTAATGGCATGGGACTTCCACGTGTATGAAAAGTTTTCCGATAGGCGGTGCACTTCTACGGGGGTAGGTTGAGTGGGTGGGCTTCTGATTTAGCTGGGTTAACCTTGTATCTTGACAGGGACCCGTATTCCTCAAGGAATTTATGAAGGTTGGGGAGGGTGATATGTGGGCATGTTAGGGTCAGAAGAACATCATCCGCAAACAATGAGATTTTAAATTCTCGACCTCTAACCATTATACCACTGATGTTGGGGTCCCATCGGATCTGGGTCGCCAGGAGTTCGATACACAGGGTGAAAAGCAACGAGGAGAGAGCGGGCAACACTGCCTAGTTCCATTTGAGATGGAAAAGGAAGTAGATGTCACAAAGGGTGTTTTGATGGAGGCAGATGGAGTTGCGAATAAGTGCCTAATCGCCCTAAGGAACAGCCCCCGGAAGCCCAGATATTTGAGGATGGAAAACATAAAAGCCCAGCTAAGCCTATCAAAGGCTTTCTCAGCATCTAAGCTGAGCAACAGCGCCTCGTCTTTTTGCCAATAATGATGTCAATTAAGTTGATGACTCTTCTAGTGTTGTCCCCCGCTTGGCGCCCTGGGACAAAGCCCACCTGATCCTTATGGAGCAGGGAGGGGAGGATCGCATTAATAATTTTGTAAAAATTTTCAGGTCCGAATTTAATAAAGCTATGGGTCTGTAAATTCCCATACAGTGTGTGGTCTTTATCAGGTTTTTATTGGGATTTTATGTGCTAGGCCAACACAAAGTGGCACATAACTGTGAAGTGGAAGGAAAATAATAAATGGTGTTCAAAATTTTTTACAAATAAATATGTGAAAAGTGTGGCGAGCATTTGTATTCAGCCCTCCTGAGTCAATACTTTGTAGAAATACTTTTCACTGCAATTACAGCCTTACAGCCTTCACTGCAACTACAGTCTTTTTGGGTATGTCTTTACCATCTTTGCACATCTAGAGAGAGACATTTTTGCCCATTCTTCTTTGTAAAATAGCTCAAGCTCTGTCAGATTGGATGGAGACCGGAGAGTGTCTGTGAACAGCAATTTTCAAGTCTTGCCACAGATTCTTAATTGGATTTAGGTCTGGGCTTTGACTGGGCCATTCTAACACATGAATATGCTTTGATATAAACCATTCCATTGTAGCTTTGGCTGTATGTTTAGGGTCGTTGTCTTGCTGGAAGGTGAACCTCTGCCCGAGTCTCAAGTCTTTTGCAGACTCTAACAGGTTTTCTTCTAAAATTGCCCTGTATTTGGCTCCATTCATCTTCCCATTCATCTTCCCATCAACTCTGACCAGCTTTCCTGTCCTTGCTGAAGAAAATCATCCCTACAACATGATGCTGCCACCACCATGTTTCACAGTGAGGATGGTGTGTTCAGAGTGATGTGCAGTGTTAGTTTCCACCACACATAACTTGTTGCTTTTAGGCCAAAATGTTCAATTTTGGTCTCATCTGACCAGAGCACCTTCCTCCACATGTTTGCTGCGTCCCCCACATGGCTTCTCACAAACTGCAAATGGGACTTCTTATGGCTTTCTTTCAACAATGGCTTTTTTCTTGCCACTCTTCCATAAAGGCCAGATTTGTGGACTGTACAACTAATAGTTGTCCTGTTGACAGAGTCTCCCACCTGAGCTGTGGATCTCTGCAGCTCCTCCAGAGTTACCATGGGCCTCTTGGCTGCTTTTCTGATTAATGATCTCCTTGCTCGGCCTATCAGTTTAGATGGACGGCCATGTCTTGGTAGGTTTGCAGTTGTGCCATACTCTTTCCATTTTTGGATAAGGGATTGAACGGTGCTCCATGAGCTGTTCAAAGCTTGGGATATTTTTTATAACCTAACCCTACATTAAACTTTTCCACAACTTTATCACTGACCTGTCTGGTGTGTTCCTTGGCTTTCATGGTGCTGTTTATTCACTAAGGCTCTCTAACAAACCTCTAAGGGCTTCACAGAACAGCTGTATTTATACTGAGATTTAATTACACACAGGTGGACTCTATTTACTAATTAGGCGACTTCTGTAGGCAATTGGTTCCACTAGACTAGGGGTATCAGAGTAAAAGGGGCTGAATAGAAATGCAGGCCACACTTTTCAGATATTTATTTGTAAAAAAATGTCTATAACCATTTATGATTTTCCTTTCACTTCACAATATGTGCCACTTTGTGTTGGTCTATCACATAAATCCCAATAAAATACATTTACGTTTTTGGTTGTAACATGACAAAATAGCATAGCAGTTGCCCTTCTGCACTGTAACCACAGGGGGTTGCTCTCTCAGCACTGTGGCATTGCATAGAGATACACTCTGGAAAGCAGTACATCATTATTTGCATGCACAGACCATCCCTTTGACATGTCACTCTGCTGGCCCCAAGTGTAAGTATGTGTGCAGTTAATGCTGAATCACACAGCACCATCTGTCACTATCCTGTCAAATGTTATTCATAGTTACGTAATTAGGTTGAAAAAATACACTAATCCATCTATTTCAACCAATTAAAAAAAATAACAAAGCACACAAATAGAAAGCCTCCATATACACTATCCTATACCCACAGTTGATCCAGAGGAATGCAAAAGAAAAATCATTCCTTTTATGGGAAGAGCAGCATACCTAGGAAACATATAGTGGCAAGACCTTTAACAACACAGCAGACAGACAAGCCTTTCAATTAAACATTATTGTTGATTGTCCACATTGGTCATGGTCCCTGATAAATGCATTCAATATCATGTTTACAATGTTTGGAGGAGTGCAGCAGACAGAAAAGTTTTCATTGAAACATTACAGATCAGCAGCCGTTAAACAGACGCCAGCCCTCAATGGAATATGGGGACCCCATGCTATTTTTCTGCAAAGAAAATATATATTTTTTTTGAATAATAACTCTATCAGCAGAAATTTCTCTCTCCTGGGCATGATGGAACGTTTTGTGAACAGGCCTGCCCTAAAAACTGGGCTCCCCTAGGCTTGATCTGAGTTTTCCTTCCTTTTTCCGGGGGGGGGGGGGAATTCGCCTTAAGACTTAATTGTCTTATCCTTCCTCACCTTGGAACCTGGCAGCACATCATACCTTTAAGCCTATATATTGTGTTACACAATCATCTTTTGCTCAGATCCCTTTAAGAAACTCTCTGCAAAACCTTGCAGGAGGTTTGAGTTTTAATGGGAAATTGTATGAATTATGCCTACTTCAATGTTGAAAGCTTGTGGTTTTTATATGATATGTGCCAATAATATTTTAAATGTATATAATACACTTTGTTTTTATATAAATAAAATGTGTTGTCTCTTAACAAGGGATGTGGTGCATCACCAAATACTCTTTACAGATCCGGAGTACAGGCTCACCTCGCTTAACGGCCAGGCTCCGGTCCAATGACCAGATTGTTAAACGAATTGGTCGTTAAATGAGGAGCCACAAGTAATGCATATTTTAAGCATTCTTTACTACTGTACTGTGTTGTATTGTGAAAAAAAGGTCTAAACACCAAACACCAGCTCAATAAAATTGTTTTACAGTGGGGCAAAAAAGTATTTAGTCAGCCACCAATTGTGCAAGTTCTCCCACTTAAAAAGATGAGAGAGGCCTGTAATTGCCATCATAGGTATACCTCAACTATGAGAGACAAAATGTGGAAACAAATCCAGAAAATCACATTGTCTGATTTTTGAAAGAATTTATTTTCAAATTATGGTGGAAAATAAGTATTTGGTCACCTACAAACAAGCAAGATTTCTGGCTCTCACAGTACTTCTTTAAGAGACTCCTCTGTCCTCCACTCATTACCTGTATTAATGGCACCTGTTTGAACTTGTTATCAGTATAAAAGACACCTGTCCACAACCTCAAACAGTCACACTCCAAACTCCACTATGGTAAAGACCAAAGAGCTGTCAAAGGACACCAGAAACAAAATTGTAGACCTGCACCAGGCTGGGAAGACTGAATCTGCAATAGGCAAGCAGCTTGGTGTGAAGAAATCAACTGTGGGAGCAATAATTAGAAAATGGAAGACATACAAGACCACTGATAATCTTTCTTGATCTGGGGCTCCACGCAAGATCTCACCCCGTGGGGTCAAAATGATCACAAGAATGGTGAGCAAAAATCCCAGAACCACACGGGAAGACCTAGTGAATGACCTGCAGAGAGCTAGGACCAACGTAACAAAGGCTACCATCAGTAACACACTACACCGCCAGGGACTTAGTTCCTGCAGTGCCAGACGTGTCCCCCTGCTTAAGCCAGTACATGTCCGGGCCTGTCTGAGGTTTGCTAGAGAGCATTTGGATGATCCAGAAGAGGATTGGGAGAATGTCATATGGTCAGATAAAACCAAAGTAGAACTGTTTGGTAGAAACACAACTCGTCGTGTTTGGAGCAGAGAGAATGCTGAGTTGCAACCAAAGAACACCATACCTACTGTGAAGCATGGGGGTGACAACATCATGCTTTGGGGCTATTTCTCTGCAAAGGAAACAGGATGACTGATCCGTGTACATGAAAGAATGAATGGGGACATGTATCGTGAGATTTTGAGTGCAAACCTCCTTCCATCAGAAAGGGCATTGAAGATGAAACGTGGCCGGGTCTTTCAGCATGACAATGATCCCAAACACACCGCCCGGGCAACGAAGGAGTGGCTTCGTAAGAAGCATTTCAAGGTCCTGGAGTGGCCTAGCCAGTCTCCAGATCTCAACCCCATAGAAAAGGGAGTTGAAAGTCCGTGTTGCCCAGCGACAGCCCCAAAACATCACTGCTCTAGAGGAGATCTGCATGGAGGAATGGGCCAACATACCAGCAACAGTGTGTGACAACCTTGTGAAGACATACAGAAAACGTTTGACCTCTGTCATTGCCAACAAAAGATATATAACATTGAGTTAGTATTGAGATAAACTTTTGATATTGACCAAATACTTATTTTCCACCATAATTTGCAAATAAATTCTTTCACAAATCAGACAATTGATTGTCTGGATTTGTTTCCACATTTTGTCTATCATAGTTGAGGTATACCTATGATGACAATTACAGGCCTCTCTCATCTTTTTAAGTGGGAGAACTTGCACAATTGGTGGCTGACTAAATACTTTTTTGCCCCACTGTAATTTGCATAAGTACAGAACACAAACGCACATTCTGTACTGTACTGTACAATACAATGATGTACAGTGCGTCATTCGGGTGGGGAGAACTGGCTGTAAGTCAGAGTGGTCGTTAAACAGGTAAGTCGTTAACCACTTACCAACCGGCCCATAGCCGAATGACGGCTGCAGGGCAGTTGGATAACTCTGGGAGGGCGTACTATGACGTCCTCCCGGAGAAACGGTCCCACGCGCCCCCCCCCCCCCCCCCCGGGCGCGCACACGGGAACATCCGTGTTCGCCGGGTCCACGGGACCCGGCGCAACATGGATCGCGGTAAAGGGCCAATGACAGCGGCCCTTTACCATGTGATCGCTCCGTCCAATGACGGAGCGATTACAAATGTCAACAAAGGCTGTGCTGCAGGGTCATCATAAGTTCATCGCTCTCCTTTCCTCACGCCAATGCAGCGTGAGAGGAGAGGAGAGCTTCATAGTGCCAAACTGTGAGTTTTTTTCTATTATCAGTGCCCAGCAGTGCCACAGCAGTGCCCAACAGTGCTACAACAGTGCCCAACAGCGCCACAACAGTGTCATCTGTGCCACAAGTGCCATCTGTGCCACATCTGTGCCACCTGTGCCACATCTGTGCCATCTGTAACACCTGTGCCACCTCTGTGCCACCAGAGCCACACCAGTACCACCAGTGCACACCAGTGCCACACCAGTGCCACTCCAGTGCCACCTGTGCCAATCAGTGCCACCTGTGCCCATCTGCGCCACTGCAGTACCACATCAGTGCCGCCAGTGCCCACCAGTGCCGCCTGTGCCCACCAGTGCTGCCTGTGCTGCCTGTGCCCACCAGTGCCGCCTGTGCCCACCAGTGCCGCCTGAGCCCACCAGTGCCACCTCTGTGCCACCAGAGCCACACCAGTGCCACTACAGTGCACACTAGTGCCACCTGTGCCCAACCAGTACCACCTGTGCCCATCAGTGCCACTTGTGCCCATCAGTGCCACCTGTGCCCATCAGTGCTGCTAGTGCCACATCAGTGCCGCCGGTGCCCACCAGTGCCGCCCGTGCCCACCAGTGCCACCGGTGCCCACCAGAGCCACCTCTGTGCCCACCAGAGCAACATCAGTGCAGCCAGAGCCACATCAGTGCAGCCAGAGCCACACCAGTGCAACCAGAGCCACATCAGTGCAGCCAGAGCCACACCAGTGCAGCCAGAGCCACACCAGTGCCACCATCAGTGCTCATCTGCGCCACATCAACCTCACCAGCTACCAGTATGGCAAAAAAATTATTTACGGCCGAGGAGGCCTACCAGCATCTTAGCATGACCGATGAGAGCAGCGGGGAGCTCTCTGAGTCTCTGTCCGATTCGGATTCGGCCTATGAACCCGTGACAAGCAGCGGGTCAGAAGAGGAACGTGTGCCCGTGAAAAGAAGGCGTTCTGGCGTGGAGCAGCAGCCTACTACCACCTCGAGAGCAGTGCCCTCCACCTCCAGGGCAGTGCCGTCCACCTCCAGGGCAGTGCCGGCCACCTCAAGTGCAGTGTCGTCCCCCTCAAGCGAAGAGCCACTGCAACAAAGGCCAGGCACCAGTAGGGTGTCATCTCAGCCCCAAAGGGATGGAGGCCATGCCAGCCTACCCTATGCCCTTCAAAACCCCCTGTGGCTTCCCCCTAATTCCGGAGCAGCAAATATCCCCCCTTTTACCGCCCAGCCAGGTGTCCAGGTGAACACCGATAATTTTGTCATGCTTGATTTTTTTAATTTGATTTTCACCGAAGACTTTCTATCGTCCATTGTGGCCCAGTGCAACCTTTACGCACAGCAGTACATCGAAAGCAACCCTGGCTCTAGTTATGCCCGTCCCTTTGAGTGGAGAGAGCTTACCATAGCGGAATTTAAAATTTTCTTAGGCCTAACTTTTACAATGGGTCTCACAAAAAAACCGAAATGTACTCATATTGGTCAACTAACCCCATCCACCACATGCCACTCTTCTCTTCAATAATGCCAAGATCAAGATACCTTATGATTTTGTGTTTCCTTCACTACAATGACAACACCCAGTGCCCTCCCCGAAATGACCCAGCCTTTGACAAATTATTCAAAATTCGGCCACTCCTGAATTATTTCTCTGAAAAATTTCCCCAGCTATATACCCCCGACCAGAATATTTCTGTTGATGAGTCCCTTGTAAAAAAAGGGCCCGATATGGGGTTAGAATGTATAAACTTTGCAACCGAGCCACGGGGTACATTTACGCCTTCCGGGTGTACGAAGGGAAGGACACCCAACTGCATCCCCCTGAATGTCCAGAATATATTAGAACCAGCGGCAAAGTTGTCTGGGAGCTCGTTTATCCACTCTTTGGAAAGGGATACCACCTTTATGTGGATAATTTTTACACTAGCTTGCCCCTCTTCCGCAATCTTCACCGGAGGGACACCCCAGCATGTGGTACCGTAAGAACCAATAGAAAAGGCTTCCCGCAAAAACTGGTCAATGAAAGGCTACGCCGAGGGGATACGGTGGCTTTGCGGAACCAGGAGCTATTGGCTGTCAAGTAGAGGGACAGACGAAACGTCCACATGCTCACGACAATTCATAATGACACCTACGTGGAAGTCCCAAGAAGAAACGGCCCAGTCCAGAAACCTGCTTGTATTTATGATTACAATTTGTTTATGGGGGGAGTGGACTTCAATGATCAGATGATTGAACCCTACCTTCCCACAAGAAAATCCCGTCATTGGTATAAAAAAGTGTCCATTTATTTTTTCAGTTTGGCCATGTATAACACTTACGTAATTTACCAAAAATCTACTGAGACCCCCGTATCCAATCTGCAATACCAGGAACAAGTAATCTCCTCCCTTTTGCACCCTGAAAGCCCACCAGAAAATATTCGCTCTGATTCCGTGAGCAGACTCCACGAACGCCACTTTCCTGACAAAATCCCCCCCCCCCCCGTGAAACAGGCCACAGACGTCAGAAGAAATGCCGGGTGTGCTCCAGAAGAGGAATTAGAAGAGACACCACGTATTATTGTCCCGATTGTCCTTCCCAACCAGGCCTCTGTATAGGTGAATTTTTCCGCCATTTCCATACTTCTCTACATTATTAGGGAAGTATGGTAAACTTAATTCTCATTTCCTTTAATTTTCCTCCACATCCCTTATGCCACTGCACTGAACCTGACTTACCTCAGCCTTGTCTGGAACCGACCCTGGCCTGTTATACGACCAAGCTTCTGCCTAACACTAAAACTGTACCTACCTCTGCCTTCTCCGGAACTGACCCTGGCCTGTTATACGACCAAGCTTCTGCCTAACGATAAACACACCTCTGCGTTCTCCGGAACTGACCCTGGCCTGTTATACAACCAAGCTTATGCCTAACGCTGAATTGTACCTACCTCTGCCTGCTCTTGAACTGACCCTGGACTGTTTGACCACGTTTTTTGCCTGCCTTTTGGACTGATCATTTACCCTGCTATGCTAGTGGGAACACAGGGGTCTCACATATGTGAGGGGCTCCAGAAATGTTTTTCTGGATGAAGAAATCTAATTTTTTAGTTTTCTCATTCCCAGATTTAGGGTCTGGAGACTCGGAGGCTTCAAAGAGATTTGGGTGGGAGAAGCCTCTACCCCTGTCCCCATTCTTTCCTGGCCTGCTACTTGGACCATGTTCCTGCTTACTACTAGGACCAATATTTTGGCACTGCTGGCAATGTCTCTACTTGCACTGACACTGGACTGTATAAGGACAGTATCCCTGCCTGTACTATGGACAATATTCTTGCCTGCTGCCTGGACTATTGCATTCACTGTGGCTGACCACGTCCCTGCCTGCTGCCTGGATCAGGGCTCTCCTCCTGTGGACAACTGCACTACTAAAACCACAGGTAATCTTTTGTTTACCCTTTGCTCAGCAGAATGTATTTTAGGGTGTAATTCTTGGTATGTTCATGCTATGTGCTAGAAATATGAAGGGCCTTCAAAAATGTGATAGATTGTAAGGAAATTAGATGTGTAATTTATGCTCCTAGAACACCTGAATGTGCTACTTCAATGTTGGGCCTCTGTATGTGGCCAGGCTGTGTAAAAGTCTCACACATGTGGTATCGCCATACTCAGTAGGAGTAGCGGAATATATTTTGGGGTGTCATTTTTGCTATGTACATGTTACGTGTTGGAAATATTTTAGAAATGGACAACTTTGTGTAAAAAAATATACATTTTCATTTTTTTCCACATTTTCCAAAAACTTCTGGAAAAAAATGATCCATTCAAAAGACTCATTATGCCTCATAGATTATACATTGGGATGTTTGCTTTCCAAAATTGGGTCACTTTGTGGGCATTTCCATTGTCCTGGTGCTCCAGGGCCTTCAAAAGTGTAATAGGTGGTTGAGAGATTAGATGTGCAATTTATGCTCCTAGAACGCCTGAATGTGCTACTTCAATGTTGCGCCTCTGTATGTGGCCAGGTTGTGTAAAAGTCTCACACATGTGGTATCGCCATACTCGGAAGGAGTAGCAGAATATATTTTGGGGTGCCATTTTTGCTATGTACATGCTATGTGTCGGAAAAATCTTAGAAATGGACAACTTTGTGTAAAAAAAATGCGTTTTCATTTTTTTTCCACATTTTCCAAAAACTTCTGGAAAAAAATAAACCATTCAAAAGACTCATTATGCCTCATAGATTATACGTTGGGGTGTTTGCTTTCCAAAATGGGGTCACTTTGTGGGCGTTTCCATTGTCCTGGTGCTCCAGGGCCTTCAAAAGTGTAATAGGTGGTTGAGAGATTAGATGTGTAATTTATGCTCCTAGAACGCCTGAATGTGCTACTTCAATGTTGCGCCTCTTTATGTGGCCAGGTTGTGTAAAAGTCTCACACATGTGGTATCCCCATACTCAGGAGGAGTAGCAGAATATATTTTGGGGTGTCATTTGTGTAATGTACATGCCATGTGAGAGAAATAACCTGTTATGATGACAATTTGGTGTAAAAAAAAATAAAAATAAAAAAAATCTTCATTTTGCAAAGAATTGTGGGAAAAAATAACTTAAAAAAACTCACCATGCCTCTTACTAAATACCTTGGAATGTCTACTTTCCAAAAAGGGGACATTTTGTGGGTATTTGTACTTTCCTGGCTTGATAGGGTCTCAAGAAATGAGATAGGCCTCAGTACATCAGGTGTGATCAGATGTGATCAATTTTCAGTGATTGGCACCATAGCTTGTAGACTCTATAACTTTCACACAGACTAAATAATATCCACTAATTTGGATTATTTTTACCAAAGATATGTAGCAGTATAAATTTTGGCCTAAATTTATGAAGAAAAATTACTTATTTGCAAAATTTTATAATACAAATGAAGAAAAATGCATTTTTTTACAAAATTTTTGGTCTTTTTTTCATTTATAGCACAGAAAATAAAAAACCCAGAGGTGATCAAATACCACCAAAAGAAAGCTCTATTTGTGTGAAAAAAAGGACGAAAATTTCATATGGGTACAGTGTTGCATGACTGAGTAATTGTCATTCAAAATGTGAGAGCACCGAAAGCTGAAAATTGGTCTGGTTAGGAAGGGGGTTTAAGTGCCCGGTTGTCAAGTGGTTAAACGAGAATTATCTATACTGAGTTTCAACAAAACATTACACGTTTTCTTTCTGGGGTTTTATTTGTGTTGTTTTTTTAATGGCACTCATTTATGTGTAGCGGTGCCCCAGTGGGGTCGCTGAGTGTAGTAGTGACACCCATCACCCTGCTTAGCCAGGCATTCACTTCTAGACATGCATCGCCAGACAATGAACAGTCCTTCAGCTTGTTTTTCCGTCGCTGATGACGTCTATGACGAAATGTGTACGATGGCGCCATGCACGCTACGTCATTTCCTGTTTTACAAACGAGTGGAACGCAGATGGTACGCAAAGCGGAGCTGCTATCTCCAATGTGCGGCTTAGCGTTCACCTTCCTTTTTTAAATTAGGCTTGATCTCCACTAGCATACGTTCACTATTCACATTAGTGGATTGGATGACCTCTTGGTTAGCTCTACAAGCCGGTTCCGGGACTTTTCCTTACAACATTCATTCATTTTTTATTTAGAGTGTTTTTTATTTATATATATTTTTTATGCTGATGTTTTTTAATAAATTCCTAATGATTTACTACACTATGAGAGTCCACATCTCCTTTCTTTTATGAGGAACCAACCACAGAATATACCACATTTCATCTGAAGGCAGAAATTTACTTTGGATATCGCAAACAACTATGGAGGAGTAATCGCACTGATTGCATCTATATGCGCGTTGCCCCTGTGGGGGCGATTGGATCTGGTGAGTGGGGACCCTGGTGGGGAGCACAGAGTCACCAGAAGATATTGAGAGCACTCAAGTTACTATTCAATTTCACGTCACATCATTTGAAGAAATTTATATGCATATTATATGGATTATTATTTATATATATATGGACTTTTTTGCACATGTCACATAAACAGAGTCACAGTTAATGTGTCCGCAATATTGCAGTCTTATATTGTTCACGGCACTTTTTAAGTTAGTTTAATTTTTATCTGTGTATTAGACTTACAGGTGATACCTTATGCATGTAGATCGTTTTATAAAGTTTTTTCCTTATAGTTTCCTTATAGCTATATAGGGACTGGGAATTAACCAGAGTACATGTAGCATGCCAATGCTCAGGGGTCTTTATATGCAGTGGTTGAGCCTTATGTCTTTATGTTTTTGAGCTCATATATATTCATCTACTTTGATGTTGGTGTACCACATGCCTGCATGCCATTGTAAGGTCATACACATACTTACCCTTAACACGCTTGAATTTACTTATTGGGTTTGAGCCCACACATCTCTATTTCTATGTCTGTGTACTAAGTGGATGTATGTCACTGGAAGACTACACACATATATGCCCTCAATACGTCTCAATCTCGTTATCATTAGGTAGCGCCAATCACCCCTTGTTATTATTTCTTTCTGGTGTGGAGATCCCCCAGGGGAGCTCTATTAGGGAAGGCAGCAGACCTACGGTGTATCCTAAGCGCAGTCTTGCACACTTGCTATACTTCAGCTTGTTTTTGTTGTTTTTATTTAGGGGATTTAACTTGGATTGAGAAAAGGGACATGGGATGCCCAGATAATTGATCTTGTAATTTGAACAAACAATTTTGGATCTATATTGGCAGTCTCTAAAGCTCCATACTCCTCCAGCATATCACTTCAGTCAGCTCAACTTTCCCTATTGCGAAATCCTAGAATCATGTCGCAGTTAGCACATGGTTAGGCCTCACTCTGAATAAGTTCCAACTCTCCAATAGCTGCCATTTGCTGGCAGGGGTCTGCAGGCCCCTTTGGTGTAGCAACCAATAGCGATAAAAAGAAATACTTTTGTGCTAACTGAATCTTGGTGGTCTACAGGTCCCAGTAAGTCCTGTGCAAGTCCTGCCAACCCTCCTGGCTGCAGAAACTTGACTCAAACACCAGTGACATCACAGTCTTCCCTTCTGGCTTCACATCCAATCCTGGCATATCTTCTCCAGATCTCCACACTGTTCCTGTCACTCACCGACCCTGGAATGGATCCCTTCTAGTGTCTTGCCCGGCAAAGCTCCCCGCTGTCCTATTCCTACTCCTGTTCAGGACACCCCGAGATAGCTTTTGTATGAAGGGGTTCCTTCCCAGCTCCCGCGCTCCAGACCCAGAGTCACCCTCCCAGAAAGGGGGCTCCAACTTGGCCACGACAGCCTAACACTCCATCACTAGTTCTTCGACCTGACAACTCCTCCCTCAGCAGGCTGACCATGAGTATATATAGGAGGCCTACCTCCTGCCAATCCTAGTTGGGGATTGGTCACGGCTCCCAGATACACTCATTGCCACTCCAATCCTCTGCCCTGCCTCTTTTCCAGAACCTTCCAGAAACAGAGGAGGTGCCAGAAAGATTAAATGCATGTCAGTCACCTGCTGCTATTCTCAACACCACTCCCAGCACTGAAATCAAAACAAACAGGCCTAGCCCACTGCTAGGCCTGCCTAAATTTACCTGCACTGACTGAAAAAACAAAACCACTCCTCCATCACATCCTACCTAAGGTAGAGGGTGCTATATATGTTTTAGCAAACAACATGTCATTCAGTTAGGCTTTACATGTACTTTGCGTTTTTCATTTAGGCATTGCTGTGGTGCATAAGTCCACTCCAGTTTATTTTGACTTTACTCTGGTGATCCTGGAACACACATCCAGAAAAGCTTAAAAGGTGCCACCTACTGTCACTTACACAGAGAAAATCTGATACAAAAAAAAATTCCATTACTGAGAGGTTTCTCAGTTTCCCACCAAATAGATTCAAACATTTACTGAAAGTCTGAATGTAATTGTAATGCAGGATGGAAAATGGAAGTTACACAGCATAGACATTGGAAGCACACTCCTTCTTGCTCTCTGCATGTGTTTTTTTTCTGCAGCTGTTTACACAGGACTTACATTAAAAGGAATATATAATAGATTGGGATTAGGGATGAGCTTCGTGTTCGAGTCGAACCCATGTTCGACTCGAACATCGGCTGTTCGGTCGTTCGCCGCATTGCGAACGATATGGGCCGTTCGCGCCAAATTCGTGTGGCGCGTCACGGCCCATAATTCACTGCGGCATCGCAGTGCATTGCTTGCTGATGATTGGCCAAGCATGCACTATGACCCGCATGCTTGGCCAATCACAGCGCCGCCTGAACAGAGAGCCGTAATTGGCCAAAACCAAGGAGGCTTTGGCCAATTATGGCTCAGGGGATTTAGTACACGCCCCACACTATATAAGGCCGCCTGCACGGCGGCCCTGTGTAGTGTGTGTTCCGGCGTTGAAAGAGATAGACAGAGAGACAGTGTCATTTGATTTGAGTTAGATAGATTAGGCAGAACAGTCAGTTAGCTGCACTTACAGTGTATTGTGTATATATATATGCATGCCAGGTGTTGCTTATATATATATATACACTGTATTCAGTTTAGCTAGATCCATTCCTGTTATCTTCTAGACTATTTACATTTAGTGCAGTGCGTCCTGCTCACAGTGTTCAGCTAGATCCGTTCCTGTTATCTTCTAGACTATTTACATTTAGTTCAGTGCGTCCTGCTCACAGTGTTCAGCTAGATCCGTTCCTGTTAAATTCTAGACTATTTACATTTAGTGCAGTGCGTCCTGCTCACAGTGTTCAGCTAGATCCGTTCCTGTTATCTTCTAGACTATTTACATTTAGTGCAGTGCGTCCTGCTCACAGTGTTCAGCTAGATCCGTTCCTGTTATCTTCTAGACTATTTACATTTAGTGCAGTGCGTCCTGCTCACAGTGTTCAGCTAGATCCGTTCCTGTTATCTTCCTACTGACAGGCAGGCTTGTCTTGTTACAGAATTAACAGCTACCTAAAGAAAATTACTGGTGTTCTTTTGATCCTATTAGTACCACGGTCAGGCAGCTAGACTATTTACATTTAGTAAAGTGCATCCTGCTCACAGTGTTCAGCCAAATCCGTTCCTGTTATCTTCTAGACTATTTACATTTAGTGCAGTGCGTCCTGCTCACAGTGTTCAGCTAGATCCGTTCCTGTTATCTTCCTACTGACAGGCAGGCTTGTCTTGTTACAGTATTAACAGCTACCTAAAGAAAATTACTGGTGCTCTTTTGATCCTATTAGTACCACGGTCAGGAAGCTAGACTATTTACATTTAGTAAAGTGTGTCCTGCTCACAGTGTTCAGCTAGATCCGTTCCTGTTATCTTCTAGACTATTTACATTTAGTGCAGTGCGTCCTGCTCACAGTGTTCAGCTAGATCCGTTCCTGTTATCTTCCTACTGACAGGCAGGCTTGTCTTGTTACAGTATTAACAGCTACCTAAAGAAAATTACTGGTGTTCTTTTGATCCTATTAGTACCACGGTCAGGCAGCTAGACTATTTACATTTAGTAAAGTGCGTCCTGCTCACAGTGTTCAGCTAGATCCGTTCCTGTTATCTTCCTACTGACAGGCAGGCTTGTCTTGTTACAGTATATAAAGCTACCTGAAGAAAATTACTGGTGTTCTTTTGATCCTATTAGTACCACGGTCAGGCAGCTAGACTATTTACAGTTAGTGCAGTGCGTCCTGCTCACAGTGTTCAGCTAGATCCGTTCCTGTTATCTTCCTACTGACAGGCAGGCTTGTCTTGTTACAGTATATAAAGCTACCTGAAGAAAATTACTGGTGTTCTTTTGATCCTATTAGTACCACGGTCAGGCAGCTAGACTATTTACATTTAGTGCAGTGCGTCCTGCTCACAGTGTTCAGCTAGATCCGTTCCTGTTATCTTCCTACTGACAGGCAGGCTTGTCTTGTTACAGTATATAAAGCTACCTGAAGAAAATTACTGGTGTTCTTTTGATCCTATTAGTACCACGGTCAGGCAGCTAGACTATTTACATTTAGTGCAGTGCGTCCTGCTCACAGTGTTCAGCTAGATCCGTTCCTGTTATCTTCCTACTAACAGGCAGGCTTGTCTTGTTACAGTATATAAAGCTACCTGAAGAAAATTACTGGTGTTCTTTTGATCCTATTAGTACCACGGTCAGGCAGCTAGACTATTTACATTTAGTGCAGTGCATCCTGCTCACAGTGTTCAGCTAGATCCGTTCCTGTTATCTTCCTACTGACAGGCAGGCTTGTCTTGTTACAGTATATAAAGCTACCTGAAGAAAATTACTGGTGTTCTTTTGATCCTATTAGTACCACGGTCAGGCAGCTAGACTATTTACAGTTAGTGCAGTGCGTCCTGCTCACAGTGTTCAGCTAAACCTACAAATTAGTGGGGTGCGTCCACCTCACAGTGTTCAGCTAAAGCTACCTGTAGAAGGTTGGTGGTGTTCTCATACTACAGGCAGGCAGTTGATTTTGCTAGCTGCAGTATATATATATATATATATATATATATATATATATATATATATATATATATATATCCCAGCTTAGTGCAGCTACAGGCCATTAGTATGTCTGGAAGGCCAAGAAGGAGAGGCAGACAGTCACAAGCCAATAAGAGAGGGCAAGCAGGCTCTGTGTCTAGTGCTGGTCATGGAGACGGTGCATCCTCATCAGCACGTGGCCATGGGACATGCTTGGCCTTTTTTTCGGCAGCTGGCCGTGTTGAGCCGCAACATGCGGAAGACTTGGTCGAGTGGATGACCAAGCCGTCCTCATCCTCCTCATCCTCTCTCACCCATGCCCAGGGTGCTTTGTCTGGCAAAGCAGCGGCCTCTTCCCTCGGCTCAATGTCATCAGTGACTCCTTCCCTAGCTCCACCATGTCCTCCTGAGGAGTCCCTCGAACTGTTTGACCACAGTGTTGGGTACATGCTCCAGGAGGATGCCCAGCGTTTGGAAGGCTCTGATGATGATACTGAGCTCGATGAAGGCAGTAACATGAGCACGGACAGAGGGGGTGCCCAAGAAGGACAGCAATCTGGCAGTCATGCTCCCACTGCTGCAGCATACTGCCAGGTTTGCTCCAGTGATGAGGAGGGAGGGGATGATGAGGTCACTGACTCAACGTGGGTGCCTGATAGGAGAGAGGAGGAGGAGGAGGAGGCGGCACATCACCAACGAGGCAGAATGCCCTCCAGGGGCCAGCCTAAGGGCAGCACATTGACTGCATCACATGTGCAGGGTGCTGCAGTCTCTGCGCGTATTTCGAAAAGTTCTTTGGTGTGGGCCTTTTTTGAGACGAGTGCATCAGATCGCACCGCTGCTATTTTCAACATATGTCTCAAGCGTATCTCACGTGGCCAAAACATCTCCCGCTTGGGTACCACATGCTTGACCAGACATATGTTGACCTGCCATGCAGTTCGTTGGCAAGCGCATCTAAAAGACCCACACCAAAGAACAAAGAGGACCTCTCCTTGCTCCTCATCAGCTGAGATTTCCAACCCCACTAGACCTTCAGTCCTCTCTGAGACCTGCACTGAGAGGAATGAAGGTGTAGAATTAGGTGTGTCACAGCCAAGTACTTGTGGGCAATCTGCTTTTGGTACACCGACGTCAGATTGTACCAGGCAAATTTCCCTGCCCCAGCTGCTGCACCGCCGAAAGAAGTTTGCTCCCAGCCATCCACATGCCCAGCGGTTGAATGCTAGCTTGGCAGAATTGCTAGCACTTCAACTGCTGCCTTTTCAGTTGGTAGACTCTGCCCCCTTCCGTGAGTTTGTGGAATGTGCGGTTCCTCAGTGGCAGGTACCCAAACGCCACTTTTTCTCACGGAAGGCGATTCCGGCTCTCTACCGGCATGTGGAAGGCAATGTCCATGCCTCGCTGGACAGGGCGGTCAGCGGTAAGGTGCATATTACCGCTGACTCATGGTCCAGCAGGCATGGACAGGGAAGTTACCTAAGTTTCACGGCGCATTGGGTGACTCTGCTGGCAGCTGGGAAGGATGCAGGACAAGGTGCAATAGTGTTGGAGGTTGTTCCGCCACCACGCCTCCAAAATGCTAATGATTGTGACACACCTCTCTCCTCCACCCCCTCCTCTTCTTCTTCCTCCATGGCCTCTTCCTCGGAACCAGCGGTGCTCCGTAGTCGTTCAAGGGGCTACGCAAGTACGCAGGCCAAAAGATGCCATGCGGTGCTTGAGCTGGTGTGCTTGGGGGACAGGAGCCACACTGGGGCAGAGGTTCTGTCAGCTCTGCAGGGGCAGGTTCAGAGGTGGTTGACGCCACGCCAACTTAAGGCAGGAATGGTGGTTTGCGACAATGGCACCAACCTCCTCTCTGCCCTCCGACAGGGACAAATGACCCATGTGCCCTGTTCGGCTCACGTCCTTAACTTGGTGGTGCAGCGGTTCTTGGGCAGGTACCCGGGCTTACAGGATGTCCTGAGGCCGGCCAGGAAAGTCTGTGTGCATTTCTGCCGGTCATATAATGCCAGTGCTCGGCTGACGGACCTCCAAAAGGAGTTTAACCTGCCCAAGAACCGCCTGATCTGTGACATGCCCACCAGGTGGAACTCAACGTTGGCCATGCTGCAGCGGCTGCACATGCAGCAGAGGGCCATCAATGAGTACCTGTGCGACTATGGCACCAGGACAGGGTCAGGGGAGCTTGATTTTTTTTCCCCACGCCAGTGGGCCATGATCAGGGATGCATGCACTGTCCTGTCACCATTTGAGGAGGCCACGAGGATGGTGAGCAGTGACAGTGCATGCATCAGTGACACTGTCCCCCTTGTCCACCTGTTGGAGCACACGCTGCGTGGAATAATGGACAGGGCACTTGAGGCAGAACAGAGGCAGGAAGAGGAGGACTTCCTTAGCTCTCAAGGCCCCCTTTATCCAGACAGTGTTCCTGCGTGCCCGCTGATCACAGAGGAAGAGGACGAGGAGGAAGAGGAGGAGGAGGAGGAAGATTGTGTCAGTATGGAGGTGGAGCCTGGCACTCAGCATCAGCAGCAGTCTTTAAGGGATCAGTCCCAAGAAACACATGGACTTGTACGTGGCTGGGAGGAGGTGGCTGCAGACCATGTCGTCCTTAGTGACCCAGAGGACTCCGGACCGAATGCCTCAGCAAACCTACGCTGCATGGCCTCCCTGATCCTGCAAAGCCTGCGTAAGGATCCTCGTATTCGTGGTATCAAGGAGAAGGACCAATACTGGCTGGCAACCCTCCTTGATCCACGTTACAAGGGTAAGGTTGCGGACCTTATCTTGCCATCGCAGAGGGAGCAGAGGATGAAACATCTTCGGGAGGCCTTGCAGAAAGGTCTGTGCAACGCGTTCCCAGAGACTGGGAGGTTACAAACTCCTGTTTCTGGACAACGTGTTGCTGAGGCTTCGGTCAGTCAAAGAAGGAGCGGTGGAGAAGGTGGCCGTCTGACCGATGCGTTCAGACAATTTTTTGGTCCGCAGCCCCAAGGTATGATCGGTTCCAGCAACCATCGCCAGCGTCTGTTTTACATGGTGCAGGAATACCTAGGGGCAAGATCAGACTTGGACACCTTTCCCACCGAAAATCCTCTGGGTTACTGGGTCTTGAGGATGGATCACTGGCCAGAGCTTGCACAGTATGCAATTGAGCTACTGGCCTGTCCTGCATCCAGCGTTCTTTCGGAACGCACATTCAGTGCTGCTGGAGGTGTGGTAACCGATCACAAGGTGCATCTGTCCACCGACTCGGTCAATCGACTGACCTTCATAAAAATGAATCAGTCTTGGATCACCACCAGCTACCAAGCACCTGATGCTGATGTAACCGAATAATTTTTTTTGAAATCTCAGATCCCTTCAAAGACTGCCTATGCTGATGCTGAGTGACTATCCCTGAGTAATTATCCTCTTCCTCCTCAATCATCACGCTGATAGCTTGTAAGAACATTTTTGGTTCTGGGCGCCACCACCAGTGCCTAAGGCACAATTTTTCAGCCCCTGTTTAACAGGGGCATGTAATTACAATTTTTGATGTAATACTTTGCAGCAGGGCTCGTTCCTGCATTCCAACTAGAGTGTCTGTGAGGGGTTGCAGTGTTGTGGCACCAGCACCAGTGCCCAAGCCCCAATTTTTCTTCTCCTGTCTAACAGGGGCATGTAATTACAATTTTTGATGCAATACTTTGCAGCAGGGCTCGTTCCTGCGTTCCAACTAGAGTGTCTGTGAGGGGTTGCAGTGTTGTGGCACCAGCACCAGTGCCTAAGGCCCAATTTTTCTGCCCCTGTCTAACAGGGGCGTGTAATTACAATTTTTGATGCAATACTTTGCAGCAGGGCTCGTTCCTGCATTCCAACTAGAGTGTCTGTGAGGGGTTGCAGTGTTGTGGCACCAGCACCAGTGCCCAAGGCCCAATTTTTCTGCTCCTGTCTAACAGGGGCGTGTAATTACAATTTTTGATGCAATACTTTGCAGCAGGGCTCGTTCCTGCGTTCCAACTAGAGTGTCTGTAAGGGGTTGCAGTGTTGTGGCACCAGCACCAGTGCCTAAGGCCTAATTTTTCAGCTCCTGTTCAACAGGGGCATGTAATTACAATTCTTGATCTAATATTTCACAGCAGGGCCCTGTGAGGGCTTACAGTGTTGTGGCCACAGCAACACCTAAGGCCCAAATTTCTGCTGAGTATATAGGGCAGGACCCTACTTTCAAACATCTAACTTACAAACGACTCCTACTTGCAAACGGAAGGAGACAACAGGAAGTGAGATGAAATCTACCCCTAGGAAGGGAAATTCTCTCCTGTAAGAGTTAATATGGGAAAAAAATTCTCCTTTCCACTGATGCTTTCCAATCCTTGTTCCACAAAAAAACCCAAATTTTCAAAAAACATTTTTCATTGGGACAAAAAGTGAGGTGAAATCTTCTGAAGAGGAAGAAAGACAGCAAAACAAATGTCACAGGGGTGATAACCCTTCCCTATGTTTTCCAAAAAGCTTAAAAAAGATTTTTTGGCTGGAGCTAAACACGTTAAAAATGTACCCGTTCAAAATTACAAAGAGATTCTACTTAACAACAAACCTACAGTCCCTGTCTTGTTTGCACCGCCTGTATACTGCTGTTCAGAGTATATAGGGCCTGGTGGCCCCACACCTTTCCTTATTTTAATTTGGGTGCGGGGTTCCCCTTAATATCCATACAAGACCCAAAGGGCCTGGTAATGGACTGGGGGGTACCCATGCCGTTTGTCTCACTGATTTTCATCCATATTGCCATGACCCGACATTACATTAAACCCGCAAGCAGTTTTAAATGAGATTTTTTCCTTTAAAAATGACATTTGGTGCAGGGACTGTTCTAAACACGGGAAACACGCGTCACTTTACAGGCATACTATAGACACCCCCCAGGTACGATATTTAAAGGAATATTTCACTTTTTTTTTTTTTACTTTAAGCATCATTAAAATCACTGCTCCCGAAAAAACGGCCGTTTTAAAAGTTTTTTTTGCATTGATACATGTCCCCTGGGGTAGGACCCGGGTCCCCAAACCCTTTTTAGGACAATATCATGCAAATTAGCCTTTAAAATGAGCACTTTTGATTTCGAACGTTCGAGTCCCATAGACGTCAATGGGGTTCTAACGTTCGTGCGAACTTTCGGTCCGTTCGCAGGTTCTGGTGCGAACCGAACCGGGGGGTGTTCGGCTCATCCCTAATTGGGATATATAATAGCACATAAACCCAAGGTAAGTATAGTAGCAAGTCCTAATTGCAATCTTGGAACACCCAATAAGAGGATAATATGCGACCGGTCTAAACTACGTGGCATGTTCACCAATGCCAGGAGCCTGGTGGACAAGATGGGTGAACTAGAGATACTGTTGTACGAGGAGGATTTGGATTTTGTGGGAATCTCAGAGACCTGGTTCAACAGCTCTCATGATTGTCTGGCAAACATTCAAGGGTATACCCTTTATTGCAAGGATAGAGAGGGTAAAAAAGGGGGAGGGGTATGCCTATATATCAAGAATAATGTACAAGTGAATGTGAGAGATGACATCACTAAGGGAGCTAGGGAGGAGGTGGAATCCTTATGGCTAGAGCTCCAAAGGGATGAAGCTAAGGAGAAAATAATACTGGGAGTATGCTATAGGCCCCCTAACCTGAGGGAGGAAGGGGAGACAGATCTCCTATCACAATATGGATTAGCAGCAAGGATGGGAAGTGTTATCATAATGGGGGATTTTAACTATTCAGACATAGACTGGGCGGAGGTAACCGCACATTCATCTAAGGCTTGCCAGTTCCTAAATGTCTTGCAGGACAATTTTATGGGTCAGATGGTAGACGCACCAACTAGAAATAAAGCGTTACTGAGTCTACTGATTACCAATAATACAGACCTGATCACAGATGTGGAAATACGGGGCAATTTAGGTAACAGCGATCACAGGTCAATTGGCTTCAGTATAAATGACACAAATAGGAAACATAAGGGGAATACAAAGACACTGAATTTCAAAAGAGCCAACTTCCCTAAACTACGAGCCTTGCTAGAAGGCATAAATTGGGATAGAATCTTAGGAACAAAGAACACGGAGGAGAGATGGGTTTGCTTTAAGATCATATTAAATAAGGGCATTAGCCAATGCATCCCATTGGATAATAAATTTAAAAGAGCAAACAAAAGTCCTGGATGGCTTAACTCCAATGTAAAAATGCATATAAAAGAAAAGGGGAAGGTCTTCAAAAAATACAAAAAAAATACAAGGTTGAGGGATCATCATCAGCATTCAGACTTTATAAAGAATGCAACAAGAAATGTAAGGGTGCAATAAGGATGGCTAAGATAGAATATGAAAGACACATAGCGCAGGAGAGCAAAAAAAATCCCAAGAAATCCCAAGAAATTCTTTAAGTATGTAAACAGTAAAAAAGGGAGGACAGACCACATTGGCCCCTTAAAGAATGAGGAAGGACATCTGGTTACAAAGGAAGGGAAGATGGCGAAGGTATTGAATTTATTCTTCTCCTCAGTCTTCACAAGGGAATCGGGGGACTTTAGTAACCAAAACTGCAGTGTTTATCCTCATGACACATCACAGGAAGCACCTCCATGGTTAACAAAGGACAGAATTAAAATTAGACTTGGGAAACTTAACACTAATAAATCACCGGGACCAGATGGCTTGCACCCGGGGGTACTCAGTCAAGTAATTACCAGGCCATTGTTCCTAATTTTTACTGATAGTCTACTGACTGAAATGGTACTAGCTGATTGGAGAAAAGCCAATGTAGCACCAATATTTAAAAAGTGCCCAAAATATATCCCTGGGAATTACAGACCAGTTATCCTAACATCAATAGTATGTAAACTCTTGAAGGGGATGATAAGGGACTATATACAAGATTTTAATAATGAGAACGGTATCATTAGCAGTAATCAGCATGGATTCATGAATAATCGTTCTTGCCAAACCAATCTATTAACCTTCTATGAGGAGGTGAATTGCCATCTAGATAAAGGAAGGCCCGTAGACGTGGTGTATCTGGATTTTGCAAAAGCATTTGACACAGTTCCCCATAAACGTTTACTGTACAAAATAAGGTCCGTTGGCAAGGACCATAGAGTGAGTACATGGATTGAAAACTGGCTACAAGGGCGAGTTCAGAGGGTGGTGATAAATGGGGAGTACTCAGAATGGTCAGGGGTGGGTAGTGGGGTCCCCCAGGGTTCTGTGCTGGGACCAATCCTGTTTATTTTTTTCATAAACGACCTGGAGGATGGGGTAAACAGTTCAATCTCTGTATTTGGGGACGATACTAAGCTAAGTAGGGCAATAACTTCTCCACAGAAGATCTGAACAAATTAATGGGGTGGGCAACTACATGGCAAATGAGGTTCAATGTAGAAAATGTAAAATAATGCATTTGGGTGGCAAAAATATGAATGCAATCTATACACTGGGGGGAGAACCTCTGGGGGAATCTAGGATGGAAAAGGACCTGGGGGTCCTAGTAGATGATAGGCTCAGCAATGGCATGCAATGCCAAGCTGCTGCTAACAAAGCAAACAGAATATAGCCATGTATTAAAAAGGGGATCAACTCCAGAGATAAAACGATAATTCTCCAGCTCTACAAGACTCTGGTCCGGCCGCACCTAGAGTATGCAGTCCAGTTCTGGGCACCAGTCCTCAGGAAGGACGTCCTGGAAATGAAGCGAGTACAAAGAAGGGCAACAAAGCTAATAAAGGTTCTGGAGGATATTAGTTATAAGGAAAGGTTGCGAGCACTGAACTTATTCTCACTGGAGAAGAGACGCTTGAGAGGGGATATGATTTCAATCTACAAATCAGCGTTTATTTACTTATATAAAACCTTAATCCCAAAAGAAAAACAAAAACTGTTTGGTGTAACAGCTTACAAAGTCTGGAATGTAGCTTCAATATGTTTAGTGTATTTAAATATGCCAATGAACACTCCCCTCCCCCAAGACTGACAATGCTGCTGTCCAAAGGTGAAGGCACTTGCATACAAGAGGTGTGTTACTGGTCAGATCACCAGGTGAAAACAGAGGGAAAAAGGCCTAAAAAAGAAAACTAATGCAGCCACCAAATATAATGGTTGCTAAGCTGCAAAATATTACATTTTTGGTTTTGGGTTTAATATGGCTTTAAGGAAATAAACACTATATCTGCTGACTCACAAAGAGATATCTAGCATTTATTGTTCAAGCTTAACTGAACAAGCTGAAGTTGGAAGTTGATTGGTTAGTTTTCACAATTTCTCCAAATTCTATCTGTTCCAGTTTTAGCAACGGAAGTGAAATAAATCAGCCTCAGTGTTTTCTTTTATATTGTCTTGAATTTCCCTGTAATAAAAAAAATCTCCCATTAAAAATTAACCACTTCAGCCTGGACCATTTGGCTGGCCAAAGACCAGAGCGTTTTTTGCAATTCGGCACTGCGTCGCTTTAACTGACAATTGTGCGGTCGTGCAACCTGGTTCCCAAACAAAATTGACATCCTTTTTTCTCCACAAATAGAGCTTTCTTTTTTTTTGCGCTATAAACAAAAAAGGAGCGCCAATTTTGAAAAAACGCATTATTTTTTACTTTTTGCTATAATAAACATCCCCAAAAATATCTAAATTTTTTTTTTCCTTAGTTTAGGCCGATATGTATTCTTCTACATATTTTTGGTAAAAAAAAATCGCATTAGGCGTTTATTGATTGGTTTGCGAAAAAGTTATAACGTCTGCAAAATAGGGGACAGTTTTGTGGCATTTTTCCTAATAATTTTTTTTTACTAGTAATGGCGGCGATCTGCGATTTTTTTCATGACTGTAACATTATGGCCGACAGATGAGACACTTTTGGCGCTATTTTGGGATCATTCACATTTATACAGCGATCAGTGCGATTAAAAATGCATTGATTACCATGTAAATGTGACTGGCAGTGAAGGGGTTAACCAGGAGTGGGCGCTGCAGGGGTTAAGTGTGTCCCAGGGATGTGTTCTAACTGTAGGGGGGGATGGGCTATATGTGTCACGACACTGATCACCGCTCCTGATTACAGGGAGCTGTGATCAGTGTCAGTGTCACTAGGCAGAATGGGGAAATGCTTGTTTACATCAGCATTTCCCTATTCTTCCTCTCCGTGAGACGATCGCGGGTATCCCCGCGGACATCGAGCTGCTGGCGGTGCACGCGCGACTACACAGGGGCAAATTTAAAGGGACGTATCTGTACGCCCATATGCCTGTCTGTGCCATTCTACCGATGTAAATGTTCCTGCAGCGGTCGGCAAGCGGTTAATAACAGCTTTGTTAAAGTGGAGGTCTTTGGTAAAAAAAATCCCAAAAACACTGTGATAAGTAGATTATTAAAGCTAAACTCTGAGCCCTGGCTCACATTGATGCTACTTTGAAATCACACTACTTCACTTTCAAAGTAGCAAGTTCAGTACGATTTCAGGTGCTACTTGATATAGACATCTGTGTATGAAGCCACACAGATGTCTATATCAAGTAGCACCTGAAAAGGTGTCAATCCTCATAACTGTGGTCCTCTAATTCCCTTATTTGATTTGTTCTTTGGACTCTCTCCAGTTCCAGCACATCCTTCCTGAGGACTAGTGGCCAGAACTGGACGGCATAATTAAGATGCGGCCAGAGTTTTGTAAAGTGATATATTTATAGTCGTATCTCTGTAGCCCCCATGTGCATTATTTCACATTTTTTAACATAAAACCTCACTTGCCATGTAATTGTCCACCCCTTTATTTTATTAAGGTCTTCTTGTAAAGTTTCTATATTCTACTGTGAAGTTATTGCAATGCTTAGCTTTTTAAAAAGACTGTGATTGAACTATTTATGCCCACCTTTGTATCCTATGAATAAATTAAACAGAATTGGTCTCAGGGCAAAGCCTTGGGGAACCCAACTTACCACTCCACACTATTCACAGTACACACTATTTGGGCTAGTTTACACTTGTTTCAAAACATGGCTTCGGACACGCTTTGCTAAAGCTCTCTGATTACCAGTCAAAGCTAATGTCACTAAATAAAATGGATAGCTTACAGTCCTGTTTACACCTTGCTTTTGTTTGGTGCATCGATGAGGCTTCAATGAGGCTTTGTTGGAGCTTCAATGAGGCTTTGGTGGGGCTTCGATGAGCCTTTGGTGGGGCTTCGGTGAAGCTTTGTGGGGCTTCGATGAGGGCAAACGAGCTTTGTCATAGACTGTTATGGAGGCTTTGAAGATGCTTTGAAGCACCACTGAAGCTACATGGGGTATAATTGTTGAAGCAAAGCCAAAGCAAAGTAAAGCAAAAGCAAGGTGTAAACAGGACTGTAAGCTAACCATTTTATTTAGTGACAGGAGCTTTCACTAGCATTCAGATAGCTTTAACAAAGCCTGTCCGAAGCCTTGTTTTGAAGCATGTGTAAACTAGCCATTAATGTGTTTTGAAGCCGAAGCAAGTGTAAATGAGCCCTTTATCACCACCCTTTGGACATGCCCTTTTAATCTGTTTTCTATCCAGGTACATACGCTAAGAACCATGCCAACAGAGCTCAATTTGTAAATTAAGCATTTTTGGGGAACTGTATTGAATGCTTTTGCAAAATCCAGATACACCACATTCACAGGCCTTCCTTTATCTAGATGGCAGCTCACTTCCTCATAGAATGTTAACAGATTGGTCTGGCAAGAACAATCTTTTATAAAGCCATGCTGAATACTACTAATGATAATATTTTCATCAGCAAATTTTTCAGTATATTTCCTTATCATCGCCACTAAAAGTTTACATACTATTGATATTAGATTGACTGGCCTGTAGTTCCCAGGTATATATATCTGCCCTTTCTTAAATATTTGTATCAGTTTGGCTTTTTGCCAATCAGCTGGTACCATTCCAGTCGATAAGCTATCCATAAACATTTTGGATAACGGTCTGACTATTACCTGGCTGAATTCTTTGAGTACTCTCGGGTGTAATCCACCTGGTCCTGGTGATTTATTTGCGTTCAGTTTTTCAAGTCTTTTTTAGACACTGACTTCTGTTAGCCACAAGGGTACATTCGGTGTCATGTTACTAATGATACAGTCTTATTGACTATACCCCTCCTTTTCAAGAATGCATTTAGCATAATTGTCTTCTCATTTTCAGTGGTAACCAGCTTCCCTTGATCATCCTTTATGGAGCCAATATGCTCTGCCCTCATTTTCTTATTATTAATATATTTTAAACTTTTGGGGGAATTTTTTCACTCTCCTCCACTATGTTTCTCTTGTGGACTATTTTAGCTGCACTAATTTTGCTCTTGCTGTACATTTCTTACTGCATTCCTTGTAGTGTTGCAATGCCGACAATGACCCCTTGGCCTTACATTTTTTCTCTTTTATATGCCTTTTTATATTAAAGTTTAGCCACCCAGGTTTAACCTTAGCTTTTTTATATTTGTTGTCATTGTTTCTAGAATTTGAACCGATTTTATATCTTGTAGCATTGAGCACAGAGAAATTGGCTCTTTTGAAATTCAGTATTCTTGTATTACCCTTGTGTCTTCCTTTTCCTGTGATTATTGCTGAATGTAATTACCCTTGGGTTGCCTCAAGGTTTTCTAAATTGTTCTTTATTTCCAAATCTGCAATTAAATAGGTAGGTGTTATTTGTAAACAGTAGATCTAGCTATGCATTATTTCTAGTCAGGGCATCCATCAATTGACACATGAAGCTGTTCTGCAAGACATTTAAGAAAGATGAGCCTAAAGCCGCGTACACACGATCGGATTTTCCGATGGGAAATGTGTGATGACAGGCTGTTGGTGGAAAATCCAACCGTTTGTATGCTCCATCGGACAACTGTTGTCAGATTTTCCACGGACAAATGTTGGATGGCAGGCTTTAAAATTTTTGTGCAGACAAATGTCTGATGTCAGATTTTCCGAGCGTGTGTACACAAGTCTGTTGGACAAAAGTCCAAAGTACAAACACGCATGCTCAGAAGCAAGGACGAGCCAAAAGCAGTCGGTCTTCTACACTAGCATTCCTAATGGAGAATTAACATTCGTGACGTGGCAAATTATGAAATCTCGAAATGCAGCGCACATTCTCTTCTTCTTTATTTAATGGGATAATAATGAAGCTGCTTTGCTGGTGATACTGATGGAGTTATGGCAAATGTATTTTAAAAGGCTTTTATTTTCTAGTGATATCAAGAATAATAGTATTATGCTTTTTTTTGGGGGGGGGGGCAAGTTACCACAACACCATTATCCCATAGTTTTTAAGATCAAAGATACAACTATGTTGGTGTTTCTTGTCCATTTTTTACATTGTATTTTTTTAAATGTAACTGCCTACTCCCAAACTGTCATTTGAAGTAAAACACATAGCCAAGTATTATTCTACACATTTTTTTATCATGCATTAAAAAAAGAAACAAAATAAAAGATTTAGACATTCTATCTGCCAATAGAAATTAACCAAAAAGTGCATTCTATGCATCCAAAAATATAGAAAATATACCAAACCAAATCATTATTCAACCAAAAAATAAAATAAAAGCCTCATGTATGTGATAATTCCGAAAGTCATCCAGATTATTCTCCTGGAGCTCCCGCAGCAAAGGCATATGACATAATTGGTCACGATTAATAAAGCAACCAATTTTTGGTCCAAGAAATCCTCCTCCGCCTGTTCCTGGACTGGACTTGGATCAAAGCAATAACTCCAAGACTAATAATAAATAACACGTTATCTCCTCCGATTCCGCAACATGTCCAAGGCCATTCAGAAACGAACTGAAAAGCACAAAATGAAAACCGCGATCTGAAAAGCGCTAAATAAAAAGCACAAAATGAAAAGCGTGAATCAACAACTCACCAGATTTCTACTAACATGAAATTAGCAGAAGGAGCCCAAAGGGTGGCACTAAAGAGCTGAAAAACCATGTAGTACGACACTATGTTCGTGTTTGTTGGCCGACAATTTCTTGCCATTTGTATGCAAGACAAAATCCAGGCACATGCCTTTGGACAAAAGTCTGAGGTTTTGTCTGTGGAAAATCCGATCATGTGTGCGAGGCTTTAGATGTGTGAGCAGTTTCTTTTTCCCAGTCGATATCTGGATAATTTAAGCCATTATAACAACCTTTCCCTGCCTAGCTGCCACTCCTAACTGTGATAGAAGATCCAATTCCTCCTCATCCTTAGGGGACCTGATGCATAAGCCCACTATTAATTTCCCATATGTTTTTTCCCTTTGAAGCTCCAGCCACCCTTATTTCACCTTCTCCTTTGCCCTATTAGTAATGTCGTCCCTCGTGTTCACTAACCAATCAATCTTTATATACAGGCAAACCCCTTCCTAGGGATGAGCCGAACACCCCCCGGTTCGGTTCGCAGCAGAACATGCGAACAGGCAAAAAATTCTTTGGCACTCGAACATGAAAAACCAAAAGTGCTCATTTTAAAGGCTTATGTGAAAGTTATTTTCATAAAAAGTGTACGGGGACCCGGGTACTGCCCCAGGGGACATGTATCAATGCAAAAAAAAGTTTTAAAAACTGAAGTTTTTTCAGGAGCAGTGATTTTAATAATGCTTATAGTGAAACAATAAAATGAAATATTCCTTTAAGAATTGTGCCTGGGGGGTCTCCTTAGTCTGCCTGTAAAGTAGCGCATCTTTCCCATGTTCATAACAGTACCACAGCAAAATTACATTTTTAAAGGAAAAAAACTGCTCGCGGCTGTAATGTATTGTCGGATCCCAGCAATATAAATAAAAATTATTGAAAAAAAACAGTGTGAGTCCCCCCCCAGTCCATTACCAGACCCTTAGGGTCTGGTATGAATATTAGGGGAACCCCACGCCAAAAATAAAAAAAAAAGGGCGTGGGGGTCCCGATTATCGGAATCTAGAAGCCCCCCAGATCCCGCCCCCCGCCGACAGACCAAACCCCCCCAAAAACTCTGCCTTGATGGGAGGCGTCCCCATGACTGCAGCATTTTCTCACTGACAGCTTTTATATAGCCAAGGGCGGGGCCACCCTGTGACGTAACCAGGGTGACCCCTCCCCCTTCTGACGTCATGTGTCCCATCAAAGTGGAGTTTTTTCATTTTTGGTCCGTCGGCGCTGTGATTGAAGATGGATTTACATTGTGGGACACTTTTTATTTTTTTTTAATAAAGGAATTGTCCAAAATTGTCTCCTGTCATTTTTTACTTTTTTGACACTTTTTTTGGTGAATGAGTAGCCCATTCACATAGGGGGGGCCGGGATCTGGGGGCCCCCTTGTTAAAGGGGGCTTCTGGATTCTGATAAGCCTCCCTGCCCTCAGACCCCCACAACCACCAGGCAAGGGTTGTGGGGATGAGGCTCTTGTCCCCATCTACATGGGGACAAGATGTTTTGGGGAACCACAAAGCACCCTCCCCATGTTGAGGGCATGTGGCCTGGTATGGTTCAGGAGGGGGGGGCGCTCTTTGTCCCCCCCCTTTTCCTGCACCCTGCCAGGTTGCATGCTCGGATAAGTGTCTGATATTGATTTGCCATTTTTTTTATTTTGGCATGGGGTTCCCCTTAAAATACTTAAAATCCATACCAGACCTGAAGGGCCTGGTATGGATTTTGGGGGGACCCCCACAACAGTTTTTTTAAATTTTGGCACAGGGCTCCCCTTAATATCCATACCAGACCTGAAAGACCTGGTAATGGACTGGGGGGGGCACGCCGTTTTTATCAATGATTTTTATGTATATTGCCGGGATCCGGAAATACATTACAGCAGCAAGCAGTTTTCAATGACATTTTTTTCCTTTAGAAATGTAATTTTGCTGCTCTCATTCATTACACTATGTATGGCCGCTATGTAAGCAGCCTTACATAGTGCGGGGCGTGGACTTAGCCCCCTGAGCCATGATTGACCAAAGGCATTCTGCCTTTGGCCAATCATGGCTCTCACAGCAGCAGAGGTCGCTGTCCAATCATGGCTCCCACAGCAGAGGGCAGGTCATGTGCATGCTTTGGGCAATCAGCAGCCATCAATGCACTGCGTCGCAGTGCATTATGGGGCGTTCCATGGGCGCTCAAATTTCCCGCGAACACTCCATAATGTTCGGAATTCGGCGAATGGGTGAACACCCGATGTTCGAGTCGAACTTACGTTCGACACGAACTGTGGGCTCATCCCTACCCCTCCCCCCTTCTACCCTCTCTGTTCTTTCAATACAAGGAGTACCCCTTGACAGTCATGTGAACTGTCAAACCAGGTTTCTGATATTCCCATTAGGTCAAAATCCTCCTCATGTATCTGCAGCTCCAGTTCTTCCACTTTATTAGCTAGGCATCTGGCATTTGTGTACATGCCTCTTAATTTGGACGGGCGCATACTATTTTCTCTTTTGTTTTTCTGAGGCTGCAATTGTATTCTGCCAACCTATTCAGCTTGGGTTTAGGTATTCTAGTTACACTACCGATAATGCCCCCAGTAGCACCCACTGCCCTACTATCGCTTCCTCTTATCCCCCCTCACCTCTAACTTTTTGGCCATCTTCTCTCCCAACAGAGCTGTACTCTCCCCATTTATGTGCAGTCCACCCTACTATAGAGCCAGTAACCAACTGATTATTAGTGTATTTTATCTTTATGCATTGCACTAACTAAAGGAACCAGTATAAGGGGTATATGCATTGATTTTAATACGTGGGATATTTGTAAATGGTGAGGATTATCTGAAATTTTATTGATAGTAAGTGTTTTTAAGTTCTAATGTGTGGTGGTAGAAGCTCCCCAGATAGCAAGGATAACTTGTCACAAATTTGTGGCAGTGTTGAATTGTAAGTCTGTGTTAACTTGCTGCACATTTTCACTGACAAGTTGTACACTTGCAGAGCACTTGAAGAACAAGTTCTAGCTAACACTTTTCCAATTTGTAGCAAATTTACGTGGCAAGTTTTTAGCAAGAGCAAAGTTGCAGTGGTGAGTCTACAACAAGAGCTCTGCAAACCTACAGTATGGAAATTCAGCCACAGCGACCCCTGTGGTGGGATGACTATTGCAAAACATAACTGAACCAGAACTTGCAGTAAACTTGTAGAACATTTGCAAAGAAAGTTGATCTGGAGTCATGCGGACTTGCTGCAATTGTGCAACAAACTTGTGAAGCCTGGCAAGTTTAGCATTAGCTTAGTAAGTCATTTTTAAATTTGCAGCACAATTGCTTGCTATATGGGTCATTCCCTAAGAGCCTCTTTCAGTATGTAGACCATTTGGCAATTTTCTAACAACTTCAACAACTTCCAGCCATCTTTCATTTGAAGAGATTAATGCAACCTTTCAACCATTTAAATGTTATCATTCATATGGGAGAAGTAATAGTAGTTTGCCTTGACAAAGTTGTTAATTTTTATGACTAAAAGCTGATTGAAAGTAATAGAAATTCATGAACAATCATTTTTATGGCCAGCATTAGTATTCAGGAAGTTTGTTAAATGTATGTGTAGAAACTCTTCCCCAATATACAGAGAACCACCCCTGTTGTACATAACAAGACAAACCTTGGCATGCAGAAAAAACATATAGCTATGATAGAGCTCTCCAGTTCCTTTAAGTATACAAAATTACCCCCTTTCAACACTGTATGTTTTCCTCTAGTTTCCAGTAGGTGGAGCATTAAACTCACTTGTGCAGAGTACACAATCTTTAGGTTTGCAATGACTTTACACAGAGGTGACAACTCCCCTTACTAGCCCTTACATATGAGTAAACAGATACTGAAGCAATTGCTGTAGCGGAACCAGGTTCCAATCTGTGTTGTCAATCACCTGGGTTTCTAATAGGAGTGTCTCACTGATTATATAGTAGATACAATTGCTAAATGTAAAAGGGAAAATATCTTCAGATGGTGTATTGTAAGTTTTTACTATTTGTAACGCATACAGTTCTTAGCAAAGTATAACCTTTAATAAATGAAAAAAATGGTAACACTGCTGGCAGACAATTTCTAAACCTAACAATAAATGTACTGGGCTAAGGGCCCAAACAGCTGTAGATCAAGGTCCAAATGGGTTAATAGCAATCAGAATTAATGGCATCTTTGGCTGGTTTGACCTTCTCTTCTGCTGCACTAATGTAAATAAAATTAACTGGCTTTTAATCGCAATACGTTGCTTAGTTGCAGCTGATTGCATTAGTAACTGGCTCATGTGCCCATGATTTTATCTTCATGTAAAGCCATCTGTAGCCTGTACTATTTAAATTGGATGATGATTAAATATACACTTGATGTCAGAGATAGCTAGGTGTTCATTGTATGTGAATCGGACTACTGTATCAAAAATAATAGTTATCCTAATATTGGTTATTAAAACAGTTGTTTTCTATTTTTTCCTAATACATTATATTTATATTTATAACTGTATGCTTAAAATATATATGGTTTTGATTACTATAACTTTGTTAAAATAACTATCCTTTATTGTCCTTTAGGATAAAGGACAATATGTCTGGGAACAAGAAAATGGGGGGTGGGGGTTACTATAATAAATCTTCTCTGGGTTGGGGGGGATGGGAGAGGGGGGAGACGGCAGAATACCCTTAACATTTTTGGGTCCATGTGTTATGTTGATTGTGGTTTTTATGTGTGTTTTTTAATGTATGTATATGTATGTTAAGTATGCTTATATATAAGGTTTTGAAATGAAATGATATGGAAGGTTTTTATGTGAAAAATATCTTAATAAAAATAACTGAAAATGAAAATAACTATCCTGCTTATCCTACATGGACCCTGAAAATGAAAATGAATCTATTATTACCAAAGTAACTGCTCTAGAATAAGCCAGATCAATTGTATTGGAAAACTTTTACCTAATGTTATATTGGGATTCTTAATAATAAGTGACATATTTTAGTGTATTTATTAACGTTATTCATTGTGAATGGCACCCTAACACAAACATGATTGCTATGCTTGATTTTTGGTCTACTGTAGTGCATTAGGCAGTCCCTTCAAATGAAAAACAGACCACCCTAATGTGAAAGGACCCTAATAGTAATTGAAAACAATAGTATTAAAATATGTAAAACAAGTAGCTTATAAACCTAGGCTATTCAAATCATGGACATGAAAAAAAAACTATTCCAAGTCAGTATATCCACAGATATAGTCATCTGATTTTATAGGCACATCTTAATGTTTCCTGTAAAGGTTACTCTTGGCTTTGTCCCATTCTGCCTTTCAAGCATACCTATTGGTGAAAAAGCCTGACACTTTGCAGTAAGAGAGAGGCTGAAGTCATGAACAAAACCACCAGGAAAAGTTAAGCTTTATAAATTTAGCAAGATCTCTCATTGCTTAGCAGTTTCATTATATGCTTATTATGAATTGTGACATGCTTGGAACAGGTTTACGTTGATTGCAAAATATTCTGTTCCTGGTTGAGCATCAGTTAATTAAATAGTATTTTACATAGTTACATAGTTGGTCTGGTAGAAGAAAGTCCATATAATTCAACCAATAGAAAGAAAATACATAAATGGAATGAATAAATAGAAAACCTCCATATATAGAATACTAAACCCAATTTTGCATTAAACATATTTAAAGCATATGTAGAGCTGAAACTTTTTTAACTTTTTTGTCCTGGTGAGCATTGTCAAAAAAATGTAATAGTCGTATATAAATTTTATAGTTGTCACCAAAACAGGAGATAATTGTATAGCTTCAAATTAGTATAGTTATTAACAACCATAAAAAAAATCTACACTTTAACACAGGCAGCAAAAATGGACTGACAGGGGTTTTAAGATATGCAGGCTGTCCATACATAGCCCAGTAATACCGTGCAATGTGATATATTGAATCATCATTTGTAACGTATGAAAGCTAATCTTTTACTATTCTGTAAAGACTTTCACCATACATGTACAGCCTTTGTTTTTCTGTCTGAAATTAGAAGAATATTCCAGCAGGTGCAGTGCGGAAAAGAAGAGAGAGAGAGGATAGACAGATTTATCACTGCGTATAACTTTTGGTGAGACATTGGCCCTCTACAGCCTGTTTAAAGTGGACAGCAAAATTGATGCCACATTCACTAATTTACTAATTACTGAACAATCTATTTTTTATCAGATTACAATTATATGTATTAGGGAATTTCAAAAGCAAGAAAGGCAATGCATTCAGAGTTCACCCTTAGTTTCTAGTATGAATACCAGCCAATGGCCAAGAGTAACCAACTTTGGCTTATAGATTTTTTTCTACCAGGAGCATTCTGCCTGGGGTCCTCTGTCATGCTTTGCTTTTGAAATCACCAGAATCAGACACCATCATTTTACAGATATTGGTTCATTTATCTTAAAAAACATAGGTACACAAGTGAATGGTGCAATTTACTTGCAAAAATGATATGTAATGTCATCTCTTTACAGTTATACAAGGATTCAACTTTTCTAAATAAATCATCCAAAGACAATATTAAACCAACTATAATGTAGCTATAAAGAGGAAAATGTATGTCAATTAGGGAGTACAATTATTTTAACTAATTAACATAGACACTAGGAAGTAGTTTTTAAGGAGCTGTTGTTGGAGAACAAAAGACACAACAATGTAGTTTATCTTCAATTATGTGTTTAAAACTGTTATTTTTTTTTAGATTAAAATTATGATTTAAATGCCGATAAAAAATTCCTATAAAAAATGGCTGCTTTTTACAAAAGATGGGCAGGCAATTCTGCATCAGTTTCTTAGAGTATGTCCCAATTTTATATCGGGATATCAGGTATGCCCAGATATCTAGCACTGTTATAATTCTGCAGTCTTTGAGCAGTGCAGTAAGCATTCAATGGTTTCTATAAAATCAGATTATAATGTGCTCAGAAGTTAATCCTTTGAACATAGGAAACAACAGCATACCGTGAATGGAAAGGAATAACATATATTATAAAATATAATGCTTACACATGATGCACTAAAAGATGACAGAGTGATTGCCAAGAGTATGGGAACACAAATATTGACATACCTAGACTTTGATCCATCACCGCGTGAGTGAAAAGTGCAGCTGCACTGAGATGGACAGGTGAAGCAAAATAAAGGAAGGCCTCCAAATACTAGGCAACCAAAGAAGACCAGCAAAATACACATGGTGAACTAACCATAGGTTACCCCACAGTGCACAGGTCGAGATCCGCAGGCAGTAACAGGTCACATTTTGTTAAGTGTCTTCTGCTTTTAGTCACAGGCTGTTGCTTTAGCCGCAGCTCAGTCCATCAGATAAAATAGGATAGGGGATTAGTGAGGGGACTTGGTTATTTTCCTGTCGCTGCCTATTGCTTCCTGGAATGTCATAGGAAAGCGTACTCTTAAGCTCCTGCATATGAATGACACTAAATTACCCATGGCCAATCGGGAAAATGACAGCAGGCAGATTCCACTGATAAAAAGATTCAAGACAGAAAGGCTACCAGGTAATTCCAAAATTAAACTTTATTAACAAAGGGATCTAGCTTTAGCTCAGGTTTACACTACTAATGTGATTCTATTTACTACTATGAGTTACTAGAAAGAATACAATACATACAATTTTTAAACAGCAACAATGAATACATGATCTCTTATAATGTTAATGCTTAAAACTGAATTTGAGTAAAGCAATTACACAACTGAACTACATATAAGATTTACACAGATCTGCCACATGGCATAGTCGAAAGTAAGCACTTTCATTGTGCTACCGGCAAATTATAAAATTCATTATACATACCAAAAACTTTGAATAAAATGTTGCATTTTTATAATACAGTACATACAGTATACCATAAAAAATCTTATCTCAAAACTTGTATATGTTCTAAAAAAATCTATTTATTTGAATGTATTATTATTTTATGTTATATATATATATATACAGTGGGGACGGAAAGTATTCAGACCCCCTTAAATTTTTCACTCTTTGTTACATTGCAGCCATTTGCTAAAATCATTTAAGTTTATTTTTTTTCCTTATTAATGTACACATAGCAACCCACATTGACAGAAAAACACAGAATTGTTGACATTTTTGCAGATTTATTAAAAAAGAAAAACTGAAATATCACATGGTCCTAAGTATTCAGACCCTTTGCTGTGACACTCATATATTTAACTCAGGTGCTGTCCATTTCTTCTGATCATCCTTGAGATGGTTCTAAACCTTCATTTGAGTCCAGCTGTGTTTGATTACACTGATTGGACTTGATTAGGAAAGCCACACACCTGTCTATATAAGACCTTACAGCTCACAGTGCATGTCAGAGCAAATCAGAATCATGAGGTCAAAGGAACTGCCTGCAGAGCTCAGAGACAAAATTGTGGCAAGGCACAGATCTGGCCAAGGTTAAAAAAAAAATCTGCTGCACTTAAGGTTCCTAAGAGCACAGTGGCCTCCATAATCCTTAAATGGAAGACGTTTGGGATGACCAGAATCCTTCCTAGAGCTGGCCGTCTGGCCAAACTGAGCTATCGGGGGAGAAGAGCCTTGGTGAGAGAGGTAAAGAAGAACCCAAAGATCACTGTGGCTGAGCTCCAGAGATGCAGTCGGGAGATGGGAGAAAGTTATAGAAAGTCAACCATCACTGCAGCCCTCCACCAGTCGGGGCTTTATGGCAGAGTGGCCCGACAGAAGCCTCTCCTTAGTGCAAGACACGTGAAAGCCAGCATGGAGTTTGCTAAAAAAAACACCTGAAGGACTCCAAGATGGTGAAAAATAAGATTCTTTGGTCTGATGAGACCAGGATAGAACTTTTTGGCCTTAATTCTAAGCGGTAAGTGTGGAGAAAACCAGGCACCGCTCAACACCTGTCCAATACAGTCCAAACAGTGAAGCATGGTGGTGGCAGCATCATGCTGTGGGGGTGTATTTCAGCTGCAGGAACAGGACGACTGGTTGCAATCAAGGGAAAGATTAATGCGGCCAAGTAGAAGGATATCCTGGACGAAAACCTTCTCCAGAGTGCTCAGGACCTCAGACTGGGCCGAAGGTTTACATTCCAACAAGACAATGACCCTAAGCACACAGCTAAAATAACGAAGGAGTAGTTTCACAACAACTCCGTGACTGTTCTTGAATGGCCCAGCCAGAGCCCTGACTTAAACCCAAATGAGCATCTCTAGAGAGACCTAAAAATGGCTGTCCACCAATGTTTACCATCCAACCTGACAGAACTGGAGAGGATCTGCAAGGAGGAATGGCAGAGGATCCCCAAATCCAGGTGTGAAAAACTTATTGCATCTTTCCCAAAAAGACTCATGGCTGTATTAAATCAAAAGAGTGCTTCTACTAAATACTGAGCAAAGGGTCTGAATACTTAGGACCATGTGATATTTCAGTTTTTCTTTTTTAATAAATCTGCAAAAATGTCAACAATTCTGTTTTTCTGTCAATATGGGGTGCTGTGTGTACATTAATGAGGAAAAAAAATGAACTTAAATGATTTTAGCAAATAGTTGCAATATAACAAATGGTGAAACATTTAAGGGGGTCTGAATACTTTCCGTCCACACTGTATATATATATATATATATATATATATATATATATATATATATATATATATAAAAAAAAACATTATTTTCCTGATATCACATTAAAAGCCCTTACTTTAGATATAAGTGGTTTTGTACTTCTACGTGGATGGTGCTTCCAGGAAAATAACTAATAACTAACTAACTAACTAACTAACTAACTAACTAACTAACTAACTAACTAAATAACTAACTAACTAATATAATTATATTTACTACTATTAGTTACCAGAAATAATACAATACACAAAATGAAACAGCTAAAATGAATGAAATGACACAGTAGCTGGTTCTTCTGGAGAAACGGCCTGCTATTAGGCTCCTGCTTGGCTGCCTCCCACTCCAGATCTGACAGTAAGGGCCTCTTACTTGCCAAGCTACTTCTGTCTCATAAGGTGTTGCCTTCCCTGCTGAGGGAAGCAGAGAAACAAACCCAGGGAATTGTGGGAAAAAGTTGGGTAGACACAGGCCGAAAATCAGCCGAATACGTTTGGTTCATCTGTAACTGGGCGACTATTGGCTCATGTGTACAGCTGTCTGTTCTGTAGAAGCTGCCAATGGCTTCTGTTGAACGGGCATGCTAGAAAACTAGTATCCGACTGGCACCCGACCTATGTCTTCCAGCACTGATCAGTGTGTTCTGGCGAGGGGTAAGTCACCCTGTCAGAAAACAATAGCACAGCGGGGGAGACATTTTGTGTGAGCTTGTGTAAGTACAACGATCTCTCAGTTTTTTTTATTGTTCAGCCCATTGGGTTGAATGAAAAAAAAACATATAATGCTTTTGCTCAGGTTCATACTGATGCAATTTCTAATGTGAGTTTATTCGCATTGAATAGCATGACAAGTGCAATAACATCAGTTTCTATGGAGCCCATTCACACACATGCAGTGTGATTGCGATCTGACTTTGAAAAGGGTCCTCTGTGCGTTTAGCTTGATGCAGTGCAATTTTGTGGTCCATAGACTTCAATGGACACGCATCAAAATTGCATCCACATGCTTTTTTAATCCATTTCACAATGTGATTTATGCTGGCTGTTAGGAGCCAGCACCCACCAGCATTCTAACAATCAGTGACTCATCCCTGCTATCAGCAGCAAGGATGATTACCGTAATTGGTTATTAAAAAGCTGGCACCCACAGGGATGAGTCACTGACACAGAGTTAAACAAAAAAAGCCGGCGTTGAAATAAAAAAAGCATGGCGTCCTTCCCAATCCATACCATTTTCTTTGGGTCTAGTGTGGATTTTAAGGGGGACCCCATGGCAACCCCCCCCCCCCAAAAAATGCATAGGCCCCCCCAAGATAGGTCTGGTAGGTATGGATTTTAAAGAGAAACCCACGCCAAACAAAAATGAAGTTGGCTTCCCCCCAAAATTCATTCCAGACCCTTATCCAACCATATAGCCTAGAAGACCAGGAAAGTGGGTTAAGAGCAAGATCTCCCTCCCTTCTTAACCATAGCAGTTTGCTGGGGGGACCCCCCTGGCAAAGCACCTTGTTCCCATGTTGATGAGGATAAGGGCATGTTCCCCACAACATTGGCCTTGTGGTTGTGACGGTTCAGGTGGCAGCTGATCGGAATCCGGAGGGCTCCTTTAAAAAGGGGGCCCCAGATCTCAGCCCTCCTATGTGAATTAGTACTTTTACTTATTCACCAAAACAATGTCAAAAGTAAATAAAAGACAAGATTTGACAAGTCCTTTAATAAAAAATAAATAAATAAACATGTCCCCCGAAGTAAACCCATCCTCAATCACAAAGAACCCTAACCACGCACCCGCATGAGATGGCTTTTTTTTTCTGTACAGGCCAGCGGACGGAATTCTTCCTAAAATCAATACCAGTCCTAAGAGCCTGGTATGGATTTTGGGGGGGCCCCATCTTTTTTTGTTTGGTGTTGGGCCCCCCTAAAATCAATACATGACCCAAAGGGCATCATATGGAATAGGAGGGACCCCCACACTGTTCTTTTTTTCATGCTGACTCTTTTCATTTTATTCTGCTGTCAGTGGGGAATCCCCTGCTGACAACAGGGGTGACTCACTGTTGTTAGGAAGCTCAATCATTAACAACCAATGACTCATCCCTGCTGCTGACAGTCTGACGGGTACCATGTCCTTAACACCTTAACAACCGGCTGACAGCAGGGATGAGTCACAGTAAAAATTTGCATTCAAAATTAAATTGGCTCAAAATTGCATTGCACTAGTGTGAACCTAGGCTTAAAGAAGGCTTGTGCTGGCATCTGAACATGGTGAGTAAATGGACACTCCAATACTCACCATGAGGTGATAAATAGAAAGTATGTAACATTTTTTTTTAACTAGGCAAATCACTGCAACTTCCCAGCATAAGATAATTATTATTAGGTCTATTAGGTATCAGCAGACACCTATCTATTTTGATTTGTAGGAAAAAATTATTAGGTTGGGTTAGGTTTTCTTAGCTAATGTTTTAGTTTTAGTGGAAGTAAACCACTGACAAAAAATGAGGGGGCCCACAGGAGCTTCTTTTAATTAGACCTTAATTCTACTATAATAATAAAGCATAGAAAACAAAAATCCTGAGGAGCCATTAGCCTCGCTAAATCGTATTTAAGGATGATGTTAACTCCTAGAAGAAAATCTGAACACAGATACCATTTGACTCTTAGAGCCTGTTCACAGCAGATGCGGTGGGGCTGCACTGGCACAGGCCTAATAAACAGACAAGACAAAATGCCTTGATTACTATAGTATTGGTTCACACTACAGCAACAATTAATCAATATTATAGGGATCAGGGCATTTTGTCTTGCTGAGGCATGCAGTACTTTTTTTTTAGAGCACCACCGCACTGTAATAAAATGTCACTTGTGATATTTCAATAAAGTTCTGTGAAAAAAAAGTAAACAGAACCAATGCCCTAGGATTGGCGCATTGGCATTGTGTCTCATAGAGCACACCAGAAGCCTTGCATTTAGCACTGCTTGCTGGTGTGAATTGGCCCTTAAAGTGCTTTTAAAGCTAAAATATTTCTTTTTCAAGTTTTGGATGGCATAGGACACATGAGGATATCTCCCTAAAGTGAACAGCATTTCCTTTTTTGAAAGCACTCTTGTGTCCCAGTTGGAGGATTTTCCTCACTTCTTGCTCTTGTGACTAAAGGAGTACATTTTACATTTAAAGAAAAAGTTATTTTTTCAGGATACTGCTTAGGCATTATTAAGATTTCTAAATGTTCTTATTTTGCCTTTCAACTAAATAATCTCCTTGCTGCTTACTGCAATCATCTGAAGTACCCTACAGGTTGTGCAGATATGTTCCAGATTTCACGGTAGGCAAACCACTGGATCTGTAAGCAAATAGTTCATAAGTAACACAGCAATGATTACACTCACAGTAGATTGCCAAAAACAAAGGGTTATGTGAATCTTTTCACCAACATAGCTCATCCGTATGGCAGTGCAAAGAGCCGTAAGAAAGTAAAAGGCCTCATGTACACTGGAAGTTTGGCCATCTCTCCTAGACTCCTTTTCTTTTGGCAGCAATGTTTTGGGATTTGGCAAACGCTTGACACTTGTAAACGTGTGTAATGCCCAGCGCTTGAGCATTAATTCATTTAATTGTCCAGTATAATAATTTATTATTTTTAATAATTATTAAACAGCCATTGAAATGAAATAACGCTCAAGCATTAAACGCAGCTGGCATTAAAACATGTTTAGAGGCGTATATTTATAAACTGAATAAATTGCGCTAGTCTGTAAAAAACAAATAATACGTGCTATAACACAATAAATGTATGTGAAAACATCATAAAGTGCAAAGTGCAAAAAATAAAAAAATAAATGAATACACTTCTATGCCCTTATAACTGATGAAAAGAGTCCAAGGATAAAGTAGAAGTTTCACCACCAAGTGACTTGATGCAATTTTCTGTGGCACCCCACACACAGTAGTTGAGGACTCTTACCAGATAACAGGGACCACCTAATTCTAGGATGGTTAAACACGCAGGCAAAATACCCTCTGCGGGGTAGCAAGAAGCCAAGCCACTAGGACACTAAAATGGTAGATGGATCCTTCACCATAATCCCCCCTCGCAGCAGGATGTTCCAATCATCCAGAAACAGGAGGTGGACCATATAAAGAAGAAAACTCCAATAGCATAACACCATTAAGGTTACATTTATTGAAAAAGCTACTTACAATGTATAAAATCTGAGCGCACAAAAAAAGTAATCATATGCAGGCAAAGAGAAAGCAATCACTCGCACTTCTGGGGTCATGTGGGGTGTGATGGCATGAGCGCGTAGCTCCGCCCGACATGTTTAATCCATGCACAAGACAGATTGGAATTGGTTTTGTGGGCTAGGTACATTGATGACTTCCTCCTCCTATGGAATGGCTCTCGCGAGTCCTTGGGAACTTTTATAGAAACTTTGAATAACAATGATATGGGGATTGAGTTTAAATACAAGGCCGATCAACATACTATACATTTTTTTGTATTTGAAGATTTGGGCAGAGGGAGATCAACTTCTGACCTCCACATATTTCAAATCCACTGAATCTAGCATAGAAAAGGACCTGGGGGTCCTAGTAGACGATAGGCTCAGCAATGTCATGCAATGCCAAGCTGTTGCTCACAAAGCAAACAGATTATTGGCATGCATTAAAAAGGGGATCAATTCCAGAGATAAAACAATAATTCTCCCGCTCTACATGACTCTGGTCCGGCCACACCTGGAATATGTTGTCCAGTTCTGGGCACCAGTCCTCAGGAACGATGTACTGGAAATGGAGTGAGTACAAAGAAGGGCAACAAAGCTAATAAAGGGTCTGGAGGATATTAGTTATGAGGAAAGATTGCGAGCACTGAACTTATTCTCTCTGGAGAAGAGATGCTTGAGAGGGGATATGATTTCAATTTATAAATACCGTACTGGTGACCCCACAATAGGGATAAAACTTTTTTGTGGAAGGAAGTTTACCAAGACACGTGGCCACTCATTAAAATTAGAAGAACTACGTAGAGGGTTCTTTACTGTAGGAGCGGCAAGGATGTGGAATTCCCTTCCACAGGCGGTGGTCTCAGCGGGGGGCATCGATAGTTCCAAGAAACTATTAGATAAGCACCTGAACGACCGCAACATACAAGGATATACAATGTAATACTGGCATATAATCACACACATAGGTTGGACTTGATGGACTTGTGTCTTTTTTCAACCTCACCTACTATGTAACCACTATGTAACTATGATAGAAATTCCATTATCCCTAGGGACAGTTGTCACCATCAGACTTTGAGGCACAGACTTGAGGTTGTGTACTATGGCCATCATGTGAAAGCGAGGCTTGGTTTCTTCATGTTCACTATTTATAGCGATGGCTCAGTGCGTCGCCCGTGCCCAAGGAAGATATCATGTGTGACGAAACATGTCGGGCGGAGCTACGCTAAAATGCTGCTGCTCCTGGACCGGACCTTTTCTACCTCTAAACCCCTATGTGTTCATGGACACTTAAGGATGGTACACCTGGGCTGAATCAACAGAAACACAATGAAGGTATCGTGTTATAAAGTACCATCATCCTATTAACAAGTGAACCAAGAAAAAAAAACTCTTTGTATGTGATTAAAAAGGCACAGGCTGATGAAGTTTTGTAATACAAGTAGAAAAGTTTTTATTTATAAAACAAATAATTAAAAAGATGTAAACATATACAATAAGTATACAAATGCATTACTGGAACATCTCACAATCCATATTACAGATGGGAGCACAATATGTAAAAACCAGATGAAATGGTAGCGTTTCAATGCAAGGTATTATGACTCTTCTTTAGAGGTGCCTAAATCTAAGTTGAAACAGCCTAAAATATAGGCATGTAAAAAAAATGCCGTAAAAGACTATGCATGATTATCGATAAATCATTATCTTGGTTGTCTCAATCAATGAAACCCATCAATGAAGAGTTTACAAAAGAAAGAGAGCCATCATATTAAAAAATGTAGGAACTCTACTGTCGCCATTCTGATATCCCAATTAAGCCAGGGGGTCTAAGCATCACAGCCACACAGAACTGCTGAGGTCACCGAACAGGGCACAGATGAGTACTTTTCTCATTGAATGATAAAATACTGCCAGTGTAAAAGAAAAAAGTGACATATATACATGTATGTTGTACTAGACTCTCAAACTAGGACATACAGTATCTCACAAAAGTGAGTACACCCCTCACATTTATGTAGATATTTTATTATATCTTTTCATGTGACAACACTGAAGAAATTACACTTTGCTACAATGTAAAGTAGTGAGTGTGCAGCTTGTATAACAGTGTCAATTTTCTGTCCCCTCAAAATAACTCAACACGGAGCCATTAATGTCTAAACCGCTGGCAACAAAAGTGAGTACACCCCTAAGTGAAAATGGCCAAATTGGGCCCAAAGTGTCAATATTTTGTGTGGCCACCATTATTTTCCAGCACTGCCCTAACCCTCTTGGGCATGGAGTTCACCAGAGCTTCACAGGTTGCCACTGGAGTCCTCTTCCACTCCTCCATGACGACATCACGGAGCTGGTGGATGTTAGAGACCTTGCACTCCTCCACCTTCCATTTGAGGATGCTCCACAAATGCTCAATAGGGTTTAGGTCTGGAGACATGCTTGGCCAGTCCATCACCTTTACCCTCAGCTTTTTTAGCAAGGCAGTGGTCATCTTGGAGGTGTGTTTGGGGTCGTTATCATGTTGGAATACTGCCCTGTGGCCCAGTCCCTGAAGGGAGGGAATCATGCTCTGCTTCAGTATGTCACAGTAGATATTGGAATTCATGTTTCCCTCAATGAACTGTAGCTCCCCAGTGCCGGCAGCACTCATGCAGCCCCAGACCATGACACTCCCACCACCATGCTTGACTGTAGTCAAGACACACTTGTCTTTGTACTCCTCACCTGGTTGCGGCCACACACGCTTGACACCATCTGAGCCAAATAAACTTATCTTGGTCTCATCAGACCACAGGACATGGTTCCAGTAATCCATGTCCTTATGCCCTGTACACACGGTCGGACATTGATCAGACATTCCGACAACAAAATCCATGGATTTTTTCCGACGGATGTTGGCTCAAACTTGTCTTGCATACACACATTCACACAAAGTTGTCGGAAAATCCGATCATTCTAAATGTGGTGATGTAAAACACGTACGTCGGGACTATAAACGGGGCAGTAGCCAATAGCTTTAGTCTCTTAATTTATTCTGAGCATGCGTGGCACTTTGTGCGTCGGATTTGTGTACACACGATCGGAATTTCCGGCAACGGATTTTGTTGTCGGAAAATTTTATAGCAAGCTCTCAAACTTTGTGTGTCAGAAATTCTGATGGAAAATGTGTGATGAAGCCCACACACGGTCTGAATTTCCAACAACAAGGTCCTATCACACATTTTCCATCGGAAAATCCGACCGTGTGTACAGGACATTAGTCTGCTTGTCTTCAGCAAACTGTTTGTGGGCTTTCTTGTACATTATCTTTAGAAGAGGCTTCCTTCTGGGACAACAGCCATTCAGACCACTTTGATGCAGTGTGCGGCGTACGGTCTGAGCACTGACAGGCTGACCCCCACCCCTTCAACCTCTTCAGCAATACTGGCAGCACTCATACATCTATTTGCCAAAGATAACCTCTGGATATGACGCTGAGCTGGTCAACCATGGCGAGGCCTGTTCTGAGTGGAACCTGTCCTGTTAAACCACTGCATGGTCTTGGCCACCATGCTGCAGCTCAGTTTCAGGGTCTTGGCAATCTTCTTATAGCCTAGGTCATATTTATGTAGAGCAACAATTTATTTGTTCAGATCCTCAGAGAGTTCTTTGCCATAAGGTGCCATGTTGAACTTCCAGTGATCAATATGAGAGAGTGAGAGCAATAACACCAAATTTAACACACCTGTTCCTCATTCATACCTGGGACCTTGTAACACTAATGAGTCACATGACACCGGGGAGGGAAAATGGCTAATTGGTCTCAATTTGGAAATTTTTACTTAGGGGTGTACTCGCTTTTGTTGCTACTGGTTTAGACATTAATGGCTGTGTGTTGAGTTATTTTGAGGGGACAGTAAATTTACACTGTTATACAAGCTGTACACTCACTAGTTTACATTGTAGCAAAGTGTCATTTCTTCAGTATTGTCACATGAAAAGATATAATAAAATATTTACAAAAATGTGAGGGGTGTACTCACTTTTGTGAGATACTGTATGTGCCTCAAATAATTGAGAGAAACCGTCTGACATTTGCCCAGTGTGTACAGCAGCTTGTCCAACAAGAGCACAGAAGCCAGTCTGAAGACCAGATTTTAATGAACCGGCATGCTGGAAAACCAGCATCTGCAGTCAATGGCTTTGAGCGCTGATTACTGTGTTCTGGCGGGGGGTTCAGTCCCCCCAATAGCTCTAGCTCAGTGGGGGACTTCGCTGTACTAATATCGCTTTTGTTAGTACAGTGATCTTTCAGGTTTTTTTGTTTCGTTCAGCCACTGGGTGTGCCTGGCAATAGGCTAACATGCGCGAGTGTTTAGAGGCAGAAAAAAAAAGCCAGATGCCCTTAACAGCAGCAGTGTGCATGAGATCTTAAATAAAATAAAGACCAGTGACTCACCAGATTTCAGTTTGCTCAGTTCAGATGTTTTTTATTGATTGCACATCTTCATTACCCCTGGCACTGCTTTAGTTCATAAGCCCTTCTGTGTCTTCTTATATACTGATATTGATAGGAGGTCAATTGATTAGACCCTAATTCTGGAATTGCTGCACTTCTCTCTTCTGTCACTAGATGGCCAGATACCTGGTGGCATTAGATAAGACAAGGGCAGATTAGGAATGAATGGTGTGTCTCAGCCAATGGGCAAGGATTTTCTTGGGTCCCTTGGCCTGCTAGGAGAGCCTATTTATTTGGGTGGAGTCAGGTGATCAGGCTTCTGTACCACCTGGACAGCTGTCTGGGTGGACGTGTGTTGTAATGCCCTGGGCTGCTAGGCCATAAGCCTTGGGCCTATCCCAGGGACTTCTGGCTGCTTGGCTGTCTGAAGGCCTATCCAGAAGCAAGAGAGCAGCGTAGGGTTGGGACTGCAGCTTGCAAAGGATGCTGAAAATCGGAATAGGAGGAATAACCTCCCCTTCATGGGGCTGCCTGAAGGCTCGGAAGGAACAGACCCCATGGCCTTCACAAGAATTCTCTGAATTCTTTGTAGTAGAGAGGGCACACAGGATGTCTGCTCCCCAGGGGCCCCCCGTAGCTCCTCCACGTACATTTATATTACAGCTCCTGAATTTTAGGGACCGCGACCTAGTTCTTCGGGATGCAAGGAAGCTAGACACCCTAGGCCACGAGGGTGCATGGCTCATGATATTTCCAGATTACTCGGTTGACACCCAGAAACAACAACGATCTTTCGACAAAGTGAAGTTCAACATGCGTAACAGGAAGATCAAGTACAGTATGCTATTCCCGGCTCGACTACAGGTCCGGGATGGCGAGACGGTCTGTTTTTTCACCTCCCCTGATGAGGCTTCACAGTGGCTGGAAACCCTTCCCAGAGGATGACCATATCCATAAGCGGCTCTGTAAGGAGCCTATGTTTTGCTTTATTTCTTTACATGTTGGACAATGAAGAAACTGTGTTAATGGCCCCCCTGTGCCTCAGCGGCTATGCACTGGGACACAAGCCTATGCAAGCCCTTTCACCATCACACTACCCCCCCAGCACTTTAATAAGCATGTATCTATCCTGTGCGGGCGGCCAGCGGGGGAAGGGAAGTCGGGTTGTGGGTTTCTGTTCTGTTTGCAACCAAACTAAGTTTTGTGCCCTCTGAACTTTCTGGGAGAAATAAGAATCTGCAGGGACCGTTTATCCTGTTTATGGGTCCAGGCCGGACTCTTGGTGCTAAGACTAACACATTTGGGTGCTTTTGGGGGGTGGTGCCGGGTGGGGGGGTTGGGGGTTTCAATGGTGTTCAATGACTCTTACTAGCCTGTTTTTTTTCTTCCCTTCTACACATATTTTATGACAGTCCCATCCCTGTGATTTTGCTCTCTGTCCACTAGGTGGTGCGGTAACCATCTTTAACTGTATCTTATTACTACCTCATATTGTTATGCATTATGTAATGCAAATATTCAGCTATGCAATTCTATTTGTAACCCGATATTTCTGATTATGTAATAACAGAGGATGATGACTCCTCTTACCATTTTCTCTTGGAACGTTCGTGGTTTGAACTCCGAGATCAAACGGTCACTGGTATTTAATTATATCAAGAAATATCTAACCCAAATCTGTATACTACAGGAGACACACCTGATGGGGAGCAGAACACTGGCTCTCCAGAAACACTGGGTGGGTTCATATTACCACTCAACCTATTCCGCATTTTCTGGGGGAGTCAGTGTTCTGGTCCATAGTTCCCTCCAGTTTACCCTCCTGGACCTCCACCTAGACCCGGAGGGGACATGTGTGGCCCTTCATGCGATGTGTGACAGGCTTGAGTTGCTCATTATGGGACTATATATCCCCCCACCAGCTACACTGACCATTCTACACAAATTGGCCCCTTGGATACCTCTCTACCCCAGAGCTGGTGTATTGTTGGCTGGTGACTTTAACATGACTCCAAACCCCAGTATAGACAGATTCAATGCTGACTCAGCTGTGGACTCTCCTCTGTCACATTGGGTAGAGGTGTATGGGCTGCAGGATATCTGCCGGTGGAAACACCCCTACGCTAAACAGTACACGTGTCATTCAGCAACGTATGCCTCTTTCTCCAGAATTGACCTGTTCCTCGCTGATGACTCCCTGCTCTCACGCACTCTTGCAGTCCCAGCATATCGGATCATGCTCCGGTGTTGCTGCGGCTTGGCACAGACTCGACGGCAGGGACAGCCCTCTGGAGGCTATCTGGATTCTGGATCACAGATGAGAGGGTGGGCCCTGAGATTGAGGGGGAGCTGGGAGTGTATTGGGGACACAATGTCAGTACAACTGACCCACCGGTGCTGTGGGACGCCTACGAGGCATATACCCGAGGTCAATATCAAAGGGTTATTGGCAAAGTTAGGAAGGACACGCAGCTAGCAATTTAAGGCCTGGAACTGAGAGCCCGGGATTTGGAATCTGACAATGTACACAACAGTGCAGAGGAGTCATATAGTGCTCTACAAGCTATGTATAGGGAGATTTCCTTGCTGAGAACTACCGCTAGTAGGAAAATCCTCCTAGGCCAAACCCAGAGGATCTTTGAACAGGGAGCGAGGACGGGTAGAATGCTGGCATGGTTAGTCAGGGAGTGCTCCTCTACACCCCACATAGCAAACATAAGAGATGAGCAAGGCACACTGCAATCTGACCCCATGCGGATTAATGCTCGGTTTGCGGAATACTATGAGACCCTATACACCTCCAGAGCGGATTTCACTCCAAACACTTTAAAACTATTTTTGGACCAAATAGATTTCCCCATGCTTTCTGAAGCAGACCTTACCAGGCTGGATGGCCCTATAACCCTTGAAGAGATCCAAACTGCGGTCGCCTCACTCCAATCTGCCAAAACCCCTGGCCCCAACGGAATACCCATCGAATTCTACAAATTCAATGTGGAGATAGTCATCCCTAGATTTCATACCCTATTACTGACCATGCTGAAGGAGGGGTGTCTTCCCCCCTCCATGTCTGAGGCGGTAATAGTAGTGATTCCTAAGCCCAATAAAGGCCCAGATCTGTGCGCTTCCTATCGCCCAATATCACTCCTCAGTGTAGATGCCAAAATAGTCACCAAAATTCTAGCAAACCGACTCAATTCGGTCATCATTTCCCTGGTACATGGTGATCAAACTGGCTTTATGCCCAGCAAAGGCACCAATACTAACTTATGCCGCCTCTATACCAATATATGCCATGCAGCTAATGTGCAGTCTCAGGGGGTGGTGGCCTCGCTAGATGCCGAGAAGGCTTTCGACTCAGTGGAGTGGGAGTTCCTTTGGCAAGTCCTTGAGCGATTTAACTTTGGCCCTCAATTCATTTCTTGGATAAAACTGCTTTATAAGAACCCCTCAGCACAAGTACTAATGGCCTCCTCTCCCCACAATTTTCTCTAGGCAGGGGCACCAGACAGGGCTGTCCCTTATCCCCTGGGTTATTTGCCCTAGCTATAGAGCCCCTAGCCATTCTTATTAGATCCTCTGCCACAATTAAAGGCATACAAGTGGGCCCACTAACAGAAAAAATTTCGCTATACGCAGATGATGCGCTCCTATACCTCCCAGATGCGTCTAACTCCCTTGAGGAAGCTCTAAAGCTTATAAATCAATACTGTTCCCTTTCAGGTGTCCGGATCAACTGGGAAAAATCCATACTATTCCCACTAGGTCACGCAGCACCCCCTATTGCAGCCCATATTCCCTTGAAGTATGTCTCTAATTTCCGTTACTTAGGAATAGAAGTTAAAAAAGACCCCTACATGTACCTGACTGACAACGTCTACCCCATACTCCAACACCTCACTTCTAGATGCCAGGCCTGGAGGTCCCTACCCCACTCCCCGGTCGGGAGGATTAACTTACTTAAAATGACGTTCCTCCACAAATTCCTTTACGTGTTCCACAATACCCCTGTTCCCATTCCCAAATCCTTCCTTTGGAAAATAGATCAACTAATAACCACTTTTATCTGGGCCGGGGCTACTCCTAGAATTGCCCGAACTACCCTACAACTCCTGCTATCCCTCGGGGACTGGCACTTCTGTGTTTCAAACAGTACTACTGGGTGGTGGTGACGGTGAGATGGTGGTTTACCCAAATCTCACACCAACCCCTCGGTGAACTTAGAAGTGGCAGTCCTTGGGTCCTACTCTGCATTGAGCAACCTGGTCTTTATAGGACCAAGAGCACATCTTGAAATGACCACCTCAATGCGAAAGGCGGTCCGCGTCTGGGAACAAATATCAGGTAAGTTAAATAGGACCAATACCATCTCTCTGCACACACCCTTATGGGGCAACCCTAAACTACCCCACCTAAAAACCATTCTCGACCCGGCTCTCTGGGCTCGGTATGATATTAAAACGATACAGCACATTATGCTGGCAGGCACGCTGCTACCATTTGACTCCCTACACGACGCCTTTCAGCTCCCATCCAGAATACTGTTCCGATACCTACAACTACGCCATGCAATGCAGGCACAATTCCCCCTAGGAGTTTCCCTAGCCTCACATGGGGTGGAGAGCTTCCTCACCTCCAGCAATGCGGACCGCATCCTCTCTTCATGATACCTTATATCTTGTGAGGATTCCGGTGGCGGAACTAAACTGTTCCAGAAATGGAAGGAGGATCTGCCTGCCTTGGGGGATAATGATTGGGAGGAGGGGAATACAACAATATATCCCCTTAATGATCTCTGCTAGAGATAGATTTATTTAACTCAAATTCATACACAGAGCGTACTATACTCCACAAAGGCTGGCGAGAATATTCCCTACACAAACTGACAGATGCTCAAAATGTACTACAGACATGGGCACCTTCATTCATGTGGTATGGTCCTGTCCCCTCATACAAAAGTTCTGGTTAGATGTAGTCTCTATGATTAATTCAGTTGGAGGCTTGTCGATAGGCCTAGACCCGCTCATTCTCCTGCTAGGTATATGTGATAATGTCACACCAAGTACACACAGACAGCTGTTCATATTCTATGCAACGTTTTACGCTAGGAAAGCCACCCTACTTCATTGGAAGCAACCAGAACCCCCCACCGTCTCCAACTGGAGAACCATGATAGACTCCATCCTACCACTTTACAAACTTACGTATATAAGTCGGAAATGTCCCCAAAAATTTGAGAAGATATGGGGCTGCTGGACTAAGAGATGAATACTATAAATTGTCTGGAAGGTCCCCCCCCTTTTTCATTCCCCCACCGATAATCTCCTGTCCCATTTGGTCCCTCCCCCCCCCCCCCCCCATATGCAGGAAGATCGATACCCCTTATTGTCAGATCTAGTAGTCGATTGCATAATATGTAACCAACTGTATAACCTGAAACCTGCATAATCTAAAAGCTAATTCCCATGCTCCATCCTTAAAGGATTACTGACTGCATTATTTCTCCACTCTGTATTGTATTACCATGACTTGAAAGACTGATTGTATACCATAAATTGCACTTAAAAAACGTAAACTGTTATGTTAAATTTGTATGCCATGTTTCTCCTTTTGGTGACAAATAAAAACGTATCTGTTAAAAAAAAAAAAAAAAGCACACACAAATTCAACTGCAACATGAAGACCTTAAAAATAGGGAATGCCGCCAAAACCTGTGCATTCACAGTATTCTGGAAACAGTGGGGAGACACAGATCTTAGATCTTATCTATTGGGCTTATTTGTTACACTGGCACCAACCAATCTGGACATTGATTGGAGATCGGATCATGCACACCGATCCCTGGGCCCTAGACCACCTTCTGGAACTCATCCTCACGATGTTTTAGTGCGCTTCTACTATTACAACAGCAAGTAACCAGCAATAGATCCAGCACTGAATATAAGGGTGATAAATTGCAGATCTTCAGTAACCTGTCCTGTATCACTTTACACAAGAGATGTCTCATACATCCTATTATGATGAAACTTCATAAACATTGTGTGCCTTACTTCTGGCGATTCCCATTTCACTAACAGTGAATAAGGGTGGCACCCAACACAGCATCAAGGATCTGCAGGAAGGGCAATCATTCTTTAAAGTTCTGGGACTACCACCTCTTCCAGAATATGTTCTTCTACTGCCCTTTGTCAACGCTCCACCATTCTCCACTTAAAGCAAGATCTAGACACCCACTAAACCCAAGGCTAAAAAATACCCTCAGGCTCTCTCTCAAGTATCTCCTCTACAACCACCTACTTGAGCTGTTTGCGTGAGCTACAGAGATTTTTACCACCTCCTTTTTTTTTGCTGTTGTTCTGACACTTGATGCGCCTATTACATGTTCTAGCATCATCAAGATTGAGGAGAAATAGGATAGTCAGCATAGGCAGTCTTCAAGGGATCCCAGATCCATAATAAATTCAATCAGTTACATCAGCATTAGGTGCTTAAAAGCTGCGGATCCAAGACTGATTCATTTTTATAAATGTGAACCTATCAACGGAGTCTGTGGACAGGCGCATACCTTGATCCATTAAAAACCCTCCAGCAGCACTGAATGTGCATTCAGAAAGCATGCTGGATGCTGGAAAGGTATTCTATTCTGAATCCTCTGGGTCACTAAGGATCACATTATTCGTAACTACCTCCTCCCAGCCATGTACAACTCTTTGGGTTTCTTGGGACTGAAAACCATCTCTTGAAGACTGCTGCTGAGTGTTATCCTCTACATCCATGCTGACACAATCCTCCTCTTCTTCCTGTGTGTTTGACGGGCCCGCAGGAATGCTATCTGGATAAAGCGAGCCTTGAGAGGAAAGGAAGTCCTCCTCTTCTTCCCACTGTTCTGCCCCAAGTGCCCTGTCCATGATTCCACAAAGTGCGTGCTCCAGCAGGAAGACTAGAGGGACAGTGTCACTCATGCATGCATTGTCACTGCTCACAATCCTTGTGGCCTCCTCAAATGGTGACAGGACAGTGCATGCATCCTTGATCCATAGCCACTGGTGTGGTGAAAAGAAGCCAAGCTCCCCTGACCCTGTCCTGGTGCCATACTTGCACAGGTACTCATTGATGGCCCTCTGCTGTGTGTGCAGCTGCTGCAGCATTGCCAATGTTGAGTTCCACCTGGTGGGCATGTCACAAATGAGGCCTGGGTACCTGGTCAAGAAACGCTGCACCACCAGATTCAGGACGTGTACCAAACATGGAATATGGGTCAACTGTCCCTGTCGGAGGACGGAGAGAAGGTTGATGCCATTGTCACATACAACCATTCCTGGTTGAAGCTGGCATGGCGTCAACCACCTCTGAGCCTGCCCCTGCAGAGCTGACAGAATCTCTGCCCCAGTGTGGCTCCTGTCCCCTAGGCAGACCAACTCAAGCACCACATGGCATCTTTTAGCCTGACTACTTGCGTAGCCCCTTGAAGGCTTACGGAGCACTGCTGGTTCAAAGGACAAATCTGCAGAAGAGGCCATGAAGGAAGAAGAAGAGGAGGGGGTGGAGAGAGCTTTGGCAGAATCACCACTAGCATTTTGGAGGCGTGGTGGTGGAACAAGCTCCAACAACACTAAGCCCTGTCCTGCATCCTTCCCAGCTGCCAGCAGAGTTACCCAGTGCAGCGTGAAGGAAAGGTAATGTCCCTGCCCATGCCTGCTGGACCATGAGTCAGCGGTAATATGAACCTTACTGCTGATCGCCCTATCCAACGAGGCCAAAACATTGCCTTCCACATGCCGGTAGAGAGCCGGAATGGCCTTCCGTAAAAAGAAAGAGTTTTGGAACCTGCCACTGAAGTACAGCACATTCCACAAATTCACCAAAGGGGGCAGAGTCTACCAGCTGAAAAGGCAAAGGTTGGAGTGCTAGCAATTTGGCCAAGCTAGCATTTAGATGCTGAGCATGTGGATGGCTGGGACCAAATTTCTTTTTACGGTTCAGCAACTGGGGTAGGGACATTTGCCTGGTGTACTGCTAGCAGATTGACTGCAAGTACTTGGGACAACTATTACTATACCTTCATTCCGCTCAGTGCAGGTTTTTGAGAGGACTGGAGGTATAGTAGGGTTGGAGATCCCAGATGAGGAGCAAGGAGAATTCCACCTTTTTCTATGATTTGGGTCTTTCAAGTGCTGTTGCCAATGGACTGCATGATAGGTTGTCATATGTCTGGTCAAGCATGTGGGGACTAAAGAATTTGCTCTTCTGGCCATGCTTGATCCCCTTCAGACATAGGTTGCAAACAGCGATCTGCTGTACACATGTTGAAAAAGGCACACACCGAGGAACTTTTAAATGTAAGCGGGGAGTAGGGATGAGCTTCGAGTTTGAGTCGAACTCATGTTCAACTCGAACATCGGCTGTTCGCAAGTTCGCCGAACAGCGAACAATTTGGGGTGTTCGCGGCAAATTCGAATGCCGCGGAACACCCTTTAAAAGTCTATGGGAGAAATCAAAAGTGCTAATTGTAAAGGCTTATATGCATGGTATTGTCATAAAAAGTGTTTGGGGACCTGGATCCTGCCCCAGGGGACATGGATCAATGCAAAAAAAGTTTTAAAAACTGCAGTTTTTTCGGGAGCAGTGATTTTAATAATGCTTAAAGTGAAACAATAAAAGTGTAATATCCCTTTAAATTTTGTAGCTGGGCGGTGTCTATAGTATGCCTGTAAAGGGGCACATGTTTCCCATGTTTAGAACAGTCTGACAGCAAAATTACATTTCAAAGGAAAAAAAGTCATTTAAAACTACTCGCGGCCATAATGAATTGTCGGTCTGACAATACACATAGAAGTTCATTGATAAAAACGGCATGGGAATTCCCGCCAGGGGAACCCCGAACCAAAATTTAAAAAAAAAATGACGTGGGGGGTTCTCCTAAATTCCATACAGGGCTCTTCAGGTCTGGTATGGATATTAAGGGGAACCCCGGCCAAAATTTAAAAAAAAAACGGCGTGGGGTCCCCTCAAAAATCCATACCAGACCCTTATCCGAGCACGCAACCTGGCAGGCTGCAGGAAAAGAGGGGGGGCAGAGAGAGCACCCCCCCCTTCCTGAACCGTACCAGACCACATGCCCTCTGGCCGGGGTTCCCCTTAATATCCATACCAGACCTGAAGGGCCTGGTATGGAATTTAGGAGAACCCCCCACGTAATTTTTTTTTTTAAACTTTGGTTCAGGGTTCCCCTGTGGGGAATTCCCATGCCGTTTTTATCAATGAACTTCTATGTGTATTGTCGGACCGGCAATGCATTAATAGCCACGAGTAGTTTTAAATGACTTTTTTTCCTTTGAAATGTAATTTTGCTGTCAGACTGTTATAAACACGGGAAACATGCGCCCCTTTACAGGCATACTATAGACACCCCCCAGCTACAAAATTTAAAGGGATATTACACTTTTATTGTTTCACTTTAAGCATTATTAAAATCACTGCTCCCGAAAAAACGGCCGTTTTTAAAACTTTTTTTTGCATTGATCCATGTCCCTTGGGGTAGGACCCAGGTCCCCAAACACTTTTAATGACAATAACTTGCATATAAGCCTTTAAAATTAGCACTTTTGATTATTCATGTTCGTGTCCCATAGACTTTAACGGCGTTCGCGTGTTTGAACTGACTTTTTTCCTGTTCGCATGTTCTGGTGCAAACCGAACAGGGGGGTATTCGGCTCCTCCCTAGCGGGGAGTCAGCTGCGCCCTGCACCTGCGGAGATCTGTGGTGTGATGCAATAGGATGGCTGGCCTTAAGCTGCTCCCTAAAGGACATCCTGCCTTGTTGGAGTTGTGCCTCCTCCTCCTCACTTTCCTCCTCTCTTCTCTCAGGTACCCAAGTACAGTCAGTGACCTCATCATCCCCTCCCTCCTCGTCACTGGAGCAAACTTGGAAGTATGCTGCAGCTGGGGGAACATGACTGACAGTTTCTTGTCCTTCTGTGCCACCCCCTCTCTCTAGGCTCACGTTACTCCCTTCTTTAACCTGTAAACCAACATCGGAGCCTTCAAATCGCTTTGCATCCTCCAGCAGCATGTACCCGACACTGTGGTAGAATAATTCTAGGGACTCCTCCGTGCATGATGGTGGGGCTATGGAAGGAATGACTGTGGACAAGGAGCGGTGGAATAGACCGCTTTGGCAGCTGTGTTTGAAGGCAAACTACTCTGAGTCTGGGTGACAGAGGATGAGGAGGATGAGGAGGATGAGGACAGCTTCTTTACCCACTCCACCAACTCTTCTGCATGTTGTGGCTCAATAACACGGCCAGCAGCAGAAAAAAAGGACAAGCATGCCCCACGGCCACCTGCAGAGAATGCACCATGTCCACGACTACCACTGTTGACTGTAGACACACAGGATGCTTGCCCTTTTTTAGTGGCCTGTGAGCATCTGCCTCTCCTTGGTGGCCTTCCGGACATGATGTATTTTTTGTTTTGCAACACCACACTACAATGCATTATATAATGTGTACACCGCCTGAAGTGTATTAGAAACTATACACCACTGAATGCACTGTATATATAGGCTACACTGAATGCAGAATATATATATATATATATATATATATATATATATATATATATATATACAGTTTCTCACAAATGTGAGTACACCCCTCACATTTTTTTAAATATTTTATTCTATCTTTTCATGTGACAACACTGAAAAAATGACACGTTGCTACAATGTAAAGTAGTGAGTGTACAGCATGTATAACAGTGTAAATTTGCTGTCCCCTCAAAATAACTTAACACACAGCCATTATTGTCTAAACCGATGGCAACAAAAGTGAGTACAACCCTAAGTGAAAATGTCCAAATTGGGCCCGATCAGCCATTTTCCCTCCCCGGTGTTATGTGACTCATTGGTGTTACAAGGTCTCAGGTGTGAATGGTGAGCAGGTGAGTTAAATTTGGTGTTATCGCTCTCAATCTCTCATACTGGTCACTTGAAATTCAACATGGCACCTCATGGCAAAGAACTCTCTGAGGATCTGAAAAAATGAATTGTTGCTCTACATAAAGATGGCCTAGGCTATAATAAGATTGCAAAGATCCTGAAACTGAGCTGCAGCATGGTGGCCAAGACCATACAGTGGTTTAACAGGACAGGTTCCACTCATAAAAGGCCTCATCAGCATTGCATTATATCCAGAGGTTGTCTTAGGGAAATAGACACGTTAGTGCTGCCAGCATTGCTGCAGAGGTTGAAGGGGTGGGGGGTCAGCCTGTCAGTGCTCAGACCATACGCCGCACACTGCATCAATTTGGTCTGCGTGACTGTCGTCCCAGAAGGAAGCCTCTTCTAAAGATGATGCACAAGAAAGCCCGCAAACAGTTTGCTGAAGACAAGCAGACTAAGAACATGGATTACTGGATTTGGAACATGGATTTACATGGATTTGGTTCAGATAGTGTCAAGCGTGTGTGGCAGCAACCAGGTGTGGAGTACAAAGAAAAGTGTGTCTTGCCTACAGTCAAGCATGGTGGTGGGAGTGTCATGGCCTGGGGCTGCATGAGTGCTGCAGGCACTGGGGAGCTACTGTTCATTGAGGGAACCATGAATGCCAACATGTAATGTGACATACTGAAGCAGAGCATGATCTCCTCCCTTCAGAGACTGGGCCACAGGGCAGTATTCAAATATGATAATGACTCCAAACACACCTCCAAGACAACCACTACCTTGCTAAAGTAGCTGAGAGTAAAGGTGTTGGACTGGCCAAGCCTGTCTCCAGATCTGAACCCTATTGAGTAATGCATCTGTGGGGCATCCTCAAATAGAAGGAGGAGGAGCGCAAGTTCTCTAACATCCACCAGCTCCGTAATGTCGTCATGGAGGAGTGGAAGAGGACTCCAGTAGCAACCTGTGATGCTCTGGTGAACTCCATGCCCAAGAGAGTTAAGGCAGTGCTGTAAAATAATGGTGGCCACCCAAAATAATGACACTTTGGGCCCAATTTGGACATTTTCACTTAGGGGTGTACTCACTTTTGTTGCCAGCGGTTTAGACGTGAATGGCTGTGTGTTGAGTTATTTTGAGGGGACAGTGAATTTACACTGTTATACAAGCTGTACACTCACTACTTTACATTGTAGCAAAGTGTCATTTCTTCGGCGTTGTCACATGAAAAGATGTAATAAAATATTTACATATTTACATATTGTGAGGGGTGTGCTCACTTTTGTGAGATACTGCATATATATATATATATATATATATATATATATATATATATACACTGTATATATATTTTAATATATCTTTTAATGCGACAACACTGAAGAAATGACACTTTTCTACAATGTAAAGTAGTGAGTGTACTGCTTGTATAACAGTGTAAATTTGCCGTCCCTTCAAAATAACTCAACACACAGCCATTAATGTCTAAACCACTGGCAACAAAAGTGAGTACACCCCTAAGTGAAAACATATATGTACATATTAATACACCACCTGAAGTGTATTAGAAACTGTACACACTGTATTAGATACTGTTTACACCGCCTGAAGTGTATTAGAAACTGTACACACTGTATTAGATACTGTGTACACTGCCTGAAGTGTATTAGAAACTATACACCACCGAATGCACTGTATATCTATCTATCTATCTATCTATCTATCTATCTATCTATCTATCTATCTATCTATCTATCTATCTATCGATCGATAGATAGATAGATAGATAGATAGATAGATAGATAGATAGATAGATAGATAGATAGATAGATAGATAGATAGATAGATAATCTCACAAAAGTGTGTACACCCTTCACATTTTTGTAAATATTTTAATATGTGACAACACTGAAGAAATGACACTTTTCTACAATGTAAAGTAGTGAGTGTACAGCTTGTATAACAGTGTAAATTTGCCGTCCCTTCAAAATACTCAACACACAGCCATTAATGTCTAAACTGCTGGCAACAAAAGTGAGTACACCCCTAAGTGAAAATGTCCCAATTGGGCCCAATTAGCCATTTTCCCTCCCCGGTGTCATGTGATTCGTTAGTGTTACAAGGTCTCAGGTGTGAATGGGGAGCAGGTGTGTTAAATTTGGTGTTATCACTCTCACTTTCTCATACTGGTCACTGGAAGCTCAACATGGCACCTCATGACAAAGAACTCTCTGAGGATCTGAAAAAAAGAATTGTTGCTCTACATAAAGATGGCCTAGGCTATAAGAAGATTGCCAAGTCCCTGAAACTGAGCTGCAGCATGGTGGTAAAGACCATACAGCGGTTTAACAGGACAGGTTCCACTCAGAACAGGCCTCGCCATGGTCGACCAAAGAAGTTGAATGCACGTGCTCAGCGTCATATCCAGAGGTTGTCTTTGGGAAATAGACGTATGAGTGCTGCCAGCTTTGCTGCAAAGGATGAGGGGGTGAGGGGTCAGCCTGTCAGTACTCAGACTATAGGACGCACACTGCATCAAATTGGTCTGCATGGCTGTCGTCCCAAAAGGAACCCTCTTCTAAAGATGATGCACAAAAAACCCACAAACAGTTTGCTGAAGACAAGCAGACTAAGGACATGGATTACTGGAACCATGTGCTGTGGTCTGATGAGACCAAGATAAACTTATTTGGTTCAGATGGTGTCAAGCATGTGTGGTGACAACCAGGTGAGGAGTACAAAGACAGGTGTGTTTTGCCTACAGTTAAGCATGGTGGTGGGAGTGTCATGGTCTGGGGCTGCATGAGTGCTGCCGGCACTGGGGAGTTAGAGTTCATTAAGGGAACCATGAATGCCAACATGTACTGTGACATATTGAAGCAGAGCATGATCCCCTCCCTTTGGAAACTGGGCCACAGGGCAGTATTCCAACATGATAAAGACCCCAAACACACCTCTAAGATGATCACTGTCTTGCTAAAGAAGCTGAGGGTAAAGGTGATGGACTGGCCAAGCATGTCTCCAGACCTAAACCCTATTGAGCATCTGTGGGGCATCCTCAAATGGATGGTGGAAGAGCGCAAGGTCTCTAACATCCACTAGCTCCGTGATGTCATCATGGAGGAGTGGAAAAGGACTCCAGTGGCAACCTGTGTAGTTCTGGTGAACACCATGCCCAAGTGGGTTAAGGCAGTCCCGTAAAAAAATGGTGGCCACACAAAATATTGACACTTTGGGCCCAATTTGGACATTTTCAGTTAGGGGTGTAATCACTTTTGTTGCCAGCGGTTTAGACATTAATGACTGTGTTGAGTTATTTTGAGGGGACAGCAAATTTACACTGTTATACAAGCTGTACACTCACTACTTTACATTGTAGCAAAGTGTCATTTCTTCAGTGTTGTCACATTAAAAGATATAATAAATAATTTACAAAATTTTGAGGGGTGTACTCCCTTTTGTGAGATACTGTATACTCTGCATTTAATATAGCGTATATATACAGTGTATTCAGTGGTGTACAGTATATAATACACTTCAGGCGATGTATCAATTTTTGCAGATGATATCCTCTTAACCCTGACTAGCCCCCATACATCCCTACCAAATATAAAATTAAAACCACAAAAATTGAAGCTTTGCCTATTAACATTTTAGCAAATCGCTTAATTTCCCTTCAGTCTAGCTATCCCTACTACTGGTGTTCTAAATCACTAAAATATTTAGGTGTTCATATTACCTCATCTTATGATACATTATTTCAAGCAAATTTTTCTCCTATGTTTCAAGAGATACATAAACTACTAAGACAATGGCATACCTTCCCTATTTCATTTCTTGGTAGAGTTAACGTTTTGAAGATGTCTATACTCCCAAAACATCTTCATCTCTTTGAAACATTGCCAGTTCCAGTTCCTATAGCCCATTTACGTAGCTTACGCCATTTCTTTACTAGTAGGGATTGGCAAACGGTTTGGCCCGAGCATGAGTTCTGTCAGGGAAATGTTAATCTTCTCCCTATAAGCAAATAATTTCTTTTTGTGCTTTTAAGCGCAAACAGCTCTCTTATATAATCACGGGAAAGCGCGCTTGTATTTCTCCAAGTGACACAGACACAGATGCTGGTATCACCTTGAGCTTAGCATAATCCTCGAGAGAATAGTCAGCTCCTTTTATTTATACTATAAACATAAACAACAAAGGAAGGTGGTGGCTTCAGAATCAGCCAGACACTTGTATTCTTTCAAAAGAACCAATCACACACATGTATATATTCAAATAGAAATACAGTAGTGACGTGTGCAGATGGTCATGTGCAGAAAAATGCGGCAAGCGTTTTGTGAGACACAAAGGACTCACAATTTGAACACTACTTTTATGGCTCTGAACACGATCGTGTGCACATTCCCACTGCTACCAATGACGCGAGCCATACTCTATCATGACTCAGTGGGCCATAATTTTGTATGGTTATGCTATAGTTCCCATGTACACAGATCTGCTTACTTAGGAGTTTAGATGTGGTCGCCATTGTGTGGCCAGTCCCTTGGTGAGGCATAAACAAACATCCATAAAAGAGCAAACAGATCTGCCGTGTCCACGGGAAGGTTTCCGCAGCCAATGGTCTTCCACCAACGTCTGTATTTGCGAATACGCTTACATGAGTGTATTACAGCAAAACTGACACTGGGGGACATCTGACAACATACATTAATAAAAATTTCCACAACAGTTCGGGCCAAACATTTGCCTGTTCGGCCGTTTAAACGGTGCCCCCCCAGTCCATACCAGCCCCTTCTGAACTTTTCCTTACTATATGAAGAGAAAAGTATTTTTGCTGCTTTATCTGTTCCCAGTCAATTCCTGTCCCTATGACCCCTGTCACCAGGATGGAAGGTGACAGACAGCCATAAAAATCTTTCCCTGCTGTAGCCGAAATCTGGCAAAAAACTGACTAAAAGTTTTACTAAACCCACAACAGTAAAATCAGTCTGTATATGCAGTAAAGCATGCCTGTTATATTCACTGTGGAACCTAAGAGGTTAATCCTCTGCATTGTGTAAAAAGGTTGTTTGATCCTGTCTTATCTGATCCTCCCCTTCTTCCACTGCCCCCAATCAATCTCCTGATAGTACAGAGCCTTTGGCGTCATGCTGCACATGCCCAGTTTGGTGTGTATTGCTAGAGAGTTTTTTTCTTCAGAGGGTGCATGTGATCAGCACAGGACCATCAGCACTCTGCAGACAGAGGGTCAGGGGTCCTGCAGCCTCAAAGTACAGTCAGAGGAGAATGAAAACTCCTCCTACAAGCTTTAACCAGACACTGACAGGAGTCACAAGACTGCTATATACTGCTGATGAGAAAATGTATTTAGCAGATTGTATTTACTAAAATAGTTGCATTTCCATGTTCTGTGTACTGTGGGAGACCAGATATACTGAATACAGGGTAATGGGCTTGGTAACACTTTAAGTTGGGCTTTAAAAAATGCTATTAGCCACTGTTTTGTTTATTAGGTCCTTTCTTGTTCAGCGCACAAGTGTTAAAGCATTTGTTACCCCAAACACTTCACATTCCTGATATGTGCCTGCTGTACCATGTGCCTGTATGAGATAGTTCCCTTTGTATTGCTTCCTTTATGTGAAATCTTTGGTGTTCCTGCCAGTCCCTCTGCTTTCCTATTAAAAATAATCACACTAAGCAGGAGAACACAGTGTGGTCAGTTCTCTAACTATGCTGGGAACTCAGTGTATTCTCCTCCAATGATCAGACTTGTCCTAATATCCCCCCCCCGACAGACATTTATTGGGTAGCTCAGTGTGCTGCTGTTTCTCCTACCCCTAGCTTATGCAGTGGAGAACAGAGGGAACGTGATCACTTATAAAAATGGGAATAAAGGTATTTTAGTTACATAGTAGGCAAGGTTGAAAGACACAAGTCCAACCTATGTGTGTGATTCTATATCAGTATTACATTGTATATTTCTGTATGTTGTGGTTGTTCAGGTGATTATCTAATAGTTTTTTGAAATTATCAATGCTCCCTGCAAAAACCACTGCCTGTGGAAGAGAATTCCACATTCTTACCGCTCTTACAGTAAAAAACCCTCTATGCAGTTTAGGGTTAAACCGCTTTTCTTCTAATTTTAGTGAATGGCCGCGTGTCTTATCGACTTGTTCAGATCCGCACTATAGCCGAATGATGGTTACAGCATGAATGTGCTTTGCCGGGAGGCTGTCAATAGACGTCCTCCCCTTTGCACGCTGGCCACGCCCCCTGAAGGGCGCGCGCTGTGATCACCAGAGTCAATGAGACTCGGGTGATCACAGATCGGAGTAAGGGGTCGATCTCGACCCCTTACCACGTGATCAGCTGTCAGCCAATGACAGCTGATCATGTGATGTAAACAGAAGATCGGTAATCATTTTTTTTCTTCTCACGCTGACAGCGTGAGGAGAAAAAAAGCCGATGTCCGGCTTCTGTTGAAGGGACATCGGTCCCGAAGAGGAAGAGGCAAAGCCGCCTCATATGTGCCCACCAGTACCGCCTGCCAGTGCCACAAATCAGTACCCACCAATCAGTGCCCACAGTGCCCACAGTGCTCACCAGTACATAAGTGCCAGCAATCAGTGCCACCTATGAACGCCCATGAGTGCCACCTATCAATGCCCACCAGTGGTGCCAATCAGTGTCTCCTAGCAGTGTTGCCTATCAGTGTCACCTACCAGTGCTGATCAGTGCCCATCATTGCCACCCATCAGTGCCCATCACTGCCACCCATCAGTGCCCATCAGTACCACCTATCAGTGCCACCTATCAGTGCCACCTATTAGTGCCATTCAGTGCTACCTATCAATGCCCTTCAATGCCGCCCATCAGTGCCACCCATCAATGCCACCTCTCAGGGCCCATCAATGCCACCTATCAGTGCCCACCAGTGCCACCTCATCAATGCCAACCAGTGCCGCCTTATCAGTGGCCATCAGTGTCGCCTTATCAGTGCCCATCAATGCAGCCTATCGGTGCCCATCAGTGCAGCCTATCAGTGCCCATAGGTGTAGCCTCATCAGCGTACATCACTGAAGGAGAAAAATTACCTGTTTGCAAAATGTATTAACAAAATATTAAACGGTTTTGTATTTTTTTTTTTTAATAGGTTTTTTTAATTTGTTTTACAAAAAATAAAAAACCCAGAGGTGATCAAATACCACCAAAAGAAAGCTCTATTTGTGGGGAAAAAATGATAAAAATTTCATTTGGGTACAGTGTTGTATGGCCGCGTAATTGTCATTCAAAGAGTGACCGAGCTAAAAGCTGAAAACTGGTCTGGGCAGGAGGGGGGTTTAGGTGCCCAGTAAGCAAGTGGTTAAATTCCCTTTCGTAGAAAAGTTTTATCCCTATTGTGGGGTCACCAGTAACCTTTCCACATAACTAATGTCCTCCAGTCCCTTTAGTCCTATTAGTTTTGTTGCCCTTCTCTGGACTCTCTCCAGTAACAGCACATCCTTCCTGAGGACTGGCGCCCAGAACTGGACAGCATACTCTAGGTGCAGCTGGACCAGAGTCTTGTAGAGTGGGAGAATTATCGATTTATCTCTGGAGTTGATCCCCTTTTTAATGCATGCCAATATTCTGTTTGCTTTGCTTGCAGCAGCTTGGCATTGCATGCCATTGCTGAGCCTGTCATCTACTAGGACCCCCAGGTCCTTTTCTATCCTATATTCCCCCAGAGGTTCTCCCCCCAGTGAGTAGATTGTATTAATATTTTTGCCACCCAAATGCATTACCGTATTTATCGGCGTATGACACACACAGGCGTATAACACGCACATTCATTTTAAGAGGGAAGTTTCAGGAAAAAAACTTAAATTTTAAATAAGGAACTTTGAAGTAAAGTAAGGGTCAGTGCCCATCTGCAGCCTCACCATTGCCATCAATGCAGCCTGATCAATGCCCATCTGCAGCCTCACCATTGCCATCAATGCAGTCTGATCAATGCCCATCTGCAGCCTCACAAGTGCCATCAATGCAGCCTCATCAGTCCACATCAATGCAGCCTTACCATTGCCATCAATGCAGCAGCCTCACCATTGCATCAGTGCAGCCTGATCGATGCCCATCTGCAGCCCAGAGGGGACAGGGGGGGGGGGGGCGGGACGAGCGCCGACAGATTACATACAGTGAGAATCTCCTATGATAGACAGAACAGTGGTCCAATGGCGGCCCAGGAGACAGGAGTTCCTATTATAGAGGCTGCCAAGTAAACAGGAGATTCTCACTGTATGTAATCTGACGGTGCTCGTCCTGCCCCCCCTCCCTGTCCCCTCCGAGGCAGCTAAAACTGAAGTATTGGCGTATAACACGCACGCACTATTTGCACCCAATTTTCATGGTGAAAAAGTGAGTGTTATACACCAATAAATACAGTATTTTACATTCTTCTATATTAAACCTTATTTGCCATGTAGTTGCCCACCCCATTAATTTTTTCAGATCTTCTTGCAAGGTTTCCACATTCTGTGGAGAAGTTATTGCCCTGTTTAGCTTAGTATCGTCCACAAACACAGAGATTGAGATGTTTATCCCATCTTCCAGGTTGTTTATGAATAAATTAAATAGAATTGGTCCCAGGACAGAACCCTGGGGTCCACACTTTCCACCCCAGACCATTCTGAGTACTCCCTATTTATCAACACCCTCTGAACTCACCCCTGTAGCCAGTTTCCAATCCATGTACTTACCCTGTGGTCCATGCCAATGGACCTTACTTTGTACAGTAAACGTTTATGCAGAACTGTATCAAATGCTTTTGCAAAATCCAGATACACCACGTCTACAGGCCTTCCTTCATCTAGATATCTAGATGGCAGGTCACCATCTCATAGAAGGTTAATAGATTGGTTTGGCAAGAACGATTCTTCATAAATCCATGCTGATTACTGCTAATGATACCGTTGTCATTACTAAACTCTTGTTTATAGTCCCTTATCATTCCCTCCAAGAGCCTGCATACAATTAATGTTAGGTCAACTGGTCTGTAATCCCCAGGGATGTATCATGGCCCTTTTTAAATATTGGTGCTACATTGGCTTTTCTCCAATCAGCTGGTACCATTGCAGTCAGTAGACTGTTCGTAAAAATTAGGAACAATGGTCTGGCAATTACTTGACTGAGTTCCTTAAGGACCCTCGGGTATAAGCCATCTGGTCCCGGTAACTTATTAATGTTAAGTTTTTCAAGTCTATTTCTATTTCTATACTCTTTTAGCCATGAGGGTGCTTCCTGTGACGTGTCATGATGATAAACATTGCAGTTTTGGTTACTGAAACCCCCCGATTCCATTGTGGAGACTGAGGAGAAGAATAAATTCAATACCTAAGCCATCTCTCCATCCTTAGTAACCAGATTCCCTTCATCATTCTTTATGGGACCAATATGATCTGACTTCCCTTTCTTACTATTTATGTACTTAAAGAATTTCTTGGGATTTTTTTTACATTATTTATAATTTTTTTTATATGTATACAAAAATGTTTTGCCTTTCATTTCTATTTGAAACTGGGTTGTTTTACAAGTTGATTGTTTACATTCGCTTGAATTTCTCCTTCAGCTCCTTTAAAAAAAGGACAACGTTTTTAGCAATGCTTAACCTGTACAGTTCTCAAATATTAGCATTCCCTTTTTGTATAAAGTGCACATGGGCCTAAAAAACATTGAATTTGGAATTTTTCAGATAGCATTTAGTTTGAATTCATGCCAAAATAGATATTTAAATATACAGTAGTATATTTTATTTTATGAATAATTAAAACAGTTCTATGTTGTATTCATAAAAAAACAAGCCTCAATTAACTAATTTTTCCTCCAGCACCTCTTACTCATCTCTACTCTTTCCAGTTCACATATTCCATATTGCACAATCACATTAATCTGTCTTTGTAATCCATTTTTGTTGCCATGTGATATTGCTGGAAGGGCCAAAATGAATGTATTTTACGGCTCTCTAACTGCTTTATTAGAACAAAATAATCAGGATAAATATTCAAGGTCTGTAAAATCACTAAAGATATCTCTACAGTATATAGTGATATACAGTATATATAACAGATTATTTACTTATTTCACTCCCTGTCAATTTGCCTCCAAAAGTCCCCAAAAATGGCATGCAGGAGTACTACAAGAAGTAAAACGAGAAGGTAACTATATTTTCAAGGAATGTATCCCTCACACAAATGTAAAACTCTCTTTAGATAAAACCCAAAGTAGAAAACCCTTTGGTACACAGTGCCTTGAAAAAGTATTCATACCCCTTGAAATTTTCCACATTTTGTCATGTTACAACCAAAAACGTAAATGTATTTTATTGGGACTTTATATGATAGACCAACACGAAGTGGCACATAATTGTAAAGTGGAAGGAAAATGATAAATGGTTTTCAAATTTTTTACAAATTTATATGTGAAAAGTGTGGCATGCATTTGTATTCAGCCCCCCTGAGTCAATACTTTGTAGAACCACCTTTCGCTGCAATTACAGCTGCAAGGCTTTTTGGGGATGTCTCTACCAGCTTTGCACATCTAAAGAGTAACATTTTTGTCCATTCTTCTTTGTAAAATAGCTCAAGCTCTGTCAGATTGGATGGAGAGTAGGGATGAGCCGAACACCCCCCGGTTCGGTTCGCACCAGAACCTGCGAACGGACCGAAAATTCGCACGAATGTTAGAACCCCATTGACGTCTATGGAACTCGAACGGTTGAAATCAAAAGTGCTAATTTTAAAGGCTAATTTGCATGGTATTGTCCTAAAAAGGGTTTGGGGACCCGGATCCTGCCCCAGGGGACATGTATCAATGCAAAAAAAACTTTTAAAAACGTCCATTTTTTCGGGAGCAGTGATTTTAATGATGCTTAAAGTAAAAAAAAAAAGAAGTGAAATATTCCTTTAAATATCGTACCTGGGGGGTGTCTATGGTATGCCTGTAAAGTGGCGCGTGTTTCCCGTGCTTAGAACAGTCCCTGCACAAAATGTCATTTTTCAAGGAAAAAGAGTCATTTAAAACTGCTTGCGGCTTTAATGTAATGTCGGGTCCTGGCAATATGGATGAAAATCAGTGAGACAAACGGCATGGGTACCCCCCAGTCCATTACCATGCCCTTTGGGTCTTGTATGGATATTAAGGGGAACCCCGCACCCAAATTAAAAAAGGAAACAGCAGTATACAGGCTCTGTACTCTGAACAGCAGTATACAGGCGGTGCAAACAAGACAGGGACTGTAGGTTTGTTGTTAAGTAGAATCTGTTTGTAATTTTGAACGGGTACATTATTAACATGTTTAGCTCCAGCAAAAAAATCTATTTTAAGCTTTTTGGAAAACATAGGGAAGGGTTATCACCCCTGTGACATTTGTTTTGCTGTCTGTGCTCCTCTTCAGAAGATTGAACCTCACTTTTTGTCCCAATGACAAATGTTTTTTGAAAATTTGGGTTTTTTTGTGAAACAAGGATTGGTGATAAAGCATCAGTGGAAAGGAGAAATGTTTTTTCCCATATTAACTCTTACAGGAGAGAATTTCCCTTCTAAGGGGTAGATTTCATCTCACTTCCTGTTGTCTCCTTCCGTTTGCAAGTAGGAGTCGTTTGTAAGTTGGATGTTTGAAAGTAGGGGCCTGCCCTATATACTCAGCAGAAATTTGGGCCTTAGGTGTTGTTGTGGCCACAACATTGTAAGCCCTCACAGGGCCCTGCTGTGGAATATTAGATCAAGAATTGTAATTACATGCCCCTGTTGAACAGGGGCAGAAAAATTGGGCCTTTGGTGGTGGTGCTGGTGCCACAACACTGTAAGTCCTCACTTGCTCTTGGTGGGCGCAGAAACGGGCCCTGCTGTGAAATATTAGATCAAGAATTGTAATTACATGCCCCTGTTGAACAGGGGCAGAAAAATTGGGCCTTTGGTGGTGGTGGTGGTGGTGCTGGTGCCACAACACTGTAAGTCCTCACTCGCTCTTGGTGGGCGCAGAGACCGGCCCTGCTGTGAAATATTAGATCAAGAAATGTAATTACATGGCCCTGTTGAACAGGGGCAGAAAAATTGGGCCTTAGGCACTGGTGCTGGTGCCACAACACTGCAACCCCTCACAGATACTCTAGTTGGAACGCAGGAACGAGCCCTGCTGCAAAGTATTGCATCAAAAATTGTAATTACACTCCCCTGTTAAACAGGGGCTGAAAAATTAGGCCTTAGGCACTGGTGCTGGTGCCACAACACTGCAACCCCTCACAGATTCTCTAGTTGGAACGCAGGAATGAGCCCTGCTGCAAAGTATTGCATCAAAAATTGTAATTACACGCCCCTGTTAAACAGGGGCTGAAAAATTGGGCCTTAGGCACTGGTGGCGGCGCCCAGAACCATAAATGTTCTTACAAGCTATCAGCGTGATCATTGAGGAGTAAGAGGAAAATTACTCAGGATAGTCACTCAGCATCAGCATAGGCAGTCTTTGAAGGGATCTGAGATTTCGAAAAAAATTATTCGGTTACATCAGCATCAGGTGCTTGGTAGCTGGTGGTGATCCAAGACTGATTCATCTTTATGAAGGTCAGTCGATCGACCGAGTCGGTGGACAGATGCACCCTGTGATCGGTTACAAAGCCTCCAGCAGCACTAAATATGCATTCCAAAAGAACGCCTGATGCAGGACAGGCCAGTAGCTCAATTGCATATTGTGCAAGCTCTGGCCAGTGATCCATCCTCAAGACCCAGTAATCCAGAGGATTTTCGGTGGGAAAGGTGTCCAAGCCAGATCTTGCCCCTAGGTATTCCTGCACCATGTAAAACAGACGCTGGCGATGGTTGCTGGAACCGATCATACCTTGGGGCTGCGGACTAAAAAATTGTCTGAACGCGTCGCTCAGACGGCCACCTTCTCCACCGCTCTTTCTTTGACTGACCGAAGCCTCAGCAACACGTTGTCCAGAAACAGGAGTTTGTAACCTTCCAGTCTCTAGGAACGCGTTGCACAGACCTTTCTGCAAGGTCTCCTGAAGATGTTTCATCCTCTGCTCCCTCTGCGACGGCAAGATAAGGTCCGCAACCTTACCCTTGTAATGTGGATCAAGGAGGGTTGCCAGCCAGTATTGGTCCTTCTCCTTGATACCACAAATACGAGGATCCTTACGCAGGCTTTGCAGGATCAGGGAGGCCATGCAGCGTTGGTTTGCTGAGGCATTCGGTCCAGAGTCCTCTGGGTCACTAAGGACGACATGGTCCGCAGCCACCTCTTCCCAGCCACTTACAAGTCCATGTGTTTCTTGGGACTGATCCCTTAAAGACTGCTGCTGATGCTGAGTGCCAGGCTCCACCTCCATACTGACACAATCCTCCTCCTCCTCCTTGTCCTCATCCTGTGTGATCGGCGGGCACGCAGGAACACTGTCTGGATAAAGGGGGCCTTGAGAGCTAAGGAAGTCCTCCTCTTTCTGCCTCTGTTCTGCCTCAAGTGCCCTCTCCATTATTCCATGCAGCATGTGCTCCAACAGGTGGACAAGGGGGATAGTGTCACTGATGCATGCACTGTCACTGCTCACCATCCTCGTGGCCTCCTCAAATGGTGACAGGACAGTGCATGCATCACTGATCATGGCCCACTGGCATGGGGAAAAAAACAAGCTCCCTTGACCCTGTCCTGGTGCCATAGTCACACAGGTACTCATTGATGGCCCTCTGCTGCATGTGCAGCCGCTGCAGCATGGCCAACATTGAGTTCCACCTGGTGGGCATGTCACAGATGAGGCGGTTCTTGGGCAGGTTAAACTCCTTTTGGAGGTCCGCCAGCCGAGCACTGGCATTATATGACCGGCGGAAATGCACACAGACTTTCCTGGCCTGCCTCAGGACATCCTGTAAGCCCCGGTACCTGCCCAAGAACCGCTGATCCACCAAGTTAAGGATGTGAGCCAAACAGGGCACATGGGTCATTTGTCCCTGTCGGAGGGCAGAGAGGAGGTTGGTGCCATTGTCGCAAACCACCATTCCTGTCTTAAGTTGGCGGGGCTTCAACCACCTCTGAACCTGCCCCTGCAGAGCTGACAGAACCTCTGCCCCAGTGTGTCTCCTGTCCCCCAAGCACACTAGCTCGAGCACCGCATGGCATCTTTTGGCCTGCGTACTTGCGTAGCCCCTTGAACGCCTATGTAGCACTGCTTGTTCCGAGGACAAAGCACAGGAAGAGGCCATGGAGGAAGAAGAAGAGGAGGGGGTGGAGGAGAGAGGTGTGTCACAATCATTAGTAGTGGCATTTTGGAGGCGTGGTGGCGGAACAACCTCCAACACTACTGCACCTTGTCCCGCATCCTTCCCAGCTGCCAGCAGAGTCACCCAATGCGCGGTGGAACTTAGGTAACATCCCTGTCCATGCCTGCTGGACCATGAGTCAGCGGTAATATGCACCTTACCGCTGACCGCCCTGTCCAGCGAGGCATGGACATTGCCTTCCATATGCCGGTAGAGAGCCAGAATCGCCTTCCGTGAGATAAAGTGGCGATTGGGTACCTGCCACTGAGGAACCGCACATTCCACAAACTCACAGAAGGTAGCAGAGTCTACCAACTGAAAAGGCAGCAGTTGAAGTGCTAGCAATTTTGCGAAGCTAGCATTCAACCGCTGGGCATGTGGATGGCTGGGAGCGAACTTCTTTCGGCGTTGCAGCAGCTGGGGCAGGGAAATTTGCCTGGTACAATCTGACGTTGGTGTACCAAAAGCAGAATACTCACAAGTACTTGGCTGTGACACACCTAATTCTACACCTTCATTCCTCTCAGTGCAGGTCTCAGAGAGGACTGAAGGTATAGTGGGGTTGGAGATCTCAGCTGATGAGGAGCAAGGAGAGGTCCTCTTTGTTCTTTGGTGTGGGTCTTTTAGATACGCTTGCCAACGAACTGCATGGCAGGTCAACATATGTCTGGTCAAGCATGTGGTGCTCAAGCGGGAGATGTTTTGGCCACGCGAGATACGCTTGAGACATATGTTGCAAATAGCAGCGGTGCGATCTGATGCACTCGTCTCAGAAAAGCCCCACACCAAAGAACTTTTTGAATAACGCGCAGAGACTGCAGTGCCCTGCACATGTGGAGCTTTGGGGTGTGATGCAGTCAGTGTGCTGCCCTTAGGTTGGGCCCTGGAGGGCATCCTGCCTTGTTGGTGATGTGCCTCCTCCTCCTCCTCCCTCCTATCAGGCACCCACGTTGAGTCAGTGACCTCATCATCCCCTCCCTCCTCATCACTGGAGTAATCCTGGCAGTATGCTACAGCAGGGGGAGCATGACTGCCAGATTGCTGTCCTTCTTGGGAACCCCCTCTGTCCGTGCTCACGTTACTGCCTTTATCTAGCTCAGTATCATCATCAGAGCCTTCCAAACGCTGGGCATCCTCCTGGAGCATGTACCCAACACTGTGGTCAAACAGTTCGAGGGACTCCTCAGGAGGACATGGTGGGGCTAGGGAAGGAGTCACTGATGACATTGAGCCGAGGGAAGAGGCCGCTGCTTTGCCAGACAAAGTACCCTGAGCATGGGTGAGAGAGGATGAGGAGGCTGAGGATGGCTTTGTCATCCACTCGACCAAGTCTTCCGCATGTTGCGGCTCAACACAGCCAGCTGCTGAAAAAAAGGCCAAGCGTGTCCCACGGCCACATGCTGATGAGGATGCACCGTCTCCACGACCAGCACTGTTGCCTCTAGACACAGAGCCTGCTTGCCCTCTTTTATTGGCTTGTGACTGTCTGCCTCTCCTTGTTGGCCTTCCAGACACACTAATGGCCTGTAGCTGCACTAAGCTGGGATATATATATATATATATATATATATATATATATATATATATATATATATATATATATATATATATTTGTACTGATACTGCAGCTAGCAAAATCAACTGCCTGCCTGTAGTATGAGAACACCACCAACCTTCTACAGGTAGATTTAGCTGAACACTGTGCAGAGCTCGCAAAAAAATAACTTGTAGCTTATTTAGCTGCCTGCGGTAGTGATAGGATCAGGAAATCACCACCAACCTTCTACAGGTAGCTTTAGGTGAACACTATGCAGAGCTCGCCAAAAAATAACTTGTAGCTTATTTAGCTGCCTGCGGTAGTGATAGGATCAGGAAAACACCACCAACCTTCTACAGGTAGCTTTAGGTGAACACTGTGCAGAGCTCGCCAAAAAATAACTTGTAGCTTATTTAGCTGCCTGCAGTAGTGATAGAATCAGGAAAACACTGCCAACCTTCTACAGGTAGCTTTAGCTGAACACTGTGCAGAGCTCGCAAAAAAATAACTTGTAGATTTAGCTGAACACTGTGAGAAGGACGCACTACACTAACTTGTAGCTTTAGCTTAACACTGTGCAGAGGTCGCACTACACTAACTTGTAGTTTTAGCTGAACACTGTGAGGAGGACGCACTACACTAATTATTAGCTTTAGCTGAACACTGTGCAGAGGTCGCACTACACTAACTTGTAGTCTTAGCTGAACACTGTGAGGAGGACGCACTAAACAAACTTGTAGCTTTAGCTGAACACTGTGCAGAGGTCGCCCTACACTAACTTGTAGTTTTCGCTGAACACTGTGAGGAGGACACACTACACCAACTTGTAGTTTTAGCTGAACACTGTGAGGAGGATGCACTACACTAACTTGTAGCTTTAGCTGAACACTGTGCAGAGGTCACATTAAACTAACTTGTAGCTTTAGCTGAACACTGTAAGGAGGACGCACTACACTAACTTGTAGCTTTAGCTGAACACTGTGCAGAGGTCTCACTACACTAACTTGTAGTTTTAGCTGAACACTGTGAGGACGCACTACACTAACTTGTAGCTTTAGCTGAACACTGTGCAGAGGTCGCACTACACTAACTTGTAGTTTTAGCTGAACACTGTGAGAAGGACACACTACCCTAACTTGTAGCTTTAGCTGAACACTGTGCAGAGGTCATACTAAACTAACTTGTAGCTTTAGCTGAACACTGTGAGGAGGACGCACTACCCTAACTTGTAGCTTTAGCTAAACTCTGTGCAGAGGTCTCACTACACTAACTTGTAGTTTTAGCTGAACACTGTGAGGAGGACGCACTACACTAACTTGTAGCTTTAGCTGAACACTGTGCAGAGGTTTCACTAAACTAACTTGTAGTTTTAGCTGAACACTGTGAGGAGGACTGTGAGGAGGACGCACTACACTAACTGTAAATAGTCTAGCTGCCTGGCTGTGGTACTAGTAGGATCAAAAGAACACCAGCAATTTTCTTCAGGTAGCTGTAAATACTGTAACAAGACAAGCCTGCCTGTCAGTAGGAAGATAACAGGAATGGATCTAGCTAAACTGAATACAGTGTATATATATATATATATGCAACACCTGGGATGCATATATATACATAATACACTGTAAGTGCAGCTAACTCACTGACTGTCCTGCCTAATCTAGCTAACTCAAATGAAATGACACTGTCTCTCTCTCTCTCTAAGCACGCCGGAACACACTACACACGGCCGCCGTGTTGTAAACCCCCTGAGCCATAATTGGCCAAAGCCACCCTGGCTTTGGCCAATTACAGCTCTCTCTACCGACGGTGCTGTGATTGGCCAAGCATGCGGGTCATAGTGCATGCTTGGCCAATCATCAGCCAGCAATGTCCCCCATGACAGCCAGCCATGTCAGGAGGACATGGTGGGGCTAGGGAAGGAGTCACTGATGATATTGAGCTGAGGGAAGAGGCCGCTGCTTTGCCAGACAAAGTACCCTGAGCATGGGTGAGAGAGGATGAGGAGGCTGAGGATGGCTTGGTCATCCACTCGACCAAGTCTTCCGCATGTTGCGGCTCAACACAGCCAGCTGCCGAAAAAAAGGCCAAGCGTGTCCCACGGCCAGGTGCTGATGAGGATGCACTGTCTCCACGACCAGCACTGTTGCCTCTAGACACAGAGCCTGCTTGCCCCCTTTTATTGGCTTGTGACTGTCTGCCTCTCCTTGTTGGCCTTCCAGACATACTAATGGCCTGTAGCTGCACTAAGCTGGGATATATATATATATATATTGATATATATATATATATATATATATATATATATATATATATATATATATATGTACTGATACTGCAGCTAGCAAAATCAACTGCCTGCCTGTAGTATGAGAAATACACTGTAAGTGCAGCTAACTCACTGACTGTCCTGCCTAATCTAGCTAACTCAAATGAAATGACACTGTCTCTCTCTCTCTCTAAGCACACCGGAACACACTACACACGGTCGCCGTGCAGGCGGCCTTATATAGTGTGGGGCGTGTTCTAAACCCCCTGAGCCATAATTGGCCAAAGCCACCCTGGCTTTGGCCAATTACAGCTCTCTCTACCGACGGCGCTGTGATTGGCCAAGCATGCGGGTCATAGTGCATGCTTGGCCAATCATCAGCCAGCAATGCACTGCGATGCCGCAGTGAATTATGGGCCGTGACGCGCCACACTAATTTGGCGCGAACTGCCCATATCGTTCACAATTCGACGAACGATCGAACAGCCGATGTTCGAGTCGAACATGGGTTCGACTCGAAAACAAAGCTCATCCCTAATGGAGAGCATCTGTGAACAGCAATTTACAAGTCTTGCCACAGATTCTCAATTGAGTTTAGGTCTGGCCTTTGACTGGGCCATTCTAACACATGAATATGCTTTGATCTAAACCATTTAATTGTAGCTCTGGCTGTGTGTTTAGGGTTGTTGTCCTGCTTGAAATTAAACCTCTGCCCCAGTCTTAAGTCTTTTGCAGACTCTAACAGGTTTTTTTTCTAAGATTGCCCTGTATTTGGCTCCATACATCATCCTATCAACTCTGACCAGCTTCCCTGTCCCTGTTAATGAAAAGCATCCCCACAACATTATGTTGCTACCACCATCTTTTAAGGTAGGGATGGTGTGTTCAGGGTGATGTGCAGTGTCAGTTTTCCACCACACACAGCGTTTTGCTTTTAGGCCAAAAAGTTTAATTTTTGGTCTCATCTGACCAGTGCACCTGATTCCACATGTTTGCTGTGTCCCCCACATGGCTTTTGACTTTTTATGTCTTTTTTTCAACAATGAATTATTCTTGCCACTCTTCCATAAAGGCCAGATTTGTGGAGTGCATGACTAATTGTTGTCCTGTGGACAGATTCTCCCACCTGAGCTGGGAATCTCTGCAGCTCCTCCAGAGTTACCATGGGCCTCTTGACTGCTTCTCATATTAATGCTCTCTTTGCCTGGCCTGTCAGTTTAGGTGGACGGCCATGTCTTGGTAGGTTTGCAGTTGTGCCATACTCTTTCCATTTTCGGATGATGGATTGAACTGTGCTCCGTGAGATGTTCAAAGCTTGGGATATTTTTTTAAAATCTAACCCTGCTTTAAACTTCTCCACAACTTTATCCCTGACCTGTCTGGTGTGTTCCTTGACCTTCATGATGCTGTTTGTTTACTGAGGCTCTCTAACAAACCTATGAGGGCTTCACAGAACAGCTGCATTGATACTGAGATTACATTAGATACAGGTGGATTCTATTTACTAATTAGGTGATTTCTGAAGGCAATTGGTTCCACTAGATTTTAGTTAGGGGTATCAGAGTAAAGGGGGCTGAGTACAAATGAATGCCACACTTTTCACATATCTATTTGTAAAAAAAATTGAAAACCATTTATCATTTTCCTTCCATTTCACAATTATGTGCCACTTTGTGTTGGTCCATCACATAAAATCCCAAAGAAATACATTTATGTTTTTGGTTGTAACATTACAGAATTTAAGGCATCAAAAGAATATGTTCCTTCTATGGTTAATATTTCTCTCTGGCTTACCACACACACATACACATCCATTTTACATATTTGCGTTTTTAAATTATAATCAGAATTATTTCCTGAAACCCCATTAGGGTTTTTCAGCACAATGCCATTTGCTAATCATAACTTAAAATGTTTCTTCAAGTAGAACTAGCAGCCAACCCCCATAGATTTATATTTAATGAAATGCCTTGGAAGAATACATGGAAAAAATGTATATGTTTAATATATCATACATGCTACGACCCTGTAGAAAACAAATAAACAAATTCAAACCTTTCCACTTGCTTTATTTTCAGCTGAACATTTAAAAGGTTTAATTATGCTGTTTAATTTTTATGAGTTGTGACCAGCTTGTGTGTTCACATTTACTTGTATACAGTCTCTTAAAAATATTGTTTTATAATTACACTGTATATTCATTCCCTTCATGTAGGAAAAGCAAAAACTTATGGTTGAAAGGAGTGAAAGCTGATGGTGGAGGACCAAATCTGATAGCAGGCTGGAGAATGGAAGCTAATGATGGAAGGCTGTGGGCGATGTGAACTGATGTAGTAAAGGGATAAGGGTGTCGGAGTGGGAAGTGAAAGCTAAAAGGAAGGAGGAACAGGTGATGGAGTGAGGGAGCAGAGAATGAATCAGAACATGAACATGTGGTTAAGAGTCTTGACTTATGGGCTGCCAAAAAGATGCTGTACAATATCTCTGACATTAATGAAGTGTCCAAAAAAAAAAAGAAGCTGGATGAAGTTTGAAATGCAAAAAATATAACTGGATATCAACCTTTATAGGTAATAACAAAATAAATTGTTGATCCAGAGAACATCTGATTGGCTCCTGGGGGATCAGGAATTAATTTATTTTCCCCAACTGGAGCAAATTGGACCATGCTTTCAAATGTTTTTTTTTTGTTTTTTGTTTTTTTTGCCTTTCTCCAGATTAACTGGGCTCTGAGGGGTTAACTGGGCTTGTTTATATGGTGGTTTTTCTATCTATTTATATATATTTTTTCTATTGGATGAACTAGATAAAGTGTTTATCTGTCTTTTTTCATTCTAACTAACTATGTAGAAACTAATATTAATGTATTGGGTAGTGCAGGGCTGAATAAAGTAATGTGTACTGAGCTCGCTGGTCAGGATAAAGCTTCGTAGTTACACAACAGGATGCAATTCTATAAAACTAGAGCCAACGCAGCAACATCCTTTACAATCTAACTTGCAAACTGAACAGGATGTTGTACATCAATAGCTCATCGACAACCATGCAGCAACATATAATTATGCATCTGCTAACCCTTCTTATCTTTACCAGCTGCTCTCAGGTAATTATTTATGGCATTCTATGCATGAATCTTCATTATCACCAACTTTAAAAAGATAAAAAGGACTTACCCTGCCCCCATCATCTTCCCAGATAGCAAGCAATCGAGCTGAAAGTTTGAAAATGACTTGCTGAGATATTGCTAGGCTTGCCAGTATTCACAAGTTTGTTGCACAATTGCAACAAATCCGCAATGCATGACTCCAGATCAACTTTCTTTGCAAACATTCTGCAAATCTGCTACAAGCTCTGGTTCAGTTATCTTGTGCCATAGTCATCCCACCACAAGGGTCGCTGTAACTTGCAGAGCTCTTGCAGTAGACTCACCACTGCAACTGTCTCTTGCTAGAAACTTGCCACACAAATGTGCTAATAACTGGAAAAGTGTCAACAAGCACTTGTGCTTCAAGTGCTCTGCAAGTGTACAATTTGCTAGTAAAAAGGTGCAGTAAGTTAACAAGACTTATATTTCAACACTGCCACAAATTTGTGGCAAATTCTCCTTGCTATCTGGGTTCCCACCTGAATTTTGGTTACTCTCTCTACACACTTGCTATCAAGACTGTAATAGGTGAGCTGCATGCTGAGACTTGCAGTCCTTCAAGCAGGTAACACATCAATGGAATATCCTGGACTATGAGCTCTACAGAGACAAGACAGCTGTTGAGGGGTGGGGTATGATGTGACTTGTAGCTACCTTTTAAGAATGTTATGTAAAGGACAAGCTCCCTGGAACTGCATGCATTAATGTGTATTTAAGACCAAAATTTGTTTTTAAGCCATGGATACAGTGTGTAAGTTTTAAAACCCCTGTCAATGGATTGTATGGGACCCTGCTGGGGAGATTCACCCTATTTGTCTAATTAACAATTGTCATAGGGACAGAAAGTAATGGGGAATCCAACATTTTTCAGTTGGCACTACAACATGTGTCTTTTTTATTTTTTATTTATCATAGTGTGTTGATATTTTCATATGTATTATTTATGTATGTTTCTTGACCCACAGCTATATTTATACGTTCTTTTAGCCCCAGTGAACTGATTGAATGCAGGTGTTTGTAACATACAACATTATTAAGCATTGTTCAAAAATTAGTAAAAGTAGTGAAAACTGCAGTTTGATGTTCTTAAATGCAGAACAATGCACCGAGAAAAAACAAATACTCTCATAAAGTTATTGGGGGCACAGTATTGACCAAAGCTACAGAAGAAAAAGGTTATAAGTTGCTCATTTCAGATAATTGCAAAATGCACAAACAGTATGCAATACACTTTTGGGAAACATCACTGGTGTGATCACCAGCAAAGGGACAGGGGCAAAGATTTGGCTATAGAGAGTTAGACCTCATTTATAATACTGTGTCCAATTCTTAAGACCTCACTTAAATACATTTTTGAAAAGATAGAATCCAGAGACAGGTAACAAAAATAATGTTGGCAGAGAGGATGGATTATAGGGCACTCTGGGTAAGGTGGACTTTCTCAGGGAAAAAAGTTCATGGTGTGGCCCAGGCAGGGTATGGATTAGGCACGTGGTGTCTGGTAAAGTACCTCCCCAGTACTCCATATGAGGGAAGCACACTTTAGTATAAAAAAAGAAAATAGAAGGTGCTTCTAAGTGCAATAAAAACTAGACTTCAATTGTCCAAAACTTTAATGCCGTGTAAACACTATCGGAATTTCTACGTATGCTCGGAAACAATTCGACGCATGCTCGGAAGCATTGAACTTCATTTTCTCGGCTTGTCGCAGTGTTGTACGTCACCGCGTTCTTGACAGTCGTAAGTTCAGCAAACTTTTGCATGACCGTGCGTATGCAAGGCAAACTTGAGCGGAATCCGGTCGGAAAAGCCACCATATCTTTTTCCGATGAGAAGTCTGATCAAATGTACGCTGCATTATACATCTTGTAAGTGTAAAAACACTTACAAAATGTGTAAGGTATACAGGCTCATCAATATATGTGTGATGGAGTGAGGGAGCAGAGAATGAATCAGAATTTCAACATGTGTTTAGGAGTCTTGACTTTTAGGCTACCAAAAAGAAGCTGTACAATGTCTCTAACATTACATGTGAGAAAAAAGACAACAGTGGCAATGCAAATGAAGAGAGAAGACTATCAGAATGTTATGTTTCGCTCCTGTCAGTCAAGGACAGACTGCCATTATCACTCAGCTGTGGATACAGGCATTATCACCATATTAACGTCCACTCCTATCAGAGTTTTCTACTAAAGAGCTTATGTTGTAGCCTCCCTGGTGGTTTTCCCGAGTGTGGCTCGGGGTTAAAATTCAGCACCATTAGCGGTAACCCCGAGCCACACTCGGGATTACATTGCAGGATCCTGGAGCGGTATACTTACCTTGTCCCCGGGATCCTGCGATGTCCCCCGCAGCGTCCGTGGGCTCCATCCTCCTCCAAAGCCTCTCTGTGCCAGGCTCCGTTCCCTGCGAGCGTCGCGACGCACGGTGGCGGAGCCTGGCGGCAAATTCAAAAAATGTAAAAATCATAACACATACAGTACTGTAATCTTACAGATTACAGTACTGTATGAAATTATTTCACATACCTTTTGTCCCCAGTGCTTTGGCCCATGCCCTGCATGCAGTTTTTTTATTACATATACTGTTCTTTCTGCCTGGAAACTGGAGATTGTCCATAGCAACCAAAGAGTGTCCCTGTACATCAAAAGTGGCTTTAGACCAGCTAGAAAACAGCGATAGTAAATTAGAACACTTGCAGAATTGAGCGATAGTGAATCGTGGGGAAATTTATTTTATTTATTTATTTATTTATTTATTTTATTAATTATTTTTATTTATTATATTAAAATTTATGTTTTTGTGTTTCAAACTTTATCATACCCGGGATATCTACTAGACTCTTGTTTGGACAGATTTAAGAGTGTTATTGTTAAGAATTACAGACCTACAATATAAAACGCCAAATTTCCATGCAAAATAATTGTACCGCTTTTAGCACCTAAAATCCGAAATAATCATACCGCCAGGGAGGTTAAGTCCAATAGATATTTGTTGCTAAATTGTCTCAAGTCTTGATAAAGGAGAGGGGCGTTTTGGCTCTTGAAATGCATTGGTTCCTTTTGTGCTACTGTCGTACTTGAAAACTTTAATAAAGGACCTTTCTACTCTTGAGATGATCATTTGATGCTTCTTTTGGTTTACTTATAAGTACATGTAGATTTCTCGATTCAGGTGACTCCCTTGCCCTGGGGGCCCCCTGTTTTTGTGAAGTTTTATAAAGAAAAAAATTCTGTATATACAGTGAATTACATCATCACAAATTATTCTGTGAATGTGTCATGTACCTGGTGATGGAGTCTGATGTGAGGAAGGCGATCTCTTACACCTCAGGCTCGGTACCCCTGATAAAAGTAACAGGAGGTACAATAGCCTGAAGTGGCAGGAGTGCCTGGCAGTTCTTGTGGTGGCTGCAGATAAGAGGTCTGTGCGCACTTGGATGCAGGCTGGATCGTGATACAGGGCAGCAGGCAGAGTAGGCTGGAAGTTCACAGGCAGCAAGCACTTGGCAGGCTGGAACGTGGCAGACAGCAGGTATTTGGCAGGCTGCTGGAGTAGAGATGGCCTCCACAGACTGGACACAAAGCAGGGTCAAGCAAGCAAGGTCAGTAACTAGAAGGCACACCAGGAACAGAGCAGCAGGCAGAAGAGTAGTAAGCTTCAGAATGGAATTGGCAATGGTAAGCAGATAGGCAGAAGGATCAGGCAGGGACATGGTCAAAGATCAAGTCAGGGGTTGGTTCAGGCAGCTTTCAAGCATGGTTAGATGGATAGCAATACGGCAACAGGAGATCAAGCTCAGGAACAAGTAGCAGGTAACAAACTGCTGTAGACCATAAGGCAAAGTCCTAGTGCAGCAGAGGTGTTTGATAAGCCCACTTGGTGCCAATCTAGAGGTGGGTGTACACGCATGCGCATTCGTACGAACACGGGTATGGCTAACAGGAATTCTTCGATTGCACATAACTATGCCCCTGGATATATTTTGTCTTTCCTGACAGAATGCTAGCATCCCACGCAATAACTTCCAAATAAATTTACCAATATGTACAGGACTTTTGATTCCGGCATCCATAAAAGTAAGTTTTACAACACACACAAAGGAAAAAGTACAAATGTTTTGTTTACACATTAATGTATTAAAATCCCACCAACTAATGCTGCAATCATTAGTATAGTGTTCCTAATGATTGCTCAGTGAGTGTACAACCGATTACAGTATCTGTTTATCATCTAACGACCTGGTCTCCAATAAGCTTTTTAAGGGCTATCACCTGGACCTCCCTTATAGAATTGCCAAGGTTCTCGCTTTGACACTAGCAGCTGTTTCTATTTCCTATATTCAAAGTTCCTTATTGTTCATTTTTTATTTATTTTTTGCTTTTTCTAAGATCCCGAGCTGGCTTCACAGTTAATATTCTGCAGTTATTCTATTCAATGCTACTTCACATGACTTTCACATATGTAAAATTATGTCAGAATGCAATTAAACTTAATCAATTACCCAGGGTTAGTGAACTGTGAATTTGTGTGCTGACATTTCTAGCACTGAAACTCCTGCACCAAAAACAGCCAAGCCAGTGTTTAGAAGCCAATGACTAATTCTGGCCAGCTCAGTAGATGGTTTAAAAAAAAAAAGAAGCTGGATGAGGTTATAAATGCACAAAATATAACTGGATATTATTATAGGTAATAACAAAAGAGATTGTTGATCCAGAGATTGATTGGCTTCTGGAGGATGGGGAAGGAATGTATTTTCCCCAACTAGAGCAAATTGGACCATGCTTTAAAATGTTTTTTTTTTTTTTTTTTTGCATTTCTCAGGATTAACTGGATATGGGATTGTGTATACTTAGATTTTTCTATTGGATGAACTAGATAGAATGTTTGTCTTTTTTCATTCTAACTAACTATGTAGAAACAAATATTAATGTATTGAGCAGTACAGGGCTGATAAATTATTGTTTACTGAGCTTGCTGGTTAGGAGGATAAAGCTTGGTGGTTACACAACAGGGTGCAATTCTATAAAACTAGAGCCAACACAACAACATCCCTTACAATTTAACTTGTAAACTGCACAGGATGTTGTACATCAATAACTCATCGACAACCATGCAGCAACATATAATTATGCATCTTCTAACCCTTCTTTACTTTTACCAGCTGCTCTCAGGTAATTATTTATGGCATTCTATGCATGACTCTTCATTATCATCAACTTAAAAAAGATATAAAGGACTTACCCTGACCCCATCATCTTCCCACCTGAATTTGGGTTACCCTAGCTACACACTTGCTATTCAGACTGTAATAAGTGGGTGCATGCTGGGCCTTGTAGTTTTTCAAAAGAACTACAAGAGTATACTTCCTTGGATGGGCCCGAACCCACGCTAAGGGACATCCTCTCTGCGGTCACTTCCTGTAATCTCTCTATAACTAACCTGGCTACGGAGGTTAAGGGAATGAAGGCTGAAGTGTCCTTTCTGCGCCAGGACATGCAGAAACTGAGAGAATGCACATCTGCCATTGAAGGGTGCATCAGCACCATAGAAGAAGATTGGGTCCCCCTGCAGAGAGAGTCACATGCACAGCAGATAATAGTGGCCAAACATGCCGCGAAACTCGATGACCTAGAAAATAGACACCTCAGAAACACCAAAAAAGATACGGCGCTAAAACATGATTGAAAAAACACACTAAATAAATATAAAAATGAACCTAATAAAATAGATAAACGTAAGGATATATGTAGAAAAATACACTAATATCCAAAAATTATTAATAAATGCCAAATGTGAATAAATATATAAATATAAGTGAAAACATCCCAAAAAATTAAAATCCAAAAACCAAAATAAAAAGTCCGTGATTGAAAAAAGAAAGTGTCAAAAAGTGCCAAAAGGGAAGATAAAAATGCAGATGGAGAAATCTTCTATGTCTCTTCACACCCAAGGTGGAATATCAGATGCGCTTACCAGATCCTGGTGACTGCTATTACGGCAGTCATAAACAGCACAGGGAATTTTGGGTCTCCCCACAACCTCAGCATAAGGTACCCGTGAGCGGCAGATGATTTCTCAGGAGTGAAAAACAAGAGGACAATCCATAGTGTAATATGTCTGCACAGTCAATTTATTAAAAAGGAATTGCACTTACAAGAAATCGATGAATAAACAGCATGAACCGTGATGTCAACGAGAATCGGCCCATCATCACGGTTTATGCTGTTTATTAATCGATTTCTTGTAAGTGCAATTCCATTTTAATAAATTGACTGTGCAGACATATTACACTATGGATTGTCCTCTTGTTTTTCACTCCTGAGAAATCATCTGCCGCTCACGGGTACCTTATGCTGAGGTTGTGGGGAGACCCAAAATTCCCTGTGCTGTTTATGACTGCTGTAATAGCAGTCACCAGGATCTGGTAAGCGCATCTGATATTCCACCTTGGGTGTGAAGAGACATAGAAGATTTCTCCATCTGCATCTTTATCTTCTCTTTTGGCACTTTTTGACACTTTCTTTTTTCAATCACGGACTTTTTATTTTGGTTTTTTGGTTTTAATTTTTTGGGATGTTTCACTTATATTTATATATTTATTCACATTTGGCATTTATTAATAATTTTTGGATATTAGTGTATTTTTCTACATATATCCTTACGTTTATCTATTTTATTAGGTTCATTTTTATATTTATTTAGTGTGTTTTTTCAATCATGTTTTAGCGCCGCATCTTTTTTATTATTTTCTATGATGAGATTTGGAGACTAGATCTTGGTGCAGGCTGCTTTTGATTTCACAACATATACAATTTGTTTCAACCTTGAGCGCAGCTTTTAATTTTGTTTTTTGTTTTTTCCACCTCAGAAACAACGTTAGAGCTATTGGCATCCCTGAAAAAATGGAAGTGAAGAACCTGGTTCACTTCATAGAGCAATGGTTACTGGAAAAATTTGGGAAGGAATCGTTCTCCCCTATGTTTGCAGTGGAGCGGGCGCATCGGGTCCCCTCCAGGCCCCTGCCACCTGGTAATCACCCTAGAGCTTTCCTGTTTAAACTGCTCCATTATAAAGATAGAGATGTTATCCTGTCTAAAGCATGTACGCTGGGGATGCTCTGGTGATGGATAATTCCAAAGACTTCCCAGACTTCTCAGCTGAGGTGCAAAAGCAGCGAGCCCAGTTTAATGACGTGAAGAAGAGGCTTCGATCATTGGAGTTACAGTATTCCGTGCTTTACCCAGCTCACCCATGTGTGGTGGCCAGGGATGAGGTTCATTTTTTTGAAAAACCTACACTGGTAATGCAATGGCTAGATAGAGAGGAGCGCTCCCTGAGAGATGACTTGGGCAGAAGGCACAGAGCTACCTGAATGCTAATCAACATGCCTAATATGCTGATACATTTCTTTTCCACTCAGGATCTGATCAGTTGAACAATTTTCAAACTCCTGTTATGGCAGAAAACTGTTTTCACAATGTGTGTCAGCACCACCCATGTTGTTGAATACAAGACAAGGCCTGTTGCTTATTGGCTCTTCAAAGCCGGCTACTGAACTTAACCCCCCAGTTGAAAGTCCCTCATGGACAATACAGTTTTTTTGCTTTTTTCTTTTTTGTGTTGACTGTGACACGGTTGGTCCATTTGCCCTAAATCTGCCTAGCCATTTACTTTACAGGATCTACCCTCTTCATCAGAGACTGCCTATCTTGTTCTGCAATATATACCCTCTAGGATGCCACCCAGATGGTGCCATGTCTGCCCCTTTTACCCTCCAGACCCATGTCTTAAATGCCTGTGCTTTAACACCTTATGGCTAAGAAAGCGGTTATAACCAGCGGGAATGTAAGAGGCCTGGGGGACAGAGTAAAACGATTGGCGGTACTCCATATGATTAAACGACTGGGTTCCTCTGTGGTGTGTCTACAGGAGACTCATATGTTACCTGGTCAAGAATCCCCATTTTCTATCAAATTATTTGGTACCCAGTTCCACTCTGCCTTCTCGTCCTATGCCAGGAGGGTTAGTGTGTTATTTAGTACAAATGTTTCTTGTATATGCATGACTTCTCTTATTGACCCCCATGGTCGGTATATATTTTTAGTATGCTCATTAGATGGACTACACTGCATTATTGTGAATATGTATATACTGCCCCCTTTTTCGGTACAGGTCATCAAAATCTTGGCCGCCTTTCTGTCCCAACACCCAGGTATTCCTGCAATTATTGTAGGAGACTTTAATAATTATTTGGATGCTGACCTTGACAAGTTATCCACAAGGGCCTTTGTGAGTAATCCGAGGGGGACAGACAACCTTCGCTCGGCTTCTTTCGGAGCTGGGGTTGAAAGATATTTGGAGGCTTAGTGTGAAAATGTAGCGTTAAAACAAAACAAAACCAAAATGTGTATAAGTGAATAAAGTTCAATGACCAGTGGGTAATACCCACTATAATGTGAATATAGACAGCATAAGTGCTAAAGTCCCACAGTACAATAAGATATGGAATCCAGTGCAAGTGAAAAATCTTCTGGTGTATAATTCATCAGCATGGAAATCTTGAAGTAGAGAGTGGTGAAACACTCTTAACAGAACAGGTGGATTCGGATGTCGGCGACACTGAATCAAACAGGTTTAGAGATCCAGATGAATGGCTGTCCTGGGAGAGATGGAAGTCCCGGATCTCAAAGGACATCTCCTTTAAGCTGGACCTGCTGCAGTGATGTTCACCAACCGGAAGGAACCGTGCATAAAATGGAGGGCATCCAGAACTCGTGTCCAATCCAAAGAGTGTAGGGAGAGAAAAAATGGAGTGCTCCAATGGTGCAGTTCAAAAAGGTAGGTTTATTGGGTCAAACCAATATACAAATAATTAAAAACGTGATCACATGAAGTCAAATAGAATGAAAGTTGTGATTCTTTCAAGGAAAATAGGATTTTTATAGGGAGATAATACGTCTATAGTCCAGTAGGCATAAATGAGTGAAATAGTTAAAAAGATAATTTTTTATTTAAATTGTAATAAAAATATACAAAACATATATAGATATACAAAAGTATGACCATCCAGTATTGTGTTCAAAATTCATTCGTGTCTGTCAGCCAACATGTTTCGCAAAAAACGAATTGCTTCATCAGGGCATAAATCGACATCACTGGTTCATTTGAACTATATAAACAACAGATAAATGGACTACGGTTATGTGATGGTCATACATACTTATATAACCACATAAAGTACAGGAATACTTAATCAAAACTTTCAATCTAGTAATCTCACCTACTGGTATAAGTCTAAAATCAAAGCACACACCACCATTACCAGGCGTCATCCACTGTACCAACTGGTGCAAAAAATCCAGGGGTGCCAGATCCCAACCGGATAATACCAACAGAGGAACTGGACCACACAATAGCAGGACAAGAGCCCCATTGAGTGCGCATGCACAACCACTACAGCGGATGCGCACGCACTGCCCACACTACGATAGCGGAGTGAGGGCATATAGGGCGGATATAAAACACTCCGCCCCCTTACGCAGGGACGTCCGAGTCCCCCTGTCTATGGCAAAAGCACAGCAATGTACATGATAATCCTGGAATGGGGGGAGGCCTACATAGGTAAAAAGCCTTATATAATTATGCACAATAATAACCCATACAGGGATCTTTCCCTTAAAAGCCAAACAGGCATGCATGGGTGTACAAAAATAAATGTATCTAAATTGCAACAACCATTCTTATTGACAAGATGGAATTTATAGGGAGGAAGAGATGAGGAGACTGACAAGTCAGGGTCCCACAGCTCTTCATCCATATATTTTGATCCCCCCTAAAAAACACAGAAAGTGGAGAGCAAAAAAGGGTTTTTTTTTGGAATAATTTGAAATAGTTATTAATAGAGCCTGTGTATTGTAAGCAACGAGGACATAAGACAAGTAAACAAGTGATCACATGAAGTAAAATAAAGTGTAGGGAATGGTGTGCCTTGCCCAATGCGTTTCGTCCAATTGGACTTCTACAGGGGCATCAAACTGTTCTCCTACACTTCATAAAATATATAAATAATCTAAAAATAGTACAACCGATCAGAATCAATTAATCGAATCAGGAAGTGATTTGGCTGGTGATAGGGCGAGGAGAGGTCAGCTGTTATTTGACATACCAAATCTCAGCCAAAACATTCAATGGGAAAGTGGCCTGAAAAACTTAACCGATGGCCAAATCTCTCATTGGAGTCATGTGGCAATGAGCCACACGTAATGTGGCAAACGCCGCATGGAAAAGCCCATGAAAAAGGAAGGTCTATTCATGTAGTTGACCTCTCCAACCAATCAGAGATCCCCAAACCCACATGTGTGTGGCGTGATGATGCGCTACGCACAGACAACAATAAAAGGCACATGACCGCGCCGTCGGGCTGTGGTCATATGACTTGGACAGCGCCAGTGATGTAACCCCGCGGGATATCACAGCACGTATGACTCGCCGTAAACATCCATCCCAGGGACACGTGCCCGCACTGAAGGTTCCGATTGGGTGACACCAGGAAGCAATTATACGTCACATCCCAGCAACTAAACACAGGTGTCACCCAAGCGGGACCCATCGGTGTACCCGCACAACCTCTGCCCGGCAGGCGCAACCCAATGTCTTATGACAAACTATGTTGGAGGTGACTAAATGTGCCACATGATCCGACCGGCAGATGAACAATACATACTGACAAAAATGGATAAAATCACAACCAATAAATGTGACTGCACTGTACAGAATGTAAACAAATAGTAAGAGGTCTGAATAAATACAACTTGTATAATATATAAAAATATTCCCATGTTGAAAAAAGGAACACTGGGTCTTGAACCAATAGAAGCTAGATGTATACAGTGTTAATGACATATGTATAAAAAATGTAAGATGTAAATAAAATAAAATAATGGTGAACATTATTGATCAGTGCAAAAAATGATCAGAAGCACCAACAGAATGTAATCTCCAGCCATAGAGAATGTCTGATCTTTAACAGAGCAGATAATACATCAAATGAGAACACTACGCTTGATTGATAAAGAAGTTGATGTACCACTCGACATTCATCCCATAAGGTGAATAGGACCGCAACTCATATATCCAATAAGTCTCGAGTCTAGAGACTCCACGGATAGGAGACTCGCCTCTCCAGTTGGGGACGAATTTATCAATGATTAGAAACTGCATGCCTGTGGGGTCTCGACTGTGTTGTGTGAGATAATGTCGGGGGACTGTATGGTTGGTCTTGCCCGCCTTGATATTAGCAAGATGCTCACTGACTCGGATAGAGAAAGTTCTTTTGGCACATCCTACGTATTGTTTTTTGCATGGACATGTCAAAAGGTAAACTATAAATTGGGTGGCACAAGTAGTAAAGTGCTTCATGGAATATATCCGTTGCATAACAGTGGATTGGAAGGTCTCAGTTTTACGTCTACCACTAATGTTGTGAAGACATACATTGCATTTCCTACAAGGAAAAAAACCTTTGCAATGTTGAAAGAATTAGATGTTTTTAGGTGGATCAATGATATTAGGGGCAATTTGTCCTTGGATGGATAGAGCTCCCCTAAAAACAACTCCTGCCTGTTCAAGAATGATGGGTCCAAAGAATCTATCGTTTCGGAGGACCCCCCAATGTTTTTTAAGAATATTGCGAATTTATCTTGATTGAGCAGAATAGGTGGTAAGAAAGGACCACTTTGACTTATTATCCATGATCTTCTTGAAATTAACCTCCAACAAAGATTTTCTATCGATGGATGCGATCCGTTTTATCTCAGCATCCAATTCGGTAGAAACATAACCCTTTTCAATGAGTCTATTCTTAAGGGTCTGAGATTGGGCGAAAAAATTGGCTATTTAAGTGCAGTTCCGCTGCAGGCTGAGAAATTGGCCGCAAGGAACTGACTTCAGCCACTGAGTATGATGGCAACTATTCACCGGAATATAACCATTCCGGTCGGTAGATTTGAAATATGTCTTGAACTCAAAGCGTCGATTCTGGACATTAATATCCAGATCTAGAAAAAAAGCTTCGTAGGTCAGACGTATGCCACGTTCGTTGGAATTGAGAAGGGTCATAAATTCTTCCAAGGAGGTGAAGTCACCCTTCCACAGGAGGAGAATGTTGTCTGTCTATGTAGCGGGCCCAAAGGACCACTTCTGGTCGCCTGAGAGCATAGACCACATCCTCCTCCCACTTGGCCATGAAAAGGTTGGACAAGCTTGGGGCAAATTTAGCCCTCATGGCCACACCCCTGGTCTGTGAATAAAAACAATCCTGGAGCCAAAAATAATTATGTGTCATGGCAAATCTAAGGAGGTCCATGATAAAATTGCGCTGTATCAAAGGTAGAGAGACATTTTGAGACAAATAGTATTCTACAGCAGCAAATGCTAAGTCATGAGGGATGCAGGTGTACAAGGCCGAAACATCAGCCGTTACCAAGATCATACCTTCTTGATATTGGACCGATTCCAATAATCTAATGGTATCGCCAGTATGTTTGATAAATGAAGGCAGTCGACACACAAGTGGTTGGAGATGATAGTCAATGTATTTGCCTATCCTAGATGTTACCGAGTCAATCCCACTGACTATGGGTCTGCCAGGGGGATTGACTGGGTCTTTGTGTAATTTAGGCAGATAATAAATGGCTGGGATGCGTGGTGCTAGAGGTATAAGGTAACTACCCTCTTTTTGTGTCTAAAATTCCAAGGGAGGAGCCCTCTTTAACAAGCTGTGATAAGGCTCTTTTATAAATCGCGGTAGGGTCCATATAAATGCGACTGTAAGTGTCTGAATCTTCAAGGATTTTATGCATCTCACGGACATAATCTTCTTTGTCTAATACTACTATGGCTCCCCCTTTATCAGCGGGATGTATGATCAAATTTCTACGCTCGCAAAGTTGTTTCAGACCTGTTTTGAGGTTGGGATCCATATATGTTTTCTTTTTGGGTAAAGCATCTAGGTCTGATAGAACAAGGCTACGAAATACTGAAAAAGACGGGGCCATGGTCCCTGGAGGATTGAATAATGAAGGGTTGGATAGCCCAGTGTGGACATAATCATCAGTAGTACGTGAGTGATTGGTGGGAAGTTGAGTGAGAAAGTGTCTCTGAATGCTAAGTTTGCGGATGAATTTTTGAACGTCAATGAATGTAGTGAATTTATTGAGAGTTCTTGGAGGAACATATTTCAGTCCTTTGTCAAGAACATGTTTCTCTTCATCGTCAACTAAGATTGAAAATGCCACTACCTATTAAGTTATTTTACTTTTTGCTTTGGACCCTACTCCCCCTCTGGTGCTTCTCTTCGTTCTGGGCTTCCTGAATACTGATCTGTAGGTCTGGGAAAATCCAAACGGTGAGAGGGTCCTGGATGGCTCTGATTGTAGTTGTATGGGGATCTGGTGAATAGATCCTCATCTCTATTTGCATATCTATATGAGTTATAAGGGGTGATTCCAGAGTCTCTATCTTGTAAAGGTTGAAAGCGGTTATAGGTCTGAATAGGTGTTCTAGGGGCATAGTCATTCATAGGGGGACTCTGTCTATAGTCGTCCGAGTGGCCTGGCCAACCAGATGGGGGTCTTCTATAACCTTCCTGTTGGTATGGATAAACTGAGTGTTTGTCTCTTTGTCCTCTGTGTCCATTTCTAGACCCCCTCCCCCTTTGATTCTGGGAATGGCGAAAGGAGTCCCCTATGCGAGTGGACCTATTCGCATGATTTAAAGATTTAGGTGGGCCTCCCCTAGACTGTGTATACTGACGTGAGACTGTTGGACTTCTCACTTGGTGGGGCTCATGTGTCAACCTCCTATGTACTCCCAGATCCCCTTCGTCTCAGGAGCACCTTCCCCAGATGGTATGGAGGTATCATTTTTTTTCTGCCAATTAAAACAAAATTGGTCCTGTAGTCAGTAAGGTCTTGGTTATATTTCTTTTGCTTTTTATTTCTTTGGTCTTTTTCTTCTTTCTCCAAGTGATTTTTCAAACTCGTTGAAAGAGAAATGTACTCTGAAGAGGATTTATGTGGAGTCAATTTTTCTTTTATGTCTTTAATTTCCTTGTCTATCATAGACAGTCTTAATTTCTTACTATCAATTAAAAATCCCAGGAGCTTGAATCCCAATTTCATTAAAGTATCTATTTGGAGGCTTGATCACCCGCAGGTAAAAAGTTATTCGTGCCATTCTGCAACGCACGGAGGTCTCTCCAGAATTTACCTTGGTCTTGGTAACGATGTGATGCTCCCACTGGTAAATTCCTCACATTATGAGGCAAGAACTATATCTGACCATTCCCCGTTACGTATTGAGATCCTTACAGCCGGAGTGACCAAGCGGGTTTGCTGGAAACTCAACCCGTTCTGGCTGTCACTCTTTCCTATCCCTGATCCTATCTTTAACAACCTGAGTACATTTATACGGCTCAATAAACCCTCGGCCAGTCCTGGTATCTTCTGGGACACGCTAAAAGCCTATTTAAGGGGCCAATTCATTAAATCCATCAGTGCCATTAAGACCGAGACAAAGGCTTGGGAGCAATCTGTGTTGCAGGAGGTTGAGAGGGCTAAGTCTGCTTTTGATGACTCCCCCTCTGAACAGACTGAGAGGGCTTGGCATGAAGCTCAGCACATAGCTAAGCATTTGGTTCTAATGAAAGCTGAAAATAAACGGTTCTTCCTTCAACAGAAATATTTTGAGGAAGGGGAAAGCACAGGCCACATTCTTGCTATGATGGTGAGGTCACAGAGGGGATCATCTCACATAGAGGCAATAACTAATTCCTCAGGGTCCTTAGTCTCCTCTCACGCTGATATCCTCTCCACATTTAGGGATTTCTATGCTGATGTGTACTCCTCTAAGGTCTCACCTACGTTAGAAGAAATTAGTTCTTTTCTGGAACAATGTCAAATCCTACAATTTCCGGCTCAGGATGTGGAGCAGCTGGAAGCTCCACTCGCGGCTGATGAAATACTGGAGGCCTTGGTGCTTTCCTCTCCTGGTAAGTCTCTGGGTTCGGATGGCTTGCCGGCAGAGGTATAGAAGCGCTACTCTGAAATATTGATACCTCATCTAAAGGAGGTATTCGAGGATGCGAGGGAAGTGGGATGGTTGCCCCAATCCATGAATGAAGTGATTATTGTGCTTCTGTTGAAACCTGGTAAGGAGGCCCATTCCCCAGATTCATATAAACCCATTTCGTTATTGACAACAGACGTGAAATTACTGGCAAGGGTTCTGGCCACCAGGCTGGCCAAGGTTATCCACACAGACCAATCAGGGTTCATCCCTTCTAGATCTACAGCCCTTAACATCAAACGCCTCTTTCTTAATCTCCAGATACCGGTCGATAACCCTGGCCGTTGAGCAATTCTATCCCTAGACGCGGGTAAGGCCTTTTATAGTGTCGAGTGTCCTTACCTATGGGCAGTATTGAAGCGTTTTGGATTGGGGACAATTTTATCTAGTGGGTAAAGTTGCTTTATGCAGCCCCCACGGCTAGGATCCGAGTTAATGAAGATCTCTCTCATGCGTCCCTCTCTTTAGGGGCACAAAACAGGGGTGTCCACTGTCACCCCTGTTATTTGCGCTGGCCCTTGAACCACTTGCAGCTACAGTAAGATCATCCCCGTCTATTGTGGGCTTTCACAGAGGACTAGCCATTGAGAAGATCTCCGTTTACACGGATGACACTTTACTATACTTGGGGGACACGGACGACTCCCTTACAAATGCTATGCAGATAATTCAACAATTCGGCTCCTTGTCGGGATTCTCCATCAATTGGAGCAAATCTGTCCTTTTGCCGGTAGATGATCCAATGGTCTCACTGTCGGTTGCTGCGGAGTCCCTTAAGGTAGTTTCTTCATTCAAATATCTGGGAATACAGGTGTCTGCTAATCCGCTGTCATACTGAGAGAAGAACCTCCTGCCCCTTTTTAAAAGACTCCAAATAACGAGTAATACCTGGTGCAAACTCCCATTGTCAGTAATAGGAAGAATAAACCTCATTAAATTGGTCTGGTGCCCCCGACTATTATACATTATGCATAAATCCCCGCAGTGGATACCCCGTAGATGGTTTAACCATATTGATACACTGTTCAGGTCCCTGATATGGAAAACAAAGAAAGAAACAAGAGAGCGCACCAGCCTAGCGCATTATCCTTAGCAAGTTTAATGAATTAAAAACAAGGTAAAAAGCTACTCACAAAAGTCGCAGGTAAAAATGCATATCGAACGCACAAAGGCAATAGTTCCAGTGGTAAGCAGCTGTCCAGGTCCCAGGAGGGAGGCACACGGACCGCCGCTGGCTTACGCGTTTCAAAGGATTGACCTTCTTCCTCAGAGCCTTAGTGGTGGCAGTCTCCTGCCGACTTTTTATATACACATGTTAGGCTGAAGCAGACTGATATCGGGACTCCTCCCTTAATTGATGGGCGGTCCTCTGGGGGAGGGAGGGAAGGGGGGGGTGTGTGTTATGGATATTGGCTAGGTGAACATTGTTGAAGGGCCATACCATATTGATTTATTGATTTCATTTAATAATTAATTGGTGTACTTCCATATCCATTAATGTTATCGCTGATACAATTAGTCTAACCCATAAGGGGTGAGCTGATAGGGTCGTACCAGTAGTTACCCATACACAATTTGCTCTTTTACCCTTGCATTCTTATATCACATAAATGATACAGAGTAATGTGCAGTGATCAGAGGGTTAGGAATATGAGAAAGGGGGGTGTGTACCTTATCATCTGTAGATCTAATGCCATCACCTCTGCTCGAGTGCGTTTGTCTTCTGCAGGGGCTGTGTCTGTGTGGGCTGCCATTGCTGACACGTTCGCTCCTGTGCCCCATGGAACTAGGTGGAACGCACGCCGCCGATTAACTTCCGGGTTGCGGTCCACAGGGCGGAAGTGCGGTCGTGATGTCACATCCCGTGCGCCATACGGCGCCTGGGATGTGACTCGATAGAGTAAACAGTGGCCTCCACGCATGCGATGGATGTGTATAAGGCTTTTACTTTCTATATATATGTGTATGCATATATTTATAACTTTTTATAGAAGGTGTATTATATGTATTTTATTACCATTTATTTTAAATACTATGTAAGTGGGTCTCCTGCTGGCTTTCAAATACACATGTTTTGAGCATTGCTATTTTTACTATTGTTTAGACCAGATTCCACCACTCCCCTCCTATGGTCCCCCTTGAATTTCCCTGCTATTATTGCATACTATTGCTCACTACTATTTATTGTTGTCATCTATCTAGTTACACATTTTAAACATTTTCACTCTTTTTAGTCGAAGTCAGACGCTATCAGTCTGACTTTGACCTCTATCTGTGTCTACAGCAAGATGGAGGCCACTGTTTACTCTATCGAGTCACATCCCAGGCGCCGTATGGCGCACGGGATGTGACATCACGACCGCACTTCCGCCCTGTGGACCGCAACCCGGAAGTTAATCGGCGGCGTGCGTTCCACCTAGTTCCATGGGGCACAGGAGCGAACGTGTCAGCAATGGCAGCCCACACAGACACAGCCCCTGCAGAAGACAAACGCACTCGAGCAGAGGTGATGGCATTAGATCTACAGATGATAAGGTACACACCCCCCTTTCTCATATTCCTAACCCTCTGATCACTGCACATTACTCTGTATCATTTATGTGATATAAGAATGCAAGGGTAAAAGAGCAAATTGTGTATGGGTAACTACTGGTACGACCCTATCAGCTCACCCCTTATGGGTTAGACTAATTGTATCAGCGATAACATTAATGGATATGGAAGTACACCAATTAATTATTAAATGAAATCAATAAATCAATATGGTATGGCCCTTCAACAATGTTCACCTAGCCAATATCCATAACACACACCCCCCCCTTCCCTCCCTCCCCCAGAGGACCGCCCATCAATTAAGGGAGGAGTCCCGATATCAGTCTGCTTCAGCCTAACATGTGTATATAAAAAGTCGGCAGGAGACTGCCACCACTAAGGCTCTGAGGAAGAAGGTCAATCCTTTGAAACGCGTAAGCCAGCGGCGGTCCGTGTGCCTCCCTCCTGGGACCTGGACAGCTGCTTACCACTGGAACTATTGCCTTTGTGCGTTCGATATGCATTTTTACCTGCGACTTTTGTGAGTAGCTTTTTACCTTGTTTTTAATTCATTAAACTTGCTAAGGATAATGCGCTAGGCTGGTGCGCTCTCTTGTTTCTTTCTTTGTTTTTCACTATTAGGATAATCCCATCCTCGAGAGCAGCAAAGCCGAAGTCCATAGTCCTTCTTGAACTTTTTTAGCTAACACACCAGTGCGCAAGAGTACTTTTTTCGTTTTCCCTGATATGGAAAAAAAGAGTAGCTAGAATAAGTCTTTCCACTCTGCAATATGGCAAAGATCGGGAAGGAGCTGCAGTCACTAACCCCAAACTCTATTTTTATGCCTCTCAACTACAGCACCTGAGTGGTTTTAAGTCATTGAATGACTCGGACTCAATTGAAAACCTATTGCAGACCAGAACGCAGAATACTTCGGTGCTAGCGAGCCTTGAGGCGGGGCTTCCTCACTTGCCACAAACAGCGCCCACTGTTATTCTCCTAAAAAAACAATTGACCATGGTTAGATCTAGCTTAAAGAGTTCGGGATTTCTGGCGGAAACCCCATTATGGGATAACCCTAATCTAGAGGAGGTGTTTAAATTGGAAGGCTTCCAGGACCTGGAGGCTGGCTGGAATTTGTAATATCTCCCAATTATATAATCAAAATGTTTTAATACCTTTCCTGGACATGCAAACAGAATTTAACCTCCCGAGACATCAATTCTACAGATACATTTAGGTATGACATGCTCTCCAAGCCTAGGGCCGGACCTCCACTCTCTCGCTTTCCAGTCACTTCCTGATAAAAGACATTTTCTTCGGTCAGGAGAAAAAGGGCCTAATATCCCACATTTACTCCTGTCTGTTGTCAACCATACAAGATTCAATAACCCTACCGAGTAGGAGGGGTTGGACAGAGGACCTAGGGGAAATAAATGATGAAACATGGGACATATGCTTGCAGGAAGGGCCAATCACATGTGTTTCACAATCGCACAGACTGTCTCATTTATTTTTACTGCACAGGGCCTACCGCACACCTATACAGCTACAGCGATGGGGAAGGAGAGACTCCTCTCTATGCCCCAAACATTGTGGGGATGAGGGGTCCCTAATTCACCTGATGTGGCGCTGTCCCAAGTTGCATCAGTACTGGGGTGCTATCACTGGGGTTATTTTCTCAGTATACCAGATTAGGGTCCCTCTGGACCCCCTGATATGCATCTTGGGTGCTGTAGATGAGGAGATATACCCCCTCAATTAATATTGCGGTGATCAGATTACTGTATTTAGCTCGTAAGCTAGTAGCCAGATTTTGGCTTTCTATACATGTTCCAACCAAAAAAAAATGGATCGAACAGGTCAACTACATCCTTCTCAGGGAGCACCTAACATATCAGCATAGAAACGCAGTTCGGAAATTCCACTCCATTTGGCAGCCTTGACTGGAAACCCCTGGGTTGGCACCACCACGACTGATTATGCAACGGTTACTACAGGTATAGAGGGTATTTATGGTTCAGTGGAGGGTGGAATCTAATTTGAGTATATACCATATAGGCAATGCAATCTGTATACTCAGCCTCTGATGTAGGAGGGGATGAGTCCATGCAGTTGGGCAGACCATGGGCTATACTGTTTACTAGATGGCCTGTTGGCCATATGTTCGGTTATATGGGGTCGGCGGATATATATTGTCCGTCTGACACAGTCCTCCTTTATGTTTCAGTCAAGATGTATCAAAGTAATTTCTTTTGGTGCCACTGTTCTACTGATCTTTCATTGTACATTGCATGTTTGCTAATGTAACAAATGACATTCCCTGTGTTATGATGTGTAAACTGCTTTTTGTCTTTGTTGGCACAATAAACCCTTTTTCTGATTAAAAAAAAGAAACTACTCACAAATGTAGTTGAATGGCTCGCAATGTAAACAGTTTCCACAGGCAGCAACAAAAAGTCAGAGCCAAATGCACTCCAAATGGTCCAAATGCACTCCAAATGGTTTTCGTAGGATCACCTTCTTCCTCAGAGCCGGGTTAGGCCAGCAGCCGGCAGTGGCCTTTGTCATTTCCTCTGTGACCATTTGGAGTGCATTTGGTTCTGACTTTTTGTTGCTACCTGTGGAAACTGTTTACACTGCAAGCCATTCAACTACGTTTGTGAGTAGTTTTCTTTTATATTTATTTTCAATAAAATCCATCCAAAGGATAATGCACTAGGCTGGTGCGACCTTTCTTTCTTTTTATTTCGTTTACTGTTGGGTGTCTACTTTCCAAAATAGGGTCATTTGGGGGGGGTTTGTGCCACCTGGGCATTCCATGGCCTCCTAAAAACTCTGATAGGCAGTGAAGAGTGAAATCAAAAATGTACGCCCTTAGAAAGCCTGAAGGCGGTGCTTGGATTTTTCTGGTCCCATACACAGCTAGGCTCCCAAAAAGTCTCACACATGTGTATCCCTGTTCTCAGGAGAAGCAACAGAATGTATTTTGGGGTGTAATTTCCCATATTCCCATGGCATGTTTGAGCAATATATCATTTAGTGACAACTTTGTGCAAAAAAAAAAAAAAATTTGTCTTTTTCCCGCAACTTGTGTCACAATATAAAATATTCCATAGACTCGACATGCCTCTCAGCAAATAGCTTGGGGTGTCTACTTTCCAAAATGGGGGTTTTGAACTGTCCTGGCATTTTATGCACAACATTTAGAAGCTTATGTCACACATCACCCACTCTTCTAACCACTTGAAGACAAAGCCCTTTCTGACACTTTTTGTTTACATAAAAAAATTATTTTTTTTGCAAGAAAATTACTTTGAACCCCCAAACATTATATATATATATATATATATATATATATATATATATATATATATATATATTTTTTTTTTAAAGCAAATGCCCTACAGATTAAAATGGTGGGTGTTTCATTTTTTTTCACACAGAATTTGCGCAGCGATTTTTCAAACGCATTTTTTTGGGAAAAAACACACTTTTTAAAATTTTAATGCATTAAAACACACTATATTGCACAAATGTTTGATGAGATAAAAAAGATGATCTTAGACCGAGTACATGGATACCAAACATGACATGCTTTAAAATTGCGCACAAACGTGCAGTGGTGACAAACTAAATACATTTTTAAAAGCCTTTAAAAGCCTTTACACATTACCACTTTAGAGTTACAAAGGAGGTCTACTGCTAAAATTACTGCCCTCGATCTGACCTTCGCAGTGATACCTCACATGCATGGTGCAATTGCTGTTTACATTTGACGCCAGACCGACGCTTGCGTTTGCCTTAGCGCGAGAGCAGGGGGGGACAGGGGTGCTTTTTTTTTTTTCTTTATTATTTTTTTGCTTTTTTATCTTATTTTTAAACTGTTCCTTTAATATTTTTTTTTTAATCATTTTTATTGTTATCTCAGGGAATGTAAATATCCCCTATAATAGCAATAGGTAGTGACAGGTACTCTTTTTTGAAAAAATTGGGGTCTATTAGACCCTAGCTCTCTCCTCTGCCCTCAAAGCATCTGACCACACCAAGATCGGTGTGATAAAATGCTTTCCCAATGGCGCTGTTTACATCCGGCGAAATCTAAGTCATGAAATGCTCGTAGCTTCTGGTTTCTTAGGCCACAGAGATGTTTGGAGCCACTCTGGTCTCTGATCAGCTCTATGGTCAGCTGGCTGAATCACCGGCTGCATTCTCAGGTTCCCTGTTGAGACAGGAGAGCCAGAGAAAAACACGGAAGACGGTGGGGGGGCATTCCTTCCCACTGCTTGTAAAAGCAGTCTAGAGGCTAATTAGCCACTAGGATTGCTTTTACATGAAAGCCGACCACTGGCTGAAAAGAATGATACCAAGATGATACCTAAACCTGTAGGCATCATTCTGGTATAACCACGCAAAGTCGTGAATAGCGTACCTGAAGACAAAAAAATGGTTAACAATAAAACACAGTAAACGGTAAAGTATAAAAAATTGCATACCTGAAAAGCAAACATGATAAAACATAATAACAATAAAACATTGCAGAATAGAATACAGTAAAAAAGAGCAGAACAATAGAGAGAGAAGAGAGAGAGAGAGAACAATAAAAAGACAACTATTTTTTTTTATTTTATATATTTTTTTTGTGTTTTTTTTTTTTTTTACACTGTTTTTGTAACTGTAACTTTTATAACTGTAACCGGTTCCAGGTTCGAGTCTCTCAAAATGAGATGGCATCTTGGGAGACCCTGTGAAAGTGTGCCTAGTCTGTGCAATGCTGTACCCTACGCTAATACTCAACTAGTGTATGGTAGCGCTCAAAACATTCACCAATGCAAAGACCAGGATTGTCAGGACAGGAGGGAAAATAATAGCGGGTGTCACGCCTATATCTGCGCTTGCTGCAGACACGACATCTTTTTGGGGGGTTCGTTGGGTAGGGGTACTCGAGAGGACATAAAGAAAATGCCTCTCATGCAGCCGACTGCATTTGGTTGGGGATGTGAATGGAGGAAGTACGGGCGCTGCAGAAGTGGTGGGTTCCCAATTATTAGGATTGGCGAATGCAGCAGGAAGGGCATTATGGGCACGACGGGCCTGTGTTTGTCTTCTTCTTGGTGGCAGAGGGACACTACTTGTGCTTGCCACCTCACCAGCTTGAACTGCACTTATGGGACTCGCCACGTCACCAAGTGTTACTGCAGTGCTGGTTTGACTATGACCGGGGTGTACTAGGCCTCTGGTGCTTGCCAGTTCACCAAAACGCTACCAAAAAATCTGTTAGTGATCGCAGGGATCAGGCCTGACTCTGCGAACGCTGCAGTTATGCGTTTAGAGTTTTGTAAGTGACAGTGATCGATCGATACTGCACTTGGGTGGGCTGGGCTGGGCTTGGCTGGGCGGAGGGGCAAAACGCAGGTGCTAGCAGGTATCTGGGCTGATCCCGCTAACACTGCATTTTTGGGAACCCTAAACTGCTGGGGACGCTAGTATAGATCTGATCGGATCAGATATTGATCCATTCAGATACTATACCACTAAGGGAGGTGTATGCTGCGTGCGTGGGTGTTAGTGGTACTGGCGCTAATCTGACGCTGCCTGGGGCAACGCAGATCCTATCTGACCCTAAAACCTAAGTTATATCACCGTCGGGTGATTAGGGGGCTAAAACTTTATTAGGTAATAAACGGCGGGTGCCCTGACACTATAAAAAATAAACGAACTAACCAGCGTCACCCGTAACAGTTATATGGTGATCACTGGTGAAAGGGTTAACTAGGGGGCAATCAAGGGGTTAAAACCTTTATTCTGTAGTATATGGGGGTCCCTGACGCTATAAAAAGCTGACGGCGAACCTATATATTTACCTCCCTAACTAGCGTCACCAGTGACACTAATACAACGATCAGAAAAATGATCGCTTAGTGACACTGGCGACGGGGGTGATCAAGGGGTTAAAATTTTATTAGGGGGGTTAGGGGGTACCCTAGACCTGAAGGGGGCTAATACTAACTGCCCTACCACACTAACTGTCACAAACTGACACCAATGCAGTAATCAGAAAAAAAAAAACTGCTTGGTGTCAGTGTGACGGGGGGGTGATCGGGGGGTGATCGGGGGTGTAATGTATGCCTGGCATGTTCTACTGTGTGTGTTGTGTTGTGCAACTCACTCAGATGTCTTCTCTCCTCGGCGCCGGAACGGAAAATACAGAGCCGAGGAGAGATGACATCATTTCCTCTGCTGCTGTTTACTATACAGCAGCAGAGGAAGAATCTCATTGGCTGGGAGCGATCGCGAGGGGGGGCCACGAATGGATGGTCTCCCCCTCACCTCTCATCGCTCCCAGACACAAGCCGACCGCCTCGGGCAGTGGTAGGGGTCCGATTGGACCCCCCGCCTGCGGGAGGCAGATCACGTACCAGGTACGTGATTTTGCCTGCCCGTCCCATTCTGCCGCAGTATATCTGCGTTAGGTGGTCGGCAAGTGGTTAAGGTAAAACAGGCATGTTTAAAACCAACAAGAAATACACAACGCTGGAACTTACAAAGTTCAACTTTTGTAGAAATTGAAGGCAATATCAGACATGAGTATTTATAAACTGTGTTTGATATTGCGTTCAGCAGATGGGGTGAAGTCACCCCTGGAAAAGCCAAATTTTGAAGATGCACACAAATTGCAGAATGTCAACATGTGCTAGCTGCCATCATGAGGGATCAATGGACATGTTTTGTGGGTGCAACCCCTTCCTCTCAGCTACTTTATTATTGAGGAAGGGGTTGCACCCACAAAATGCGTACATTGATCTCCCGTGATGGCAGATAGCACGTGTTGACACACTGTGTGCATCTTCAACATTTGGCTTTTCTATATTATGTCACAAAATTTTCAAAAAATTGTCAGAAAAACAAAGCAGAAATAAGTTAGGGATTTCTAGGGGTTTTAAATTCTCCCTAAAACATCAATGATGTTCTTCATTTTGTTTTGAACATCATTGACGTTTTGCTTGATGCTTTCCAAGTCCCTATTACACCCCATTATCTCCCCGGTCAGGATCTGGGCACTTTCACTGGTGAAATGACCTTCATCCACAACATCACGATCACCCAAAATATATATAAAAAAAAAAAACACCATGTATTATAAATATGCAGGCATCCATCTCTTGCCTGTGGTCGCTCACCTGTTGTGGTTACAATTTCCACAACGTCTCCCTCCTCCTACTCTGGTTGTGTTTGTGGGATTTCCCCTTCTTCCTGAGATGGGGGGTCTGTTGTCTCCTCTGATGAGTGGTGTACTCCGAGTCTTTTCTCCCCTATGTAAAAAAAAAAGGTATACTTAGCACAGATGGCAGAAATAGGAATATGAAACATTGCTTGGAAGTGGGGTACAATCGTCTATTTTGGCAGAGTTTCAAGATGAAGAAATATTTTTTTCCTTTGTCAAGCTTGAATACTTACTTGTTTTGTACAAGCTTCACAGATGGAGACACCTCTATAGTATACACTGGAGCAGCTGTGTGGGCCCCCTAATAAAAATGGTGTTCTGGTGTCCCACACTAGTGCTCCAGCGTCCAGATGTGTACACAGCTGCTGAGTGTCCTCTCCTTACACAGAATCTATTTTTCATTTCATTCTAGTTACAAACCCATCTAGACAACAAACTTATTTTAAGAGAAGTAGGCCAGAAAAAATGTATTGAAATGCATCTGGACAAAACACGGTGTTTTATTGGCCGAACTAACAATGTTTCCTACGAACGAATAATGTGTCCATGAACATGAAAGTTGCCATTTTAAACTGTACAAAAGTAAAGAAAAGCACATGGAGCAGCACAAATGTAATAAAAATATAAGAATAGGAACACAAGACAACTACTTACTTTTTTGCAGCACTCTCCTGATCCTTCTATTTTGATCGTGCTCCCTTAATTTGAGGTCTGACCACCGCTTCCTGAGTTGATCCTTGGATCGCCGTACCCCAAAATTCTTCTGCATACTCTTCACAACTTTCGCCATGATCTTGGCCTTTCTGACATTGGGGTTGGGGTAAGGTCCATACTTCCCATCATAGTCGGCCCTCTTCAGTATGTCGACCATCTCCACCATCTCAACAAAGGACATATTTGATGCCTTAAATCGTCTCCTCCGGGATCGTGAAGTTTCTGGCTCCGGGCATTCCTCCTCCTCCTCGTTGCTGTAATTAGCACGCACCTGCTCTGTCTCCACCATGTGCTCTTCCCCACTGTGCCGAAAGAGAAGGGGCTGGGAATAGACTAGAAAGAACCTCAGGGGCGGGCGGAGTTTCACGCATGCGCAGTGTATATAAAGCATAAAACGCGTGCATAGTACGTATGATCTGTGAGCAGAGGAAGGAGTATAGTAAGCGCCGATCTTGATAAGGAAGGTAACATTTAAACTTGGGCCCATACTGCTTAGAGATTGAGGCCTATATTGGGACAAGATTAGGAGACTTTAGCCTGACATTAGGGTTTGTCTTGTGTATTGCAGATAAAATGGATGGCTTCAATGACCACAACTTCCTCCCCCTGTTCATAGACAAGTACAGGGAGCTGCCCTGTCTGTGGCAGGTCAAACACCCACATTATAATCATGAACAAAAGAGGCAGGCAGCACTGGAGAAACTGCTGGAGTTGGTGAAGCCGGTGGTCCCCACGGCAACCATCCCCTATTTAACCGCTTCAGCCCCGGAAGAATTTACCCCCTTCCTGACCAGAGTGTTTTTTGCGATTCGGTACTGCGTCAATTTAACTGACAATTGCGCGGTCGTGCGATGTGGCTCCCAAACAAAATTGATGTCCTTTTTTTCCCACAAATAGAGCTTTCTTTTGGTGCTATTTAATCACCTCTGTGATTTTTATTTTTTGCGCTATAAACAAAAGAAGAGCGACAATTTTGAAAAAAACGCATTATTTTTTACATTTTGCTATAATAAATATCCCCCAAAATTAAATAAAAAAATTTTTTTTTTCCTCAGTTTAGGCCGATACGTATTTTTCTACATATTTTTGGTAAAAAAAAATTGCAGTAAGCGTTTATTAATTGGTTTGCGCAAAAGTTATAGCGTTTACTAAATAGGGGATAGTTTTATGGCATTTTTATTAATAATTTTTTCTTTACTAGTAATGGCGGCAATCAGCGATTTTTATTGTGACTGCAACGTTATGGTGGACATGTCGGACATTTTTGACACATTTTTGGGACCATTGTCATTTATACAGCGATAAGTGCGATTAAAAATGCACTGATTGGGGCGTGGCCAGCACCTGAGATGTGAGGACGTGCTCAGCCTGAGCTCCGTCCATACCGCACAGATCCTGCCATAATCCTGCGATCCAGGCCGACATCCGAGGGTCTCATATACCCCCACAGCACCCGGAGAACACTGAGACCATCCGGGGATGGTCAAATACGGCCCACCGATGGAGGAGGCCCTGGAAATCGGGCCGTCGGTGCCGCCATGCAGGCCGCACCAAAATGGCGCCGATCAGCATGAGGGAGACACACAGCAGCAGGCGGCCTCCACATCCACACCCTGGAAGCAGCTCAAGGGGAAGGGTGAGTTACAAAGATCCCCCCCTACCTTAAGCCCAGAAGACCCTCTCTCATTCTCCCCTGCAGTGGGACATGATCCTCAATCACCCAGAGCAGACAGGGATGAGGCAGACCCTGCAGAGCCATCACTAGCCCAGATCATGGCAGCCATCCAGCACAGCCATGCGTCTCTTACTACACAAATGGACACTATCAAAACAGAATTATCCTTTCTGAAACAGGATGTCCACAATATTCGCCATAGAGTGATTAATGCTGAGCAACGTATTAGTGATATGGAGGATGAGACACGTCCCTTACAGGGCTCTGTGAGGGAATTGCGGCAGGCTCATGAATATACTACAGATAAGCTCACGGATATGGAAGACCGCCTAAGAAGGAACAATTTACGTTTTTTGGGATTCCCAGAGGGTGCTGAGGGTAAAACACCGGAAACATTCATGGAAAGATGGCTACTAAATGAGTTCGGGGCAAACACCTTTTCACCAATGTTCGCCATAGAAAGGGCACACAGAATCCCCATGCGTCCTTTACCACCTGGGTCCCCACCACGTGCCATGATCATAAAGCTGCTACACTTCCGTGACAGAGAGGCTATTCTCAGAGTAGCTAGAGAGAGGGGCAAAGTTTCCTTTAACGGCAACAACATCACCATTTTCCCAGATTTCTCCGTAGCTACGCAGAAACAGAGAGCCACTTTTCTGGCAATTAAACGCAGGTTACGTGAGCTTCATCTTCCATATGGCATGTTATATCCTGCACGTTTACGCATCATCTACCAGGGCAAAGCCTATTTCTTTACGGATCCCAGAGAGGCATCACAATGGGTGGACACTCTAGCACATCCGAATCGCAGGAACCAGGATAGGAGGTCTCCCCCCCGATAGAGCTGCAATCTACATGAAGCCCATCTAGCGGCCTTTACTACACCCCATTGCAGTTGTTATGGGACTCTCTTCAATGCATCCTCAATAGCAGAAAATATATCTCCAACCATACACAGTCATGATGGGACTATAACTCCTAAACCTCACTGAAGAAGAAGACACTTCTTACACCACCCCCGGATGCTACTCAGCAATCTATCACCCTCCTTGACTTTTATTTTATTTTTCCTCTTTCTATTATTCTTATTATTAGTACTATTTTTTCATCACCATAATTTTACAGGCCAAGAGACACCACACATTCTTTATTTTGTGCGGGCAAATACGGATGGAGGCCCAGAGCTGTGGACCTTTCCACGTCTCCTGAAATTAGTTGGCTAGGGGTCTGAGCCATGGCCCTCTTGCCAAATTGGTTTGGTTATGGGAACAAAGCTCTCATATGTTTGGGGATGAGAGCCGGGAGGGTTAGGGAGGGGGGAAAGTCTGTTGGGGTACACTTTGAGGGGTTTTGTTACAACGTCATGGTTATCTACAAAAGGCGATGGTATTCAATGGTATATGCATACTTTAAAAATGATTTTTTGGTTCTACAGCTTTTGCAGTCTAGGAATAAGATTCATAGATTGATGAATAACATATCAAAGATAATTGTGTTTGGGTCTATTTCCCAGGGCTCGCTGGACCTTGTCCGGGGCTGGACTCTGGCGGACAATGGGAAATGGACACGAATAATTATAAATTGTTTATACCCATGTCTAAGCTCCGTATAGTTTCATGGAATGTTAGGGGGCTTAACTCCAAGGTCAAAAGGTCGCTGATGTTTGATTATTTGGCAAGACACAGTCCACACGTGATCCTCCTCCAGGAAACCCACCTACAGGGATCAAGAGTAATGGCTTTAAAGAGAGCTAAAATTGCCTATGCAATACATTCTACTTACTCCACATATGCAAGAGGCACGTCTATTCTTATAGCAAAATCGGCCCCTATCACCATAAAACATATTAAAACTGACCCTAACGGGTGTTTTGTTATTGTAGTAATTGAATTATGGGGTAAGCCCTATACGGTCACAAGCCTATATGTCCCACCACCTTTCACTAAATTATTCTTTGAACGGGTAATGAGCTCCATCCTAGCAATAGCAGAAGGCCCTCTGTTGATAGCAGGGGACTTCAACACGGTACTCGACAATTCCATAGACAGATTCAAGTGTTCTACATTGCCCCCCACTCCCTTGTGCTCTTTTCTAACCCAATTTGATCTGGTGGAGACCTGGAGGTGGAAGCACGCAGACGGGAGGGAGTACTCGTGTCAGTCTGAAACGCATGGTACTCTCTCCCGAATAGACCTATGCTTGGCTTCATCGGAATTATTGAATAGAATGACTGAGGCCAGATATCTCCCAAGGGCGGTATCTGATCATTCCCCTTTAATGGTGGACCTTGCCCTGGGCCCCCCCACCTCATACCGCATGTGGCGACTGAGCCCACTGTGGTTAGCAGACCAGATGGTGGTGGACCAGGGCACAGCAGAAATGAAAGCATACTGGATACATAACCGTCAGAATGTCTCTATCCCATTGACCTGGGATGCCTTTAAGGCCACCACGCGTGGCATTTTTGCTGCGGCTATTGGACAGGCTCGTAAGGCATCCCAATCCAAATTAAAGGACGCGGAGAAGGACCTGAGGGTGGCCGAGGCTGCTTACTCGGCCACTCCTTCCCCAACAACACACAATACCTGGAAACATAGATCCAGAGACCTGGATCTAGTTCTTTTAGAGCGCACTCAAAAGAAATTGCTGTATCAAAACCAACGAATCTTTGAGTTTGGAGACAAAAATAGCCGACTATTAGCATATTTATCTAGGCCTGATTATCAACCATGCAGTATCCCAAGAATTAAGAATACAATAGGTATAGTGGTGGAACAGAGTGGGGAAATAGTTGATGCTTTTGTGAAATTTTACTCCTCATTATATGCTACTAAAGCTCACTATACTATTGTAGAACTAGATGACTACTTGGCCGGCATCCCGCTACCAAGGCTCCAAGAAGAACAAGCTTCACTTCTTGATGAACCTCTAACGGAGGAAGAGATTGGAGAAGCCATACAGTCCTTTGCCAGAAATAAAACACCGGGACTGGATGGCTTCCCCATAGAATGGTATATACAGTTTAAAGAACTTTTAATACCCCATTTACTGAGAGTCTATAATTTTGCTATAAAAACGGGACAGTTACCACCCTCTATGTCAGAAGCATTGATAGTCCTCATTCCCAAGCCTCATAAAGACCACCTATTATGTGAATCATATAGACCAATATCATTAATTAACTCAGATGTCAAGATTCTAGCCAAAGTGCTCGCCCGGAGATTAAACTCAGTTATCACCACTATTATTGGGGCGGATCAGACTGGATTTATTCCAGGACGATCAACATCCATAAACTTGCGGAGACTGTTCACAAACCTGCAGGCCACTCATGATGTCATGGGGAATAGAGCGGTACTGGCCTTAGATGCGCATAAGGCATTTGATTCGGTCGAATGGCCTTATCTACTGGAAGTCCTGGCGAAATTTGGGTTTGGAAACACCTTTATCAAGTGGGTTCAACTTTTATATTCGCGGCCTACTGCCAGGTTGCGGATAAATACATCAGTAACCGATCCATTCCTGATTAAAAGGGGTACTAGGCAGGGCTGCCCCCTGTCGCCATTGCTATTTGCAATTGCGATAGAACCCCTGGCAGCACTGATAAGATCCAGTGGGGAAATAAAGGGACTGATGATTGGGGGCCTAGAAGAAAAAGTATCTCTATACGCTGATGACATGTTAATATACTTGGCGGACCCCCAATCGTCTCTCCCAACCCTGCTGGAAATTATTCGGCAGTTCGGCCTCTTCTCAGGGTTTCAAGTCAATTGGGACAAATCCCTTATGTTTAAAATAGATCAGGAAGCAGTGTTTACTCCCCCTTCCTCTTGCCCGTTACAAATAGTCGACTCTTTCAGATACCTGGGGGTCATGATCCAACATCCTCTGTCCTCCTATAGCAAATATAATCTAGACCCACTAATTAATAGAATGAAGACCACACTGAAGACATGGACCAATCTTCCCTTAACGATATTAGGTAGGATAAATATCTTTAAAATGATATTCCTCCCACGTTTCCTATACCTACTATGCAATTCACCAATATATATCACCAAAACTAAATTTAAAGAGATTGACTCTATTCTTATCGCCTTCATTTGGAAGGGGGGAGCAGTGAGAATTGCCAAAAATACTCTTCAACTACCGGTGTTGGAGGGAGGATTGGCACTACCATGTCTTCAGACATATTACATAGCCGCGCAACTGGTTCATGCCCATTGGTGGTTCTTCCCTGAAGCCAACAATGCGGCTACCTCCCTAGAAGCAGCCATACTCACTTCGTACGAATCCCTGCAGTATCTGGTCCACCGCCTATCTCTTAGAGGGAGGGCAAGCACTAAAATCCTTGAAATGACCCTACGGATTCTCAAACTAACTAAAATGCTGCCGGATACTGAGCACCGCACCTACTCTCCAAATACTCCATTATGGGGGAATCCAAATTTACAGGAATTCGCCCGTAGGACAGATGGGGAATATTGGTCAAAAAAAGGGATTAAAACCATAATGCATTTATTCTCAAACAATACGTATAGGTCATTTGAGGAATTTCGCCAGGACTACCAGCTGCCACGCACAGCCTATTTTCATTACTTGCAAATACGCCACACAGCAACCACTCAGTTTGGGTTGCGAAATATAAATGTTCAATTATCTCCGCTAGAGCAATTACTCACAGATCCTTCCCACGATAAACTGATCTCCACATATTATAAGAATCTACTGCACACCACAACGCACAGACTCAGCAACACGCTCACTAAGTGGAAAACTGATATCCCTGAGCTGACGGAGGATATCTGGCAGGACATACTTCCCCTCCAGGTCCCCTCTGTCATCTCCTCCAGGGACAGGGTCATACAAACCAAACTACTATACAGAGCATACTTTACGCCATCCCTATTATTTAAACTCAGAAAACTGCCATCAGCCATGTGCTCCAGATGCAGCATTATAGAGGCCACCTTCTTTCACTTGATGTGGGAATGCACCGAGATCAGGCGGTTCTGGTCAGAGGTTACTGCTTTTATCAGTTCCCTGACCCAGCTGCCTAATATCTGCAACCCCCTGAGATGCCTACTGGGATATGTGGACGATGAGAGTATATCTAAAAACAAGCAAACTTTCCTAAGAATTGTGTTATTTTATGCCAAAAAATCTATTACTATTCATTGGAAATCACAATCTCCACCTACGATAGCATTCTGGCTGAACATGGTTAATCAGGCTATACCATTATATAAATTAACATACGAAGCCAGAGGATGTCCAAAAAAATTTCACAAAATATGGGGTCTGTGGACTAGCTCCGAAAACACTATTACACCTGCCATATAAAGCTAAGAAAGAAACTCCAGTCAATGATACCAAGTTTGATGAAAACTGAATACCAATATGCAGCTGTACAACATGAGAACATGTATGCCATATATATACCATTGTCTTATACTATGTATTGCAATGAGCAATGTTTGCTCGAATTGTGTGTTTTTATGTCTGTATGTCTGTTTTGTAGCAAAAAACCAAATAAAAATTTACCTTTAAAAAAAAAAAAAAAATGCACTGATTACTGTGTAAATGACACTGGCAGTGAAGGGGTTAACCACTAGGGGGCGGGGAGGGGTTAATCAGTACTAGGGGAGTGTTTTCTAACTGTAGGGGGGAGGGGCTGTATGTGTCACTAGACTGATCACTGCTCCCGATGACAGGGAGCAGTGATCAGTGACACTTGTCACTAGGCAGAACGGGGAGATGCTGTTTACATCAGCATCTCCCTGTAGGTCCTCTCCATTCGGCGATCGCGGGTATCCCCACGGCGATCGAGTCCCCGCGACCCGACTCACGGAGCTCCCGGCCGGCGCGCATGCAATGGCACGGCGGGAAATTCAAATGGACGTACAGGTACACCCATTTGCTCAGCCGTGCCATTCTGCCGACGCACATCGTCGTGCGCCGGTCGGGAATCGGTTAAAAGCCAAAATTGGTGGCCTGAGAAGCACTTATCTTAGGGAGCGCAAGAAGGTCCAGGATTCCCAGAGATCAGGAGCTGCAGCAGATGACGTTTATGTCCCCAGGCTGTGGTACTATGGGAGACTGCGATTTCTGACAGACCAGACTGAAGTCAGGGAATCCCTCTCAACCCTTCCTTCCACTCTTCCTTCCACCCTATCTTTCACCCCAGCTGAGGCTTCCGATGTCCAACCTGGGACTTCCAGCCGGGAAGAAGTGGAGGAGCCCAGCTTGAGCCAGGTATAGCATTCTTCTATAGATTTCTGGTCAATAAATAAATGATGTTTACTAGATGTTATTATTGATCACTAATTGGTGATTTAATAAAGTGTTTTACATATCAATAGAAAGTAGTGGGCAAAAATAATTGGGACAAGAATGAAAAATGCTGGGGTCAGAATGATAATCTTTTATATTTCTTAACATTCAATTTGCAACAGTCATGAGATGTAAATTGTGTGTGATTGATGAAGAAAAAACTAAAACTATGTCCCTTTTTCATACACAGGAAGACCTCAGCCAGGAGGAGGCTGTGGAATGTGGCAACCAGGAGGAGGCGGGGGTTAGTGGCAGCCAGGAGAAGGCGGGGGTAAGTGGCAGCCAGGAGGTGGCCGGGCCCAGTAGGAGCCTCACAGAATTCCAGGTTCCTCCCCTCCGCCTTCCACACAAAAGACCCAGCAAGGGGAGTAACGTGGAGGATTCAGCACTCAGGCTGATTCAGGAGGCTTCTGCGTCCCTCAGAGCCACCCCCACTCGTGAAGAGGCCTTTGTCTGCATGGCTGCCACCAAACTGCAGGACATGCAGGAGGGCCAACGCCTCATGTGTGCGGACATCCTTTATAAAACATTAACTAAGGGGACGAGGGGTGAAATGACACCCAATACCCACCTGTGTGAGTTGCATCATCCTCCTCCTCCTCCTGCCGCCACTCCACCACTACAGACACAGCATGGAAGGAAGAGTGGAAGGAAGACAAGAAAGTGATGGCCTGGGTTCAGTCTGGTCTGACAAAAGATGCAGGCTCTTGTATGACCACAGCCTGGGGACATGTATATCATCTGCTGCTGTTCATGATCTCTTGGACTTCTGGACCAGATTGTACTCCCTTATATATGGACTCCTCAGGCCACCAATTTTGCAGTAAAATAATTGATGACTGACACTGCAGGCTTGAAGCGGTGCCAATCTGCTATGGTATTTGTGAGAACACAATTTTATAATAGCAACCGTCATAAATAATTAGTGCCTTAATATAATAGAAGAGAAACAAGAAATTATACACAATGATGAACTGCACCATGGTAAAGCAGATTTTAATGACACTAGGAGGGCTAAATAATCCCTACAAGATGATGTGGAAAAAAGCATAACATCATATATTCTGTATGGCAGAAAACATTGTATCTAGGGAAAGCATAAATGAAAAATTGTTTTAACATCAAATATTTATATGGCACCAGCACATTCTAAAGCTTGTATAGTAGAATGGAAGAAAAATACAAAGAGCACACAGTTAAGTCTGTATTATGATTACAAATAGATCATACATGATCTGTTATGACAAACAGTAAAAAGTTCATAATGATCTACCACATAGGAACAACAAGCCAATGTCTTACAAAAAGGTGCATTATAACATACTACATACCAAAACCCAATTTGACCTATAAATAGCCTGGTGCCACATCTTCAGTCTATTATCAACCAAATACTAATAATAGTATGCTCATAATTATAAGACCCCCTTAGGTAGGTTTTTTTTGTAGAGGGTACATCCAGATATACAAGGATACAAATCCTTATACAAAAAGAACCTAGGTGGATATATAACCTCCAAGCCACTACTCATGGTTACATAGTAGGTAAGGCTGAAAAAAGACACAAATCCATCAAGTCCAACCTATGTGTGTGATTATATGTCAGTATTACATTGTATATCCCTGTATGTTACGGTTGTTCAGGTGCTTATCAGGTGCTTATCTAATAGTTTTTTGAAACTATCGATGCTGCCCGCTGAGACCACCACCTTTGGAAGGGAATTCCAAATCCTTGCCGCTCTTACAGTATAGTTTAAGGTTAAAGCTCTTTTCTTCTAATTTTAATGAGTGGCCACGTGTCTTCTAAACTGCCTTCCGTAAAAAAGTTTTATCACTATTGTGGGGTCACCAGTACGGTATTTATGAATTGAAATCATATCCCCTCTCAAGCGTTTCTTCTCCAGAGTGAATAAGTTCAGTGCTCGCAACCTTTCCTCATAACTAATATTCTCCAGACCCTTTATTAGCTTTGTTGCCCTTCTTTGTACTCGCTCCATTTCCAGTACATTCTTCCTGAGGACTGGTGCCCAGAACTGGACAGCATACTCTAGGTGTGGCCAAACCAGAGTCTTGTAGAGAGGGAGAATTATTATTTTATCTCTGGTTGATCCCACGAATCCACGAATGTTAAACCGCAAAGAGGCCACAGCAACATAAACAATATAGACAGAGTTATCAACATATTGAGGGGGGATTTGAGGAAAATTTTGGATTTAGTTTTTTGGGGAGATAGGATTTTTCTTTGTTGTTTTTTTTTTTTTTTTTTTTTTTAGGAGGCCTATATATTTATAGTGGTCCCAGATTTTGAGTCTATTCCAGTCGACAGGACAATCCGGATGAATGGGCAAAATATATGGAATGGCTGGTAGGGAGGGTATATATGTATATATGTTGATGATGTTTATGTCTATATTGATTTCTAGGTGGATGGTGATAGGATAGATAACTACCCTTTTCCTTGGAACCCCCCTTTTTTTTTAATCCTATAAGAATTGTGATCACTTGTTTTCGCAAAGGGTAGAAGAAGAGGTTAAGGAACCAAGTATTAAGGGGAAAGATGTGATTAGGTGGTCAACAATTGTAATAATAAGGTAATACGGAGAGACTACCCTACATTTAATAACACTTACTCCTTGCCCTCTTCTTCTGTCTCCCCCTTGGGATATATTACATTTTTTTTGGATAATAGGGACATATGAATACATGAGCACGTAATTTATTTACACAAGGGGAAGGGTGTATATTAGGAGGAGAATAGAATTTTGAGGGAAAGTGGGGAGGGGCTACTCCCCCCTATTTATTTTTCTTTTTGCTGTTTTTTTTTTTCTTTTTTTTTCTTTGTTTATTATTATATGGAGGCTGGGGTTTTTTTTGTGGTTATTGTATGGGTCAACATGGGAAACACGTGAATGCAGGAAAAAAAATCCTTTTGTTTTTTTAAAAACACAAGGGGAAGTTGACACAGGGAATTAATACGAAGGGATTATTTTAACCACAAGGATATAGGAACACAAGAGGTCATAATAATATTTCACAAGAGATACAAAATACAATACACAAACACAAGAGTATATTAACTCACATTAATATATATATGTAAGTTGGGTTATACGGGCAATAGGGAGAAGAATTAAGCAGGCAAGTGGTTGTATTCATAAGAACACAATGGAGGGCTAGGGGCCGGCATTAAATATTATTATTGGTAACAGGGAATATATATATACGGGCAAACTGGGGGAAAGGAACAGGGAACTTAAATGAAAGGGAAAGAGAGGGGATATTTTTTTTAAGGAAGAGAAGAGATGTGTTTGTTTTTTATGTTTAATATTAAGGGATATTGAGTAAATAATGTGAAATTGGCATGGTGACCTCCACATCCCCCCCCCCCCCTGCCCCCCCCTTTTTTTTTCTCATATTCCCTCTTCTTAGTTATATTCTTCTGCTATATATATATATATATATATATATATATATATATATATATATATTTTCAAGACTAATAATAATAAATATGAATCATACTTATAAATATGCATTAGATATGTATTATCACTGTGATTGTAACTATGTTATAATTATTAGTTTAAAGAAAAATCAACACTTCAACACATAAGTGTCAGTATAGAAGAGCTGTCTAGCTTTAAACTTACTTTATGGTTTGGAGGAGCTGGTGGAGGTAACCGGGGACTTTCTTCTCCAGGTTATGCTTAATTACTTCCTCCCATTAGGTTAGCACTCATATAGGATAGAGGTGGTAGGTAGGTTGAGTGCTTAAAGCTAATTGGCTTTAGTTGTCCTTGGGGAGGTTGCAGAATTGCACCCTCTTTAAGAGGTTTTAGTTGACTATTTGTTTTTTTTTTTTTTTCTTTTTTCTCTGTCTCGTCCTCTCCTCTCCTGACCCTAGGTATACTCCTCTCTTCGGGTGCCTGTGTTTTGAGTGCGGGGTATAAGAAATGGATTCCTCTCAATAATGTCCCTTATTGTTAAGGGATTAAACACCCCTGAAAGCGACGTATACTTTTTCAGGACCTGAAACGGTCAGGGATTGGTATAGCATTTGTTCAGGAAACACATTTTAGGGAGAACAGCCTTCCTGCACTTAGAAATAGAACCTTCCCAATAGTTTATCACGCTACCAATCCTGTTGCTAAGAGGAAGGGGGTGTCTATTCTGATCTCTAGTAAGATTCCATGGTCATGTTTAGAATCTCTGGTGGACATCAGGGGGCAATATTTGTTTCTGAAGGGTAAGATTGGGGGGGGGGGGGTAGGGGTAACCTTGGCCTCTTTTTATGCCCCTAATACACAACAGGATCCTTTTTTTAGGAAATGTTTAGATAAGCTTTCGGGATTCCAGGAGGGTCAGTTGATCCTGGGGGGAGATCTGAACATCCCCTTGATTACCAGGGAAGATACCTCTTCGAGGATTTCAGCTGCACCTCCAGGTGCCCGGAAATGGATCCCTTGGTCGCTTCATGGAGTGAGATTAGTGGATGTGTGGCGTCTTTTTCATTCTGAGAGAGAGATTAGAAATGGATTCCTCTCAATAATGTCCCTTAATGTTAATGGATTAAACACCCCTGAAAGCGACGTATACTTTTTCAGGACCTGAAACGGTCAGGGATTGGTATAGCATTTGTTCAGGAAACACATTTTAGGGAGAATAGCCTTCCTGTACTTAGAAATAGAACCTTCCCAATAGTTTATCACGCTACCAATCCTGTTGCTAAGAGGAAGGGGGTGTCTATTCCGATCTCTAGTAAGATTCCATGGTCATGTTTAGAATCTCTGGTGGACATCAGGGGGCAATATTTGTTTCTGAAGGGTAAGATTGGGGAGGTAGGGGTAACCTTGGCCTCTTTTTATGCCCCTAATACACAACAGGATCCTTTTTTTAAGGAAATGTTTAGATAAGCTTTCGGGATTCCAGGAGGGTCAGTTGATCCTGGGGGGAGATCTGAACATCCCCTTGATTACCAGGGAAGATACCTCTTGGAGGATTTCAGCTGCACCTCCAGGTGCCCGGAAATGGATCCCTTGGTCGCTTCATGGAGCGAGATTAGTGGATGTGTGGCGTCTTTTTCATTCTGAGAGAGAGATTACTCTTATTATTCAGCCCCACATAAGACATACTCTCGTACTGATTATTTCTTTATGCCACATAATCAACTGCACTCAGTAGATGAAGTTACTATCAGAAGGATCACCTGGTCAGACAACGGCACCAATCTTTTTGAAATATAACCTTTCAGATACCCAACTCCCTGGTCCTGCGACATGGAAACTTAATGAAAGCCTCATACATGACTCCTCTGTTTTGGGGGAGGTCCTTGGAGAGGCAACATGGTATTTCCAGATTAATGACATGCCTGATTGTAACCCTGGCATGATTTGGGAGGCCCACAACGCAGTGATATGGGGAGTTTAGGTTAAACATGGGGCCAGGATTAAAAGAGAGAGAGAAGCAAAGCTAAAATCTTTGTTGGCAGATATCCATTGATTAGAGACCTTGCATAAACAGGTTCCCACCCCAGTTGTGGAACGGGATCTTTTGACTGCCCATAGACAGGTCACAGACTTACTTTTGTATAAAGCTAAAAGAGCAATATAGGTAGTAAGTAAACAGAGTTATGAGTATGGTAACAAATGTGGCAAACAACTAGCCAGCTCCCTGAGGGAACAGCAATTAAGGACATATGTCCCAATGATTATGGGAGCTGAGGGCGAAAAACGTATGCTGCCCAGAGAAACAGCTCAGAGATTTGGTGATTTTTATTCATCTCTGTATAATCTACATGGGTAAAATGGGTAAGGCTCCTGGCCCAGACGGTTTTACTGCTCAATATTATAAACTTCTTTTCCCTATTTTAGGACCCTATCTTATAAAAATGTATAATGGATTGGGAGATTCAAGCTTTTTTTATACGGAATCCTTGAAAGCCCTAATCACAATATTACTTAAGGAAGGTAAAGATCCATCGCAATGTGGGAGTTATAGTCTGATATCTCTTTTAAATGCAGACCTCAAACTTTTCTCTAAGAACCTTGCGCCGCGCCTCCAACAACAATTACCCTCCCTGATCCAATCAGGGAGGGATTATTCAGATGCGGGAAGCACAGGACTAAATGATTAAAAACAACCTTGAATTTAATCCATGTAGCTAACCTAATTAAAACTCCATGTGTATTTTTGGGGATGGATGCAGAGAAGGCTTTAACTGGCAATTTATGTTCTTGGTTCTACGACATGTAGGGGTGGAAAATAACATGCTTCGGTGGATCTCAAGTATTCATACTCAACCAACCGCTCAGGTTAAGGTAAATGGTTAAACCGCTTTTTAAGGTAACCAATGGGATTAGGCAGGGATGTCCATTATAACCAATCCTATTTGCCTTGCCCTTACTGTGTAAGATCCGATCAAACCCAGATATTATGGGTTTGTCAGTTGGAGGAATGCTGTATAAGATCTCGGCTTATGCTGATGATATTCTTTTCTCACTGATTAACCCAATAGTATCTCTCCCCAACCTTCTTCAAGAAATGGAGACATATGGCTCTCTATCAGATTTTAAGATCAATTTATCGAAATCAGAATCTATGGGCGGACCAGCTCTGAAGTATTTGGGAACTCTTATTCCGGCAGATCTTTCACACACATACAAGCTTAATTTTCCACTACTATTATACAAAGTGTGGATTCTTCTGGAGAGATGGCAGAGGGGGTTTCATTTCTGGTTTGGGAGGTGTAACATTATTAAAATAAATGTTCTACCGAAGTTCCTGTATTTATTTCAGGCATTACCCATTGCTATACCTAAATACTATTTTTAAAAGATACATTCTCTCCTTACTGGATTTATATGGGCAAAAACATTTAAGGATCAGAAGATCTCTGTTGACTATACCTAAGCAACATGGTGGATTAGCGGTACCCGACCCATACAAACATTACCAGGCGGCTCTTTTGAGCCGCCTGATTGATTGGAGTCGACATGGGGATTGAAAAATATGACCAGGCCTATAGCAAGTTCAGAGTAGTGCCTTACTACCTCAAGCCTCTTGGTGCTTCAGTGATCTCCCGTCTATTACGAAGACACACCCATTGATAGGACCTACCTTACGGATGTGTTTTGGGCTTTTCTCTAAAAGCAAATTATCGTCAATAGATTCCCCACTGTTCCCCATTTTGGGGAACCCACAGTTTGAGCCGGGCCTGAGGAAGGGAAGTTTTGGAGCATTGATAGAGCAGGGGTTCTTTCAGGCTTCCCATTTTGTGACACTGGGATCATGGCCTAAGTTACAGTTTATGACAGCAGGATCCACACCATATCAACTGAATTTCTGGCGGGCGGTGCAGCTGAGACATTTTCTTAACACTCAAACCTCACCAAGTGGTTATGAATGTAATTTAACACCATTCGAGGAATATTGTAATGGGAGTGGCCTACTTCATCAAACTTTCTCAAAGATGTATGCATTGCTGGCTGCACCTCTGGAGGATTTGCAGATGCCCTTTTTTAGGAAGTGGGAGATGAACCTGGACTGAGTCTTCTCGGAGCAGCAACCAACATAATATATAATATATTTGAATCTTAAATTTCCACAAAAATGCAGGAGACAAACTTTAAGATTCTGCCTCAGTGGTACCACACTCCGGCTTTCCTACATAGATGCTACGCGGATATATCAGATAACTGTTGGCGCTGTGGGGAGAAGGGTGGGACATTAATGCATATCTTTTGGTCTTGTCCCAGAATAGAGGGCTTTTGGAGAGAGGTTCGGAGAATTGCTCAAAAATTTAGCAACCGGGAGATCCCTGAAGACCCAACTTTTTTTTATTACAAGATTCTAAAACTCTGGTTAAATTATATAAGAAATCCATTTTATGCCACCTTCTGAACGCAGCTAAATCATGCATTCCACTTACCTGGAAGCAGACACAACCTTCATCAGTAGGAATGTGGCTTAAAAGGGTAGAGGAATTGAACCCTATGGAAGATCTTGTTTGGACATCCCAGCAAAAACGAGGGATATATCTGAAAACATGGTCCTTATGGAATCTTTTTATTAATACAGAGGAGGGAAGAACCCTTATAGATATGAATTCCAATAATTGAAAAACAGTGATGCTGTTTTCAGGTTCCTTTAACGGGACTGTTCAGTTGAGAGAAGGACACAGGAGGCACGAGGGAGGAGAGGGAGGGAGGAAGAGGAGGACGAGATGAGAGATTTTGAGTTGGATTTCCCCTGTTTTTGGTTTGTGTTTTTTTTTTTTTTTCATGGTTTTTGGATTTTGGGGTGTTTTTTTTCTCATTGAGTAAAATGGTAAGGAAAAGATGGTTTGACATTTATGAATATATAACAAAAACACCTTTAGGGCCCTGGACATGGGGTTGTTTTTGAATGTATGACTAAAAGGATATAGTGCTCTTGACTCATCGAGTTGGTAGGTTTTCATGCTTTGGTGAAAATGAACCTAATGCACACTGGGTTAGCTGATAGGTATTAATACCATGTCATGCATGATTTTTGTAAAATGTATTCCTTGCTTTCTTCCAAAAAAAAAAAGTTAAAATTAAAAGGAAAACAGATATTCCAGACCTAAGTGAGCAAGACTGAAAAGGGGTTTTCTGCCTCTTATTTGGGTATGGTTTTATCCGTGAGAGATAAGATTATTCAATTATGGTACTTTTATAGAGTGTACATTAACCCTGCAGGACTGTCCAAATTGGGCAAATGACATTCTGTTATCTGCAATAAATGCCATATGTTAGATAGAGACATTCTACACATGGTCCGGGGATTCTTTAATGTCAGACCATTTTGTTCATGTACTACTGAATGTCTTTTTCATAATTTTCTAATTCACAATATTTGTAACCTACAGTGTATTTTTTACATGTATTTAAGCGCTGCAATTGCAGGAAGTGACCTGCGATGTCTGTCAGCAGCCTCTTTGTAACATTACTGAGCCTCCTTCAAAGTATCAGTCAATGTCTCCTGAATATCCTGTAATGTTACATAGTTACATAGTTAGTCTGGTTGAAAAAAGACACAAGCCCATCTAGTTCATCCAATAAAAGAGGAAAAAAATTTAAAAAATAACTATCACACAGTATATACACGATCCTATACCCACAGTTGATCCAGAGGAAGGCAAAAAAAACAGCAAAGCATGATACAATTTGCCCCAGCAGGGGAAAAAATCCTTTCTGATCCCCCAAGAGGCAATAGGATAGTCCCTGGATCAACTTTACCTGTAAATATTACTTTCCAGGTATATTATGTATATTTAGGAAATAATTCAGCTTTTTTTTTTTTTTAAAGCAATCTACTGAGCTGGACAGAACCAGCTCTTGAGGAAGTCCATTCCACATTTTCACAGCTCTTACTCTGAAGAAGCCGTTCTGTATTTGGAGATTAAATCTCTTTTTCTCCAGATGTAAATATTGCCCCCTTGTCCTTTGTAAAGACCTTAAAGTGAATAACTCAACACCAAGTTCACTACATGGACTATTTACATAATTATACATGTTGATCATATCCCCCCTTAAACTCCTCTTCTCAAGATAGAATAAATTTGGATTCTCTAATCTTTCCTCATAGCTGAGCTCCTCCATGCACCTTATCTGTTTGGTTACCCTTCTCTGCACTTTCCCCAGTTCCCCAATATCCTTTTTGTGAACTGGTGCCTTAAACTGAACTGCATATTCCAGATGAGGTCTTACTAATGATTTGTACAGGGACAAAATTATCTCTCTCTCTGGAGAGGATTTTGCTTGTTTTGGAAACCGCTGCATTGCATGCCATTATTAAGTTTATGATGTTTCAGAACACCCAGATTCTTCTCCACCATTGATTCCCTCAGTTGTACTCACTCTAGTATGTATGATGCATGCATATTCTTAGCCCACAAGTGCATAACTTTACATTTATCAACATTAGAACTCATAGTTGCCCAATTAAACAGTGCATTGAGGTTGGCTTGTAATCTGTTGGTAACAGCAAGAATTGGAGTTGAGATCAGGAATAAAACAGGATGATACTTGGTGTTTAAGTAAAAAGGACTTTGAGAAGTGAAGCAATGTTTAGAATTGATATATGCAAACTAACTATGCCGTAGGAAGATAGTCCATCCATTCATCCTGAAGATGACTGACAAAACACCAAAGGCACTGCTCCATAATTGTATTGGTCCTCTCAGTCTGACCATCAAACTGAGGATAAAAAGCAGAGCACATATTCATTAGTACTCAAAAAGCTGAGCAAAAGCTTTTCCAAGTTTTTGAAGTAAACTGTACTTCTCTGTCTGACACTGCATCATCAGGGAGTTCATGTATTTTAAAGACTTCCTGAACCACCATTTCTACCCTTAACAGGTACAAAATGAGCCATCTAGTGAGATGGTCGACAACTACCAAGATTGTGGTAATTTATTTTGAGGGTGGTAAATCAACCAGAAAGTCCATAGAAATTGATGGAATAGGGGATGGCTGGAGCAACCCCAAAGGAAAAGCTCAGGGTGTCTTATTACATGCACAGATCAAACATGAGGCTACATACCTTTTGACGTCTTTCTTGTAACCAGGCCACCAAAAGGAATGTGATAAAAGTTCTTCCATCTTAGCAACCCCAAAACGCCCAGAAATTTTGGACTCATGAACCAACCAGAGGGCTTCAAAAGACATTCTTGTACTCAAGTTTAATGACCTTAGGACAGTGCTTCTCAACTCCTGTCCTCAGTACCCACTAACAGGCCAGATTTTTAGTATTACCTTGGGAGATGCAGACTAGAAAACTGCAATCACTGATCAGCAAATGATATCACCTGTGATGTATTTCAGTTATCTTGCAAACCTGGCCTGTTAGTGGGCCCTGAGGACAGGAGTTGAGAACCACTGCCTTAGGAGGATGATTGAGGAGTCGGATCATTCTCAATTCCCTCTTTGAGGAGACTCAAGAATGTCTTGGAACTAGTGACTCCTAGGAAGTTCTTTGCGATAGGATTGTATATTCAGAGTTGCCTTCCTGGAAATGCTCAGACAACATTACCATTCCTTGAATCAGGTCAATACAAGATGATAAAACTATACCCGGAAAAGAAGAGAGACCAACAAGCCTGTCCAGAAGACAATCTCTTGGCATAAGGAATGAATTCTAAATTTTTATGATCAGTGAGGTCCTTCCAGCAGATGCTTTAATTCAGAAAATGTTTCCTTAATTGCCAGCGACTCTTTATTGTCAATGTCATAATTCCTTTCAGCTGAAGAAATAGCACAAGGATGAAGCTGCATTTTTTATCCTCTTCACTGAGAAAGGATAGCTCCCATGGCTGAGTCTGAAGTACCCACTTCCACAATAAAGGAAGTTCAGGATTGGGATGCACCAATATTTGTGTGCTGCGTAGTTGGTGCAATCACCTTAGAGAAGTTTCTTATGAATTTCCAGCAGAAGTTGGCAAATCTAACAAATTGTTGTATTTCTTTAACGCATCTAGGGGTAGGCCAATCCACCACTGCTTTGATCCTCTCAGGAACCATGCTCACACCTTCTAGAGAAATAATATATCCCAAGAACTGGATCTGGTTTCGTTCAAACTCAGATTTCCCCAGTGTGGTTTAAAGTTGGTTCTTCCTTAAAGGAGAACGGCCATAGCTTGTTTGGCCATACTTCTCCTATGGATCATAGGAATGCAGTTTATTCTGCACTCTTGTGACCCATTTTCAGCTATAAGCAGGCTAAAGTTGGCTGTCGGCTGACGTCACTCAGATGGTCCAGGTGCTGGATCGATCCATCCAGATATCTGGACCACCAGTTGGCTCACCCTCTCAGCAAGCTGCTGGGAGGCTGAGAGACGCTCCCACTCCTGCTCCCTCCACAGCTCAGTGCTCCAGTGAGTGCAGGAGGGGCAGAACAGAGAGCTGGTGACTCTCAGTCTCTCTCTGCTCACAGTGGAGGAGCAATAAGAGATGTTTTATTGTGCAGTTCTTAGTGCAGAGCCAGTGAGGGACAGATGCAGCATCAGATCGATACTGCATTCACCTAGTTGAGTAAAATCTTTTTTTTTTGGAAACCCCATACTTCTCTTTTTATCTTTCAAAGACACTTAAAACATGCTTGCGATTTTTCTCCAAACTAACAGAAAACATTAGAATATCATCCAGATATTGAATCACAAACTTGTCCAACACATGCTGAAAAACATAATTAACGAAGCCTTGAAAAGTTGCGGAAGCATTGCAAAGGTCAAAAGACATAACCAAGGACTTAAAACACCTATATCTGTTCTAAAGGCAGTTTTCTATTCATCTCCTTGACAAATGCGGACAGGATTGTCCTCCATAAGCCTATTTTTGTAAACTCTTTGGCAGAATGGAGTTTTTCCAACATTTCAGAAATGAAGGGAAGTGGATAATGGGTTTTATTAGTGATTTTTTTCAAATCCCTGTAATCGATGCATGGATTAGACATGTGCAGTTCATTTCGTTCTGAATTATTATTCGGACAAATTTTTCGTTATTCAGAGATTCGGATATATCTGAATACCCAAATTACAATATAAACAAATTTTACAGAATGCTCCGAATAACGTAACAAAATTTGTCTGAATTTTGGACTGAAATTCAAATAGAATTTTACATTGAACTCCAGTCGAATTCTAACTACACATATTGCTGAAATCAAAGACTGTGAGTGTTATTTGAGTACCATTTCGAAATAATGCTGTTTTTGTTAAGCAAAAGGTGACTTAAAGAGTCATTGTAACCATTTGATTAAGATGTTTCTTTTGTTTGTTCACTTTGCTGCATTTAAATCGAAAACAATATAGCATTTTTGTTTCGACAGATATCGATTTGAATGTTTAAAATCGAAAAAGAATCGGTAGATTCGAAGAAAATTTGAAAATCACGAATACGAATTCCGAAAACAAATTCCGAATACGAATTGAACAACCATATTGAACTAAACGAAATAACTAGATTAACCGCTTGCCGACCGCGCTATAGCCGAATGACGGCTGCAGCGCGGTCGGATAACTCTGGGAGGGCATACATTGATGTCCTCCCAGAATCCCGCTCTCGCGCACCCCCTGGGGTGCGCACCTGGGAACATCCGTGACCGCCGGGTCCAGATCACGGTAAACGCCCACTGATAACGGCCATTTACCAAGTGATCGCTCCATCAAATGACGGAACGATCACTAGTAAACAAACCGGCGTCATGTCCGGTTCCTCTCTCCCTGTACCTATTGATAAAGTGCGACGGGAGAGGGGAGAGATCGGTGGCAGTAGCACTGTGGGCTGGATGTGTAGTGCCCACAGCACTGATATGTGCCCATTGCAGCCTCATCCAGCCATCCATCCATCCCCAGCCATCCATGCTCAGCATACTCATCCATGCTCAGCATACTCATCCATACTCAGCATACTCATCCATCCATCCATGCTCAGCCATCCATACTCAGCATACTCAGCCATCCATACTCAGCATACCCATCCATACTCAGCATACTCATCCATCCATCCATGCTCAGCCATCCATACTCAGCATGCTCATCCATCCATCCATGCTCAGCCATTCATACTCAGCATACTCAGCCATCCATACTCGGCATACCCATCCATACTCAGTATACTCAACCATCCATCCATGCTCAGCCATCCATACTCAGCATAGTCATCCATCCATCCATGCTCAGACATCTATACTCAGCATACTCATCCACCATCCATGCTCAGCCGTCCATCTATCCTCAGCAATACTCACCCACCCCCATCCATAATTAGCCATACCTATCCAAACTTAGCCATACCCAGCAATACTCAGCCGTACCCAGCCATACTCAGCCATACTCAGCCGTACCCAGCCATACTCAGCCGTACCCAGCCGTAGTTAGCCATACCCAGCCATCCCAGCCATACTCAGCCGTACTCAGCCGTACTCAGCCGTACCCAGCCGTACTCAGCCATACTCAGCCTTACCCAGCCATCCCATCTATACCCAGCCATACTCAGCCGTACCCATCCGTACTAAGCTGTACCCATCCATAATCAGCCATACTCATTCATACTCAGCCATCCTCATCTGTCCCCACTCATGCTCATCCATGCCACATCAGTTATCATCCATGCTACTACAGTGCCTCACAAAAGTGTAATAGGTAGTCAAATTAGATTTGAAACTTATGCCCCTAGAACACCTGACAGTGCTCCCTGCATGTTGGTCCTCTGTATGTGGCCACGCTAAGGAAAAGTCTCACACATGTGGTATCACCATACTCAGGAGGAGTAGGAGAATCTATTTTGGGGTGTAATTTTTGGTATGTACATGTTATGTGTTAGAAACATTGTGTAAATGGACAACGTTGTGTAAAAAAAAAAATGCGTTTTCATTTTCTTTACACATTTTCCAAAAACTTGTAGAAAAAAATGACATGTTCATTATGCCTCATGGATTATACATTGGGTTGTTTTCTTTCCAAAATGGATTCATTTTTAGGGCGTTTCCATTGTCCTGGTTCTCCAGGGCCTTCAAAAGTGTAAGAGGTAGTCAAGAAATTATATGTGTAACTTATGCCTCTGTATGTGGCCATGGTGTGTAAAAGTCTCAAACATGTGGTATCGCCATACTCAGGAGGAATAGTAGAATGTGTTTTGGGGTTTTATTTGTGTTATGTATGTGCTGTGTGTGAGGAATAGCCTGTTATTATAACAATTTTGTGAAAAAAAAGGCAAAAAAATCTTGATTTTGCAAAGAATTGTGGGAAAAAATTACAACTTCAAAAAACTCACCACGCCTCTAAATAAATACCTTGGAATGTCTACTTTCCAAAAAGGGGTCATTTGGGGGGTATTCGTACTGTCCTGGCTTGTTAGAGTCTCAAGAAATGAGATAGGTCGCCAGTACTTCAGGTACGATCAATTTTCAGAGATTGGCACCATAGCTTGTGGACTCTATAAGTTTCACAAAGACCAAATAATATACACCGATTTGGGTTATTTTTACCAAAATATATGAAGAAAAATTACTAATTTGCAAAATGCATTTTTTTACAAAATTTTCAGTCTTTTTTCTTTAATAGCACAAAAATAAAAAACCCAGCGATGATTAAATACACCCAAAAAAAGTTGGTCAAGTGGTTAAAAAATGTCTAACATTGACACAAGATGGAGTCCTTTTTCTTAAACAAAGAACAGTCCCTACAGGAGACGCCAAAGGAGAGGCTGAGTATCTGATAATGGCGGGAGTCTGCATTGAACTTAAGTTGTAGTGGCATACGTGCCTTAGCATCATCTCGGGAATGCAATCCAGCAATTGTCTCTGCAGAGCATGCATTTTTGTCTGTTGCCCTTTCACCACAATTTATAGTTTGGCAAATATCTCTTGCAGCTCTGCAATTTGCTACCTATAAGGAATCACAGCATTTGCTATAGCGGCCTTCATGTTTGGGCCAGATTTTTCTGTCACGGTCTTGAGTCAGGCTTGAAGACCAGTAGCTATAGCAGTGAAGAAACTTCCACCAACCAGTAGGCTAGGTATACAAGCAGGTCACCCTGGCAGATGATGTGTGCTCACCTACCGTGAGGGGTCAAAGTACTAACCGGTATTCACCAGAGCTCCTGATGGTGGAGATGTTTTTTGCTGCATGTTAATATGAGATTGCGGTCCTCGGGATTGCCCCACCCCAATTGGTGAGCAAGCTGGGGTCCAGTAGCAGATATTTCAGGTAGGGATCAAGCAGAAGCTTAGTCAGTAAACAAGCCTGAGGTCGGTAACAAGTGGTTGCAGGTTGGGATCAAGCAGAACAAAAAAGTGGCAACCACCCCAACCTATAACTGGCCTTTGCAGCAAGGTGCACATGGAAGGGCAATGTAGATCACAAACAAACAAAAGATTTTTCAGCACACTTACCAGCCAGCCTGTAAAACAACCAAATTGGCCCTGTCTAACAGATTACGTTAAAAACAGAGGGTTTTGTTTGCACACATTTGCAAATATATGTGTAAGCCACAGTGCCCACGTCAAGGGACCTCTGTATATACTGCAATCCTAACTTTCAATTTCCAGAGTCTCCATAGTAGGAGCACGTATAAGAATGGATAGAATAAGGGCAGGTGTGCCCGGAGGGAGCCCACCCCTTTTTAAAGGCAGAGGGATGCACATGACACCCAGCAAAAGCACAGTTGCAGCGAAGGCATCCAGTACATCCCTGTATCCAATTCTACCAACTGTACAAAAAAGTGGCAATCACCTCAACCTATAACTGGCCTTTGCAGCAAGGTGCACATGGAAGGGCAATGCACATCCCAAACAAACAAAATAATTCCCAGCACACTTACCAGCCAGCCTGCAAAACAACCAAATTTACCCTGACTAACAGTTTATCTTAAAAACAGAGGCCTTTGTTTGCACATAGGTCACAATGCCCACATCAAGCAACCCTCTGGTTTTAACGTAAACTGTTAGACAGGGTCAGTTTGGTAAGTTAGCTGGTTGGTTAGCTGGTAAGTGTGCTGGGAAATCTTTTGTTTGTTTGTGATGGGATCAAGCAGAAGCATAGTCAAGGAACAAGCCAAAGGTCAGGGGTAGCGAAGATACTGACGGCAGCAAGAGTGACAGGAGTGAGATATTGGCTGGAGGGAAGACAATAATCTGGCAAACAGAAAGTGCAAAGCCATGGCTATAATAGGAAGTTAATGGGAAGAACAAAGGATTCAAGATTTAAAACAAGGGATCAGACAGGGAGCTGTCCAGCATCTCAGGTGGCTCAGCAAGAAGAGTTACCGCCAGACACAGAAGAGGTCCCTTTTCAGATCCAGGTCCTGACACTGCCCTGACCTTTGGCCTGTCCCCTTTACCTTTACTGAGATTACCTATTCTTTTTTTGTGCCAGATCACCTGCTTCCTACATGAGTATGTTTGAGGGTCCGCAACCTGGGTCCCATAGCAAAGCCCATCACCTCTTGTGGGGTGCGCTGGTAAAACACGGCGCTGATTCCTAGACTTGGCTCTTTTTAGAGTTCACACCTCCACCAAATGTACAGATGACCCAAAGGAGATACACTCGCTCTAGCTCCCAACAAGAGGGTGGCACAGCTGCAGTGGGATATCAATATATATACGAGCACTGTGTTGATATTAGAGGCCTTGTTCCTTCTCCTTCATTGTTCCTCATTATTTCTTAGATTATCTCACCTGCCACTATTCTGTAAGAATGACTTTTATATTTATGTCAATGAATGTTAAAAAAAATATCATTATAATGCATCTTCTGTTTCACATATACTGTTTATTTAATTGGATTATTTCCTGTAAAAGGAAAAAAATTAGACCTATAATTTTCCTGTTGTGTTTCTTTCTAGTGCTTGTTATTTAACAAACAACAACACTCCCAAAACACCAAATATCTTGTCCAATTAGAAGCTACATAGATGATTTCTATTCTTTTGCACAGACCCCTCAGACCTTTTTTCTCTCCTCTGTCTGATAATTATGTTGTAGTTCACAAACAGAGGAGACAGTTTTCATAATCTTGTAATCACAAAACCCTTGTTGTCAATGCCATGAATGCAGTCTTTATAGCATGGTATGCAAATACGATTTAGGAAAGGTGGAATAGGATAAGGTGGGGGTGCTTGCATAGTGCAGGCTGCTTTCATTCACATCATTAGAGAATTCTTCAGGGGATTGCTATGTTTCAGACATAACTACTGAGAAAAAAAAAAAAAGGTTTTACATAATCACTTGCACAATGCTAAATGTGAAAGAGACCCTTTAAAAGGAGGCATTTACACTGTGTGTGCGTGTGTGAAAGACAAGCAGCAGACAGTTCAGCAGGGTGTCTACACCAGATTTGCAAACATGGTTACATCTTACCCCCTTCCTGAAGGTTTTACTGAGATTGAAGTCTTTGGTATTGGCACAACACTTCTAGTCCAAGGTAAGACGTTTTTTGTACATGTCAGTGTCCCTGTCACACCCTTCAGAACAAGACACATGACTTAAATCAATGATTATTTATAAACTGTTCACAGATTTTGGTGTGCAAACAAAGCTGTAGAAATGATGGCAGCTAAAAAGTGTCTGTCAAATGAGACATATGCACAACAGACACCTGCTAAGACCCTCAGAGCTCTCACTCTATCTTTCTCATCCTCTCGCTCTCTCTCCAGATTATCACACATACCTTGTTATCTATCTATCTATGGTTTTATATATATATTATGTATAGTAACTGCTACCCCGTTTGCACTATAAGATATCACAAAATTGGTTTCCTATAGTTTCCTATATAAGTGCAATATTCTGCTTTATTTTCAAGCCTGCAGATTTATTCAAAATGTTAAGTGCATTACCTTGTGAAGCCAATTTCCCTGATCTGCCTTTAGAAATTTGGTTGGTTACTATGAGTTATTGCATATTGCCATTTCTCTTCACAATGCTTTACTGGGTAATCTTGCAAGTCCTGTACTTTTATTTCAAGACTGTTCCCTGCTCTGGATCGCATTGTTTCTTTCACCTGCAAATATTGTGAAAAATAGTGTGCCAATGCAACGGGTATGTAGCAACTGATCAAAAATGATATTTCACAAATACTTTTACCTTGAACTAAAATCTGATTGACAGAATTGGGTTACTACACTTCGCCCATCGTTATTCATTAGATCAGTGCAATGAGCATGTACAAATGATTCTTTGAACTAGGGTGTTGCTTCTGTTAAAAGCTGTTTAAGAAAAGAAAACAGCTGATTCTCAATATATAAAGAAAACTAGACACCAGCTTTGCCTTGCAGATTAAAATCAAAGGTTAATACCAGTAAACATACTTGAGTGTATATGCTACATATACAGTATGCTAAAGATCAATTATTCCTTTCTGGGATATATGAGGAGGGCATTCATTTCATTGATTTACATTGCTATCCCTTGGCACCAATGATATCAGATGTTTTATCATCGGTGATAATCAGAGCAGAAATATCTACACTTCTTTCAGAGATGCTATGCTTAGAAAAAAAACATCCTATGTGATCACATTTTGTCATTTTTGTTGCATGTACTGTAAATACTGTAATCCTTTGCAATCTGTCAAAAGGTTACCATACATTAGAGTAATGCGGTAGTATATCGCAGAAAAAAACTTCTCCCTGCAAATTAATGTCATATTGTGCTAGTATGCATAGATACATATGAGAGACTTACCTGAAAACAAAGCCCTGCAGCGGTGGACTGTCACCACTGACAGGGCTTCCATCTTCACCCAGTCTTCCTTTCGGGTTCACAGGCTCTGTCCGTTTGACTGGCTGAGCTGCAATGACATCACTCCCGCTCATGTGCGCAGGAGTCACGGCCGTAGCGCAGCTCTCGCTGGATGGCACATCCATTGAAATGCAGTGCGTGTGTGCCGTTTAGGAGATATTTACTGTACCTACAGGTAAGCCTTATTATAGGCTCACAACGTAAGTAAAAATAAAAATAAATAAAAAAGACTTTACTAACAGTTTGAAATCTTATTTTGCTGATAATTGCTCTGTGCAAATTGTTCTTATAGATCAGAGGTCCCCAAACTGCGGTCCTGGGGCCAGATGCGGCCCTGTGCTTGCTTTTGTCCGGCCCTTGGGGCACTAGTCATCCCATTAATATGAGGCACTTTTCTACCCTCTGACACCAAAAACGGGGCACTATTACTCCTCTAATACCAAAGATGGGGCACTGTTTACTCCCACTGACACCAGAAAATGTTTCTATTCCTGCTGGCCACAGTCCGGCCCCCCTAAAGACTGAAGGATGGTAAACTGGCACTTTGTTTAGAAATTTTGGAGACCCCTTTTATAGACAACTGTCAGTTGATGAATAGCTTGCATAGTAAATGCTGATGTATAAAAAAAATACACTATAGTTACTGTAAGGGTTGACATGTTAAAGACATTCCATTTCTATGCTCTCCTTCTGAAAATGACTGGCTGCTCTGCTGACTCACTTGCTTCAATACTTTAAATCTCTAAACTGGAACAAGTACTTTTCTCAGACTTTCCTGATCTGCATTATTGTTTTGAATCACTGACTCGAAAAGTAGAAACTTTGGGGGCGGGGGTCAGGATGACATCCAGTTAAATAGCACTTTCAGAAGTAGGTCAACAATGGCAGCCTCGTGACAAGTACTTTAACCACTTCAGCCCGGGAAGATTTTACCACCTTCCTGACCAGAGCACTTTTTGCAATTCGGCACTGCTTCACATTAGCTGACAACTGCGCGGTCGTGCGACGTCGTACCCAAACTAAATTTACAGTCTTTTTTTTGCACACGCACAATAGGCGGCAAATTTAAAGGGACATACAGGTAGGCCCATTTGCATTCCTGTGCCATTCTGCCGACGAACATCTGTGTGCGGCGGTCGGCAATCGGTTAAAGTATAACTAAGGGCAAAACTTTTTTTTAGTTTTGGATAGTGTGCAGAGGGATTAGAATGCTTGTTAGTTTTTATTGTCTGTGATCCTGTTAATAAGATTCACCCTCTCTCTAGAAAATCCCACATTTTGGGTTGTTCCCCGAGAAGTAATAGAGGGAAAATCTTTAAATAGGGACACAAGTTCTGTTGACCTGTGGGTCCCCAGGGAATTTCGTTACTTTGCAGGGATTTTCTTTCACTTCCTGTTTGGCTATGGGACAGAATGTGAAGAGAAATCTCTGCAATGGAACACAAATTGTGGAAAAAAAATCTGACAGGGGTTATAACCCTCCCATGCTCTATCCAAAATGAAAATAACATTTTGCCTATAGGTCCACTTTAATCCTCTGGATTGGGCAATTTTTCCTTATTTGTAGGCACCAACAGATAATATCAGATACCCTCAGCCAAATTAATCTTGGGGGAAATAGCAACTGGCTATGTTTGATATTTTCAGCTTTATTGTTTTATAGGTGACTGACATCAATGGACATACATATTCACTTTCAGGCAATTACAGTGAGCACGGTTAAGGCTATTTAAGGCCTCTTTACTGTAAATATCCAGCTTCATTCTATAGGCAGATGCATGATATGAATATCCTGAGCAGTCAGTGTATAGTCATATTTTGCAAAGATATACTATATTGTCAAAAGCATTAGGACACCTGCCTTTACACGCACATATACTTTAATGACATCCCAGTCTAAGTCCGTAGGGTTCAATATTGAGTTGGCCCACCCTTTGCAGCTATAACAGCTTCCACTATTCTGGGAAGGCGGTCCACAAGGTTTAGGAGTGTGTCTATGGAAATGTTTGACCATTCTTCCACAAGCACATTTGTGAGGTCAGGCACCGATGTTGGACCAGAAGGCCTGGCTCGCAGTCTCCACTCTAATTCACCCCAAAGGTGTTCTATCGGGTTGAGGTCAGGACTGTGCAGGCCAGTCAAGTTCCTTCACCCCAAACTCGCTCATTTGGTAGAGGGGGGATTATGGTGTGGGGTTGTTTTTCAGGAGTTGGGTTTGGCTCGTTAGTTCCAGTGAAGGGAACTCTTCAGGCATCAACTTTTCATGCTCCCAACTTTGTGGGAATAGTTTGGGGATGGTCCCTTCCTGTTCCAACATGACTGCATGCCAGTGCACACAGCAAGATCCATAAAGACATGGATGGGCGAGTTTGGGGTGTAAGAACTTGACTGGCCTGCACAAAGTCCTGACCTCTACACAATAGAACACCTTTGGGATGAATTAGAGCGGTGGCTGCAAGCCAGGCCTTCTCGTCCAACATCATTGCCTGACCTCAAAAATGTCATAACACAGAGCCAGTAAATTTTATTTCACATGCGACTGACAATTTGTGCCAATACAGCATTCTGATAAGTCCCAAATTGTTTTGTGTTAGTCATGAAACTCCAGGTAAAGAAATGATTAATAATACAAGCTGATTTTTTTTAACAGTTCTTTTTACCCTTAATTACCAACATTGTTTTACAGCTCTACTTGGATTTATTTTAAATGGCTTGACAATCGCTTCATTTTACAAAATAAGAGAGCTCAGGACACCTAGCAACCTGCTCATAATAAGCCTAGCAGTGGCAGACACGGGATTGTGCATCAATGCTTTTGTCGCTGCTTTTTCCAGCTTCTTGAGGTAAAATAAACAATAATGATAGATTTACAGTGTTACTATTACTATTTAGAGCTGCTTGCATCATTATGTTTCAAATTGATTTAATAGGAGTATATTTACAACATAGCTGTGAATTTTGCAACATCTGGCAATATATTAGTATACAATTTTGAATGATAAACTGTAAGTAGACCCAAAAACAAAAATTGTAGTTTACCAGCTTACTTAGCATATGTGATGGTTGCATTCATTTTCTTGTTTCCATTTTTTATTTCTTTATTTTCATGTGGTTATTGGCCAGTAACATACATCCTCTCTTAGGGTAGCTATGTTCACTCTACCACTGCATCTATGGAGGAACAATGTAGCCATCCCTGGAGAGCAATATAGCCAAGTGGAAAGGGTAGTGTTAAATGGACTAGTAGATTTAGGTGGACTTTACATAAGTGACTAACAATTTAACAGATAAAGAGATTGTAGCACTCTACCTTTTAAAACATGCAGGACTGGAAGCACAAGTGTGCAGGCACGGTTGACCCATTACCACATAAAGACAGAAGAAACCTGGACAATGGTCACATCTTCACGAGTTAGTTCTTACGCGTTTCAGCTTACACAGTCTTAATTGTAGCCATAACTATGATTAAAGGAGAAGTCGAGCCTGAGCTTTTTAGTCTGGGCTTCTCCTCTGGGTCACAGGAGTGCAATTAGTTTTGCACTCCTGTGACTTGTTTTCAGCAGAGAGCGGTCTGAAGTCGGCTATCCGCTGACGTCACTGCTATCAGTCGAGGCACCACGTCATCCTGAGATCCCAAGTCTGAATCCACCAGCTGCCTTGACTGATGGCAGTCTCAGCGTCTCAGCGAGACGGCCCCTCCACAGCTCAGCGCTCCAATGACTGTGGAGGATCAGAGCAGGAGAGATGCTGATTGACAGACAGCATCTCTCCGCTCGGGGAGCCGAGAGAACTGAGCCATCGGCGGTGTTCAGTGGCTCGATTCTCAGTGAAGAGACGCCGGGGGACAGATGCAGCATCAGTCTGATGTTGCATCCACCTAGGTAAGTATAAATATAAAAATAAAAAATAATAAAACATACTTCTCTTTTAAGGCTGTGTACGCTGAAACACGAAAGTGTCTTCCTGTAATGGATTCTACGCTGTTGTGAATAAAGGACTAACCTCTTAAGATGAGACAATGGTGGAGACTTTCTACTTTCTGTATGTACTAACAATTCAAAGCCTGACTCCAGCTAATACTTATTAACCACTTCAATATATGGCATTTTCACCCCCTTCCTGCCCAGGCCAATGTTCAGTTTTCAGCGCTGTCGCAATTTGAATGACAATTGCACGATCATGCGACGATGTACCCAAATGCAATTTTTATCCTTTTTTCCCCACAAATAGAGCTTTCTTTTGGTGGTATTTGATCACCTCTGCGGTTTTTATTTTTTGTGCTAGACACAAAAGAAGAGCGACAAGTTTGAAAAAAAACACAATATTTTTTACTTTTTGCTATAATAAATATCCCAATTTTAAAGAAAAAAAAAAGTTTTCCTCAGTTTAGGCCGATATGTATTCTTCTACATATTTTGGTAAAAAAATTTGCAATAAGCGTATACTGATTGGTCTGCGCAAAAGTTATAGCATCTACAAAAAATAGGGGATAGTTTTATGGCATTTTTATTATATTTTTTTTACTAGTAATAGCGGCGATCTGGAATTTTTATCGTGACTGCGACATTGTGGACATATCGGACACTTTTGACACTATTTTGGGACCATTCCTATTTATACAGCGATCAGTGGTATACAAATGCACTGATTACTGTATAAATGTCACTGGCAGGGAAGGGGCTAACACTAGGGGCGATCAAGGGGTTAATTGTGTTACCTAGGGAGTGATTCTAACTGTAGAGGGAGGGGACTCACAAGGGGAGGAGACCGATCGGTGTTCCTCTGTACTGGGAACACATGATCGGTCTCCTTTCACCTGACAGGACGTGGATCTGTGTGTTTCTGCTCGTTTCCACGTTTCTGCTCTGTTAATGGGCAATCGCGGGTGCTCGGCGGACATCGTCTCCGCCGGGCACACGCATCACTATTTTGACCATAGTGTTACTTTAAATGTATATACTGTACTGATGAGTCTGTTAGCCAGGCACAATGTGTAATTGGACAAAGTTGAGAGGTTTTACAAAACCCCAAATTTATAAGGAAGAGACGTACCATGTGCTATGAATTACAGTGCTGGCTGTGCCCATGACGGTTCATGTAAAAATTGTATAATACTCAGTAATTTCAGCTTCTGATTTTGCCATTATGTATATTCGGCACTAAAGAGAAAGTTAAAAGGTAAGTTCACCTTCTAAATTCCAGCTCCCCTATGCACCAATATAGCATTCATGTACTTTTTTTTGCAAAAATATCAACGCTTTTCATTAAATCTACAGTCACTTACTTTTCTTGTGCTCATCCATGAATCCAAACATTTCCATTAGTAATGTCTTTCTTCCTCACAGACTAGAGGTCATGACACAGGAAGGAGTTGACCAGCTGACCTCATTAGCATACACCCTGCATCATTGTCAGGAGATTAGTAGACCAGACTATGTGGACTGCACAGAGATAACCCAAACGCATGTAAATGAATAAATAATATTTATTAAAAATAAGTGATAACTCAGAAAATACAAACAGTGCAAAACCAACACAACAAACCCACAGCAAACAATAGTATATACAGCAAGGGGCAATACCGGAATCACAGATGTCAGCCAGGCCAGGGTCATACACAGCAGGTAAGCAGGAACAAGGGATAAACCAGAAACATAAACGTTAGCCAAGCCAGGGTCATACACAGGAGGTTAGCAGATGGGTAAGGACGGGAAACCAGCAGGAAGGGGAGAGGATGGATGGTAAAGCTGCAGGGTAGGGATCCAAGGGAATCAGGAGGGACAAGAACAGGATGGGCCTGGGATAGGGATCGGATCGGATCAGAGCAGAGCGGGACAGAACAGGTTCACAATCAGGATACAGGCAGCAAGGTCAAGGCACAGGGAGAAAGATACCAAGGCGAGCATGTGAGGGCTTGCCGGGTATTTATAGGGCTGACTATAATTGGCTTCAAGTCACACCTGAGCGCAGGGAGTGTTGTCTGCTCCATACTGCCAGGATCCATCCGCTGGTGGACATCAGTATTGCGGCCAAAAGATGAAATGACACCAGCAGGGAAATATTCTCCTGACAGTTCAACACTGCCAGGAGACACCTGCTGGTGGACCCCAGTACTGCATGCCAAACGATATATCTTACCAGCGGATGTACGTTTCTTAACCACTTGTCAACCGGCTCACGCCGATATATGTTGGCAGAATGGCACGGCTGGGCAAAACAGCGTATGGGTATGTTGTTCTCTTTAAGAGCCTCTGGAGGCGCACTCACGCGCTCCTGCATCACGGCGGGGGACCCGATGTGCGATTAAGAAATTTGTTTTTTAAAAACATTTTTGGGGATATTTATTATAGGTTTTTTTTTCAAAATTGTTGCTCTTTTTTTGTTTATAGTGCAAAAAATAAAAACCACAGAGGTGATCAAATACCACCAAAAGAAACCTCTATTTGTGGGGAAAAAAAGGACACAAATTTCATTTGGGTACAGCATTGCATCAGTTAAAGCGACGCAGTGCCAAATTGTAAAAAGTGCTCTGGTCAGGAAAGTGGTAAAATCTTCCGGGGCTGAAGTGGTTAAATGAAATGCAGCCAATCAGTGATCACCCTTCTCACTAAATACACAATATACAATCAGATTGCATAGTGTACGGCCATCTTTATACAAGTACATAGAAGGGAGTGGACAGAAACACTCAGCTATCAAGCCCCGTTCATATCTCTGCATAGCGGGAACTTGCATTCCCACATGAGTTTTGTTGTTTTTTTGACAGGTGTAGAGGCGTTTTAGCATTTTCACTCATCATCACACATAAAGCAGCCCATCCGCCTGAATGGGCTGCCCTACACACAGCAATCGCCCCAAAGAAGCTTCAGAGCTATTTTTTAGAGTGGAGCTTGGTGCGTTTTTCTGTGATTGACTAGAGAGGTGTTTCCTCCTATTATATAAATTTGGTAAATCTATTGTATAGTGTACGGCCATGTTTATACACTTAAAATTACTAGTTGCGCTTTCAGTGCCATTAATTGGTGACGGCACACCGAACACAGAAGCAAACACACATTTGGCCATGTCAAAAAACGAAGGGCAAATGCTACAAAACGCATAGTAAAAAACACACAACCCACAAAATGCCAAAATGTCGCATTCACCACATGTAACCAACAGCCTGCCCTATGCATGTCACAGGAAAAACAAGCCACAAAACATGTGCTCCCACTATGTTAGATGTGAATGGAGCCTGAAAGTGAAATTGGTTCGGTAACACAAAAACATTGAAACTCCATTCACATCTGTGCGTTTCCTTGCATTTCAGAAATGTGCTGCACCAAAAATCGCAGTTAAAAAGCACCAATCTCCACTCTAAAAAATAGTTCTAAAGCTTCCTTGGGGTGATTGCTGTGTGTAGGGAAGCCCATTCAGGTGGATGGGCTGCCCTATGTGTGATGAGTGAAAATGCTCAAACGCCTCCCCCCATCGCTAAAAAAAAAGACGCATGTGGGAATGCGAGTTCCACCTGGGCAGAGATGTGAACGGGGCTTGACAGCTGAGTGTTTCTGTCCACTCCCTTCTATGTGACACACTATGCAATCTGATGGTATATTTAGTGGGGAAGGTGATCACTGATTGATTGCACTTCATTTAAAAAACCTGCACCTGGGAATGGGAGGGTAGATGATGCAGGGTGTGTCCTAATGAGGTCAGCTGGTCAACTCCTTCCTGTGTCATGACCTCTAGTCTGTAAGGAAGAAAGACATTACTAATGGAAACGTTTGGATTCATGGATGAGCACAAGAAAAGTAAGTGACTGTAAATTTAATGGAAAGCGTTGATATTTTTGCAAAAAAAGTACATGAATGCTATATTGGTGCATAGGGGAGCTGGAATTTAGAAAAAAAAAAAGTGTACAAGGGTGAACTTACCCTTTAAGACTTTTTTTGCCACTTGACCTCCGGAAGGTTTTACCCCCTTCATGACCAGACCATTTTTTGCTATTCAGCACTGTGCTACTTTAATTGCTCGGTCATGTGCTCGGTCATGTGCTGTACGCAAATGAAACCTTTTTTTTCACACAAATAGAGTTTTCTTTTAGCGGTATTTGATCACAATTGTGGTTTATTTTTATTATATAAATAAAAAAGTGGCGACCATTTTGAAAAAAACACAAATGATAAAACATCCAATAAATCAAATTTCTTTATACATTTATTCCAAAATATATTCTACTACATGTCGCAAGTTCTGGCAGTAATCAAGGGCTGATCCTGCTAACACTGCAATTTTGGGGAAACTATACTATCGAGGACACAAGTATATACTAGTTTTGATTGTGATCAAGATACTGATTCATACAGATACTATACTAGTAATAGTGGTGATCTGGTGCTAACTCACACTACCTGGGAGGGACACTAACTGACTGATGCTGATGTCACTAGTGACACTAATACAGTAATCAGTGATAATATTGTACACTGACACTGTATTAATGGTACTGACTGTGTGACAGGGGTGATCAGGAGGGCAATCAAGGGTTTAATGGTGTGCCTAGCAAGTGTATGCATGTGTATAGATATATATCAGTAGCACAAAGTGTCACTGATCCAAGCGCTCTAATGGGCAAATCAGTTCAGTGCACAACAACAGCTATTATAAACATACACAATTATTAAAATGGGCCAAAGATAAGAATCAAAGCAGTCCTCTCAGCACTAACTGCGCTAATAGAATAATGAAAATACAATATTCAGTGCAAAAAATGGTAATAAAGGTCCTTTGAAGGATCAATCAGCATGCAATATAGAAAAAAAGCAGAAATAAATACCCGTATTTATCGGCGTAAAACACGCACCGGCGTATAACACACACCTTAACTTTAAGAGGGAAGTTTCAGGAAAAAAAACTTTCCACAGACCCCTGAGCCCCCTGCATAACACACAGACCCCCTGCATAACACAAATACCCCCTGCATAACACACAGACCCCCTGCATGGTACACTGAGCCCCCTGCATAACACACTGAGCCCCTTGCATGGTACATTGAGCCCCCTGCATGGTACACTGAGCCCCCTGCATAACACACTGAGCCCCCTGCACACCACACAGACCCCCTGCATGGTACACTGAGCCCCTTGCATGATACACTGAGCCCCTTGCATGGTACACTGAGCCCCTTGCATGGTACACTGAGCCCCCTGCATAACACACAGACCCCCTGCATGACACACTGAGCCCCTGCATGACACACAGACCCCCTGCATGGTACACTGAGCCCCCTGCATGGTACACTGAGCCCCCTGCATAACACACAGACCACCTGCATGGTACACTGAGCCCCCTGCATAACACACTGAGCCCCCTGCATAACACACTGAGCCCCCTGCATAACACACTGAGCCCCCACATGGTACACAGACCCCTTCATTATAAAGCCCCCCTCCTCCTCTGCACTCCCAGGAGACCATCAGTCTCCTGGGATGGCATTGCCAGCATGCTCTGGATCAGAGCTATTGAATACCTGAATTGCCATCGCTGCTGGCCCCATCTCGCGCGCCGCTCCCCCTGTGTCACGTGTGGATCCGAACACCTCCATTGGCGCCGTGGACCAGGTCATGTGACAGCTCTCCTCTGATCCATTGACGGTCACATGACCACTCTCCTCCAATCACAAGCTACAATCGAGGAAGGGGGCGGAGCGGGAGGAGGAGAGCGGTGTTGGTGGAGGGGTTTGAATTGCCATATAATGGCATGGGGGAGCGGTGCGTGGGAGGGGGCTGGCAGTAATGTAATTTGGAGTTGTCCTGGCAGCGTTGTCCCAGGGCCAGGAGAGGCGATCCCCGCCCCCCTCGTTAGTTAAAAAAAACAGATATCGGCGTATAACACGCAGGCACAGTTTACCCTCTGTTTTCAGGGTAAAAAAGTGCGTGTTATACGCCGATAAATATGGTATATACGATGCGCTTTCAAATATACTCTTCACATTCAACTAGGATTGAGGGGGGAGGGTGAACTAGAATTACATCGGGCAGAGAGGTCAGTTAGGGGCCAGACATTAATGGAGGGTGGAATGGGGATAGATGGGGGGAGGGTTATGGCAGGTGACAAGATATTTCCCATGTTGCAAACAGCCATTGGAAACTATAGTGCCATTTATACTACTAAAAATGATATGAAAAACACCAGAGCAAAATGTAATAATGCATTAAAGTGTTTGTACACCAATGCTAAAAATCTGCCAAGCAAAATAGGTGAGTTGGAAGCTCTGGTGCATGAGGAGAGCTATGATGTAATCAGTATTGCTGAAACTTGGCTTCAATCCTCACATGACTGGGCTATTAATATTCCTGGCTATGCACTCTTTCGGAGAGACAGAGTAAAAAGGAAAGGTGGCGGGGTCTGTCTCTATGTGAGAAGTGATCTCAAAGTAAGTGTGAAAGAGGACCTGGTTGATGGAGAGTGTGATGAGTCTGAAGCATTATAGGTGGAACTGCATATAGATGGGCGTAGTTCAAAGTTAATCATTGGAGTTTGTTATAGACCACCCAATTTTAACGAGGAGGTGGAGACTCAGCTCCTTGCACAGATGGAAAGGGCTGCAAGGGCTGGGACAGTGATAATAATGGGGGATTTTAACTACCCAGAAATGACTGGAGTAATGGCACTGCTGGGACAGTTAAAGGGAAAAAATTTATAAACCTATTACAGGACAATTTTATGGTTCAGTTTATTGAGGCCCCAACTAGAAATGAAGCTCTGTTGGACCTGGTAATCTCAAACCATGCAGAGCTTATTACTAATGTCCAGATAAAGGAACACCTGGGTAGCAGTGATCATAACATGATTTCATGATTTCATTTGATGTTGAACAAATTTTCCAAGGATGAGGGCTGCTCACCAGGATTTAGACTGGGAGGGAATATTTTCATTGATAAACACAGAACAGAAATGGGAATTCTTCAAAAAGACTGCAAAGTGAATTACCATGGGCAATAAGTTTAAAAGGTTAAAAACAAAACCTATGTGGCTCACGGCCAAAGTTAAAGAAGCTATAAACAATAAGAAAAGAGCTTTTAAAAAATATAAATTGAAGGAACACTAGTGTCATTTAAATGTTACAAAGAATTTAACAGAATATGTAAAAAGGAAATCAAGGATGCAAAAATTCAAAACAAACGACAGATTGCAAAAGATAGAAGGACAAACCCCAAAAAATTCTTCAAATATATTAATAGTAAAAAGGCCAGGTCTGAGCATGTAGGCCCTTTACAAAATAATCTAGAGTGGGTGACTGGGGACAAAGAGAATGCAAATTTATTAAATACTTTCTTCAGCTCTGTGTATACAAAAGAGCATGAGGGAGCTCATGTCCATAATGGGGGTGGTAGTGACACAGCCCTGAATGATCCACAATGGCTCAAACGTGATATGGTCCAGAATTATTTAGACAGAATAAAGGTGGATAAAGCACCTGGACCTGATGGCATCCACCCACGGATCCTAAAAGAATTGAGCTCTGTAATTTCAAAGCCATTGTATCTAATTTTTAGGGACTCATTAATGACGGGAATAGTACCACTGGATTGGCGCTGGGTAAACGTGGTGCCTATATTTAAAAAGGGATCAAAGTCTTTACCAAGTGACTATAGACCTGTTAGTTTAACTTCTATAGTCAGGAAGATACTGGAGAGTTTAATAAAAGACCACATAGACGAGTTCTTGCTGGAAAAAAACATTTTAAGCAACAGACAGCATGGATTCATGAAAGACAGAAGTTGTCAGACAAACCTGATTTCTTTTTATGAAGAGGTAAGTAAAACCTTGGACAGAGGGGTGGCTGTGGACGTGGTATACTTGGATTTTGCAAAAGCGTTCGACAAAGTTCCTCACACATGGCTCATGTGTAAGGTAAAGTCTACAGGCCTGGAAATATCAGTTTGTAAATGGATAAAAAACTGGCTAAAAGACAGAATTCAGAGAGTAGTGGTTAATGACTCTTACTCTGAATAGTCTAAGGTTATCAGTGGTGTACCCCAAGGTTCAGTGCTGGGACCCTTACTTTTTAATATCTTTATAAATGATATTGGGTCTGGGATCGAAAGTAACATTTCTGTCTTTGCAGATGACACCAAGCTATGCAGTGGAATAACGTCCTTACAGGATGTCTCCAATTTACAAGCCGACCTCAATGCACTGTCTAATTGGGCGACTATGTGGCAGATGAGGTTTAATGTTGAGAAATGTAAAGTTATGCACTTGGGGGCTAAGAATACTCATGCATCATACATGCTAGGGGGAGTACAACTGGGAGAATCCATGGTGGAGAAGGATCTGGGGGTTTTGGTAGATTATAAGCTCAATAATAGCATGCAATGCCAAGCTGCAGTTTCCAAAGCGAGCAAAGTGCTTTTTGTATTAAGAGAGGTATGGACTCCAGAGAGAGAGATAAAATTTTGCCCCTGTTCAAATCATTAGTAAGACCTCATCTGGAATATGCAGTTCAGTTTTGGGCACCAGTTCTCAAAAAGGATATCGGGGAACTGGAGAAAGTGAAGAGAAGGGCAACCAAACTGATAAGAGGCATGGAGGAGCTCAGCTATGAGGAAAGATTAGAGGAACTGAATTTATTCACTCTTGAGAAGAGGAGAATAAGGGGAGATATGATCAACATGTTCAAATATATAAGGGGTCCATATAGTGAACTGGTGTTGAGTTATTCTCTTTACGGTCAACCCAGAGGACACGGGGGCACTCTTTATGTCTAGAGGAAAAGAGATTTCATCTCCAAATACGCAAAGGTTTCTTCACAGTAAGAGCTGTGAAAATGTGGAATAGACTCCCGCCAGATGTGGTTCTGGCCAGCTCAGTAGATTGCTTTAAGAAAGGCCTGGATACTTTCCTAAATGTACATAATATAACTGGGTACTAACATTTATAGGTAAAGTTGATCCAGGGAAAATCCGATTGCCTCTTGGGGGATCAGGAAGGAATTTTTTCCCCTGCTGTAGCAAATTGAAACATGCTCTGCTGGGGTTTTTTTGCCTTCCTCTGGATCAACTGAGGGTATAAAATTGGGTATATTGGATTGTATGATATTTTTTATTTTATTTATTTATTGTTTTTAAGGTTGAGCTGGATGGACTTGTGTCTTTTCAACCTGACTAACTATGTAACTATGTAACATTATATATATGTGATAACCAAAGTGCAAATATGCGTGTGAATCACACACCATTATACATCCAGTAAATAGTGACTGTAAAAAGTGACAATAGTGCAACAAATAATTATGAATACTAAAAATAAACATATAAATGAAAATAAATAATCACACTAGTGTACAGTGCTATAACGTGTATCCATATGGTGATTGGTTGTATCAAAACTTACTATTCACACAATTATAAAATCATATAGTGTTCATAAAGTCATATAGTGGACTCGATCCACTAAAACATATAGATGAATAAAAAGTGTTTCTATGTGCATAAGTGTCATCCAATTATTTCAATTTGAAAGTACTTCTAAAGTCCATGCAATTTGGAAACTGCTGTGTAGATAATAAAAAGCAAGTTGCAGTGATCACACTCAGGTGCTCCCCCCTAGGTATTAAATGCTCACTCAGAGCGTGTGACTTTGCACTTAAGCTCGGTCAATAAATGGCTGTGAACCACCTCTGGGGCTCTGCAGTTTTAACCAGACTCCTGGACCCATCAGCACTATACCTCGGTTGAGTAAAAAAGGACTGGATGGTGTAATAATGTTTCAATAGTTTATTAATCACATAAAAAAACCCTTATGGGGTACTCGCATAGTATAGGCGCGTCAGTGCGCCACTCTACATCAGGTAACAGCATGTAAAGATACAGAATCGGTATTGGGATGGTATGAGGTTCTTTCCTCACAGGTCACCTGCTGAGCATCCGTCCTATCCCCTCCCCAACGCGTGTATAGGGAACTTCCGTATCTACTTCAGGGGGAAATTTCCCCCTGGTTTCTCATAATTGTTACATCTAAATAATTGATTGATTCACTGCTCCAATTAAATTCCAACTTGATATTATTAGTATTGGTATTCCACCATGCTAAAAACTCGATTAATGACGCCTCCGACCCTTGCCATATGAAGAACAAATCGTCTATGTAGCATTGATAAAAGACTAGTTCATCCCTCCTCCGAGCCTGAATCCATTTGTCTTCCCATTCGCTCATAAACAAATTAGCGAGGCTTGGCACAAATTTAGTGCCTATCGCTACACCTCGTCTCTGACTATAGAATTTGCCAGCATACCAAAAATAGTTATGCGAAAGGCAGAACTCTAAGACCATTCTGAGGATTTTTTTCTGAATAAAGACGATATCCTCCTTTTGGCTGAATGCCCAATTCAGAGCTAGTAATGCATCATCGTGCTGAATAATTGTGTACAGCGATGATACATCAGCCGTTACTAAGTATACCTCAGAATTTTCAGGAAAAGTTACTTCCTGAATTAGTTGTAAAAAGTTAGTAGTATCTTTCAGATAAGCCTTCGTACAGGACACGCTCATCTGCAAGAAGTGGTCTAGATATTGACCAATTCTTGATGTTACCGAGTCAATCCCATTTACTATGTGTCTAGCTGGTGGCTTAACTGAATCCTTATAAATCTTCGTTTGCAAAGTGTAGTATGCAAAATTTAATAAATTGCACAAAGGGTTAAAAGCACTTACAAGATCGTTCAGTGTTAAAAAAACATGATAAAATCAGGAGTCCTCATCTGTGGCATGTGTCCATCCTCGGCATGGCAGTAGAGAGCAGTGTATAGCCGTCCAGGAGCTGTAAAGTGTTCTCGTATGTGCTGAAGAGAGGAGGCAATAGGGAAGCCTGTGTTCACTATGTGACACATGAGGCTGATGGCTTCAGTGGGGAGAAAGGGGTGTTAACGCGTTTCGGAGAATGTGCGTCTTCTTCGTCAGACCGCTGAAGCTCCCCACTGACGCCATCAGCCTTGTGTGTCCCGCAGTAAACAAGCCCCAAGAACAACAATCAGGCCAAATTATGGCTATGTTGTATAAATGCATACCTCAATAAGGCAGGGTACATACCCAAGTAACTACCACAATCAATAGGTTCAGCATTGCCAGACTATTTGTATCAATGTCATAGTGAAAATATCCATCTTTACTACAATCAAATACCACAAAATTATTACAGTTTCCAAATATAAAAAGCAATATAAAAATAGGAAAACACTGTGCTAGCTACAATAAAAAAAATGGAGCAGCTACATACAGTGTGACAAATACAGTAAAAAAAATAGTGAAAAATGTAGCGCATAACAAAATGTACATAAATATCATGATATTAATGTGAAAGAATAAAATTCATATAAAAGTCAGTCAACAGAATCAATGTTGAACAAAAATAGTTCCCTGTATCCAACATTGAAAAAGGCAAGTGACTGTCCCACTGTGTCTAAACAGAGAAAACAACCACCAAATGGTGTGAATCCCAGAATGATGGAAATGGGCATACGGACCAGTTCGTGGCAACAACGTCATGGAGGAAAAAACATCAACAACTGGATGGTAGGTATATGCTCTTACCAGATCTGGTGGACTCTATTGTCAGCGACATAGAGTCATCAAGGCAGTGTGCCACACATGGCAGGTGTGTAGATGTCCAGGTGGATAAGACCTCTAAGACGAATTCCTGGATGGAATCAGATCTGGTAAGAGAATATACCTACCATCCAGTTTTTTTTTTTTAATCAAATCATCTTTTTATGCCAGGAATGATTGGGCTCGTAAGAGGGGGAAGATAGGGGTTTGGGTGGGAGAGGGGAGGGGTTTTTTTTTTGTGTTTGGCAACATGTTCTTACTCTCTCTCTCCCTTTTTTTTTCTGTTTCTCCTTTTTTTTTTTTTTCTTTTTTTTTCTTCCTTCTCTTTCTCTCTCTGATAGTATTTTGTCAGGTTCCTCCTCGTCACTGTCTCGTTAAAAGGTGTCTGGTTGGTTGGAGCCCTGCTCAATATTTTTCATTAAAAAAATGAAACAATGAGTAATAAAATAACGGTGCTGTCATGGAATGTGAGGGGGATGGGAGACAGGAGGAAGAGGCAAGCAGTCTTTGAGGCAATTGAGTTCTACAAACCCGGAATAATTTTTTTGCAGGAGACCCACCTTGAGCGAGGTGACACAATGCTTTTTGAAAATGTAAGATATCCGTATCAATTTCACGCCGTATACACTACTTATTCACGAGGGGTTAGTGTTCTCATTTCTCGCTTGATTCGGTTCTCATGTAAAGAGAGCTTTATAGACCCAGAAGGCCGATACATTATGTTATGGTGCTCACTAAATGACAGAAACTTCTTGCTGGTGAATGTCTATATTCCCCCTCCTTATAACGATAAAGTGTTGAAAAGTGTCTTTGGGAAAATGGTACAGTGGCCGTATTTGCCAACCCTAGTAATGGGAGACTTTAATAATGAACGAGGAGGAAGATAGACATAGCACCACAAAGGGAAAACAAAAGACGAAGAGAACTAGATTTGCTGGACAACTTCAAGAGATGGGGCTAATAGACATGTGGAGAATTAGATATCCATTAAGAAGAGAAAACTCATGTTGTTCGAGTACATATGGTTCTCTGTCAAGAATAGATTTGGCCCTGGGGAATGATGATTTTTTTACCTTGGGTAGAGTCAATCCAATATGGCTCTAGGGGGCTTTCAGATCATTCCCCACTTATAGTAAACTTACAGTGCGAGGGACAGACACCATCCCCCCTCTGGAAAATTATTACTATTATTACTGAAGGAGGAAGATAAGATAGAGGTACAGTTGATTGAATTTTTCAATAAAAATAAAAATTTGGCTTCTTTATTAGTAGTTTGGGACACAATGAAGGCATATATGCGTGGAATATTGATTAAAGAAATTCATAAAATTAAGAGTTCATCTAGAAGCCGAGAGGAGGTAGTAATGAAAATGGTGTCTCAAACAGAGCAGGATTATATTATCGATCCCATAGAAGAAAAGCATTTAGTATGGCATGAGGCTCAGGAAACCTATAAAACTTTGGCTTTAACTAAAGCAGAAAATAGTAGATTTTTTTCAAAAACAAAAACATTATGAGATGGGGGAATAGGTGGGTCATATGCTGGCGGTTATAGCCCAGGCACAAGAGGGCCCGATAACTATCTCTGCACTTAGAGACTCTGAAGGAGAGGTGAGGTATGATACAGGCAGCATTCAGAAGACATTCGTTGACTTCTACACCTCACTCTATGAGTCGAAGGTGTCGAAGTCAAAGAACCAAGCTAAAAAATTCTTGGATAAACTGGTTCTCCCAAAACTTAAAATGGAGGATAGAGAAGCTCTCGATAGTCCCATATCCCTGGAAGAATTAAGACAAGCAGTTACACAAACTCATAATAATAAAGCGCCAGGGATGGACGGACTACCGACAGAGATATATAAAAAATTTGATAGGATTTTGCTGCCAGAATTATCAGAGGTACTAAAAGATGCGTATAAAAAACAAAAACTTCCAGAATCAATGCAGGAAACTATAGTAATAGTGATTCCAAAACAGGGTAAGGATCCAATGATGCCTGAATCCTATCGCCCTATATCTCTTCTCACCTCAGATGTCAAGATTTTGGCAAGGGTCCTTGCAAACAGGCTATCAAATTATTTTAATAGTTTGATACATTTATCCCAAAGAGAACAGCCACAACAAACATCCGCAGGCTATTTTTGAATTTGCAATTGCCTACGGAAAATATGGGATCTAGAGCAATATTATGCTTAGACGCCCAAAAAGCCTTTGATATGGTGGAGTGGGAATATTTATGGGCCGCACTGGAATCTTTCAAAATAGGACCAGGATTTTTAACCCTAAAGCAAGGGTAAGAATTAATAATACACTATCCAGCCCATTTACTTTATCTAGAGGGACAAGGCAGGGTTGTCCCCTGTCGCCACTACTGTTTGCTATAGCAGTGGAGCCTCTTGCCCTTGCTATTAGACAGTCAACAAAAATAGTCGGGTTCAGACGGGCAGGTAGAGAGGATAAAGTGGCCCTGTATGCAGATGACGCTCTTATTTTCCTGGGGGATACTTCAAATTCATTAACGGAACTTATGAGCCTTATCTCCATATTTGGGCTTTTTTCTGGCTTCCAGATCAATTGGGATAAATCCATATTATTACCAATGGATGAGTTAAAAAAACCCTTATTAAATCAAGCCTCTAAAATATTATATTAATTTAAATTTGAAACCTTTATTAGCAACATTTAAGGATAAAAGCCAAAGTTAGTATAAGTTACCTCTGACGGTGATAGGAAGAGCAAATCTTGGCAAGCATTTTGGTTTAGAAAAATAGAGTCGCATTTCAGAGACTTGATCTGGAGGAAAAAACAACCACGTATAAAGTTAACAACATTAATGCTAACCAAAGAAGAGGGAGGTTTGGCGATCCCCCATCCCAAAAATAATTTTTTAGCCTCACAATTACAACACTTTAGCGGATGGACAATAGTAGCGGACTCTGACCCTATACAGAGTCTGCTGCTATCAGTTTATGAAGGATATCCATTGGTTTCTTTATTAGAGTCGAGAAATCAACTGCGTGATAAAGGATTTCTTACTGGTAAATTGTTTGACAAGGTATGGCAGGAAATGAGGAAAATTACTGAGATAAATGTATATAAATCATATACTCCAATCTGGAATAATAGCAGCTATGAAGAATTGATGAAACTGGAAGAGTTTGAGACTTGGAGGCAGAAGGGACTAAGGTACATAGCACAGCTATTTCAGGATGATGTGTTGAAAACCTTTAGTGAAATAAGTAAAGAATATAATATTCCAAATCAAAGATTTTTTCAATTTCTACAGCTCAGACATGCATTAAAAATACAGGGTAGATCGCATGAACTGAAGTTTAATAAGTCATGGGTAATAGCCTTGTTGGATAAGATGGGGGAAAAAAAAGGGATTGATATCACAACCATATGATATATTGTTTGATAAATTTAAATGCACTGTGGATATACCAGCTAGATTAGCCTGGACGGGCGACATAGGGCCAATTTCGGATGAACAGTGGGCACGGCATTATCGGCAATACCTCAGGCCTCTTTATCTCCAACACAAAATTTAAGGGTAGATCGCATGAACTGAAGTTTAATAAGTCAGGGGTAATAGCCTTGTTGGATAAGATAGGGGAAAAAAAAGGGTTTGATATCACAACCATATGATATATTGTTTGATAAATTTAAATGCACTGTGGATATACCAGCTAGATTAGCCTGGACAGGCGACATAGGGCCAATTTCGGATGAACAGTGGGCACGGCACTATCGGCAATACCTCATGCCTCTTTATCTCCAACACAAAATTTAACACAATTATTCATCTTTCACAGGGCACATTACACACAACAGAAATTATTCAAATGGAAACGCAGAGGTACAGACCAATGTCCTAGATGTAAAGGGAGAGCAGCCAATCTAATACACTTGCTATGGAGATGCCCTAAACTCTACCGCTATTGGTCGGGGGTGGTATCTACGATCAATAAGGTATTTGAGAGTGGGATGCCCATGGAGCCTGGGGGATGCCTTCTAGGTATACTTGATGAATCAAGAATTCCAGCGGAATATATTGTTTCAATAAATAGAAGTCTATTCCAGGCTCGTAAACTCATAGCGCTAAAATGGTTATCATCATATCCACCTACTGTAGCAGAATGGAAAGTACAAGTAAGGGAAACTTTAAGGAAAAATATATTTTCCTACATAGAGGCAGGGTAGAAAAATTCTAAAAAATATGGAAAAGGTAGTTTGATACCTTGGAGGTATGACAAGAGAGGAGAGGATCAATGTATGAGTAATGGGGGGAGGGGGAGTGGGAGCATGGGTGCCAGGAGTGCTTTTTTTTTTTTTCCTTTCCCCTTTTCCTTCTTAATACGGGCTGGGGTTGTAGGTTTGTCCCTTTTTTTTTTTTTTTTTTTTTTTTTTGCTGTGTGTTTTTTTTTTTTTGTTTTTTTTTCCTTCCTGTTTGTGTGTGTGTGTGTGTGTGTGTATACAAAATGAATAAAAAGATGATTTGATTAAAAAAAAACAACTGGATGGTAGGTATATGCTCTTACCAGATCTGGTGGACTCTATTGTCAGCGACATGGAGTCATCAAGGCAGTGTGCCACACATGGCAGGTGTGTAGATGTCCAGGTGGATAAGACCTCTAAGACGGATTCCATCGAGGAATCCGTGTTAGAGGTCTTATCCACCTGGACATCTACACACCTGCCATGTGTGGCATACTGCCTTGATGACTCTATGTCGCTGACAATAGAGTCCACCAGATCTGGTAAGAGCATATACCTACCATCCAGTTGTTGATGTTTTTTCCTCCATGACGTTGTTGCCACGAACGGATCCGTATGCCCATTTCCATCATTCTGGGATTCACACCATTTGGTGGTTGTTTTCTCTGTTTAGACACAGTGGGACATTCACTTTCAATTCGCCTTTTTCAATTTTGGATACAGGGAACTATTTTTGTTCAACATTGATTCTGTTGACTGACTTTTATATGAATTTTATTTTTTCATATTAATATCACAATATTTATGTACATTTTGTTATGCGCTACATTTTTCACTATTTTAAATATAAAAAGCAGACTGCTACAGTTGTGCCCTTGTTTGCCAATTTTCCACAGCCGATAATTATTCTGAGTCTTACAACTGTAGGCCTGTTGTCATAACACAATCTAAATAGCCAATTTCAAGCACAGCTATTTCTGAATGCAATTGTTACTGCAGCCAAAAGTCTGGCATACACTCAAGTTAGTAGTTCATTGAGAGATTTGTACCTAGACAGAATATCTAAAGTCTAAACTTGCAGATTGGCTCTGAGCTCAGTATATGCAGGCAACTGCTTCCATTTAGCCTTGTTCTGAGTTTTGTTATTGATACATATTGCAGTATTTTACAATAATAATTGTATTTTATTTTACATTGTAAACACCCTTTTAACAGATATTGGCCCTATGGATCAGAAGGATGTCAGATTCATGGATTCCAGGGATTTGTTGCAGCTCTGTCCAGTATCAGCTCATGTGCTGCAATAGCATGGGACCGCTATCACCAATATTGTACTCGTAAGTATTAAGTTTAAAACAGCACACACCTTTTTTTTTTTTTTTTTTTTTTTTTCTTTTTAGCAAGGCCCCTACTGAAATTTACAATATAATAGTCATTGTGTTTGCTTGTTTCTATTAAACTCAATATGTCTTTACTTGACAGCCGCATGAGAGTAATAATTAATTTGCTATAAAGCCTCAGCACCAGCATGTAATTGAGTGTATGTGTATGAATATCTGGAAACTGCACTGCTAGAAATGCATATGCATGCCTGAGCACAGCTTAGTCCTTTTCAATCACACTAGGTGTTTGTAGACCTACATGACACTTGTATTATGCTGGTTGGGATAGTGAGAGGAACCCAGCTGTGAAAGCCCAGCTTTGCACCTAATGCAATATACAGTAAACCCTAGAAGATAAACAGTAACATTGAGCATTTAAAAGAATGGTACTTGAGATTTAAAGTACATTTGTACTTTTTGCCTCTCTGTGCTGTGCTAAACTAGCCCAATCTCCACCAGCAGATTTTCAGTGTGATGGCCACGCCTGCTCTGTAGCTTCACAAGGGGCTCTACAGGGCCATCTCCTGAGGTAGGAGACATTTAGGAGATGGCCCCATAAATCCCTATGGGAAACTGCTGCACAGGAAAGGCCAGCATGTTGAAGATCTTCGGGCTGGATGTAAACCCTGGTGGCTGCAGGTATGATTGCAATATAAGAAGATAAAAGTAAAGTACAAGCATGTATAATCACTGAATCTTTAAAGATGAAAGAAACAACATTTCATTCACAGTATAGTAAGCATCTGTGGGCATGCAGAGGTATTGGCGATGTGGAATGTAAAAACACCCCAGAGTTTGGAGCTGGCCATTGAGCTGAGTCATTTAAAGGGCAAGTTTACCTTTGTACACTTTTTTTTCTAAATTCCAGCTCCTCTATGCACCAATATAGCATTCATGTACTTTTTTTGCAAAAATATCAAAGCTTTCCATTAAATCTACAGTCAGTTACTTTTCTTGTCCTAATCCATGTTTCCAGGCGTTTCCATTTGTAATGTCTTTCTTCCTGATCAGACTTTAGGTCATGACACAGGAAGTAGTTGACCAGCTGACCTCATTAGCACACACCCTGCATTATCCACCCACCCATTCCCAGGTGCACGTTTTTTAAATGAAATGCAAGCAATCAGTGATCAGCTTTGATATGTTAGCAAAAAAAGTACATGAATGCTATATTGGTGCATAGGGGAGCTGTAACTTTGAGGAAAAAAAGTGTACAAAGGTGAACTTACCCTTTAAAGCCGGCACTGGTGCACCAGACCTGCTCACACATGCCGCTGTGGCTGCTGAAGTGCCCCATAACAATGGTGCTTCCCATGCTGGAATGCCAAAATAATTTTTCAAAGCTAGTAATTTCAATAAAACATGGCCCTCTATATACCAAGTTACATAGTTAACCTGGTTGAAAAAAAACACAAGTCCATCCAGTTCAACCAACAGAGAAAAAAAGACATACACACAGAGAAAACCTCCGTATACACTATTGTATACCCACAGTTGATCCAGAGGAAGGCAAAAAAAACCCCAATAAAGCATGATCCAATTTGCTCTAGCAGGGAAAAAAACACCCTTCCTGATCCTCTAAGATTCAATCAAGAGAACAGAGATATCGGCCAGGTCGAGTGATGTCTTCAAGCATTTAGCTGTTACTCATGGGTTCTTCTTTACCTCACTGAGGATTCTGTGTTGTGTCTTGGGAGTCATTTTGGCTGGGCCCCCACTTCCAGAAAGAGTAGTCACAGTACTAAACTGTCTCCATTCATAGACAGTCTGTCTGTCTACTGATAGATGCCTACACACTTTTTCGATTGCTTTGTATCCCTTTCCAGCCTTATGCAGATCAACTACACTTGATTGTATATCTTCAGAGAGCTCCTTTTTGCAAGGCATGGTTCACTTTAGCTTATGCTTCCTATGGAAAGCAATCTTAAAATGTTTGTGTCTTTTATCATTCAAAGTAGCTTCAAATCACACCTCCAAACTAATTTCATTAGTTGGACTTGAAGTAATTAGATTCACTTATCTTTTCCTCCAGCACTGTGAATGTTTAATGGATGTGTTCAATAAAGACACAAGAGTTTAGAATTGTTTGTGTGTTATCAGCTTAAGCACACTGTGTTTGTCTACTGTTGTTACTTTGATGAGGATCAGATCAAATTTTAAGTGAAATTATTGAAGAAAACCAGTTAATTCCAAGCGGTACACATACTTTTTTCTTGCCACTGTACCAGTGGCGTAGGGAGGGGGTGGCAAGGGGGGGCTGAAGCCCCGAATGTGACCCCTAAAAGCCCAGAGTCTATGGAATGCTGCATTCCATTGTTAGCCCCGAGTGACGGCCGCCGGGACCGATCTGATTGCGAGTGCGACCAAAAGTGGCTGAGTGTGGCTGAAAGTAGCCGAATGCCGCAGGTCCCGTCTTTTGGAGCCTGCAGTGCCAATGACAGGACCGCGGGACGTGTGACGTGATGTCCATCTTAGCCTGCAGGCTCCAGAAGGCAGTAAAGCTACATCCCCGCTCGGGCGGGTGGCTCTCCTCTCCTCCTCGGCTCGGCTCCTCTCTGACGGTCACGAGTGACTGCCTGCTGTGATCACACACCACGGCTGAGCTGAGGTAGGTCAGACACACAGTGTGTGTATGTATGTCATCGTCAGTGTATGTAGGTGAGGCAGGTCAGTGGTCAGTGTATGTAGGTCAGTGTATGTAGGTTAGGCAGGTCAGTGGTCAGTGTATGTAGGTCAGTGTATGTAGGTGAGGCAGGTCAGTGTATGTAGGTCAGGCAGGTCAGTGGTCAGTGTAGGTAGGTCAGTGTATGTAGGTCAGGCAGGTCAGTGTATGTAGGTCAGGCAGGTCAGTGGTCAGTGTATATAGGTCAGGCAGGTCAGTGGTCAGTGTATGTAGGTCAGGCAGGTCAGTGGTCAGTGTATGTAGGTCAGGCAGGTCAGTGGTCAGTGTATGTAGGTCAGCGTATGTAGGTCAGGCAGGTCAGTGGTCAGTGTATGTAGGTTAGTGTATGTAGGTCAGGCAGGTCAGTGGTCAGTGTATGTAGGTCAGGTAGGTCAGTGGTCAGTGTATGTAGGTCAGTGTATGTAGGTCAGGTAGGTCAGTGTATGTAGGTCAGGCAGGTCAGTGGTCAGTGTATGTAAGTCAGGCAGGTCAGTGGTCAGTGTATGTTGCTCAGGAAGGTCAGTGGTCAGTGTATGTAGGTCAGGCAAGTCAGTGTATGTAGGTCAGGCAGGTCAGTGTATGTAGGTCAGGCAGGTCAGTGGTCAGTGTATGTAGGTCAGGCAGGTCAGTGGTCAGTGTATGTTGGTCAGGAATGTCAGTGGTCAGTGTATGTAGGTCAGGCAGGTCAGTGTATGTAGGTCAGGCAGGTCAGTGTATGTAGGTCAGTGTATGTAGGTCAGGCAGGTCAGTGGTCAGTGTATGTAGGTCAGGCAGGTCAGTATATGTAGGTCAGACAGGTCAGTGTAATGGTCAGTGTCAAGCAGGTGTGTTTACTGGTCAGCATTGATGAGCACTGGTAAGTCACACAACCCCTCCACCCAGCCTAAAAAAAAAGCTGCGCTACCCCCCCCCCCCCAGTTTTTGGACTTCAGGCTGAAGCCCCTGGTCTTTTTGTCACCTAGCAATGCCCCTGCACTGTACTGTAGTATATTTGGATTTTGCAAAAGCATTTGACCTAGTTCCCTACACATGGTTAATGTGTAAGTTAAAGTCTATAAGCCTTGAAAATTCAGTTTGAAAAATGGATAGAAAACGAACTAAAAGACTGTTAAAAACCAAAGCTTAACTGAACAAGCTGAAGTTAGAGGCTGATTGGCTACCATGCACAGCTGCATATATTGCAGATATTGCTTTCTCCAATTTTAGTAAATCAACCCCAAAGTGTTTTAACCTGCACATATGGAAAGGCGTCTTCACAGTAAAAGCTTTAAAAATGTGGAATAGACTTCCCCAGAAGGTAGTCCTGTCCAGCGCAGTTGATTATTTAAAAAAAGAGCTGAATGCATTCCTAAATACACTGAATATAACTGCCATCAGAGATTGTTGATCGGGGGTATATCCTGTTGCATTGGAGCATTAGAAAGGATTTTTTTCCATGCTGGAGCAAATTAAACCAAGATTTTTTTTTTCTTCCGCTGGATCAACTGTAGGTACTGGGGCTTTTATTGGTTAAACCAGATGGACCTGTGATATTTTTCAACTTGACTAACTATGTACAGAGTGCAGGGGTCAGGAGTGTATAATGTACTTGTGCACAGCAACCCTAAAATTCATTCCAACCCTTTTATTTTACAACAGCAGTACCCCCTAAGAGACTTTTTAACAAAGCACCGTACCCACTTACATACTGTACATAAAAACACTCACACCCACATACATACACCAACACACCCATGTACAGCTGAAGCCTGCATACATGTTTAAGGATGGCCCCTTCATGTCTGTACAGTACTGTAGCAGCATGTTGGGCAGTCACTGCCCCAGAGAACATGAACACAACTGAATCATTATGTGCCAAAACATTTACAAATGACCAGTGTCTTTTTGTATACCCAAAAAAGTCTTGCTGTTGCCCTATGTATGGGATAAAAAACATTTGTAATGCAATAACTATAGAGTCCCTCAAGTGCTGGTTCTGTCCAGCTCAGTAGATTGCTTTAAAAAAAGGCCTGGATTATTTCCTAAATGTACATAATATAATATAACTGGATACTAACATTTATAGGTAAAGTTGTTGCAGGGAATATCTGATTTCCTCTTGTGGGATCAGGAAGGATTTTTTGTCGCTGGAGCAAATTGGATCATGCTTTGCTGTTTTTTATTTTTTGCCTTCCTCTGGATCAACTGTGGGTATAGGATTGTGTATATTGCAAACATTGTTTTATTTTTTATTTTTTTGTTTTCCCCTTTTTATTTGTTGAACTAGGTGGACTTGGGTCTTTTTTCAACCAGACTAACTATGTAACTGTGACAATGCTGCATTCCTTATCTCAAATAACTATACATTAGACTGCCTGTAAAAATTACATTGATGTTTATTTTGGTGAAGTAAAAACAACATTTAAAATACAATTATAATTTTGCAGGTAGCAAACTACACTGGAGCACATCAATTTCAGTGGTGATGTTGGTCTGGGGTTTCTCTGCATTTTGGTCTATGATGCCATTGTTTGGTTGGGGTGAATATGACTATGAACCTTTAAGAACTTGTTGTACGTTGGATTATTCCAAAGCTGACAGGTAAGTCTCCTTTGAGACTGTTATGATTTTGTGAAAAAGTAACAGCAATGTAACAATAAAGCAGTAGTAACATTTTGTAAATAAATAAATACATTAAAATGCAGTATCAAAAGGACCTGAACTCCAAAAGTGAAGATTTGTTATCTTATAGGGAACTCTAGAAGTGTAAGTTGTGTCTAGGCAGCAGTGTTGATTTTGGCATCAAATTTTGATTTAGTTTTAGTCATAGTCTTTTGACTAAAATGCAATTTTACAGTTGTTTTAGTCATATTTTAGTCATCTGAATTGCTTTAGTCATATTTTAGTTGAAAATCTCCAGTACATTTTAGTCGACTAAAATCGAATGGGTTTAGTTAAATTGTAACTCATTATTTAAACACTTTTCTGGAATTGCTAAACTCATTAAATACTCCTGGAGTAAAAATCTAATAACATGTTATTATTTATGGTATTGAAGTTTGAAAATGCACTACAAAATCCCAAGAAATTCTTTAAGTATGTAAACAATAAAAAGGAAGGATATTGGCCCCATAAAGAATGAGGAAGGACATCTGGTTACAAAGGATGGGGAGATGGCGAAGGTATTGATTTTATTCTTCTCCTTAGCCTTCACAAGGTCCGCTCTGGTCCAGCTGCACCTAGAGTATGCTGTCCAGTTCTGGGCACCAGTCCTCAGGAATGATGTACTGGAAATGGAGCGAGTACAAAGAAGGGCAACAAAGCTAATAAAGGGTCTGAAGGATATTAGTTATGAGGAAAGGTTGCAAGCACTGAACTTATTCTCTCTGGAGAAGAGACGCTTGAGAGGGGATATGATTTCAATATACAAATACCATACTGGTGACCCCACAATAAGGATAAAAAATTTTCCCAGAAGGGAGTTTAACAAGACTCGTGGCCACTCATTAAAATTAGAAGAAAAGAGGTTTAACCTTAAACTACGTAGAGGGTTCTTTACTGTAAGAGCGGCAAGGATGCGGAATTCCCTTCCACAGGCAGTGGACTCAGCGGGGGGTATTGATAGTTTCAAGAAACGATTAAATAAGCACCTGAACGACTGCAACATACAGGGATATACAATGTAATACTGACATATAATCACACACATAGGTTTGACTTGGTGGACTTGTGTCTTTTTTTTAACCTCACCTACTATGTGCTATCTAACTATTTAACTAAATAGTGTAATAGTGTAATAGTGTAAACACAGATTTATCCATTGTAAAATATAACGTCTTTTTTTTAAAAATACAAGTTTCATAAACATACAAAAATATTGCTTTTTGACAAAGAAGTGCAACTTTAAAATATATGTTTTTTTAAACTGTAAACTCTATTGGCTGTAATGTCATTGCACATATTACCTGAATATATTACCAACATTAAATATAAATGTAGCACACCCCTCATAAGCCCGGGTTCACAGCTATGCGAATTAGATGTGCATTTCCCCGCATCTAATTCGCATAGCAGGAGAATGTGACTGGCTCCCTATGGAGCCGGTTCACATATCTCCAGGGCGGCTGCGGAGCGCACTGCACGAAAACGCTGTGCGTCTTTGGCTCCGTTTCAGGGCTGAATTCAGGCATAGAATTGGCCCTGATTTGTCCCTGAAACGGGGAACAGGGACGCACAGTGCTCCTGTGCGATCCGCAGCTCGTTATAGTGTGAACCCGGGCTAAGAGCTGCTGAGTTAGGGTTCCCCACTGCTGTACAGCCAGTCACTTAGCATTTCCTTCATCCACTCCAACACAGAAAGATCAGTCTTTAGATTGTTTTTGTTGTTTTTATTAGGGAATGATAACTTGAATGGGGTAGGGAATTTATGGGATACCCAACTTGAAAAATGTCCAAGTACAGAACGGAGGGACAACTTCCTCCCTATTTACACAGATTCTCTTCTTCCTTCCTCCTGCACAAACTTTGTGCCCTTGTACAGCACCTGCTGCTCACTCCTGGTGGAACTAGCAGTATTTGGTAATTCAGCAAAGGCCCATTACAGGCAGGAACTCTCTGTCCCTTGGCAAAAGTAGCACAAATAGATCGAACAGCATAACATCTCTCCTTTTGCTTCCCTGTGGCCACTGATCCCAGTTCCACTTGCTTGCAGAAATGCTAGCCCACCAGCCATGCCTGGCCGATCTTCCTCCCAGTCTTCTTGCCTGATTTTCTGCACCAGTTCTGCCCCACTGACACACACACATGGAGATTTCCCAGGGCAAAGTAAGATGAAGACTTGGCACATTGCAGTCTTCAAGAGAGCACTGTTACAGCTGACATTCTCTCCCCTTGTTTTGTCCCTGCACCGTGCTGATCTACTCACTGTCTCTGCATGTTCCTTCCTGCTGCCTCTCCCGCATGAATCCTTCCAACTTCCTCCTGAGGTAGGATCCTTCAAGGCCAACTTTTCTGAGCTCCCAGCCCGAGGTAAAACCCCTCCCTGGCAGAGGTCCCTCATTGGCCACCGAAAACCTCTCCTCAGCACTGCTTTTTCATCTTCTACCCAAACTACCTGCTGGCATGGTGCATGACTATTTAAGGGTTTTTTTAACTCACTGCCAGGCCTCCAACCTAGCTAATAGCCCCTAAATATTCAAGGCAGCTCCTCCTTACCTCCACCCACTTGTTCCGTAACATTCTCTAACATTCCAGATACCAGGGGGAGGCACCAGAGAACTGCCAGGACGAGTCATCCAGCCCTGGCCTCTGGTAACCCGGACTGAGATTCAGCGACTCAGGTTTATCCCTGGCCGGAAAAATGCTTTTACCTACTTTCAATTCTAGTAGCACACACTAGAGGGTGCTACATTAAAAATAAATAAATAAGAAAAGCCCTTTTCTTCCTTTTTTTTCTTTCAGCAGCTTAGTAGATGCCCCCTACATCTTCTTATGTGGTAGTTTCAGTTTGACGTCTAATTTCAATTTACTTTTAGTCATAGTCTTTTGACTAAAATGCCATTTTAGTTTAATGGTATTTTAGTCTTTTGACTAAAATGCCATTTTAGTTTTAGTCATATTTTAGCCATCTGGATTGTTTTAGTTGCATTCATATTTTAATGGACTAAAATAGTGTTAATTTAATTATTTATTAATTAAAATATTTTCGCAGACAAAATGAACACTGCTTAGCAGTATCCTTTACCATGAACCTCATAGTTAAATATATCTGTGAAATCATCTAAGGAATTTCTGCCCCTGTTGCTAGTCTTACATTATTTGGAGTGAGATTTGGTGATGCCATTACCGTGCTGCTCATTGTTCTTTTGTGGGTTTGCTAGAGGGGAAGCTGTACCTGAAGAACTGCTAAGAAAGCATCTCCCTCCTTCTGCTTCATTCATTATGTGGATATGAGAGTATATTCATCCAGCTGCTGCTTATTCCTTCACCAGCCATCAGATCTCTAATCATCAGGGAAGCAGCTCTAAGCTCATAGTTCAGCCCTGCTCCTCTACCAAGACTGCCATTTCCACAAAGGACCACAGCGTGGAGCAAGGCATTTTACACCAGAAATGGGGAAAATATAAGTTTCAGGAAACTACGGGCAATACTGGTGATTAGTTATTTGTCTTCTACTTGTCTTTTTATGCACAGCTTCCCAAGTACAGGTTCCCTTTAACAACTATTAAAGTGTATGTAAACCTTCTCTTTGTAAAACAACCCACTCAGTTTAAAATATAAATGAAAGGCAAATCATTTGTGTATATATGTATTTTTTGAAGTTTTTCCCTATTTCACATGATCACGTAACCTCTGTTCTCAGCTGCATAAAGAGCTCAGGGTGGAGAAACAGCAGCACACTATCCTTCCTAGTGAATGGCTGTGCGGGGGTATTTGAGCAGAAGTCTGATCATTGTAGGAGAGCACAGTGAGTTTCCAGCACAGCTAGATAACAAACCACGGTGCGCTCTCCTGACTGGTGTGGTCAGTTCTTGGTAGGAATGCACAGGGCCTGGGAGGAACACCAGGGATTTCACATTAAGGAAGCAATACAAAGACAGCAGGATACTTTTTTATACAAGTACATGGAACAGCAGGCACAAATCAGGAATATGAAATGTTGGGTTTACATATACTTGAAAGATGACAGGACAAAATAGGATGGGTGACCTGCAAAAGGAGCACAATCTAAATCAGGAAGCTCGGGTCACTAAAGGCATGACTATTTCATGGGAACTTGTTAGTTTTCTCTAAAAGCAAATGTACTGGTTTTTGTTGAAATAGTTTCCCAAATGCTACTTCTATGAAAATATAATTTTATGGATACGTTAAAGAATATAGATATGTTCTTTGAGAGATGCAGAAAGAAAATGTGACTATAATGCTTTACTGTGATCAATAATTCATCAATAAAAAATAATCATTCATTTGTTTTGACAGAAATTTTATTTCTTTCCTTTTCCCTCTGGCATTCTTTGAGTTTCTAATCCCTCTGTTTATTATGATGACTGCTTACCAGTCCATACATCAGAAGCTGAAGAAAAGTGGCCAGATCAAGGTAATGTTTAATTGGTCCAAGTTCTCACATAGCCTGGGGCCCCTCATTCTGGGGGGCAATTCATAATAAGCTTGTTGGGAAATCAAGGGATTATCCCTGATTCTGTATTAGATGAACACAATCAACTGTTTCTACTAAGAAACTTTTAAGCATCTGAATTTATGCTGATGTAATAGCTGGAACATTTATGTAACTTGTTCATTTAGGCAAAGCTTTGAATGTGGTTTTAAATCTTAATAGCAGCTCAGAATAAAATGACTTTGAGGTCTGACCAGCACTCAGCCAGCTGGCTTGCTGAGCAGTTCTTGAGATGCTCTGTCTATTCATGTGAAAACAAAAGACATAGATAGAAGGATGGTCAGGAAGGCTAAAGTTTTGTTGTAAAAAAAAAAATTACAGGGCATTAAAGCAAACTTCAAATAGCTTTTGTATCCAATGAATGTTTAAAAATTATGGCTAATAAGATTTATGTCAAAATATATTTAGATCATGCTAGAGTACACCGGGATACTGTTTTTACTGCAAAGGAGAATGTATATCTACAGATCATTTGCTACGTTAGAAAGCTATTTTTCAAAAAAAAAAATGACATTTTATGAAAGGTTAGTGCAGTAGAAGGTAAAGTCTTATATAAACACTAAGTATAGCACGCAAATATATTTAACAATATTACCAAATCTAGTGCCATAAACTATGGTTCTCATAAATCAAAAACTGTGAGTTATATAAAGCAATTATAAAAAATTGTATATCAATAAAATTAGAGATATAAAAATGAAAAGAACATTATTTGGCTTTATTGTATTGATATATGTTAGCCTTTTTATTGCATTTTAAGCTGTTTATTGTGTGGAAATAAATACAACATGTTTTTCAACCACAGTGCATCTCATATGACTTAAAGGCTTTAATTAAAAAGTAATAGAAAAGAACAAAAAAAACTAGAAAAAAAGACGTTTTAAACCTGGCAAGGGTGATATTTTTATATTTTAAAGCACATGGCAATGAATGTTACACTGGGATGTAAGCAAAAGAGAGTCTACAAATAGAAAGGAAATCTTATTGTAGGCTTACCAACACATGTGACCAGACTCGAGGTTGAATTATTTTGTTGGGTAAAGAACACTGCACATATGGCTTCTAACAGAGTTATATGTAAACCCCTATTAGGTAAATTTTCTGACATAGAAAATAAATTGACAGAGGAAATCAAATAAAGAGTTTTGATCTTATGGCAACTAATTATTATCCATCTTGTATTGGTTTTAGTTAAGTAGAGTGCTTCTAAGTGGCTACTATAGTGGCTAAGCATTAGTAAAGGTGTTGATTTTTAATCATCAACTTGACGTAAAAGGGCAAAGCTTGTATATCAAGCAATATAATTTTATTAGACTAATCTCTCTTTCACAATATCTGTATTATATTTTAAAGAATTGTGATAACACAAATAGAAAAATGGTTTGCCAGACAGATTTCATGGTCCACAGGTTAAAAAGGTAAGTTAGATGATTGGAAACTCTCAGGAGCTTGCAATTATTATTGTTGGTATTGACTAGGGATGAGCTTCGTGTTCGAGTCGAACCCATGTTCGACTCGAACATCGGCTGTTCGACCGTCCGTCGAATTGCGAACGATATGGGCCGTTCGCGCCAAATTCGTGTGGCGCGTCACGGCCCATAATTCACTGCGGCATCGCAGTGCATTGCTGGCTGATGATTGGCCAAGCATGCACTATGACCCGCATGCTTGGCCAATCACAGCGCCGCCTGAACAGAGAGCCGTAATTGGCCAAAGCCAAGGAGGCTTTGGCCAATTATGGCTCAGGGGATTTAGTACACGCCCCACACTATATAAGGCCGCCTGCACGGCGGCCCTGTGTAGTGTGTGTTCCGGCGTTGAAAGAGATAGACAGAGAGACAGTGTTTGATTTGAGTTAGATAGATTAGGCAGAACAGTCAGTCAGTTAGCTGCACTTACAGTGTATTGTGTATATATATGCATCCCAGGTGTTGCATATATATATATACACTGTATTCAGTTTAGCTAGATCCGTTCCTGTTATCTTCTATCTAGACTATTTACATTCAGTGCAGTGTGTCCTGCTCACAGTGTTCAGCTAGATCCGTTCCTGCTATTTACATTCAGTACAGTGCTTCCTGCTCACAGTGTTCAGCTAGATCCGTTCCTGCTATTTACATTCAGTGCAGTGCGTGCTGCTCACAGTGTTCAGCTAGATCCGTTCCTGCTATTTACATTCAGTGCAGTGCGTGCTGCTCACAGTGTTCAGCTAGATCCGTTCCTGCTATTTACATTCAGTGCAGTGCGTCCTGCTCACAGTGTTCAGCTAGATCCGTTCCTGCTATTTACATTCAGTGCAGTGCGTCCTGCTCACAGTGTTCAGCTAGATCCGTTCCTGCTATTTACATTCAGTGCAGTGCGTGCTGCTCACAGTGTTCAGCTAGATCCGTTCCTGCTATTTACATTCAGTGCAGTGCGTCCTGCTCACAGTGTTCAGCTAGATCCGTTCCTGTTATCTTCCTACTGACAGGCAGGCTTGTCTGGTTACAGTATATAAAGCTACCTGAAGAAAATTACAGGTGTTCTTTTTGATCCTATTAGTACCACGGTCAGGCAGCTAGACTATTTACATTTAGTACAGTGTGTCCTGCTCACAGTGTTCAGCTAGATCCGTTCCTGTTATTTACATTCAGTGCAGTGTGTCCTGCTCACAGTGTTCAGCTAGATCCGTTCCTGCTATTTACATTCAGTACAGTGCGTGCTGCTCACAGTGTTCAGCTAGATCCGTTCCTGCTATATACATTTAGTGCAGTACGTCCTGCTCACAGTGTTCAGCTAGATCCGTTCCTGTTATCTTCCTACTGACAGGCAGGCTTGTCTGGTTACAGTATATAAAGCTACCTGAAGAAAATTACAGGTGTTCTTTTTGATCCTATTAGTACCACGGTCAGGCAGCTAGACTATTTACATTTAGTACAGTGTGTCCTGCTCACAGTGTTCAGCTAGATCCGTTCCTGTTATTTACATTCAGTGCAGTGCGTCCTGCTCACAGTGTTCAGCTAGATCCGTTCCTGCTATTTACATTCAGTGCAGTGCGTCCTGCTCACAGTGTTCAGCTAGATCCGTTCCTGCTATTTACATTCAGTGCAGTGCGTGCTGCTCACAGTGTTCAGCTAGATCCGTTCCTGCTATTTACATTCAGTGCAGTGCGTCCTGCTCACAGTGTTCAGCTAGATCCGTTCCTGTTATCTTCCTACTGACAGGCAGGCTTGTCTGGTTACAGTATATAAAGCTACCTGAAGAAAATTACAGGTGTTCTTTTTGATCCTATTAGTACCACGGTCAGGCAGCTAGACTATTTACATTTAGTACAGTGTGTCCTGCTCACAGTGTTCAGCTAGATCCGTTCCTGTTATTTACATTCAGTGCAGTGTGTCCTGCTCACAGTGTTCAGCTAGATCCGTTCCTGCTATTTACATTCAGTACAGTGCGTGCTGCTCACAGTGTTCAGCTAGATCCGTTCCTGCTATATACATTTAGTGCAGTACGTCCTGCTCACAGTGTTCAGCTAGATCCGTTCCTGTTATCTTCCTACTGACAGGCAGGCTTGTCTGGTTACAGTATATAAAGCTACCTGAAGAAAATTACAGGTGTTCTTTTTGATCCTATTAGTACCACGGTCAGGCAGCTAGACTATTTACATTTAGTACAGTGTGTCCTGCTCACAGTGTTCAGCTAGATCCGTTCCTGTTATTTACATTCAGTGCAGTGCGTCCTGCTCACAGTGTTCAGCTAGATCCGTTCCTGCTATTTACATTCAGTGCAGTGCGTCCTGCTCACAGTGTTCAGCTAGATCCGTTCCTGCTATTTACATTCAGTGCAGTGCGTGCTGCTCACAGTGTTCAGCTAGATCCGTTCCTGCTATTTACATTCAGTGCAGTGCGTCCTGCTCACAGTGTTCAGCTAGATCCGTTCCTGTTATCTTTCTACTGACAGGCAGGCTTGTCTGGTTACAGTATATAAAGCTACCTAAAGAAAATTACAGGTGTTCTTTTTGATCCTATTAGTACCACGGTCAGGCAGCTAGACTATTTACATTTAGTACAGTGTGTCCTGCTCACAGTGTTCAGCTAGATCCGTTCCTGTTATTTACATTCAGTGCAGTGTGTCCTGCTCACAGTGTTCAGCTAGATCCGTTCCTGCTATTTACATTCAGTACAGTGCGTCCTGCTCACAGTGTTCAGCTAGATCCGTTCCTGCTATTTACATTCAGTGCAGTGCGTGCTGCTCACAGTGTTCAGCTAGATCCGTTCCTGCTATATACATTTAGTGCAGTACGTCCTGCTCACAGTGTTCAGCTAGATCCGTTCCTGTTATCTTCCTACTGACAGGCAGGCTTGTCTGGTTACAGTATATAAAGCTACCTGAAGAAAATTACAGGTGTTCTATCCCAGCTTAGTGCAGCTACAGGCCATTAGTATGTCTGGAAGGCCAAGAAGGAGAGGCAGACAGTCACAAGCCAATAAGAGAGGGCAAGCAGGCTCTGTGTCTAGTGCTGGTCGTGGAGACGGTGCATCCTCATCAGCACGTGGCCATGGGACACGCTTGGCCTTTTTTTCGGCAGCTGGCCGTGTTGAGCCGCAACATGCGGAAGACTTGGTCGAGTGGATGACCAAGCCGTCCTCATCCTCCTCATCCTCTCTCACCCATGCCCAGGGTGCTTTGTCTGGCAAAGCAGCGGCCTCTTCCCTCAGCTCAATGTCATCAGTGACTCCTTCCCTAGCCCCACCATGTCCTCCTGAGGATTCCCTCGAACTGTTTGACCACAGTGTTGGGTACATGCTCCAGGAGGATGCCCAGCGTTTGGAAGGCTCTGATGATGATACTGAGCTCAATGAAGGCAGTAACATGAGCACGGACAGAGGGGGTGCCCAAGAAGGACAGCAATCTGGCAGTCATGCTCCCCCTGCTGCAGCATACTGCCAGGTTTGCTCCAGTGATGAGGAGGGAGGGGATGATGAGGTCACTGACTCAACGTGGGTGCCTGATAGGAGAGAGGAGGAGGAGGAGGAGGAGGAGGAGGAGGAGGAGGAGGTGGCACATCACCAACTAGGCAGGATGCCCTCCAGGGGCCAGCCTAAGGGCAGCACATTGACTGCATCACACCCCAAAGCTCCACATGTGCAGGGCGCTGCAGTCTCTGCGCGTTATTCAAAAAGTTCTTTGGTGTGGGCCTTTTTTGAGACGAGTGCATCAGATCGCACCGCTGCTATTTGCAATATATGTCTCAAGCGTATCTCGCGTGGCCAAAACATCTCCCGCTTGGGTACCACATGCTTGACCAGACATATGTTGACCTGCCATGCAGTTCGTTGGCAAGCGTATCTAAAAGACCCACACCAAAGAACAAAGACGATCTCTCCTTGCTCCTCATCAGCTGAGATTTCCAACCCCACTAGACCTTCAGTCCTCTCTGCGACCTGCAGTGAGAGGAATGAAGGTGTAGAATTAGGTGTGTCACAGCCAAGTACTTATGGGCAATCTGCTTTTGGTACACCGACGTCAGATTGTACCAGGCAAATTTCCCTGCCCCAGCTGCTGCACCGCCGAAAGAAGTTTGCTCCCAGCCATCCACATGCCCAGCGGTTGAATGCTAGCTTGGCAAAATTGCTAGCACTTCAACTGCTGCCTTTTCAGTTGGTAGACTCTGCCCCCTTCCGTGAGTTTGTGGAATGTGCGGTTCCTCAGTGGCAGGTACCCAAACGCCACTTTTTCTCACGGAAGGCGATTCCGGCTCTCTACCGGCATGTGGAAGGCAATGTCCATGCCTCGCTGGACAGGGCGGTCAGCGGTAAGGTGCATATTACCGCTGACTCATGGTCCAGCAGGCATGGACAGGGACGTTACTTAAGTTTCACGGCGCATTGGGTGACTCTGCTGGCAGCTGGGAAGGATGCAGGACAAGGTGCAGTAGTGTTGGAGGTTGTTCCGCCACCACGCCTCCAAAATGCTGATTGTGACACACCTCTCTCCTCCACCCCCTCCTCTTCTTCTTCCTCCATGGCCTCTTCCTCGGAACCAGCGGTGCTCCGTAGGCATTCAAGGGGCTACGCAAGTACGCAGGCCAAAAGATGCCATGCGGTGCTTGAGCTGGTGTGCTTGGGGGACAGGAGCCACACTGGGGCAGAGGTTCTGTCAGCTCTGCAGGGGCAGGTTCAGAGGTGGTTGACGCCACGCCAACTTAAGGCAGGAATGGTGGTTTGCGACAATGGCACCAACCTCCTCTCTGCCCTCCGACAGGGACAACTGACCCATGTGCCCTGTTTGGCTCACGTCCTTAACTTGGTGGTGCAGCGGTTCTTGGGCAGGTACCCGGGCTTACAGGATGTCCTGAGGCAGGCCAGGAAAGTCTGTGTGCATTTCCGCCGGTCATATAATGCCAGTGCTCGGCTGACGGACCTCCAAAAGGAGTTTAACCTGCCCAAGAACCGCCTAATCTGTGACATGCCCACCAGGTGGAACTCGACGTTGGCCATGCTGCAGCGGCTGCACACGCAGCAGAGGGCCATCAATGAGTACCTGTGCGACTATGGCACCAGGACAGGGTCAGGGGACCTTGGTTTTTTTTCCCCACGCCAGTGGGCCATGATCAGGGATGCATGCACTGTCCTGTCACCATTCGAGGAGGCCACGAGGATGGTGAGCACTGACAGTGCATGCATCAGTGACACTGTCCCCCTTGTCCACCTGTTGGAGCACACGCTGCATGGGATAATGGACAGGGCACTTGAGGCAGAACAGAGGCAGGAAGAGGAGGACTTCCTTAGCTCTCAAGGCCCCCTTTATCCAGACAGTGTTCCTGCGTGCCCGCCGATCACACAGGAAGAGGACGAGGAGGAGGAGGAGGAGGAGGAGGAAGATTGTGTCAGTATGGAGGTGGAGCCTGGCACTCAGCATCAGCAGTCTTTAAGGGATCAGTCCCAAGGAACACATGGACTTGTACGTGGCTGGGAGGAGGTGGCTGCGGACGTTGTTGTCCTTAGTGACCCAGAGGACTCCGGACCGAATGCCTCAGCAAACCTACGCTGCATGGCCTCCCTGATCCTGCAAAGCCTGCGTAAGGATCCTCGTATTCGTGGTATCAAGGAGAAGGACCAATACTGGCTGGCAACCCTCCTTGATCCACGTTACAAGGGTAAGGTTGCGGACCTTATCTTGCCATCGCAGAGGGAGCAGAGGATGAAACATCTTCGGGAGGCCTTGCAGAAAGGTCTGTGCAACGCGTTCCCAGAGACTGGGAGGTTACAAACTCCTGTTTCTGGACAACGTGTTGCTGAGGCTTCGGTCAGTCAAAGAAGGAGCGGTGGAGAAGGTGGCCGTCTGACCGATGCGTTCAGACAATTTTTTGGTCCGCAGCCCCAAGGTATGATCGGTTCCAGCAACCATCGCCAGCGTCTGTTTTACATGGTGCAGGAATACCTAGGGGCAAGATCAGACTTGGACACCTTTCCCACCGAAAATCCTCTGGGTTACTGGGTCTTGAGGATGGATCACTGGCCAGAGCTTGCACAGTATGCAATTGAGCTACTGGCCTGTCCTGCATCCAGCGTTCTTTCGGAACGCACATTCAGTGCTGCTGGAGGCGTGGTAACCGATCACAGGGTGCGTCTGTCCACCGACTCGGTCGATCGGCTGACCTTCATAAAAATGAATCAGTCTTGGATCACCACCAGCTACCAAGCACCTGATGCAGATGTAACCGAATAATTTTTTTTGAAATCTCAGATCCCTTCAAAGACTGCCTATGCTGATGCTGAGTGACTATCCCTGAGTAATTATCCTCTTCCTCCTCAATCATCACGCTGATAGCTTGTAAGAACATTTTTGGTTCTGGGCGCCACCACCAGTGCCTAAGGCACAATTTTTCAGCCCCTGTTTAACAGGGGCGTGTAATTACAATTTTTGATGTAATACTTTGCAGCAGGGCTCGTTCCTGCATTCCAACTAGAGTGTCTGTGAGGGGTTGCAGTGTTGTGGCACCAGCACCAGTGCCTAAGACCCAATTTTTCTGCCCCTGTCTAACAGGGGCGTGTAATTACAATTTTTGATGCAATACTTTGCAGCAGGGCTTGTTCCTGCATTCCAACTAGAGTGTCTGTGAGGGGTTGCAGTGTTGTGGCACCAGCACCAGTGCCTAAGACCCAATTTTTCAGCCCCTGTCTAACAGGGGCGTGTAATTACAATTTTTGATGCAATACTTTGCAGCAGGGCTTGTTCCTGCGTTTCAACTAGAGTGTCTGTGAGGGGTTGCAGTGTTGTGGCACCAGCACCAGTGCCTAAGACCCAATTTTTCAGCCCCTGTCTAACAGGGGCGTGTAATTACAATTTTTGATGCAATACTTTGCAGCTGGGCTTGTTCCTGCGTTTCAACTAGAGTGTCTGTGAGGGGTTGCAGTGTTGTGGCACCAGCACCAGTGCCTAAGGCCTAATTTTTCAGCTCCTGTTCAACAGGGGCATGTAATTACAATTCTTGATCTAATATTTCACAGCAGGGCCCTGTGAGGGCTTACAGTGTTTTGGCCACAGCAACACCTAAGGCCCAAATTTCTGCTGAGTATATAGGGCAGGACCCTACTTTCAAACATCTAACTTACAAACGACTCCTACTTGCAAACGGAAGGAGACAACAGGAAGTGAGATGAAATCTACCCCTAAGGAAGGGAAATTCTCTCCTGTAAGAGTTAATATGGGAAAACAATTTTTCCTTTCCACTGATGCTTTCCAATCCTTGTTCCACAAAAAAACCCAAATTTTCAAAAAACATTTTTCATTGGGACAAAAAAGTGAGGTGAAATCTTCTGAAGAGGAGGAAAGACGCAAAACAAATGTCACAGGGGTGATAACCCTTCCCTATGTTTTCCAAAAAGCTTAGAAAAGATTTTTTGGCTGGAGCTAAACACATTAAAAATGTTCAAAATTACAAACAGATTCTACTTAACAACAAACCTACAGTCCCTGTCTTGTTTGCACCGCCTGTATACTGCTGTTCAGAGTATATAGGGACCTTTCCTTATTTTAATTTGGGTGCGGGGTTCCCCTTAATATCCATACAAGACCCAAAGGGCCTGGTAATGGACTGGGGGGTACCCATGCCGTTTGTCTCACTGATTTTCATCCATATTGCCATGACCCGACATGACATTAAACCCGCAAGCAGTTTTAAATGAGATTTTTTCCTTTAAAAATGACATTTGGTGCAGGGACTGTTCTAAACATGGGAAACACGCGTCACTTTACAGGCATACTATAGACACCCCCCAGGTACGATATTTAAAGGAATATTTCACTTTTTTTTTTTTACTTTAAGCATCATTAAAATCACTGCTCCCGAAAAAACGGCCGTTTTTAAAAGTTTTTTTTGCATTGATACATGTCCCCTGGGGTAGGACCCGGGTCCCCAAACCCTTTTTAGGACAATACCATGCAAATTAGCCTTTAAAATGAGCACTTTTGATTTCGAACGTTCGAGTCCCATAGACGTCAATGGGGTTCTAACGTTCGTGCGAACTTGCGGTCCGTTCGCGGGTTCTGGTGCGAACCGAACCGGGGGGTGTTCGGCTCATCCCTAGTATTGACATTCCCACCAAATATAAAGAAGTGAGGCAGGTGCATTACACCCTCTAAAACAATGTGAATGAATTTGTCAATGCCTAATTTGAAACAAATTTAGCAATGTGTGTTGGGGTCGTGCACCAGCATAAATTTAAATTATGGGCATTTTCCTGGGCTTTTGTGTTAGGTGAATATTTGGCTGTTGCCATCCATATTTGGTTCCATACTGGGGGTCTGATTCACATGTTGCCATATAACAAAGCTTATTGAGATTATATGGGGAAATATATGTGTGAAAGAGATAGGCCTCAAAGAGCAGAATAGTTTCTGCTGATGGCATTGATGGCATGTGCAGTATGTCATGTAAGTACTGGAGTGATGTAATTACATCAATGGTAAGCAAGTTACATACAAATTTACTCCTTTAGATATCCACCATTGAAAAGCCAGTAAATCTATATGGGCTGGGGAAAAGATGGGACAATTTACTATACTAGCAAGTGGTAGGTGAGTGAGGCTAGGTCACTAAATAACTTAAAGCATAACTAAACAACATACTGTACAACAATATATACAGTATTTACTCTGTAGTTTTATACAGTTGGTGCTTAACAGTCTTTTGACTACATATTTTTGCTTCATATGATGTTGCTTATCTGCACTTAGATTCCATTATTGTGACACTTTATACTTAAAGGAATAGTGTAACTTTTTTTTTCTTTAGTTTCCTGAGGTATTTATTATGCAGATGCCAGCGAGTGCTGCTGTCTGTTATTGTATTTTTTTTTTTATTTATATTTTATTTCACTTTATTTTATACACCTATTTATTTTATTTAGCACTGAATGCAGGTTTGCTTAAATTATGCACACGGAGATCTAGTCTGACAGCTTCTTAAAGAGGAAAAAATAGTTGGATGTATAAGGATTCATAAGTTGGGGTGAAGTAGATTCCCAAATAAGTTAGGGCTATAATCCAAGAAAATGTATAGTTAAATCGGGATTGTTAAAGAAATTCATGGATCAAAGCAATGTAAATGGCTTTGGACTTAGGGGCAAGAGATTTCCCAAAGGCATGAAGAGTTCCCAAAATAGTGTCAAAAGTGTCCGCCATAATGTCACAGTCATGATAAAAATTGCATACATATTGGCCTAAACTGGGGGAAAAAAATAAATATTTTTTGGGGATATTTATTATAGCAAAAAGTAAAAAATATTGCTTTTTTTTCCAAATTGGTCGCTCTTTTTTTGTTTATAGCGCAAAAAATAAAAACCGCAGAGGTGATCGAATACCACCAAAAGAAAGCTCTATTTGTGGGAAAAAAAGGACATCAATTTTGTTTGGGTACAACGTCGCACGTCCACGCAATTGTCATTTTTATTTTTGTAAGCTGTGTTGGGAAGGGTTTGAATTCTTAACACAGGAACTATTTACACAAAAAAAGAGGAAAAAAGAGAGGGGAGCAGTAATGGGGCTGTATCTGATAGTATCCAATAAGGTTTTTTTTTTTGTTTTACATTTCCTAAAATGAAATAAGTAATCAGTGCATTACAGACAACAGTCCTTTTATTTCCTATTTTCTTTTTTACAGTTTTTAAAATTTGTCCACGTGGTTTTAATTATTTACACGCTTTAGCAGAGAAGGGCAACCAGACTGATAAGAGGCACGGAGGAGCTCAGCTATGAGTTAAGATTAGAGAAACTGAATTTATTCTCTCTTGAGAAGAGGAAATTACGGGGGGAGCACTGACCTGTGGAGGGGGTTGGAGCAGTCGGCTCAGACTCTGAGAGGCTGAGCCGGTTGTTGGTCCAGGGATCCTGACTCCGTGGTTGTGTTGACATGGAGCCTGGACCAACTCTGTTGGACTTCAGCCCGCTCTCTGCTGAAAACGGGTCACAAGAGTGCAGAATTGCACTCCTGTGATCCAAATTAGAAGTACAGCCCAACAAGCTTGGGTTGTACTTCTTCTTTAAGAAATGCAAGGGTGATGGATATGACACTACCCTAAAATTCAGACAAAAGACACTTGCTATGGTTTGTAGGCCCTAGTAAATTGTAATTGATGGTCACTTTATCAAATGCAAGTTAGTTTCCTAGAAAAACAAGGTTATAAGAAGAAATGCAGATTATATATATGATCATGAATGATGTGATGGTGTGCTAAGGGCTGCCGCTGTTCATTTCTGTTCCACTGGGAGGAAGTTATGCACAGTATGGATCAGTACCGCAAAGTGATTTAGAAAAAACCTTATAGAGTGACTTATTTGCTCCCACATAAGTTTGTTGCAAAGCAAACCTGCACTTTGTAGTCATGAAAATGTTCAAATTCAACATTAAACAGATGGAAAGAAGAATGGATATTAATAACTAGTAGAATTACTGGTAATTACTATTCAGAAATGTTGAAATCCAAGTTTGGTTTGCTTAGCGCATTGGTAAATGATCAATACTTTATTAAATTTAGTTTTAAGAATAGCAACAAGTGAACCTAAATGATTAACAAGATCCTGATTTAAGACTAAGATCCAAACTAAAATGTTACTTAATGTAACAATATATTGCAAAGTTACAGTATATATTCTCAGAATTAATATATTTTCATTTTTTACAGATGAACTCTGGATTACCAGTAAAATCACTGATTATATGTTGGGGGCCATACTCACTGCTGTGCTTTTATGCAATTATTCAGGATGCAACAATCCTTTCGCCAAAGTTACGGATGGTAAGAAAATGGCTTAAAACATTTTTTATAATATTAAAAAGAATTACATCTACAAGCAATGGTTCTATAGAGATTGTAGACATAAAAAATGGCTGTCAAGGATGGGGACCAGTCAAGGAATAATATGTATGGATGTTGTATACACAGAGCATTTGCCTAAACTGGGGAATTCAGGAAATACCTGCCATAAAGGCACAAATCTTGGGATGTAGCAGATTTTTTTTTCAGACTGTTTACTTTGGGACAAAAAATATCATGCTATGCACTACTGTACACAATATAAAAAAATCAATTGCACTATTAACCATATTTGTTAAAACTGCTAGGTAAGATTTTTTTTCTTTAAACATTGTCAACATTTGGTATAGTATATAAAACAGATTGTTACTTTATTTTGCTCAAACTAAGCCCAGGTCACATCTTTTTGCAGGTGCCTGCTGTCTTGGCCAAGATGTCCCCCGCTGTGAATGCCTATGTGTATGGACTTGGAAATGAGAACTACAGAGGAGGAATTTGGCAATTCCTCACTGGACAAAAAATAGAAAAAACTGAAACTGACAATAAAACTAATTAACACATATTTAAGTCCCTGTTCTGTTTCACACTGTAGCGGGCAAAAATTGGTGTTATAAAAGTGTTTGGATTGTTGTGCCTTGAAACAGTTTGTAGTGTGCAACTTTACCGCCAATGAAGAGCTACTTACAGTTTACTTCATGTCATGTTTCTGTATTTTCAACTAAAAGACAACCAATATGTACAAATAAAAAGGGTGTTTGGTTAATATATTAATGTTATGTGCCTATGTGCCTTAATCAAAATATACTGTTGTTTATTAAAAAAAAAGATGAAGATCCTTAAAAATAAACAAAATTAGGCATGTAATATTAACAAGTAATAAAAAAGACAACAATCATTGGACACCATCAATTATAGCTGAACTCCAGACTGATATAAAATACACAAATTAATGCAGTTACGGTATGTATTCACTCAAAGATTGTTAAATGTACATATATTTTTTTTTTATGCAAGCAGTGTAAGTACCTGAATTTCACCTGATATCAGAATTTTGCTATCTCTTGTACAGCAGAGCTCAAACCAGGAGACAGAAAAGTAGCACATGGACCTAGTTTATTATGTTGCAGTGCTCATGCTAGCAAGGGCAATACGATTTGGAGGAGAGAACAACAAAGTGACAGATTGTGACTGACAGTAAAAGGAGAAACAGCAGACATCTGAGCTCATCTCTCTAAGTGGGGACAGGATCTAAAATTTTAACTGAAATACAGCAGGAAATAAACAGGTATTTTGCCCTGCCAGACAGGGCTGTGCTGGGTGGAAAAGCGGTATAAATTTCAGAACTGGATTATCAGAAATACAAAATTTTTTGATAGGTAAATAAGCTTTCGTATACTGTAAAGTACTGTATGTATTTTGTCTGCCTATTTTGCTGTTTCCCTGGAGTTTAGCTTTAATCCCACTTTAAAACAGAGTTCCACCCAAAAATGGTTTAAGGGAAGGTGACCCCCTGACATGCCACATTTGGCATGCCATTTTTTGGGGGGGAGCGGAAACCCTCTTTTTAGAGGGTTTCCGCTCCCACTTCCTCTTTGTGCTCCGCGGCACCAGAAGGGAAATCACCTCTCCCCCCTCCCTTTCGGCAATCATTTGGGACACGTCACAGGTCCCAGATGATTGCCCGGCCAGTCACAGTGCCCAGCACGGTTCGTGCATGCGCAGTGCGTGCCCAGCTGTGAAGCCACAGCTGGGCACCCACAGTGACAATGCCAGCGCCGCAGAGAGGAGGGGAAGACGAGCGGGGCTTCGTTCCCCTGCATTGCTGGACTCTGGGACAAGTAAGTGTTTTTATTGATTATTTAGTGATTATTAAAAGTGAGTAGCTGCAGTATTTGTAGCTGCTGACTTTTATTTTTTTTTCTTTTTAAGCAGAACTCTGCTTTAAGAATATTGTTGATTTTGTTTGGCACTCATCATATCTTAAGATGGATTTATGAAGTATGGTTCGCTTAGATGTTGTTAAGAACACAAGCTACCTTATTTACTTGAAACTGTGTATATATTACCAAAACCGCAGCAAAACAGCAGCCAAACTACTTTCCCAAACATGTTTAAAATCTGAAGATTTTCTATGTACTTTATCTAAATGTTTCCAATATTTGTCAAAAAGAATTTAATCTTTTAAATCAGGACTGTCCAAGTCAATCCTACAGAGCTATTATTTTCCCACAGTTTTTTCAATTAGCAGACAATAATGGATCAACCAATTTTCAGTTCACTAATATCATTCATTGTGTGCTCCATATTTTGGCCAATAGGCAATCTATCTATTCTGAAAATATCAATTGAAGGGTTTCAGCAAAAAAGAAGGCAGCTCCATTTTTTTTTTTCACTTTTTCTGTTATACGTATGTTCTATTATGTTCCAAAAAATCTGTGCTTTTGATTGGTGCAAATATTAGGCAGTTCTGTATAATTTCCCATTTTCCTCAACAAAAGGAGCTGTCAATCTAAAATGTTGGACAGAAGAATGAGCCAGCTCGAACGTTTTAAATTTCACCCTGCTTTATAAAAATAAGATGCTTTTGTATGGTTAAGGTGCCGAATCATGTGTTAAATTCATAGCCTGGAAGTGGGTACTCAAGTTGAAAAAATGTTAGCCTGCAGAAGTTCATAAAACTAGAGCTTTCTCCTTATTGCTGTGAGCCTTTCAATTCAGTTTTCTAAGAACAGTTTTCTAAACACTACAATTCTTCTTACTTCATTATAGATTAGATCTTTCATGGTTATACAAACATTACCAACAGCTAAGAAAAGTTAGTTTCATATTGCCACTAAAACTGAAACATCACATGTTTCTGGCTGTAGTAGGGAGCATATTGCTCACTATTCTGATATTTTGAATATGGCCAAACATAAATTTATTTACTATAACAGCAATCAAATTCACCCAGCCACACCTATTCTCCACCATGCAGCAGTATAATCTGTCTCTTCAGAAGTCCAAACATAGGGACTTTTTGGTCAAAATAGGGCGCAGAGAGAAAAATTAAAGAAAGCTCTATATGCATATAAGATATACAGGATCTAATACGATCTTAATGTACAGAACAAAATGTGATCAAATGTAGAATAATTCTGCTTCTATGAAAACCTTCATGACTTGAAGTTGTCACGAGACTTTGTGAAAGGTGTGTTCATTTTTTCAAACTAAAAAAAAATATAGAAAAGTATAAAAAAAAAGGAAAAAAGACACATACTACATTAGTGATTAACCTGCACATGCAAAATATATGGTATGTGTTTTTATGTATATGCCAAAACTGTCAAACTGCACATGAAGTAAATTAAATGAGCTATTAATCAAGGTTAAACACATACTTAACATATTTAACCCAGAACTTTTTATTTGCAGATGTTCTCAATGGATTAGTCTACAAACAGTCTGTGCCTTAGCATCTGTTTAAGAAGTCGGTTAGATACAAAAAGGAGGTCACCAGACACAACATCTGTAACTGTAACAAATTGTAGGATAACTGTCTAAAAAGGAGCTTGCCATAAGCTCTGCTTTAAAAAAATTAATTACATGCATGAGAGCATAAACACAGTTGATGGGATATTGCTACTTACAGTGATGTATACCTCTAGATATACGTATATACTTAATGTCCAGCAGTTAATGAAAAAAAAACCAAAACATAATTCAGATACAACATATGCCCTTCAAGCTTTTAGCTAGGGAAGAGTATGTGTTATTCAATATTTGGGTTATCTGCATTAAATTAAGTCTAGTTTGTTAAAGTATTATATTTCATGTCATGGACAAATTAACGTATTTATCGTTGTATAACACGCACAGGTGTATAACACGCACTTTCATTTTAAGAGGGAAGTTTCAGTAAAAAAAATAAAATTTTAAATAAGGAACTTTGAAGCAAAATAAGGGTCAGTGCCCATCTGCAGCCTCACCAATGCCATCAATGCAGCCTGATCAATGCCCATCTGCAGCCTCACAAGTGCTATCAATGCAGCTTCATCAGTCCACATCAATGCAGCCTCACCATTGCCATCAATTCAGCAGCCTCACCATTGTCTTCAATGCAGCAGCCTCACCATTGCCATCAGTGCAGCCTGATCGATGCCCATCTGCAGCCTAGAGGGGACAGAGAGGGGGGCAGGACGTGCACCGACAGATTACATACAGTGAGAATCTCCTATGATAGACAGAACAGTGGTCCAATGGTGACCCAGGAGACGGACTTCCTATTACAGAGGCCGCCAAGTAAACAGGAGATTCTCACTGTATGTAATCTGACAGCGTACGTCCCTCTCCCCTCCCTGTCCCCTCCGAGGCAGCTAAAATTTAAGTATTGGTGTAAAACACGCACACGCTATTTGCACCCGATTTTCAGGGTGAAAAACTGTGTGTTATACGCCAATAAATACAGTAAATCATTCGCAGAAAAAAGTGCAGTGCATGAGTTTCATTAATTGTTTTGAATTCCATGTATTTGTCAGCATTACCAAATAGACTTTTTATAGATATTTTGCCTTGCCTAGCACTGTAATAAAGATATTATGATGTTATAAGTTCCGCAGAATTAATTAATGTGACAAGGGAAATAATTTGATTGTAAGTATTCCTGTCACTTTTTTTCTGCCATGATAACAGACCAATTTTTATAGAAATAACATATTATACATATGCTTGAACAAGCAAAATAAAAATCTTAGTGTGCCTATACAAGAAGCAAATTTTAAGATTTTTTTTATCTGAACTGATAATCTCACTCAGAGAAAAACATATGAGCAGTAGTACCTAGCACCTGCAAGCACTAGAAATGCATAGGCAAAAAAAAGGAAAATCTCTCAGTCCAATAAGTAGTGGTTGCCTTTTCTCCAGAAAAACAGGATTTATTTTTTCACAGGCCACAATCAAAGGTCAGCTAAGCTGGGATGAAAAGCCACAAAAATTTACTATTGCAAAAGATTCCATAGGCAGATCTTTGAAATAATCTGCTAAGCCATCTTAAGGCAAATATGAATTATGCAGATACATAGGTCTTAATTTTTAAGATGCTATGTCAGTCCTAGAATTAGCATTACTAATTGTATTAATAATTAATTAATGTTATCCATCAATGACAAACGATACCCAATTAATGCTGAAGCAAAAACACCAATTTACTAAAGAAGCTAAGAATGTTCACACAAAAAATTGTGTGAATATTCACTTTAGTTGGCCTATCATGTGCAGATGAAAAACATAAAGCAGTCATTTTGACTTGATTGGCTAACTAAAGTGGATAATCACACATTATTGGGTTGATTTACCAAAACTGAAGAGTGCAAAATCTGTTGGAGCTGTATATGGTACTGTAGCTAATCGTCTTCACCTTGTTCAATTAAGCTTTGTCAAAAAACCTGGAAGCGGATTGCTTTCTATGCAGAGCTGCACCAGAGTTTGCACTCTCCAGTTTTAGTAAATCAACTGCCTTAGTAAATCAACCTTATTGAATCAGCCTTCCTTGTTAAAGTCTTTGGTCTGTAATGCTTATAAAGTATTAAATAAATGGATTAGTCGTTTACAAGTAGAATTTTCAGTAGCTGTTGTTTTTTCTTAAACGAAATAATATATTACATAATATATGTATAATTTAAATTCACACTTCTCATAAATCAATTAGGCACATGCAAGCATCACTAAATCACGTTTTTTAATTTGAGTGAGCGATATCTTTCCATAAATGAAAAATAAAGTCTTAGAAGACTATAACACCTCTTTGGCCACTTGTCAAGGAGTCCTGTAATTACATGAGAGAACCAGCAAGGCACAACTTGAAAATGGAACCAGCATATATAATGAGCATTTACAACCGATTTCATGTAAATAAAACTATCCATATATATACTTTACAGAATAAAATTTAAACACACATACCGGGTAAGTAACACATCTTACAGTAATAACATTGTTTAAAAAGACTAAACGTTTTTTGTACTATATAGAGTAGTAGAATAAATTTTGTCACCTGTACCTTTTTATTAGCAGCTTGTACAGAGCAGAATTTGTCCTAACATACAGTAAATCTTATAAACTGACCATATGTGCATATCACTAAATAACTGAAATGTTTCAACTAGGTTGATTGTTCATTACATCCAGTCTCATACGGGTTTGTTGTTTCATGTCTGACCATTATACTATATGGATGCATAAAAAATTGAAATTCAACTCCATCATTTTCTTACTATCTTATTGGTGTATCATACTAAATTTGCATTGAGTCTTAAAAAGTACCAAGTGCAGTATTCCATAACATACAAGTTTGATTTTTTACTGATCTTGTGAAGGCAAACTATCTCTTTTATGGGTTACTGCAGCTGTCATTCCATTCTTCTCTGCCTTATTAAATAATAAATCTGTCACATTTCTTTTATCCACACCATGGGTTTAAAAACATTCCATAAAAAATTAACTGAATAAGTGTCTCATTAAATACCATGTGGATTAATATAAAAATGCCATATTAGGATATTTAAATGATGTCAAATTGGATTAGAAATGGTGATTGAAAACAAAGCCATTCTGTTTTTGTCCTGTATCCCAGAATGCAGTGAAATCCCATTACATGCCTATCATGAGGATCAGAGTCGAGCCTGCCTCTTATGGTTTTGGACGATGTTCTTATTGAATCACACATGCTGTGAACAATGCTGGATTGTTAGGTAGGGAGACATGTGCTACAAGCAGCTGACTGCTCTCATTGGATTCATAGGATTGTAGCTCTTTTTGTTAAACTGCGTACGTCAACTCACATTGAGAGCTTTCTCAACATCCAATTAGTGGCAAAGTGCAAATGCTACTCTAACATTCAATCAGTCACTTCAAAAGATACCACAATACATTCTTTACAAAAAAAATCAATCGTTCTGAGTGGGAAAATGTTGAGAAAGTGTAATGACATAAGTGAGGCATTCATTTCAAATTACTATTGCTTTGTTTGGCATCTCGACAGGAGAAATAACCTTGGAATCAGCTTATAAAAATATATTTCCATCTGTACCATGACTCTGAAACATATTGATGTTTCTATAAAATGTCTGCCTTTAGTTTGTGTTATGGAACTGTCACTGCATGTGTTGTACTGTCAGAAAATAGACAGGTGTGAATGGGTCTTATGTTCTCAAATGCCAGAAGGTGACTTACTGTAGCAACCTCCACCTATAATTGAAATATCACTTTTACGAGGAATAGCTGTTTAAGCAAGCTATGCTTAGTAAGATGTTTTTTGTCCTCTTCCGCAAAATTTACCTTGAAACATGTTAAAACAAAAGTTGTAAAATACAATACAATGGCCTTTTATTAAATAGGTAATGGTCAAGTGTGGTAAATTGAACAACATTTTTCATCACTGGATCACATCAGGTTGCCCTGTATCAGTTTTAATTTGGACTAGTGTTTAGTTTGTTTACCATAACAATTTGTTCCAAAAACATAGTGCAATTCCAATATTGAGCATTCTGCGATACAGAATTATCAAAGTGTATGTTACCCTGATTTTTTTTTCTATGTGTGTGTTCACATATGTGTTATAGTCTCTATTATTGTCAGGTACTTCTCCCATCTGAAGTACCTGGTTGATCCTGCCAATCACCTTTCTTCCTTGTTCTAAACTGACAACACAAAACACAGAAGCTGATCTGTGTTAGCGTGGTCAGTTTTCATCCTTTGGCTGGCCATTCAGGTCACTGTGCAGACACGCAGCATGCCTGAATTGAGTCGTTTGTTTAGGCAACATGCCCCCAAAAAATCACAGCCTGCTTTATGAACATGCCCCCTGCTCAAGCACAGCCTCAGGTAGAATATATATATATTTTTTGTGTGGGGTCCTTAAAATTCATTCCTAACCTGAAGGGCATGATGCAAATTATGAGTGAACCCCCACAACTTTTTTTTTCTTTACTATACTTGATTCTTTTGATCATGCTTAATACATGTTTACTGACTGATCTTTTATGGACCTTACCATCTTATTCATTTTTTGGAATAATGGTATTTAAAACTCATTTTATTTCCAGGCCCACGATCCTTTATTTGTTATTTGCTTCAAACAATAAAAAGTAAACACTACAGGCAGACAACAAACCCTAACTGATTCTGGTATGTACAGTGGGGATGGAAAGTATTCAGACCCCCTTAAATTTTTCACTCTTTGTTATATTGCAGCCATTTGCTAAAATCATTTAAGTTCATTTTTTCCCTCATTAATGTACACACAGCACCCCATATTGACAGAAAAACACAGAATTGTTGACATATTTGCAGATTTATTAAAAAGAAAAACTGAAATAACACATGGTCCTAAGTATTTAGACCCTTTGCTCAGTATTTAGTAGAAGCACCCTTTTGATCTAATACAGCCATGAGTCTTTTTGGGAAAGATGCAACAAGTTTTTCACACCTCTGCCATTCCTCCTTGCAGATCCTCTCCAGTTCTGTCAGGTTGGATGGTAAACGTTGGTGGACAGTCATTTTTAGCTCTCTCCAGAGATGCACAATTGGGTTTAAGTCAGGGCTCTGGCTGGGCCATTCAAGAACAGTCACAGAGTTGTTGTGAAGCCACTCCTTCATTATTTTAGCTGTGTGCTTAGGGTCATTGTCTTATTGGAAGGAGAACCTTCTGCCCAGTCTGAGGTCCTGAGCACTCTGGAGAAGGTACTTGGCCGCATTCATCTTTCCCTCGATTGCAACCAGTCGTCCTGTCCTGCAGCTGAAAAACACCCCCACAGCATGATGCTGCCACCACCATGCTTCACTGTTGTTACTGTATTGGACAGGTAATGAGCAGTGTCTGGTTTTCTCCACCCATACCACTACAGAAATAAGGCCAAAAAGTTCTATCTTGGTCTCATCAGACCAAAGAATCTTATTTCTCACCATCTTGGAGTCCTTCAGGTGCTTTTTTAGCAAACTCCATGCAGGCTTTCATGTGTCTTGCACTGAGGAGAGGCTTCCGTTGGGCCACTCTGCCATAAAGCCCTGACTGGTGGAGAGCTGCAGTGATGGTTGACTTTCTACAAGTTTCTCCCATCTCCCGACTGCATCTCTGGAGCTCAGCCACAGTGGTCTTTGGGTTCTTCTTTACCTCTCTCACCAAGGCTCTTCTCCCCCGATAGCTCAGTTTGGCTGGACAGCCAGCTGTAGGAAGGGTTCTGGTCATCCCAAACATCTTCCATTTAAGGATTATGGAGGCCACTGTGCTCTTAGGAACCTTAAGTGCAGCAGATTTTTTTTGTAACCTTGGCCAGATCTGTGCCTTGCCACAATTCTGTCTCCAAGCTCTTCAGACAGTTCCTTTGACCTCATGATTCTCATTTGCTCTGACATGCACTGTGAGCTGTAAGGTCTTATATAGACAGGTGTGTGGCTTTCCTAATCAAGTCCAATCAGTATACTCAAACACAGCTGGACTCAAATGAAAGTGTAGAACCATCTCAAGGATGATCAGAAGAAATGGACAGCACCTGAGTTGAATATATGAGTGTCATAGCAAAGGGTCTGAACACTTAGGACCATGTGATATTTCAGTTTTTCTTTTTTAATAAATCTGAAAAATGTCAACAATTCTGTGTTTTTCTGTCAATATGGAGTGCCGTGTTTACATTAATGAGGAAAAAAAATGAACTCAAATGATTTTAGCAAATGGCTGCAATATAACAAAGAGTGAAACATTTAAGGGGGTCTGAATACTTTCCGTCCCCACGGTACCACTAGTATTAGGCTGCACGTTTGCCTGGAAATATCCTGTACAATGAACAACTTTGTGAAAGTCAAAACATAGGCATGCTGCTCTCCCAAAATGCCACGTGATAATGGGAGGACAGATCATATTGGACCCATAAAGAATGAGGAAGGACATCTGGTTACAAAGGATGGGAAAATGGTGAAGGTATTTAATTTATTCTTCTCCTCAGTCTTCACAAGGGAATCGGGGGGCTTCAGTAACCAAAACTGCAGTGTTTATCCTTATGACACATCACAGGAAGCACCTTCATGGTTAACAGAGGACAGAATTAAAATTAGACTTGGGAAACTTAACATTAATAAATCACCGGGACCAGATGGCTTGCATCCGAGAGTACTTAGGGAACTCAGTCAAGTAATTGCCAGACCATTGTTCCTAATTTTTACTGACAGTCTACTGACTGGAATGATACCAGGCGATTGGAGAAAAGCCAAGTAGCACCAATATTTAAAAAGGGCTCAAAATACATCCCTGGGAATTACAGACCAGTTAGCCTAACATCAATAGTATGCAAGCTCTTAGAGGGGATGATAAGGGACTATATACAAGATTTTAGTAACGAGAACAGTATCATTAGCAATAATCAGCATGGATTCATGAAGAATCGTTCTTGCCAGAACAATCTATTAACCTTCTATGAGGAGATAAAATGATAATTCTCCTGCTCTACAAGACTCTGGTCCGGTGGCGCCTAGAGTATGCTATCCAGTTCTGGGCACCAGTCCTCAGGAAGGATGTACTAAAAATGGAGCGAGTACAAAGAAGGGCAACTAAGCTAATAAACGGTCTGGAGGATATTAGTTATGAGAAAAGGCTGCGAGCACTGAACTTATTCTCTCTGGAGAAGATATGCTTGGGAGGGGATATGATTTCAATTTATAAATACCGTACTGGTGACCCCACAATAGGGATAAAACTTTTTCGTGGAAGGGAGTTTAACAAGAGACTTGGCCACTCATTAAAATTAGAAGAAAAGAGGTTTATCCTTAAACTACGTAGAGGGTTCTTTATTCAAATTCATTCATTTGTCTTCTTTACATTTCCTTATAAGCACCGCCCCCTCACTCCCAATAATGTCTGGGGGGGACAACAAGGAGATGCAGACGTTCCCTTGGCACTGTAAGGGGGCCAGCAACAAATGTGTCCACAGGCAAAGGTTGACGTGGTGGTCAGTCCTCAGGCAGGGCATAATTTCCTCTGTTTAGTGAGTTTGCCCGTGCTATCCAGCCACAGCATGCAGTGGAGGTGGGGGACTGGCTCACTAAACCTTCCTCATCCTCTGTCATGCAAGCAGAGACAAGTGTGCAGTCCCCTGCAGTTGCCAGAGTGGATAAACCTGCCTCCGTGTCCACATCTATTCCTGCCATAGCCCCAACATCAGCCATTGAGGAGTCAGCTGAGTAATTTGACCACAGCATCAGCCACTTGCTCCTTCATGATGCCCAGCCATTACTGGATTCAGATGTTGGTTCTGAGGTTGAGGATGACAGGAACATGAGCCTAGAGAGAGGGAGTAACACTGGTAGACAAATTGGCATTCATGTTCCCCAAGCCGCAGAATATTGCCAAGTTGTCTCCAGTGGTAATGATGAAGATGGAGGAGATGGAGATGATGATGATGAGGTCACTGATGCAACTTGGGTGCCAGATAGAGCAGAGGAGGAAACTGAAGGTGGCACAACCCCAAGGAGGCTGACATCAAGAAAGAGTAGAGAGCAGCCATCCTATTCCATCACATTCTGCAGCTGTTATCTCCCATCCCACTCCCCAAAGCTCAGCTGTCTTGGCCTTATTCAGCACATCTGCAGCTTTCTGCAAACTGTGTCTCGGGCATATCAAATGTGGCAAAAACACCAACTATTTGGGTACCACATGCTTAACAAGGCATTTAAAGTCCAAACACTGAGCCCATTGGCAAGAGCACCTAAAAGCCACACAAATGGGGCACAAATCTGTCCTTCCTCCTCCTCCTTACCCACTTCAGTCTGCCCCTGCTATACCGAGTCATTACCTCTCAGCAGCCTCCACTGACAGGGATGATGGTATAGCATAGGGTGTCTAGCACAGGGTGTCCCAGGTCCTAGCAGCACATCTGCCAGCAATAGACTGTAGCTGGCAAATTTCTCTGCCCCATCTGCTGCAGCGGAAAAAAAATACAGTCCCTGTCACCCACATGCCCAGCGTCTAAATGCAAGCTTGTCAAAGCTGTTGGCTCTCCAACTTCTGCCTTTCAGCCTGGTGGATTCTGCCCCCTTCCGTGAATTTGCACAATGTGCTGTACCACAATGGCAGGTTCCCAGTCGCTACTACTTTTCACATAAGGTTGTTCCATCTCTCTACCATCACGTGCAAGGGAATGGAAGGGAATGTTCTGGCATCGTTGGGCAAGGCAGTCAGCCGTAAAAATCCACCTTACTGTGATACAGCAAGCATGGACAGTGACAATATATTTTGTTCACAGCACACTGGGTAATGCTGCTTGCAACTCGAAAGGATGCAGGACAGGGCTCGGTGCTGAAGCTTGTTGTGACCGACCCCACGTCTCTATACAGCTGGTGGTGATGATGCCACACCTGTGAGCTCTACCCCCTCCTCCTCCTCCTCCACCACCTCCATGCCCTCCTCTGCAGAATTGTCCTATGAACATCAGGTACCGCCTAAGTGTCCAAAGGGCTATTCCCAGAGTCAGGCTAAAAGGTGCCATGCAGTGCTTCAGCTGGTGTGTTTAGGGGACAGGAACCACAGCGGAGGAGAGATTCTTGCAGCTCTGCAGGGACAGGCCCAGAGGTGGTTCATACCATGCCAGCTGGAGCCAGGAATGGTGGTGTGCAATAATGGCTCAAACCTCCTGTCCACCCTTAGAAAGTTGACACATGTGCCATGCCTGGCACATGTCCTCAATTTGGTGGTGCAGCGTTTCCTAAATACGTACCCAGACACCATCATTCCTATGTCACAGAACACACAGGAGGAGAGAGGGGAGGAGGATAAGGAGGAGGATTCTGGCAGTTTCATAGGCTTCAAAGAAGAGGAAGACATGCGTCAATCTGTAAGCGATGGCTTTCCAAACCCAGGACCTTTGGGAGTAGTACGTGGCTGGGAAGAGGAAGTTCCAGATGCTTTCATCCTGAGTCATCCCGAGGAGTCTACTTCTCAGGCCTTGGCAAATGTGAGGTGCATGGGCAACCTCATGCTTCAAAGCCTGCAAAAGGACCCAAGAAAATGTGGCATAAAGGAGAAGGATGATTACTGGTTGGCAACCCTCCTTGACCACCATTATAAGGGGAAGGACTCAGAACTGATCCCGTCCCCACAGAGAGTGCAGAAGATAAAATCTCTTGAGGACACGTTAAAGAGGATTTCATTGAACGTTTTTCCTGACCCCAGTAGGCTACAGTGTCATGTAAAATGTTGTTTTGAGTCTTCTATTGGTCAAGAGAGGAGCATTGGAGAAGGCGTCCTAAGTGAGGCATTTCAGATTTTTTTTTAGTCCTCACCGCCCAGGGCTGTCAGCTTCCACATCCCACCTGCAGCGTCTGCATCACATGGTGAATGATTACCTCGGGGCCAAAACAGAGATGGAGAGCTTTCCAGCTGAAGAGCCACTGACTTACTGGGTCATTAGAATAGACCACTGGCTAGAACTTGCCCAGTATGCTATTGAGTTGTTGGGCTGCCCTGCATCCAGCGTGCTTTCAGAACGGGCATTCAGTGTTGCAGGAGGTTTTATTACTGACCATAGAACGTTTCTGTCCACAGACTCCATGGACCGTTTGACTTTTATAAAAATGAATCAGTGCTGCATTACCAGCTATGAAGCCCCTGATGCCGATGTCACTGATTAAGTCTTTTTGGGATGTGGAATCTCTGCAGGACTTCGAGACTGCCTAGCTTTGAGGGTGTTCAATCATTTCATCTGGAAGAATGTTTTAGGTATAGGTTTCATGGGCACAATTAACACCCAAAGACCAATTTTTCAACACCTTGACAAGTACATATCATTGCAATTTTTATTTTGCCTTCGTCAAGAGCACCTCTATAGGGTTACGGTGGGAAGGTGCTCCCAACACCCAAAGGGTAATTTTTCTGCACCTGTTTGATAGGTGCATATCATTTAAATTTTTTACAGCAAGGCCAATTCTTGCTTTCATCAAGATTACCTCTATAGGGTTACAGTGGAAAGGCGCCACCGACACCCAAAGACCAATTTTTACGCACCTGTTACTTCTATACAAAGCCAAAGTGACACCAGAATGTATCCAAAAAATCTCTAATCTTGTCCCCAGTGCACTGCATTGTGGCCTCATCATACACACTGGCTCCCCAGCTGTTGCTGAACAAAATAACGGCAGCTTGCAGGGAAAATGTCATTTTTTTTTGGCTTTATAAATGCAATAATTGCTGCAGCAGATGCTAGACATGGTACAGATCTGTCACTTTACAGGTAAACTAAACGGACCCCCCAGGCACAACATTGGAAGGAATTTTTCATTTTTTAGGCTTTTACTTTAAAAATAAAAAAAAAACACTGCTTATTTAAAAATTATGTTTTTCACAAACTTTTATTAATATATGTCCCCCAGGGCAGGACCCAGACCCCTCTAATCATTGTATGCCCAATTACTTGCATATAAACCTTCAAAATGCGCACTTTCGATTTTTGCCATTCAGGTCCCATTGACTTTAATAGGGTTTGTTATTCGGGTCCGAACTTTCGCGGTGTTCGAAAGTTCTGGTGCAAATCGAACAGGGGTCCGTTCGCCCCACCCCTAGTCTCCAAGCCTCTCAGTTAACTGGCTCAAGCACTGCATGGTTGATGCAGTGACAAAGTATACCTGAGTGTTGCTTTTAAAAATTTTTTGTTTCCATAGTAAAGTTTAAAACTGAATTCCAGGTATGAATATTTTTACATGCTTACACGCTTACTTTTGCATGGACCAATTAATTATGCATATACTATACCTGGCCTAACCCCCTGGAAGTTTAAATTCACTGTAGTAGACCCTGCTAACTCTGGGTCCCATGCCGAGAAGCTGCACTGCTGCTTTCTGAACATAGGAGGTTGCCGATTTGGCATGGCCACCATTCAGAGAACACTTTGTATTTTTTCAATTAATGCAAAGTTTTGTCACTAATTGGACAAGGTGGAGATTAAAACATCACTGCCTCTTCTCCTCATCCAATAAAAGAATGTTTGCATGCACTGAGAAAATGCAAAGCGTTGTCTAAATGGCCCCTGTTCCTGTTTGCACAATGAAGCAGGCCAGCCACTTGGTGTGGGACCCAGCTTCCAGGGGCATCAACCAGGTATGCATAGTTACATTGGCCAAAATTTGACCAATGCAATTATGTAAAAATATCCATAAATGGAATTCATCTTAAGGGGTGTTGGAGTTGTATTTTAGAAGCTGATAGAAAGCATCAGCCAGTCCATGTTGTCCTGCCACAAGGCTAAGGTTGGGGCCAATACAGGGTCACTTTATTTAAAATATGGTCAGCTGCTCATTGCAATGTAATTCCCATGCATCAAGCTACATTATTTATTGAGTACAAACTTCAAGTTAAAAATATAATGCCTAGTGACAGTTTTTGTGAATCTTCTGTTATAAGGTTTTTTAATTGCTTGCTGTAAGGTCAAGAGTTCATTACAGACAGATTTCCGCTAGCTAATTCTAGGGGGATGAAAGGCAAAATCTCAGCTCTTTGTAAATGACGCTTTACGTAATACAGAGAACTAATTCTCATACAGCAGCTACTTTCTTGCCTAATATATCCAACGCCTGCCAGATTTCCTTATTGTCACGTCTTGAATGCTTTAGGAATTAGTGGAACCCCCAGATAAAAAGGTTTAAAAAATTCTAGTTTGCAGTTCAGCTCAGTTAAAAAGAATATATATATTTTTTGTTTTAAAGCTGAACTCTGCGCCCCCCCCCCAACTTCCTCCACCCCCTGTAACTAATTGCTGGCATGAATAAAAATGAAATTCAAATATTCATATTACAGAGTGCTATAGAACAATAGAAAGCGCACAAGCATCACGTGACACCTTCATATAACCTTTATTAGGCATAGTAAAATGTGGTACTCACAAACTTTCTTTGAAGATTTTCCATATCACATAAAATTATATCTTGGAACACACCTGCTCAACCTTTACAGCACAAAAGAAATCTCTGTCGTAGATCCTGTTAGAGAGCATGCAGCTTCTATCTCTAGTATGCATAACTGCTGACTGGTTTCAAGAGCAGATGAAGAGGGTCAGGGGCGAAAATATTATTATTATTCTTCTAATACAGGATTTATATAACACCAACAGTGTGTGCAGCACTTTACAACATGAGGACAGAAAGGACAGTTACAATACAATTCAATATGAGGGAAACCGGAGAGCCCTGCTCATTAGAGCATACAATCTAAGAGGGAAGGTAAAGAGATACCAAAGGTAATTACTGTGGGGGTGAGCTTATAGAGAAAATAAAAGTACAGTTGTTAGGTGGGGGTAAAAGATAAAAGAACTGAAGGGTGAAAGGGAACAACATTTCCCTGCGATGGCCATTTTGCAGTTTAATGTACCTGCAATTACAAGTATTAAAAGGCAACTGCCATGATATAAATACAAATTACTAGAAAAAGACATGCTTATATGGAAGGAGCGCCAGACCAAAATATAAGAGTCAAAATTCATTAATTGATATTGTGGTCAAAAACAGCCAATGCATTTCGGGGGTCAAAGGAGCTCCTCCTTCATCAGGGCTTCAGTTAAAAATGAGAACCTTGAGTGGACTCAAGGTAAGGCTTTCCTGTTTGAACCTGTGTAGGGAAGCTGATTGTTGGATTAAGATTCCTGCCCAGCAGTATCTGTATCAGCAGTCAAAATAAGATCTTATAATACTTGCGTTTTTTTCAGCCCAGGTAAGAGACATTGTGGTCCATTTTGGAGCATTGGCAGCCCACTCAAATGGATGAGATGTTTTAAAGCAACACACTTTAATGTGTAAAATATACGTTAATGCACTGGACTTGAACAGTTTAACTGGGGTCAAAAAGAAGATACAGGTTTATTTTAATATGATACTGTCTTAAAATTGATTATTCACATCATTAGAAGTTGCACAGATTCTGATGTTTTTAATCAGACAGCTTCTGTCTGGTAGACCTGCAGTTAAATAAGAGGATCAGCGTGGTAGAACCATGAAGCTGAGCCTACGTATAGAAAGAACAAATATATCTGCCCATAACCATAGGTCATTAAAAACATATATAGGAACAATTTAAACACCTTGAATACACATTTATTGTTCATTATTTTTTAGGGCCCCTTCACACTTTTGCATCCTGAAAGTTATGCATGTGTTTTTGTGCACTGAGATGTGTTGCATAACAGCACACTACTTCAGAAAAGGCCGTCAACACACCTTAACACACAAAACCTGGACTACATCATTTTTGATAACACCACTGTGGTACGTGCTTTATGATGTGCTGTAGCACAGGTGCATTGGCAGCTAGTGTATCTTTGCCTTCTTCTGGATCAACTGTGGGTATAGGATTGTATGTATGGAGGTTTTATGTTTATTGTCTCTATTTTTTTTAAACTAGATGGTCTTGTATCTATACAGGCTCCATAATTGCTTTTGCTTAGTTTTAGAAATGATTTGTGTTACTTTTTTTAAAGGTTAAAAAGTTCTGTCATGTGACCATGCATTTCTTTATCCTTATAGTGAGGGGGAAGGGTTACAAGACCCAGTAATAAAAAGTTCTGTCATGTGACCATGCATCTCTTTTTCCTGATAGTTGGGGGGGGGGGGGAATTACAAGACCCAGTAATTGCCATAAAGGCACTCATTTGTGCACTGCATGAAACTTACTTCATATTGAAATTCTTTAAAATGTAGCTCTTATAAAGTGGCTTCCCATGCACACTCTAACTTTTGCATTGTAGCAAACGTATGATGGCTGAATCACACACACAGCCAAGACACCTAACATGCTACAATTCTAAATGTTCAGACTATTGTGAAGAAGAGTTTCTACAATTTAGAAGAACAAATGGATCCCTATGGAGTAAGATGCACAAATAGCATGTAAATAATCACTTATAATCATCTGCAAAAACTATTGCCCATATTAGAGAATAAAATAAGTTCACCGATAATTAGCACACATTAAAAAATTAAACATACTCCCCAAAAAACACACATATTCACCCAACTATGTGGCCACCTATGTAAAGGAATATATTTATCTGGGTTGTATATGTGTAGTTTTAAAAGTTTTTAAACTATGTTCAGGGTCAGAGATGCTGTGAATTTTTTGTATTTCTATGTGCTCACATGATTTAATGATTCTCAGTCATGACTAGGTGCTCACAGGATATGATGATTCTCAGCCCTGTCTAGATGTTCACAAAACATGTCAGTTTCAATATCTCCTTCTGTGTGGTATAAAGAGAGACTTTAACTCCTTTTCACTGCTTAAGGATTCTGCCACCAAAAACAAATGTGGCAGGAAAATGCGTAGGCTGCTTCTCAGATCTGAAATGTGCATATAAAGTAACCACACGCGCCAATTCAACACCTAGTGTTATGTGGAAATGCAGCTGCTAATACCAATATGGCTTGATTACAAATGACACAAAATATGTGCTAGACTGTGCTTGCAAACAAAAACAGTGTGCAAAAACAATATTAAAAAAAATACTTCTATTAAACTTCAATAATATGTGCTCAGTCCAAAATAGTGTTACTCCTATTACAGGATCCAAAAACAGCAATAAAAATCTGTAAATAGAGATGGGCTGAACATCCCTCAGTTCGGTTTGTGCCAGAACTCTCAAACATCGCAAGAGTTCAGACACGAACATCGAACCCCATTAAAGTCTATGGGACACGAGCAGGAAAAATAAAAAGTCCCCATTTTGAAGGCTTACATGCAAGTTATTGGCCATTAAAAGTGTATAGGGGCCTGGTACTGCCCTGGGAGACATGTACCAATGCAGAAAAAAACTTAAAAAAAATAATTTTCAAAGGAGCAGTGATTTTAATGATGCTTAAATAAAACAATAAAAATGAAAAATTCCTTTAAATATAGTGTCTGGGGGTCCCCTTAGTCTGCCTGTAAAGTGGCGCATCTGTACCATGTACAGAACATGCTGAAGCAAAACTGACATTTCTAAAGACAAAAAAAATGACATTTAATTACATTTTCCCTGCAAGCTTTATTTATTTAGTAAACAACAGCTTGGGGAGCCAGTCTGTATGATGAGGCGACATTTTAGTGCACTCAAAACAAGATTAGAGATTTTTGGGATAAATTCTGGTGTCTCTTTGGCAGACTTTGGATGGAAATAACAAAGTTTTGCACCACAGTGCACAGCACCTTGTCACACAGTTGCAGAAAAATTGGTCTTTGAATGTTGTTTGTGTCTTCACCCTGTAAGCTTCTAGAGGTAGTCTTGATGAAAGCAATAATTGGCCTTGCTGTAAAGAACTTAAATGTGATGCCCCTGTCACACAGTTGTGGAAAAATTGGTCTTTGGGTGTTTTTGGTGCCTTCACCCCGTAAACTTTTAGAGGTAGTCTTGATGAAAGCAAGAATTGGCTTTTCTGTAAAAAAATGAAATTTGACGCCCCTGTCACACAGTTGTGGAAAAATTAGTTTTTGGGTGTTGTTGGTGCCTTCACCCAGTAACCTTCTAGAGATAGTCTTGATAAAAGCAAGAAGTGGCTTTGCTGTAAAAAATTTAAAATTGACACCCTTCACACAATTGCGGAAAAATTGGTCTTTGGGTTTTGTTAGTGCCTTCACCCCGTAACCTTCTAGAGGTAGCCTTGTTGAAAGCAAGAATTAGCCTCAAATTTCAAATTAAATTTTTTTACAGCAATGTCAATTCTTGCCCCTTGCTGTAAAAAATTTAAATTTGACGCCCCTCACACATTTGCGGAAAAATTGGTCTTTGGGTGTTGTTGGTGCCTTCACCCGGTAACCTTCTAGAGGTACTCTTGATCAAGCAGGAATTGGCTTTGCTGTAAAAAAATTTTAAATTGATGCACCTGTCAAACAGGTGCGGAAAAATTGGCCCTTGGGTGTTAATTGTGCCCATGAAACCTATATCAAAAAATTACTTCAAGATAAAATCAACACCCACAAAGCTAGGCAGCCTAAACAGTCTTGCAGAGATTCCAAATAACACTTAATCAATATCGGCATCAGCGGTTTGATAGCTGCTGCTAATCCAGGACTGATTCACTTTGACAAATGTCAGCCGGTCAGCGGAGTCTGTGGACAAACGTGCTCTTTTATCTGTCACAAAACCTCTGGCAGCACTGAATGCCCATTCCTAAAGCATGCTGTATGCAGGGCAGCCCAGCAGCCCAATTGCATACTACGTAAGTTCTGGACAATGGTCTATTCTCATGATCCAGAAACCCAGTGGATGGTCTACTGGAAAGATTTCCATGTCTGTTTTCACCCCTAGATAATCTTCCTTCATTTGAGGCAGACACTGCCGATGGGATGTTGATGAAGCTGACAGCCCTGGGTGCGGAGGACTAAAAAAATTTTGAAATGCATCACTGAGGCGGCCCCCTTCTCCGCTTCTCCTTTGACCAACAAAATCCTCAAAAGTAGCTTTTTCATGAGACTTTAACCTACCAGAGTCTGGTATTAGGCATTACATAAACTCTTCTTTAAGGAGCTCTCAAGATATTTCATACTCTGCTCTCTCTGTGAGAACAGGATGAGACTCTCCCCTTGTAATGGTGGTCAAGGAGGGTTGCCAACCAATATTGATCCTCATCCTTGATGCCACAAATTCTCCTGTCCTTTTGCAGGCTTTGAAGAATGAAGAATAAGGGAGCCCATGTACCGCAAATTTGCAGAGGCATGAGAGTCAGAGTCCTCGGGGTCACTGAGGATTACAGTATCTGGAACTGCCTCCTCCTAGCCACGTACTACTCATAAGGTTTCTGGGGACAGAAAACCATCTTTTAAGGTTTGACATATGTTTCCCCTGCCTCAATGCCTCCAAAACTGCCAGAATCCTCCTCCCTTCCCTCTCCTCTTGTGTGTTCTGAGTCCTCGCAAGAATGGTGTCTGCATAAAGTGGGCCTTGAGAGGAAATGAAGTCCTCCTCTTACACCCGCTGCTGTGCCTTGCGTGCCCTGTCCAAAATGCAACACATCATATGCCCCAGCAGGAACACAAGAGGGATTGTGTCACTGATGCATGTATTGTCATGGTTCACCATTCTTGTGGCCTTCTCAAATGGTGACAGTACAGTGCAATGTTCTGTCCATTTTAGTGCGAGCAGCCCTTTTATTCACCAACTGAGCGCAGTTTATCCCCTTACACTACAGTACAGTGCGTGCATCGTTTATCAGTAGCCATGGGCATTGGGAAAAAAAGCCAAGGTGCCCTGAGCATGTCCTTGTGCCATATTCACACAGGTACTCATTGATGGCCCTCTGTTGCATGTGCAGCTGCTGCAGCATTACCAAAGTTGAGTTCCACCTTGTGGGCATGTCACAAATAAAGCAGGGAGGAGGGTGGGTGGAGCTGACAGATCTTGCATCATTACCACCAGCTGTATGGAGATGTGTAAATAAAACAAGCTCCAGCACTGAGCCCTGTCCTGCATCCTTCTTAGTTGCAAGCAGAGTTACCCAGTGTGCTGTGAATGAAATATATTGTCTCTGACCATGCTTGTTGGACTATGAGTCAACAGTAAGGTGGACCTTTGGGCTGACTGCCTTGCCCAATGATGCCAAAACATTGTCTTTCACGTGATGAAAAAGAGCTAGAATGGCCTTACCTGCAAAGAAATAGTGATTGGGAACCTGCCATTATGTTGCAGCACATTCTGCAAATTCACAAAAGGGGGTAGAATCCCCCAGCCAGAAAGGCAGGAGTTGTAAAGCCAGTCATTTGGACAAGCTGGAATTTAGACACTGAGCATGTGGGTGACAGGGAGTGCATTTTTTTTGCACTGCAGCAGCTGGGGAGAAGAAATTTGCCCGCTATACTCTACAGCTGATGGTGTGCTGCTGTCAGACGTGATACATGGACATGTGACACCCTTTGCTATACCATCATCCTTGTCAGTGAAGGCTGCTGAGAGGTCATGAGATATAGTGGGAGATATAGTGGGTTTAGACATGAGAGGTGAGGAAGAGAAGAATTGTGTCCCTTGTGCGTGGATTTCAGGTGCTCTTGCCAATGGCTGGTGTTTGGGAGGTTAAAAGGCTGGTGTTTTTGCCACGCTTGATCTGCTTGTGGCAGGGATTGCAAAGTGCAACAGTGCGATCGGCTGCACATGTGCTAAAAAAAGGACACACAGCTGAGCTGTGGGAAGTGGGCAGGGAGATACCAGCTCCACAATCTGATGTCATGGGGTGGCTGTTCTTTACTCTTTCATTGTGCTTGCCTCTGGAGGACATCCTGCCTCGTTGGGGTTGCTTCTCCCCTCACTTTCCTCCTCTGCTCTATCTGGCAATCAAGTCACATTTTCGCCTCAGTGACCTCATTATCAGCATCCCCTCCATTTACATCATCACTGGAGTCAACTTGGCAATACGCTGTGGCTGGGGGAACATGACCGGCAATTTGTTGTTTATCAGGGTTCTCCCCTCTCTATAGGCTCATGTTAGTCCCTTGCTCTACCTCAGATCCAACATGAGAAGCAAGTAATGTCTGTGCATCCTCAAGAGGCAAGTGGCTGACGCTGTGTTCAAATAATTCAGCTGACTCCTCCATGCATGAATCTGTGGTTATAGCAGGAGTAGCTGTGGACAAGGAGGCAGAATAAGCTGCTCTTGCAGCTGCGGTGGACTGCACACTAGTGACAGCTTCAGTCACAGAGGATAAGGAGGTTGAGGATGGTTTAATAAGTCTGTCCATCATCTCCATTACATGCTGTGGCTGGATAGCACAGGCAACATCACTAAACAGAGACAAAGGTGCTCTGTCTGAGGGCAGATCACGTCCAACTTTGCCTGTGGACACAGACGCTGCTAGCCCCCTCATAGTGGCATGGGAATGTCTGCCTCTCCTTGTTGGCTTCTCCGTCATGATTGGGGGGGCTTATTACCCAAATTTTATAGATTATAGAAAATGTGTAATTGGATGCACTTTATTCAATGAAAATTGGTGTTTGGTGCACTTTTAATTGAGGACTGACGCTGACAGAAATCTAAAAATTATTAAAAAAACGGAATAAAGGAAAAAGGAGGAACACCAGCGTCACCGTCAGAAAAACTGCGGCTGACAATTTAAAAAAAAGGTAGCAGGCAGGGGACAAAAAAAACTAAAAAACAAAAAACCAGGCCACAACCAAAAAAAAAAATTTGCACTGCACTAACACACTATACTGACACACTAGTTTTACACACTATACTAACACTAAACTAACACTGTGCTCTACACTCAGAGTCAAATGTTATGTAAAGCTGTGTTAAACACTGCACTACACTAATACACTACACTGACACACTATACTAACACTACACTAACACTCTACACTCAAAGTCTCAAGTGAACACACTAACTGCTAGTAGCAAAACGAGCCCTGCTCTATATATCTCCACTCCATCACACTATCAGAGATTTTTATGGGAAGTTACATTTCATAGAGTGGGGTGAGACTATGAGCACAGAGCTGTGACTGGAGAAAGTAATAATCACTTTGTCCAAGCAGGGCTCTGACAATGCTAATTGGCGATGTCTTGCACCTGACCAGTGGTCAGGAGCAAAGCTTCATCCAATTAGGGCCCTAGAATGCACTGTGAAGTGCCCACTGCATTGTGGGGCACTTGGAGGGTGAAAAATTCCGCTGAACTACCTGCAAATTCAGATGTACGCCGAACAGGAGAACAGGTAAAGTTTGAGCTAAACTTTTGCTCAGCTCGAACTGTTTGCCCATCTCTATTTGTGAAAGTGAAGATAGTACTTGTGTCTTGACACCAAAGATCACCCCTTGCTGTAATATTTCACCACGGTCCTATATGAAACAATCCGCTCCTACCAAATTACGATAACCTCCTTGTTATACACTAAGTTTCTCCATTCCCAGAGGATGCGTATTATGGGGAAACGTATTGGGTGGAGCCACATCTGTGATGTCATCATGCACGGGTCTGCTGGCGAGGACTGCAGCCATGCTTGTTCATCCATGTGCTATACGTTTTAACAATAAATCCTACTCTTGGCATACTACACTATGAATCTTCTTCTGTCTTCTGCTTTTATGTGTGATTGATATACTATATATGGAGAGACAGTATTTGCAGGCTTGGTCTAAACCAGTGGCTATGCCCTGCTGTAACATCAGCGCTGAGATCTTTTGATGGGATTATATCTGGGTTGCCAGACCTGTGGATAAAAGCGGTGGTTGTCTTTTCAGGAGCGAATTAGCTCTCTATAATTTGAGATAATATACATCTGGTAAGAGGCATGATTTTATGTGGGGATTGCAATTCTTTGAGCAGTTTCACACAGTTTAATTTGTCTGTGTTCATCTTCATACATTATTAGATCATATGTATATTACCTGAGGATTTGGACTATCTGTTATTTGGGACTTTTACACAGTTTTATGTTTTTTATATGAAGTAAGAAGATTAGGAATATACCGTATATATGAATTAATTATGTATTATCTTGGTTTTCTTTTCACACAGTATCATGTTTGATCATTTATATGTAATTGCAAAGTATTAAGAATATTTATTTATTTTGAAATGTATTTGAATTAATTATCTGTGTCCTACACTATTGATTTTTTGGTATTGTATTGAAACACTGATTATCAATAGATTTTTTGAGGGTATGTGCACTTGTTTGTTTAAATTTGGTATAAGTCTTGTATTCAGGCTTGTTAAAGATGCAGCACCCCTTTCCTTCATTTTTTCTAGAAAAATAAGTGCAGGGTTTTATTTGATATATATATATATATATATATATATATATATATATATATATATATATATATCTTTTATAAAGTAACCACCCGCGCCAATTCAACACCTGGTGTTATGTGAAAATGCACCTGCTATCTCATACCAAGACTGCTCTTGCTAACAAAAACCAGTGCAAAAACAATGTCAAAAACTATTATTTATATTAAACTTCAATAATATGTGCTCAGTCCATAAGAGTGTTACTCTTTTTACAGGTTCCAAAAACAGCTATAACAATCCATGAAGGAATGAAGATACTACTTGTGTCTTGACACCAAAGACTACCCCTTGCTGTAATACCACGTGTCCATATAAAACAATCCGCACTGACCAGATTACAATGACTTTCTTGTTATACAACAAGAAAAGTCAGCCATGCTTTGTGGTCAATTGAGGGACCGAATCATACCACTGGGTTGGCATCTTGTGTAGATATCCTCTTCTCACTGGTAAGTGGATCAATATCCCAATTCTTGAATGGCAGAGAACAAAAAGTAAAAAAAGAAGAGGGATCTGAGGATGTCACAAGATGATGAAACGCATCAAGTGGAACTCCCGGTGCGTCATTTCCGGTCTAGGTGGAACACACACAGACTAGCTGGCGGCTTCCCAATAGATCGGGCATTTACTGCCTGTATGTTTTTTTAGGCATAAGCCTTTATATGCAAGCGGCTTTCACACTATAAGAGGATCCCTCTTCTTATTTTAATTTTTGTTCCCTGCCATATGAAACAAGCTGCAATCTGGTGAGTGTGGATTGTTTTATATGGGCACATGGTAAAATAGTATAGCAAGGGGTGAACTTTGGTGTCAAGACACAAGCACTATCTTTACTGTTTCACAGACTATTATTGCTGTTTTTGGATCCAGTAATAGGAGTAAAACTATTTTGGATTGAGCACATATTATTAATGTTCAATATAAGTGTAGCGCTTACCCCCGAAGGAGCAGCCTAATATTTGCAATATCCATAATTCACGTTTACTACTCAACCCTCGCAGCCCATAGATTTAAAAGTCACAGTCTTTAATGCTTTTTCTTAATGCTTTATTCTTCAACATAAACTGGGATGGGAGAAGGACTTCCTTTGAGATGCTCTTTTGTTACATTGTCATCTTTCAATGAATCATACAGGAAAATCTGAGTACAATTGCAGGTCGTCAAGAAATCATTTTTTAAACGATCTCTTTAATCAGGGACAATGGAAGTAGATTTGATAGAGAATGAGTTGATAAAGAGTCACTCGGAATAAACCCTCCAACTTCCCCTCCGGGAACCAGGCTGGCTCTCTCGCTCCTCAGAGCAGGACTGGACTTGGACCCGGAACTCCCTCGGCACCATGTGACCCCGCTTTTATATGAGAGTCCCGGGATTACCAAGCAAATTAATGATTGGCCGAGACAACACATAAACCACCTGTCACTCAAATATGGAAGTCAACAAAACAGGCCTTCTGCAATAGCATCAGCCTGTCTAAATTTACCTGTAATAGAAAGTTAACAAGAAAGGTCACCTACTTAAAAGTAATATAAGTACATAAGTAATAGTTTTTGATTTTTTTTTTGCACACTGTTTTTGTTAGCAAGTGATGTCTAGCACATATTTTTTGTCATTTGCTTCTCAAATCCAAATTAATTGGGCTTTGAAAACATTCAATTTTGCATACTGAGAAGAAAGCTTGCTTTCCACATTTGCTGTTATAAATCATGAACTTTTTCTTCCTGCCAGTCCTCTGGAACTAGAACTTGCCTCACTTGGAGAAATTTAGATGGCCTGCAGAAAAGCACAATACCCATGGCTTCATGTCTTTATAAAGTCAGTTCTTGCTTCTGTGACCTCTAATAAAGTTTAAGATGAGGTAAGAGAAGGCTTAGCAGGTGACAGCATTATGTATTGCTCTAAAGGATTTGATCAGTTCAGAGGGTTCCCTGGACTTAGTTGCTTTTCTTTCATTAGCCAAAGTAGGTGGGAAGAAAAACCCACTGAACTTAATGTGATTAAGTGTTGGTAAAAACAAAAGATGATGCAGAAGCATATGCGTCACAGGATCAGAGAAGCTTCCTTAACCCGTCTGGTGCTGGGGAAACTTCTATGCATTGTTTTTCCCGTTTCATTCACAGCTAAGGAAACTAATCCAGGAAGTGTCAGCTAATAATAGCCATAGATAGGCTTAGAGTTAATTGTATCTATTGGATTTCCCCATTTTGCCACTGTACTGTCCTTAAGGAGAGTTCAGCAATGTGACATTTGAGCTCTCATGAGAAACTAAGAAAAAAGTAATGGGACCAGATTTCATATACATGAAAACAGAGTTTCAATCAAATTTGGACTTCTGTTGACAACATGTACAAAAAAAAACAGCACACATACAGTATCTCACAAAAGTTAGTACACCCTCACATTTTTGTAAATATTTTATTCTTTTCATGTGACAACACTGAAGAAATGACACTTTGCTACAATGTAAAGTAGTGAGTGTACAGCTTGTGTAACAGTGTAAATTTGCTGTCCCCTCAAAATAACTCAACACACAGCCGTGCCCCTGATGATGTCATTTCTGACGAAACGGCCGTAGGATTGACACGCTCGTACCGGCGGCGCATGCGAGAAGTTTCGTTTTAAAGCTGTATTGGTTCCTTGCAAGGAAAAGTGTTTTTATGGATGCCAGTGAGGCGACTTTTAATAAACAACAGATAAAACGTTCTACACCATTGGAGTTTTCTCTTTTCTTTTAAACACAGTGAGAGCTCTCTTCCCTGATTGTACCGCTGTCTGGAAGCCTGTGGCGATCGTTTGTGCATCTACATCCATCATCCCAGCTAAAGTTCCAGCCGCTGTGGAGGGCAAACCCCAAGCTGTTAGCTCTATGCCTCTGATCAGAGGCTATCTGGTAAGCCTTCAATCTATACCAGGTGACGGGATTTCAACACGGTGACAGTCACGGATTTATTATTCATAGAAAGTCACATTTAATTGCTTTTTTGGACATTTGTTTTGACATAATTTTTGCATCTTTGGACTTTTTCTAAATGTGTGGATAAAAAACTGGGAATAGTCACGCATATATATCACTATAGTAAAGCATCCATGTTATTGTTCACGCATATATATCACTATAGTGAAGCATTCATGTTATTGTTTATTTTTATTTTTTTCTTTTACCACATATGAAAGTTGTTGGTGCTTTAATAGTAATATCAATTTTTGTTGTATTTTTGCATTTATATCCAGCGCTGTGCTTTTTGTTATATCTATTTAGTAGTGCCCTTATCAAGGTATAGTGCATAGCTGCAGGATTTTCCTTCACGGGTGATATTCACTTAGTTACTGCTTGTACACCTAGCGCAAATTTTTTCTTTAGAAACACAGCCATTAATGTCTAAACAGCTGGCAACAAAAGTGAGTACACTCCTAAGTGAAAATGTCCAAATTGGGCCCAATTAGCCATTTCCCTCCCCGGTGTCATGTGACTCGTTAGTGTTACAAGGTTTCATGTGTGAATGGGGAGCAGGTGTGTTAAATTTGGTGTTATCGCTCTCACTCTCTCATACTGGTTACTGGAAGTTCAACATGGCACCTTATGGCAAAGAACTCTCTGAGGATCTGAAAAAAAGAATTGTTGCTCTACATAAAGATGGCCTAGGCTATAAGAAAATTGCCAAGACACTGAAACTGAGCTGCAGCAGGGTGACCATACAGCAGTTTAACAGGACAGGTTCCACTCAGAACAGGCCTCGCCATGGTCGACCAAAGAAGTTGAGTGCACATGCACAGCATCATATCCAGATGTTGTCTTTGGTAAATAGATGTATCAGTGCTGCCAGCATTGCTGCAGAGGTTGAAGGGGTGGGGGTCAGCCTGTCAGTGCTCAGACCATACGCCACACACTATTCAAGATATTTTATTACAAAGGAAAAAATATACATTCATTTTACACAAGTAGGTATAAAGTCAAATCATGACAATCAGAAAATACTTAACCATACAATGTTCTTTCTTGTGAATAATATGTATTTTTTCTATTTCTTAGCTATATGACAATCCTCTTCTACATACCATCTAAATAATAAATATGCTCCTGAAGAAGCGGCCAAGTCCGCAAAACATGTAGAGCAATTACCACCAAGATGGTATAAATGTTCTAATCGTTAAGATAAAATGTAAAAGTATTTTCTGATTGTCATGATTTGGTTTTATAAAATGGTTTTGTGTAAAATGAATGTATATTTTTTCCTTTGTAATAAAATATCTTGAATAATTTTATTATTGACTGTTTATTAACAGCCAACTTTATGGTACCACTAAAGTCCGAACATAGCCTCTTTCCTTTCTTGCTCTTATTTTCATGGGACGAAGGTACCACAATTAACTTTTCTATTCTATTGGCACTCTTCTATAACTCTATATAACACAAACAGCAATGCTGCATACCTTAAACTGAGATGGCAACAGCAATCTTTTTTAACCAGTAAAAAAAAGAAAATTTACATATCACATATGAACACATACCGTATAGCTATAAAAAAACAGGATACCTGTAAACAACAGTGGACTCCATTCACAAAGCAATATTTTCCTCTTTAAAACTTGTGGTAAAATAGCACACAGTGTTTTTTCAAAAACAAAATTGCAATTAAAAAAAACAACGCTACTAAAATTATTTTTTACATTTTATCCTTGTGGATTGTTTTTACCGCTATTTTAAATACATTTTAGTTGATATACTTCACCATGGGAGATTGTTACTTGCTTTATTTTTGATCCTGATGCCTGGGGTTCGTGTGACCTTTCGATAAAATGACTGGATTCACCATTGGGTTTGCTGAGACGGATCATTGGAACATCTCATTCCAATGCTGTATATCAGGGATAAGCAATTAGGGGACCTCCAGCTGTTGCAGAACTACAAGTCCCATGAGGCATAGCGAGGAAAAAACAGGGAGGGGGAAGCCCCGACCTGAGTGTAGTATTAAAATGATGAGTTTAATAGGATAAGATTAAAAACAATTACAAGATGATAGAAGATGCATGCTCGTCAAAGTAAAGTGCAATCCGGGCATTCCACATGGCTCTGTAGGTCCCACCGCTGTTCCGGATAGTTGGAAAGGATTGGGCAGCTGGCTGGAATGGATCACAGTGTTTCTCCAGGAGTAAAGGAACCAAGACGCTCCACACTGACCAACATGGACCGTGGAACAGGAAATGATGTCACCGGCAGGGCCGGTGCTACCACTAGGCGAAGTAGGCAGCCGCCTAGGGCGCACTACAATCTAGGGCGCAGCCACGGCCTCTGTCTGCCTCTGTCTCCAGGCGTGTGAGCTGGCCCCTGTTCAGTGCCGGCCTGCTGTCCCGGGAAAACATCTGCTGCATGCCACCAATGTCCCGCTGAGCGCCCGCTGTCACATCTCCTCACACAGCGCCGCTCCGGGACTCCTTTGCTCCAGTGTGTCCCTCTGCTGCGGCGCTGTGTGTCTGTGTGAGTGCAGCAGAGGGGCGAGGCTCAGTGGAGATAGGAGCATTGAGAGGTGCAGCGTCTATTAGCTGACCTCCCAGCCAGCAGGGACACCATGGAGTGACTGGGTGACGGCACTGGCAGGGAACACCTAATCAATACTGCCTGCCCAGTGCTGTGGAGATCCCTGGTGTGATGGTCGCTGGAGTGCAGAGGTAAGGAGGAGGATGGATCCCCCTCATTTACATCGAGAAGTGTGTGGGGGATGGGGGGTGTGAGTAATGCAGGAAATAGGAGTCAGGTGAGCCAGTGTATGTTTCAGGTAGGTAGGTCAGTGTATGTGTCAGGTAGGTAGGTCAGTGTATGTGTCAGGTAGGTAGGTCAGTGTATATGTCAGGTAGGTGGGTAAGTGTATATATCAGGTAGGTAGGTCAGTGTATATGTCAGGTAGGTAGGTCAGTGTATATGTCAGGTTTGTGGGTCAGTGTATATTTCAGTTTGGTAGGCTAGTGTATGTGTCTGGTAGGTGGGTCAGGTACGTGGGTCAGTGTATGGGTCAGGCAGGTCACATGTTACAAGGGCAGAGCAAAGGGGGTGGAGTCAGGGGTGGAGCCAAGGGGGTGGCAAAATTAGGTTTCGCCTAGGGTGTCAAAAATCCTTGCACCAGCCCTGGTCACCGGCATCTGATTGGACCAACGCAGGGCTGGAATCTTGACAATCAGGGCTGCAGTGGTTGAAAGGCTATGCGCTTGGAGCTGCCTGCTCCTTCTATTGGCCTCTGAGGCATAGCGAGACTCTGACAGCCACAAGCATGACACTCAGAGCCAAAAGCATGATGGGACTTGTAGTTTTGCAACAGCTGGAGGTCTGCTAATTGAATATCCCTGCTGTATATGATCTCTGTAATGGTGGTAATTTCCATCTGGTGAGTAGGCTGAGTGATTGGTGTTGGTGGAGGAATTCTACAGTCACCCTTTCATTGGATTAATTAAATCACCGCTTCACTGGAAAATGTTTGTGAATAAATTAATGATTTAAGTCCAACGAAATTCATCAATCGTTGGACACTATTGTTTTGTGGTTCACATTTGAGCCAATGATTCACACTTTTATTGCAGTTATTTCATGTTTGCAATGTTAACACTTGAGTCAATGATTTATTTCATTTAATGTTTATTCATATATTGGTTTCCACACTGGAAATATCCCAGTGGTTATACACTTAATTGCACTATTGCACTGTTTGCACTTTAATTAAGGAATTGACATAGGGAGCGCGGTTCATCACATAATACTTTATTTACTGTTTTTTCAAACTTCACAACGAGCAGCTCCATTTAACTAATTTAATTTATTTAAACACCCCTTTTTCACATCATTTGTGCAGGTAGGGAATAATACCAATTACTCCCCTATATATACTAAAATAGCGCATGGTAAATATGGGGTATTTATCTCATGAAACCATGCGGTATTTTATCTCATGCAATATCCAGTAGGATGGATACAGTGGAGAAGAACTCCTGACGGTTTTTATCACCAATAAAGTGGAAAAATCGTTTTAAACTGTAGAAATATGCCAACTCACTAAGTCAGTGTGGTCCCTGCAGCATATTTATTAATACAAAAGAAAAAAGGTGACTGGAAAACCAGTCAAAGGGAAGCGGCTTTCACAGGACAAACATGGTGTATCAAAAACTAATTTCAACTAAGTAAATACAAAATATCTTTAAAAATGTCAAATATTGAATGAAAATAATATCAAAAATTACACACATATATAAATATGCTTGTTCCACCAATAAAAAGACATAGTTGTCTTTTTTGTTGGTGGAAGAGGGGTATTTATATACACTATATTACCAAAAGTATTTGGACGCCTGCCTTTACACGCACATGAACTTTAATGGCATCCCAGTCTTAGTCCGTAGGGTTCAATTTTGAGTTGGCCCACCCTTTGCAGCTATAACAGCTTCAGCTCTTCTGGGAAGGCTGTCCACAAGGTTTAGGAGTGTGTCTATGGGAATGTTTGACCATTCTTCCAAAAGTGCATTTGTAAGGTCAAGCACTGATGTGAATGAGAAGGTCTAGCTCGCAGTCTCTGCTCTAATTCATCCCAAGGGTGTTCTATCGGGTTGAGGCCAGGACTCTGCAGGCCAGTTAAGTTCTTCCACCCCAAACTCACTCATCTATAAAGATATGGACGGCAAAGTGGTGTAGTGGGTAGCAGTCTCGCCTAGCAGTAAAAAGGGTTGCTGGTTCAAATCCCAACCACGACACTACCTGCCTGGAGTTTGCATGTTCTCCCTGTGTCTGCATGGCTTTCCTCCCACACTCTAAAGACATGCTGGTAGGTTAATTGGCTTTTGTACTAAAAATTGGCCCTAGTATATGAATGTGAATTGGGGGCCTTCGGATTGTGGGCTCCTTGAGGGTAGGGACCGATGTGAGTGTGCGATGTATGTATGGAGTGCTGCATAAATTGACGGTGCTATATGGGTACCTTGAATAAAAATAATAATAATAATAATAATAAATGAGCATCTTAATGGGACACAATGTATAGGGATAGGGACAATTGTAGACATGCACCCTCACTCACTCAGGATGGACTGGTGTCTTTATTCAACCTTACTAACTATGTAATATATATGGACCTTGCTTTGTGCACTGGTACGCAGTCATGTTGGAACAGGAAGGGGCCACCTCCAAACTGTTCTCACAAAGTTGGGAGCATGAAATTGTCCAAAATGTCTTGGTATGTTGACACCTTAAGAGTTATCTTCACTGGAACTAAGGGGCTTAGTCCAAACCCTGAAAACAACCCCACACCATAATCCCCCTCCACCAAATGATTTGCAGCAGTGCACAAAGCAAGGTCCATAAAGACAAAGCGAGTTTGGGGTGGAAAAACTTAACTGGCCTGCACAGAGTCCTGACCTCAACCCGAACACCTTTGGGATGAATTAGAGCGGAGCCTGCAAGCAAGGCCTTCTCTTCCACAACCATACCTGACCTTACCAATGCACTTCTGGAAGAATGGTCAAACATTCTCATAGACACACTCTAAACCTTGTGAACAGCCTTCCCAGAAGAGTTGAAGCTGTGATAGCTGCAAAGGGTGGGCCAACTCAATATTGAACCCTACAGACTTATGCCCCATACACACGGTCAGATTTTCCGACGGAAAATGTGTGATAGGACCTTGTTGTCGGAAATTCCGACCGTGTGTAGGCTCCATCACACATTTTCCATTGGATTTTCCGACACACAAAGTTTGAGAGCAGGCTATAAAATTTTCCGACAACAAAATCCGTTGTTGGAATTTCCGATCATGTGTACACAAATCCGACGCACAAAGTGCCACGCATGCTCAGAATAAATAAAGAGATGAAAGCTATTGGCTACTGCCCCGTTTATAGTCCCGACGTACGTGTTTTACGTCACCACGTTCAGAATGATCGGATTTTCCGACAACTTTGTGTGACCGTGTGTATGCAAGACAAGTTTGAGCCAACATCCGTCGGAAAAAATCCTAGGATTTTGTTGTCGGAATGTCCGATCAATGTCCGACCGTGTGTATGGGGCATAAGACTGGGGTACCATTACATTTCATGTGCATGTAAAGGCAGGTGTCCCAATACTATTGGTAATATAGTTTATGTGTGTAATTTTTTATACTATTTTCCCCTGGTAACCTATGGAGGAACCCTAGGGTTCCATGGAACCCTGGTTGAGAAACCCTGCTTTGAAGTTATTTTTTGCTGTGATTTTTGTTCAAGTCATTGTTATATCTTTGGGCAGGTTTGTTTTGTCTTGTTAGAGAATAGCCATTGTTAATCTCTGATGGTCTTGAAAGTGTCACTCTGGTATCCATCTGTAAAATCTTCAAATTGATGACACCCCTCTCCTAACAGCTCAAGTTCCACACCTTTGTAAGAATACTTGTCTATTCATAATCCCATTCTGTCTTGCGAATATTTGAGCCAAAGATATCTTTAAAGATGTGTGTAAATAAGTAAAGTATCCCAACTACATATGACATATGTTCTAACAGAAGATGAGACCATTGTGATATGCATGTACAATTTATTATGTTTGGGGCGATTGGGAGGTTTGCAGCACATGATGGATATGTTTGTATATACGCAAAAAAGTCTCCAAAAATCTGGTAAAATGGCTGGAGAAAATAGATATATTTCACTACATGTAATGGGATGGATTTAATTTAAAGCACATAGACTGAGTACTTTGCAAGTACAGTTACTCCAGAGCTTAGTAAATAAGGGGTATCTCTGCTGACTTCCACCATCTAATCATGTGCAAGCAAAAATGTATTTTTTAATGTTTCTTGCATGTGATTGGGTATTCTTTGTAAAGTAAAGCTTTACCTCATTTACTAAGATCTGGAGAAACTTGCAAATTGTACAACCTATTTGCCTTAAACTAGAACTATAGGCACAACTTTTTTTTCATTGTAGATAGAGTAAGGGAGGGTTACAACCCCTGCCAGTTTTTTTTTTTTTTTTTTTTTGCCATCTCCAATTAGAATATGTCCCCTCTATTACTTTTCTGGGGGTAACCCCAAATTTGGGATTTTCTTTTATTTAATTTCAATGATAACGGTAAACAGGACAAATATAAAGAGGGTGAATCTCCCTAATAGGGGCACAGACAACAATAAAAACCTGATAGGTGTTTCTAATCCCTCTCAACTCTATTCATAATTTAAAAAAGTGTTTCCTTTAGTTATAGTTTAAGCAAATCAACTCCAATGATTTCCATATTTCCATATTTAGGTTTTTTTGCATTACTGATGAGAGAACTGATCCAAAAAGGCACAGACTACTCAAAATTGTCTATTACATTTCTACATGTCTTAAATACCACATGGCTGGACCACAACTTAATCACTGCATGCTAGGGTTGCACTGATACTTGTATCGGTATCGCTCTCGATACTAAGTATTTGCACCAGTATTGGTACTTGGGCAAATGCTCTGATACCCAGAACCGATACCTTCTGGCTTGGTTCTCTCAGCTGTCAGTAGGATTTCCCTGCTAACAGCTTAAATGTAAAGAAAAGTAGGCCAGCAATTATTGGTTGGTAAGGAGCAGGGCCGCCGCATCCTTAACAACCAATGACATTTCAACTGTCCGAATGTTCGTGAAAGCCGGGGGGTTTGCAGCAGCAATGTCCTCTAACCAGGATTCTACCGACAGGAACTGAATAAGACCATGTGGGAGGTGCTCAAGAGATACCGGAACCTAAGTCCCATGGACTCCGGGGGTTACAGTTTGGCATTGTGAGTGGGAAGTATATGTGTATGGTACATAATCCTGCTGCAGAGGGAGCTGGCTGCATGTGTGGGTTAGGTGCCCGGTGGTGAGGGTCATTGCTCACCGTGCATGTCCTTCTTAGCCAGCTGCCTGCAGCCATGTGCAGCCTATGTGCCCTGAGCAAGCACTGTATTACCGGGCGGGGATTAGGACAGGACCGTGCACTCCTCTCTGCCCTGCACTCTTCAGGAGAAACTTGCATTGCTGCCTGTCATTCCAGCTGTGTGAGTCCTGCAGGCTCTGCACACACAAACTTTCCCATAGACAAGTGCTGGGCTGGGTGCACAGGGGCAAGAGGCATGAAACAATCACAGGCTGCGCAATCACAACACACTTCTTCTAGGGGCTTTCTAGAGCAGTAGATTAGCTCTAATGCCAGCCTTTCATTGTCCCTGACAGATAGGGGCTGTCACCTGCAGACCTCCACTGAAGACTTTGCTTTCACTTTCGGCTTTGCAGTGCCCTGCAGAAGTTCGCACACCCCCCTAGCCAGTTCTTTTTTTTTTTTGCACTTGTTTTTTTATTTTTTTAGATAAATTTATATCATTTTTTTTACACAAATAGAGCTATATTTTGGTGATATTTGATCACCACTGGGTTTTTAGGCCAAAATGTATTCTGTGGCATGTCTTTGGTACAAAAAAATCCCAATAAGTGTATATTGGTGAGTACATAAAAAAATCGGTACTCATACACTGTGTTAAAAAAATGGTATCAGTGCATCCCTACCTGCATGCATTTAATTATTTCCTTCTGTAAATTGACTTGAACCCCTGACGGTTTTGAGTGTTTTACGATAAATACCGCAAAATGGTATAGTAAATTGACAGTTTCAGGATCGCATGTAATATTTTGGGGAAAATGTGTCCAGACACCTGCATACCGAATACAATCTGGTTCTATGAATAGAGCCCAATACCCCAGTGACCCCATCTAACAAGAGACGGGGCTCTTTGACAGCGTCCAGCAATTTGACCACTGGTCTCTGCACAGTTTCCAAGAGCTGTATCAGAGAAAAGGAAGTATAAAGTGTAAATGATGCAACTGGGAGATTAATTACTAATTGTGTGGCAATATTTTGATCTTCAGAATTCCTTTTTTTTTTTTTTGGGGGGGATTATTATCCTAATTCTTATAATTTTAAGGCGGGAAACAAGAGAGGGGAGGTGAGGAGGTAGGAGAAAGAAGTGAAAAAAAAAAAAAAAAGAGGGGGGGTGGGGGGGAGGAAGAGGCAGCCTGCTAGTATAGGTATACGGCTATGTATCCGCTTATTAAATGATTTTAGTGGAGGGGAGCCGTTTACAGTCAAACTGTGTTCAGGATTCAAGAATTAAGAGTCAGGGACCAAGATCTGAGGGCATGTCTTCAACCATTTTGCATCTTGATGAAAGAGTCAGAATATTTGAAGAGAAACCATGGTTTCCATAATTTGTGAAATTTTTCACAATTCTCAGAGGCCATGGCCACCGTTTCTTCCATTTTATATAAGGTTTCCACGTCGGAAAGCCATTCTGCAATCGTGGGTGTGTGTGTTGTTTTCCAGTGTTTGGGGATAATTGTTTTTGTCGCATTCAACATGTGGCGAACTACGGATCTCTTGTATTTGCTTAACAAATAGTTGGAAATGTGTAACAAGCAACATTCTGGTGTGTTCATTTATTTTTTGAATATTAACCTCTCTGGCGGTATTCCTGGCTCGGGGTGGATTTTCAGTACCAAAAGTGGTAACCCCGAGCCAGACTCGGGATCGCATTGCAGGATCCATGTAGAGGTTACTTACCTTGTCCCCTGGATCCTGCTTTGTCTCCCCGCTGTGATCTGCGAGCCCCTTTGTCCCGCTCGATTCACAGTGCCGAGCTCCGTTCCCTGCGAGCGTTGCGACGCACGGGGATGGAGTTCGGCGCCAAATTCAAAAAGTAAAAAACACAGTATAGATACAGTATACTGTAATCTTACAGATTACAGTACTGTATCAAATAATTACAAATCCCCCCTTTGTCCCTAGTGGTTTGTCCAGTGTCCTGCATGCAGTTTTATATTATAAATACTATTCTTTCTGCCAGGAAACTGGAGATTGTCCATAGCAACCAAAAAATGTCCGTTTACGTCAAAAGTGCTTTTAGACCAGCTAGAAAACAGCAATAATAAATTAGAATCACTTGGAGAATTGAGCAATAGTGATTTGTCGGGAAATTTGTCATCAAACACCAAAAGTAATGACAGCGACAATTCTGCAACTGAGTAAATTTCAGTGTTTTTGATTTGATTACATTATTGAATAATTTTTATTATTATTATATTAATATTTGTTTTAATTATTTATAGTTATTTATTATATTATAATTTTTTATTTCGTTTTTCAAACTTTATCATACCCGGGATGTCTACTAGACTCTTGTTTGGACAGATTTAAGTGAGTTATTCCTTTTTTTTTTGCCACGTCAGTGAGACATTTTTCCGGGAGTCATGTTTCAGTTGTTAAAATTCAAACTCATCCCTTCACTTCATCACATCATAGTGGCAGTTTTTGTCTGCATTTTTACAAAACTAATATATCACAGAAATATCCTTTTTGCACTAAAATACCCTCTTTTAGCATCCCCCCCTCCCACCACCTCCCGACCGCCCAGCCGCCCCTCGCTTATTTCTCCCCCCTCTCCCACTCCTATTCTGCTCTCCATGTATCTTCCCCAGTATCCTCTCATCACACCCTAACCCGTTTTACATCACCTGGCACTATATAGATCCTTGAACTAGGTACCCCAAACCTCGGCAGCTCTTAGTGAATCTTTAAACTCCACCCATTCCCTCCACTTCGTCGCAAAAGCCTCCATAAGGAGTAAGTGAGTTATTCCTAAGAATTAAAGGCCTACAATATAAAACGCCAAATTTTCGTGCAAAATAATTGTACGACTTTTAGCATCAAAAATCTGAAATAATCATACCGCCAGGAAGGTTAATGGGGTCAAATTGACATTTGTTTTCGACCTCAGAAACTAGAAACTTTGAGAGCGTAGGATGGAAAATATTTCTCAAATGTACACATTTCTAACAGTGTATGTGGTTTACATTCTGTAAAATCCCATGGTTCCAAACTCAAATATTAAAAGCAAATCTTGAGCTACTTTCAAATGACATTCAAATGTACTGAGAATTTTCATACACAATTGTATTACTGTATACCCAGCTTTACTTGGTGAAATTACAGGATTAAATACAGTTCATAATAAATCCTCTGTGGTGGGACTTTGTCTGATAGGTTCCTGTGGCCAGCATAGGCTGTGAGAAAAGACAGGTCACAGCATAGTCAGCTTCCAGCAGGGTGGTATTCCTGTAAGAGTCGCCAGAGTTAGAGTTATGGTGGTACCCTGGTGATTCTTTGTGCACCTGTCATTCCAACAAATAATGACATTTTCTTACATCTCATATGTCTTTGTGCCCATTAGATGCTATTATTTGTTTTTCATTTCATTGATGTTTGTGACAGGAGAAGTTCATTAGATATTTTTCTTAATTCACCCTGATTAACTATATAACTGTGGGTAGGAATAGGAAACAATACAATTGTAACAAATAATTGTAATTATGACCTCTTGAACAACAAGGCACACTGGCTTTCCTCACGCACATGGATCATGTAAAACAATACGTTTGCTGAATGTATGGTCACGGTCAAGTGTAAAATCGGTAGTTAATTTATGGAATGTCTAATACAGTTATAAAATATGTATACCCAGAAGGAGTACTGGATAAAGACACCTGGTATGAAACGTGGTGCATATCCAAAAGACAGGTACATTCACCTGGGAGCTAGGAGCCACAGGGAAGGTGGATCATTGTCGCATGGCTTGGCGCTTTAAAGGTGCTATCTGTGCAATATTCTGAGCACCCTTCTTAGTAAGCATGGTCCTTAAATAACATGTTTTCCATCCTTTCTTATTATTTACTTTTTTTTTTTTTAGGAAATTTGCTTAAAAATTAACAGCTCAGTTAAAATTTGTCCACTCAGTTTTAAATTCTCTGACTGAAACTTTAAACTAGACCATCCTGCCGTGACTTACCGCAGGGGCGTTGCTAGGTCTACAAAAGATCTGGGGCTAGAGCCCATAGCAGCGTAGTAAAGAAAGTAAAGAAAGTCATACGCTTGGGCGAGCATACACACGTACATACAGTATTATACGTGTGTGTGTATATATATTCCCAGAGAGCCCCCCACTTACATCAGGGTCCCCAGAGAGCCCCCTTACATCAGGGTCCCCAGAGAGCCCCCCTTACATCAGGGTCCCCAGAGAGCCCCCCTTATATCAGGTTCCCCAGAGAGCCCCCTTACATCAGGGTCCCCAGAGAGCCCCCCTTATATCAGGTTCCCCAGAGAGCCTCCTCCTTACATCATAGTCCTCAGAGAGCCCCCCCCTTTCATCAGGGTACCCAGAGGGCCCCCCACTTACATCAGGGTTCCCAGAGAGCCCCCATTACATTAGGGTCCCAGAGAGCCTATCCCTTGCATCAGGGTCCCCAGAGAGCCTCTCCTCCCCTTGGGGACCAGTGCAGAGACTCAGGGCTATTGGTCCCAGATTCGGGGCTATAGCCCCAAAAGCCACCCCCTAGCGATGCCCCTGACTTACCGTATATAGTAGTGTACATTATATAAGTTGTAGCTTAAATTATGAAGCCTGGAAACAACAGGCTTTGTGAGATAAATATAAGAAGCTGAGAGCTCCACCTTCAGGTCAAAAATGCAAAATATTAAAGCAGGACTAAAGGGTGAATACTCACCTATCCAGCAGTCCATCACCAGCACCTTCTTCTGAGTGCTGGTCTTTAGAGCTCTATATTGGCTAGCATGGATTGATGTTATCTGCATGTGCGCATGCACAGCTCAGTTTACAACACTGGAGAAGACAGCGAGCAGGCATGTAGGGGCATTTTGTTGCAGATGAGACATTGCAGGTCTCTTCTGCAATAAATGTCTGCTTGCTCACTGTTTCCCTCAGTGGAACTTTAGTTACGCTTTAAAATCCAATATTTCAAAAAAATAAGAAAGTGTTATTTATTTTTTAAGTTCTGATCATATTAGATAAAAAAAAAAAAAAAAACAGAAAAATCCCTTTAAGATTTATCTAGCTGCCACTCAATAGAGCCAGCTCATGACAAAAGAGTAACGAAAAAACAGAGTTCTGTGTCGTTTCACCAACTATCTGGAATCACGAGAAACTGTAGTGCCATATTTTCTTTAAATTCCTACCTACATACATGTATAGAATACTTTAATCTATTGCATGAATAAGCCCTCTAAAGCAGACGAAGGATTAGTAGATTATACTTGCTACCTAAACCTCTCTGTGCTTGCATGGTATTTGAGAGCACTTGATTAAATAAAAAAAAGCGGATCTATTCACTGACATTCGGTGATAGGGAAAACTAGCTTCTCCTACAGTAGCGCAAAGTAAAGTACGGAAGCCCATTTACAAAGAATAGCCTGTACTAAAAATCCTCATAATTTGTGCAATTTACACATGGATGCCAACGAACAAGAGGATGATGTTAATTCTTTGAAAACATACACTGTGCAGAAAAAAAATAAAGCAACATGATGAACATAACATATTAGCACTGTGGCTAATCGATAATCCATAACAAACAGAAGAAGAATGTGTTTATTAATGTCTATGGGGGTTAAATGTGGCATGCTGTCTCCCTCTCTTTGGTGAACAATACAAATTCTCAGCAGTGTTATTAGAATGGTAAGAGTCTGTTAGAGTGAGGGTCTAATGGAGACGGAAATACATATTCCACACACTCAACACCTAGGGGGCATCGGCCTGATATATATTAGAATGAAAAAAATATTGTAGAAAATGGGCTTTTAAATTGTAGTCCCCATGGTTAAGATAAAACATATATACATACACACACACACACACACCAATTATTATTATAAAGATAAAAAGGTTTATTTATTAAAGGGGTTGTAAAGTCAAAAGGTTTTTTTATCTTAATGCATTCTATGCATTAAGATTAAAATAATTCTGTGTGTGCAGAGGCCCCCTAATACTTACTGGAGCCCCATCTCTCTCCAGCGATGTCCACGAGTGTCTTGGCTGTCCAGGATTCTCCCTACTGATTGTCTGAGACACAGCAGCTGCGCCATTGGCTCCCGCTGCTGTCAATCAAAGTCAGTTAGCCAATCGGGATAGAGAGTGGGCGCGGCCGAACCGAGGCTGTGTGTTTGAATGGACACAGGGAGCTGCAGCTTGGCTTGGGTGCCCCCATAGCAAGCTGCTAGCTGTGGGGGGCACTTGACAGGAGGGAGGGGCCAGGAGCACAGAAGAGAGACCCGAGATGAGGAGGACCAGGGCTGCTCTGTGCAAATCCACTACAACAAAGCAGGAGGGTATAACATGTTTGTTATTTTTTTATAAAAAAAACATGAGACTTTACAATCACTTTATTATACAGTATCTCACAAAAGTGAGTACACCCCTCACATTTTCGTAAATATTTTATTATATATTTTCATGTGACAACACTGAAGAAATGAAACTTTGCTACAATGTAAAGTAGTGAGTGTACAGCTTGTATAACAGTGTAAATTTGCTGTCCCCTCAAAATAACTCAACACACAGCAATTAATGTCTAAACTGCTGGCAACAAAAGTGAGTACACCCCCAAGTGAAAATGTTCAAATTGGGCCCAATTAGCCAATTTCGCTCCCCGGTGTCATCTGACTTGTTAGTATTACAAGGTCTCAGGTGTGAATGGGGAGCGGGTGTGTTCAATTTAAATTTCACTCGCTCATACTGGTCACTGGAAGTTCAACATGGCACCTCATGGCAAAGAACTCTGTGAGGATGTGAAAAAAATTATTTTTGCTGTACATAAAGATGGCCTAGGCTATAAAAAGATTGCCAAGACCCTGCAACTGAGCTGAAGCATGGTGGGCAAGGCCATAAAGAGGTTTAACAGGACAGGTTCCACTATGAACAGGCCTCGCTATGGTCAACCAAAGAAGTTGAGTGTACGTGCTCAGTGTCATATCCAGAGGTTATCTTTGGGAAATAGACGTATGAGTGCTGCCAGCATTGCTGCAGAGGTTGAAGGGGTGGGGGGTCAGCCTGTCAGTGCTTAGACCATACGCCACACACTGTATCTAATTGGTCTGCATGGCTGTCGTCCCAGAAGGAAGCCTCTTCTAAAAATAAGTTCAGTGCTTGCAACCTTTCCTCATAACCAAGATCCTCCAGATCCTCCAGACCCTTCCGCTCCATTTCCAGTACATCCTTCAGGATGACTGGTGCCCAGAACTGGACAGCATACTCTAGGTACGGCGGGAGTCTTGTAGAGCGGGAGAATTCTCGTTTTATCTCTGGAGTTGATCCCCCTTTTAATGCATGCCAATATTCTGTTTGCTTTGTTAGCAGCAGCTTGGCATTGCCTGCAATTGCTGAGCCTATCATCTACTAGGACCCCAGGTCCTTTTCCATCCTAGATTCCCCCAGAGGTTCTCCCCCCAGTGTATAGATTGCATTCATATTTTTGCCACCCAAATGCATTATTTTACGTTTTTCTACATTGAACCTCATTTGCCATGTAGTTGCCCACCCCATTAATTTGTTCAGATCTTTTTGCAAAGTCTCCACATCCTGTGGAGAAGTTATTGCCCTGCTTAGCTTAGTATTGTCTGCAAATACAGAGATTGAACTGTTTATCCCATCCTCCAGGTCGTTTATGAACAAATTAAATAGGATTGGTCCCAGCACAGAACCCTGGGGGACCCCACTACCCACCCCATTTATCACCACCCTCTGAACTCGCCCTTGTAGCCAGTTTTCAATGCATGTACTCACCCTTTGGTCAAGGCCAACGGACCTTATTTTGTACACTAAATGTTTATGGGGAACTGTGTCAAATGCTATTGCAAAATCCAGATACACCACGTCTACGGGCCTTCCTTTATCTAGCTGGTAACTCACCTCCTCATAGAAGGTTAGTAGATTGGTTTGGCAAGAACGATTCTTCATGGTGGTGGGAGTGTCATGCTCTGGGGCTGCATGAGTGCTGCCAGCACTGGGGAGCTACAGCTCATTGAGGGAACCATGAATGCCAACATGGACTGTGACATTTTTAAGCAGAGCAAGATCTCCTCCCTTTGGAGACTGGGCCGCAGGGCAGTATAATACCATGATAACGACCCCAAACACACCTCCAAGATGACCACTGCCTTGCTAAACAAGCTGAGGGTAAAGGTGATGATCTGGCCAAGCATGTCTCCAGGCCTAAACCCTATTGAGCATCTGTGGGGCATCCTCAAACAGAAGGTGGAGAAGCGCAAGGTCTCTAACATCCACCAGCTCCATGATGTCATCATGAAGCAGAGGAAGAGGACTCAAGTGGCAACATTTGAAGCTCTGGGGAACTCCATGCCCAAGAGGGTTAAGGCAGTGCTGGAAAATAATGGTGGCCACACAAAATATTGACACTTTGGGCCCAATTTGGACATTTTCACTTAGGGGTGTACTCACTTTTGTTGTCAGCGGTTTAGACAATAATGGCTGTGTTGAGTTATTTTGAGGAGACAGCAAATTTACACTGTTATACAAGCTGTACACTCACTACTTTACATTGTAGCAAAGTGTAATTTCTTCAGTGTTGTCACATGAAACGATATAATAAAATATTTACAAAAATGTGAGGGGTGTACTCACTTTTGTGAGATACTGTATATAGTGTTCATAAAAGAGAAACAAACAAAGGGGAAACTAAAGCCCAAATATATGTAGAGAGCATATCATACATATATCAAATATGGTATCACATGACTTGTATGGGACCTGTCAACATGTTTCACAGTCATTACCGCTTCTTCAAGGCTTAATTCTCCATATGTGGTATATGTACAAACAAGACATAATTATTAATTTCATATTAACATACAATTGAACATTATATATATATATATATATATATATATATATATATATATATATATATATATATATATATATATATATATAAACAAACTGTCCCCAAGCAAGAGAGAAAGGGAAAAAAAAACACCCGCCCGACCATGCAACACTTTGGGTCCCTTTGGGTCTGGTGTGAATATTAAGGGGAACCCCACACAAAAAAATACCAAGAAAAATGGTGTTGATGTCCCCCCAAAATCCATACCAGTCCTTTTAGGTCTGGTATCGATATTAAGGGAGACCCCACACCAAAAAAAAAAAAAAATGTTGTAGTTGTCCCCCAGGCCCCCAGGCACTATATACTCTGAACAGCAGTATATATACTATACGGACTGCACTATATACTCTGCAGAAAAATTAGGCCTGTAACCCCTCACAGATACTCTTGTTGGGCGCAGGAACGGGCCCTGCTGTGAAATATGATATCACAAATTGTAATTACATGCCCCTGTTAAACAGGGGCAGAAAAATTGGGCCTTGTGTGGTGCTGGTGGTGCCACAACACTGTAACCCCTCACTGATACTCTTTTTGGGCGCAGAACTGGGCCCTGCTGTAAAATATTACATAGTTACATAGGTTACATAGTAGGTGAGGTTAAAAAAAGACACAAGTCCAACATATGTGTGTGATTATATGTCAGTATTACAAAAATTGTATCAAAAATTGTCATAACATGCGCCTGTTGAACAGGGGCCGAAAAATTGGGCCTTGGGTGGTGGTGGTGGTGCTCTAAACCAAAAATATTGTTGGAAGATAGCATCATCAAGATTAAGGAGGAATAGGATAGGCAACATAGGCAATCTTCATGGTATCCCAGATCCATAGCAAATTCAATCAGTTACATCAGCATCAGGTGCTTCATAGCTGCTGATCCAGGACTGATTTATTTTTTGACAAATGTGCACCTATCAACGGAGTCTGTGGACAGGCACACTCTTTGATACGTTACAAACCTTCCAGCAGCACTGAATGTGCGTTCAGAAAGCACACTGGGATTTAGGACAGGCCAGTAGCTCGATTACATATTGAGCAAGTTCTGGCCAGTGGTCCATCCTCAAGACCCAGTAACCCAGTGGATGCTCTGTTGCAATGGTCTCCAAGTCTGCTCTTGCCCCTAGATATTCCTGCACCATATAATGCAGGGGCTTGCGATGGATGCTTGAACCGATCAGATCTTGGCGCTGAGGACTGAAAAATTGTTTATAGGCATCCGTCACCTGGCCACCTTCTGCACCTCTCTTCCTCTGACTGAACGAAGCCTCAGCAACACGTTGTCCAGCACCAGGAAATGGTAACCTCCCAGGGTCTGGAAATGCATTACACAAACCTTTCTTCAGGGCCTCCTGAAGATGTTTCATTCTCTGCTCCCTCTGAGAAGGCAGGATGAGTTCTGCAAATTTACCCTTGGATCAAGAGGGGTTGCCAGCCAGTAATGATCCCTCTCCTTGATACCACGAATCCTAGGGTCCTTTCGCAGGCTTTGCAGAATCAGGAAGGCCATGCAGCATAAGTTTATTAAGGCATTCTGAGTCCTCTGGGTCACTAAGGATCACATTATCCGTAACTACCTCCTCCCAGACACGTACAACTCCTTGGGTTTCTGAGGACTGAAAACCATCCCTTGAAGACTGCTGCTGAGTGTTATCCTCTACATCCATGCTAACACAATCCTCCTCCTCTTCTTCCTGTGTGTTTGGCAGGCCTGCGGGAATGCTATATGGATAAAGGGGGCCTTGAGAGGAAGGGAAGTCCTCCTCTTCCTCCCGCTGTTCTGCCTCAAGTGCCCTGTCCATGATGAAGCGTGTGCTCCAGCAGGAAGACTAGAGGGACTGTGTCACCGATGCATGCATTGTCGCTACTCACCATCCTTGTGGCCTCCTCAAATGGTGACAGGACAGTGCATGCATCCTTGATCAGTAGCCACTGGCATGGCGAAAAGAAACCAAGGTCCCCCAACCCTGTCCTGGTGCCATACTCGCACAGGTACTCATTTATGGCCCTCTGCTGTGTGTTCAGCCACTGCAGCTTTGCCAACGTTGAATTTCACCTAGTGGCCATGTCACAAATAAGGCGGTTGGTGGGCAGGTTGCTTTCCCTTTGAATGTCAGCCAGCTGAGCACTGGTAATGTATGACCGGTGGAAATGACCATAGACTTTTCTAGCCTGCCTCAGGAAATCTTATAAGCCTGGTTACCTGGTCAAGAACCGCTGCACCACCAAATTCAGCACATGTGCCAAACATGGAACATGGGTCAAGTGTCCCTGTCGGAGGGCAGAGAGAAGGTTGGTGCCATTGTCACATACAACCATTCCTGGCTGAAGCTGGCGTGGCATCAACCACCTCTGAGCCTGCCCCTACAGAGCTGACAGAATCTCTGCCCCAGTGTGGCTCCTGTCCCCTAGGCAGACCAACGCACCGTATGGCATCTTTTAGCCTGACTGCTTGCGTAGCCCCTTGAATGCTTTACGGAGCACTGCTGGTACAGAGGACAAATCTGCAGAAGAGGCCATAGAGGAAGAAGAAGAGGAGGGGGTGGAGGAGAGAGCTTTGGTAGAATCACCACTAGCATTTTGGAGGCGTGGTGGCGGAAAAAGCTCCAACAATACTGAACCCTATCCCGCATCCTTTCCAGCTGCCAGCAGAGTTACCCAGTGCGCTGTGAAGGAAATGTAATGTCCCTGCCCTTGCCTGCTGGACCATGAGTCAGCAGTACTATGAACCTTACTGCTGACCGCCCTGTCCAACGAGGCCAAAACATTGCCTTCCACATACCGGTAGAGAGCCGGAATAGTCTTCCATTAAAGAAATGGCGTTTTGGAACTTGCCACTGTGGTACAGCACATTCCACAAATTCACGAAAGAGGGCAGAGTCTACCAGCTGAAAAGGCAGCAGTTGCAGTGCTAGCAATTTGGTCAAGTTAGCTATTAGACGCTGAGCAAGTGGATGGCTGGGACTGAATTTCTTTTTACGGTTCAGCAACTGGGGTAGGGACATTTGCCTGCTAAAATAAATTGGTGGTGTACTGCTAGCAGATTGTCTTCACGTACTTGGGACACCTATTGCTATACCTTCATTCCTTTCAGTGCAGGTTTTTGAGAGGACCGGAGGTATAGTAGGGTTGGAGATCCCAGATGAGGAGCAAGGAGAAGTCTGCTTTTTTTCTATGATGTGGGTCTTTCAAGTGCTGTTGCCAAAGGACTGCATGGCAGGTCATCATATGTCTGGTCAGGCATGTGGTGCCCAAGCGGCTTCTGTTCTGGCCATGCTTGAGCTGCTTCAGACATAGGTTGCAAACAGCAATGGTGTGATCCGCTGCCCCCGAGTTGAAAAGGCCCACACCAAGGAACTTTTAAAAGTCAGCAGGGAGTCAGCAGTGCCCTGCACTTGCAGAGCTCTGTGGCATGATGCAATAGGGTTTGTTGCCTTTAAGCTGCCCTCTAGAAGACATCTTGCCTCTTTGGAGTTGTGCCTCCTCCTCCTCCTCACTTTCCTCCTCTCTTCTCTCAGGCACCCAAGTACAGTCAGTGACCTCATCATCCCCTCCCTCATTGTCACTGGAGCAAACTTGGCAGTATGCTGCAGCTGGGGGAACATGACTGCCAACTTCTTGTCCTTCTGTGGCACCCTCTCTCTCTAGGCTCATGTTACTCCATTCCTCAACCTGGGAACCAACATCGGCCCCTTCAAATTGCTGTGCATCCTCCAGCAACATGTAACTGACACTGTGGTTGAATAATTCTGGGGACTCCTCTGTGCATGATGGTGGGGCTATGGAAGGAGTGACTGTGGACAAGGAGGCGGTGGAATAGGCAGCATTGGAAGCAGCATTGGAAGGCAAACTACTCTGAGCCTGGGTGACAGAGGTTGAGGAGGATGAAGACGGCTTTGTTATCCACTCCACCAACTCTTCTGCATGTTTTGGCTCAATATTTTGTGTGGCCCCCATTATTTTCCAGCACTGCCTTAACCCTCCTGGGCATGGAGTTCTCCAGAGCTTCACAGGTTGCCACTGGAGTCCTCTTCCACTCCTCCATGAAGACATCACGGAGCTGGATCTTAGAGACCTTGCACTCCACCACCTCCCGTTTAAGGATGCCCCACAGATGCCCAATAGGGTTTAGGTCTGGAGACATGCCTGGCCAGTCCATCACTTTTACCCTCAGCTTCTTTAGCAAGGCAGTGGTTGTCTTGGAGGTGTGTTTGGGGTCGTTATCATGTTCGAATACTGCCCTGCAAACCAGTTTCCGAAGGGAGGGTATCATGCTCTGCTTCAGTATGTCACAGTACATGTTGGCATTCGTGGTTTCTCAATGAACTGTAGCTCCCCAGTGCCAGCAGCACTCATGCGGCCCCAGACCATGACACTCCCATTACCATGCTTGACTGTAGGCAAGACACACTTGTCTTTGTACTCCTCACCTGGTTGCCGCCACACACGCTTGACACCATCTGAACCAAATAAGTTTACTTGGTCTCATCAGACCACAGGACATGGTTCCAGTAATCCATGTCCTTAGTCTGCTTGTCTTCAGCAAACTGTTTGCGGGCTTTCTTGTGCATCATCTTTAGAAGAGGCTTCCTTCTGGGACGACAGCCATGCTGACCAATTTGATGCAGTGTGCGACGTATGGTCTGAGCACTGACAGGCTGACCCCCCACCCCTTCAACCTCTGCAGCAATGCTGGCAGCACTCATATGTCTATTTCCCAAAGACAACCTCTGGATATGACGCTGAGCATGTGCACTCATCTTCTATGGTCGACCATGGCGAGGCCTGTTCTGAGTGGAACCTGTCCTGTTAAATTGCTGTATGCTTTTGGCCACTGTGCTGCAGCTGAGTTTAAGGGTCTTGGAAATCTTCTTATAGCCTAGGCCATCTTTATGTAGATCAACAATTCCTTTTTTTCAGATCCTCAGTTCTTTGCCATGACGTGCCATGTTGAACTTCTTGTGACCAGTATGAGAGAGTGAGAGCGATAACACCAAATTTAACACACCTGCTCCCTTTTCACACCTGAGACCTTGTAACACCAACGAGTCACATGACATCGGGAGGGAAAATGGCTAATTAGGCCCAATTTGGACATTTTCACATAGGGGTGTACTCACTTTTGTTGCCAGCGGTTTAGACATTAATGGCTGTGTGTTGAGTTATTTTGAGGGGACAGCAAATTCACACTGTTATACAAGCTGTACACTCACTACTTTACATTGTAGCAAAGTGTCCTTTCTTCAGTGTTGTCACATGAAAAGATAAGGAAAGGAACGTGTAAAAACACAAAGGGTGTACTCACTTTTGTGAGATACTGTAAATAGAGAGAGAGAGAGAGAGAGAGAGAGAGAGAAAGAGGCTGCCATCACAATTGTGCAATCACAGATATTGCATGTGACGCATTGCTGTGCATATCACAAGCAATGTTTGTGCGATGCAAATTTAAATCATATTGCATTTGCACCAAAATGGTACAGGACCCTTTATTGGGTCCACACTGAGTTCACCGCTCCTTCACCGCTCCAAAGAAGCTGCTGGCAGGACTTTTTTGACGCCCTGCCAGCGCAATGCTCCAGTGTGAAAGCCCTCGGGGTTAGCGCCACATTACCATCATTTTAGCTGCGCTATTCGGCCGCTAACAGGGCAGTTTTAACCCCTGCTATCCCTTGGGCTTTCACACTGGAGTGAATGGAGCAGCTGTTTTAGGGCGGGTTGCAGGCGCTATTTTTAACGCTATAGCGTCTGCAAAATGCCGCAGTGTGAAAGGGGTCTAAGAAAAATATATCTATCTATCTATCTATCTATTAATAGATAGATTAATATATGTATATATATATATATATATATATATATATATATATATATATATATATCTGCTTTCTCCAGAATACTCAGCCAGCTCCGCGCTTCTCTCTCTGATTCTCCACCTCTGAACTGGTGAATCAGAGAGGAAGAATTCTGTCACAGATCGCCAGTGAGGTGCCGAGATCGCATCTTCATAAACTGGCCATTTCTGTGACAGTCAGTTGCAGATTCTCTGTGTGTTGCGATGATCAGGGGAGACCATGTTCTCCGCTGATTACCTCAGTTTCATAGACTGTTTATGACCTGTGATCAGCGGCGATACTCAGGATCACCGCTGATCACAGTTTGATAAACAGACACCTTGGTTCAACAGCTCTCATGATTGGCTGGCAACCATTCAAGGGTATTCCCTATATCGCAGGGATAGAGAGGGTAAAAAAAGGGAGAGGGTTATGCCTGTATATAAAAAATGATGTACAAGTGAATGTGAGAGACGACATCACTAAGGGAGCAAGGGAGGAGGTGGAATTCCTATGGGAAGAGCTACAAAGGGAGGAAACTAAGGGGAAAGTTGTAAGAGAACTATCCAGGCGCACTCGCACACGCATGAAGAACTCAGCAGATCGTAGATGCGCCAATGCGCGTGCACGTCCGTAGGAGCGTCCACGCTTTCTTTTGGAGCCAGACGGCCTATTTAAGGGGCGCACTGACTTCAGACAAATGCTGACTGATCTTCAGCTGTTCTTGTATCTGTATCCTGTTGTTAACTGCCTGTTACCTGTTGTTGAACCTTTGGCTTTCCCCGACCTTGCTGCTGGACTCTCCTACACTTATGATTATTGGTTCCTTGATCCCGGCTTCCTATTTGACCCTGCTCCTGCCCGATGTCTTTGTACCTTGCTGCCCGCCTGCTACCGAACCCGGCTATCCTTGTGACTACGCTCATGTCTCCTGTTTTGCTCTACACTGCCACCCGAGTATCTTTAACCATGTTCCTGAGACCTGGTGCGACTTTCTGCCTTCCAAGAGTCGCACACTCTGCTTCAGGCTTCCAGGGCTACATATGCAGGCACTCTTGTTCCTCCCATCCCATGGTTCCTTCTGTCTCCACTCTCAGCGGTACCCAGGCTGGAGATACAAGAGAGGCTGACCTCCTCATTTCAGACTCCGACCAGCCACGTGACTAAAGTAATGCTAGGAGTATGCTATAGGTCCCCTAACCAGAGGGAGGAGGGGGAGGCGGACCTCCTATCACAATTTAGATTAGCGGCAAGGATGGGAAGTGTCATTCAAATGGGGGATTTTAATTTTCCAGACATAGCAAGGTGGAAGGAACTGCGCATTCATCTAAAACTTGTCATTTCCTAAATGTCTTGCAGGACAATTTCATGGGTCAGATGGTAAATGCACCAACTAGAAACAAAGCATTACTAGACCTACGGATTACCAAAAATACAGGCCTGACCACGGATGTGGAAATACAGGGATATCTAGGAAACAGCGATCACAGGACAATTTGTTTCTGTATAAATCACACAAATAGGAAACATAAGAGGAATACAAAGACACTGAAATTCAAAACAGCCAACTTCCCTAAACGATCCTTGCTAGAAGGTACTAAATGAGATAAAATCTTAGGAACAAAGAACACGGAGGAACTCCAAAATAACAATGCAAATAAAAGCAAAGGAAAAGTCCTTCAAAAAATACAAGTCTGAGGGATCATCATCAGCATTCCAACTTTACAAAGGATGCAACAAGAAATGTAAGGGTGCAATCAGGGCGGCTAAGATAGAACACAAAAGGCACATAGTGGAGTAGAGTAAAACAAATCCCAAGAAATTCTTGGGAAAGTATATAAATAGTAAGAAATGGAGGTCAGATCATATTGGTCCCATAAGGAATGATGAAGGGAACCTGGTTACTAAGGATGGAGAGATGGCGAATGTATTGAATTTATTCTTCTCCTCAGTCTTCACGAGGGAAACGGGGGGGCTTCAGTTACCAAAACTGCAATGTTTATCCTCATGACACGTCACAGGAAGCACCCTCATGGCTAACAGAAGATAGAATTAGAAATAGACTTGAAAAACTTATCATTAATAAATCACCGGGACCAGGTGGCTTGCACCCGAGGGTCCTTAAGGAACTCAGTCAAGTAATTGCCAGACCATTGTTCCTAATTTTTCTAACCATCTGCTGACTGGAATGGTACCAGCTGATTGGAGAAAAGCCAAAGTAGCACCATTATTTAAAAAAGTGCCAAGATACATCCCTGGGAATTACAGACCAGCTAGCCTAACATCAATAGTATGCAAGCTTTTGGAGGGGATGATAAGGGACTATATACAAGATTTTAGTAACGACAACGGTATCATTAGCAGTAATTAACATGGATTCATGAAGAATCCTTTTTGCCAAACTAATCTATTAACCTTCTATGAGAATGTGAACTGCCATGTAGAGAAAGGAAGGCCCGTAGATGTAGTGTACCTGGATTTTGCAAAGGCATTTGATACAATTCCCCATAAACGTCTACTATACAATCTAAGGTCTGCTGCAATGGACCAAAGGGTGAGTACATGGATTGAAAACTGGCTACAGGGGTGAGTTCACAGGGTATTGATAAATGAGAAGTACTCTGCATGGTCCGGTGTGGAAAGCTAGGTCCCCCAGGGTTCTGTCCTGGGACCAATCCTATTTAATTTATTCATAAACGATCTTTGTGGACGATACAAAGCTAAGCAGGGCAATAATATCTCCGTAGGATGTGGAAACATTACAAGATCTGAACAAATTAATGTGGCAGGCAACTACATGGCAAATGAGGTTTAATGTAGAAAAATTTTAAATAATTCATTTGGGTTGCAAAAAAAAAAAATGCAATCTACTCACTAGGGGAGGACCTCTGGGGGAATCTAGGATGGAAAAGGACCTGGGTGTCCTAGTAGATGATAGGTTCAGCAATGGCATGCAATGCCAAGCTCCTGCAAGCAAAGCAAACAGAATATTGGCATGCATTAAAAAGGGGATTAACTCCAGAGATAAAACAATACTTCTCCCACTCTACAAGACTCTGGTCTGGCCGCACCTGGAGTATGGGTTCCAGTTCTGGGCACCAGTCCAGAAATATGTGCTGGAACTGGAGAGAGTCCAGAGAAGGGCAACAAAGCTAATAAAGGGACTGGAGGACCTTAGTTATGAGCAAAGGTTACAAGCACTGAACTTATTCTCTCTGGATAAGAGACGCTTGAGTGGGGCTGATTTTAATGTACAAATACCGTACTGGTGACCCCACAATAGGGATAAAATTTTTCAGTGAAAGGGAATTTAAAAAGACACACAGCCATTCATTCACTAAGAAGCTGTTTAACCTTAAACTGCATAGAGGTTTCTTTATTGTAAAAGCGGTAAATATGTGGAATTCTCTTCCACAGGTAGTGGTTTTAGCAGGCTTTAGCAGGGAGCATCGATAATTTAAAAAAATTATTAGATAGGCAACATACATATACAATGTAATACTGACATAAAAGCACACACACAGGTTGGACTTGATGGACTTGTGTCTTTTTTCAACTTCACCTTCTATGTAACTTTGTAACTATCATATGTTTTTGTGCTGCCAGTGGCTGCTTCCAGCAGTGAGGCCTGTCTGATGCATTTAAACAAACAACCTAAAAGAATTATTGAGGCAGCCATCGCCACTGTTGCTTCTCCTTTCAGTGATTTCAGAATCTGAGGCACATTGGCCATGAGAGTGAATACTACCACTTTCTGGAAATGCAATCAAGAGGGATTTTCAGCACCTTTCCCAAGTGGCAAATATTTTTTCCTCTGGGTTGGTATCATGAGATCTGATATTTTCCCCTTGTGTCAGGGAAATGGGGGATGGCCAAACAGTAATGACCCCTCTCCTAAAATGTATGAGCCCTTTTCCCACAAATTGCCTGCAGCAGAGGACCTCAAGTCCTCTGTGTTGCTGAGGACAACAGTGTTCTCAATGATCTTCCTCCACCCATGTATAGCTCCCGAGGGTTAGAAGGGGTTAAACATATACCTGGAAACCTGCCCTATTTCCTTATCTTCCTCTTATGCCCCCTCTACCTTCTGCTGTCTTTGCCTCATAGGAATAGAAGCAGTAGGCAATAGATTCTTCTGGCCCCAAAACAGACGGAAGGCTTCCTTGTGACAAAAAAGTGCCTCTAAATTGTCACTGTCACCCGTATGTTATGATGACACTCACCCTTCACAGAGATTTTTGTTTTTGCCAGAACCAGCTCTTGAGGGAGTCTATTCCACATTTTCAAGGCTCTTACTGTGAAGAAACCTTTCTGTATTTGGAGATTAAATCTCTTTTCCTCCAGACATAAAGAGTGCCCCCTTGTCCTTTGTGATTACCTTAAAGTGAATAACTCAACACCAAGTTTACTATATGGACCTCTTATGTATTTATACATGTTGATCATATCCCCCCTTAATCTCCTTTTTTTTAAGAGAAATAAATTCAGTTCCTGCAATCTTTCCTCGTAGCAGATCTCCTCCTTGCCTCTTATCAGTTTGGTTGCCCTTTTCTGCACTTTCTCCAGTTCCTCAATATCCTTATTGTGAACCAGTGCCCAAAACTGAACTGCATATTCCAGTTGAGGTCTTGCTAATGATTTGTACAGGGGCAAAATTCTCTCTCTCTCTCTCTCTCTCTCTCTCTCTGGAGTCTATACCTCTCTTATAACACTACTGATAACCTTAGAACATTCAGAGAAAGAATCATTAACCACTACTCTCTAAATACGGTCCTTTAGTCAGTTTTCTATTAATTTACAAACTGACTTTTCCAGACCTTCTAGACTTAAGCTTACACATTAGTCGTGTGTGGAAACTGTGCCAAACACTTTTGCAAATTCCAATTATACCACGTCCACAGCCACCCCTCTGTTTAAGGTTTTACTTACCTTCTCATAAAAAGAAATCCGATTTGTCTGACAACTTCATGAATTCATGCTGTTTGTTGCTTAAAATACTTTTTTCCAGCAAATACTCATCTATGTGGCCTTTTATTAAACTCTCCAGTATCTACCCAACTATATAAGTTAAACTAACAGGTCTATAGTTACTTAGTAAAGACTTTGGTCCGTTTTTAAATATAGGCACCACATTGGCCTTACGCCAATCCAGTGGTACTAGTCCCTAAAAATGATAAACAATGGCTTTGAAATGACAGAGCTCAATTCTTTTAGATCCATGGGTATATGCCTTCTGGTCCAGTTGCTTTATCCACATTTATTCTGTCAAAATTTTCTGGGCCATATCACGTTTGAGCCATTGTGGATCATTCGGGGCTGTGTCAATACCATCCCCATTATGCACGTGAGCTCCCCCATGCACCTTTGTATACACAGAGCTAAAGAAGTAATTTAATAGATTTGCCTTCTCTTTGTCCCCAGTCACAAACTCTAGATTATTTTGTAAAGAGCCTACATGCTCAGACCTGGCCTTTTTACAACTAATATAGTTGAAGAATTTGTTGGGATTTGTTCTACTATCTTTTGCAATCTGTCGTTTGTTTTGAATTTTTGCATCCTTGAGTTCCTCTTTACTAATTATGTTATATTCTGTGTAACATTTAAACAATGATAGTGTTGCTTTTTTAAATAGATTTTTGAAAAGCTCTTTTCTTATTATTTATAGTTTTAACTTTGGCTGTGAGCCACATAGGTTTTATTTTTAGCCTTTTAAACGTATTGCTCATGAGAATATACTTTGCAGTGAGTTCACATACAGTCTTTTTGAAGAATTCCCATTTCTGTTCTGTGTTCATAGATGCCAATAATCCCTCCCAGTCTATAGTTAGTCTTGGAGAGCAGCCCTCATCCATGAAAAATTCTCTCTCTTTATATTTCCATTATGAACTTGTTGCTAACAGCTAACATTAAAGCGTAACTCCACTTTTGTTGAGAAAAAAACATTCCCCTCTGGGTGATCTATGTACATTGCAAGGATTATAACAAACTTTGTTGCAGATTTCTACCTTTTGTTATTCTAAAGAAATCCATGTGTTTTTGTCCGTGCCACTGTTCTGAGTGAGTGTAATGGGAGTGGTTTCATAATTAACTGTCAGGTGTGGAGCTGAAGGGCACTAATGACAAAATATGCTGGGCCTGTATCACTTTAGACATGTTCCTATGGAAAGTATCTCTCAAAAAATTACATTTTTGTTTAACTGGTTCCTGGCCGGCGCACACCGATGTACGTTGGCAGAATGGAATGGCTGGGCAAATGAGCGTACCCCTATGTCCCTTTAAATTTGCCGCCGTGCCATTGCGTGCGCGCCGCCGTGAGCTCCCTGAATCGGGTCGCGGGTCCCGCGGACTCGATCGCTGGGGGGATACCCACGATCGCCTCACGGAGAGAACGAACGGGGAGATGCTAATGTAAACAAGCATCTCCCCGTTCTGCCTAGTGACAGTGTCACTGATCTCTGCTCCCTGTGATCGGAAGCAGAGATCAGTGACTTGTCACATGTAGTCATGCCCCCCACAGTTAGTAACAATCCCCAGGACATACTTAACCCCTCCCTAGCCCCATAGTGGTTAACCCCTTCACTGCCAGTGTCATTTACACAGTAATCAGTGCATTTGTATAGCACTGATTGCTGTATAAATGACAATGGTCCCAAAAATGTGTCAAAAATATCCGATGTGTCCGCCATATTGTCGCAGTCATGATAAAAATTGCTGATCGCCGCCATTACTAGTAAAAAAAACGAATAATAATAATATCGCCATAAAATGATCCCCTATTTTGTAAACGCTATAACTTTTGCGCAAACAAATCAATAAACGCTTATTGCAATTTTTTTTACCAAAAATATGTGGAAGAATACGTATCGGCCTAAACTGTGGAAAAAAAAATTTTTAAATATTTTTTGAGGATATTTATTATAGCAAAAAGTAAAAAATAATGCGTTTTTTTCCAAAATTGTCGCTATTTTTTTGTTTACATCGCAAAAAATAAAAACTCCAGAGGTGATCAAATACCACCAAAAGAAAGCTCTATTTGTGGGGAAAAAAGGACATCAAGTTTGTTTGGGAGCCATGTCGCACGACCGCACAATTGTCAGTTAAAGCGACGCAGTGCCAAATCGCAAAAAGTGCTGGTCAGGAAAGAGGTAAATTCTTCCAGGGCTGAAGTGGTTAAAGGGATGCCTGAAATCTGATTTGTATCTTAGGCATACTTCTGGAAAAATTGGTGATCCAATCATATAAGCAGGAAATTATGTTTCTGGGGAGTGGTCAGTACACACTCTGTGTACAGAACAGCTCCAGGTAGCCATATTGCAATGTATTCTCAGAAAATTACGTTGACTGCAGATTGAAAAGGAAAAGTAATTTTTAATAACATTAATTTACAATATGATTAGTGTCACAATTATATGCATTATATTATTTTTTCTTTATTTGTTATTTTTTTTTCCCACAAAGTGGAGTTACCCTTTAAATGAAATCATGTTATGGTCACTGCTATCCAGATGTTCTTTTATATGAATATTAGTAATAAGCTCTGCATGGTTTGAGATTGCCAGGTCCAACAGAACATCATTCCTAGTTGGGGGCCTCTATGAATTGTATCATAAAATTGTCTTGTAATAGGTTTATACATTGTTGATCTTTAACTGTTTCAGCAGTGCCATTACTCCAGTCAGTCTCCGAGTAGTTAAAATCACCCATTATTATCACTGTCCCAGCCCTTGCAGCCCTTTCTATCTGTGCAAGGAGCTGAGTCTCCACCTCCTCATTAACTGGGAGGTCTATAACAAACTCCAATGGTTGCTTTTGTATTATGCACACCCATGTGTAGTTCCACCCATAATGCTTCAGACTCATCACACTCTCCATTAACTAGGTCCTCTTTCACTGTTGCTTTGAGATCACTTTTCACATAGAGACAGACACCACCACCCCTCCGTTTTACCCTGTCTTTCCAAAAGAGAACATATTTATTTATAAAAAAAATTGAAAACCATTTATCATTTTCCTTCCACTTCACAATTATGTGCCACCTTGTGTTAGTCTATCACATAAAATCCCAATAAAATACATTTACGTTTTTTGTTGTAATATGGCAAAATGTGGAAAATGTCAAGGGGTATGAATATTTTTTCAAGGCACTTTTTAAATAAACTAATCAAACATTAATCAGACAGCATTTTGATAGTTCATTTATACTATACACAGGAAAAATTGGAAACAGATTTTTTATGATGCTCCTTAAAGCAGCGCCACACTCTTTATTTATGTAATTTTGTTTGGATGTGGGAACACATAACGGTGTCTGCTGACAGCTCACACAAAGGGGATAGGGAAATATAGGCAGCGCGGAGTAAACTTTCTCTTTTTTCCTCATATAGGAAAAGGACTTTAAAGGTGCCGTAAATTTAACACAATTGTAGATATAAAATTAATTTTTTTATTTGACAACAATGTATACAAAACATTCAGTTAAAAAGAAAAATATTGGTAAATTTCAAGTATATATTTGATAGTATGAGAAACTTTATACATTCTCACCACACCCAACCCAAATCACTGTCATATGTGTCTCGCACTCCCAGGGAGAGAGAAATTAACTTTTTTGAAGAGTATTCCAGCACTCGGGTCTTTCTTTTCTGCAAATCTCATCAGACAGTGTAAAGAGTACAATTTCTGCGGAGTTTAAGGCATATAGGTAATGAACTTACATCCAGTGAGAACCAACAATATGAGGGTTCCCATGAATATTGATGAAGAATGTCCATGAGATGAGTGGAATCATGGGTGTAAGAAGGCAGCTCTTGAACATGAGGCCACACTGGGAAATGCTTATGTTCAATCCAGAGAAAAAAAACAGAGGAATTCCCACCTCAACTCACCAACCAATCTGCTTACTAACCGAATTAACCTGTCTAACCGTATGCATTAAAAGAGGGGTTTAGTTATCACACATTTGCAAACACATGCGTAAGCTGCAAGGCCTTTTCACGGCACCCTGTATTACCTGCAGTCCTAACTCCTGTAATTTTATGAGAGTTTTCACAGTGGAAGCACATGCATTCTAATGGATAGATTGGGGTCAGGTGGGCCTGGAGGTAGCCCAATCCTCCTTAAAGGCACATCCCCAAAAGTAAATTCTTTTGGCTCCACCGATGTACTCTTGATACAGGTAATATTGAGAAGAGTAACATTCTTAAACAGAAATTCATGGAAAAACGGTATTCATAAATACCATCGAAAAGGCTTTTGACACATACCTAGTTCCACCTGTTAGTACAAAAGTGCCTACAGAGACTCCTTACTAGGGGTGAGCCGAACACCCCCGGTTCGGTTCGCACCAGAACCTGCGAACGGACCGAAAATTTGCACGAATGTTAGAACCCCATTGACGGCTATGGGACTCAAACGTTCAAAATCAAAAGTGCTAATTTTAAAGGCTAATTTGCATGGTATTGTCCTAAAAAGGGTTTGGGGACCCGGGTATTGCCCCAGGGGACATATATCAATGCAAAAAAAAGTTTTAAAAATGGCTGTTTTTTTGGGGAGCAGTGATTTTAATGATGCTTAACCCCCCTGGCAGTATTCCCGAGTCTGGCTCCGGGTGAGATTTTAGTACCAAAAGCGGTAACCCCGAGCCAGACTAGGGATCGCATCGCTGGATCCTGGAAGACGCAACTCACCTTGTCTCCGGGATCCCGCGATGTTCTCACGCTGTGTTCGGCGGCCGGATCTTCCGCCCGATGCACTGTGTGCTCTGTGTGCCCTGGCTTCCGTTCCCTGCGAGCGTAGCGACGCAGGGGGTGGAACCGGCGGCAAATTCAAATAGTATCACCCAAACACACTGATACATTGTAATCCTATTGGATTACATTACTAAATAAAATAAAATTGACCTCAAATTGCCCCCCCAGTGCTTTGTCCAGTGCCCCTGCCTGCAGTTTTACTGTACTTTCTGTCTGGAAACTGCAGAGCGACCATGGCATCCAAAAAGCGCGCTTCAACCTCAAAAGCGACATATGACCTGCTGGAAAACAGCGACAGCGAGACAGAATCGCTTGCAGAAGTGAGTGATAGCGAATCATGGGGAAGTTCGTCATCAGGCACGGAAAGCGATTTCAGCGATGATCCTGCGACTGTGCCAAGCAATGTGCGGACTTGGTGCTCGATTGATCACACAGCACCCCCAAGATTCACGTTTACCGGAGCGCCTGGTATCAAAGTGGAGGTTGAAGATGACAGCCCCTTGGGATACCTCCAACTCTTTTTGACTGCTGAGGTCATAGAAAGAATTGTTACGACAAACCGATACCAGGAGCAACAAGCTGCTATACCTCAGAGGTTTTCAAGGAGCAGAAAATGGGAACCAGTGACCAAGGAGGACATCTGGAAGTTTCTGGGTCTAATTATTCTCCAGGGAGTGGTGGGGAAACCCCTGCAGAAATGGTACTGGACAACCAACAAAATATTAGCCACTCCTTTTTTTGGCACCATCATGTCGGAATACAAATTTTCTCTCATAATGAAATATCTGCATTTTCAAAATAATGAAGAATTTGATGAGACTTCTCATCCAGCTCCAAAACTGAAAAAAATTTGGGACCTATATCAAATTATTCAGAAAAATTTCCAGCAGACCTATGTACCAGACAGAGACGTCAGTATCGACGAAAGTCTTATGGCCTACAAAGGAAGACTAAAGTAAAGTAACACATGCAAGAGTTGACACAGCTGCACACCCCAAAAAAAGCATTGCAAAATTACCGTAGTTGAAAAATTTCCCCAGGGGGCTTTTAAGCAGCAAAATATTTCTGAAACAATGTTTAGTAACCATGTTTAGTAAAAATATTATTTAATTCAGACATAGAATGCATTACATAAATACAATCAATATCACATAAAATTTCCAGTAGTCGACATCAGCAACAACAAAGGACCATCTCCCATGGTAATCAATTCATTGAAAAAGTTCATAATTGTACAGTTACATTGTATCAATGCTATCAATATGAATCCCCATGAATACCTCAATGCATTTCGACCCTTTATCCTTTTCTGGTCTTCTTCAGGGGGGTTTTTACTTTCTAAAGAGATACATCAAAAAATTCCATTAGGATTTTCTACAATATATAAAACATAACAGATCATTTTGTGATATTTTGAAAGTTTTTGAAAGTACATCTCCATACATATGGCGAAGTATTTACCATTTGGGAATAGGAAAGTGGGCTTATGTCGCATAGTTTTAAAAACCGTTGCGTGCGGTGGTCCCACAATGTTTGCTCATTCCCTCTGTCGCCTCTGGGCGCGTCCATAGTCCACGGGGCTTGCAAGGAGCCAGGCATTGGACCCAGTGGGGAAGGTGTAGGGCGAGGCACCTGTAATTTGATATTTGTAAAAATTAGTATATAGTAGGGATGAGCTTCGAGTTCGAGTCGAACTCATGTTCTACTCGAACATTGGCTGTTCGCAAGTTCGCCGAACAGCGAACAATTTGGGGTGTTCGCGGCAAATTCGAATGCCGCGGAACACCCTTTAAAAGTCTATGGGAGAAATCAAAAGTGCTAATTTTAAAGGCTTATATGCAAGTTATTGTCATAAAAAGTGTTTGGGGACCCGGGTCCTGCCCCAGGGGACATGGATCAATGCAAAAAAAAGTTTTAAAAACGGACGTTTTTTCAGGAGCAGTGATTTTATTAATGCTTAAAGTCAAACAATAAAAGTGTAATATCCCTTTAAATTTCGTACCTGGGGGGTGTCTATAGTATGCCTGTAAAGGGGCGCATGGGGAGAAGAAGATAGAAGACGCCGCGGAGAAGATGCTGGACGAGAACGCCGGAGGAAGAACCAGAAGAGCCAGAAGAACCAGAAGAAGAAGAAGATGAAGGAAGAAAGAAGAAGCATTTAAATAAAGGAATTGTCAAAAACTGTCTCTTGTCATTTTTAACATTTTTGACAGTTTTTTAGTGAAATGGTAGGGGTAAGTACCCCCTTACCATTTCACACAGGGGGGGGGCCGGGATCTGAGGGTCCCCTTGTTAAAGGGGGCTTCCAGATTCCGATAAGCCCCCCGCCCGCAGACCCCCACAACCACCGGCCAGGGTTGTGGGGATGAGGCCCTTGTCTTCATCAACATGGGGACAAGGTGTTTTGGGGGGCTACCCCAAAGCACCCTCCCAATGTTGAGGGCATGTGGCCTGGTACGGTTCAGGAGGGGGGGGGGCGCACTCTCGTCCCCCCCTCTTTTCCTGCGGCCTGCCAGGTTGCGTGCTCGGATAAGGGTCTGGTATGGATTTTTGGGGGGACCCCACGCCATTTTTTTTTTTTTGGCGCGGGGTTCCCCTTAAAATCCATACCAGACCTGAAGGGTCTGGTATGGAATTTAGGGGGAACCCCATGTCAATTTTTTTTTTTAATTTTGGCTGGGGTTCCCCTTAATATCCATACCAGACCTGAAGGGCCTTGTATGGAATTTAGGGGGACTCCCACATCATTTTTTTTTTTAAATTTTGGTTCGGGGTTGCCCTGTGGGGAATTCCCATGCCGTTTTTATCAATGAACTTCTATGTGTATTGTCGGCAATGCAATAGCCGCGGTAGTTTTAAATGTGTTTTTTCCTTCAAAATGTCATTTTGCTGTCAGACTGTTCTAAACACGGGAAACATGCGCCCCTTTACAGGCATACTATAGACACCCCCCAGGTATGAAATTTAAAGGGATATTACACTTTTATTGTTTGACTTTAAGCATTATTAAAATCACTGCTCCTGAAAAAACGGCCGTTTTTAAAACTTTTTTTTGCATTGATTCATGTCCCCTGGGGGAGGACCCGGGTCCCCAAACACTTTTATTGACAATAACTTGCATATTAGCCTTTAAAATGAGCACTTTTGATTATTCATGTTCGTGTCCCATAGACTTTAACGGCGTTCGCGTGTTCGAACGAATTTTTTTCCTGTTCGCATGTTCTGGTGCGAACCGAACAGGGGGGTGTTCGGCTCATCCCTAGTATATAGTCAGCGGGTGTCGGGTGGGTGTTCCGTATTGTCCTATATAGCCAGACTGCTTAATATTCAAAACAATTAATAGAGTGGTCTCGACTAATATTGTTCCTTTGCTCATATTTTAATAATTTTTAGATCTAAATTGTGATATGTGAATATATGATAAATTAAACTAAGTGTATAGAGTACTTGATGAAAAAAAAAAAATCACTTTAAACAAGCTCTATAGTTTCATACCTCACCTTACAAAGGTGATAATACTGGGTGGTGGGGTAGTGTGTGTAAAAAACTAAGTGAAGGGATCTATGTGATAAGGTGTGACATAAATAAATTGTTGTTGACCAGTGCCAAAAGCATGGGGTCTGTGTAATGAAATATAGCATGATAAAGTGTTGTTGATGTGTGCCAAAAACAAACAAAAACTTGTAAAAAAATATAACAAATATGTGAAAAAGGGAAAAAAACTAAGAAGGCTAGTGATGTGTGATGGTGAAAACAATCTATACAAGGTGAAGTAATGTGAAGTGCCTAATAAAGGAATATCCAAGGTTATAAACAGGTGGTTAAAATAATACTGTTATTATTACTTATTATTGGGCTATGTGTATAAGATGTCAATGCGATAAATGTATTAAGAAACCTAAATCATACAAAATATGAATGTATTCCATACTGTGTGAGCTGCGGCTGGCAGCAGGGCCGGATTAACATAGGGGCTGGTGGAGCTGCAGCTCCAGGCCCCTCCCTCAATATAGGCCCATGCCAGTGGCTTATCAATATCTGTGTGCCTTCCTGAAGGAAGAGGAGCCCTCTGTGCACACATGGAGGAGACAAGTGTTAGTGCAGCCGAGTCCTGTCTCTGTCGATGCCTGACTCCTATCACAGGATCTGTTACACTCACACAGTTACTCAGTGTCTGGGAGCTGTCTGGGGGAGGGGTGCTGATGTTCTCCTAACCAGCAGGAGCCCGGGAGGAAGGACATCTTACATGCTGTTATGATAAGGTCAGTACATTTGTTAGGGGGATGTTGTGTAATTATTGTGCTAGGGGACAGACTGCTGCTCCACCTCCTTGTAATGTGCTCTCTTGTGCCCACCATGTCATGTGCTGTGCATTGCAGTGCCCCCCATGTAATGTGCTGTGTCCAGTATGTCATGTGCTGTACATTGCAGTGCCCTCCATGTAATGTGCTGTGCCCACCATGTCATGTGCTGTGCATTGCCCTTCATGTGATGTGCAGTGCTCCCTATGTCGTGCTGTGCCTTGCAGTGATCCCACCATGTAATGTGCAGTGCCCACCATGTCATGTGATGTGCTATCCAGTGCCAACCATGTCATGTGCAATGCCCACCATGTCATGTGGTGTGCCTTGCAATGCCCGCTATGTAATTTGCAGTGTCCACCATGTCATGTGCTGTGCCATGCAGTGATCTCACCATGTAATGTGCAGTGCCCACCATGTAATGTGCAGTGCCCACCATGTCATGTGCTGTGCATTGCCCTTCATGTGATGTGCAGTGCCCCCTATGTCGTGCTGTGCCTTGCAGTGCCCACCATGTAATGTGCAGTGCCCACCATGTCATGTGATGTGCCATCCAGTGCCCACCATGTCATGTGCAATGCCCACCATGTCATGGGCTGTGCCATTCAGTGCCCCCCCATGTAATGTGCAGTGCCCACCATGTCATGTGGTGTGCCTTGCAATGCCCGCTATGTAATTTGCAGTGTCCACCATTTCATGTGCTGTGCCATGCAGTGATCCCACCATGTAATGTGCAGTGCCCACCATGTAATGCGCTGTGCCATGCAGTGCCCACCATGTCATGTGCTGTGCTGTGCCCACCCTGCCATGTGTTGTGCCCAGCATGTAGTGTGTTGTGCCCACTGTGTAATGTACTGTGCTGTTCAGCAGTGCCCACCATGTCATGTGCAGTTCCTAACATGTAATGTGCAGTTGCATTGCCCACCATGAAATCTGCTATGCCATGCAGTGCCCACCATGTAATGTGTTGTGCCCACCATGTAATGTGCTGTGCCCACCATGTAATGCGCTGTGCCCACCACGTCATGTGCTGTGCCATGCAGTGCCCACCATGTAATGCGCTGTACCCACCATGTAATGTACTGTGCCATGCAGTGCCCACCATGTAATGTGCTGTGCCATGCAGTGCCCACCATGTCATGTGCAGTGCCCACCATGTAAATTGCTATGCAGTGCCCACCATGTCATGTGCTGTGTTGTGCCCACCATGTCATGTGCTGCACCATGCAGTGCCTACCATGTAATGTGCTGTACTCACCATGTAATGTGCTGTACATTGTCCACCATGGCATGTGCCGTGCAGTACCCACAATGGAATGGGCTGTGTGGGGCTCACCATGTCATGTGCTGTGTCCACCATTTCATGGGCTGTGCTCACAATGTAATGTGCTGTGTCGTGCAGTGCCCACCAATGTGCCCAATGGAATGTGGTGTGCAGGGCTCACCATGTCATGTGTGGTGTCCACCATTTAATGTGCTGTGCTCACAATGTAATGTGCTGTGCTGTGTCGTGCAGTGCCCACCATGTCATGTGGTGTCATGCAGTACCCACCTTGTCATGTGCTGTGCAGTGCCCACCATGCCATGTGCAGTGCCCACCATATTATATGCTGTGCCCACCATATAATGTGCTGTTCAGTGCCCACTTGTAATGTGCAGTGTCCACCATGTAATGTGCTCAGCTGTGCCCGCCATGTCATGTGCTGTGCTCATCATATAAGGTCCTGTGCCCACCGTGTGCATATGCTGTGTTGTGCCCACCATGCAATGTGCTGTGTTGTGCAGTACCAACCATGTCATGTGCTGTGCCCACCATATAATGAACTGTGCCTACCTTGTAATGTGCTGTATTGGGCAGTGCCAACCGTGTAATGTGCTGTGTTGTGCAGTACCAACCATGTCATGTGCTGTGCCCACCATATAATGAACTGTGCCTACCTTGTAATGTGCTGTATTAGGCAGTGCCAACTGTGTAATGTGCTGTGCCCACCATGTAATGTACTGTGCTTTGCTTACCATTAAATGTGCTGTATCCATGTATCCACCATGTAATGTGTTGTGCCAACCATGTAATGTACTGTGCTATCCCCCCCCCCGTGTTATGTACTATGCTGTGCCTCCCACAGACTCACCCCCTCACTCCCAACCCCCATCTCTCTTTCACCCCCCTCACCCCCTCTCTCTCTCATCCCCTCTCTTTCACCCTGTTCTCTCTCTCACCCCCTTCACCCCTTACCACCCTCTCTCTCTTTCACCCTCTCTCTATTCGCCTTTTTCTCACCACCTCTCTCTTGTCCCCTCTCTCTCACCCCCTCTCTCTCGTCCCCTCTCTCTTGTCCTCTCTCTCTCTCGCCCCCTCTCTCTCGTCCCCTCTCTCTCGCCCCCTCTCTCTCATCCCCTCTCTCTCGCCCCCTCTCTCTCGTCCCCTCTCTCTCACCCCCTCTCTCTTGTCCCCTCTCTCTCACCCCCTCTCTCTCGTCCCTTCTCTCTTGTCCTCTTTCTCTCGCCCCCTCTCTCTCGCCCCCTCTCTCTCGTCCCCTCTCTCTCGCCCCCTCTCTCTCGTCCCCTCTCTCTTGTCCTCTCTCTCTCGCCCCCTCTCTCTCGCCCCCTCTCTCTCGTCCCCTCTCTCTCGCCCCCTCTCTCTCGTCCCCTCTCTCTCACCCCCTCTCTCTCGTCCCCTCTCTCTCCTCCCCTCTCTCTCGTCCCCTCTCTCTCGTCCCCTCTCTCTCTCTCTCATTCACCCCCTTTCTCTCTCTTTCCCCCTCCCTCTCATCCCTTCTCTTTCAACCCCCCATCTCGCTATCACCCCCCCTCTCTCTCTCTCTCTTAACCACTCTCTCACACCCCTCTCTCTCTTTAATTTAAATTTAACAAAAATTGTTTGCATTTTCATTTTATTTATTTCCATAAAAAGGCCCACCAAAATCCTTAGCACCAGGCCCATGTTGCTCTTAATCTGGCCCTGAGCGCCAGTACTGCTAACACCCACGCGCGCACCATACACCTCCCTTAGTGGTATAGTATCTGAATGGATCAATATCTGATCCGATCAGATCTATACTAGCGTCCCCAGCAATTTAGGGTTCCCAAAAATGCAGTGTTAGCGGGATCAGCCCAGATACCTGCTAGCACCTGCATTTTGCCCCTCGGCCCAGCCCTGCCCAGCCCACCCAAGTGCAGTATCGATCGATCACTGTCACTTACAAAACACTAAACACACATAACTGCAGCGTTCGCAGAGTTAGGCCTGATCCCTGCCATCGCTAACAGTTTTTGTTGGTAGCGTTTTGATACAGTCGCTAACAGTCAGGAGCTTTTATGCCTGTGAGTCTCACTGGTGTACCACTAAATTTAGAGCCCAAAATGGCAAATCGAAGGTAGACTAGTGAAGAGGCCTGCACGTTTATGAGCATGGCAGATAGTGAAGAGGAAGTCACTCATCTGTCAGATTCAGGCTCAGAATACGATCCTGTAGACGACAGCGGCTCCATGACAGATAGCTCTGACAACGGAGTTGTGGTCCCTGCCAAGGTCAGGCGTACCAGACCTCGAACTTCTTCTTCTGTCCTTGATGTGCAAGAACCGCAGGTCCCTCGTATGGAGCAGAGCAGTACTAGCGCCGCTATTCCTTCTGGTGAACTGGCAAGCACCAGCGGCCTAGTACACCCTGGTCATACATCTAGCACTGCAGTAACACTTGGTGACGTGGCGAGTCCCATAAGTGCAGTTCAAGCTGGTGAGGTGGCAAGCACAAGTAGTGTCCCGCTGCCACCAAGAAGACGAACACAGGCCCGTCGTGCCCATAGTGCCCTTCCTGCTGCATTCGCCAATCCTCAGTGGGAACCCACCACTTCTGCAGCACCCGTACTTCCCCCATTCACTGGCCAACCCAGCATTCAGGTGGAAACAGTTGATTTTACGTCACTGGATTTTTATTCGCTGTTTTTCACCGAAGATCTCTATAGATCTATTGTGGACCAAAGCAATTTGTACGCTGGTCAACACATCGCCACTATTCCCCAGTCCTCCCTTGCCAGAGATTGGAAACCAATTACGGTTTCCGAATTTAAGATCTTTCTGGGCCTTTTTCTCCTCATGGGCATAACCAAAAAGAGTGAGTTGCGGTCATATTGGTCCACTGACACAATTCACCATATGCCCGTGTTCTCTGCTTCCATGGCCAGGGCACGATACGAGCAGATTTTGCGGTTCATGCACTTCAACAACAATGAACTCTGTCCTCCTCGTGGAGACCTTGAATACGATCGGCTCTACAAAATTCGGCCCCTCGTAAACCACTTCAACCAACGTTTTGCAGACTTGTTTACTCCCCATCAAGTTGTCTGCGTTGATGAGTCCCTGATTAAGTTTTCTGGCCGATTGTCATTCAAACAGTACCTTCCCAGCAAGCATGCCAGATACGGGGTCAAGATGTATAATCTCTGTGACAGGGCCACAGGCTATACATGTAGTTTTATGGTTTACGAGGGAAAAGATAGTCACATAGAGCTGACAAACTGCCCTGACTACATAGGAAGCGCTGGCAAGATTGTGTGGGACTTGGTGTCACCCTTATTCGGAAAGGGTACCACTTGTACGTGGACAATTATTACACGAGCTTGCCACTTTTTAGTCACCTTTTTGATCATCAGATTGGAGCATGTGGCACCGTGCGACCTAATCGCCGGGGCTTTCCCCAGCGGCTTGTAGATTCCCGTCTTAGGCTGGGGGGAGAGAGCCTGCATGCAGTGTAATAATTTGCTTGCTATGAAGTGGAGAGATAATAAGAATGTTTTCGTTTTTACCTCCCTTCATGCAGACACGACGGTCCAAATTACCACGGCGACTGGTGTTGTGGAGAAATCCCTCTGTGTCCACGAATATAAACTTAACATGGGAGGGGTGGACCTCAACGTCCAGTTGTTGGCACCGTACCTAGTTGCCCATAAGGCCAGACGCTGGTACAAAAAAGTGTCTGTTTATTTATTTCATTTGGCTTTGCTGAACGCTTATGTGCTATACAGAGCTTCAGGACGGACTGGATCCTTCCTTAAATTCCAGGAAGAGATCGTCAGAGCCCTTCTGTTTCCAGACGGTGCTCCACCTCACCTTCCCCAACTAAATGCAGTAAACCGGCTGCATGAGAGGCATTTTCTTTATGTCCTCCCGAGTACCCCTACCCAACGAGTCCCCCAAAAAACATGTCGTGTCTGCAGCAAGCACGGATATAGGCGTGACACCCGGTATTATTGACCCTCCTGTCCTGACAATCCTGGTCTTTGCATTGGTGAATGTTTTGAACGCGACCATACACTAGTTGAGTATTAACGTAGAGTACAGCACTGCACAGACTAGGACACACTTTCACAGTGTCTCCCAAGATGCCATCGCATTTTGAGAGACCCAAACCTGGTCCCAGTTACAAAAGGTAAAGTTACAAAATAAAGTGTAAAAAAAAAAAAAAAAACACAAAAAAGTAAAAAATAAAAAAAACACAAAAATTATATATAATAAAAAAACAAAAATAGTTGTCGTTTTATTGTTCTCTCTCTATTGTTCTGCTCTTTTTTACTGTATTCTATTCTGCAATGTTTTATTGTTATTATGTTTTTATCATGTTTGCTTTATAGGTATGCAATTTTTTTATACTTTACTGTTTACTGTGTTTTATTGTTAACCATTTTTTTGTTTTCAGGTACGCCAATTCAGCTACAGAGCAGATTTATTCATCTTGACAGCAACAGCGTTTGCTCCCACGATACATAAAGCCGTGACTCCAGCGCTGTCGGAGGTGATTTCACCACCACAGTTACATACTTCAGCATATATGCCGAAGCGTGGGGGCAGCAGTGGGTGGAGGAGCGCTTTGCTCCTACCTTTTGCAGGAGGATGCCCCCATTCTTCGGCATATATAAACGGTGCATGTGTGCCCATCATTAGAAGTGGGTGGATGAAGGGAGGTATTCTAATGGTGGGCATACCCACCGATCAATCTCTTTTTTTTGTTCAGCCCACAGCCTGCATGAAAAAAAGTTTACAAAATATGCCCAACAAGGACCAGCAAGGTACTGTTACGTTGCTGGTCTTTGAGTGGTTATACCAGAATGATGCCTGCAGATTTAGGTATCATCTTGGTATCATTCTTTTCAGCCAGCGTTCAGCTTTCATGTAAAAGCAATCCTAGCGGCTAATTAGCCTCTAGACTGCTTTTACAAGCAGTGGGAAGGAATGCCCCCCCCCATCATCTTCCATGTTTTTCTCTGGCTCTCCTGTCCCAGCAGGGAACCTGAGAATGCAGCCGGTGATTCAGCATTCTGACCATAGAGCTGATCAGAGACCAGAATGGCTCCAAACATCTCTATGGTCTAAGAAACCGGAAGCTACAAGCATTTCATGACTTAGATTTTGCCAGATGTAAACAGCGCCATTGGAAAATTGGAAAAGCATTTTATCACACCGATCTTGGTGTGGTCAGATGCTTTGAGGGCAAAGGAGAGATCTAGGGTCTAATAGACCCCAATTTTTATAAAAAAGAGTACCTGTCACTACCTATTGCTATCATAGGGGATATTTACATTCCCTGAGATAACAATAAAAATTAAAAAAAAAAATCAAAGGAACAGTTTAAAAATAAGATAAAAAAGCAAAAAAATAAGAAAGAAAAAAAAAGCACCCCTGCACTCGCGCAAAGGTGAACGCAAGCGTCGGTCTGGCGTCAAATGTAAACAGCAATTGTACAACGCATGTGAGGTATCACCGCAAAGGTCAGATTGAGGGCAGTAATTTTAGCAGTAGACCTCCTCTGTAAATCTAAAGTGGTAACCTGTAAAGGCTTTTAAAGGCTTTTAAAAATGTATTTAGTTTGTCGTCACTGCACGTTTGTGCTCAATTTTTAAGCATATCATGTTTGGTATCCATGTACTCGGCCTAAGATCATCTTTTTTATTTCATCAAACATTTGGGCAATATAGTGTGTTTTAGTGCATTAAAATTGAAAAAGGTGTGTTTTTTCCCAAAAAAATGCGTTTGAAAAATCGCTGCGCAAATACTGTGTTTAAAAAAAAAATGAAACACCCACCATTTTAATCTGTAGGGCATTTGCTTAAAAAAATATATAATGTTTGGGGATTCAAAGTACTTTTCTTGCAATAAAAAATAATTTTTTCATGTAAACAAAAAGTGTCAGAAAGGGCTTTGTCTTCAAGTGTTTAGAAGAGTGGGTGATGTGTGACATAAGCTTCTAAATGTTGTGCATAAAATGCCAGGACAGTTCAAACCCCCCCAAATGACCCCATTTTTGAAAGTAGACACCCCAAGCTATTTGTTGAGAGGCATGGCGAGTCCATGGAATATTTTATATTGTGACACAAGTTGCGGGAAAAAGACAATTTTTTTTTTCGTCACTAAATGATATATTGCTCAAATATGCCATGGGAAAATATGTGAAATTACACCCCAAAATACATTCTGTTGCTTCTCCTGAGTACGGGGAGTACTGAATACCACATGTGTGAGACTTTTTGGGAGCCTAGCCACGTACGGGACCCCGAAAACCGAGCACCGCCTTCAGGCTTTCTAAGGGCGTAAATTTTTGATTTCACTCTTCACTGCCTATCACAGTTTTGGAGGCCATGGAATGCCCAGGTGGCACAAACCCCCCCAAATGACCCTATTTTGGAAAGTAGACACCCCAAGCTATTTGCTGAAAGGTATAGTGAGTATTTTGCAGAGCTCACTTTTTGTCACAAAGTTTTGAAAATTGAAAAAAGAAAAAAATATTTTTTTTTCTTGTCTTTCTTGATTTTCAAAAACAAATGAGAGCTGCAAAATACTCACCATGCCTCTCAGCAAATAGCTTGGGGTGTCCACTTTCCAAAATGGGGTCATTTGGGGGGGGGGGTTGTGCTATTTTGGCATTTTATGGCCTTCAAAACTGTGATAGGTAGTGAGGAATGAATCAAAAATGTACGCCCTTAGAAATCCTGAAGGCGGTGATTGGTTTTCGGGGCCCCGTATGCAGCTAGGCTCCCAAAAAGTCTCACACATGTGGTATCCCCGTACTCGGGAGAAGCAGCAGAATGTATTTTGGGGTGTAATTCCACATATGCCCATGGCATGCTTGAGCAATATATTATTTAGTGACAACTTTGTGCAAAAAAAAAAAATTGTCACTTTCCCGCAACTTGTGTCAAAATATAAAATATTCCATGGACTCAACATGTCTCTCAGCAAATAGCTTGGGGTGTCTTCTTTCCAAAATGGGGTCATTTGGGGGGGTTTGTGCCATCTGGGCATTTTATGGCCTTCAAAACTGTGATAGGTAGTGGGGAGTAAAATCAAAACTTTACGCTCTTAGAAATCCTGAAGGCGGTGCTTGGTTTTCGGGGCACCGTACGCGGTTAGGCTCCCAAAAAGTCCCACACATGTGGTATCAGCGTACTCAAGAGAATCAGCAGATTGTATTTTGGGGTGCAATTCCACATATGCCACATATATCATTTAGTGACAGCTTTTTGTAATTTTTTTTTTTTTTTTTTTGTCATTATTCAATCACTTAGGACAAAAAAATGAATATTCAATGGGCTCAACATGCTTCTCAGCAATTTCCCTGGGGTGTCTACTTTCCAAAATGGGGTCATTTGGGGGGGTTTGTACTGCTCTGCCATTTTAGCACCTCAAGAAATGACATACTGTAGGCAGTCATAAACTAAAAGCTGTGTAAATTCCAGAAAATGTACCCTAGTTTGTAGACGCTATAACTTTTGCGCAAACCAATAAATATACGCTTATTGACATTTTTTTACCAAAGACATGTGGCCGAATACATTTTGGCCTAAATGTATGACTAAAATTGAGTTTATTGGATTTTTTTATAACAAAAAGTAGAAAATAATTTTTTTTTTCAAAATTTTCGTTTATTTTCCATTTATAGCGCAAAAAATAAAAACCACAGAGGTGATCAAATACCATCAAATTAAAGCTCTATTTGTGGGAAGAAAAGGACGCAAATTTCGTTTGGGTACAGCATTGCATGACCGCGCAATTAGCAGTTAAAGCAACGCAGTGCAAAAAGTGCTCTGGTCAGGAAGGGGGTAAATCCTTCCGGGGCTGAAGTGCAATTTTGCTTTGCAAAATCCAAGTATACCACGTTCACTGCCACCCCTCTGTGCAAGGTTTTACTTACCTCCTCATAAAAAGAAATCAGGTTTGTTTGACAACTTCTGTCTTTCATGAATTCATGTTGCTTTAAATATTTTTTTACCAGCAAGAACTCATCTATGTGGTCTAAACTCTCCAGTATCTTCCCAACTATAGAAGTTTAAACTAACAGGTCTATAGTTACTTGGTAAATACTTTGATCCCTTTTTGAATATGGCGTAGGGCACATTAGCCCTACGCCAATCCAGTGGTACCAATCCAGTCATTAACAAGTCCCTAAAAATGAGAAACAATGGCTTTGAAATGACAGAGCTCAATTATTTTAGGATCCGTGGGTGGGTGCCATCTGGTCCAGGTGCTTTATCCACCTTTATTCTGTCTAAATATTTCTGGACCATATAACTGTTGAGCCATTGTGGATCATTTTGGGCTGTGCCACTACCACCCCCATTATGGACATAAGCTCCCCCATTCTCCTTTGTATACACAGAGCTGAAAAAAGTATTTAATAAATTAGCTTTCTCTTCACTCACTCTAGATTATTTTGTAAAGGGCCTACATGCTCAGATCTGACCTTTTTACTATTAATATATTTGAAGATAGATTACTAATCTATCCTTTAGGTTTGTGTAATCCTTTATCATGGGCATACAGTAAATGAACATGCATTGCACTGCCCACCGTGGTATAATCATTTTTTGTTTACAAACTTTTTTATTGAGTATAAAACAGGGAGAAATACGGTACAGTACAAAATGTTTATTATCAAAGGTTTAACATCGATAAATAATCATCAGTACAGAAGAAATAGAATAGCAATTTTGCATACAATGGTTGTGCAATTTGGTAATACCACTATAAGATTTTATTTGAGAAAGGTAGATAAAAAGTTATTACACATTTATAAGACTATTTGCATGAGTGAACCAAGGATTCCATTTTTTTTCAAATATATGTTGTGAGTTATTTAGAGTATGGAATATTTTTTCCATAAGGAGGATATTGTTGATCCTTGTTTTAAGTTGAGATAAGGGTAGTGTAGGAGATTTCCAATGGTATGCAATGAGCCAGTGTATAGTATAGTATGTATCAATCTTATATGAAAGTTATTTAGACCTATGATCGGTGTGAATAGAAGGCAATTTGAAAGAGTGAGGTTGACCTTATTCTCTGATATAATGGATGCGAAACCTTCAAGAAGTTTCCATATCTGGGAGACCTTGGCGCAATGCCAGAAAATATGTGAAAATGAACCTGTATCTATGCAACCTCTAAAGCATGTATGAGGAACTGATGGGAACATGGCATGAAGTTTAGATGGAGTATAGTACCACCGTGTGAAGAGTTTAATTGCTGTTTCTCTAATTGTGATTGATCTCGTGCATTTGAGAAGATTGGAGATGCTATCTGACCAGTTTTCAGCTGAAAGGGTGATATCGCATTCTTGTTCCCATTTAAGCATATAGGGGTGTTTTTCTGGGCTATTAGTGCATATCAGATTTGAGTATGTTTCCGAGATTAAGCCAGAGGCCCTTGGAGAATTAATACAAATTTTTTCAAAAAATGTGTGTGATAAATTCGATGAAAGTGGAAAATAGGTGTTGTAAAAGTGTCTAATTTGAAGGTATCTTCTAAGTTCACTATTGGGAGTCTTATATTTTTCTTTTAATGTTGAAAAGGATATGAAGGTAGAGTCTTCAATAAGTGTTTTGAGTGTGATTAAATTATTGTCAATCCACCATGTGTATTGATCTGTGTTTTGATGTAGTGATAGGAATTTGGGAGCCCCAATAAAGGAAGCTAGTGGGGGTGTGGTTGATGCCATATTGAATTTCTGATTATGTAATTTCCAGAGTTGGTAAGAATTGGCAACCACAAGATTAAGATTGGCTAATTTGGGTATTGGTATTTTATGACCCCAAAGTAATCCTGCTAAGGAGTAAGGGAGAATTGATTCAATTTCGAACTTAACCCTGGGGATATTGGAGTTCCTTATGTGCCATTGAGCTAATTGTGACCATCTGACTGCGAGATAGTATAGCCAAAAATCTGGGAGCCCAAAGCTTCCCTCTTTCTGTGATTTATATAGTACTAATTTAGCAATTCTTGGGTGAGAATTAGACCATATAAATTTGTTAACATCCGATTGGAATTTGGAGATCAATGTTTTATTAAGTCTGGTTGGAAGAGCGGGAAATAGATAAAGTAATTTAGGTAGGAGGGACATTTTTATAGCTGTTATTCTACCTAAAAATGAGATGTTATAGGAAGTCCATAGTTTCATTGTTGATCTTAATCTCTGAAACATGGGGAGAAAGTTTTTGTTGGCTAAATTATTAATATCTGGGGTGAGATGTATACCTAAATATGGGAGAGACTCAGTTGTATATAAGAATTTAAATGAAGAGCGAATGTTGTCTAGTTGTGATTTTGGAATATTAATTGGCATACCTAATGATTTTGAGACATTTACTGATAATCCAGAAAGGGACGAGAAGATTTTTAGTGTTTGTAATAGATTTGGCAAGGTTATGTTAGGTTGTGATAAAAACAGGATCATATCATCAGCATACATACTGAGTTTGTATGTGTGATTGTTTGCTGTGTAGCCTTTAATATCTGGGTTATGTAAAATAGCAGTAGCTAATGGTTCTATGGCAAGGGCGAATAAAAGGGGAGAAAGGGGGCATCCTTGTCTCGTTCCTTTCCCTATCTTAAAGAAATCGGAGTTACAACCGGGTAATTTTATCCTAGTGGCCGGATTGTGGTAGAGTGCATGAAAAGCGTGTATGAATGCTCCATTAAATCCATATTTTTGTAGAACTAGATCTAAATAATTCCAGGTTACGCTATCGAATGCTTTATTAATGTCTAGACTTAAAAGGAGTACAGGGTTTGATTTGATATTGGCGTCTTGAATTATATTTGTGACTAGTTTAATATTATCTGTAATTTGCCTGTCTGGGATAAAACCTGATTGGAAAGGGGATATCAAGGAGGGGATTATTGTTGCTAATCTTTTTGCTAAAAGTCTGCTAAAGATCTTGAGGTCATTATTGATAACGGAGATTGGTCTGTAATTTTGGGGTAATGTGTGATCTTTATTCGGTTTTGGGATTAAGGACATATTAGCTAATAGCATTTCATCTGGGAAATGGTCACCATTTAGAATTTTATTAAATAATGTGGTGAGATGAGGGATTAGGAGTTGGTGGAATTGTTTATAATAAAAAGAAGAAAATCCGTCTGGACCAGGGGCAGAACCTCTTTTAAGGGATTTAATGATTTGGAAAATTTCCTCATCTGTGCAGGGAGCATTCAAAAGGTCTGACTGTGTAGGGGATAATGAAGGAGCTGAAATATTATCCAACCATGATATTGTTGAGGGAGGGATTGGTGAAGAGGGTTTGGATAAAATCTCCGAATAAAATTTTGAAAAGATTGATAGAACGTCTTGTGGGTGAGTGACTAATTGATTAGTGTTATTTTTTAGCTTGTAGACATGGGTGGGTTTAATAGAATTATTTAATTTCCAGGCAAACATTGTTGAGTAGGAGTTACTTGAGAGGAAAAATTTGGCTTTAGACCAACGGAGAGCCTTTTCTGCTTTAAATGTAAGTATAGAATCTAGTTCATTGCGTTTTTGAGATATTATATTAAAGACATCTGGATCATGGGTGTTGGTGTGTTCTCTATAAAGTTTTTGGAGATCCAGTGTAAGCGAGTGTATTTTTGCCCATTTTTCTTTATTGGCTTGAGCTGCCATTTTAATAAGACGACCTCTTAGAACCGCTTTGTGAGCAAGCCACAAAGTAGTAGGGGATATGCCTGGTGTGTTGTTCAGTGTGAAATAATCTTTAATTGCTGAGGTTATTTCTTGTTGGTGGGTAGGTTCTGTTAATAAAGATTCGTTGAGTCTCCATGAGTAGGGTGTTGAGGTAAGACCTATAAAATGTGTGTTGAGTGTAGTTATCTGATGGTCTGACCATGTACATGGGATGATGAGTGCTTCACGTGCGTTAGATAGGATTATTGGGGTACATAAGATGTAGTCTAAACGTGAATATGAATCATGTGGGTGAGAATAAAAAGTGTATTCAGGTGCACCCACGTTTAATGCACTCCATGAATCAATAAGTTGTAGATCGTTTGTGTTTAGAAGTTGTTTTTGAGAATGTTCTAGAATTTATATTGTGTCTGCTACAATCAAAATTTGGTTGAGCTACTGAATTAAAGTCTCCACCTATTATAATGTGTGGCGAATGATAGAGTTGCAGGGTGTTGAAAAAATGAGTGAAGAATGTGGTTTGAGTATCATTTGGTTCATAAACATTAGCTATTGTTAGTTCTCTACCAGAAAGGAAACCTTTAAGTATAATAAATCTACTGTCTGGGTCTTTGTAGACCTGTTGAACATCAAGTGGTAAAGACTGGTGAATAAAGATGGCTACACCTTTAGTTTTAGAGGAAGATGAAGTGTAGAATGATTGATTATATGCTTTATGAAAGAAGTTTGGATGATTGTCTTTCATAAAGTGAGTTTCCTGCAAAAGGATTATTTTTGCGTTTAATTTTTATATTGCAGAAAAGCTTTTTTCCTTTTATTTGGGGAATTAAATCCTTGTACATTATGTGAGATAGTTACAATGGTCATGGTGGTATGTGTTTTCTTGGAACTCTGACAGAAAGTACTAATGTGTATTGAAGAAATGGTTCAAAAATAGTATTACATATACAACCTTGAGATATTATTTCTGTATATGAACAGTTGCAAAAAACGTTAATGGAAAAAGCAATTCTCTTAATTCTATTGAGGCTAATAAAGAATATAAACCTTGTACCATGAACTTTCTTGTCTGAGATGTTAAAGAAAATTTTGTTAAACCGTGTGAATTGTACCTTAGATCCGTTATAGGAAAATACCATGGGGTTGGGAAAGACAGAAGTCTCCAACCGACTGAGAACCCATATGAGACCACAGTGTCTCAAACTCAGTCTTAGCAATTTGTACGTCAAAATATTGATGATGAGAAAAATACAAAAGAGTAATATATAATGTTGAAACAATAGATGTAAATCAATACATCTGAAAAACTTGTAATGTCTCCTAAAAACTGGAGAATGGGTAACGACTGAGAGGGGGTGATTCATGTCGACAAGTGGGCAAACGGCCGCCATTAATAGTTGTTATATTAATACTAGTGCATCAAAAAAAGGTAGAAAAAAAAAAAACCCAGGAGGACCACCGAAGATACTTGACTAAAAGCATATGCATGTTTTATGCAACTAAGCTTGCTTCATATTACTAAAGGCCCTGTAAAGTGCTACTTGTAAAATATTAAAGATAGGCCCAACATCTGCTAAAGTGAAAGTATTGATAGCTGGTATGTATCCACCATCAACATGTATTCTTTTATATAAAGGTTAGCGGTATTAGTTGTACCTATGCTACATGTGTTATCCAAATAACTGATAATTCTGAGGTCCCTTACATTGGAAACAGCATAGAAACAGAATTTAAATTCAAGATTATCATAACTTGCCAACTAAAGGAGGAGTTACAACTGTTAAATTTTGAATCAGAACATATACAAGGTAGTTAGATATCTCCATCTTGAAGATGAAATAATTGGTCGTAATACCATATATTGTCATAAGATGTCAGCGTTGCTATTATTATATGATTTGGCATGTGAGTTAGATGAAGGTGAGTGGTGTATACACACAGTCCCTGTGAAGAGCTGAAGATGTCAGTAATGAATCTTTTGGGGACAATAACACCATCATTAGCTGCTAAAGGAAGTAGAGGAGATTAATTGTATAGAAACAATATAAAGCCTGTAAAAAATTCGCCTGAAAAAAGAAAAAAAAAAAAAGCATAAAAAAAAGGGAAAAAAATTGAAATCTTTAGAACAAATGGAACCAGAAAACAGGCATACTTAAGTTTGAGAGAAAAAAGTAATGTAGGAAGAGAGCCAATTGGGTCTCAAATGTCCAGTGTGAATGACTGACACTGAAGGCTCATCAAAGATGCCTAATGTTAACTAGGACTCCAATGGCCCACTTCATGTCTAGGCCTGCGTCTGTCCCCTCTAAGTGAAGGAGTGTTCCATATCGGAGCTTGCCTGGGTGTAGACGGGGTGCGTGGAGGATTGTTGGGGTTCCACAATCATAGTTTGATGAGAATATCTTGGCCTTCAGGGATCGAGGTGGCAATATAAGTTGTGCCATTGTGCGGGATAATCAGCTTAACCACTTGCCGACCGCCTCACGCCTATATACGTGAGCAGAGCGGCACGGGCAGGCAAAATCACGTACCTGGTACGTGATTGCCTTCCCGCGGGCGGGGGGTCCGATCGGACCCCCCCCCCGGTGCCAGCTGCGGTCGGCATTTGGCTGGGAGAGTTGAGAGACGAGGGGGAGGCCATCCGATCGTGGCCCCCCCCTCGCGATCGCTCCCAGCCAATGAGAAACATCCCCTGCCTCTGTATAGTACACAGAGGCAGAGGATGTGATGTCATCTCTCCTCGGCTGGCCAGTTTCCGTTCCAGCGCCGAGGAGAGATGACATGTAAGTGCACCAAACACACACACAAGACAGTAGAACATGCCAGGCATACATTACACCCCCGATCCCCCCCGATTGCCCCCCCGATCCCCCCCCAATCACCCCCCCCTGTCACAAACTGACACCAAGCAGGTTTTTTTATTTTTTTTTTCCTGATTACTGCATAGTGTCAGTTTGTGACAGTTAGCAGTGGTAGGACAGTGAGTGGTAGCCCCCTGTATGTCTAGGGTACCCCCCTTACCCCCCCTAATAAAGTTTTAACCCCTTGATCACCCCCTGTCACCAGTGTCGCTAAGCGATCATTTTTCTGATCGCTGTATTAGTGTCACTGGTGACGCTAGTTAGGAACGTAAATATTTAGGTTCGCCGTCAGTGTTTTATAGCGACAGGGACCCCCATATACTATCTAATAAATGTTTTAACCCCTTGATTGCCCCCTAGTTAACCCTTTCACCACTGATCACCGTATAACCGTTACGGGTGACGCTGGTTAGTTCGTTTATTTTTTATAGTGTCAGGGCACCTGCCGTTTATTACCGAATAAAGGTTTAGCCCCCTGATCGCCCGGCGGTGATATGCGTCGCCCCAGGCAGCGTCAGATTAGCGCCAGTACCGCGAACACCCACGCACGCACCGTACACCTCCCTTAGTGGTATAGTATCTGAACGCATCAATATCTGATCCGATCAGATCTATACTAGCGTCCCCAGCAGTTTAGGGTTCCCAAAAACGCAGTGTTAGCGGGATCAGCCCAGATACCTGCTAGCACCTGCGTTTTTCCCCTCCGCCCGGCTCAGCCCACCCAAGTGCAGTATCGATCGATCACTGTCACTTACAAAACACTAAACGCATAACTGCAGCGTTCGCAGAGTCAGGCCTGATCCCTGCGATCGCTAACAGTTTTTTTTGGTAGCATTTTGGTGAACTGGCAAGCACCAGCCCCAGGCAGCGTCAGATTAGTGCCAGTAGCGCTAACACCCACGCACGCACCGTACACCTCCCTTAGTGGTATAGTATCTGAACGGATCAATATCTGATCCGATCAGATCTATACTAGCGTCCCCAGCAGTTTAGGGTTCCCAAAAACGCAGTGTTAGCGGGATCAGCCCAGATACCTGCTAGCACCTGCGTTTTGCCCCTCCGCCCGGCCCAGCCCAGCCCACCCAAGTGCAGTATCGATCAATCACTGTCACTTTTTTTTGGTAGCGTTTTGGTGAACTGGCAAGCACCAGTGGCCTAGTACACCCCGGTCGTAGTCATACCAGCACTGCAGTAACACTTGGTGACGTGGCGAGTCCCATAAGTGCAGTTCAAGCTGGTGACGTGGCAAGCACAAGTAGTGTCCCGCTGCCACCAAGAAGACAAACATAGGCCTGTCGTGCCCATAATGCCCTTCCTGCTGCATTCGCCAATCCTAATTGGGAACCCACCACTTCTGCAGCGCCCGTACTTCCCCCATTCACATCCCCAACCAAATGCAGTCGGCTGCATGAGAGGCATTTATATGTCCTCCCGAGTACCCCTACCCAACGAACCCCCCCAAAAAAAATGTTGTGTCTGCAGCAAGCACGGATATAGATGTGACACCCGCTATTATTGTCCCTCCTGTCCTGACAATCCTGGTCTTTGCATTGGTGAATGTTTTGAACGCTACCATTCACTAGTTGAGTATTAGTGTAGGGTACAGCATTGCACAGACTAGGCACACTTTCACAGGGTCTCCCAAGATGCCATCGCATTTTGAGAGACCCGAACCTGGAATTGGTTACAGTTATAAAAGTTAGTTACAAAAAAAAAGTGTAAAAAAAAAAAAAAAACACAAACAAAAATAAAAAAAAATAGTTGTCGTTTCATTGTTCTCTCTCTCTCTATTCTCTCTCTATTGTTCTGCTCTTTTTTACTGTATTATATTCTGCAATGTTTTATTGTTATTATGTTTTATCATGTTTGTTTTTCAGGTATGCAATTTTTTATACTTTACCGTTTACTGTGCTTTATTGTTAACCATTTTTTTGTCTTCAGGTACGCCATTCTCGACTTTAAGTGGTTATACCAGAATGATGCCTGCAGGTTTAGGTATCATCTTGGTATCATTCTTTTTAGCCAGCGGTCGGCTTTCATGTAAAAGCAATCCTAGCGGCTAATTAGCCTCTAGACTGCTTTTACAAGCAGTGGGAGGGAATGCCCCCCCCCCACCGTCTTCCGTGTTTTTCTCTGGCTCTCCTGTCTCAACAGGAAACCTGAGAAAGCAGCCGGTGATTCAGCCAGCTGACCATAGAGCTAATCAGAGACCAGAGTGGCTCCAAACATCTCTATGGCCTAAGAAACCGGAAGCTACGAGCATTTTATGACTTAGATTTCGCCGGATGTAAACAGCGCCATTGGGAAATTGGGGAAGCATTTTATCACACCGATCTTGGTGTGGTCAGATGCTTTGAGGGCAGAGGAGAGATCTAGGGTCTAATAGACCCCAATTTTTTCAAAAAAGAGTACCTGTCACTACCTATTGCTATCATAGGGGATATTTACATTCCCTGAGATAACAATAAAAATGATTAAAAAAAAAAAAAATGAAAGGAACAGTTTAAAAATAAGATAAAAGAGCAAAAAAATAATAAAGAAAAAAATAAATAAATAAAAAGCACCCCTGTCCCCCCTGCTCTCGCGCTAAGGCGAATGCAAGCATTGGTCTGGCGCCAAATGTAAACAGCAATTGCACCATGCATGTGAGGTATCACCGCGAAGGTCAGATCGAGGGCAGTAATTTTAGCAGTAGACCTCCTCTGTAAATCTAAAGTGGTAACCTGTAAAGGCTTTTAAAGGCTTTTAAAAATGTATTAATTTTGTTGCCACTGCACGTTTGTGCGCAATTTTAAAGCATGTCATGTTTGGTATCCATGTACTCGGCCTAAGATCATCTTTTTTATTTCATCAAACATTTGGGCAATATAGTGTGTTTTAGTGCCTTAAAATTTAAAAAAGTGTGTTTTTTCCACAAAAAATGCGTTTGAAGAGGGGCGTGGCTTGACCTCGTAGAGAATGGCTGCTTAACTTCAGAGCTCCGCTGACAGGGATAGAAATCTGAATTTTAAAGACGGTCAACGGCCTCCCAAACACCCGAAAAGCGATGGGTACATCCTCTAGAACTTCGTCGACCTCCCGGTCCCGTTCTCCCCGTGAAATACCGGCAAGATCCAGTCAGAACATCCCGGAGATGTTCCGGGCACAGATGGGAACTTCAGCGCCGGCTCCCACCTCACGGAGCCAGCATCAGCATCCTCCTCACTCTAATGCTGCTGCCTCTCCATCTCACGCTGAACTCAATGACAGGGGAATTCTCCTCACTCCTCATCAGCATCCGAGCCTGAGCGATCTCAGATCCGTAGCTGAGGACATTAAGGACACCCTGACAGCAGCAATCTCAGATTTAAAAATTGAAATCCAAGCTATTACAGGCAGAGTTCAGGCGGTGGAACAAACGACTGCCCTTCATTCATCCAAGATCCGTCACCAGCATCTGGCGATTGACACACATACACGGCAATTAAGAGATGTCAATCGCCACTTGGAAGATTTAGACAATCGCGGCAGACGCCATAACCTCAGGCTGAGAGGTTTGCCTGAAACCGTGGATGCGGATCATCTTCAAAGTGAAGTTATCCATATCTTTAATAACATACTCGGCAGACCCAGAGAGGTTCCTATTGCGATGGAAAGAATCCACCGTGCCCTGCGACCGAAGGGAAAAGACTCTGACCCACCTAGGGATGTGGTATGCTGCATTATTGACTACCGTTTGAAGGAAGACATTCTGAGGGCTGCACGTTCCCTGACCCCTTTACTACATAACGGCACAGAACTTCGTCTATTCCAGGATTTATCAAACATAACCTTGCAGCGCAGAAGGGAACTGCAACCCCTTCTGACAGTACTCCGGGCTAAAGGTATAATTTACCGCTGGAAGTTCCCTTTTGGTTTGGCGGCAACAGTACAAGGACGCTCAGCTCTCCTCAGAGTCCCTGAGGATCTACATTCCTTCTGTGATACGCTCGGAATCCCTCTCATGGAGGTCCCAGATTGGTACGCGGAATTTTGTACCCCTACAGCATCTAAAGCACCTTCCAGGAGTGAAGCAATGGAGACCCAACATACAAGCTACAGAAGACACCGTTCGCCATCGGAACCGAGAATTCATCAACCCGACCCGCAGTCCCCTTCCATCTACAGACCGACGAAACCTCCACGCTCCAGAAGAGCTAGAAGAGATCGGTGAATACAGATGGCATCTGCAACATAGACTGAAAGATTTCCTCTGACTGTTCATGTGCCATTTTTAGAATATTGAAAGTTCATACCCCGGCTGGTAATATGCTCCTAAAGTATTTCAAACTGATAAGTTTAGTTTATGTAGATCATAGTTCATACACACAGGCATATCTATATCCCCCTTAACGCTGACTACCAAAGCAGCGCTGTGTCTGCATGGCTTGTTCTGTCACACCTTACTCTCCAATACAGCCCTACACTAGCAGTTCCACCCTTCATTAGAGCTCTATTATAATTAAATTCTTATGTGACTGTATTTTCCAATCTAGTGAGGTATAGGGTCATCAGAGATCTCCAATCTACTTTATCTCTCCCTCCTCTAGCTGATCGGTACACTGACAGTTTGACAGGGTTTCATCCCGCTCCGATTACACGGATTGATAATTATAAATGCAAATGTGCCCTTCTCTTACACACTACAGGCTGCTAGTAATACTCATTGACACCCCTATTTTGATCCTGTATTAACTCTCTGTTCCTCTTAGATAGCAACTACATTAGTAGGTAACTACTAGAACTACCACACAATCTTATTGCCATGACAACCAGCTGTTCATCGCTCTATTGGTTGCTGTCTTTTGGCGCGAATTCATGAGAGGAGCCAAGGTCTGAGGTAAAAAGTTCTCCCCCAACATGACTCATGCAGTCGCTCATTGGCTCTCACAAGGCTAGAGACCTGACTTGTTACCGTGGTGACACACTGCAGACTTTTCTCCCCTGCCTCCACACACGCACCTCCCATAGGAGGATGCCTGTATCATCCCAGCCCGAGATAGTTGTGACACATGACTCATCTCCTTAGTAGTCCTAACATCACCTTATCTGTCATGAATTACGCAAAGATTAGGGCACTCACTACCCTGTATGATTATATAGAACTTATCCTTACGAGTGCCTTTCCCTGACTAGACAGCTGTCTACATGCCAAACGCGGAACTGACAGGCTTCTCAGATAAAGGCACTCTAAGGGAGTTTCACAGACACTGATCTTTCTCATATATTCATCCCCTCCTATCCACTGAGATATGCTCCTAAATAGCATAACGATCTACATGGATACTTCGTTTTATTAATTATTTTGACAAGCTTCTTCATAGCCTTCAGGGGTAGTTCATTATTAATTAGTTCAGGCACGGTTTATCTATCTTAAGAGATAATACTTTCTACCTATGTTGAATACTCTGCTCTGCAAGCTGTTCAAGTTTTCTGGCTGACTGTTTCACTGAATTTTTACATAGACTTTTGCGCTATGAATATCTGCGCCTCACCAGATGTTTATTTTATGTGCTACTCATGGGGATTTTTATTTCTTTTATTTCTTTTATTTTTCTGGTTTTTTTTGGTTTTTTTTCTCATTCTTTCCTCTCACTTAACGATCACCAGGGGAACGATCTCACAAAATGTGTCATTAACTTAATGTTTCATCTGACCATACACCTAATTCTTTATCTGCTTTTCGCAAATCTGACCCATGCTGTTTCTCCAAATCCACTGAGAAAGTTAATAGGCGGCATTCACAGCAATCTAAATGCAACTATTTCACACAATCTTATTGCCATGACAACCAGCTGTTCATCGCTCTATTGGTTGCTGTCTTTTGGCGCGAATTCATGAGAGGAGCCAAGGTCTGAGGTAAAAAGTTCTCCCCCAACATGACTCATGCAGTCGCTCATTGGCTCTCACAAGGCTAGAGACCTGACTTGTTACCGTGGTGACACACTGCAGACTTTTCTCCCCTGCCTCCACACACGCACCTCCCATAGGAGGATGCCTGTATCATCCCAGCCCGAGATAGTTGTGACACATGACTCATCTCCTTAGTAGTCCTAACATCACCTTATCTGTCATGAATTACGCAAAGATTAGGGCACTCACTACCCTGTATGATTATATAGAACTTATCCTTACGAGTGCCTTTCCCTGACTAGACAGCTGTCTACATGCCAAACGCGGAACTGACAGGCTTCTCAGATAAAGGCACTCTAAGGGAGTTTCACAGACACTGATCTTTCTCATATATTCATCCCCTCCTATCCACTGAGATATGCTCCTAAATAGCATAACGATCTACATGGATACTTCGTTTTATTAATTATTTTGACAAGCTTCTTCATAGCCTTCAGGGGTAGTTCATTATTAATTAGTTCAGGCACGGTTTATCTATCTTAAGAGATAATACTTTCTACCTATGTTGAATACTCTGCTCTGCAAGCTGTTCAAGTTTTCTGGCTGACTGTTTCACTGAATTTTTACATAGACTTTTGCGCTATGAATATCTGCGCCTCACCAGATGTTTATTTTATGTGCTACTCATGGGGATTTTTATTTCTTTTATTTCTTTTATTTTTCTGGTTTTTTTTGGTTTTTTTTCTCATTCTTTCCTCTCACTTAACGATCACCAGGGGAACGATCTCACAAAATGTGTCATTAACTTAATGTTTCATCTGACCATACACCTAATTCTTTATCTGCTTTTCGCAAATCTGACCCATGCTGTTTCTCCAAATCCACTGAGAAAGTTAATAGGCGGCATTCACAGCAATCTAAATGCAACTATTTCACACATGGACCGTCTTCAGTCCATGCCTTCTTCCTACATCTATCCCATATGTCAGCGGCTCTTGTCCCTTACTGACAGGTTTTACTTTTCTCTACATTACCGTTTGGTCACCTTCCCAAACAGTGGTTTCAATTGATTACCTGATTTCTTCACTCAACCCTCCTTTAAACCACCACTGACCCATTCCGGTACCTTATATCACGAGTGCATACTCGTACATAGCCTAGCGAGCAGGCATCGCTAGTCCCCGGATTACTTTTCACTACCTATAACCCCTAACAACACTACACAGTGGTCTTCACAGTTTCCTCTCCCCCGCATACCCAGTCCCCCTCACATCACTCTCTACTCCTGAACAATCTACTCTCATCCTGAATAGAATCTCATCACTCTCCTAGAACGCGCCTTCCACACATTAGAACATAAGGCACAAGTCCAACTACTGTTCTTTTTCTGCCACACATACACCTGCACCGGGGACTATCTTCAGTAAACACCACTCCAGTCTAACTCACAACACCTCCCAAATTACAGAATGACACCGGTCTCACACAATTCTACATCAATATCTCACCACAACGCCACTACTAAACTAGTCTCGCTCAACGCACGGGGACTAAATGTCCCTGAGAAACGTACACAAGTTCTCCTTTCTATGCATAAACTCAAGGCAGACATTATATACATCCAGGAAACGCATTTCAAAACGGACTCTATCCCCAAATTCTCCGACTTACATTATCCAACAGCTTTTCATGCTACCAACAAACAATCAAAAACAAAAGGAGTCTCTATCCTTATCTCAAAACAGTGTCCACTCATAATCAAAGACACTCTAGCGGATGAAGATGGAAGATTTCTTTTTGTCAAAGGTTCACTTTTCGGTAAACCTTTAACCTTAGCAAACATATACGCCCCCAACATTAAACAAGTCCCGTTCTTCCAACACACACTGCAATTGCTCGCATCGTTTCAAGAGGGTATACTATTAACTGGAGGAGATTTTAATGTTCCCTTAAACCCAATACAGGATACATCTTCGGGTGCATCCAAATTACCCTTCTCAGCGTTACGAGCAATTAAACAATGTTTTCAAGAATTGACATTACATGACGCATGGCGTACTTTAAACCCCTCAACTAAAGATTACACTTTTTTCTCCAACCCACATGGCAGCTACTCCAGACTTGACTATTTCTTTATTTCACAAAACGATCTCCCCATGCTCAAGCACACCTCCATCGAACCAATGTACATATCAGATCACCACCCGATAACCATGTCCTTGGAATTTCCATCCAAACATACTCGCTCACAAATATGGCGTCTTGATCCCTCACTGCTGACAGACATTTCAATTGTGTCTACTATACACGACAATCTAAAACTTTATTTCCAGGATAACGACTCCTTGGACATATCCCCAATGATAAAATGGGAAGCCCACAAATGCACCATACGGGGAAAATTAATAGCTATCGCTTCCAAGAGAAGACGAGAAAGACAAGCGCATATTTCTATCCTTTCCAAACGCATACAGAATTTAGAAAAAATACATAAGAAAACTCGAGCGCTCTCCACGCTTGAGGAACTTACTCAGGTGAGGACAGAGTTGAAAGAAGTGTTACATAAACAAATAAAACGCAAATACATATTATCACAAAAAATATTCTACGAACATGGCAACAAATCCGGTAAAATTCTAGCCAGAGCCCTCCGTGCAAAACGATCATCTACAACACTTCATTCCATTAATGACCCTTCGGGTTCTAAAGTAACGTCTAATACACTGATAGCAGACCAATTTGTGAATTATTTCTCGCAGCTCTATAATATCAATCCTCATCAACCCACGATAAACAATGATCGTAGAACACACTTGATTAAAGAGTTCCTAGCCCAACATGGTCCCAAACCCATTTCTGATGCAGAAGCTTCGCATCTAGAACGTCCCATCTCTAAGGACGAACTAGAGACTGTGCTCAAACAACTCAAAACAGGCAAAAGTCCAGGTCCAGATGGCCTAACAGCAGGATACTATAAGGAATTCATAGCTACGCTTTATCCTCACTTCTTAAATGCTTTCAACTCCCTTTCATCCGAGAACCCCCCTCCCAGAGATCTTCTCACAGCTCACATAGTGGTTATTCCAAAACCTGATAAAGATCCAAATTTAGTTCACAACTACAGACCAATATCTCTACTAAATGTTGACCTGAAAATATATGCAAAAATTTTGGCTAATAGACTTTTACCCCTTCTCCCTGGCCTCATCTCCTTGGACCAAGTTGGTTTTGTCCCAGGTAGAGAGGCAAGGGACAACACCCTAAAGGCAATTAGTATTCACAATTGGCTGACTTCAAAGAAACAACCGGGATTCCTTCTCTCCCTTGATGCGGAGAAGGCATTCGACAGGGTAGCCTGGGACTACCTAAAAGAGGTCCTAACACACATTGGCATACGAGATCGCATGCTACAATTTATTCTTGCTCTATACTCCACCCCAACTGCCAAAGTCTGGATAAATGGACACCTGTCGAGTGCCTTCTCCATATCTAACGGTACAAGACAAGGATGCCCACTCTCTCCGCTTATTTTTGTCTTGGCACTGGAACCATGTCTAACGCATCTAAAAAACAATCCAAATGTTAAAGGAATAACCATCGCAAAATCTACCTATAAATTAGCGGCATTTGCGGATGACATCCTACTATTCCTGAAAGAGCCACACATTACGCTACCCAATCTCCTCAAAGATCTTACTCTCTTTGAAAATCTCACATATCTTAAAATTAACTTCCCTAAATCAGAGGCCCTAAATATCACTCTACCACCAGATATAGTGAAACAATGTCAAACTAATTTCCCTTTCATATGGAAACCGAGCGCCATTAAATACCTTGGGGTCTACATTCCAACCTCGCTATCGGACTTATACAGCAAAAACTATACTCCCATTATCCAAAATATTCAAAAAGACCTCAACACTTGGTCAACGGGTTTGTTCTCATGGTTTGGCAGAGTCTCCATTATAAAAATGACTATAATGCCAAAATTACTATACCTGCTCCAAACAATCCCAGTGTCTCTACCACAAACTTTTTTTAATGCGTACCGCAAATCCTGTATGAAATTCATCTGGAACGATAAGCGACCTAGAATGAGTTTCAACAGAATGACCGTACCCAAAATGAAAGGTGGATTAGGCCTACCGGATCTTCGAAAATACTATTGGGCCTGTCAACTCTCTCGAATAGTGGACTGGAATGTTCACCCTAAAACTAAAGCGTGGATCGCAATTGAACAAGCCTTCTCACAAATCCCGCTCCATAATCTACCCTGGATTCACCCTCGCCACATCTCTCCACATTGCAAACAACATCCCCTTATCGGTACAACACTGAATTCCTTTAAAAAGACATGTAAACATTTGCACATTTCCTCCTCTCCAGGCCCTCTCACGCCAATCAAACATAACCCAGACTTTCCACCAGGCAATGATGATTCGTTCCTTCATCACATAGGATCCCAGACAAGGATGACAGCGGGAGATTTCTTCGCTAAGGGGAATATTAAACCGCTGTCCTCATTGAACTCCCAAGAAACGAATCACCAGATCCCTTTCTGGTCTTATATGCAACTCAGACATTTTCTTCTTGATCCCCAAACTAGGGCTGCATACTCAAGAAACCAATCACACTTTGAATCCCTTTGCTCTGCCACTGAACCCCAAAGACACCTGATATCCACCATATACTTGAACCTCTTTCTCGAGCATACTCCTAAAACAAATATAGCTAGTGCAAAATGGGAAAAAGATCTTTCCATCCACCTCTCTGATAAGGAATGGGAAAAGATATACTCTAACATACACAAAGGCTCCATTAATGTAACAACTCAAGAAAACGGATACAAGCTTTTCTCCAGATGGTACAAAACGCCTCTCAAGTTACACACCATTAATCCAGAGATCCCATCTAATTGTTGGAGATGTAATGACAAAAACGGATCACTCCTTCACATATGGTGGGACTGCCCTGCGATTTCTGCCTTCTGGACTAAAGTTTTTCACCTCTCCTCCCAAATCACTACACTTCAGCTAGAATTCTCTCCAGCACAAGCCCTCCTACACCACTCCTCCCTACCGATGAAAACTTATCACAAATCCCTAGCACTACATCTAATCAATGCTGCCAAACTCTGTATCCCAGTTCTCTGGAGATCTCCCAACCCACCCACAATCGCAGACTGGTTCAAAAGAGTAAACAAAATAGCTGAAATGGAGGAACTTGTACATCAAGCACAGGATTCCTATACTAAATACAGGAACACTTGGGCCTGTTGGCTACATTTCCGCACAACATCTGAATATACCCAATTAATCAATTAGGAACCCTCCTCCAGCACACCATAAGACACATCATACATCCCATCCCAACTGTCTATAGTCCTCCCTATAGTCGTGCATGAAACAAAATTCAGGAGGTAACTATATCATTACGCATACAGAATTCACTTCAAAAGCTCTATTATGCTTTTCTTCCTGGGACTTGGTCCTTCTGTAAAGATATTTCCCGTTAGACCCATGGCTGAGCCAGGGACGGGAAATAACTTTCCCCTACCTTCCCTTTGTATTTCTCACTATATTTTGACCACCATTTAATCGAAACTTTGCTATGTTAGATATCCATGGTTGTATGCTATGATTATATCTCTATCTACAGACATTACCCGACTTATGGACACCACGCACCAGGATCAATTTCACACTCTCACACAGACATAGTAATTAACGATTATTCCAAACACAATCCAACAAAAATCTCAGACTCATATACTAAGGCTATCATAGGCAATCTATTATAATACGTTTTTTACTCCTCTCTCCCTTTTTAATGTTTTTCGCCCTCAAAAATCAACATGTTTAAAAAATGTTTTACCTGCTTTACTATATGTTCTTTATATTTTCTGCCCACACTACTCTGTAATCCCATTTATCCACACACCAGATGTAATGTGTTTTTCAACAAATCCACAGTCGTAGATTTGAATACTTGTTAAAATACAACGTTGTACTCTCTGGACTGTTCCCTCTGTATAACACTATTGTCATTTTATCTCAAACCTTGCTTTTATGTACTACTTTTCTGTATGGATTTAACTTAATAAAGCTTTATTTGGAAAAAAAAAAAAAAAAAAAATGCGTTTGAAAATCGCTGCGCAATTACTGTGTGAAAAAAAAAAAATTAAATACCCACCATTTTAATCTGTAGGGCATTTGCTTTAAAATAATATATAATGTTTGGGGGTTCAAAGTAATTTTCTTGCAAAAAAAAAAAAATTTTTTCATGTAATCAAAAAGTGTCAGAAAGGGCTTTGTCTTCAAGTGGTTAGAAGAGTGGGTGATGTGTGACATAAGCTTCTAGATGTTGTGCATAAAATGCCAGGACAGTTCAAACCCCCCCAAATGACCCAATTTTGGAAAGTAGACACCCCAAGCTATTTGCTGAGAGGCATGTTGAGTCCATGGAATATTTTATATTGTGACACAAGTTGCGGGAAAGAGACAAAAGTTGTCACTAAATGTTATATTGCTCAAACATGCCATGGGCATATGTGGAATTACACCCCAAAATAAATTCTGTTGCTTCTCCTGAGTACAGGGATACCACATGTGTGGGACTTTTTGGGAGCCTAGCCGCGCACGGGACCCCGAAAACCAAGCACCGCCTTTAGGCTTTCTAAGGCCGTAAATTTTTGATTTCACTCTTCACTGTCTATCACAGTTTCGGAGGCCATGGAATGCCCAGGTGGAACAAAACCCCCCCAAATTACCCCATTTTGGAAAGTAGACACCCCAAGCTATTTGCTGAGAGGTATAGTGAGTATTTTGCAGACCTCACTTTTTGTCACAAAGTTTTGAAATTTGAAAAAAGAAAGAAAAAATTTTTTTTTTCTGGTCTTTCTTCATTTTCAAAAACAAATGAGAGCTGCAAAATACTCACCATGCCTCTCAGCAAATAGCTTGGGGTGTCTACTTTCCAAAATGGGGTCATTTGGGGGGGGGTTGTGCCATCTTGGCATTTTATGGCCTTCAAAACTGTGATAGGTAGTGAGGAGTGAAATCAAAAATGTATGCCCTTAGAAATCCTGAAGGTGGTGCTGGGTTTTCGGGGCCCTGTACGCGGCTAGGCTCCCAAAAAGTGCCACACATGTGGTATCCCCGTACTCAGGAGAAGCAGCTGAATGTATTTTGGGGTGCAATTCCACATATGCCCATGGCCTGTGTGAGCAATATATCATTTAGTGACAACTTTTTGTAAATTTTTTTTTTTTTTGTCATTATTCAATCACTTGGGACAAAAAAAATAAATATTCAATGGGCTCAACATGCCTCTCAGCAATTTCCTTGGGGTGTCTACTTTCCAAAATGGGGTCATTTGGGGGGGGTTTGTACTGCCCTGCCATTTTAGCACCTCAAGAAATGACATAGGCAGTCATAAACTAAAAGCTGTGTAAATTCCAGAAAATGTACCCTAGTTTGTAGACGCTATAACTTTTGCGCAAACCAATAAATATACGCTTATTGACATTTTTTTTACCAAAGACATGTGGCTGAATACATTTTGGCCTAAATGTATGACTAAAATTTAGTTTATTGGATTTTTTTTATAACAAAAAGTAGAAAATATCATTTTTTTTGAAAATTTTCTGTCTTTTTCCGTTTATTGCGCAAAAAATAAAAACGGCAGAGGTGATCAAATACCATCAAAAGAAAAGCTCTATTTGTGGGAAGAAAAGGACGCAAATTTCGTTTGGGTAGAGCATTGCATGACTGTGCAATTAACAGTTAAAGCGACGCAGTGCCGAATTGTAAAAAGTGCTCTGGTCAGGAAGGGGGTAAATCCTTCCGGGGCTGAAGTGGTTAAAGGGGAAACCCCATCTGTATCTGATTCTGGCCGTGGAAAGGTTTGTGGTAATTTCTTTCAGTTTCCTGCGTCTGTCCAGGGTAGCTTGGGAGATATCTTGGTATAGCTGCAAATGCACTCCATCGAGAGTGATATTTCTAAGACTCCTTGCGGCTCTCATTATTTCTTCCTTCACCAAGAAATCTTTCATACAGAGGATTATATCACGGGGAGGTTTGTCAGGAGGTGGTTTAGCTCTTAAGGCACGGTGTATGCGATCACATGTGAAGGACTGGGGATTTTGCTCTGGTAACAGCGACAGGAACAATTTGGTAGAATATGCAGGTAAATCAGTGATAGTTTCTGGGGCACCTCTTATTCTGATATTGTTCCTTCTGTTCCTGTTATCTAAATCCTCCACGTGTGCTTGCAGTTGCGCAAAAGCTGATGAGAGGTTATCATGCTCCCTGGATAAATCATTAAAAGTAATTGCAAGTTCGTCATGCTTGTTTTCAAGCAAATCAGTGCGGGAGCCTAGGGCAGCTATTTCTTGGGACAAAGTGGGGGTAGATTTTTGCAGCTCTGTTTGAAATTTAGTGAGTAACTTAGTGCAAAGTACATATAAGCTGATGTCCAGTTCAGCTTTTGAAAGGGGGGTGTACTCACTGTTTTCTGGTAATTGACCACCTGATGCTGATGCCATTAGGTTCTGTTGTACTTCAGCTGGGGAGTGAGACTCTGCAGTGGAGTGCAGGGAGCCGGCGCCATCTTGTGACATGCTGCCTCTTTTCACAGAGCTCCGGCGGTATTGTGAAGGGGTTTTCTGCAGTCCTCCTCTACCCCTCTTCCTCGGTGCAGGCATGCACTATGTCGGGGGAGTGGGGATGTCACAAATTGTGTCAGTTGCGGGTGATTTTATCCCCGTTTAATGCGGCCGTTTGCCCGTGAACGACGGAGCTTTCCTTAGCTGCGTCCGCTCCTCTCCATGCCGCGCATGCGCCCCCGTGGTATAATCATTTTAATGGTTTTGGTAGGCAGCTTCTTTTTTTTTTACAGACTTTTCTTTGCTATTATTATTTATTTCAAAATGGCTATGCACCAAATGTGTATATTTTATTTAAGCATTTTCCCTCTTCTTTTCCACACCTCTCAAAGACATAATGGGGTTGATTTACTAAAGGCAAAATGACTGTGCACTTTGCAAAGTGCAGTTGCACTCTGCAAGTGCACTTGCTCCAGAGCTTAGTAAATGAGCAGAAGCTCTGCTAACGTCCATCATCCAATCATGTTCAAGCAAAAATGCAGTTTTTTTTATTTTTCTTGCATGTGATTGGGTACTCTTTGCAAAGTGAAGCCTTACCTCATTTACTAAGCTCTGGAGCAACTGCACTTTGCAAAGTGCACAGTCTATATGCCTTTAGTAAATCAACCCCACAGTATCTTTCTTTAGCTCCCAAGTAGGGATGAGCCGAACACCCCCCGGTTCGGTTCGCACCAGAACCTGCGAACGGACCGAAAATTCGCACGAACGTTAGAACCCCATTGACGTCTATGGGACTTGAACGTTCGAAATCAAAAGTGCTCATTTTAATGGACTAATTTGCATGGTATTGTCCTAAAAAGGGTTTGGGGACCCGGGTCCTGCCCCAGGGGACATGTATCAATGCAAAAAAAACTTTTAAAAACGGCAGTTTTTTCGGGAGCAGTGATTTTAATGATGCTTAAAGTAAAAAAAAAAGTGAAATATTCCTTTAAATATTGTACCTGGGGTGTGTCTATAGTATGCCTGTAAAGTGGCGCGTGTTTCCCGTGTTTAGAACAGTCCCTGCACAAAATGTCATCTTTAAAGGAAAAAATCTAATTTAAAACTGCTTGCGGGTTTAATGTAATGTCGGGTCCTGGCAATATGGAAGAAAATCAGTGAGACAAACGGCATGGGTACCCCCCAGTCCATTACCAGGCCCTTTGGGTCTTGTATGGATATTAAGGGGAACCCCGCACCCAAATTAAAATAAGGAAAGGTGTGGGGCCACCAGGCCCTATATACTCTAAACAGCAGTATTCAGGCGGTGCAAACAAAACAGGGACTGTAGGTTTGTTGTTAAGTAGAATCTGTTTGTAATTTTGAAGGGGTGCATTTTTAACGTGTTTAGCTCCAGCCAAAAAATCTTTTTTAAGCTTTTTGGAAAACATAGGCAAGGGTTATCACTCCTGTGACATTTGTTTTGCTGTCTGTCCTCCTCTTCAGAAGATTTCACCTCACTTTTTGTCCCAATAACAAATGTTTTTTGAAAATTTGGGTTTTTTTGTGGAACAAGGATTGGAAAGCATCAGTGGAAAGGAGAAATGTTTTTCCCATATTAACTCTTACAGGAGAGAATTTCCCTTCCTAGGGGTAGATTTCATCTCACTTCCTGTTGTCTCCTTCCGTTTGCAAGTAGGAGTCATTTGTAAGTTAGATGTTTAAAAGTAGGGGCCTGCCCTATATACATAGCAGAAATTTGGGCCTTAGGTGTTGTTGTGGCCACAACACTGTAAGCCCTCACAGGGCCCTGCTGTGAAATATTAGATCAAGAATTGTAATTACATGCCCCTGTTGAACAGGGGCTGAAAAATTAGGCCTTAGGCACTGGTGCTGGTGCCACAACACTGCAACCCCTCACAGACACTCTAGTTGGAACGAAGGAACGAGCCCTGCTGCAAAGTATTCCATCAAAAATTGTAATTACACGCCCCTGTTAAACAGGGGCTGAAAAATTGGGCCTTAGGCACTGGTGCTGGTGCCACAACACTGCAACCCCTCAACCCCTCACAGATACTCTAGTTGGAACGCAGAAATGAGCCCTGCTGCAAAGTATTGCATCAAAAATTGTAATTACACGCCCCTGTTAAACAGGGGCTGAAAAATTGGGCCTTAGGCACTGGTGGTGGCGCCCAGAACCAAAAATGTTCTTACAAGCTATCAGCGTGATCATTGAGGAGGAAGAGGATAAATACTCAGGGATAGTCACTCAGCATCAGCATAGGCAGTCTTTGAAGGGATCTGAGATTTCAAAAAAAATTATTCGGTTACATCAGCATCAGGTGCTTGGTAGCTGGTGGTGATCCAAGACTGATTCATTTTTATGAAGGTCAGTCGATCGACTGAGTCGGTGGACAGACGCACCCTGTGATCGGTTACAAAGCCTCCAGCAGCACTGAGTGTGCGTTCTGAAAGAACGCTGGATGCAGGACAGGCCAGTAGCTCAATTGCATACTGTGCAAGCTCTGGCCAGTGATACATCCTCAAGACCCAGTAACCCAGAGGATTTTCAGTGGGAAAGGTGTCCAAGTCAGATCTTGCCCCTAGGTATTCCTGCACCATGTAAAACAGACGCTGGCGATGGTTGCTGGAACCGATCATACCTTGGGACTGCAGACCAAAAAATTGTCTGAACGCATTGGTCAGACGGCCACCTTCTCCACTGCTCCTTCTTTGACTGACCAAAGCCTCAGCAACACGTTGTCCAGAAACAGGAGTTTGTAACCTCCCAGTCTCTGGGAACACGTTGCACAGACCTTTCTGCAAGGCCTCCCGAAGATGTTTCATCCTCTGCTCCCTCTGCGATGGCAAGATAAGGTCCGCAACCTTACCCTTGTAACGTGGATCAAGGAGGGTTGCCAGCCAGTATTGGTCCTTCTCCTTGATACCACGAATACGAGGATCCTTACGCAGGCTTTGCAGGATCAGGGAGGCCATGCAGCGTAGGTTTGCTGAGGCATTCGGTCCGGAGTCCTCTGGGTCACTAAGGACGACATGGTCCACAGCCACCTCCTCCCAGCCACGTACAAGTCCATGTGTTTCTTGGGACTGATCCCTTAAAGACTGCTGCTGATGCTGAGTGCCAGGCTCCACCTCCATACTGACACAATCTTCCTCCTCCTCCTCCTCCTCGTCCTCTTCCTGTGTGATCGGCAGGCACGCAGGAACACTGTCTGGATAAAGGGGGCCTTGAGAGCTAAGGAAGTCCTCCTCCTGCCTCTGTTCTGCCTCAAGTGCCCTGTCCATTATTCCACGCAGCGTGTGATCCAACAGGTGGACAAGGGGGACAGTGTCACTGATGCATGCACTGTCACTGCTCACCAGCCTCTTGGCCTCCTCAAATGGTGACAGGACAGTGCATGCATCCCTGATCACGGCCCACTAGCGTGGGGAAAAATAACAAGCTCCCCTGACCCTGTCCTGGTGCCATAGTCGCACAGGTACTCATTCATGGCCCTCTGCTGCGTGTGCAGCTGCTACAGCATAGCCAACGTTGAGTTCCACCTGGTGGGCATGTCACAGATTGGGCGGCTCTTGGGCAGGTTAAACTCCTTTTGGAGGTCCGCCAGCCAAGCACTGGCATTATATGACTGGCGGAAATGCATACAGACTTTAGCTGAACACTGTGAGCAGGACGCACTGCACTAACTTGTAGCTTTAGATGAACACTGTGCAGAGGTCTCACTACACTAACTTGTAGTTTTAGCTGAACACTGAGCAGGACGCACCGCACTAACTTGTAGTTTTAGCTGAACACTGTGAGCAGGACGCACTGCACTAACTGTAAATAGTCTAGCTGCCTGACTGTGGTACTAATAGGATCAAAAGAACACCAGCAATTTTCTTCAGGTAGCTGTAAATACTGTAACAAGACAAGTCTGCCTGTCAGTAAGAAGATAACAGGAACGGATCTAGCTAAACTGAATACAGTGTATATATATATATATATATATATAAATATATATATATATATATATATATGCAACACCTGGGATGCATATATATATATATATATATATATATATACACAATACACTGTAAGTGCAGCTAACTCACTGATTGTCCTGCCTAATCTAGCTAACTCAAATGAAATGACACTGTCTCTCTGTCTATCTATCTCTCTTTCAACGCCGGAACACACACTACACAGGGCCACCGTGCAGGCGGCCTTATATAGTGTGGGGCGTGTTCTAAACCCCCTGAGCCATAACTGGCCAAAGCCACTCTGGCTTTGGCCAATTACAGCTCTCTCTACTGACGGCGCTGTGATTGGCCAAGCATGCGGGTCATAGTGCATGCTTGGCCAATCATCAGCCAGCAATGCACTGCGATGCCGCAGTGAATTATGGGCCGTGACGTGCCACACGAATTTGGCGCGAACGGCCCGTACCGTTCGCAATTCGGCGAACAGGCAAACAGACGATGTTCGAGTCGAACATGGGTTCAACTCGAACACGAAGCTCATCCCTACTCCCAAGCAATGCATGAGAAAAAGAAAATCAAGCTACAGGTATAAACGTTTGCATTAGGTGTAATCTTACTAGTCACCTATGTACAAATGAACCCCTTCCCAACTGCCACAAAAGGGGGTACAGGTACGTCCCCTTTAAGATGCGGTATTGTGGGCTGCCGCATGCTCCATGACCGTTGGTCCCGCGGACTCTATGTCACGGAGTGGAAGAATGAGGAGATGCCTTAGTATCTCTAGGGACATGACAGAGATCACTGCTCCCTGTCATCGGGAGCAGTTATCGCTGTCATGTCCTAGCTAGCCCATACCCCACACAGTTAGGAAGACTCCCTAGGACACACTTAATCCCTTGATCACCCCTACTGTTTAACCCCTTCCCTGCCAGTGTCATTTACACAATAATCAGTGCATTTTTATAGCACTGATTGCTGTATAAATGACAATGGTCCCAAAATTGTGTCCGATGTGTCTGCAATAATGTCGCAGTCACGATAAAAATCACAGATCGCTGCCATTACTAATAAAAAAAAATATTAATAAAAATGCCATAAAACTATCCCCTATTTTGTAGATGCTATACCTTCCAATCAATATACGCTTATTGCTATTTTTTTACCAAAAATATGTAGAAGGATACATATCGGCCTAAACTGAGGAAAAAAATAGTTTTTGGGGGGGATATTTATTATAGCAAAAAGTAAAAAATATTGCTTTTTTTCAAAATTGTTGCTTATAGCGGGAAAAATAAAAAACGCAGAGGTGATCAAATACCACCAAAAGAAAGCTCTATTAGTGGGGGATAAAGGACATCAATTTTGTTTGTGTAACGTTGAATAACCGCGCAATTGTCAGTTAAAGGGACGCACTGCCGAATCGCAAAAAGTGCTCTGGTAAGGAAGGGGGTAAATCCTTCCGGGGCTGAAGTGGTTAACATGTAGTATGTGAAAATGGGAATGAAAAACACTGCAATGCCACATACAACATTCCTATAATAGTTACTGAACTGTATATATTTGCATATGATGACTTCTCTGATACAATAATGCCTTGTACAGTTTTATCCTTTGCTTTACCTTTGGCGACACATTCAAATGTGTGTTTACATTTAGGATGTAAACTTGGGTATGTTACTGTATATTATATTTTTTATATATAATTTAAAATCAGAGGTCATGCCCTGAAAAGTCATTGACTATTAAGCCATCCCTTACAAAAGAAAATAATCAGTTTTGTTTCCATGTAATTTTTGCAACTTGCTTATAAGCAGAGTTCATAAACCCTTGTTTATGGTGATGGATTCTTGTAGGATCTAGAGTTAAACCAGTACAGCATTTATTTCAGATCAATCAACCTCTTTTCTAGGAGAGCCTCTGATTTTGAAGGTTCTGTAGGAATAGTGCTGCACAAACCTGAAGACTGATGTCACATCCAATTCCATCAATACAAGGAGAACAGGATTAAACACGCCCTAAGCTGATTTGGTGAGAGTGTTATTAGATTAAATGTAAAAATCAATTTGAATAAATGGTTTGGATCAACAGCCAACATGTTGAGGAAGTGCAAGTAGCAAGAACATCCCAAGCACAGAGGGTGGCAAGTGTCTTATATTTATTATGCAGTGATTACTTTCTATATCTTAAAGTGATTGTAAATTATCACCTTGCAAAACAGCCTATTCAGTTTAAAATAGAAATGAAAGGCAAAACATGTGTATAGATAGAAAAAGGGGGAAAAGGTGTTAATCCTTTTTTTTATAAGTGATCACATTTCCTCTGTTCTCAGCTGCATAAGAGCTGTGGGGAGGAGACGCAACGGCACACTGATCTCCCCAGTGAGAAGCTGTGCGGGGGGGGGGTGTCAGAACAAATCTGATCATTGGAAGAGAGCAGGCTGAGTCCCCAGTACAGCTAGAGAACTGTCCACAGTGTGTTCTCCTACTTAGTGTAATAGGAAAGCAGAGGGACTGGCAGGAACACCAGGAATTTAATACAGGAAGCAATACAAAGAGAACAAGATACTTTCTCATACAAGTACTGTACATTGTATTTAGAAGAATTTTACAAAACAGCATACAGTATATACTACAGGTTATCCTAGCAGAGGGGCTGGCAGTGATTGTGTGCAGTAACGTTTGCACTGCTAAGAACGGTGCTAGAAAGGGAGGCTCACACACAGAGCTGACAGGCAGGGAGATTGGGAGGAGAAGGACACGGAAGAGCAGAGAGGAGAGCTGCGGATGACAGAGGCACGTAAACTGCCGTAACATGGTAAACCGTGGTCAGTTTTCAGAGGGGAGGACATAGCCAGGCAGGATCAGCCAGGTATTTTAGGTGATACCAGTGGCCAAATTACACAGCACAAGCACTGTGCTGTTATTCATGATTTAAAGAAACAGGATCCCTTTTTTTTATGTTAACAAATGCTTTAAAGCGGTTGTATAGTCTAAATGTTAACTTTTACCTACAGGTAAGCCTATAATAAGGCTTACCTGTAGATAAAAAAAATATCTCCTAAACCTGTACGGTTTAGGAGATATTCTCTGACTGCAGCGGGGCATGCGCACAGGGGATTCTCGGCTGCAAGCCTGGCAGAAGCCGGACCTTACCTTGCTGGAAAGAAATCTCCAGCGCGCATGCGCGGGAGTGACGACATCACGGCTCCAGCCACTTACAGCGCTGGAGCCGCGATACCCGGAAGACACGCTGAGGCAACATGTCAGCAACCTCGGCGTGGACCAGGTAAGATACCGATGTCTCGTTCTAAGGTAAGTATTTCATAATGAGCTAGTATGCGGTTCATACTATAGTATGCGGTGCATACTAACTCATTATGCCTTTTACCTTACAGGTGTATACAAAAAAAAAAAAGTGTCAGCGGGTTTACTACCGCTTTAAGTACCAAGGTTTAAAATTAAACATAGTATGCCTTTTAATACTATCTCAAGCTGTCACTTTAACACACTGCTAATTAATCTGAAAACAAATATTTACTTTTGAGATAATGTAAATTTTATCAGTAATAAAAAATGGTTTATATACTCCACTTTCCAAATGCACATATGTATAACTCTCTCTGGTCCCAATTCATGCTAAATTCATGCAAAATGAATGTTTAACAACACAAAATCAAGAGAGGCATCTGAAATCTTACCTGAAATCTTGGGAGTGATCTTCTTTTTCAATTTTTTTATGTAAGGAAAGAACAATAAATCTCAACAGGATGCATCAGAAAGAAAACTTCCCCCAGGATAAGGGGAGGCAATAGTAGTATAGTAACTCAATGCAGAGGTAGGGAGGTAGCCTGTTGTAACAAAACATACAAAAAAAACCCAGCAAAGCGTAAAAAGACATTGTAGAACAAGGAAAACACCTGAGAAGAGAGAGTTGCTGCACACCCCAAATCGATCAAAAAAAAGGGAATTGTCCCTCAAGAAAACAGGGTTTTCTAGGCAGCAAAAGATGTATAAGGGTAACACTCAGTTAAAAAATAATAATTTTTATTGGAACATATTGACAATAAGTAAAAACATGAGCTGTGGTACAGGAGATACAAAAGCATAAAAACGCATGTATAACTACACACAATTGTACAAAATGATCAAGCGCTTGGATAAGTCTGATGCATTTCGACCCCATCGGGTCTTCTTCAGAGGATATGTTTGCGTTGTAGAAAAAATTACATGCATAAAAATATACCTAGTACAAATGTGCATAATTATGAATGATAAATATAAAAATACAAGACAATTTATGGTATAGTTACCAATCACACGTATATGGCGATTTCTCCTGATTCTGGGATCCTCAAAGAGTTTCCACCACCTGATCTTGGCCCGGTCTTCCCTGCCCACCGACACCCCAAAGTGGGAATTCTTTGAAATCTTCCCTGTCATGGGGGTCATTACCTACCTGGATATACGATACAAGTTTCTGATTATAAGCATACAATTTACCTGCATGTTGCTCATCATGAGAATTGGACATAATAGCCTGAATTTGATTATATTGTGACTATTACTAATAACCTATCTACCCAATTTAAGGCCATTAAGTTATAATTAAATCTTAGGTATTCTTTATTATGAGCACTGAGTAGTGCTTGGCATACAGGTTGCAGGTGCTGCCGGCCCACATGCTCCCACTGATCACAGGGCTTTCTCCACAAGTGCAGTCCATCGTAAGTTGCACAGTTGTGCGTGGCCTTCCCCCCTTTGGGGTGTTGACGGGCAGGGAAGACCGGGCCAAGATCAGGTGGTGGAGACTCTTTGAGAATCCCAGAATCAGGAGAAATGGCTATATACGTGTGATTGGTAACTATACTATGAATTGTCTTGTATTTTTATATTTATCATTCATAATTATGCACATTTGTACTAGGTACATTTTTATGCATGTAATTTTTTTATACAGCGCAAACATATCCTCTGAAGAAGACCTGATGGGGGACTTATCCAAGTGCTTGATCATTTTGTACAATTGTGTGTAGTTATACATGCGTTTTTATGCTTTTGTATCTCCTGTACATCAGCTCATGTTTTTACTTATTGTCAATATGTTCCAATAAAAATTATTATTTTTTAACTGAGTGTTACCCTTATACATCTTTTGCTGCCTAAAAAGACATTGTAAGGCTACGCAGTGTGGGTTAGTTTAAGGACACTTAGGAGATTATTTGTAAGTGAAATCCAGGAACCAATATGATTCCTATGAACAAAAGTTAGGCTCCAGTCGGAGTTGCCCATATATTAACAAACAAACAGGTGTCTAAGAGTCCTCTAAATGGATAGAGGTTATATTGTAGGATAAATATTGAGAGCATTTGTAGGTCTGAACAATCTGTAGGGATTGCAGTTAGAGGGGAATGTCCAGCCTCAGCATGAAAGGTTTACACCCAGAAGAGAGGAGTTGAAAGGTGACGGAAAAAAAGAGGAAGAGAGGAGATAGGAAAAAGAAAAGGGGGAGATGAGACAGAGGGGGAAGGTAGCTCAGGAGGAGAAGGTGAAGGGCAAGGAGGGAGTTCATCAGGAGGAGGGGGCTGGAGATATGGGTCTGGACTCTATGGGTAAACAAAGTTACAAATAAGGCTATTCAAGGTAGTAGTAAAGCCTTGGGAGTTATCTTCAGATATACTGTATATACCCATACTTGCCACATTGTTGGCATTTTTTTTTTCAATATGATTATCGTGGAGGTGAGTTGCCATCTAGATAAAGGAAGGTCTGTAGATGTGGTGTATCTGGATTTTGCAAAAGCATTTGACACAGTTCCCCATAAACGTTTACTGTACAAAATAAGGTCCGTTGGCATGGACCATAGGGTGAGTACATGGATTGAAAACTGGCTACAAGGGCGAGTTCAGAGGGTGGTGATAAATGGGGAGTACTCAGAATGGTCAGGGGTGGGTAGTGGGGTTCCCCAGGGTTCTGTGCTGGGACCAATCCTATTTCATTTGTTTATAAACGACCTGGAGGATGGGATAAACAGTTCAATCTCTGTATTTGCAGACGATACTAAGCTAAGCAGGGCAATAACTTCTCCGCAGGATGTGGAAACCTTGCAAAAAGACCTGAACAAATTAATGGGGTGGGCAACTACATGGCAAATGAGGTTCAATGTAGAAAAATGTAAAATAATGCATTTGGGTGGCAAAAATATGAATGCAATCTATACACTGGGGGGAGAACCTCTGGGGGAATCTAGGATGGAAAAGGACCTGGGGGTCCTAGTAGATGATAGGCTCAGCAATGGCATGCAATGCCAAGCTGCTGCTAATAAAGCAAACAGAATATTGGCATGCATTAAAAGGGGGATCAACGCAAGAGATAAAACGATAATTCTCCCACTCTACAAGGCTCTGGTCCGGCCGCACCTGGAGTATGCTGTCCAGTTTTGGGCACCAGTCCTCAGGAAGGATGTACTGGAAATGGAGCGAGTACAAAGAAGGGCAACAAAGCTAATAAAGGGTCTGGAGGATCTTAGTTATGAGGAAAGGTTGCAAGCACTGAACTTATTCTCTCTGGAGAAGAGACGCTTGAGAGGGGATATGATTTCAATTTACAAATACTGTACTGGTGACCCCACAATAGGGATAAAACTTTTTCGCAGAAGAGAGTTTAATAAGACTCGTGGCCACTCATTACAATTAGAAGAAAAGAGGTTTAACCTTAAACTACGTAGAGGGTTCTTTACTGTAAGAGCGGCAAGGATGTGGAATTCCCTTCCACAGGCGGTGGTCTCAACGGGGAGCATTGATAGCTTCAAGAAACTATTAGATAATCACCTGAATGACCTCAACATACAGGGATATACAATGTTTTTTTCTTGGGAGAGTGCATGAGATCAGCACAGGGCCAATCAGCACTGTCCAGACAGAGGGTCAGGGGTCCTGCATCCTGATAGGACAGCCAGTGCAGTATAAAAAAACTCCTCCTACAAGCTTTCCCCAGTGCTCGGCCAGACACTGATGGAAGTCACAAGACTGCTATATACTGCTGATGAGAATAGGTATTTATCAGTTTATATTTACAAAAATAATTGCATTTCCATGGTTTGTGTATTGTGGGAGACCAGATATAGTGAATGCAGGGTCCTGAGTTTAGTAACACTAATGCCCCGTACACATGATCAGAAATTCTGCCAGCAAAAGTCAGATGTGAGCTTTTGGTCAGAAATTCCGACCGTGTGTATGCTCCATCGGACTTTTGCTGGCAGAATTCCAGCCAGCAAAAGATTGAGAGCAGGTTCTCTGTTTTTCGGTTGGAAAAAGTTCCTATCCGAAAATGCGTTTGTCTGTATGCAATTCGGACGCGCAAAAAATCGCGCATGCTCGTAAACAGTTCAACGCATGCTTGGAAACAATTTGACACATGCTCGGAAGCATTGAACTTAATTTTCTCGGTTCGTCGTAGTGTTGTACATCACCGCGTTCTTGACGGTCGAAAGTTCAGAGAACTTTTGTGTGACCGTGTGTGTATGCAAACCAAGCTTGAGTGGAATTCCGTCGGAAAAACCATCCAAGTTTTTTCTGATGGAATTTCTGATCCTGTGTATGCGGCATTAAGTATATGTTTGTTGTTTACAGCTAACTTTAAATGAAGTCATGTTATGGTCACCCAGATGTTCTTTTATATGAACATTAGTAATAAGCTCTGCATGGTTAGCGATTACCAGGTCCAGCAGAGTATCATTCCTAGTCAGGGCAGCTATGACCCAACTATCAAATTGTCTTGTATTAGGTTTATACCATTTTGCACTTTAACAGTTCATGCAGTGCCATTACTCCAGTTAGATAGTGGGTTATTTGGAGGTAGGAGTAGAACATGTTTCGGTATCCGATATTTAGATTGAAGGTCTGCGTAAGGGTGAAATTTACGTGTGAAAGGATGTACAAAGTGGCGAAGTTGGAAAAGGCCAGCCTGTACCCAAGGGAGCATTTGGGAGTGGGATAGGCTATTGGGAATTAAGGGATTAAAGATTACATTAGAGAGAGGGGGCATGGAGAAGAGAGGGAGACAAAACAGCATAGGGCCCAAACAGACTATGGAGTTTGGGGTCCGAAAATCATGCAGGTGACCATACAAGGGAGCAGGGATGAGCCAGGAACAAAGAGTCCATCTCAATCTCCAACCACCTATTCGGCGGCATTAAACTGGACCAGGACACCACTGAGCGGAGGTGGAAGGCCAGATAATATTTGTGTATGCCCGGGGCTCCCAGACCTCCACGACTCCTGGGGTAAAAGATCACCGAGATAGCCACTCTATGGGCCCCATCCCTCCAAATAAAATTAAGAAACCATCGTTTGAGCAATTTTAATTGAGCAATAGGAATAGGGATAGGCAGGGTCTCAAAAAAATACAGTAATTTTGGCATAACTGACATTTTCAACACATTGATCCTACCTAGATATTGGGAGAGGGTTCCAACGCATCAACATGGCCTTGATGTCCTTGTACAGGGGGATATAATTGGCTGAGTATAGGGATGAGTACGATGGTGTGATTTGTACTCCTAGGTACTTGAGAGAGAAGGTGCACCAACGATAAGGGTATGAGTTCTGAAGCAATACAAGTTATGCAGGCAGTATATGTAGCGGTAAGGCTTCTGTTTTAGATACGTTAATTTTGTATCCGGATAGAGAGCTAAACTGGGATAGGAGAGCATGCAGGGATGGGAGGGAAATATGTAGGCTGGTAAGAGTCAGAAGTACACCGTCCGCAAATAGCGATAGCTTATATTCCCTATAAGGCATGGGGATGTCAGGATGGGATCTTATAGCCTCTGCTAGGGGCTCTAGGCATAGGATGAAAAGAAGTGGGGAAAGAGGGCAGCCCTGTCTAGTGCCATTAGACATTGGGAAGGGTCGGGACATAAAAGAATCCATTTGGACCTGCAATGAGGAATTGGAGTAGAGAATTTTTAAGGCCGAGATGAAGGGACCGTGAAAATCGAATTTAGTAAGGGTTGCAAACATGTAGGGCGCAATCTATCAAATGCTTTATGGGCGTCGAGACTAAGGATCAGAGCAGGTCTACGTATTCTGTTCAGCATATCAATGAGATCAATAGTACGCCTAGTGTTGTGCCCCGCATGTCTAGAGGGGATAAAACCCACTCGGTCTCTATCGATCAGTTTTGTCAAAAATTGGGAAAGGCGGTTAGCCAAATTTTTTGTGAATAGCTTATAATCCGAATTTAAAAGTGCAGTCACCCTGTAGCTGTCTGGAAGCGACAAATTGCTATCTGGTTTAGGTATAACTGCGATATAGGAATGTAAAAACTGCTGATGAGGGGACTCGCCCTGGAGAAGAGAGTTATATAGGGATAATAGATGGGTCGACAGAATCTAGAGAAATGTCTTGTAGTAGGAGTATGGCAGGCCATCTGGGCCAGGGGATCTGTGGGTTGGTAGGCTCTTAATAGTGTTATCTAATTCCTCCCTGGTAACGGGGGTGTTCAATGCATGCAGATCTGACTTGGTCAGTGTAGACAGCTTCAGGTCTGACATGGACGTCTTGAAGGCCTCCTGGTCACATGGGGAATGAAAGGTGGGAATAAGGCAGTTATAGAGTTCATCGTACAACTCACCAAAAACCTGGGTCGTAGTCTGTGGGCAAAGAGTAGGAGTACCATCTGGTTGTTTGAGGTGGTCCGGGAAGGAGAGATAAGATCTAGGGTTGAGTCTGGAGACCAGCATTCTATGTGGCTTATTGGAAAATTCGTAAAATTTTTGTTTTGCCCATAGGAGGAACTTGTCTATGGCTGACATTTCCAAAGATTTATATTTGGTTGCGCAGCAAGGTTACTGCCCGCAGTCGAACCACCATGGGAGAGGAGATCAAGGATTGTGCGGCGGATAGCAGTTTGATTTTTGCTTACAGAGATACACTGTCCCCTAAAGAAGGCCTTGTGGGCCTTCCATAGGGTGGATGAACTGGTTACAAAACCTGTATTAAGCTGCAAGTATTCAGTTAGTGCAAGGGAGAGTCTATCTTTAGTTTCAGGATGTTTTAGTAGAGATTCATTGAGTCTCCAATGGCAATTTTCTGGGGAATGCAGCTGAGAGGCAAAGATCCAGGGTCAAAGGAGCATGATCAGACCATGTAATGGGGGTCAGGACGGATGGCACTGTATGAGGCAAAAGAGGGGCTGTCATGAGGAAATAATAGTATTTTTAAGTCATACTTACCTGTAAAATCCTTTTCTTTGAGTACATCATGGGACACAGAGTCAGGCTAATATTCATTACATGTTGGGTTATACTCCATCATTAGGTGAATGGACACTGGTAGATAGGGATGAGCCGAACACCCCCCCGGTTTGGTTCAGGTAGTTAGAATCCCCCATTATTATCATTGCCCCAGCTCTTACAGCCCTTTCTATCTGTACAAGGAGCTAAGTCTCTACCTCCTCATTAACACAGTGTGGCCTATAACAAACTCCAATGATTACGTTTGTAGTATGCACATCGATGTGCAGTTCCACCCATAATGATTCAACCTCAACACACTCTCTATCAACTAGGTCCTCCAAAATTGTTAAAATTATGTTAAGTTGGATGAGGATGGTTGACAATTAGAATTGAGATCCATACTTCTACAAGGACATTCTAAAACATTCCAGTGCATCTCTGGCTTTATATTTAGTGTCATTGGGTTGCTGAAATGCAAACCTCTGCCTTAGGCATGGGTAAATCTATCTACTATAATGAAAATGACTGATGTCTACCAAGCTCAATGTATTACAGCCCCGCAGCTTTGGTCAAGAGAAGGGCAAAACAAAGCCCCTGAAAATTGTTGTTAAGCTTGTCATATATTGAACTCTTGGGGATCTGTTTATGAATATTTTCTAACAAGATACACACAAATTTCGCATAAAATTCACACATTTTAGTGATAAAATTTTAGTGTTAGAACCAAGTTCGCCACTAACCACTCTTACTTTAAAGAGGAGTTCCACCCGAGGTCCAGTCAAAAAAAAAAAAAAATTAAAAGTCAGCAGCTACAAATACTGCAGCTGCTGACTTTTAATTGGACACTTACCTGTCCCAGGGTCCAGCGATGCGGGGGATCGAAGCCCCGCTCGTCTCCCCCTCCGTTCAGCGGCGCCGGCATTGCAACTGTGGGCGCCGGGCTGTGGCTTCACAGCCTGGCACCCACTGCGCTTGCGCGAGCGGCGTCGTGCGCCATGATTGGCTGCTCAGTCACCTGGGACCTGTAATGGGTCCCAGATGATTGACAGGAGGGAGGGAGCAGAGCTGAGCCCTTCCTGTGCCGAGGGGGAAGTGATGTCACCAGCCCAGGCACTGGAAGAGGCAGACTACGAGGGACCCCCTAGCAACAGGCATTTAGAGGTAAGTAAAAAAAAAAAAATATATCCAAATGTTTTTTGTATTTTTTTTAGGATTTTTAATGTAGTTTTTTTTTTTTGGGGTGTAACCCCACTTTAATGACGGTTTTCCCAAACTTATAGAAAGAAAAACATCTGCAGCACCCTCAAGGTTTGTAAATTCTCTGACTAATGCTCTCCTTACTTAGTCATTTAGGCTTGCTGGACTGCATTTGTGCAGTTGTACCATATTGTTCTGTTTTTTAAATAATGGAGATGGGGTTAAACACCAGGAGAGATCAAAGGGTTAACTGTGATCCTAGCCAGTGTTTTAGTGTACTGTGGGAGGTGTTTTTACTAGGGAAAGACATGGATCCATGTCCCTGCTTTGCAGAGATACAGGATCCATGCCTTTCTTCCTGTCATAATGGTAATCTGCCTTGTTTACATTCTGCCTCGGTGCTGGATGATCAGCGGGTGCTGGCAGACATTGAGTACCCACATATCAGCTCCGGCTGTATATAATTACAACGGGAGCGGGTCGGTGGTGGCGTGCATGCGCACCACCTACTAGGAAGTGTCGGATCACGTACGGGGTACGTAATCCAGTGCAGTAGTGCCACCTTGCTGCCATATATGTAAGTTATACAGTTGACAAGTGGTTAAAGTTTATCATATGTTATAACCTAACCCTGATTGACTGCCCCTTGCCTATTAGCCTTCAAAATTAAGACAAAATTGAGTTTCAAGATTTGCCTCTCGTTGACTTCAATGGGGTTTGCATTAGGTTAATAATTTAAAGTGGTTGTAAAGTCTCCACTATAAACTTCCATGAGTTTTTGTTTGTTTTTCAGCAATATCATATCTGAATACCTTTTCCCAGCAGTGATTCTGTGCAGTCACATGGTTTTCTGGGGTCTTACTCCCTAGCAGAGAGACTCAAGTGGGAGGGGCTCACATTTCTCTGCTGCTTTAGTTTCAGTTTCAGGAGGGAAGGGGCAGGGAGAGGATCACAGGCTATGGAAATGACAGGGGGGGGGATACAGGTGCTGCAGAGAGAGCAGGATGATGAAAAATCAGTTTACTGACAGGAACACAGGAACAGGCAGGATCAACCAGGTATTGTACTATATGGCAAAGAATAAATAACATTGCAAAAAATTATTAGCAAAAAAAAATAAAGGAAAGAAATAAGGATCGAAGGAAGAAAGGATCGAAGATAGGAAGGAAGGATCAATCGAAACAAGCTAGGATCAAAGGAAGGATAGATTGATCGAAATAAAGGATCAATTGATCCAAGGAAAGATTGGTTGAAGGAAGGATCGGTCGGTCGTTCACAGGAAGGATCAAATTGGTTAATTTTGTGGGTGTTTCTTCTGCCCTGGTGCTCTAAGGCCTCCAAAAATGTAATAGGTAGTCAGGAAATTAGATGCGTCATTTTTTGTCCCTAGAAAGCTTGAAGGTGCTCCTTGGATTTTAGGTCCCTCTGTGTTGTTAAAATGTCTCACACATGTGGTATCGCCACACTCGAGAGATGTAGTGGAAATACACCCCAAAACACATATCTTATTAATTGTCAACTTTGTGTGAAAAAATTGATTTTCATTTTCTTTCGTACATTTTCCAAAATCTTGTGGCAAAAAATTACATTTTAAAAAAACTATCCACAGCAGATGCTCATGAAGACCTGGCATTCCTGTCAGAATCTTACATGGCTGAATTAATGCACACTGGCATGCACAAATAAGCGCTGGCACATGGCCGGCCGTAACTGGCACCAAGCGGCCTTTATAAGGGAGCCAGTCCCTCTCTGTGATTGCTGGTTGACCTTCGGCTCTCCAGTGTGTTTGTTCCTGTGTTACCTTGCATCTGTGGAAATCTGTTACCAACTCAGCTTACACCTGGACCTGTCTTCTGCCTGCCCCCTGATCTGACTTTGGCTTGTTAAATGCTCTTCTGTGTATGACCTTGGCTACCCTCCTGACCGCGTTTGCTCTTGTCCATATCCGGTACCTGAGCCTGGCTTTGAACTGGCTTCTCTCCTGACTGCTGCTCTGTCTTAATCTTGATACTTACCACGGGTTCCACCTGTCTGCAGACACTAACCTGGTGTTTTATCTGTGTACCTGGACACCTCATCTGACAACACTCCAGTCAGAGCATCTCTGCAAGCAATTTCAGAAGGTGACTTGTGCTTCTTTGAACCTGACTCCTTGTTCCACCTTCAGAGGAGTCTGGTGCTTAGTAACAAAGAGATGGCCCCTACCCCTACATATAACTGGCCTTCACAGCAAGGAGCACATAAAAGGGCAAACACATGATAGACAAAACCAGTGAAAAATCACAGCTCAGCTCACCAACCAGTCTGCTTACCAAATGAATTAACCCAGTCAACAGTATGTGTTAAAACAGGGGTTTAGTTAGCACACATTTGCAAATGCATACCTAAGCTGCAAGGTCTCTTCACGGCACCCTGTATCACTTACAGTCCTAACCTTCTATATTAATGAGTGTCTCCACAATGGAAGCACATGCATTCTAATGGATAGATAAGGGGCAGGTGGGTCTGCAGGTAGCCCAATCCTCAAAAGTAGGGATGAGCTTCGAGTTCGAGTCGAACTCATGTTCTACTCGAACATTGGCTGTTCGCAAGTTCGCCGAACAGCGAACAATTTGGGGTGTTTGCGGCAAATTCGAATGCCGCGGAACACCCTTTAAAAGTCTATGGGAGAAATCAAAAGTGCAGATTTTAAAGGCTTATATGCAAGTTATTGTCATAAAAAGTATTTGGGGACCTGGGTCCTGCCCCAGGGGACATGGATCAATGCAAAAAAAAGTTTTAAAAACGGACGTTTTTTCAGGAGCAGTGATTTTAATAATGCTTAAAGTCAAACAATAAAAGTGTAATATCCCTTTAAATTTAAGCTGGGGGGTAGCTGGGGGGTGTCTATAGTATGCCTGTAAAGGGGCGCATGTTTCCCGTGTTTAGAATAGTCTGACAGCAAAATGACATTTTGAAGAAAAAAACACATTTAAAACTACCCGCGGCTATTGCATTGCCGACAATACCCATAGAAGTTCATTGATAAAAACGGCATGGGAATTCCCCACAGGGCAACCCCGAACCAAAAAAAAAATGATGTGGGAGTCCCCCTAAATTCCATACAAGGCCCTTCAGGTCTGGTATGGATATTAAGGGGAACCCCAGCCAAAATTTTTTTTAAAAAATGACGTGGGGTTCCCCCTAAATTCCATACCAGACCCTTCAGGTCTGGTATGGATTTTAAGGGGAACCCCGCGCCAAAAAAAAAAAAAAACGGCGTGGGGTCCCCCCAAAAATCCATACCAGACCCTTATCCGAGCACGCAACCTGGCAGGCCACAGGAAAAGAGGGGGGGACGAGAGTGCGGCCCCCCCCCCTCCTGAACCATACCAGGCCACATGCCCTCAACATTGGGAGGGTGCTTTGGGGTAGCCCCCCAAAACACCTTGTCCCCATGTTGATGAAGACAAGGGCCTCATCCCCACAACCCTGGCCGGTGGTTGTGGGGGTCTGCGGGCGGGGGGCTTATCGGAATCTGGAAGCCCCCTTTAACAAGGGGACCCTCAGATCCCGGCCCCCCCCCTGTGTGAAATGGTAAGGGGGTACTTACCCCTACCATTTTACTAAAAAACTGTCAAAAATGTTAAAAATGACAAGAGACAGTTTTTGACAATTCCTTTATTTAAATGCTTCTTCTTTCTTCCTTCATCTTCTTCTGGTTCTTCTGGTTCTTCCTCCGGCGTTCTGGTCCAGCATCTCCTCCGCGGCGTCTTCTATCTTCTTCTCCTCGGGCCGCTCCGCACCCATGGCATGGGGGGGAGGCTCCCGCTCTTCTCTTCTCTTCATCTTCTTCTTCTTCATCTCTTCTTCCTTCTTCTCTTCTTCATTTCTTCTCCGGGCCGCTCCGCAGCCATGCTGGCATGGAGGGAGGCTCCCGCTGTGTGACGGCGTCTCTTCGTCTGACGGTTCTTAAATAACAGGGGCGGGGCCACTCGGTGACCCCGCCCCCCTCTGACGCACGGTGACTTGACGGGACTTCCCTGTGACATCACGGGGAATGCCACAGGGAAGTCCCGTCATGTCCCGTGTGTCAATGGGGGGCGGGGTCACCGGGTGGCCCCGCCCCCCGTTATTTAAGAACCGTCAGACGAAGAGACGCCGTCACACAGCGGGAGCCTCCCTCCATGCCAGCATGGCTGCGGAGCGGCCCGGAGAAGAAATGAAGAAGAGAAGAAGGAAGAAGAGATGAAGAAGAAGATGAAGAGAAGAGCGGGAGCCTCCCCCCCATGCCATGGGTGCGGAGCGGCCCGAGGAGAAGAAGATAGAAGACGCCGCGGAGGAGATGCTGGACGAGAACGCCGGAGGAAGAACCAAAAGAGCCAGAAGAACCAGAAGAAGATGAAGGAAGAAAGAAGAAGCATTTAAATAAAGGAATTGTCAAAAACTGTCTCTTGTCATTTTTAACATTTTTGACAGTTTTTTAGTGAAATGGTAGGGGTAAGTACCCCCTTACCATTTCACACTGGGGGGGGCGGGATCTGGGGGTCCCCTTGTTAAAGGGGGCTTCCAGATTCCGATAAGCCCCCCGCCCGCAGACCCCCACAACCACCGGCCAGGGTTGTGGGGATGAGGCCCTTGTCTTCATCAACATGGGGACAAGGTGTTTTGGGGGGCTACCCCAAAGCACCCTCCCAATGTTGAGGGCATGTGGCCTGGTACGGTTCAGGAGGGGGGGGGCCGCACTCTCGTCCCCCCCTCTTTTCCTGCGGCCTGCCAGGTTGCGTGCTCGGATAAGGGTCTGGTATGGATTTTTGGGGGGACCCCACGCCGTTTTTTTACTTTTTTGCGCGGGGTTCCCCTTAAAATCTATACCAGACCTGAAGGGTCTGGTATGGAATTTAGGGGGAACCCCACGTCATTTTTTTTTTAAATTTTGGCTGGGGTTCCCCTTAATATCCATACCAGACCTGAAGGGCCTTGTATGGAATTTAGGGGGACTCCCACATCATTTTTTTTTTTTAATTTTGGTTCGGGGTTGCCCTGTGGGGAATTCCCATGCCGTTTTTATCAATGAACTTCTATGTGTATTGTCGGCAATGCAATAGCCGCGGGTAGTTTTAAATGTGTTTTTTCCTTCAAAATGTCATTTTGCTGTCAGACTGTTCTAAACACGGGAAACATGCGCCCCTTTACAGGCATACTATAGACACCCCCCAGCTACGAAATTTAAAGGGATATTACACTTTTATTGTTTGACTTTCAGCATTATTAAAATCACTGCTCCTGAAAAAACGGCCGTTTTTAAAACTTTTTTTTGCATTGATTCATGTTCCCTGGGGCAGGACCCGGGTCCCCAAACACTTTTAATGACAACAGCTTGCATATAAGCCTTTAAAATTAGCACTTTTGATTATTCATGTTCGTGTCCCATAGACTTTAACGGTGTTCGCGTGTTCGAACGAACTTTTTTCCTGTTCGCATGTTCTGGTGCGAACCGAACAGGGGGGTGTTCGGCTCATCCCTACTCAAAAGGCACAGGGGCATATTGGACATCCAGCACCCAGCACATAGCACAATGCCCAGTGTGTCCCCATACCAAATTTACACCAGTAACAAAGAGATGGCTCCTGCCCCCACCTATAACTGGCCTTCACAGCAAGGAGCACATGGAAGGGCAAACGCATGATACACATGTAGCGGTGCCCCCGTGGGGTCGCTGCATGTTCTAGCATCCACAAATTTCTCCCTGCTGGTCAGACATCCATTTTGGCACACTTTCCCAGACAATGAACAGTCTCTTGCTTGTTTTTGTTGTTTTTATTAGGGGATTAAACTTGGATGGGGAAAAGGGACATGGGATGCCCAGATAATGAATACTTCTCAATGAAATCAATGTTGGTTGAGTCTAGATTTGACAGTCTCTTCCTCTGCACATCTCCACCTGCACACTACTTAAGATCACTTGCTTCACTTCACTGTCCAAATCTAGGTTCCTGTCTCCATTAGCACATGGCTAGGCCTCACTCTTAATAAGTCCTAACATATTCCTAATAGCCCATTACAGGCAGGGGTCTGCAGCCCACTATGAGGTAGCAACCATTTTAGTAGAGAAGAATAAATGTACAGCCTCTCCCTGTGGCTCCACATCCAAATCCTGGCATGTCTCTCCCAGAACTTCCCACTGCGCTTCTCACTCACTGACCCCGGCATGGATTCCTCCTAAATGACTTTCCTGGCAGTGCTCCCAACTTTCCTCTTCCTGCTCCTGTTCCAAGACACCTCTCAATGACCGTGTAGAGGGAGGCTGCCTCTCAGCTCCCGAGCTCCAGGTCTGAGTTCACCCCCCAGAAAGGGGGTTCCCTCAGACCATGACAGTCTAACACTCCACCATTCAGTTCTTCCACCCGACAACTCCTCCCACAGCAGGCTGACCATGGGTATATTGGTCAGGGCTCCTACATACACCCCATGTCACTCCAGCTCTCTGCCATTTTCCAGAACCTTCTGAGGAGGTGCCCAAGAGCTGAAGCACATGTCAGTCACCTGCTGCTACACTAAACCACTCCCCTGCCCCCAGATCAAAACAAACAGGCCTACCTCACAGCATAGGCCTGACTAAATTTACCTGCACTGACAGTACAAAACAAACCCACTACTCTAGCACCTACCTACAGTAGAGCGTGCTACACACAAAACCAGAGAAAATTCCCAGCTCAACTCTCCAACCAGTCTGCTTACCAACCAAATAAACCTGTCCAAAAGTATGCGTTAAAAACAGGGGCCACAGCTAATCACGTGGTACAGATGGCCTATGATTGGTCCTGCCTGTACCATGTGATCACTGCGACCAATCACAGCTAGCAACATAATTGTACACAATGGATGACATGAAAGGAAGCCATCCATTGTTTGATCTGTGTGATCTGACATGCGGGCCGTTACAGTGATCTGTCATCGGCTGTGTCCAATGGACACAGTGGGTGTCAAATCACGCCCACAGAATGACTGCATGTGAGGTGCTTGTTGGGAGGACATCATATGATGTCCACCCAGAACAATGAAAGTCCCTCTCGGCCTATTGCAAAATTACAGCGATTAAAGTGATTAAAATAATCTCCCGGTTAGGGATGAGCTTCATGTTCGAGTCGAACCCATGTTCGACTCGAACATCGGCTGTTCGCCCGTTCGCCGAATTGCGAACGATATGGGCCGTTCGCGCCAAATTCGTGTGGCGCGTCACGGCCCATAATTCACTGCGGCATCGCAGTGCATTGCTGGCTGATGATTGGCCAAGCATGCACTATGACCCGCATGCTTGGCCAATCACAGCGCCGTCAGTAGAGAGAGCTGTAATTGGCCAAAGCCAGGGTGGCTTTGGCCAATTATGGCTCAGGGGATTTAGTACACGCCCCACACTATATAAGGCCGCCTGCACGGTGGCCCTGTGTAGTGTGTGTTCCGGTGTGCTAAGAGATAGAGAGAGAGAGAGACAGTGTCATTTGATTTGAGTTAGATAGATTAGGCAGAACAGTCAGTCAGTTAGCTGCACTTACAGTGTATTGTGTATATATATGCATCCCAGGTGTTGCATATATATATATATATATACACTGTATTCAGTTTAGCTAGATCCGTTCCTGTTATCTTCTATCTAGACTATTTACATTTAGTGCAGTGCGTCCTGCTCACAGTGTTCAGCTAGATCCGTTCCTGTTATTTACATTTAGTGCAGTGCGTCCTGCTCACAGTGTTCAGCTAGATCCGTTCCTGCTATTTACATTTAGTGCAGTGCGTCCTGCTCACAGTGTTCAGCTAGATCCGTTCCTGCTATTTACATTTAGTGCAGTGCGTCCTGCTCACAGTGTTCAGCTAGATCCGTTCCTGCTATTTACATTTAGTGCAATGCGTCCTGCTCACAGTGTTCAGCTAGATCCGTTCCTGCTATTTACATTTAGTGCAGTGCGTCCTGCTCACAGTGTTCAGCTAGATCCGTTCTTGCTATTTACATTTAGTGCAGTGCGTCCTGCTCACAGTGTTCAGCTAGATCCGTTCCTGCTATTTACATTTAGTGCAGTGCGTCCTGCTCACAGTGTTCAGCTAGATGCGTTCCTGTTATCTTCTAGACTATTTACATTTAGTGCAGTGCGTCCTGTTCACAGTGTTCAGCTATATCCGTTCCTGTTATTTACATTTAGTGCAGTGCGTCCTGCTCACAGTGTTCAGCTAGATCCGTTCCTGCTATTTACATTTAGTGCAGTGCGTCCTGCTCACAGTGTTCAGCTAGATCCGTTCCTGCTATTTACATTTAGTGCAGTGCGTCCTGCTCACAGTGTTCAGCTAGATCCGTTCCTGCTATTTACATTTAGTGCAGTGCGTCCTGCTCACAGTGTTCAGCTAGATCCGTTCCTGTTATCTTCTAGACTATTTACATTTAGTGCAGTGCGTCCTGCTCACAGTGTTCAGCTAGATCCGTTCCTGCTATTTACATTTAGTGCAGTGCGTCCTGCTCACAGTGTTCAGCTAGATCCGTTCCTGCTATTTACATTTAGTGCAGTGCGTCCTGCTCACAGTGTTCAGCTAGATCCGTTCCTGTTATCTTCTAGACTATTTACATTTAGTGCAGTGCGTCCTGCTCACAGTGTTCAGCTAGATCCGTTCCTGCTATTTACATTTAGTGCAGTGCGTCCTGCTCACAGTGTTCAGCTAGATCCGTTCCTGTCATTTACATTTAGTGCAGTGCGTCCTGCTCACAGTGTTCAGCTAGATCCGTTCCTTCTATTTACATTTAGTGCAGTGCGTCCTGCTCACAGTGTTCAGCTAGATCCGTTCCTGTTATTTACATTTAGTGCAGTGCGTCCTGCTCACAGTGTTCAGCTAGATCCGTTCCTGCTATTTACATTTAGTGCAGTGCGTCCTGCTCACAGTGTTCAGCTAGATCCATTCCTGTTATCTTCTAGACTATTTACATTTAGTGCAGTGCGTCCTGCTCACAGTGTTCAGCTAGATCCGTTCCTGCTATTTACATTTAGTGCAGTGCGTCCTGCTCACAGTGTTCAGCTAGATCCGTTCCTGCCATTTACATTTAGTGCAGTGCGTCCTGCTCACAGTGTTCAGCTAGATCCGTTCCTGCTATTTACATTTAGTGCAGTGCGTCCTGCTCACAGTGTTCAGCTAGATCCGTTCCTGTTATTTACATTTAGTGCAGTGCGTCCTGCTCACAGTGTTCAGCTAGATCCGTTCCTGCTATTTACATTTAGTGCAGTGCGTCCTGCTCACAGTGTTCAGCTAGATCCGTTCCTGTTATCTTCTAGACTATTTACATTTAGTGCAGTGCGTCCTGTTCACAGTGTTCAGCTATATCCGTTCCTGTTATTTACATTTAGTGCAGTGCGTCCTGCTCACAGTGTTCAGCTAGATCCGTTCCTGCTATTTACATTTAGTGCAGTGCGTCCTGCTCACAGTGTTCAGCTAGATCCGTTCCTGCTATTTACATTTAGTGCAGTGCGTCCTGCTCACAGTGTTCAGCTAGATCCGTTCCTGCTATTTACATTTAGTGCAGTGCGTCCTGCTCACAGTGTTCAGCTAGATCCGTTCCTGTTATCTTCTAGACTATTTACATTTAGTGCAGTGCGTCCTGCTCACAGTGTTCAGCTAGATCCGTTCCTGCTATTTACATTTAGTGCAGTGCGTCCTGCTCACAGTGTTCAGCTAGATCCGTTCCTGCTATTTACATTTAGTGCAGTGCGTCCTGCTCACAGTGTTCAGCTAGATCCGTTCCTGTTATCTTCTAGACTATTTACATTTAGTGCAGTGCGTCCTGCTCACAGTGTTCAGCTAGATCCGTTCCTGCTATTTACATTTAGTGCAGTGCGTCCTGCTCACAGTGTTCAGCTAGATCCGTTCCTGTCATTTACATTTAGTGCAGTGCGTCCTGCTCACAGTGTTCAGCTAGATCCGTTCCTTCTATTTACATTTAGTGCAGTGCGTCCTGCTCACAGTGTTCAGCTAGATCCGTTCCTGTTATTTACATTTAGTGCAGTGCGTCCTGCTCACAGTGTTCAGCTAGATCCGTTCCTGCTATTTACATTTAGTGCAGTGCGTCCTGCTCACAGTGTTCAGCTAGATCCGTTCCTGTTATCTTCTAGACTATTTACATTTAGTGCAGTGCGTCCTGCTCACAGTGTTCAGCTAGATCCGTTCCTGCTATTTACATTTAGTGCAGTGCGTCCTGCTCACAGTGTTCAGCTAGATCCGTTCCTGCCATTTACATTTAGTGCAGTGCGTCCTGCTCACAGTGTTCAGCTAGATCCGTTCCTGCTATTTACATTTAGTGCAGTGCGTCCTGCTCACAGTGTTCAGCTAGATCCGTTCCTGTTATTTACATTTAGTGCAGTGCGTCCTGCTCACAGTGTTCAGCTAGATCCGTTCCTGCTATTTACATTTAGTGCAGTGCGTCCTGCTCACAGTGTTCAGCTAGATCCGTTCCTGTTATCTTCTAGACTATTTACATTTAGTGCAGTGAGTCCTGCTCACAGTGTTCAGCTAGATCCGTTCCTGCTATTTACATTTAGTGCAGTGCGTCCTGCTCACAGTGTTCAGCTAGATCCGTTCCTGCCATTTACATTTAGTGCAGTGCGTCCTGCTCATAGTGTTCAGCTAGATCCGTTCCTGCTATTTACATTTAGTGCAGTGCGTCCTGCTCACAGTGTTCAGCTAGATCCGTTCCTGTTATTTACATTTAGTGCAGTGCGTCCTGCTCACAGTGTTCAGCTAGATCCGTTCCTGCTATTTACATTTAGTGCAGTGCGTCCTGCTCACAGTGTTCAGCTAGATCCGTTCCTGTTATCTTCTAGACTATTTACATTTAGTGCAGTGCGTCCTGCTCACAGTGTTCAGCTAGATCCGTTCCTGCTATTTACATTTAGTGCAGTGCGTCCTGCTCACAGTGTTCAGCTAGATCCGTTCCTGCCATTTACATTTAGTGCAGTGCGTCCTGCTCACAGTGTTCAGCTAGATCCGTTCCTGCTATTTACATTTAGTGCAGTGCGTCCTGCTCACAGTGTTCAGCTAGATCCGTTCCTGTTATCTTCCTACTGACAGGCAGGCTTGTCTGGTTACAGTATATAAAGCTACCTGAAGAAAATTACAGGTGTTCTATTTGATCCTATTAGTACCACGGTCAGGCAGCTAGACTATTTACATTTAGTAAAGTGCGTCCTGCTCACAGTGTTCAGCTAGATCCGTTCCTGTTATCTTCCTACTGACAGGCAGGCTTGTCTGGTTACAGTATATAAAGCTACCTGAAGAAAATTACAGGTGTTCTATTTGATCCTATTAGTACCACGGTCAGGCAGCTAGACTATTTACATTTAGTAAAGTGCGTCCTGCTCACAGTGTTCAGCTAGATCCGTTCCTGTTATCTTCCTACTGACAGGCCGGCTTGTCTGGTTACAGTATATAAAGCTACCTGAAGAAAATTACAGGTGTTCTATTTGATCCTATTAGTACCACGGTCAGGCAGCTAGACTATTTACATTTAGTACAGTGCGTCCTGCTCACAGTGTTCAGTTAGATCCGTTCCTGTTATCTTCCTACTGACAGGCAGGCTTGTCTGGTTACAGTATATAAAGCTACCTGAAGAAAATTACAGGTGTTCTATCCCAGCTTAGTGCAGCTACAGGCCATTAGTATGTCTGGAAGGCCAAGAAGGAGAGGCAGACAGTCACAAGCCAATAAGAGAGGACAAGCAGGCTCTGTGTCTAGTGCTGGTCGTGGAGACGGTGCATCCTCATCAGCACGTGGCCATGGGACACGCTTGGCCTTTTTTTCGGCAGCTGGCCGTGTTGAGCCGCAACATGCGGAAGACTTGGTCGAGTGGATGACCAAGCCGTCCTCATCCTCCTCATCCTCTCTCACCCATGCCCAGGGTGCTTTGTCTGGCAAAGCAGCGGCCTCTTCCCTCAGCTCAATGTCATCAGTGACTCCTTCCCTAGCTCCACCATGTCCTCATGAGGATTCCCTCGAACTGTTTGACCACAGTGTTGGGTACATGCTCCAGGAGGATGCCCAGCGTTTGGAAGGCTCTGATGATGATACTGAGCTCGATGAAGGCAGTAACATGAGCACGGACAGAGGGGGTGCCCAAGAAGGACAGCAATCTGGCAGTCATGCTCCCCCTGCTGCAGCATACTGCCAGGTTTGCTCCAGTGATGAGGAGGGGGGGATGATGAGGTCACTGACTCAACGTGGGTGCCTGATAGGAGAGAGGAGGAGGAGGAGGAGGAGGAGGAGGCGGCACATCACCAACGAGGCAGGATGCCCTCCAGGGGCCAGCCTAAGGGCAGCACATTGACTGCATCACACCCCAAAGCTCCACATGTGCAGGGTGCTGCAGTCTCTGCGCGTTATTCAAAAAGTTCTTTGGTGTGGGCCTTTTTTGAGACGAGTGCATCAGATCGCACCGCTGCTATTTGCAACATATGTCTCAAGCGTATCTCGCGTGGCCAAAACATCTCCCGCTTGGGTACCACATGCTTGACCAGACATATGTTGACCTGCCATGCAGTTCGTTGGCAAGCGTATCTAAAAGACCCACACCAAAGAACAAAGAGGATCTCTCCTTGCTCCTCATCAGCTGAGATTTCCAACCCCACTAGACCTTCAGTCCTCTCTGAGACCTGCAGTGAGAGGAATGAAGGTGTAGAATTAGGTGTGTCACAGCCAAGTACTTGTGGGCAATCTGCTTTTGGTACACCGACGTCAGATTGTACCAGACAAATTTCCCTGCCCCAGCTGCTGCACCGCCGAAAGAAGTTTGCTCCCAACCATCCACACGCCCAGCGGTTGAATGCTAGCTTGGCAAAATTGCTAGCACTTCAACTGCTGCCTTTTCAGTTGGTAGACTCTGCCCCCTTCCGTGAGTTTGTTGAATGTGCGGTTCCTCAGTGGCAGGTACCCAAACGCCACTTTTTCTCACGGAAGGCGATTCCGGCTCTCTACCGGCATGTGGAAGGCAATGTCCATGCCTCGCTGGACAGGGCGGTCAGCGGTAAGGTGCATATTACCGCTGACTCATGGTCCAGCAGGCATAGACAGGGACGTTACCGAAGTTTCACGGCGCATTGGGTGACTCTGCTGGCAGCTGGGAAGGATGCAGGACAAGGTGCAGTAGTGTTGGAGGTTGTTCCGCCACCACGCCTCCAAAATGCTGATTGTGACACACCTCTCTCCTCCACCCCCTCCTCTTCTTCTTCCTCCATGGCCTCTTCCTCGGAACCAGCGGTGCTCCGTAGGCGTTCAAGGGGCTACGCAAGTACGCAGGCCAAAAGATGCCATGCGGTGCTTGAGCTGGTGTGCTTGGGGGACAGGAGCCACACTGGGGCAGAGGTTCTGTCAGCTCTGCAGGGGCAGGTTCAGAGGTGGTTGACGCCACGCCAACTTAAGGCAGGAATGGTGGTTTGCGACAATGGCACCAACCTCCTCTCTGCCCTCCGACAGGGACAAATGACCCATGTGCCCTGTTTGGCTCACGTCCTTAACTTGGTGGTGCAGCGGTTCTTGGGCAGGTACCCGGGCTTACAGGATGTCCTGAGGCAGGCCAGGAAAGTCTGTGTGCATTTCCGCCGGTCATATAATGCCAGTGCTCGGCTGACGGACCTTCAAAAGGAGTTTAACCTGCCCAAGAACCGCCTAATCTGTGACATGCCCACCAGGTGGAACTCAACGTTGGCCATGCTGCAGCGGCTGCACACGCAGCAGAGGGCCATCAATGAGTACCTGTGCGACTATGGCACCAGGACAGGGTCAGGGGAGCTTGGTTTTTTTTCCCCACGCCAGTGGGCCATGATCAGGGATGCATGCACTGTCCTGTCACCATTCGAGGAGGCCACGAGGATGGTGAGCACTGACAGTGCATGCATCAGTGACACTGTCCCCCTTGTCCACCTGTTGGAGCACACGCTGCGTGGAATAATGGACAGGGCACTTGAGGCAGAACAGAGGCAGGAAGAGGAGGAATTCCTTAGCTCTCAAGGCCCCCTTTATCCAGACAGTGTTCCTGCGTGCCCGCCGATCACACAGGAAGAGGACGAGGAGGAGGAGGAGGAGGAGGAAGATTGTGTCAGTATGGAGGTGGAGCCTGGCACTCAGCATCAGCAGCAGTCTTTAAGGGATCAGTCCCAAGGAACACATGGACTTGTACGTGGCTGGGAGGAGGTGGCTGCGGACGTTGTTGTCCTTAGTGACCCAGAGGACTCCGGACCGAATGCCTCAGCAAACCTACGCTGCATGGCCTCCCTGATCCTGCAAAGCCTGCGTAAGGATCCTCGTATTCGTGGTATCAAGGAGAACGACCAATACTGGCTGGCAACCCTCCTTGATCCACGTTACAAGGGTAAGGTTGCGGACCTTATCTTGCCATCGCAGAGGGAGCAGAGGATGAAACATCTTCGGGAGGCCTTGCAGAAAGGTCTGTGCAACGCGTTCCCAGAGACTGGGAGGTTACAAACTCCTGTTTCTGGACAACGTGTTGCTGAGGCTTCGGTCAGTCAAAGAAGGAGCGGTGGAGAAGGTGGCCGTCTGACCGATGCGTTCAGACAATTTTTTGGTCCGCAGCCCCAAGGTATGATCGGTTCCAGCAACCATCGCCAGCGTCTGTTTTACATGGTGCAGGAATACCTAGGGGCAAGATCAGACTTGGATACCTTTCCCACCGAAAATCCTCTGGGTTACTGGGTCTTGAGGATGGATCACTGGCCAGAGCTTGCACAGTATGCAATTGAGCTACTGGCCTGTCCTGCATCCAGCGTTCTTTCGGAACGCACATTCAGTGCTGCTGGAGGCGTGGTAACCGATCACAGGGTGCGCCTGTCCACCGACTCGGTCGATCGGCTGACCTTCATAAAAATGAATCAGTCTTGGATCACCACCAGCTACCAAGCACCTGATGCTGATGTAACCGAATAATTTTTTTTGAAATCTCAGATCCCTTCAAAGACTGCCTATGCTGATGCTGAGTGACTATCCCTGAGTAATTATCCTCTTCCTCCTCAATCATCACGCTGATAGCTTGTAAGAACATTTTTGGTTCTGGGCGCCACCACCAGTGCCTAAGGCACAATTTTTCAGCCCCTGTTTAACAGGGGTGTGTAATTACAATTTTTGATGTAATACTTTGCAGCAGGGCTCGTTCCTGCATTCCAACTAGAGTGTCTGTGAGGGGTTGCAGTGTTGTGGCACCAGTGCCTAAGGCCCAATTTTTCTGCCCCTGTCTAACAGGGGCATGTAATTACAATTTTTGATGCAATACTTTGTAGCAGGGCTCGTTCCTGCGTTCCAACTAGAGTGTCTGTGAGGGGTTGCAGTGTTGTGGCACCAGCACCAGTGCCTAAGGCCCAATTTTTCTGCCCCTGTCTAACAGGGGCGTGTAATTACAATTTTTGATGCAATACTTTGCAGCAGGGCTCGTTCCTGCGTTCCAACTAGAGTGTCTGTGAGGGGTTGCAGTGTTGTGGCACCAGTGCCTAAGGCCCAATTTTTCTGCCCCTGTCTAACAGGGGCGTGTAATTACAATTTTTGAAGCAATACTTTGCAGCAGGGCTCGTTCCTGCGTTCCAACTAGAGTGTCTGTGAGGGGTTGCAGTGTTGTGGCACCAGCACCAGTGCCTAAGGCCTAATTTTTCAGCTCCTGTTCAACAGGGGCATGTAATTACAATTCTTGATCTAATATTTCACAGCAGGGCCCTGTGAGGGCTTACAGTGTTGTGGCCACAGCAACACCTAAGGCCCAAATTTCTGCTGAGTATATAGGGCAGGACCCTACTTTCAAACATCTAACTTACAAACGACTCCTACTTGCAAACGGAAGGAGACAACAGGAAGTGAGATGAAATCTACCCCTAGGAAGGGAAATTCTCTCCTGTAAGAGTTAATATGGGAAAACAATTTCTCCTTTCCACTGATGCTTTCCAATCCTTGTTCCACAAAAAAACCCAAATTTTCAAAAAACATTTTTCATTGGGACAAAAAAGTGAGGTGAAATCTTCTGAAGAGGAGGAAAGACAGCAAAACAAATGTCACAGGGGTGATAACCCTTCCCTATGTTTTCCAAAAAGCTTAAAAAAGATTTTTTGGCTGGAGCTAAACACGTTAAAAATGTACCCGTTCAAAATTACAAACAGATTCTACTTAACAACAAACCTACAGTCCCTGTCTTGTTTGCACCGCCTGTATACTGCTGTTCAGAGTATATAGGGCCTGGTGGCCCCACACCTTTCCTTATTTTAATTTGGGTGCGGGGTTCCCCTTAATATCCATACAAGACCCAAAGGGCCTGGTAATGGACTGGGGGGTACCCATGCCGTTTGTCTCACTGATTTTCATCCATATTGCCATGACCCGACATGACATTAAACCCGCAAGCAGTTTTAAATGAGATTTTTTCCTTTAAAAATGACATTTGGTGCAGGGACTGTTCTAAACATGGGAAACACGCGTCACTTTACAGGCATACTATAGACACCCCCCAGGTACGATATTTAAAGGAATATTTCACTTTTTTTTTTACTTTAAGCATCATTAAAATCACTGCTCCCGAAAAAACGGCCGTTTTTAAAAGTTTTTTTTGCATTGATACATGTCCCCTGGGGTAGGACCCGGGTCCCCAAACCCTTTTTAGGACAATACCATGCAAATTAGCCTTTAAAATGAGCACTTTTGATTTCGAACGTTCGAGTCCCATAGACGTCAATGGGGTTCTAACGTTCGTGCGAACTTTCGGTAAGTTCGCGGGTTCTGGTGCGAACCGAACCGGGGGGTGTTCGGCTCATCCCTACTCCCGGTGGAACTTACCTAATTTCTCTTCCAGAGGCTTGGGTATGAGGAAGGATTGCTGTGACCCTGATTCCAATGAGGCTTAAGGGTTTATTTGAAGAAGAATTCCAAGCTAGCTCTAATTAAGCTTAAATCTGCTCCAAGCCCCTTTCTAACTACCCTGTAAAAGGAAGATGCCTATACTTACTCATGATCAGGGCGCTCCAGTCCAATCACATGATCCCCCAGAGGCTGGCTTCAGGGGAGAGGAGAGAGTGCTGACAGATGGAATGCCTGGGTGGAAATGTCACTCGAAGACTTACTATGGGGCATCCATTGTCAGTTGTCCCTCCTCTCCCCTGAAGCTGGCTGCTGGGAGCCGATCATGTGATCAAACCGGAGCACCCTGACAATAGGTAAGTATAAGTATCTTCCTTCTACAGGGTGGTTTAGTTAGCTCTAGCCTGGACTGCCACCCTAATAACCTAAGAGCAAAATTTTAGTGACAATAAATAAATTATAAAAATACAAAAAAACATAAAAAATCTATGCTGATGTATTTTCACCATGATCCAGGTAAGGATAACAATTATAATATTTGTTCTAATTTTTTTAATATATGCAATTTTGTACTGTAACAGGAGCACCCATAGGCGTGCACAGGGGGTGTGCCTGGGCACACCCTAATCACCTCATGTGCAGTGGCATATAATCCAGTGTGCAGAAGTGTGTGTAGCATATTGTGCCTTGTCACACACTACACACCTTGACTAATCAATTCTTTTTCATCAGCAGCACTGCTCGCGGCATCATCGCCCTGTCTTGGCGTATTTCCTGTCTCTGCTGGCTTGGCGTATTTCTGTCTGTGAGCTGGGGGGGGGTGCGCTGTGCTGTGCCGATCCTGTAATATCTCACTCACATGAATCCTAGTGCCTGGCCATAATTAGTGAGTGCAGGTACGATTAAAACCCCCTCTCTCTCTCTCACACCCCCTTGCTCTATTGCCCCCCCCCCCCCCACACACACACACACTATATATATTGTTGAATATGTATTTATTAGGAATTTTCAAAACAACAGAAATATTTCAAAGTATAAACACAAAATCTGACAGGGATATACATGCAGTATCTCACGAAAGTGAGTACACCCCTCACATTTTTGTAAATATTTTATTATATCTTTTCATGTGACAACACTGAAGAAATTACACTTTGCTACAATTTAAAATAGTGAGTTTACAGATTGTGTAAACTTGCTGTCCCCTCAAAATAACTTAACACACAGCCATTAATGTCTAAACCGCTGGCAACAAAAGTGAGTACACCCCTAAGTGCAAACGTCCAAATTGGGCCCAAAGTGTCAATATTTTGTGTGGCCATTATTATCTTCCAGCACTGCCTTAACCCTCTTGGGCATGGGGTTCCAAAGAGCTTCAAAGGTTGCCACTGGAGTCCTCTTCCACTCCTCAATGATGACATCATGGAGCTGGTGGATGTTAGAGACCTTGCGCTCCTCCACCTTCCATTTGAGGATGCCTCACAGATGCTCAATAGGGTTTAGGTCTGGAGACATGCTTGGTCAGTCCATCACCTTTACCCTCAGCTTCTTTAGCAAGCCAGTGGTCATCTTGGAGGTGTGTTTGGGGTTGTTATCATGTTGGAATACTGCCCTGTGGCCCAGTCTCCGAAGGGGGGGGGTCATGCTCTGGTTCGGTATGACACAGTACATGTTGGCATTCATGGTTCCCTCAATGAACTGTAGCTCCCCAGTGCCAGCAGCACTCATGCAGCCCCAGACCATGACACTCCCACCACCATGCTTGACTGTAGGCAAGACACACTTTTCTTTGTACTCCTCACTAGGGATGAGCCGAATACCCCCCTGTTCGGTGAGCACCAGAACATGCGAACAGGAAAAAAGTTTATTCGAACACGCGAACACCGTTAAAGTCTATGGGACACGAACATGAATAATCAAAAGTGCTAATTTTAAAGGCTTATATGCAAGTTATTGGCATAAAAAGTGTTTGGGGACCTGGGTCCTGCCCCAGGTTACATGGATCAATGCAAAAAAAAGTTTTAAAAAACGGCCGTTTTTTCAGGAGCAGTGATTTTAATAATGCTTAAAGTCAAACAATAAAAGTGTAATGTTCCTTTAATTTTCGTAGCTGGGGGGTGTCTATAATATGCCTGTAAAGGGGCGCATGTTTCCTGTGTTTAGAACAGTCTGACAGCAAAATGACATTTCGAAGGAAAAAACCCATTTAAAACTACTCGCGGCTATTGCATTGCCGACAATACACATAGAAGTTCATTGATAAAAACGGCATGGGAATTCCCCACAGTGGAACCCCGAACCAAAATTTAAAAAAAAAAAAATGATGTGGGGGTCCCCCTAAATTCCATACCAGACCCTACAGGTCTGGTATGGATTTTAAGGGGAACCCCACGCCAAAAAAAAAAAATGGCGTGGGGTCCCCCCAAAAATCCATACCAGACCCTTATCCGAGCACGCAACCTGGCAGGCCGCAGGAAAAGAGGGGGGACGAGAGTGCGGCCCTCCCCTCTCCTGAACCGCATCAGGCCACATGCCCTCAACATTGGGAGGGTGCTTTGGGGTAGCCCCCCAAAACACCTTGTCCCCATGTTGATGAGGACCAGGGCCTCATCCTCACAACCCTGGCCGGTGGTTGTGGGGGTCTGTGGGCGGGGGCTTATCGGAATCTGGAAGCCCCCTTTAACAAGGGCACCCCCAGATCCTGTCCCCCCCTGTGTGAAATGGTAAGGGGGTACTTACCCCTACCATTTCACTAAAAAACTGTCAAAAATGTTCAAAATGACAAGAGACAGTTTTTGACAATTCCTTTATTTAAATGCTTCTTCTTTCTTCTATCTTCCTTTATCTTCTTCTTCTGGTTCTTCTGGCTCTTCTGGTTCTTCCTCCGGCGTTCTCGTCCAGCATCTCCTCCGCAGGGTCTTCTATCTTCTTCTCCTCGGGCCGCTCCACACCCATGGCATGGGGGGAGGCTCCCGCTCTTCTCTTCATCTTCATCTTCTCTTCTTCTCTTCTTCATTTTCTTCTCTGGGCCGCTCCGCATCCATGCTGGCATGAAGGGAGGCTCCCGCTGTGTGACGGCGTCTCCTCATCTGACGGTTCTTAAATAACGGGGGGCATGACGGGACTTCCCTGTGGCATTCCCCGTGACGTCACAGGGAAGTCCCGTCAAGTCACCGTGCATCAGAGGGGGGCTGGGGTACCGGGTGGCCCCGCACCCATTATTTAAGAACCGTCAGAAGAGGAGACTCCGTCACACAGCGGGAGCCTCCCTCCATGCCAGCATGGATGCGGAGCAGCCCGGAGAAGAAAATGAAGAAGAGAAGAAAAGAAGAAGAGAAGATGAAGAAGATGAAGAGAAGAGCGGGAGCCTCCCCCCATGCCATGGGTGCGGAGCGGCCCGAGGAGAAGATAGAAGACACCGTGGAGGAGATGCTGGACGAGAACGCCGGAGGAAGAAACCAGAAGAGCCAGAAGAACCAGCAGAAGAAGATGAAGGAAGATAGAAGAAAGAAGAAGCATTTAAATAAAGGAATTGTCAAAAACTGTCTCTTGTCATTTTGAACATTTTTGACAGTATTTTAGTGAAATGGTAGGGGTAAGTACCCCCTTACCATTTCACACAGGGGGGGCTGGGATCTGGGGGTCCCCTTGTTAAAGGGGGCTTCCAGATTCCGATAAGCCCCCCGCCCGCAGACCCCCACAACCCCCGGCCAGGGTTGTGGGGATGAGGCCCTTGTCCTCATCAACATGGGGACAAGGTGTTTTGGGGGGCTACCCCAAAGCACCCTCCCAATGTTGAGGGCATGTGGCCTGGTACGGTTCAGGAGGAGGGGGCCGCACTCTCGTCCCCCTCTTTTCCTGTGGCCTGCCAGGTTGCGTGCTCGGATAAGGGTCTGGTATGGATTTTTGGGGGGACCCCACGCCGGTTTTTTTTTTTGGCGCGGGGTTCCCCTTAAAATCCATACCAGACCTGAAGGGCCTGGTATGGAATTTAAGGGGACCCCCACGTCATTTTTTTTTTAAATTTTGGTTCGGGGTTCCCCTGTGGGGAATTCCCATGCCGTTTTTATCAATGAACTTCTATGTGTATTGTCGGCAATGCAATAGCCGCGAGTAGTTTTAAATGGGTTTTTTCCTTCGAAATGTCATTTTGCTGCCTGACTGTTCTAAACACAGGAAACATACGCCCCTTTACAGGCATACTATAGACACCCCCCAGCTACGAAATTTAAAGGGATATTACACTTTTATTGTTTGACTTTAAGCATTATTAAAATCACTGCTCCTGAAAAAACGGCTGTTTTTAAAACTTTTAATTGCATTGATCCATGTCCCCTGGGGCAGGACCCAGGTCCCCAAACACTTTTTATGACAATAACTTGCATATAAGCCTTTAAAATTAGCACTTTTGATTTCTCCCATAGACTTTTAAAGGGTGTTCCGCGACATTTGAATTTGCCGCGAACACCCCAAATTGTTCGCTGTTCGGCGAACTTGCGAACAGCCAATGTTTGAGTCCAACATGAGTTCGACTTGAACTCGAAGCTCATCCCTACTCCGCACCTGGTTGCCGCCACACACGCTTGACACCATCTGAACCAAATAAGTTTATCTTGGTCTCATCAGACCACAGGACATGATTCCAGTAATCCATGTCCTTAGTCTGCTTATCTTCAGCAAAGTGTTTGCGGGCTTTCTTGTGCATCATTTTTAGAAGAGGCTTCCTTCTGGGACGACAGCCATGCAGACCATTTTGATGCAATGTGCGGCTTGGTCTGAGCACTGACAGGCTGACTCTCCACCCCTTCAAACTCTGCAACAATGCTGGCAGCACGTACACATCTATTTCCCACAGACAACCTCTGGATATGACACTGAGCACGTGCACTCAACTTCTTTGGTCGACCATGGCGAGGCCTGTTCTGAGTGGAACCTGTCCTGCTAAACCGCTGTATGGTCTTGAGGGGACAGCAAATTTACACTCTTATACAAGCTGTACACCCACTACTTTACATTGTAGCAAAGTGTAATTTCTTCTGTGTTGTCACACGAAAAGATATAATATAATCTTTACAAAAATGTGAGGGGTGTACTCACTTTTGTGAAATACTGTATATATATATATATATATATATATATATATATATATATATATATATATATATATATATATATATTATACAGTGCCTTGAAAAAGTATTCATACCCCTTGAAATTTTCCACATTTTGTTATGTTAGACCAACACAAATTGGCACATAATTGGGAAGTGGAAGGAAAATTATAAATGTTCTTCATGTTTTAAAATAAAAAAGTGTGGCATGCATTTGTATTCGGCCCCCTTTACTCTGATACCCCTAACTAAAATTTAGTGGAACCAATTGCCTTCAGAAGTCACTTAATTAGTAAATAGAGCCCACCTGTGTGTAATTTGATCTTAGTATAAATACAGCTGTTCTGTCAAGCCCTCAGAGGTTTGTTAAAGAACCTTAGTGAACAAACAGCATCATGAAGGCCAAAGAACACACCAGACAGGTCAAGGATAAAGTTATGGAGAAATTTAAAGCAGGGTTAGGTTGAAAAAAAATATCCCAAGCTTTGAACATCTCATGGAGCACTGTTCAATCCATCATCCTAAAATGGAAAGAGTATGGCACAACTGCAAACCTACCAAGACATGGCTGTCCACCTAAACTGACAGACCGGGCAAAGAGAGCATTAATCATAGAAGCAGCCAAGAGGCCCATGGTAACTCTGGAGAGATCAAGGGTGGGAGAATCTGTCCATAGGGCAACTATTAGTCATGCACTCCACAAATCTGGCCTTTATGAAAGTGTGGCAAGTAGAAAGCCATTGTTGAAAAAAATCCATAAGAAGTCCCGTTTGCAGTGTGCAAGAAGCCATGTGGGGGACACAGCAAACATGTGGAAGAAGGTGTTCTGGTCAGCACCAAAGTTGGACCAAAATTGAATTTTTTGGCCTAAAAGCAAAACTCTATGAGGTTTATTTACTAAAGCTGGAGAGTGCAAAATATGGTGCACTTCTGCATAGAAACCAATCAGCTTCCAGGTTTTATTGCCAAAGCCTAATTAAACAAGCTGAAGTTAGAAGCTTATTGGCTACAATGCATAGCTGCACCAGATTCTGACTGCACCAGTTTTAGTAAATCAACCCCTATGTGTGCTGGAAAACTAACACTGCACATCACCCTGAACACACCACCCCCACCGTAAAACATGGTGGTGGCAGCATCATGTTGTGGGATGCTTTTCTTCAGCAGGGACAGGGAAGAGGGTCAGAGTTGATGGGAAGATGGATGGAGCCAAATACAGGGCAATCTTAGAAGAAAACCTTAAAAGAATCTGCAAAGGACTTGAGACTGAGGCGGAGGTTCACCTTCCAGCAGGACAATGACCCTAAACATACAGCCAGAGCTACAATGGAATGTTTAGATTAGAGCATATTCATGTGTTAGAATGGCCCAGTCAAAGTCCAGACCTAAATTCAGTTGAGAATCTGTGGCAAGACTTGAAAATTGCTGTTCACAGATGATCTCCATCCAATCTGACAGAACTTGAGCTATTTTGCAAAGAAGAATGGGCAAAAATGTCACTCTCTAGCTGTGCAAAGCTGTTAGAGACATCCCCAAAAAGACTTGCAGCTGTAATTGCAGTGAAGTATTGACTCAGGGGAGCTGAATACAAATGCACTCCACACTTTTCAGGTATTTCTTTGTAAAAAAAAAAAATTGAAAACCATTGATAATTTTCCTTCCACTTCACAATTATGTGCTACTTTATGTTGGTCTATCACATAAAATCTTGATACAATACATTTATGTTTTTAGTTGGATAAAAAGTTTAAGCAATCTTAATACTCAAGATGATCTTTTCAGCTTCTTAAAATTACCTTATGAATTGGGTGTTAGAAGTGCAAGTGAAAATGTCCATGGCCTTACTAGGCTTTTCCCTATTGAAATTCCAGGCAGAAGTAAGTCTTGAAACATTTCTCTATTTGATTAATTCAATGCTAATATCAGATGTGATAATGACTGAACAGAAATGTTTAGCATATGGTGTGTGTTACCAAGGAATCATATAGCAGGCCCATCATATAAATAACTGCATGAAAATTGATTTGTAAACAGAAAAACTTAAATATAAGTGTACAACATTGCTGTCAGATGCCACATTTGTGAACAATTCTGCATACTAATAGAGTAATCTTACTGTTTACCATAGATGCCCTCTAGTGGAAAAACAAGGAAAGAACTTGAGGTTTACAATTATATGAAATACAGTATGAAAACTTGTAGACTTCCTCGGCCTTCATGATGCAGTGTGTTCAGTTCAGATTATTTATTACATGCTTTTTGAAATTGTCTAATACTTTGCTTCAAGTGTGGCCCCTGACATCACCAAAGGGCCACACATAATATACAGTGAACGTAATGATGCAGACAGATTCAGAAACTGCAGATATGCTACAGGAGGAGATGGTCAAAGATTGCAGATGTAGTGCTACTCTAATGTAGCATACACATGACCGGACTTTCTGGCAGACTAGGTCCAGCGGTCCTCCCGACGGACTTTCGGCGGAGTTCCGATGGACTTACGAACGAACGGACTTGCACACACACCAATGGACTATGTCCGTCCGAAAGTCCTTCGTTTTGAACGTGATGACGTAAGACTGGACTAAAAAAGGAAGTTCAATAGCCAGTAGCCAATAGCTGCCCTTGCGTCGTATTTGGTCCGTCGGACCAGCATACAGCTAAACGGTTTTCCCGATAGGAATTGAGTCCGTTAGACAGATTTGAAACATGTTCTATTTCTAGGTCCATCGGATTTTTTAAATGAAAAACGATCAGATTAGCCCACACACGATCAGAATGTCCGATGGACTGATTCCGTTGGACCTAGTCTGCACACCCGAATATGACACGCCTTGCTCACCCAGCTTTTACTGACACACCTTGGGGTATCTTAAAAAATTTATTAGGCTCCTTTGGCCCCACGTGGGATGCCTTTAAGGCATCTGTGCGGGGCTCATACATTTCTAACATTGCCAAGCACAGGAAGTCCTCTCAGGTGGCTCTTCTGGCTTTGGAGTCCTCCCTGGAGACTGCTAGGGCCCAATATTCTGCACTCCCCACTCCGGACTCTCATGGAGTCCTGGTGGGGGCGCACAGGGCCCTGGATCTTCATAGGGTGAACGCAACGTGGAAGCAGCAGCTGTATTTGTCTGCCAGGCTACATGAATATAGTGGGAAAAATAGTAAAATGTTGGCTTATCTCTCTCATACTGAATACACAGATAGGACTGTGCCACAAATCCAACTACCTGATGGCTCTGTTACATCTGATCCCCTGATCATAAACCAGACATTTAAGTCCTTTTACGAAAGCCTTTATGCAGCCCCCCCCCCCCGAACTTCCCTCCTCCATGTGTGAAGCCTTGATTGTAGTACTACCCAAACCCGATAAAGACAAACTGTTGTGTGGATCATACTGTCCAATCTCGCTACTGAATAGTGATGTTAAGGTGGTAGCAAAAATTTTAGCCCTGAGACTGCAGAAGGTCATTCTCCACCATGTTCACAGGGCCCAGACTGGGGTTCATGCCTGGGAAGTGTACATATGACAACATTTGCCGCCTTTATTTGCATATTTACAGGGCTGCCACTGACAAAAAGAGTGGATTAGTGTTCTCACTAGATGTGCTAAAAGCCTTTGATACAGTCAACTAGACGTGTGCGATTAGTTTCGTACGAATCGGAAATTTGTACGAATTTCCAAAAATTCGTACATTCGAAACACGAATTTTTTATGCATATGAATTTTGTATGAAATGTGAAATTTCGTTTACGAACTTCGGATAAATTTATCATAACGAACTTTCGTTATTGTTACGAAAAGTTAACGAAACTAAAAGTTAAAAGCCCAGAAAGTCAGCACAGCACAGGGATGATGGGAGCCCCTCATAATGATCAATTTATCATAACGAACTTTCGTTATTGTTAAGAAAAGTTTACGAACCTAACGAAAATTTGTATTTCGTATGAATCCGAATTGAATTTCGGACACGAATTACGAATTAATTTTAATACGAAATAGAACGGAATGAAGCAAAACGAATTGATGGTGCACATGTCTACAGTCAACTGGTCCTTTCTTTGGGAAACTATGCATCGTATGGGTTTCAGCTCCCAATTTATAAAATGGGTCTGGTTGCTTTACACCAACCCTAGAGCTAGGATAGGTACCAATAAGGATGTGTCGGAAATGTTTAATTTACAAAGGGGAACCAGGCAGGGCTACCCACTCTCGCCACTTCTGTTTGCACTGACCATTGAGCCCCTTGCTCTGGCGGTGCGGCAGACGGGGACGGTGGGTGGTATCTGCTATGGCGAGCTGTCTGAAAAGATCTCCCTATATGCGGACGATGCTCTGATCTATCTGGATAGCTCAGAGCAGTCCTTTGTCTCGTTAATGGAGGTTGTGGAGTTTGGGAAGGTCTCTGGGCTATGCATTGGCTAGGAAAAGTCTGTGGCATTCCCTATAGGCCCCGAAATGGACTATACCTATCTATCTCATTCTAAATTGACCATCCAACATACATTTAAATATCTGGGGATTTACATTAATAACAACCTATCGTGTTTTCAAGCCCTCAACATCACCCCGATCATAACACACATGGAGACCAGGCTACACACCTGGGCCTCCTTACCACTAAACTTAATTGGACAAGTGAACATCTTTAAAATGATATACTTACCCAAATTTCTCTATGTTCTTGCAAGGTTTCCACATACTGCAGAGAAGTTATTGCCCTGCTTAGCTTAGTATTGTCCTCAAATCACAAATACAGAGATTGTTTACCCCATCCTCCAGGTCGTTTATGAACAAATTAAATAGGATTGGCCCCAGCACAGAACCCTGGGGGACCCTGCTTTCCACCCTGGACCATTGCGAGACCGAGTACTCCTCATTTATCACCACCCTCTGAACTCTCCCTTGTAGCCAATTTTCAGTCCATGTACTTACCCTATGGTCCATGCCAACGAACCTTACTTTGTACAGTAAACATTTATAGGGAACTGTGTCAAATGCTTTTGCAAAATCCAGATACACCACGTCTACGGGCCTTCCTTTATCTAGATGGCAGCTCACCTCCTCATAGAAGGTTAATAGATTGGTTTGGCAAGAACGATTTTTCATGAAGCCATGCTGATTACTGCTAATGATACCGTTTTCATTACTAAAATCTTGTATATAGTCCCTTATCATCCCCTCCAAGAGCTTGCATACTATTAATGTTAGGGCTAACCGGTCTGTAATTCCCAAGGGATGTATTTTGCCCCTTTTTTTAAATATTGGTGCTACATTGGCTTTACTCCAATCAGCTGATACCATTTCAGTCAGTAGACTGTCAGTAAAAATTAGGAACAATGGTCTGGCAATTACTTGACTGAGGGAGATGGACGTCCCCTGTTCCTCTGGCTTTACCCTGGATATATTCGGGAAGTTTATCATTCAGGGAATACCAGCAGTATCAATCTGGCACGTACTGTCTGTCAGCAGCAGAGTTCTCTTTATTCTCCACTAGCAGCAGATTTTGTGTCATAATACCAGCAACGGTTTCAAGACCTGCAAAGCTTTAAACAAACCTGCCATAAACGTCTGCTTTAATCAAACAAGCCAAGAGTGTTTTATAATTACCTTGTATGTGCCCACAGCATGACATATGTGCAAATTGCGGCTACATCCTGGCTTTGGGGGCTCTGGTGGTTGCTCCCCTTTTTTGGAGGGGTCTTGCTATCTGGTACCTATAGCGCAAAAATATTCAAGCTCCTGAAGAAGCGATGGTTATAGTCACGAAACAAGTAGAGCAGAACTGTTTTTAACCTATAAGTGGAAAAGTGGAACCCCAACTAAGAGGATACCCTCGTGTGGACGCATCTTCAGTATTGTCACACAGGAAACGATATCTAGTCCTTATATTAGGGGAACCACAAATATTCCAACTTTTATGCTTAACGCTATATATGTATTGTGATATTGTGAATACAGTATCTCACAAAAGTGAGTACACCCCTCACATTTTTGTAAATATTTTATTATATCTTTTCGTGTGACAACACTGAAGAAATTACACTTTGCTGCAATGTAAGGTAGTAAGTGTACAGCTTGTATAACAGTGTAAAGTTGCTGTCCCCTCAAAATAACTCAACACACAGCCATTAATGTCTAAACCGCTGGCAACAAAAGTGAGTACACCCCTAAGTGAAAATGTCCAAATTGGGCCCAATTATCCTTTTTACCTCCACGGTGTCATGTGACTCATTAGTGTTACAAGGTCTCAGGTGTGAAAGGGGAGCAGGTGTGTTAAATTTGGCGTTATTGCTCTCACTCTCGCATACTGGTCACTGGACGTTCAACATGGCACCTCATGGTAAAGAACTCTCAGAGGATCTGAAAAAAAGAATTGTTGCTCTACATAAAGATGGTTTAGACTATAAGAAGATTGCCAAGACCCTGAAACTGAGCTGCAGCACAGTGGCCAAGACCATACAGCGGTTTCACAGGAAAGGTTCCACTCAAAACAGGCCTCGCCATGGTCGACCAAAGAGGTTGAGTGCATTTGCTCAGCATCATATCCAGAGTTTGTCTTTGGGAAATTGATGCATGAGTAAAGCCAGCATTGCTGCAGAGGTTGAAGGGGTGGGAGGTCAGCCTGTCAGTGCTTAGACCATATGCTGCACACTGCATCAATTTGGTCTGCATGGCTGTCGTCCCAGAAGGAAGCCTCTTCTAAAGATGATGCTCAAGGAAGCCTATTAACAGTTTGCTGAAGACAAGGAGACTAAGGACATGGATTACTGTAACCATGTCCTGTGGTCTGATGAGACCAAGATAAATGTATTTGGTTCAGATGCGTGTGTGGCGGCAACTAGGTGAGGAGTACAAAGACAAGTGTGCCTACAGTCAAGTATATGGTGGTGGGAGTGTCATGGTCTGGGGCTGCATGAGTGCTTGGGAGCTACATTTCATTGAGGAAACCCTGAATGAAAACATGTACTGTGACATGGCAAAAGGGAGACTACCACGCTAAATGCATATACAAATTAAAAAATTAAAAAATTAATAAACCCCAAAAATATTGAAAAAGCATATAAAAGAATTATAAAGTGACAAAATCAGTAAATTGAAATTAAATAACGAAAGCAGCCGCTAAAGGTGGGATACACACACTATAAACAATCAAAAAAAGGAGCAGCGCTGTGAGAGTTAATTGCTTATAGGGTTAAACCCATAAGATAAACATAAATGAAGTGAAAATAAAACCCAAATTTTACATATTGATACAGAGATTCGGAATAGACGTTAAAGATTAATTAAAAAAAAAACAGTCCTAATCTGTGATCCAAATCAGATGGATGAGATGATGTGGGGAGACATGGGTAGAAGTCCCAGTTGACAGGTAGAAATACAAATAAATTGAATGAGTCCTTCACCGCACCACTGTGAGAATAATAGGATTGCGCGCTTACCAAATGGCAAGCTTAGAGGAGCTTGCGACCTTAACCCGGTCGGGGCCTTTCATGGATTGGAGACACCAACGCACCACTTCAGCTAGATACACTGTCCGCCAAATAACAAGCATTCACTCTACTAGGGAGATATTACCCTCCAGCTACAGATTGTTCTCACGGGAGGTATCCCAAAGGAAAGAAAAAGATAAATAAAAGCATATATAGCCGGCCAGCTAGAAGCGAACACCCGTCCTGCAGACGGTAAATGCAGCACGTCAGCACGCCCGACGTACGTTTCGTCACACTCTGACGTTGTCTGGGGCACGGATGACGTCAGAGTGTGACGAAATGGCCGGCTATATATGCTTTTATTTATCTACCTAAATGTAAGTGCGATTTTAAACTTATTTTAATAAATACTCAAGCAGGATTACGCTATGTTGCTCTTTTTCTTTCCTTTGGGATACCTCCCGTGAGAACAATCTGTAGCTGGAGGGTAATATCTCCCTAGTAGAGTGAATGCTTGTTATTTGGCAGACAGTGTACCTATCCTAAAGCTGAAGTGGTGCGTTGGTGTCTCCAATCCATGAAAGGCCCCGACCGGGTTAAGGTCGCAAGCTCCTCTAAGCTTGCCATTTGGTAAGCGCGCAATCCTATTATTCTCACAGTGGTGCGGTGAAGGATTATTTGTATTTCTACCTGTCAACTGGGACTTCTACCCATGTCTCCCCACATCATCTCATCCATCTGATTTGGATCACAGATTAGGACTGTTTTTTTTTTAATTAATCTTTAACGTCTATTCCGAATCTCTGTATCAATATGTAAAATTTGGTTTTTATTTTCACTTCATTTATGTTTATCTTATGGGTTTAACCCTATAAGCAATTAACTCTCACAGCGCTGCTCCTTTTTTTGATTGTTTTTGATGTACTGTGACATACTGAAGCAGAGCATGATCCCCCCTTTGGAGACTGGGCCGCAGGTAAGTATTCCAATATAATAATGACTCCAAACACACCTCCAAGACAACCACTGCCTTGCTAAAGAAGCTGAGGGTAAAGGTGATGGACCGGCCAAGCATGTCTCCAGACCTAAAACCAATAACCACTTGCCAACGGCCGCATGTACATATACGTCGGCAGAATGGCACGGACTGGCAAATGGGCTTACAGGTACGTCCCTTTAAATTTTCTGCCGTGTGTTGACTCGATGTCCACAGGGATACCCGCGATCGTCTCACGGAAAGGAAGAACGGGGAAATGCTGATGTAAACAAGCATTTCCCAGTTCTGCCTAGTGACACTGACACTGATCACCGCTCCCTGTAATCGGGAGTGGTGATCAGTGTCATGTCACACGTAGCCCCTCCCCCCCACAGTTAGAATCACTCCCTATGACACACCTAACCCCTGCAGTGCCCCCTCCTGGTTAACCCCTTCACTGCCAGTCACATTTACACAGTAATCAATGCATTTTTTAATCGCACTGATTGCTGCATAAATATGAATGGTCGCAAAATAGTGCAAAATGGTCCCATCTCTCCGCCATAATGTCGCAGTCATGATAAAAATTGCTGACCACCGTCATTACTAGTAAAAAAAAAAAAAATTATTCATAAAAATGACATAAAACTATCCCCATTTTGTAGACGCTATAACTTTTGCGCAAACCAATCAATAAACGCTTATTGCAATTTTTTTTACCAAAAATATGTAGAAGAATACGTATCGGCCTAAACTGAGGAAAAAAAAGTTTTTTAATATATTTTTTGGGGATATTTATTATAGCAAAAAGTAAAAAATAATGCGTTTTTTTCAAAATTGTCTCTCTTTTTTTGTTTATAGCGCAAAAAATAAAAACCGCCAAGGTGATCAAATACCACCAAAAGAAAGCTCTATTTGTGGGGAAAAAAGTCAATTTTGTTTGGGAGCCACGTTGCACGACCACGCAATTGTCAGTTAAAGCAATGCAAAATGTGCTCTGGTCTTTGGCCAGCCAAATAATCAGGGGCTTAAGTGGTTAAGCATCTGTGGGACATCCTCAAATGGCATGTGGAGCGCAAGGTCTCTAACATCCACCAGCTCTGTGATATCGTCATGGAGGAGTGGAAGAGGACTTCAGTGGCAACCTGTGAAGCTCTGGTGAATTCCATGCTCAAGAGGGTTAAGGCAGTGCTGGAAAATAATGGTGGCCACACAAAATATTGACACTTTGGGCCCAATTTGGACATTTTCACTTAGGGGTGTACTCACTTTTGACATTAATGGCTGTGTGTTGAGTTATTTTGAGGGGACAGCAAATTTACACTGTTATACAAGCTGTACACTCACTACTTTACATTGTAGCAATGTAACATGAACAGATATAATAAAATATTTGCAAACATGTGAGGGGTGTACTCACTTTTGTGAGATACTGTATATGTATATTAATAAATTAATTTTGTTAAAAAATCTATATATGTGCTTTTAAAGTCCATCTTTCCAAACATTGCAAATTCCATATACTTTGTGGGACATGGCACAATTTTATTATTTCAGGTGCCTTATTGCCACCTACAGGCACCAACAAACCAAACTTTCAATTTCTTAAATGCGTTCCCTACCCTCGGGGGATGAGGATAAAAACTGTAGTTTTGGTCACTGAAGCCCCCCGATTCCCTCATGAAGACTGAGGAGAAGAATAAATTAAATCCCTTCGCCATCTCTTCATCCTTAGTAACCAGATTTCCTTCATCATTCTTAATGGGGCTAATATGGTCTGTCCTCCCTCTTTTACTGTTTATATACTTTCTTGGGATTGGGGAGTATACCCTGTCCAAATGAACTAACAACTAGCTTCCTGACACTAATACTCAACAATACACAGGTACTCAACATCACAATACACAGGTACTCAAAACCCATGTGCACTCACAGTCCATGTGCACCTGCACTCCACGTGCACTCCCAGCCCACATGTACTCCCAGCCCACATGCACTCGCAGTCCACGTTCACTCGCAGCCGACGTTCACTCGCAGCCCACGTTCACTCGCAGCCCACGTAGACTTGCAGTCCACGTGCACTTGCAACCCACGTGTACTCCCAGTCCACGTGCACTCACAGCCTACCTGTACCCGCAGTCCACATGCACTCGCAGCCCACGTGCACTCACAGTCCACATGCACTTGCAGCACTCGTGTACTCACTGCCCACCTGCACTCACAATACACAATATACAGATATACACAACACTCAGGTACTCACAATACTCAGGTACTCACAATACTCAGGTTCAAAAAAGACGAGGTCCCATTGAAAAGCCAACATGTGTCCAAGATTACAATCTCTACATGGGGGGGGTGGATTTCAATGACCAAATGATTCAGCCCTATTTGTCAATAAGAAGGTCCCGTTTCTGGTAAAAGAAGGTAGCAATTTATCTCATCCATTTGGCCATTTATAATGCATACATAGTCTACACCAAATCCACTTAAAGCCCCGCCCCCTTCCTAAAATGAATTGAAGAAGTAGTTACGTCCCTCATATATCAACAAACCCCCCCCCCCCAAGACATGAGCACCACTTCCCATACAACATTCCACCATTTGCAGCAGGCTGAAGACGGCAAAGAAAATGTTGGAGAGATACCAGCTACCATTGTCCTCAGTGTCCCTCCGAACCCAGCCTTTGCATTGGTGAATGATTCCAACTTTATCACACATCCCTAAAATATTAGCCCATATTTTTCCCCATTTCCCCATTTTTATCATCTGTGCTGACCATTTTCCATGCTTCCTCAAATAACCATGCCACTGCCTTCCATGTGAACTGACCCTGGCCTGCTTTTTGACTATGCCTCTGCCTAACGTTTGGACTGCTTCCACGTGAACTGACCCTGGCCTGTTTTATCAACAACGCTTCTGCCTACTGCTTGAAATGCTTCCATGTGAACTGACCCTGGCCTGTTTTATCAACTACACTTCTGCCCACTGCTTGGACTGCTTGCACGTGAACTGACCCTGGCCTGTTCTATGGACTATGCTTTTGCCTACCACTTAGACTGATCTGTTGCTCTGCTACTGTAGTACACAGGGGTCTCACATGTGAGGGGCTCCAGAAATGTTTTTCTGGATGGAGAAAACAAATTCTTTTGTTTTCTCCGGGTTTCATAATTTCCGGACAAGGGTCTGGAGTCCGGAGGCTTCATAGAGATTTGGATGGGCAAAGCCTCTCCCCCTGTGCCCCTGTGCACAGGTCTTACCTTGTTGTGGCCCTCAGCCTGCTGCTGACTTACTGCCTCTGTCTGCCGCATGAACTGACCACACTTCTGCCTGCTACCTGGATTATGGAAATAATTAGCTGTAGCAAGAGGCAGTATGTTTATGAAGGGCTGGAGAGCAGTACAATAATGAGTGTCTGCAGGTAACAGTGTACCAGGACCAATATTATGGCTGTGCTGGCTGTCTCTGCCTGGACAATTCCTATGGACAAATGCTTTGACTGTACTGACGATATCCTTGTGCTGACTATAGATAATGCCTGCTGCATGTAAAATTAATATTGCTGTGGCTAAGCACATCCCTGCCTGCTGCCTGGACCAGTGCTCTCCTCTGTGGACACTACTAAAAGCACAGATAATACCTTTTCTTTTACCCTTTCCACAATAGATTTTATTTTGGATTGTAATTCTTGGTATGTAATTCTTCAAAAATGATAGGTTGCCAGGGAATTATATATGTAATTTATGCTCCTAGAACACCTGATGGTGCTACTTGGATGTTGGACCTCTGTATGTGGCCAAGCTGTGTAAAAGTCTCACACATGTGGTATCCCCATACTCAGCAGGAGTAGCAGAATGTATTTTGGTGTGTCATTTATGCTATGTATATGCTATGTGTTGGAAATATCTTATAAATGACTCATTATGCCTCATAGATTATAGGTTGGAGTGTTTGCTTTCCAAAATGGGGTCATTTTGTGAGCAATTCCATTGTCCTGGTGCTCCAGGGCCTTCAAAAGTATAATAGGTGGTTGAAAAATGAGATGTGTAATTTAATCTTGTAGAAAAGCCTGAAGGTGCTACTTCAATGTTGGGCCTCTGTGTAAGGCTGTGTAAAAATCTCACACATGTGGTATTGCCATACTCAAGAGGAGTAGCAGAATGTATTTTGGGGTGTAATCTGTTGTTAATATGACAATTTTATGAAAAAATAAATAAAAAACCTTAGTTTTGCAAAGAATTGTGGGAAAAAAATTACAACTTCAAAAAACTCACAGTGCTACTTACGTAATACTTTGGATTGTCTATTTTCCAAAAAGGGGTAATTTGTTTTTTTTTTACTTTCCTTACTTGTTAGTGTCTCAAGAAATTAGATAGGCCTTCAGTACATCAGGTGTGATTAGGTGTTATCAAGTTTCAGAGATTGGCACCAAAGCTTGTAGACTCTATAACTTTCACAAAGACCAAATTATATACAATATTTTGGGTTATTTTTACCAAAGATATGTAGCAGTATAAATTTTGGCCAAAATTTATGAGGAAAAATTACCAATTTGCAAAATCTTATGACAGAAACAAAGAAAAAGGCATTTTTTCACAAACTTTTCGGTCTTTTTTTATTTATAGCACAAAAAAACATTAGTGATTAAATACCACCAAAAGAAAGCTCTATTTGTGTGAAAAAAGGACACACATTTCATATGAGTACATTGTTGCATGACTGAGTAATTGCCAGTCAAATTGTGAGAGCACTAAAAGCTGAAAATTTGTCTAGGCAGGAAGGGGGTATAAAAATGATTAGTTAAACCTGCAAGTGTTTTTTTTTTTTTACCACTATTATTCCTTTCTACTGGCTCTTAAAATTTACAAATGTAGCAATTTAGAAATTGGATGAATGGTTGAGCATTGGAAAACACTTTTTGAAAGATAAAAATTGCATTTTCAAAATGAGGGACAAATGAGGAGGAAAGAGGGACAGAGGGACATTGTTCCAAATCAGGGAGAGTCCCTCGAAATCAGGGACAGTTGTAAGTTATGCTGGTAATACTACTTCAGAGGGAAGCAGTCAACCTGCCACTCCTGCAATAAAGACCACTTATTCCTGCCAGGATTCCTGCAGCAACAATTTACCAAGTACACAGGGCCAAGTCAGTACTTGGTTGACTGGGTCAAGAGATTGCTGGGGCCCAATATGATCATATAGGGATCCCACCTGCTCTGCAGGCAGAATTTGCCATTAACACCATAGAGGTGGAAGCAAGAAGGTTAATGTCACACCTCCCAGCAGAACATCAGGGTTCCATAGACAAAATCGTTAATTGCTTAAATTATTCGTTATGGGAACAGGATCACAAGTCCACTTGCTGTTGCATTAGGCCATGTTAATGCATTGCGCCAAAGTCATTCGCTATTTGCGATATAATTTATTTTGGATTTGGTTTTATTTGTAATCACTTTGTTCGCAAATTCGAATGCATCCGAATGTCCGAAAGTTGCAAAATTCAGACGAATTTCGATTTCAATTCAAATTCATTCATTTGTTATTCCGTATATTAGAGAGTTACAGTTTTTTAGGCCAATCAGTTGATTCTTTGGGGGCTGGATTACTGGCATGGAGTAATTTACAGTCCAATCAGCTGCTTTATTATGTGCTGGAGTTTGGACTAAGGACAAAAGTTCACTGCATTCTTGGGGACTGAGTGAGAAAGGGAATTTGAGCAGAGGAGAGGAGACAATATTTGAGATCAGCAGAAGAGAGTCCAGTCTAGTAAAGTTGTTGCCAAGATGGATTCAAGCTCTCAACATGAGGTTCCTCCTTCTGGTACCAGCAGCAGCAGTGACACAGCAGCAACCACCACCAGTAACTGTGAGTTTGTACAACCATTGTCTTTGTCATGTTTGTCAGCATCTGTATTGCCAGGCCCAGACAATTGTACTTCCACCACCAGTACTACACAATGTTCAAGTAGTCGTGTTAGGCCTCACAGGAGTGGCTTTTTAAAGGGGAGGCAAATGAAGCAGCAGGGGCAGCTTGCCTTTCCTGTTTTAGTGCCTTAGCCAATGCATTCAGGCAGATCTAGCAGCTGCAAGAGGCCAAGCTCTGATACTTTGACTAGCAGTAGTGCTATGCTAAGGCCACCCTCCAAACAGAAAAGGTCAGAGAGGGAAACTGTTGATGGTTCAAAATCCCCTACTAGCAGGGTTGAGAGGTCCTGCTCTGAGACCAGGAAGCAATCTGCATCTATTGCATGTCGTCGCCTTTTTCAGGAACAACCTGCACAGTTACTACTAGTGCCAGTTGTATCACCACCACCTCCGCTCCCCTTCACATTACACAGCCTCCTTGCATCTCTGGCCCCCTTCACGTTACACAGCACCCTGCATCTCTGACAGTTTCACATCTTAACCCCCCCTCCCACGGCTCTGCCCCGTCACAGTACAGCCTCCACAGCTCTGCCCCTTGATACCTTACTTGGGCACACAGAGCTGGAGGGAGACACAGTGGGAGACACAGCAGTAGTGGGTGGGAGCGGGAGGCGCTGAAGTTAAACAGCAGGTGATTGGTTGCTAGGGCTGCCTAGCAACCAATCACCTGCTGGTTAACTTCGAAAGTTATCTTCAGAAGCTCCGTTCTTGCCCAATATTCAGGGCTGCTGTGTCTCCCGCTGTGTCTCTGGCTCTGTGTGCAGAACGGTTCTGCCTCCTGCTCTCCGCTCCGCTGTGATAGTGAAAACGGCGGAGGCAGGGAGACAGAACCGGCACCTAAATGGCTGGACTGCAGCGGTCCAGATGGCATAGTGACTCGGTCTGCATTCGGCCCATAGTCAGCCATTTAGTGATGTCTGCTTTAAATGTTAAATAGATGTCTGTTATTATGCTTTGTGTTTGTGTTAGGTACTCACCACTGCCAGAATATTGAGGGCAGGAACTTGGAGCTGATCCCTCCACAGATGAGGCAATTCAGTTCGCATTTGCAGCGCTATACAAATCATTCATTCATTCATTCAGATAACATTGCTCGATCTGGAAAACATGAATGTAGAGCAAAACGTAAGTCCCACATCCGTAGTCATAAAAAAGAAATAGTGAGCTGGAAACAACCATATAACTGCAATATATATTGATATATTTAATTTTACTCATCAACTCTCTGATACTCGGCTGGACCCTTGCTGCTGACTCCAGGGACATCCTCATCTGCAACCAGGCCATCTCTCAGCTCTGCCTCCCACTGTCTGAAGACCACAGCCTTTCCTCCAGTAGACTGGGCCAGGAGATGCCTCTCTATCTTTTTATTGACTGACGACCGACAATCATAAAACCTGCAAATGAAAAAAATATATAGTTAATACACGTTACAATATTATTTTACATGTTACTTTTCTGTATGTGTCTGTGCCAAATAAATATTTTTGTTATGTTCAACTCAGTTTACTTTTTATTGACTACTATACTGTGTATTTTTCCCATATATGTGTTGTGTTCTAAGAGTGATATAATATTTGAATAATTACCTGTGCCTGATGCCAGTGGTGGCCCTGCGAACCTTGGAGACTGCATTTACTGAATTCCGGACTCATTCCCATTCTGCTCTCTTCACAGAAGTTGAGACATTTAGGCTGAAGAGTCTCACTTTGTGTCTGTTCACTGCAGCAACCAATGCAGAATTCTCCTCTGGGGAAAATACGGGCCCCCTTGATATTCTCTGTCTCTTGGTTTGCTGGTGCTGCTGCATGTCGGGGGACACATGCCTTCTTTTTTGGCCATGCTCCCGCTCCACTCCACCTCCATGGGCAAGCTCTCTTCCATGCCTTGACTTCACTCCACGCCTCCATTCACCTCCACTCCTCCTCTCCCATCCATCCATGCCTCTCCTCCCCTCCACGCCTCCTCTTCTCTCCACTCCTCTCCCCTCCACACCCCTCCTCCCCTCCACACCCCTCCTCCCCTACACTCCTTCTCTCCCCTCCACGCCTCTCGTCCCCTACACTCCTTCTCTCCCCTCCATGCCCCTCCATGCCTTTCCTCCTCTACACTCCTCCTCTCCCCTCCATGCCTCTCCACCCCTACACTCCTCCTATCCCGAGTCCCCTCCTCCACTCCTCCGCTCCCCTCCACTCTCACTCACACCAACAACTCTCATACCAACACCAACATTCTCACTCACAAGACTCACACGTCCATTCTCACTCCCAGACATTTTAATTTCACCAAAAGCACCAAACCACACAAAAACAACCACAAATCTAACAATACTCTGCTCTGCTCTCTGCTCCCCCCTCACCACACCACTGTACTCCCTCTCAAAATGGTGTACAGGGGCGGAGGCTATAGCTGCGTTTTAAAAACAAAAGTAAAATACGAGATTTAAAATCATTACGTATAACCGCAATGTATTTAGAAAAGTACGAATCCATTCGAAGCTCGTTAGGCTCGGTTCACACTGGGGCGACTTGTCAGGCGACCTAGTCGCCTGACAAGTCGCCTCCCGTTCTGTGCTATGGAACCGTTCTAATCGGAGTGACGCAAGTCGCTCCGACTTAGAAAAAGGTTCCTGTATTATTTTGGGGGCGACTTGGGGCGACTTGCATAGACTTCTATGCAGAAGTCGTCTCGCAAGTCGCCCCGGCAGTCGTTTGCAGGTCGCCTCGCTGAGGCGACCTGCAAGTCGTGCCGCCCATGTGTGAACCGAGCCTTAGGCAGAGCCATTGTGCGAGAGACACGTAAAATTACAAATCAACAACCAAAAAAAAAAAGTTACGAAGTACGAATCCATTCGAAGCACGTTGAGCAGCGCCATTGTGAGAGAGACACGGAAAAATACGAATCAACGGGAAAAAAAGTTACGAAAGTAGTTGTGTCCAGAATCGACGAAAAACAATGTACTCTACCAAAAATACGAATTCTAAATCAACTAAAAATAAGGCTCACAGAAATACAAATCATTCCAATTCAACGAAAAATGCCGCTTGCAAAAATACGAATTAGTCCGAACACAAAAAATCCCGTTTTGCGAAATTATGAATGATTACGAATCAACGGCATTGAAAAGAAACAAAACTAAACTAAACTAATTTTTCTGTTGTGCACAAGTCTACTCTTTGGGTCTGGTATGAATATTAAGGGGAACCCTGCACCAAAAATACCAAAAAAAATGTGGATGCCCCCCCCAAAATCCATACCAGGTCCCTCAGGTCTGGTATGGATATTAACCACTTCAGCCCCGGAAGAATTTACCCCCTTCCTGACCGGGCAATTTTTTTTTGCGATATGGCACTGCGTCGCTTTAACTGACAATTGCGCGGTCATGCGACACTGTACCAAAACAAATTTGATGTCCTTTTTTTTCGAACAAAAAGCGCTTTCTTTTGGTGGTATTTGATCCCCTCTGCGGTTTTTATTTTTTGCGCTATAAACAGAAAAAGACAGACTTTTTTTTAAAAAGCAATATTTTTTACTTTTTACTATAATAAATATCCCCAAAAAATACATAAAAAATACATTTCTTCCTCAGTTTAGGCCAATATATATTCTTCTACATATGTTTGGTAAAAAAATTGCAATAAACGTATATATTGATTGGTTTGCGCAAAAATTATAGCGTCTACAAAATAGGGGATAGATTTATGGCATTTTTATTTATTTTTTTTTTCTAGTAATGGCAGCAATCTGCAATTTTTATTGTGACTGCGACATTGTGGCGGACAGATCGGACACTTTTCACACTATCTTGGGAACATTGACATTTATACAGCAATCAGTGCTATAAATAGCCATTGATTACTGTGTAAATGTCACTGGCAGGGAAGGGGTTAACACTACGGGACAATCAAGAGGTTAACTGTGAGTCCTAGGGAGTGATTCTAACTGTGGGGGGGTGGGACTGCCTGGAGGAGGAGGCCGATTGTTGTTCCTAAGCAATAGGAACAACAGATCACTCTCCTCACCCCTGACAGAATGGATAGCTGTCTGTTAACATTGACAGATCTCCATTCTCCCCTTCTCTGGAGCAATTGCAGGTAACCGACGGCCATCACCGGGCACGGCGGTAATTAGATGCCCCTGTTAAACAGGGGCAGAAAAATTGGGCCTTGGGTGGTGGTGCTGTGGGTGGTGGTGGTGGTGGTGCCACAACACTGTAACCCCTCACAGATACTCTTGTTGGGTGCAGGAATGGGCCCTGCTTAACTATTATTTCAAAAATTTTAATTACATGCCCCTCTTAAACAGGGGCAGAAAAATTGGGCCTTGGGTGGTGGTGGTGGTGTCAAAACACTGTAACCCCTCACAGATACTCTTGTTAGGTGCAGGAATGGGCCCTGCTGTGAAATATTATATCAAAAATTTTAATTACATGTCCCTGTTAAAAAATTGGACCTTGGGTGGTGGTGCCAAAACATTGTAACCCCTCACAGATACTCTTGTTGGGTGCAGGAATGGGTCCTGCTGTGAAATATTATATCAAAAATTGTAATTACATGGCCCTGTTAAATATTGGCAGAAAAATTGGGCCTTTGGTTTTGGTGGCATCAGAACACTGTAACCCCTCACAGATAGATACTCTTGTTGGGCGCAGGAACGGGCCCTGCTTAACTATTGTATCAAAAATTGTAATTAGATGCCCCTGTTAAACAGGGGCAGAAAAATTGGGCCTTGGGTGGTGGTGGTGATCCCCTAAACCAAAAATATTGTTGGAAGCTAGCATCATCAAGATTGAGGAGGAATAGGATAGCCAGCATAGGTATAGGTCTTAAATGGATCCCAGATCCATAGCATATTCAATCAGTTACATTAGCATCAGGTGCTTGATAGAAGTCTGATTCATTTTTATGAATGTGAGCCTATGAACGGAGTCTGTGGACAGGCGCACTCTTTGATCCATTACAAACCCTCCAGCAGCACTGAATGTGCATTCAGAAAGCACGCTGGATGCAGGACAGGCCAGTAGCTCGATTGCATATTGAGCAAGTTCTGGCCAGTGGTCCATCCTCAAGACCCAGTAACCCAATGGATGCTCTGTTGGAAAGGTCTCCAAGTCTGCTCTTGCCCCTAGATATTCCTGCACATATGATGCAGACGTTGGTGATGGTTGCTTGAACCAATCAGACCTTGGCGCTGAGGACTGAAAAATTGTTTAAAGGCATCGGTCAGCCAGCTGCCTTTTCCACTGCTCTTCCTCTGACTGAACGAAGCCTCAGCGACACGTTGTCCAGCATCAGGAAATGGTAACCTCCCAGGGTCTGGAAATGCATTACAGAAACCTTTCGTCAAGGTCTCCTGAAGATGTTTCATCCTCTGCTCCCTCTGCGAAGGCAGGATGAGTTCTGCAACTTTACCCTTGTAACATGGATCAAGAAGGATTGCTGGTTTAGAGAACAAATCTGCAGAAGAGGTCATAGAGGAAGAAGAGGAGGGGTGGAGGAGAGAGCTGCGGCAGAATCACCAGCATTTTGGAGGCGTGGTGGCGGAACAAGCTCCAACAACACTGAACCCTGTCCTGCATCCTTCCCAGCTGCCAGCTGAGTTACCCAGTGCGCTGTGAAGGAAAGGTAACATCCCTGCCCATACCTGCTGGACCATGAGTCAGCGGTAATATGAACCTTACTGCTGACCGCCCTGTCCAAAACATTGCCTTCCACATGCCGGTAGAGAGGCAGAATGGTCTTTACGTGAAAAGAAATGGCCTTTTGGAACCTGCCACTGTGGTACAGCACATTCCACAAATTCACGAA